>JAWNOR010000137.1:3385000-4791666 GCA_035045885.1 Drosophila borealis | reverse complement strand
GTAAGGATTCGCCTGAAATATGGGTGTTATAATGTACAAAAGAAATGTCCTTATATCTCGGATCTTTGGAGGACTTTCGTCCTTTTCTTTGTGTATTTTGAATTGGCTGGACAAGCCCAGTCTGCTCGCCAAAGGACATCCCGATAGTCTTTTAAATAGCCAAGTAACAGCCGATTTTCTGATCATGTCCTTTTTAGAAAAATAGCCATAAATCCGCCATATCCTTGCAGATTTTCAAAAGACTTGGTGGGTTAGGATCGTAAGGACAACATGCACCTATTGGCATTTAAGGATAATGGGTTGTGTTAGAAATTTGAAACGGAAATGACTGTGAATGTCCTTTGGGCAGTTTATACCCCTGGTCTCCACGATTTGCGTGCAGAGGACTCGTCAGGATTCGCAAGGATACAGTCAAATTATAGCTAATTTTCATTGTTAGAAAAAAATATCTGTTTTTCGACTGTATCCTTACGGATATCGTGCAAGGACTCGTTGAGTTATTACATTTTCGTATTTTTATTGGGTTTTGGGTATAAGCTAAGACTAAGATCAAGACACAGGTTGTGGAATAGCGCAGGCTAACCGTTTACTTTGCGCCCAAGTGAGCGGCAGCTGCAGCTGCGGCAGCGGCCGCTTTACGCGCCTCCCGCTTGGCCAACTTTTTGGCCTCCTTAGCATCGGTCTCGATTGTGCGGCGCTTCTTGCGCAGCAACCACTCTTCCTTCTCCTTGGCCTGTTTCTCGCGTATCAGCTTGCGGAAGAGATTGCGATGACGCGGTTTGACCATGCGTGCCTGTAGACGATGTTCATCCACCTCTGCTTTGTGCACCTGCCTCTTGTTGACTTTATGCACTTTGCCCGATTGCACAGACATTTTTTGTTTCTGCAGGCAATTGATAAAACATTAATATAATTTGTATTAAGAAAAACAGTGAATGACGTACCTCTTCTAAAAGTCGCTGCGCCTTTTCATCGAGCTCCTCTTCCTCATCGTCGTCGTCGCTTTCCTGCTCCTCCTCATCGAAATCCTCCTCGTCGGAGTCTTCCTCGTCCTCATTGACACCGTCGGCACCCCCATACTTTTTATACTCGGCCGTCTCCTGTTGATAGGCGCGCTGCAGCTGCGCATCGAGCAGCTCCTGTTCAACGGTATCATCCTCTTGCTGTTCTGCTGTAGCGTCATCTTCTGATTCCTCATCGCTTTGAGCTGTGGAAAATAGCTGACATTAGCATCTTGGCATGTGGGCTGTTAATAATCTAATCTCTTACCATGTGTTTCGATCAGGGAGGGATCATGCAGAGCCTTCTCCTCTGGCGGTATGTAAGTGTCGCGTTTGGCATCGACAAATGGCGACAGGTGAGGCGGCAACTGCTCGCCTAGGAAGTACTTGTTGGTGGGCAGCAGCTGGCGCTGATTGACACAATCGAAGATCCACTGGGGCTGTATGTAGTCCCTGGATATGTACTGTGTGCTCAGGCTGGGTCTGTCGACAATTTGATGTGTTATGGTTTCATCGCTCTCATCGTACGTGGCACCCGAAAATACCGACGAATCCCAGGATACTTTGCCGCCAAAGGAGCGTATGATGATGACCAACGGCTCGCGTGGCACCTCGCGATTGATAAAGAACTTCAAGCCTTTAAACAGGGTGCGCAGCCGCGATACTTCCTGTGCTTCCTGTTTCATTTTGATGATGCGTTTGGAATCACCATCCTGTTCCAGCAGCTCCATATCGATATCGGGCTCCTCCTCATCCTCCTGCACTTTATCTGTGCGCAGCAGCTCAAAGTTAAGCGCCGTAATCCGATCCGACACGAAGCTGGACTCGTCTTTCAACGTGTCCGCGTTGTCCTGCAGCATGTTGCTGGGAAACTGTGGTGGATAGGCCAGGTTAAGGCTATGATACAAACGGAAATTCGTGAAGCCCAACATGATGGTGTAGAACTCGACGAAAATGGACATGACTTTGAAGTCCACCTCGTGACGCGACTGTGGCTTGAAGGGATAATAATGAGGCACTATCCAGGTGACCTTCTGACCCTTGATCTCTGCTTGGAAATAGTAGCCTTTGATGGAAATAAAAACCTTGCGCAGAGACTTGGAGGCAATCACATAGTGCAGAAACTCGATGGTCAAGCGGCGGCAGAGATTCGACTGCTCGCGCGGTATCAAATGCAACGATGGAAATGTGCTGAACAGAAAGAGTAGCGTGAGGCAATCGTCCAAATCCTTGAGCGCATCAATGAATGTGGGATAACGTTCCTTTACTATGTGATCGAGCTTGATCTCTGGAAACATCGCCAGGCGGCGCTTCAGATTGCGAAAATCCTTGATGGCGCGATCACGACCGGATTTCTTGGCAAAGATCTGGAAAGCAATAGGAGACATATTATTACAGTATGCAAGCATTATTATTCAGTTGTCCAAATACCTTATAGTCACGCAGCGTCCACACAATGGGCTCGTGCAGCAAAAACCGTATGTCCTTCGCATGGTACAGGATCTTAATATCCGAGGAGCCTTTCTGAGCGCGTCTTCTGTGCTTCGGCTCGCGTGGGTAAACACCCTTTAATATGCACAAGCGGCGAAAATCATTTAAGGATAGCTGCAACTTGCGCAGCGCGGCACGTCGACTTATATACTGTGTGGCCTCGCCTGACTCGTACTGCAAAGAAAATTATGCAGCGTTAAAAGGACACAGCCAATATGCTTAGAAATTCAATATACCGTTCATTTGGTTAGTGTATGAAAATAACCTCACATCTTCGCATTAAATTGCGTGTTAGTATTTTACGTACAACTCACCTTCTTGGGACGTCTCATTATGAAAGTCCTATAGGGGGGCTATTAATTAGCCTAAATCAACTGTATTTTACAGCTGATTCGCGTTAAAATTGTTTTATTTTATATAAAAACACGCGGAGTACCAAAACACACGTTTTTGTGTTATTGGTCGCGTGGGAAGGGACAGTGTGGCCGTATGCACAATTTGACAAAATATTGAAATCGGTAGAATACTTGCCATTCGCTGCGAGCACGTACATGCATAGGCAGCACTGAAGAATAGTGTTGCCACATTGTCGCTGATAAGTCAGTTGGGCGCCAAATTCAAACATGCGCTTATATGGCATGGGCAGCACTGACTACCACTGCTGCCACATCAGGCAGAGTTCGCCTGCGCGCTAGATTCAAACAGTGTGCTGTGCCTTTTAGATAACTCATTTTATTGAATCTGTTTTTATTGTTTTTATAGGTAGGTATTGTATTGAGAAAATAACATACAGTCTAAGTTTGTTGTATTATATAATATTCGTTATATATTAGTTAGTTTGAACATTAACTTTATATATTCATTTTTTTTGTTTTGTTTTTTGTTTGTTTGCAATATGCTGACTGCAATTTTGCTTAACAATTTTATTTGTTTTGTTAATAACAAAAGTTTTTATTAAACGGCCATTTTATTCGTTTATTCGTTTGCTGCGGCTCTGCTACAACTCGGCTATGTAACGGTATTTCACTTTGCTCGTTATTGACGCTTTCAACTGTGTGTATGTGTGTGTTGTGTGTGTGTGTGTTTTTGTAAGCGTTACGATTTAAATGTATCTGAGTGTGATTTGTTGTATATTTCACCTAAATAACTAGTTAACATTGTATCTATGTTTATTAGCTTCGTTTTGATTTACATAAGTGTCGTTCCGTTTGCACCCCTCTTCTCTTCAAAATGCTTTAATATCTTTTATCAACTTGTGTATTTGTCATATTTGTATTACTCGTATTTAGTGTGCCAGCCAGTACATATATATATATATATCATCGAAATTGACTATTTATTTGATTTGCTTCTAGTCCATGCGGTTGTTGTGATTTTTTTTTCAAATGATGAATTCTAATTTGATGCCTGGGTTGGGCGGGGATGGGTTTTTAGGAGGGGAGAATTAGTGATTGTGTTTTGTATAAAATCTAAATATTTCCATTAAATATATATGTATGTATATATGTACTTCTATAAAGTAAATAACATTCTGTATTATAGCATCGCTGTATTTTTTGCAACTGTTGTAAAGTAAAGCCGAATTCAATTGTTCAGCAAGTTCAGGGATTCCCGGTTTTCACTTCTTATTTTTTTCAATCCAATGGCAACATCACTTTCGTTTGACTCGTTAACAGGATCGATTGTTCTCCATCCTGTCTTGTAAGGCTTACAATGTACAAATATAACAACAAAAGGGCATACGAAATAACATATGGTAAAAACAGAAACTAAACTATACGTTTACTGCAAGATTCGTTTCTATATTGTTTCAATTTACAAACATTTTAGCGTTTATAATTGTTCTTGATATTATGTGTATGTATGTATGTATGTATTTATATAAATTATTTGTACAATCTTATGTGCTAAAAGCGTATCAGTTATTAAAATTAATTCTCTTTTTTGGTATCATAATACTCTTTTTGTTGACTATTCAAATTAACATTTATGCATATGTACTAATTACATGCTCAACGTTTCTCGTTACAAAAAATAAACCACATACATACATATTAATGACTACGTTCTATGCGTACATATGTAAAAAATGTAAAGTAAACATTGTACAACAATTAAACTCAACAACACAAAAATCACTGGTGGGTAAGGAATTTTCTGTATTACACACACGACGGTTACTTTTTACTTTGCCAACGGTACCAAATCGATAGGAATTATCTATGACAGATAATTGCATTGCCTATTAAAAATAATAAACGCACTGTTGTTGTTCTTCTTGTTGTTATATACTTACAAATTTGAAAACGCTATAAAAAACTTTAAATTAGTCTACCAATATGTTAACTATTACTTTTTGCTGGATTCTCTTTGACGTTATTTCATTTTATGCTTCTTAATATTTATAATTATCGTTGTTTTATTTTATTGCTGCTTAAAAAAACAGAGTTGGGCACATGTCGTGTTTTTTTCTTTGTGACACGCGCACGAATGTTCAACACGACTTAAGCAACACGAAAATTTATCGATTTCGATAACTAAATTTGATCTCTTTTGGTCACACAGTTTGAAAAAGAGTAATTTTTTTCAAATATATTTCAAAATCTATTTGAAAACAACGTGCGCGTCGTGTGATCGTATTTTCTGCTCGTGTCATTTGTTGACAAACTGTGCCCATCTCTAATTCAAAGTAAAGTTCGAGCGCATGCAAGCGACAACTGACAGCTTTGCAATCGTTAATCGATTATCGTTGATCAATGCGGACGAAAGCTGACAGCTGGAAATCTTATGGTCGCTGCATTTTATTGTTTCTTGTTTTTGTTTATTTGCTTTTTTTTTTTTGCTTGTATTATACAACGGACGCAACTTGAAACGTTTAATTGATGTACTCGTATATGCACACACTTTATATAAATAATGGTATATATTCGAATATAAGTTTTGTATACACGGCGTTACGTATTAAAAAAAGGAAGGAGAGAAAGTTACACATATTATCTGTGGGTACATACATAATAATATAATATACTTATAAAAATCAATATGTTTGTTATAATTATTATATTTATATTTCGTATTTAAAGCTGATATTAATGAATTTGTGATCTCACGTTATGTATTTGGTATTGTTAGTAGGTGATTTAATAGTTAGCTAACTCTTAACACAACTGTACCCGCGAGTTCGAATTATGTAGCGCCCAGTTATTGTTTGTTGGTGCTATGTGTTTGCTAATTTCATATTTTAGAATTTCTATGGAATTTTCAAATGCCAATTGTTTAGTAAAAATGAAAATTTTGGGTAATACTTACGGCGACTTAAGCTGTAACTCAAATAAAATTTGGTCAAGGATAAAATTAGCAGACACAAGAATTGTACGCGAGTTAATTTTTTTTTTTGGTTTTTCAGTTTTCTTTTTTCACTTTAATTTCAAACAATGATTTTTTTTTATTTGTATGTTAAATATTTCATAAAGTATATACTGTATTTTTATTAATAATTAATCATTTAATTTTTGTTTTATTTTTATTATTTCTTGCCCCGTTACGCTTCATTTGTATGTTATGAACATTTTTACTAATTTTTCAACAATTTTTTTTTGGTTTGACATTTTTTTTGTTTTTCTTGTTACGCAATTATTCAACTTGTTAAAAATCTATAACCATAACAATTTCTCATTTATATATATATTTCTTTTATATATATATATATATATATATATATATATATATATATATATATATATATATATATATATTCTTATATAAATTGCTTTAAAGCGAGACTTTAACGACTCCCACTTGACAAGTGCGTGTTGGTGTGGGTTTTTTTTTTTGTGTTAGGATCTGGGAATTGAAAGGAGTTTGAGTTCTGAATATGATTGAACAATTGATGCTAACTACGCTGATTCCGATCTTGATTATTATATGCAGGTGTCTGGGTGTGTAATATTTATTTTGATTTGATTGTTTGTTGTCTTTTGTAAATGTTAACAGACGCTGACATTTGTACTACACTCTATGATTTGGGTAATCGGTTTTTAGAGAGAAAGTGCTTTGAAAGTATATAGTAGTATACGAATATTCCATAGGAAATGCTCGTTGATTAACAATTTTTCATAAATTTTGTTAGGTTAGTATTCTTACTTTTTTTGTTGAAATACTCTTTACTATAGTTAGTTCTACATAAGTTTTTGTACTCGTTCGTAGTACTTTATAGAGAAAAGTGGGCGCGATATGTTTTAAGTGAGTGTAAATGAGTGTTTGTGTGTGGGTGTGTGTGTGTGTGTGTGTATGAGTATGTGCTCGATGTTATGTACTAAATAAGTAAATTTGGTTGTTTTTAGTATTCATATATATGTATGTATATATATATCGTATAATATATATGTGTTTTTATTTATGTTTATATAAGTATGTACTCGTATGCCTTTGGTTTTTGGTTTTAAATTTAATTTGGAAGATTATTGTTTAGTTTTAACCATATACAGCATGTATAAAAGTTTATGTTAATTGATTTTCGATTTGCTTTGTAAGTACTGGAAGTTATCTCTTTTTGAAAGCAATTCAATTGTCCTTGGTTCTTCCGATTGCATTACGTTTCCGAGCCCATTGATCTTTACGTGAGAGCGAGCGTCCGAGTTGAGAATGTTGAGAGAGTCTATTTATGAGATATACTTTATACATATATGGTCGGTTATAGATGCACACGAACTTTTGCGCCATTGACGATGAACTACGAGAGCGGATGTAGAGTGTAATTAAACAGTACAAGATTAAAAGTATTCGAGAAAGAAGTGGGAAGGATCTTTGGTAGATTTATAAGAAGGCTGCAAATCAGTTAAAACAGTTCCTGAAATCCCTTTTCTCAAAGTGTTCTACATAAATTGGTTTTCAACTGAATATCGGGTTAAGGATTGTTATAGTTTTTGCTTGGCCTACTCTAAAAAGTCTTTCTAGACTTGATGTTACGCAGTGGCTTACCTAGGAAGTGGTCAACGACTTTAATTAGAATTATATAGGGACTATAGAAAACGACTAATTATCATTATCAGATTTCATGATATATCATTTTTACATTCTATAACAAAACCTTTTTAAGTCCCGGATAGATACAGCTGCAGAGAAAAGAGAATTAAAGTAGCAAGCTTTTCGAGATTATAGTTGGGAGCGGCTTAGCTCGAGCTTTGAAGTCGTTGGCCTTGATATAAGAAATAGTAAGATAGAAGCTTAAAGTGTTAATAACTAAAACAAGGAGATTACTTTAATTAAATAGCATTGCTAGGGCTCGAAAACTGAGCTATTTAGTAGATAGTTAGATTCATTTTAGAAGAAATTAAGTAAATATAACTGCAATTATGTCGCTCTTAATGTCGCACCTTTTAAGTTCCTTGGCTTTTCGACCTTATACGATAAAATGTCGAGTCTTGATGGTGGTGCGGGGTGGTTTCTGGTGCCATGTTGTAGCTGTGGTTTGTCGAGCATTTGGCTAAGCACGGTAGTTAGCGTGACGTACTTAATGTATGCCTCGTTGTATTAATACAATGTAAAAGTTTTATTTTTATTATTTTTGTTTTTTTTTATGGTATTTTGGTGTTCTCTGTTAATTTTTTGCATTGTAATTATAATCTCGTATGTATGTCCATATAATAAGAATGTATCTGTGCATTTATATGTGCACTGCACCACCCATGGGGTGTAAGAGCATACACACTTCTTTACCTTTCTAGGTACATATATATATATATATATATATATATATATATTATTTTCTTTTTAGGTATGTATGTATATATATATAAGTATATCTGATGGCTTCGACTAGTCTATACAACAGCTGGGGCTAAACTCCGGTCGTCTCTTTTGCAATGTTTGTTGTTGTTGTTATTATGTTTCTTGGCCGTGCTTTAAAAAACTTCTTTTTTTTTCTCTTAATTCCGTGGTATTATATGTAGTAGTATATATATTTATGTATATATATATATATAAGGTTATGTCACTGCCACTAGTTCTCATTTAAATTTATTCGCCTTCGCCTTGTTGTAAAAATTATTGCTTTCTGTTCTGTGTTTTTTTGTTTTTGTGTTTGTTTCATGTGTGTGTTTTTATAGTATTTTTTGTTTTGCTTTTCCTTTTTAATAGTATTTTTGGTTTCCTCAACTTTAATCTGCGAGCCATATGCAAACATTTTGGGATATCTTTGGATATATTGCCTACTTAAGTTACAGTTGCATATATATATTTATATATACTTTATGTTTTTATTATTTCTTTATATATAAAATATATATATATATGTATATATAAGTATGTATATATGTAATGCGTTTTTACGTTAAGTTTGTTTTTTATACTTTTTTGCTTCTTTTTGCTTGCGGCCACTTTTTTGAGTTTACGATTTAAGGTTTAAGGTTTAAGAGTTTAGTTAAGAAAAATGTTACGTACGTTCTAAATAAAGAGAGCAAGTTTTTTCTTTGCTTAAATATTGTTTTTTTTCTTTTACATGTCGTATTTATATAAATATGTGTATATGCTCATATTTGTATATATATATATACACAGGGGATTGATTAGGAAAAACGTATATGAAATAATATATATCAAGTTGTTTTTTTTTGTTGTGTGTAGTCTATCAATAAATATTGTTTAAATTGAAATAACTGCATCTTTGACACGCCAACAAGAATCATAAGTTTGAATTATAATGGTAATCATAATAATAATCATAATATAACAATAATGACTAGTCGTAAATTTTCGATCGAGCGTCATGTTTTAAAATTATGTATGACAAATGCTTAGCAAAATGTTTTATTATTTTTGTTTGTTTTCTTTTCAAAGTATTCCTAGTATTATTCATATATTTAGAGTTTTTATTTTGTTTTTGAGTATAGTTATAGCTTATCATTTTGTTTGTTTAATAAGTACGCAAATTATCACTTAATTAATATAGGTCAATATATAAGTAAGTATATATATGCGATGCAAGTGTGCGTGTGGTATATAAGTTTTATATATAGCATAAGTTTTGTAAAACTAGACTGATTTAGGCTCTGTCTGGCGTAAAGCTTTCTTTTTGTTTTTATTTTATTTTTTTTTCTTTATAGGTTTTGGAAAATTACTAGAACAATTTATAGTAGAGCATGCAAATTAAAATATTGGAGAGCGACAAGTGTTGGAACTAGGCTAAAAGGAGTTAAGCTCTGAAATTTTTCAACATACTTTGATCTGAAAAAACTGTTGAAGCACCCAAAATACTAAGGACTTGGAAAACGCTTCAATTATTTTTAACTTTTAACGTTTTAGAACACTTGCTGGTCTAAAAAGGTTTTTTATTTAACTCTCAGAAAGTTCTTATCAGGCTAAGCAAATACTTGAAAATGTCTTCAACTACAACACAAGTTGGATCTAAAAGCTATTTTCGCTTAGAATTCTCAAACAGTTAAAGAGTCACTTGGCAAATTCATGCCATGTTAAATATTTGGCACACTTTGTGATCTAAAAATGGGGGCCAATATTCGCTTACAATTCTCAAGAAGTTAAAGTTGAAAGTTTGAAAGATGATGCCCAACACTTGCAGAGTTATAAAAAATATGCTCAACATAATGGCTGTCTTGTTTCGTAACGTACAGAAGGTGCTTGTGCCAAGTTAGGACTAAGATTTTATATAATCGTAATTAGTAGTAATTAAAAAACCCAAACGCTTAAGTGAAGTAATTGATTGGGAAGCCATTATTTTTGGTTTTTTTCTTTCTAATAAGTAGGTAATCAATTATGGATAAGTTTGTTAAGGTTCATAGTTCAAGTAGAGAGAAGGATAGATAGATAGATAGATAGATAAAGCTAAAGAGTTTTGTTTGTGTATGTGTGTGTGTGTGAGTTTCGTTTTATAGGTTGTTGGCTCTCTTTTTTTTTAATAACTGCTTAAAAAGCTGCGGCTAAACATTTAAAGTAAATGTCTCTTTTGTTGAAAAAGGAAAAACGCTGCACATAGCACTAACTAACTCGTTTTTTTTATTAAAGTTTACTTTTGTTGTTTTTGCTTTTTGTTTTGCTCATCGTATTCGTATTCGTTTTTGTTTAGTTTTTAAGTTTGCTTCTTCGTGTGTGTCGTGATTTATGCATTTTTTAACAATTCGATTAGCTTAGTCAATTTGTTAATTTAATTCATTAATTTGTTTTGTATATAAATTTAGCTAATTGGTTTGCGCATGTACGTGTGTGTGTGTGTGTGTGTGTAAGTGTATATGTGTGTATGAGAGAGAGTGTGTAGGTGTGTGTCACATTTGACTTTGTTGCAGTGTTCTGTTGCTGCAATTTTGCCCACATCTGTGGTGTTTAGAAGGGGCAAGTGATCAAATCATATTCGAACATCAGCGAAACGGCAACAAAGACAAAGTACAACAGAAACATGGTAAAGCCCAACCCCTTGTTCATGCGCCAACGGAAGCAGGCAATTGATAGCACCACAAATACGAGCATCATAAACAATATGGTTATGGAACAGACCATGCCCACCGAGTTCACTTCAACGGGCGCATCGTAGATAATCCCATAGATCAGCCAGGGTATCGGCAAGCTAAATATCCAAACATCAGATATAAGTCAAAATTAGTCTCTAGCCTTAATCTCAAAACTATATATATTTAGATATATGTATTAAATGGTTCTTTCACTTACCCCACAGTCACATCGAAGATGTTGCTGCCCACCGAACTGGACACAGCCATATCGCCAAAACCTTTGCGCGCCACAATCACCGACGTTATCAAATCGGGTATAGATGTGCCTGCCGCCAGAAATGTTAGGCCCATAACCTTTAGACGAAATTAAAAATCATCGTTTCAGTAAAAATAGGGCCAAATCTAACGTAAAATAAATTATAAATCAGTTTGAAATTGTTCAATAATTTTAAGCATAAATTAACTGAAAACGTATTTTGTATCGTATCATTATAAGGCATTATTTATAAGGCAGGACCCATAATAAATAACACATTTCTACATCTACACACCAGCCTGGGTTTAGGTCCGAATCACCATTTTTATTAAAGTAAATAAAGTTTTTAAAAGAGTCTGAATAGAGCACAATAATATTTGAAAAATTTGAAAGCTTGTAAATCATATATGGCCTTAAAATCGATCTATAATTTTTTGACGATGCTATTCATATGCGATCCATAATCCATAAATCTATATTTATATTCGTACAAGTTTCTCTTAGTTAGTTTTTGTTTTTAGTTTTTAAACTTTTATAAAATGTATGAATACAGTTCATTATAACTTAAGAGAACCCGCACACATATATTGACATATATCTTCGATACAATGCACCAAAATGTGCATACTATGAATTCTTAAATTCTCAATTAAGCTGAACCTACCTCTGGGGGTATGCGCGCTGTGTCACCAATGACATTGGCCCACCAAACCATGAGGTAGGAAAAGGCGGCTATCCACACGATGGAGCCTATAAAGGTGACCGGAAAGAAACGTTTGCCGCGCGGAGTGCGCGTATCGGGCAATGTTAGCCACATGGGCACCAGAAGTGGGGCGACCAGGACGTAGGTGAGTCGCTTGCGAGCCGTATCCGGCCAGGCCATGCTCAGGGGCTCCGGATCGTCCTCGATTATTTCAGGCGCCTTACATTTTGTATATAATATGGATATGAATATATATATTATAAAATGTTACAGTTGAAGCTTGTGCGGTGCTTTAATTGATTTGTTTTCTTCTTTCTTTTTTTTTTGTTTTTTTGTACAATAAATGTTGACTTCAAATAAGATTATGTATAATAGAATAATATATATATCGTATGTAATTTGTTAGTATAGAAAATATATGTATATTTATGTGATTCTGATATGAAAATATTGTATGATATATGTCATTTGGCTATATGTATACATATGAGACTGTTGATAATACGAGGTATGTTTTGTTTTTATCAGATCAAGAGTTTTGAGCTTGATTTTGACAACAGATTTCGAGTTGTGGAGACGCACTCACAGACAGGCGTTTAGAGCTTTGCATAGCCATAAGGACTCTAGGTAAGTACGTCATTAGGTAAAATGGTGCGTATAAAAATTAGTACAAGTTAAGTGTGGCCAGAGTCTAAATAAAGTGTATTTTTTTTTTGTTTTGTTTGAGTACAAACACAAACAGTTATGCACTTACTTTCTAGTTAACGAGTACAATTTTTAGTAGGTGCTATACGAGTTTTGTAACGTGCACAGATTTCAGCATCTTAGTTCTTATTAGGCATGCTCATAGTAATTTTGTTTTGTTTTGGCTAGTGCAAGCATACATACATAGACAGGCTACACACACACACACACACACACTCTCAATGGATGCGCATGGGCACAGCCCGAACTAAAGTCGATCAAAGTGTAACGAAAATAGAAAGTAAAATATGTTAAATATAGTTATACATATGATGATTCGAAAAAATACTAGTTAGCTAGAGTTAAGTGTGTGTAAAGCTACGTTTTTTATAAGCGGCACTAAAGCAATGTGAGTGAAAATACTCTTAACATTTGCAATAAAGCAAATTAGATAAGTGTAAAATTCGTTGATATATATTCTAAGCTAGTTGCGTCTGTGGTAATTGTTTTACGCTCCTGGGCAATGGTTGCAATGTGGTTGATGACAAGTTACGCCATGACGTCATTCGAAATGTATCGAATATTAAATTACGTATTGTTCAGTTTTACCCAAATGAGTCATAATTAGTATAAAATCGAAGAGTGGGGTTAATCATGGACTGTTCTATGAGTAGGCTCAAAGACATTTGCTATATGGGTGGCTCTACGCGTGCCAGCTGCAATACGTGTTTTTCCATAGTAATTATGAAATTACGATATTCTTAATATATTAAGTTACAATATTCACACCCGATATTCGAACTATGCTATTTATTTCGTGCAGAACTTTCACATATTGCATTACCAACACTCGATTAAATTTACGATATTCGATATCGTGTTATTCGCTGTAAGCCCAGAAAGTGCGGACAGTAATTACCCAACAAATGTTTCAATATTTACTCAACAATATATAGGTTTAACGCATTATTTAAGGCCCCACCCATATTTACGATATACCTGTCTTCCATCGAATTATAGTCACGGACATAAGCAATTAAAATATTCAAATCGATTATATGCAAATTGATAATGCCGATTGCCTCATCTTCTAGACAGTTGGGTGCGAGAACCTATTTGATCCACTGCCATTTGCCACTTGCTATTGCCCTCGCATTCCACTGCGCAGGAGAGTTCAAATCAATACGCTTGCGCTTTAAAGCAACGTCAGACTCGTCTCTGTTTGTCGCTGACGTCGCTTTCTACACAATGCAAAGATATATATATTTATAATTCTTACGATATTTGTAATAAAAAATTATAATAATAAAAATTTGTATGCAATATATAGAGAAGACAGAGATAGAGAGATAGAAAGAGAGAGCAATAAATAAATTGTTTATGAAACTAACTTTGATGCTAAATTTGCGTGTCTGAATTTTGACCCTCTGCTCAATCCAGCTAGGACGTCGACCACTTAACGATGGCTTTTGATATAGAATTGAATTTAAGTTTAGAATTCATTTTAATCATTCTTTATTTTAAATTTTAAATTTTTTTGTAAAGAAAATTAAATATTTTTGTTGAGAATATTAGTGAATTTTTGCCTTTTTGCTTAAGTTTTTAGTTTCAGCTATGGAAATAATACTTGATTAATAAACCAAACACTGTTTAGAGACAGATAGACAGACTGGGAGATAGATAAGTTAGATAGAGAGAGACAGTAATGGAAAGTTGTGTCAAGGGAGTTTTCTTGTTCTGGGTTATTACATAACAAACACATATTGAACGGGAATCGAACACAATTACAATTTTTTTTTTTGAGTGTGGGACTGTGGAGAGCATAAGTGGAATTTATTTATTTTTATTTTCTTGAAATTTTGTTGAATAAGCGATTTTGTTTATTTTCAAAATTTAGTTTTTAAGTTCGTGATTCAGGCCCAACTCGGAAGTGGGTTCAGGTTTCAATGTCAATTGAGAGTCGCATTCAAATGAAACATATATTGTATAGCGATTGAATTGTTTTTGAATAGTCTTTGAATTTGGTTTGTTTGCTTTGTCATCTTAATGCACAAATAAAAAATAAATTAAAAAATAATTATATATCAATATGAGCAGCTGCTTGGCCCAGTGCTAGCGCCTATGCATTAAAATTCATCTTTAATAACAAAATGTCAACAATAAAAATTAACGATATTTGTTACAAGCACACACACACACAGTTAGATGATTGTGTTGTGGGTGTGGATACGATGGGTGTGTGAATTGGCAATTGCATAGCGTAGCAAGTTTCTGGCACGGCGCGTGGCAGCTAAAAATTGCAATGAGTGCCTGGGAATGCCTGAATAACTGATTATTGAAATGACTTCATCGAACAGCAGCAGCGACAGCAGCACAACATATGTATGAAAATATGAATGAAAATTCATGTTCGATATAACAAAAATATGACATAATATTGTGAATATTAAACATGGTGTTTGGTTTTGTCTAATTTGGTTTTTGGCTATTATTATTAAATGCGAGTTGTCATCATTCGTTTAACACTAGGCAGTACGTTTCAAAATTCAAGATACAAAGCAAATGATTGGTTCCAAATGGTGTCTGCAGAAACGAAAATCGTAAAATTGGTTAAAATTTGACAATTCCGTATTAGCTCTTTATTAGTTTTATAGAGTGTTTGGTTGAGGGTTAGGCAAGACACAGAACACACGCACACACAGAGATAGAGAGAGAGAGAGTGATGGGCAGATAGAGATAGAGATAGAAAGAGAGAGAGATGAATGGAATGGCGGACATGGGCGATAGAGTATTACAGTTAAGGTTATAAGTAAACATACACAACAAAAGGTGGGTGAATAGCTGACGGGCTGAGATGTGTTGTAGGTGGGAAAGTTGTATGGAAAATTGATTTAATTAAGTTTAAAGTAAAACAGAAAGATTTTAATTTATAAGTCACACAGAAACGTTGCATAAATACACAGAGACCGCATATGTTGATTTTGTTTTATTTTTTTTTAAGGGGCTGTCTACACACTTAAGAGTTGAGCTTCAAGGAGAGCAAAGAAAATGAGGAAAACACATAAGAAATACACATAAAACGAATGCCTGGGCTTACATTAAAAAACATACGTGTTTAAAATTTTGGTTTTACGAGTAGTTTAGGTTCAGTCCAAACGCATCAATCATTTTACCAATCTATCAATCAATTAGCAATGTAGAGAAAACGTGCCAACAGTTAAAGAAATTTCTTGTAAATTATCTAAAAAAATGTTGTAACGCGCTTGAACCTGCTACTCTAAACTCTGGATTAGAAAATAAACGATCAGAAGATTTTAAAATAAAATATGTAATTACGTCAATTAATAACACAACATATTACGGTAGACACAAAATTCTGTGGAATAGCTTGACCTAACATTGTTAATATTGTAATTAAATACGCGTTTGAGTATGCTCCACATACTACATTTTACAGCTGCAGTTTTTTTTCAACATACGATATTCGACCTTACCAAATTCAACTTTTACGATATTCAAATTAAACGATGATCAAAATTTAAGATATTCATCTGCGATATTTTGTATGACGAATGCAGCGCATTATGTGTGACATAGTTCAATTAATTTTCTAACAAATTGAAACCATATCAAAAATAAATATGATAAAGAAATCCATTAAAAAGAAATTAATATAAATCATGCCTAGAAATCATGAGCATTATTTCATTAGCACATTTGTATTATCAAATTGAATTATCCATGTATATATAGATGTAGTATAAAGCAATAATATCACAACGTTACAACTTACCGAATCGAGCGTGGTATCGATATTTCCATTGGGTCGATCGGCCAATGTTGTCTCCTTGAGATTAATCTTGACATGATTGGCCGCTGAGGTGGTGGCGCCACCTCGTTGCGGCTTGGTGGCATCCAGCAGTACTTTAAGCGAGGCAATGGCATGCAGCTGGGTTGCCTTCTCGTCCACTTTGCCTGGAACATCATCTTTGTCATTGTAATTGTGTGTTGGGTTTTTTTTTGAGGGAGGTGTTTCGATAAAAAAATGCATACACAGAGTAGAGTGTAGAGTATGTTTGTGTGTTGTTGTTGTGGTAGCAGTAGAAGAGTAGAGTAGAGTAGTAGGCGGTGTTTTTGTAGTATTTTGTTTTTGTTTGCACACAACAAATTGAGTTTTGAACGCAAAATCCAAGTGTTTATTATTTTTTTAAAAATTAAACGAATAAAAGAAGAAGAAAGAAAGAATAAAATTGCATCGATTAAAAATTAGAATAAAACGAATTAACCCAGTTAAATATATTTTTCATATATTTTTTTAAAAATATTTTTCATTGGTTTTAAGTTAATTTACAAGCAGCTAAATGCCCTTTTTTTGGGTTAGAGTATATTGAAAATATTTTATACAAAATGTTGATGTCAGTTGCGAAATAGCATTTTGGAGGTTGATTATAATAGTATGTAATAGTAATAGTAAAGTAATAGCTAGTAGGTTAGAAACTAAACTAAAGTTGAGGTATAGACTAGAGAGCGTAGAGTTTAGAAAGCTAGTAGGACAGTGTAGGCACAGACACACATAAAACAGCATTGAAATCGAAGCATAGTTGAGGGCGGAGTTGCGCACATGAGTGTATTGAGAGTGGTTGTTAGAGAGGGGGCGGAGTGGGTGTGGTTTATTGGGCTGGGGGCATACGAAACTACAGCTAAGACTAATTATGCTAGATATAATTACTAAACGAATACACTACTGATATTTACCGTGTCAGAGTCTCATGGATTTTTGGTCTAACTTTTTTTAAATTGTTTTTATATATTTTTCAACCTTATTAAATGTTTTTTTTTTCTTTTTTTTTTTGAGTGTGACAGCGATCTTGTGTTTTGCACTAGGAATTGGGAACTGTTTTGATTAGTTTGTTATTAAATGTTGATTTTTTTTTTTATTTTGAAAATTTTGAGGTTTTGGATTGAATGCGAATTAATTTTGGCTTGGGAATACGGACGGGTTTATATTATTTATTATTTTTCATTTGTAGTTTTTTGTTTTTGTTGTCAATGTGGCATGAAGTGATACATACTGGGGCTTGTTAACCGACTGCTGCTGCTAAAGAGCTGCTTTTTGTGGACCCCATATTATGGCATACGGCACTAGCTTTTTGTATATACATATACATATGTGTTCATATCGAAAGAATAGAGATAGACTTAGATTTAAGCCTAACTTACAATAAAATATATACTATTATAAATAAGACTTAGCTAGATCTAATATATATAGTTTGCTTATTATGCAATTTCTTACACACGAGTATTATATATGCCGGTATTTATACGAGCAACATTAACCACATGCTCTTCAGATGAATAAAGCACAAAGCATTACGTAAATATGATGGGAATAATACATTCGGGTCGCGCTGAAACATTTTCATCACAATAGCAAACTAAATTAATTTATCTTCAGAACAAAAAATAGGTTTGGGTTCATCTCGTAATTCTCAACAAGTAAAATCTTCGAAAATCGCAAGGTGTTTGCAATCTAGAGTTGACAAAAATGATTGGTGATGATAGAACCAGAAGGTGCTTAAAAGCCATAGACTACCTGCGAAATCCTTGTTTGTTTGGTTATTATTTACAGAAAATGAACAAAATTGAGCTCAAGCTGGCCAGCTTAATATTATTATTATATTTAATAAGTATTTTTAGATCTAAAGAGTTTTGCAGTACACTTATGTAACACCATGAATCTTCTATTGCTGTAAAACACAGTCAAGGATTTAGATTTATTAATTGCAAAACATAAAAACAGCTTTTTACAATTTGAATTTAAAAAGAACTGTAAAAAGAATATTGCTGTTCAAATAACAACTTTTCCAGTGTTGTAAAACTTGTAGTATTCAGATTTATTATTGAAAATGCGGTAATATTTGACAAGCCTATAATATTTGCCAAGTATAAGGTAAGTATGTTATCTTACAGATAGAAAGTATTTTTAATGTCGTTTAAGTAAGTATTCACTGGATACAAAAATATTTGTATGTCTTTTAAGAGACTTGTTTGAATAATTATTATGTGCATCGAGCAATAGCTTTTTATATCGATTTTTTTTTAATATTTTAGAAAACAGTTTTCTGCTTTATTTTTTAAGAACAAGTCTTAATTGAAGTAGTTAGTATTGGTAAATTTGCAATTACAGAAATCTAGTAATTAAATGCACGCAACTGGTTTTAGTATTGATCAATCTTTATTTTAACACGATAACTGCTTTTGAGGGACTTTCCGAAATGCCGATAGGGCTGACTAAATGGGACAGTTACTATAAAAAATATATTAAATATTGACAAAGTTCACTATAATTTCATTGTTTCAACGCATCTCCCGTAGTATAACCGTCATATGTATTTTTATATAGCCACATTACGTATAAAGCACATTTGAAAACATATGTAAACATTGTCAGCACAATGAGCATTCCAATGATAGGTAAATATAAACGTTTAGACCTAAAGAAAAAATTAAAAACACAACCCGCTCGACTAGTCAACTTGATACATGCAGGCACCTAGCTAATAACTTGTAGCTATTAAGTACAATTGAATATCTGATAGATTGTAGCTCGTACTAGGCCCGGGCCAATTTCGAACAGCATTTTTGTAAAGCCAATTGTACTAGTTGCTAAGTAATTACAATTAACACATACAACATTAAATGCACACATTGTTTATAAATATGTAAGATATATACTAGATATAAATGTTATATGTACAATATAAATTATTTTGTTATTGTCACGCGTCAAACTTGACGGTGGAAAAAACAGAAGCACAAATAAAACCAAACATAACACTTCAAACGAAGCAATGGAACGTTGGCAACCAAAACAATCTTAAAGATACAGATACAGATACGAATAACTATTCACTCATAAATATAAACGAGTGTATTCTTACATTCGTTAATGCCACTAAACTGCGCACAACATTCTAGGAATGTCTATCGAATACAAGTTATTAAGTATTTCATAAATATAGTTTAATATATAACGCATATGTATATAGTATATAAATGTAACTCCAAACTGACATTGAACAACATAAAATATTTTCGTAACTTGGTTTCATTTTTTTGTTTTTGTTTTGTTCCTTTTTTTTCAAAGCAAAATTATATAAAGAAATGACTAAGCTCGAAATAATAAAAATAGAAAAGCAAAGTACATTTAATGAGGCAGCAAAAATGAAAAGATTTGGCATTGAAGCTTAAGAGGAAAAACTAATAATAATAAAATATAAGCTAAACAATATTTGGAAATGCTAGAGACAAGATAAACCCGCAGATATAGGTAATGTAGAGATATCTACAAAGAACACCAAAGATTTAATGATCCTTGTTTCAAATTGAATTTTATTTTAAAATTTTCCCACAAGATCAAAATCTCACTGTCAATTAATTTTGTTGCTGACTGTGCGAGAATAAAAAATGACAAAAAGAATTCGAGCACTTTGTACCTGTAAACCTTGGTACACGCCCCAATGTCGGCCTGGCCCTGGCTTGTTTGGTTTAGTTTAAGCTTTGGCTTCAGCTTTAGTTTGAGTTGAAGTTTGAGTTTGTCTTGGTCTTGGTCTGTGGGCCATTGCCGTGGCAACGTGGCCCCATACATATTTATACCCCAGCCCATACCCGTACCAATGCTCATACCCCAATCCAATCCAGTCGGCTCTGTGCTTAATACATAATAAATCAATTCGAGCACGTCCGGTGCCGGTGCCGGTGCCAGAGCCAGAGCCAAAGCCAGAGCCGAAGCGAGCAGCGAATACGTGCCCCCCAAATGCCAGGGAAAAGCTCGGCATTGAGGGGTAGACCAGAACTGGAGCACTGGGCTAGGGATTGGTAATGGCAATGGTAATGGGTGCAAGGAGTGTAGAATAAAGAGTAAAGAGTATAGCGCAAAGCTCTCAATTGTCGAGCGCTAGTCGTCGTTCTGTCTGGCCGTGCTGCTAGCCCCTGGTAATTAGATAAGTGGCCTCAAGGTCAGGCATTAAAAACTAACCAGCCCAAAGGTCAAGTCAACAAAGAAACTGAGCGACAAACAAACAAACAAACAAAGCAATGTACAACAAATGAAACAAAATGAAAATCAGCAAGTATTCAAGAGAGAAGGAGAGAGTAAAGAGTAAAGTGTAAGTAACTTCTTGCTAGCAAGTCAAACATCCAATTAGAAGGAACACAGAATATACACAGACTTTAAAGAACTGAACACAAAGTATTTTTTATTTTTTTTTATTTAAAGGTTTATACTCTTGCAGAGGGGCACGAAACATCACTATATCTACCTGATTTTGGATAAAGGTTGATTTTATATAATTTTCCATGTAAACGGGTCTTTTTATATATTATCTTAGTTATATACAACTTTGAATATATACAGCTAATAACTTTTTCGGAGTCAGGCAGATCGGAATACTGGATCATCTAGTAAGAAAAACTTCTTTGTTTTCCATTGTACAGAGCTAAACGAAATAGTTCGCATATCTACCACATGCCTGCAAGAGTATTTAATCTTCGGCCAGCCGAAGCAAACAATTTTTTTTTCATTTTTAAGAGTTAGGTATAGTATATAGTATATATAGTATAGTATAAGTAGTTGGTATAATGTATTTGCTTTTGTTTTAGGATGTAAGCGTTTGGTATGGGATATTTGTACTTTGGGGCGGGGAACTCTTTGATTATGGGCTCGGGGAAGGGGCTGGGGTTTGGGTTTAGGCACACATTAAAATCTTCCATTTTTTATTTTTATTTTTTTGACTTGTGCAAAACACAATGTGACAAACTCAACGAACTTACCATCGTGTAGTGGATCTATCGTGTGTATCATTAGCTGTAATAGGCCATGACGGAATTTTGCACCGGTCTGTGTACTACCAGCGGTCCCACCACTGCTATTACCTGTAGCGCCCGCATTGCTCGAACCGGCCGGACCCGAACGGGTCTCGCTGGCCGCTCGGGATGTCACCGAACCGCCCGGCTGTGTGGCCATTGACGTTTCCGATGAGTTTGCCGCATTACCCTGAAGTGAAGGAAGAACGATGGACGGGTGGTACGGTTACGGTTACGGTTACGGTTATGTTGAGAGTTCAGAGGTATTTCAATTTTATTTTCATTTCATTTTTTGTTAAGAGCAGTGTTAATGGTTTTTTTTTTTTGGGGGGAGGTTAGGTTTTTTTGATGGTAAGCATTTGTTGTTGTTGAGAAAAAGGTGAAAAGAAGAAGAAGAAAAGTTTATTATTGCAATTTGTATAAATTTACAGTTGAGTGTTGAGCGTTGATGTTGTTGTTGTATTTTTTTTTTGTAGTAGTTGTAAAAGTTGCTGTTTTGTTGTATGTATTTTGTTGTTGTTTTCAGCTGTTGTATCGCTTAAAAGCTAATCGAATTGTTAAGTGCAATTAATTGTAGCCAATATTTAGAAAAAGAACCGAAACAGTTACTAAAAAAATTATGTTAAGAAATGAGCTTCATGTGTGAAAACCACGACGCGTAATAAAGACAGATACAAATTTATTTTCCAGACAAACGGACCACAACTGTTGTTTACTAAGCTCGGCAGCTTCTATATAAGCCATATACCAAGTTTCGTTATAATAATAATGCCATAATGCCGTATTCATGGTAAGAGGTTTCTAATGCAAAATTGCAACTCTGTTTGTTGTTGGAATAGCATTAAAGTTAGTTTTTTCTAGTGCATCAAAAATGTATGCATTTCAATAGTGCAGCAAAAACCGTTAAGGAGAGTTTTATATATACAACAGGATTGGTTTTTCGATAGTTATGTAGGTGCAAACAACTGGAATCATCGGGTGTAATCAGCAGGCCCAATAACAAAGCAGCACAGTTGATGATGTGGCTTCGCGCTAGAAATGCATTCCATTACCTCTGAATTTAGATTTTTAGTGGTTTTCGGAAACACACAACAAAAAAAAAAAAAGAAAACCAAATTATTAAACACAAATATTATTACACATACAGGAAATAAAGTTAAGGTTTTTAGTTCAACTAAAATATACAAATTTCATTTTCTTTTTTTGCAACTGTTTTTAAGTATACATACAAGCTTCAGTTTTTAATGAATTTCTTTTTTGTATTTTTTTGTATCATTAGGAAAAAAAATGTACATATATACTTTTTTTTTGTATTATCAAAGCGCAGTGGGAAGTTTTGTTGTATTTCATTTTGCCTTCACTATAATCAATAAAGTTAACACAAAAAACTTAAAAAACATTAGAAATCTTTTAATATAATGCAGAAATAAAACTTAAAGCTCAGATTTATGACTGGCCAAAGAAAGCTCTAGAAGTGCGAGGAGAGAAAAAATCAAAATTATCGCTAGCTAAATATATGAAAATGTTGAATGGCGCTAAGTAATGACTAATATATATATATATAACTATCAGGTGATAATTAGTTAAGATATAGTAGATACATGTCAAGTACGTATATAAGTAGATAAGAAATTCTTTGTTAATACATATATTATAAGAACTATATATAATATATAGCTGTGTGTGTGACTGTTATGTGAACTGTTGTGCATATTTTAACAGAACACGTCTATCCAGATCGTATTCCATTCATAAAATCACTCAGAGCAATAAATTGGAGCACGTGTGTAGTAAATCCAGCTTAAATAAAGTACACATATATACTTAGTATACATATATTAAAAGCGTATTTACAGAACTGGTTTATCCCGATCGCATTTCATTCATAAAAATCAGTATTTAAGAATTGCTGCGAGTGTAGGGCAAGTTACGTTAAAGAATATAAATTATATATAGAAATATCTGTTTGTTAAAGAACAGGTATTTCCAGGTAGTATTTCATTCATTAAAAGTCAAATCTCCAGTCCAGATTAGAAAATTTCTTGTAATATACATATTTAATGTCGCGAGCAATGCATGATTAGAAAATACTCGATTTACTTCTATATCAAGATATAAGATTAGTTATTGTTGGGCTATCATAAGACTTGATATCGTAAGCATTTGTTTAAGCAACACGTTTATTCAGATTACATTCCATTTAAAAAATGTGCGGGCTATGAACTGCATGAACTTCGTCTATACATCACGCCTATTCAGATTCTGCTCCATTTATAAAATCTAAAAGCTATGAACTCTGGGAAAAAGAATACATATATTTAACATAATATAATAAGACTATTTGTTTGGCTGAAGAACTTGTAGAGCCACAACGCCTTTCATTCATACAAATGAACGCAGAATTGGAGCAAATGCAGTTTAGCGAATTCTTGTAAAAATACATAAATATTATTACATAGATAATACTATGCCGAACGTATGCCACTTTTAAGAACTGGGGCGTGTGTAGGGCAATTCAAGATCAAGAAAACTAGCCTCCAACTAACTAGCCTCTGGCCAATTAACGTGTGGCTCGTGCCCAGGTGAACTACCTCATGGCTGATTATAATGCTAATTAATGGCAAGTCATGTTGTTTTGCCCGATCGAACGCTTAGACGACAGCCCGGCTAAGACTCATACGAGTTACGATAAAAACCACTCGGCAATGACGTAAAATTGATGAGGATCTATGAAATGATCGAGTCAAGTCATAAAAATAGAAAGAGAGGGAAAAAGTTGGCAGAAAGAATTAGTAATTGCCTCGAACTGCATTTAAAGCTGTTCCTTCAAGATGTCAGCTTGTTTTGATAGACTTTGACAGCAAAATGAAGCGTAATTAATATGATTGAAGACAAATGAAATCTCTCTTCGAATCCAAGAGCTGTGGATTCATGCCAAAAGCATTTACATTAACACAAAATTCATCAGCGCAACGTCAGTTACTACAGGTGCTTAAATCGCATAATAAATTTAATTTAAACTCGCGTGAATCATTTGCTCACAATTTCAAAAACTCAACTCAAGTTCGAAAATTTCGCCCTGCCAAACGACAAAAAAAAAACCAAAGTCGACCCAATGATCTAAGAAATGTAAATTGCAAAATATACAATGAACTTGCTCGAACTGTTAATCAAAAAGAGAAAAACTCACAACACGACTCAATTTGTCACTCAACCAGTTTTGGTTATATATATATATATGTATATATATAATATATACATGTATTCACTTGTCACCTGTCTCTGTGGGGCAGACCCCGAAACCAGTTCCAAGAATTAATGCAGATATTCCAGGGATTTTGTTTACGTTCAAGTCGATATAGTGATACGTATAGCTAATGCATATAGCCAGCTGATATCGATAAAAAATAAAAATAAGAGAGCAGCCTCTACCAACTCGTCTAACACCGACTAAAGATAACTCGCGCGATTCGCAACGCTTCGGTTTTCGCTTTGACTCAGAGTCTGTCATTCTCTGTCGCCGTCTGAGCTCGGGCTTTGAGCTTGGCTGCATTGATCGTTGATTTGTATTATATAGCTGGGTTATGCGCTCTGTGCACATCATTTAGTAACGAATCTTGAACCCAAACGCAACGAATATTAAATTTAAACGGAACGCGAATGTGTGTGAAGCGTGCGCGCGTGCTTCTTTGACTACGAAAGACAAATACAAAAATGTTTCAAAAAAGGATTATCGAATTGTTCACGCTGCTCTTTTATTGGATGGTCATCACGCCAGCCATATATCAATATTGCAAGACCCAGAATTGGATACGTTGGGATCTAAATATACCATTTCAATCATTCTCGGATCATGCCACATTCGCGCTTTGCCTGCTCGCTGGCTATGTGACCTTTTATCGCATTGTTATTTTTATCTACATGAAGTTGAAAGTGTGCGATGTTCAAATGTGGCATAAGCTGAAGAAAACTCAAGAGGATCCCGAATCGCAGCTAAAGGACAAATCACATTATCAGGCTGTATCTACAGAGAATCTGGACACGGTTGATGGCGGAACAGCAACTACCATGCCGAAAGTCATACGCACCATAAGCCACCCACTGCTGGTGGAGAGCGATTTGGCGCGTATTCATATCAAGCACGAGACGCGTCCGCTGCGTAGCGCCACATTGCCCAGACGGCCGCAGCAGACGGCCATCTCTAGTCCCACGCCCAGTTTGCGGTGTGCACCGCCTGTGCCCAAGACGCCGCCCCGCACACCGGGAATGGCCCGTAAGCTGAGCCATGGCATCATCATGTCACCCGATGTCCTAATGGGCACCTCGCAGCAGCTGAGACCAACCATGGTCAAGACATAGGATTCACTTCGGTTTACTTTACAGAGACAGATAGAATTCGCATCCAAGTATTAGCCTTAGCCAAAGAACCAAAGATAAACCCAATTTTATTCGCAATATTTGTCGAGACACAATTTTAGCCAATTTTTTCCGAATCTAACTTACATGGTAGCTCTTCTTGTAGCAAGGAATAGATCATATAGTGAGTTATTATTTTTTTGTTTGTATCATTTTAATGTTAGCTAGCGAATACGAGTACTTTTGCGAGTACTTTTCGAAATTTAGTTGCATATATTTATTACCTAGTTCTAAGTTCAGATTTTATTATCTGTTTATCTATTAAAAATATATCTGTGTATGTATTATATTATTATATGAGATATGCTATAATAAAAGAATGTTCTAGCTGCATAGAAAAATTGCAAGCTCGTTAAATAAACAATTCATTTTCTTTCCATGGGGGATTACACAATGAAACGTAATACCTGTGAAGAGGGGATTGCACTTTGAAGCTGGTAAATTAAGCATATCGAATCATATACTTAACGTTCGGTATATTTTTGTAGCAGTAAGTATTTTCCAAATGTAATTAAACAAAACGAAAAATTATCTGCATTTATAAAAAATTAACTAGAGTGAAAAGAAAGACATTGCTGTCGAATTTCAAATATTAAATGTGCTCGGTACATTTCTTAACTTAACAAAGTGTAAGTAAAAAATACAATTTTGAAATGATTGTTCCTATGAGAGCTTTATGATAAATTTGGTAAATAATTGAAAAGATATTAAATCTGGGAAGTAAAGATGGTGAATGACGAATTCGATCAGCTTAGTTAGTTAGCTTAGTTATCAGCTGAAAGCTGCGCATTTTAATGTAGTGTGTTCCCTGGAATTCGTTAAGATCTGATAAGTATTTCCAACAAAATTCAATATGAAAGAAATAACATTAAAAACAAATATCCGTAAGCTTCCTTAGTTTATTTAATTGCAGCACATGCAACCGGAACTTGAATATTAAAACGATCTTGATATAATAATAAATAAAAGCTTTTGTGTAACAAATTCTAGAGTACAAATCGTTGTATCAAATCAGTATGTAGCATTCCGTCAACTGAACAGCAAGTTTCAAGAATGTTTGAAAGAAAGTTTTTAGAAATATTTGTGGTGATCTTATATTGGTTAATATTTACGCCCTTCATATATAATAAGTTTACAAAAAAGGGATGGCTGCTGTTGGATTTTGGTGCTTTGCGAGATACAATATGGGCAGTTCTCATTTTCGGACTTGTCGATGTGATGGGTTTCGTAACATTCTATCGAATTGTCATGTACATGTACAAGAAATTAAAAAAGTACGAAAAGAAGACGCTGCAAAAAGTGCATCAAAAGTATAAAAATGATAAAAACGAACTTGAGGCCCAGTGCCTAGAGGAGAGATACTTGGACGTTCCGGATGGCGCCAAAAAGCGTACTATTAAATCCAGGCTGCGAACACGCTTTTAAATTATACTCATATTCACTGGTTATTTAAAGATATTACAAAACAACGACAAAAATATATATTTATTAAATGAAGAAGAAAAATGTAAATGCGAAGAATATTTTTTACATAGTTTCCCAAACAAAAACTCGAATTTTGAAATTTTTTTGTTTTAAAGTTAAAACTCTGCTTTCGAATCATAGTTCCGTTGAAAGCTTTATCATATAGTAATCCGATTCGGCAGATATACGCGAATCGCATGATTAATGACCTACTCATTGACCGAGCACCTCGCCCAATGTGACTTATTGCTTTAAATTTGAGCAAACTCTTTACTTGTCGTATTTGTATTATATAGCTGGGTTATGCGCTCTGTGCACATAATTTAGTAACGAATCTTGAACCCAAACGCAACGAATATTAAATTTAAACGGAACGCGAATGTGTGTGGAGCGTGCGCGCTTGCTTTTTTGACTACGAAAGACAAATACAAAAATGTTTCAAAAAAGGATTATCGAATTGTTCACGCTGCTCTTTTATTGGATGGTCATCACGCCAGCCATATATCGATATTGCAAGACCCAGAATTGGATACGTTGGGATCTAAATATACCATTTCAATCATTCTCGGATCATGCCACATTCGCGCTTTGCCTGCTCGCTGGCTATGTGACCTTTTATCGCATTGTTATTTTTATCTACATGAAGTTGAAAGTGTGCGATGTTCAAATGTGGCATAAGCTGAAGAAAACTCAAGAGGATCCCGAACCGCAGCTAAAGGACAAATCACATTATCAGGCTGTATCTACAGAGAATCTGGACACGGTTGATGGCGGAACAGCAACTACCATGCCGAAAGTCATACGCACCATAAGCCACCCACTGCTGGTGGAGAGCGATTTGGCGCGTATTCATATCAAGCACGAGACGCGTCCGCTGCGTAGCGCCACATTGCCCAGACAGCCGCAGCAGACGGCCATCTCTAGTCCCACGCCCAGTTTGCGGTGTGCACCGCCTGTACCCAACACGCCGCCCCGCACACCGGGAATGGCCCGTAAGCCGTAAGCTTTTAAATTATACTCATATTCACTGTATATTTTAAGATATTACACAACGACAAAAATATATATTTATTAAATTAAGAAGAAAAATTTAAATGCGAAGAATATTTTTTACATATTTATAGGTAATTTTATGTTTCTGAAAGGAATCTCTTGAATCTCAAGAACAAAGATCACTATATATTTTATTTAAAGAATCTTTACCAGCTGACTGATAAACTCTTGAACAACCGCAAACGAGTTCAAAGAACATAATGCAGACACATAGACCAAGCAAAGCTATTCCAAAACTGTTCAGTTTACTTCGAATAAAAAGTTTCCCAAACAAAAACTCGAATTTTGAAATTTTTTTTTTGCTTAAAGTTAAAATATGTGATGAAATTACTTTTTCAAACAAAAACTCTGCTTTCGAATCATAGTTCCGTTGAAAGCTTTATCATATAGTAATCCGATTCGGTGTATATACGCGAATCGCATGATTAATGACCTACTCATTGACCGAGCACCTCGCCCAATGTGACTTATTGCTTTAAATTTGAGCAAACTCTTTACTTGTCGTATTATATATAGATTTAACCACAAAAGCTATACAAACAATATATGAGCTTCTGATTCCGGAAATGTCCGATTAGTTGCAGACTACTTGGGAACCCGTTCTTGCGTAAGTTTCGCTAAAATGATTTGAAAACAAATCGTGGAAGTGTGTACAATAGTCGCGTATATGGTGTTGTTTGTTCCATTAGTGTTGGTCAGGCTGCAATCAAAAATCGAAAAAAGCCCTTCGGACCGCCTGCTAGTCGTTTACCCCGCAAACGACTGCCGCTCCCACCAACCCCAACCCATACACCGCCTGCCTTGCCTATGATAAATGAAACCTAATACCTATGCCGAGGGGATTGTACTTTGAAGCTGGTTAATAAAGTATATAGAATCATATACTTAACGTTCAATATATTTTTGTAGCAGTAAGTATTTTCCAGATGTTATTAAACAAAACAAGAAATTCGGTAAATTTCTCAACTTAACAAAGAGTAAATAAAAAATTTAATTTTGAAATGATTGTTCCTATGTGTGCTTTATAATAAAGTTGCTAAATAGTTGATAAGATTGGCATATATAATAACTCTGGAAAGTAAAGATTATGAATGAAGAATTTAATTAAGATATTTCGTTTGCTTAGTTATCAGCTGTAAGCTGGGTATTTTAAAGTAGTGTGTCCCCCGGAAATCCTTAAGTTATGATTAATATTCCTAACAAAATTCAATATTGAAAGAAATAACATTAAAAAGAAATATCTGTAAACTTCCTTAGTATATTTAATTGCAGCACATGCAACCGCAACTTAAATATTAATACGTTCAGGTTATATAAATAAAAAAGCTGTTGTGTAACTAATTCTAGAGTAGAAATCGTTTCAATTAATCAGTACGTAGCATTCCGTCAACTGAACAGCAAGTTTTAAGAATGTTTGAAAGAAAGTTTTTGGAAATATTTGTGGTGATCTTATATTGGTTAATATTTACGCCCTTCATATATAAAAAGTTTACAAAAAAGGGATGGCTGCTGTTGGATTTTGGTGCTTTGCGAGATACAATATGGGCAGTTCTCATTTTCGGACTTGTCGATGTGATGGGTTTCGTAACATTCTATCGGATTGTCATGTACATGTACAAGAAATTAAAAAAGTACGAAAAGAAGATGCTGCAAAAAGTGCATCAAAAGTATAAAAATGATAAAAACGAACTTGAGGCCCAGTGCCTAGAGGAGAGATATTTGGACGTTCCGGATGGCGCCAAAAAGCGTACTATTAAATCCAGGCTGCGAACGCGCTTTTAGGATATTACAAAACAACGACAAAAATATATATTTATTAAATTAAGAAGAACAATTTAAATGCGAAGAATATTTTTGACATATTTATAGGTAATTTTATGTTTCTGAAAGGAATCTCTTGAAGCTTTCAAGAACAAAGAGCACTTTATACTTATTTTATTTAAAGAATCTTTACAAGCTGACTGACTAACTCTTGAACAACCGCAAACGAGTTCAATGAACATAATTAAAACGAACTCCACTTGACTTAGTTGTATTCCTGCACCCGAAGCCAACCCACGCGCAAAGCTAGTAAAATATCGGTATGAAAAATGATACAGCAAAGAATTGTTGAGATATTTGTGTTTGTCCTGTACTGGATTTTGCTAGCGCCCCTGATAATAGTGCTTTGCGTTGAACAGAAATGGGTCGGATGGGATGAGAATAATATGTTCTCATCGATTAAACAGTTCTGTGCCCTTGCTCTGATTCTGGCAGCATGTTATCTGGTGGTCTATCTACTTATAACACTCATTTATCTGCGAATCAGAAAGTGGACCATGAGAGCCTGGGTCACTAACGACCCCGCAAATATAGAAATGATTAATCATGAAAGGCAATATTGTGGAGAAACTGATCCTCGACTTGACGCAAAAAAGGACGACGCATCCAGCATTCTAGATATGGAAGATGACGAGCTGGATGGCTATCAGTCGGTGCGCCGGGCACCCAATGTACAACGCCCAGTCGAGAGAGTGCATCAAAAACAACCCAAAAAGGAAAATCGAAAACAGAAAAGGCAAAACCCGCCAACTTATGAGGAGTGCAACAATTAAGAAATATTTAAGAAAAGTTATTCAATTATTTATAAAATATAATTATTATATTTATTGGAATTAAGGCATTAAATTTAATAATGATAATGAAACTATTCTGTTGGGATTGTTAAAATATTAATGCCCATGTAGACATATAGACCAAGCAAAGCTGTTCCAAAACTGTTCAGTCTACTGCGAATAAAAAGTTTCCCATACAAAAACTCGTATTTCGAAAATTTGTTTTTTTATACCGTGAACCCATTAAAACTGGGAAAAAGGGGATAATTTATTTGTGCAAATGTATGTAACAGGCAGAAGGAAGCATTTCCGATCCCATAAAGTATATATATTCTTGATCAGCATCAACAGCCGAGTCGATCTAGCCATGTCCGTCTGCCTGTCCGTCCGTCCGTCCGTCTGTCCGTATGTATGAACGCAAGGATCTCAGCACCTATAAGAGCTAGAGACTTGAAATGGCTGTAGGTCCTCCTAGTCCCCGCGCAGATCGAGTTTGTTTCCGATATTCGATAACTTGCCCCGTTTTCAAGTAATCGATATCGAAATCCTGTTTTTGAGCAATTTCGGCAAATAATATGAGCTAGAGTCACCAAACTTGACATGTAGCTTCTAGAATGTATATATCTAGTATTTTTCATATTATTCCTATCGCCTGTCGGAAGAAGAGAGTTCAGGATATCCCCTAGTCAGGAGCTCCCGACTAGAACCTCTTACTTGTTTTTAATTAAAAATATGTGATAAAATTACTTTTTCATACAAAAACTCTGCTTTCGAATCATTGTTCCGTTGAAAGCTTTATCATATAGTAATCCGATTCAGCAGATAAACACGAATCGCATGATTAATGACCTACTCATTGACCGAGCACCTCCCCCAATGTGACTTATTGCTTTAAATTTGAGCAAACTCTTTACTTGTCGTATTATATATAGATTTAACCACAAAAGTTAAACAAACGATATATGAGCTTCTGTTTCCGGAACAGTCCGATTAGTTGCAGTCCAGTTGGCAACCCGTGCGTAAGTTTCGCTCAAATGTTTGGAAAACAAATCGTGGAAGTCTGTACAATAGTCGCATATTGGGTGTTGTTTGTTCCATTACTGTTCGTCTGGCTGGATTTAAAACTCGATAAAACACCCTTCGATTATTTTTTTGAACATTCCGATTATGCGTTATACCTGATTTTGGGCTATTTGGTGCTTTATCGCATTGTCTCGTATACTTTCATTAAATTGAAATCCTTTAACCTTGGACTTTGGCACAGTTTGACCAAGACGAAAGTGGAGTGTGAGATGCAGCTCGAGGAGGCCAAATCCAATTATAAGAATTTGGATCTTGTCGATGGACCGCCTGCTACAATATCGTATGCAAGCCGTTTACCCCGCAAACGACTGCCGCCCCCACCAACCCCAACCCATACACCGCCTGCTTCGCCTATGATAGGTGCCCGATCGCCATCGCCACAACATGAGATATTCAATGATTGAAGTGTACTTTAGAATAGTCTTTGAATTTGTGAATCTATTACGCATATAAAACTATTTATAAATATTATTTAACATTTAATCCACTTTACATGAAGGAAATAAAAAGTTGAACATTTTCTATACGAAAATTTTGTTAAGAAAAGTTAGGAATGAACCACAAAAAATTGGAAAAAATGATGCAGGAGCAATATAGAGATCAAAACATAACTAAAATGGTATGTCATCAGAAATTTGGTAAAGTTTTGATAGTTCGGAATTGCACACGATTTGGGAATGATTTAGTTAATTTACAAGATACAATTTGGAAAAAACAACACAGTCTACTATTTAAAAAAGCTTCTCATTTCAAATTTCGATGTTATAAATCTGAAAATAACTACATTTGAAATTGTAAAGTTAAAAACTGTGTCTCTTCTCAAATTAGCCATAAAATTTGTCTTTGCATCAATTTATCTTTACAAAAATGTTGGACAGGTTTTGCCTTAGAGGCTAAAGAGTATTAACTAAAGAATTGTGGACTGTAATAAGTCGAAAAACTATGCTTTAAGGTTTACCTACATAAGCATTTACTTAAGCCATTTTGTTAGAGACCGCATAACTTTTTTAAAATATATTACGCCATTTTAGCGCTGTTTGTTGCCCCCGTAAAAAAAATCGTGTGCTTATAAAATTAAGTTAATATTTAGGAACAAAATGGTGCAACTAGTTAGAGCCCAAAAAGTTGTATACATGCGTGAGCGAGTGAGAAAATCAAGCGAGAATCTAGAATCAAGTTCAGATCGAATTCACGTTCAAGCTGTGCGAGTGTGTGTGTGTGTGTGGGAGTGTGTGTGTCTGTGCACAGTTACTATTGGCTGCATGCAAAGTAGTTCGTGTGTGACAGCTTCTGTGTGTGTTGCGTGGGTGTGTGTGAGTGTGTGTATGGGTCGTATTTGTTTGTATGGTTAAACAAGTCGTAAGAGGCATAGCAAATGAGAAAGTGTTGTAAAGAGAGAAAAGAAAAACAAAACAAAAGCTAAGCGCTAGATAATGAGAAAAGTTAAGAGCTAGATTTAAGATTAAATTAGAGATAGATAAATATATAACTATATAGTTTAAAGAATGGGTTTGAAAACGGAAAACGTGCCGTGACTAAGCAGTTAACAGTTGGCCAGTGTTGGTAAACGTCACTTAAAGCAGTCAACCAGCATATTGCAAGGCAAGATCTAAGTCAACTTGTTTTAATTAAGTCATGCATTTCGATAGTTTCATTGCCCAGTGTTGTTAAACGTACATTCAAGCATTCACGTCATATTAAATGAGCTAACCCAACTTATTTAAATCATGTCATGAAATTTAATAGGTGAACAGTGCTGGAAAGCGACACAAATAACACTTTTGTATGCGTCATATAGCATGAGCTAACCCAACTTTAATAATTTCGTTGAATTTGTTAAAATTTTCTTAAAATTTCAGCTGCAGTTCTCTGTTTGACCCTGACTGACTTTGGTCACTTTCAGTTCCTGGAACTGGTTTGACAAAAAATAAAACTCAATTGACTTTGAGTTAAAACTCAAAGGTGAAATTCGAGCGTCCGTCAATTATTGTCAACTCATGAGCCTCCTCATCATGAACAGCATCATCATCATGATCACCTGGCGTTCAATGCCAAAGACGCATATGGCGTTAGTCATACAGTTATCATATATATAAGATTGCAGTCTCTCCGTAAGCCCTTAGTCATAGTAATTAGCACACCTGTTCAACTGTTTAGTCCCATTTAAAATGTATGGAAAATTACTGGGCCAAAGAAACAAAGAGGAGAAAAACCAAAACTCAAGCGATTAAGAAACGAAAATATATTCCTGGCAAAGGATTTAAATTTTCGTTGCGTTAATTTTTGCAGACAATTTGCAATTTCGCTTTCTCTCAAACGACTTTCATCGATTTAACATATTAGTATTATTTTTCTTTTTTTTTTTTTTTTGGATTTTGTTTGCAAAAAAACTTCCCAACTACTTACTGCTGGCATAAGTTGATCTGTACTTCGGACGCGAGTCACCTTGTTTTTGGTAATCATCTTCTTGACGCAATGCTCCACCTGTACGTTCCACTTCATGAAGGTCACATAGGCAATGTATATGGTAAACAGGATGAGCGCCTCCCACCAGAAGATGCGATTGTCGCGAAAAAAGTAGATCAATACCAGCAAACTGATGCTATAGAATGAGCAATCGCGAAATAGTGGCCACCAGGTCAACGATAGGACCGTACGCGAGAATAACGCACACATTCCAATCACGAAGAGAATGTTAAAGACAGCAGATCCAACAATCGTACCAATGCCAACATCATCGAACGACACGAAAACGCCAATGACACTCGTGAAGAGCTCCGGGGCACTGCCACCCGCCGCCATAAACGTTGCGCCGGCCACATCGTCCGTGATGCCGAGCTTTTCAATGATTACGTCAAGGGAAGGCACGAAGAATTCATCGCAGACAATTGCCAGCGCCACAAACATGTATATAACACCGATAATGTGCAGGATGACAGCGCCGTTCTCAAGCTGTTCTTTCGTGAATAGGTCCTTTGGAAATAGTGGCGTTTTCGTGGTGTTTGAAATGTCGATTAGCGTTTCTGTAAAAAGAAAAAGAAAACATTTTCGAATTAGTGTTGGATGTGACACGGATATTCTATCAGGGGACATGGGGGAATCCTTAAGAGACCAGTGCACCAGACACCTTAAGTTGAATACATAACAGTTTATGGCCTTAACTAATTGAGAATTATATCCGCATAAGTTTCTACCAATAAGGAACTTTTGTTTTAGTCTGTTAATTAAACTTTCTAGTGATTAAAAACGCTAATAAAACGCAAAATCACAAAAAATGTAAAAATAAAATTGATATTCTTTGCGAACGATTTTAAATATTGTCTTCTCTGATTTATAAGAAAAATTTCCTGCGTTTTATGTTGTGTATTAAGATTATTTTTAAATGCAAAGTAGTTTTAAAGTTGACTACAGATTTTACCAGACCCATTAAAACTCCGTAGTAATTGCGAGTGAACATTTGTTAAACGGATTTTGCTACAGTTTACTTCCTAGATAAGTACCCACGACAAAAGCTTTTCATTTTTTTATACCCTGAACCCATTGAAAAGTAAAGTGGGTATAATGTATTTGTCCAAATGTATGCAACAGGAAGAAGGAAGCATCTCCGATCCCATAAAGTATATACAGTGGCTCACAGCTTATTTTATGCAGTGCATACTCACGACTTAAGAGGCATGTAGCAACAAAACTATTAGGAATTGAATAAACATTTTGGTATCATTGGAAAGTGTAATATGTCTAGTTTTATAAGGAACATTTTTTATTAATAATATATTGTTACTATGTACCTTAAAAGTTAAAAAACAAAAAATACTGAAAATTTTAGGTCACAGCTTATTTTATGCAGACACTTCTATGTGCAGCGGTACTTTACTGTTGCACTACCTAACGGTACTTTATTTTTGTGTGCCTCTGATATGCTTCTAGAAATGTTTTTACAAGCATTTTATTCTGAATTTGTCACTTGAAGTGTCCAAACCAGGAAATATTCAAAATGGGTCCTCGAACAACAATTGAACAGAGAGAATTGGTTATAAACCACTTTAAGAACGGTCATTCTCAAAGAAAAATTGCAGAGATGGTCAATATCAATGCCTCTACAGTGCAAAAAATCATTGAACGCTTCGTTCATGAGAATCGGGTGCAAAATAAAGGCAGAAAGGCCCCGAACTCAATTTTCAATGAGAGTGACAAGCGGTATATTGTACGCAAAATAAAGGCCAATCCGCGACTGTCCGCTCCAAAACTTGCATCCGAAGTTCAAGATGACCTAGGCAAGCAATGTAGCGTAGAAACTGTTCGCCGGGTACTGCGTGATCATGATTTTAATGGCCGAGTAGCACGGAAAAAACCCTTCATTAATTCAAAGAACAGGCTTTGCAGACTCAACTTCGCCAGAGAACACGTTTCAAAGGACCTAGCATTCTGGAATTCAGTAATATTTGCAGATGAGTCTAAATTCAATATTTTTGGTTCAGATGGCATGTCTTACGTTTGGCGGAAACCGAACACTGAGCTTGAAAAAGATAACTTAAAATCAACTGTTAAGCATGGCGGTGGCAGCGTCATGGTTTGGGCCTGTATGTCAGCTGGAGGGACTGGAAACATAACGTTTATTGAGAGTACGATGGACAAACTAATGTACCTTCAAATTTTAAAGGATAATTTGTTGCAAAGTGCTGAAAATCTGGGCATCCGGTCGAATTTTCGCTTTTATCAAGATAATGACCCAAAACATAAAGCAGGTATAGTTCAGTCGTGGCTTATTTATAATTGCCCACACTTGATGACTCCGCCAGCCCAGTCACCAGACTTAAATGTTATTGAAAATTTATGGTCGATATTGGGACAAAACATTCGAAAACACAAAATTTCCAATAAAAACGACCTTAAAGTGGCACTGAAGACTGAATGGCAGCAAATTGCACCAGAAGTAACCCAAAAGTTGGTGGCATCGATGCAGAATCGCCTTAAATCAGTTTTAAACAATAAAGGCTATCATACAAAGTATTAAAAAATATAAGTATTACCATAATAAGTAAAGTTATGCCAATCCTAACTACCTGCATAAAATAAGCTGTGACCTAAAATTTTCAGTAATTTTTGTTTTTTAACTTTTAAGGTACATAGTAACAAAATATTATTAATAAAAAATGTTCCTTAAAAAACTAGACATATTACACTTTCCAATGATACCAAAATGTTTATTCAATTCCTAATAGTTTTGTTGCTACATGCCTCTTAAGTCGTGAGTATGCACTGCATAAAATAAGCTGTGAGCCACTGTATATTCTTATGAACGCAAGGATCTCAGAACCTATAAGAATTAGAGACTTAAAATTTTAGCTGTAGGTCCTCCTAGTCCCCGCGCAGATCGAGTTTGTTTCCGATATTCGATAACTGGCCCCGCCCCGTTTTCAAGTAATCGATATCGAAATCCTGTTTTTTGGACAATTTTGGTAAATAATATGAGCTAGAGTCACCAAACTTGACTAGCTTCTAGAATAGTATATACATATACATATATCAAGTATTTTTCATATTATACCTATCGCCTGTTGGAAGAAGAGGGTTCATGGTATCTAGTCGGGAGCTCCCGACTAGAACCTCTTACTTGTTAAATATGAAATATTTTTGAATAAATTTAAAAAAATATATAAGAAGGATCATTTAAAGACTCATGATTTGTAGCCTTAAAATGGAATTAAAGGATGTCAAGAGATTCGTATAATCTATCAAAACGTAGATATATTATTATTTCCTATTATAAGTGTAAGTATAAGTGGATAATGACCTATAACAAACTGAACAGAAGCTAAATTACATTATTATATACTACTATATTCATATGTGTTTAAACATGTTAAGAATAACTTGAATGCCTGAAAGATTGCTAGCTAAACGTGCCGAATTTGTCATTGCGCATAGTTGGCACAAAATGAGGAAGTCTGACCTTTAGCTAGAGAGAAACGCTCCCAAGACACTTAGAAGCGGCATAAGTACACATTGCGCATCATATGAGTAAACGTTCGGTTACAATTCCCCAATTACACATCCTCAATTAAATAGCACGACCTTTTTGCTGGATTAAAAAAAAATATAAAGAAGATAAACGCGGGCAAATCGCTGTGAAAAACGCTTCGGCACAGGCGGCACCTTTTGTGCGCGCGCGATTTGCCATGGCAATTAACCGCAAAATTATGCAGCACATTTTGCAACAATTAACAAATCGCGAGTGCAACTGCAACCTCAACAAATGCAACTTCAATTGGAGTTGATAATGGCAAATGTTAATGTTTATCATTAATTTGCGCTCTTTTTGTTGTTGTTGTTAATGTTGTTGTTGCCGTATGAGCAATCGTTTTGGCGCGTGTGCCAAACATATAGTCGGCGCGTTTTTAATCGCCCGCGGCACAAAACACTGATTCTCTTGACTGATTCATGTCATTTGTCATACCCTGCACTTACTAGTTGATAATTAACGGGTATTTTGAGTGCTACTTATCTCTGTAAATAGTTAAGACTACATTGTTATTTTTTCCTATTCACATTGTCCAACCGAGCTGAGATAATGTTAGGCATATACTTATTTATATGTATGCTCATATTTGGATCTTATATAATTAAAATCAATCTAACCAAATTATAATATAATGTGCTCTTATCTTATATTTTAATAATTATAGACGAGTCCATGTATATAGATTCTCATCTAGTAAGATAGAGGTTGAGCTTGTATCGACATATTTTTGACACATTTTTTTCTTGCATTTTATCTAACTTATCAGCATTATATAACAAACTTATTCAAACTGTGCTTTCGGTGTAACCGTTGGCCTAACTACAGGGTATCTCGCAGTCTAATTGTATAGCACTCGTTGTTGTCTTCGGTCTTAGTTGCTTGTCTGTGCCTGATTTGTCACTTTGGCATAACAAAGCAAATGCTTTCGCTTGTATTATTTACATAGTTTGCTTAAGATTTGTTTGCTTATCACATCGGACCGAGTATGTTGCGCCATTATTTCTGCATATTTATACTTTGTACTTGGTCTATAATCGAGTGAATATCGTCGCTGAGTCGTTGACTCACTTGCGGTTGGGCCTCGGTTAACCAAGAACTCAACTCGCTCTTTAATGTGAAACCGGTTACGGGCGAAAGATATTAAGAGAATCAGCACTGAGAATTGAGCACACTTGCAATTTGCATGCAGTTAACGGGCTGTACACACCCACACACAGCGGTTAACCCACCTTTCAGAAGGTGTTGCAGGTAAGCCATCCCCTGCCCCATCCCTGAAACCCCTCGCTTAGAACAGAATTCAAAACACTCAACACTGGAACGTGCGCTATAAATCAATGCTACAAATGAATCACTTGCCAAATGCTTAATAAATGATGATTACAGCATTCGCTATAGATACCCTATAAAAAGTAGATACTCACGAGAGTAGAATAAGCTACACATATGCATTTGTCTTTTGTTAACTATTTTATGTTAATTTAACTTAAAGTTTAAAATATTTTCGAAAGATATTTGTATTTTTATCAGTCTCAAGTATTTTAGTAATACCCTGTACTATTAATCCTTTACAATTATCGACTTCTGTGAAAATATTAAAATCCTCTCCACTTTCGATATAGCATATCTATTCTATTTGTATACCCTATATTTCATATTAATATACATATATTCTTAACATAATATTTTACTAAAATTCTCTTCTAGGGTATTACGTAGTGCATAATCGTGAAATGTTTAGCATTTTTACGTTTTTACTTGTTTTTACTTAACAGGTAGATAATTTGTAGTTTGATTGGTTGTGGGCGTGCAACAACAGAGTCGACTACAGTTAGCTACGGGGGACAACGCTTTGAATATCAAACCAGATCATCGAGAAATTGTGGTCATTATGAGTATGAATACATTTATGACTAAGTGTAAAGCTAGGCAAGCTGACGGAAGACGACAGGCGATAGGGAAGTAATCAAAATAGTTCGAGAAGTAAATAAAGCGGGGAAAGAAGAAAAACAAGTTATATTTACCAGATATGCAAATGGTTTTATAAAGTGTGTACATTAGAAAAATACAGATTTAATTAGGTACAGCAACAAACATAGATAAGCAAGAGGAAGTATGGTATTAAATAAAATTAAATTAAAAATTGCAGATTATAAATATGAAAGGAGTATGCAGTAAATAAACGGGTATATGGCAGGGACTATTATAATCATATAAAATATTGTTATTATCAGAAGTTTAGGACATATTTATAAGCTATCCGCAACTGAAATATCTCTGGCTAAGGGTATTATATGGAATTTCAACTCAAATTCTTCATTGTCAGTTTCGCCACTTATTAAATAAACCAGTTGAAATATAGATGAATCTTAGATATTAAGGCTTAGGGCCACATTCTTTATGCACTACACACTCCATTCTATACTATTTTCTCTATACCTCTTCATTCCGCACACCTCTTCATAATCAGTTAATTTTGAGTCTGCATCTGTAACCTTATAGATACATAGATACTGAAATCGCAAGAAATTAAAGCTAAATTCTAATCTGGTTTTGGATGTGTGACATTTTTGATTTGATTATCATTTGACAAAAGTGAAATGCGTGTTATCTCAAATAAACCAATACATATGTATATAGAGATCCCAGCAATCGTATATAAATAGAAGTGTTGATTAACTGTTAAACTAATGTTTTTATCGACTTTGTTTGCAAAGACAATTAAATAATGAGTAATGGGAAATAGCGAATGAATCTTAAATTTTTAAGAAGTTCACTTTAAGATAATTATAATTATCAAGTTGAATCTAAGATTTAGATGGAACAACAAAGAAAAGTCATTTACGAAGTGACGAACTTAAAATACTTTAAGAGACATATATCCAAGAAAGCTTACAGTTTTCTATCCTAACTTAAAAAGCTTTTATAAGAAATTCAAGCTAAGAGATATAATTTCTTTTGTTCTACTCTTAGCTCGTGAGTTAAGTTGATATATTGTTTTTGAGAACAATATAAAATAAATCGATGTTAATAAGATTTTATTGAAATGTAGGCAAGCAAATAAAAGCCAAGTTTGATTAAACTGTAGGGAAAGCAAAATAATTGTTGACTGATCGTTCCGATGGAAGCTATATTATATAGTGATCCGATGATGCTATAGATAAAGAGGAGCTAAAGACGGACATAATCTGATTCGACTGTTGCTACTTTTCACAAAAATATATTGCTTATATATATGTGTTTTACTCGAAGCGTTACACATTCCATGACAAATCATAAGACCTACTGCAAGTGTATTAAGATTTAAAGTGCCTCAACCTCTCGAGTTGAGCAATAAAACTTCAATAAATTCTATGCGAAAGGTAAGAACAAATAACTGGTTGTTTATTTTGTTGATTTTTGTTGTGTTTATTATTTATTCGTATTTTTTTCAGCTAACATTTGGTGGCATGTGGGCGCGTGCCGTCTCTCTGTCTGCCTATCTGCCCGCCAGCCTACCTGAGCTAGTCAAGACTTGGAGGCCAATTGAGGTAACCAGTTTCAAGTGCCAAAATGCCACAGTCACAATTTGACTAACCGCATGCAATCGCGCCGAGCGTCAGCTCAGAAATCTTCTAGAGCAAACCGCACACACCCACTCACACACACTAACAAATACACAGAGAACCGAGCTAGTTATGCGTCATGCATTGACTCTCGCAGCTGAGTGGAGAACAAAAGCCGCAGCAAAGTCGCGTTCGCATTTGCAAAACAGTTGCAAATTGAAACTCGAATCGCTCAGATGGCAGCCACAGCAGCAACAGCAATTCCGGAGCTTTTTATCAGCCATGCCACCATACAGCTGAGGCAGCCATCAAGTGTGGCGCCACCGCGAGTCTACGAGTGGCGCACGCAGGTCACAGGTCAGACGCAGCAGGCGCAGGAAACGCCAGTCGAGCGCATTAGGCAAAGCGGCAGCACAACAGCAAAAGCAAAAACCACGCCCACATACACGCCTCCGCGCATCCAGGGCAATGAGGCGAAACGCAAGAATCTGCCACAAACGCTTTGCAACTTCTTCGAGGCGGAGCGCCACGACAGCGCCTGGAATCGCGTGACTAACTGAGATGGAACAGTCAGCGTTTTATATATGTATACATACATATATAAATATATACTATACATAAATATACGTTATAAATTAACCCATTGTGTGCCAATACTAAAAATAGGGCACTTAAATAACCAACATAATGTGCATTAAATTATCTAATCGCCGACTTCAGCTATAATTTATAAGGCTCTTTTAGCAAATCAAAGAAAAATGTAGTTTTAGCTTGTATAAATAAAAACGTAAGCTCAAAATGTTTTCAAAGTCTTATCGTTGTTTCATATACATATGTATGTTTGTATACTTAATTTAAAGACAGCTGAGCATGTCATAATGCTCAACTTTAGTCAAGATAATTCAAATTCAATGCGCGTTAAAGCACGTAGCTAGCATATAAAACATTTAAATACCCTATAGCTATAAAATAGTTACAAATGGGGTATTTAAAGGTTGTATGCAACAAGCTTAGCATCATAAAGCATAAATTATTAAAGCTGCAGCAACTGATTTGTATATGCCTATCCATAAGAAACTATTATAGCTAGAGGTACTAAATTGTGTATACAATATATTCCAACTATTTATTAGTTGAAGACATGTTAATTATCAACTCGTTATTAATTATATAAAAATGTAGACTGTGGCCTAAGCAAATCCCAATCGAGAACTCAAACAAGTCGTTCCAATAATTTGTAAAATTTAATTTAATGAATGTAGCGCGTTCCACCGGATTGAGACAGGTTGTCTGATTCTGCAGCAACAACTAATGAAATTAATAACAATATTGTAGATTAGCTAGTAGCTTGCTAGTATAAGACCTATAAATTTTAATTTTGGTATGGGAGCTCTGTTGTACCTAGACCTTAGCCCACACTATCCACTTTAGTATAACCTATTTTGGTCAAAAATTAAAATTAGCCTTCTTCGAACTACTGTAAACAGTAAAAACAGTAAAGAAAGTGTCAAAATAATATTTTACCAACTCTGTTATGTTATATTATCATGTATACGTATTATATTATACTCTATATTATAACAGATTAAGGGTATCTGACAGATTTAGTCTGTCTCTCTCGCTCTCGCACTCTCTCTCCCCATTTTGCTATCTCTCTTAAGGTTTTCCCATTTTTTAATAATATTAACGAGTCGATAGTCTTATGCTATTCGTTCACTCAGTCCGCCTTTCTTGCTGCCAACAAAGCTGAATTAAATTCACCTCATCTATTTTTCAGACTTCTTCACACTTTATTTTTGTTATATTATATTTATACACTAGTCCCCAATTTAAATATTAAAATATCATTCCATTATAATTTTCGATTTAACACTTTGTATAATAGTGCTAGTAGGTAGTAGGAATAATTATGCATTTTTAATGAACGAAAGAAGTGTTTTTCTATTTTTGTTCACAGCTTGACGTTTTGATTATTTATGAATGAAAGAAAGTTTAGACAAATAATCATGTCACGTTTTCAAAATGTAGAAAAACTCACAATTCTTTCGCAAAAACATTGATAACTGATAAATTATTAGCAGCTACGAGTACATTCATATAATTAATGATAAATTTGATGTCTTAAACCTATCAAAAGAACTGGCTTCAATGGGTTAAGTTCAAGCGTAATTAAATGCTGCAGATAAGAAAATCAAAAGTAAGCACAAATAGAGAGCAAAAAAAAACGAGTTAACTCGCTCGCTCGATTTTTTTCTTGTCTTTTTTAACATTTTGCTCTTTTTTTTGCGACGTCATCAATGTGCATAAATCACGGCTGAACAAACGCACAAAATTACACGAAGCCGACGCCATTGGGCCGGAAGTTCATTATGGGTAAAGGAAGGGGTGCCCTGCAAGCTAAGCGGAAGTTAAGCGAGTGCCCTATATATACATATGCATGTGTGTCTGTTTGTGTGTGCTTCGATAGTAGCCAAATGGTTTCACGCTCTGTGAAGCAGCTGCTAATTTATCAGAGAGACAGCGCGCTTTGGCACGGCGCAAGTTTCAAGGTAGCGCAAGCGAATCGATTAGCGGCCACCCAGAAACGAATGGAATGGGAACAAAATTATATATGAAAACGAAACGAGAAATGGGTAACGTGCAATGCACATGCAAATTGACAGCTTTGGGTATTGCCTGAGCGTCGGCGTCGTCGTTGGCGTCGGCGTCAACGCTGCTGGCGTCCCTGGCCCCGCTAGGGTTGTCAAGTGGGCTGTTGAATCAATGCAGCAAACTGAGCCAACTGCCAATGTGGCAACGTTGAACGAGAGCCACTTAAGCCTTGCCACATAAACTTTATGAGTTCACAGTTACGAGCTGAGCCTGAGCCTGTCGTTGCGCCGCTTTGATGAAGGTTTTAAGGACCGCAGCCACCTGCAAGCCCTTAGGCCCACATTTTCGCAGCGTTTGCACACACAAGTTTCCAGTTATTGTAAAAAGTTTGTTTCTGGCCGCCCTACCCACCCAACAACATCAACAACAACAACAAAGCCAACAACAACACTTTGTAGCTAATCAGGCTCAAGGCGTGCTCCTTTGGGGCCAAGTCATAAATAGTTAAGAGTTGGGGTCTCCGTGCGGCTTGAAAAATGCACAAATTATGGTTTCTAGCTGTTGGGATTGCCAAAAACAAATAAAAATAAAGTCTCTCACGAACCTGAGAAACTTCTTATGTTATTTATGGAGCATCTGCAAATTTTATCTGACTAGAGTTTACAAAGATTTCTTGGTGGAAATGCAATTTCCATAAATGGGTTCGAGCCCAAAAAACAACACCTTAACAATATATCTATTTAGGACTACAATTTTAATGCATTTCTGCTTTAACTTATGTAAATAAGCTGGAAAAACAAATTATTGATTAATATATGCGTGTTTTTTTTCTTTCAATGAACCATTTAATTTCTTTGTAAGACTTTTTCGGAAAGTCCAGTTTTAATATATAAAAAAAAACCAATCATTACAGCACGTGCCTTCCATGAGTCAACTTAGGTATTTCAAGATCCAACTGGGAACATTTAGGCATACTAAAGTGGTGTATGCACGACTATTGAATATCATATATATATATTTGCTTATATAATTAGTTTGTATTTAGCACTAATTATAAAATAATAAATGGCTATTTAGTCAGTTGATTAAATATTGAGGCAGTTTGCATTCCCTTTAAAAAAAAAACCCAAAACCGTAAGTAAGTACTTATCTTGCTAAATTCTGTGTGACAGATAATAAAAACTAGTCTAGCATAAGTTGATATTAAAAAATTTAGAAAGACAGTAGTATCTAAGTTGAAGTTCAGAGTAGCTAACTTTAAAGTCTAATTAAGGCTGTGTGGCTAAAAACTCTTTCTGGAGGTGGCAACACTATCAGACTAACATTTAATAAATTCATATAGTCTATCATTTTGTAATCATATATCGCTTAAGATAAGCTCCTTTATACTTCCCAAGTATGTATTTTAATAATAAAAGTGAAGCTAAAAAGTTGTTGCCTAGCAGAAAATTTTAATTGGAGCGTAACTCTATAAACTAAATATTTAAGGTATAAAATATATATTTCTAATCCGATGAGCACTACAAAAATAAAGAAAAAAATTAAATACCCAGTGGATCATGGGATTTTAAAATCCATTTGAACTGATGTTTATCTAAGCCTTAAGATAAAAATATAAATGGTTTTTATATTTCTTGCTTCTATACATTTGCACAAAGCAATAATAATAATTATATTTATCGTTCAGATAATTGCATTTATTTTGAACGCATATTAAACAGCTTACAACTGAATTACATGTAAGCTATGCCATAAATAATTTAATCTAAATGTCAACTAGACTAATTAGTCTCCCAATTGGATTTACGTATTAAAATGATTTCAGTAAAATATTCAATGCACAAATTTATGCATATGCATTTTGTGTCAAGTTTTGATGCACGTAAATTGAATTCGTATTTGGTAACCAGTTTTAGCAGAGCGATTGAAATGAATCACTTAGATATAACAGGTGCCTCGGGACCTTAAATAAATCCCCTCTAAAGTCTGTGTATTAGAGTGCGAGAGTGAGGGAGAGAGGTGATAATATCATGACTCATATTGTGTAGCAGCTGCTGTTTTAAATTGTAAATTGATTAGCTAAGACTTGGATTGGAATAACCCATAGAGTTGGATATCTAAAACTCCTGCTGAGTCACTTAAAAGCCAGAGTATAATAAAAATGGAAATCAAAATGCATAAAAGTGCAAGTTAAAGTTGATGGCAAATTTAGAACGCACTTCGGCACATGAACATATTCAGCTGACAACTCTGCCTAAGCACAAGCACAAACGAAATGACGGTTTTAGAGCCAAAAGAATGAGACGGACATGAACTTTTAGGTGCATAGAGCATGTAAAAGTTAATGGCTAATTTAACATGCACATAGATACATATAAATGTCAATATTTACAAGATTAAAATAAGCATTCGGCCTTCTTCTGTCTAAAGCTCTAGTAAATTGTTAAGGATAGCTAGTTTTTAATGCATACTAAGTAGAATTACATCAGGTTTGCATGCAGTTTTCGCAAGCTTTTACCTTTTTTTGAGATGCAGACGAAAATCACCTATATTTTCCGTCACGTAACGTATAATCCCAACCTAACCTTCTTTCGACAGCGTTTACATTTTACACGAAAAAAATGCTATCAGCTTTGAGCTATTTAAAATCAGCACATGACTAGGAATATTAGAGATTTCTTTTGGATTTGCTTTATATTAAAGACGTGCGCGCATCATGTGCGTGGCCCTGAAATTGTCCATATACTACAGACATAGCTGACTACTCTAGCTAAGCCCTGGTCACACTGGCAATTAGTGGCCTCAAAGCAAGGAGAAAAAAGTGGGAATGTCAATAATTAAAAGTCGGCCAAATGTTGTCATTTGTCCTCAGCGCCGCAAAGCGACTTCCTGCCGCCCACAAAGCATGCACACACACTCACACACACACACATATACGGTATATACACACACACACACAGTACACCACCCGTATATAGCTGTTTGCGGCGTGCAAGTCGCACGTCCTTGCGAGCCTTTTGCCATTGTTGTTGTTGCTGGCATTTTGATTTATCGATTTAAATTTTGTTGCCGTCTGTTTGGTTAGCTTTTCCTTGCGCTTTTCCTACATTTTCACATTAGCAGCTCAATCATTATTTTTTCTCTTATTTCGTTTTCTTTTTTTGCCATTTAAATACTTATGCTTAATATTTTTTGTGCTTTTTTTATTTTTTTTAAACATATTTTGACCGCCTGCCGTTTGGGTCGAGGTCTTTTGCAGCGCTTTTTGGGGGTTTGAGATTGCTTCCACTTCTTCTTCTTCTTCGTTTTATGCCACCCACGACAAACGTCGTTAACAGTCACGTTAGCGTGTGAGTACGTAACAAACACACAGACACAAACACAAGTGTACTATAAGCTACTGTGTGTGTATGTGTGTGTGTATGTGTTGTTGTTGTTTTTATTATAGCAGCGCGCGCAATTTGGGTCGATGGTAAAATAGAAAAGCCAAAAGCAAGGCGAAACCGAAAGCACACACACACACTGAGAGTGACACGAACATTTCCAGCAAAGGTCGTTTCGAGTAGACCAATGCACATTTATTGCTATATACATATGTATATATTTATGTACATACATATCATGCCATCTACAGCCCGGGACACATAATTGGGAGCACACGTTGTACAAATGGATTCGAATCGAATTTGCTAGGCAGAATAATTTTTTTTAAATAAATGTTTATTAAAAACTTGACAATAGATAAGCCGTGATTCGTTACGAGATTGTACATAAATGGAAAGAAATCCAAAAGTGCTAAATTCTCGAAATGTATTTAGTAGATGCATACATAATCTGGCATATGCTACTTTTAATAAATCCTTATCATATGTTTAGGTTTTTGTATCTGTACCTTCTGTACCTTAACTTGTCTAGAAGGTTTTCTAATTTTCAACGATTTGCAGATTTTTTGTTATACTTTGCATTCTTTGTTGACTTCGCATTTGAAGAAGATTTCTTCAACCGTGGCAATTGCTCTTAATTCTTTGGCCAGCGCTGTGTGCACACATGTACCTATTTTTTCTCGCTCTCTCTACCTCTGGCTTTCTCTCTCTATCTCTCCCTCTCTTTCTGTGTGTGTTCGCGCGCTTTGTCTGCTCTTTTTGGACATTTTCTGGAACTGCTTTGGTTTCATGTTAATTGCTCGTAGCGTCGCTTGTTCCGGCAATCTGCGTTAATTTTAAAGCTTGATTTACAGACTACATCTAGTCCTTGATGTTGTTGTTGTAGTTGTTATTGTAGCTGTTGTTGTTTTTGCTGTTCTGCTTTATTTCTGATTGTTGTAGCTGCTGTCGTTTTGCGGTTGCAGCTCAACTGCAATTTGCGCCCCAAAGCATACAACAAAATATTTTCGTTTTAGTTTCGTGTGCGTGTGTGTGTGTGTTTCCGTTACACTGTCCCTGCATGAGGTCACATGGGAGCATAACGAGGCATTTAGACACATTCATATATATATATATATATTCATATATATATATATATATCTAATAGGCGTAAGATGTACATTTAAAGAGTTTCTACAATTTGTGGTCAATACCAGCAAAGGGAGCAGCATTTATCTTCAAAGGATGTTTAAAATTTATTATTCTTATTGACGTATAAAACAAATGTGCTTTTGAAGCCACTTAATTGTTTTAATAGGAACATTTTTAATTCCGATTGTTCCCATGGCAGCTATTTGCTATGGTTATCAGAAGTTAGTATATTTAACAGCAAAAAAGATTTTAGCTATTGTTCAAATGAGTACTATATGATATAGTATGATAGTATTTCGCACGACTTCAAATCATGTACACCCTGCAGTTAAAAGCGGACCTATTTAAAATTTCACTAGTATAACAGATAGAGAATTAGTGTAGTTTCTATACATATATATCACACATTTTCTGCATTCCTACTGGCACCCTCTATAGAGTATCTCTAAATTCGAATAAGCTCCATAAAGTTTAACTCGCCTGCCGCTTGTTTTGGCCCACTCTTTTGTTGTCGGCCACTTTGCCGCATGTGTGTGTGCAGCAGACAGATAGAAAGTGACACAGGCGGGCGAGAATAAATAGAGAAAGGGAGGCAGAGCGAGAGAGAGAGAGTGTGGTGAGCTGCCTGGGAGACAGCACAGTTGAGTCATTAAAATGAGAAATGGCTCCAGGGTGCGCACGCCTAGGCAAACATTGTGCCACGTCGTGTTTAATTGTTGTTGTTGGCCCAAAAATAAAAAATAAAAAGTTCTGTGTGGCCCGCAACGTAAGCAGCAGTTGGCCAAATAAAAGGTGAACACGAGGTTTTCACAACTTGACTTTGCCCCAAGCCCGGAAAATGCACATGATGCAGTTGAGCTCAGGCTGAAGAGTAGCTCAGAATTCGTTATTACGATATGCGAGGGTGTGTATGTGTGTAATTTTTATGTGTGAGTGTGTGTGTGATGTTTTTGTGTGTGTGTTAGCAGCTGTTCTGGTCGCTTCAATTATTTATGTTTGCAAACGTTGCGTATACGTAATTTATGCGCGAGTTTATGGGATTGCGGGCATATTGCATATTACGCATACGCCGCGTTCAACTTAGAAACAATTTCAATAAATGTTTTATGATATTCTCTTAGGAACAAACAATATAAATTTTAATAATAAATCATTTTTGTATTTGTTAGGAAAAAGAACCAAATGAAATTAAGTAACATATAAATATGACGTATACGCAGAACTCAATTAAGACACAATTTTAACAAATGTTGTGTGAACTAACGAAATACAATTTAAAAGAAAATATTTTAGGCATGTTTCAAGAGAATCGTTTTAAAATAAACCAAATTGAATTAAGTAACATATTAATATGACGTATACGCAGGGTTCAACAGAGAAAAAATACAAATAAATTATCGAAATGCAATTTAAGAAGAAATAATAAACCCGTGAAGAAAAGAACCAAATAAATAGAGTTAAATAGAAATATTACGTATACGCACGATTTAATTGAGGAAAACGTTTCATAATTGTGTGAACTAACGATATACACTTGACGACGAAATAATTTGCGTGTTTTTGAAGAAAACCTCAAAAAAATAAAGTAATTTATAATTATTACGTATATGCAGTGTTCAGGTTAGGAACAATTTTAATATATCTTCAGCATCAAAAATAATTTAAAAGGCTTCGAAAAAAAAGAATAAATACGTGTTTTTTACTCTTTATCTTTTTTAATGTGAAGCTAGCAAATTTTAAAAACTTGTTAAACATACTCACTCCAAACAAATATTTTATAATAATTTACGCTCGTCAAATTTAAATGTTCCTTTTTTCTTGCTCGTTTTTATTGAATATTATCATATAATATCGCACTTACGCATATTCCCATATATTTTTTTTATCAGTTGGTGATCTATGCAAGTCTAATTCAATTTGATGCTACGAGAGAAAACTTTATGAACCACCCCCCCTCCCTCCCTCCAGCCCTTTCTTGATTGAATTGTACATTGCCTGTCGCATAAATCACTTATACAGCTGCTTTCCTTCTGCCCCCTTTGCCTCATTTAAATACAAATTCCATTAGTCATAGTCGCAGGCAAAAGGCCAAATCACGCATTAGCCGTGTTTGTTTTGTGCGACTGTGTGCATGTGTGTGTGCATGTGAGTGTGTGTGTACGCTGAGGGAGTACTTACCCAGATGAAAATCTGGCTCTTGATGACATGCCTATCGCTGACGTTTTCAATGCCATTTCATGAGCTTACAAGACGACCCAAGGACATTTCATCGAAGGTGTTTCGCCCGTTGACATACTCAAGAACATGCCAAAAGTTTCGTAATGTATGCTTATATTTTTATAAATGTTTGTCCTGTCTGACTGATTGCCATTTTATCTCAAATTTTAAGTAAGAAACTTGGCCCTGGCAAATCCGGGCAATACCCGCTGGTGATATATCAAAAGAAAAAGCTCCCAGATTCGATTCAAAAGAAATATTTTTCGAATTAAAAGCGCGTTCATAGACAAAATTGAAGACATTTCTTTCAGAGTGTCTTGCAAGACAATTATCAAGACAGGTCATCAAGATAGTCCTACCGGACTTTCAAAGTTACGTCAAAGGCGATGTCAAAGAGTGTCAAGGTCTGCAGAATTCCGACTGGGTCTCTCAGAGATTGGAAGTGTGGCTTGGCTGGGATTTAAAAATAAGATGTGTGCACTTACCATTGGAACTGTGTTGATTGGGCACATTATCCTGCCGGCCGTTTAGCTCACGCCCCTCCTCCTGGTCCAGCTCCTCTTCGCCAAACATTTCCGAGGACTGATAGAGAATTTCAGCTTCGTCCTCATTCGATGTTTGCGATGATTTCACTTGATAAGTGGGCGGCACGTCGGCCATGTTGTTAAACGTGACATCGTTGTTGTGTGCCGGCTGTTGTTGTTGTTGTTGCTGCTTGTGCTGAGTGGCGCTTTTGGGCTTGTGGGCCTGGACGCTGCAGAGCAGCAGCAGCAAAAGCAGCGGTAAGCAGTAAAGCGGCTGAACACGCCTATGGGCGTGCCTGTTGTGGTTGTTATTGTTGTTGTTGTTGTTGTTTGTTTTGTTAGTTGTTAATGTTAATAATACTAAGCGTTTTAAAATATTTACACAATCGACAATGCACGCGCACATTATTGATAACAAAAGCTTTGCATGGTGTTTGGTTTGTTTTGGTTTCGTTTGTTGTTGTTGTTGTTGTGTATAAGCAACATTTGCGTTTGTTGCTGGCACTTGTTGGCAACATTTGTGCGCGCTTCGTAGACGACCGCGTCGCCGGCGACTGTTAAAATCTATCGTTGTTGTTGTGTTGTTGCTGGCTGGCAGCATGTTGCTAAGGCGCATGTTGCCAAGGCGCATGTTCTTACAGCTTTGAGCTTTAGCTGTTTGTTGTTGTTGTTGCCGCTGCTGCTGTTGTTGTTGCTGCTGCTGCTGCAGTTGTTGTTTTTGTTCTCGTTGCTGTTGCCATTGTTGTTTGCTGCATGTTGTTTGCTGCAACATTGGACCCGATAAGTGTTGTTACTGTTGTTGCTGTGGTTGCTTGTTGTTGTTGTTGTTGCAAAACCGTTTGTTCTCGTTGTTTGGGTTTGCTGAAACTTTATTTCTTTTTTGACTTTGCTGCGCCGTCTAAAAACAGTTCGCTCGCTATCGCTCGCTCGCACGCTCGCTCTCTCTCTCTCTCTCGCTCTGGCTTAATTGCTGCTATGCTTTTGCATTTGCACAACTTTTGCTCATTGTTGTTGCAATATCACACAAATTTATATACACTACTATACATAAATAACAATTAACACAGCAACACACTAGACGAGCAACCAAATGTTGTTGCTGGTGCTGCGGCTGCTGCTGACGCTGACGTTGACGCTGACGTTGACGCTGGCCGCAGCATTTCCACTACGTAGAGTTTGCGCTCGTATTTGATGACGGCTCTTGGCCAGGCCATGTGAAGGTATGTGTTTTCTTTATTTTTTGGCAAAGGTAAAGCAACGCTGTGTTGTGTGCGTATGTGTGCGTGTGTGTGTATGTGTAAGTGTGTGCTTGTGGAAAAATTTCCCTGAGTTTTGCCAGTGTAGCGCGCGCGTCAGGACACAGCACGACTAGCAGGACAGCACTGCTGACGTTGTTGTGGCGCTGCCAGCGACGCTGGCCGTGTGCTGCAGGCCCACTGGAAAGGATACGACAACGGTCCCCAGCTGGAAGGCAGTCAGATCCAGTTTATGGCAGAGTGTATATTATAGCTGCTATTGGTGTTGTTGTTGTTGTTCTCGTTGCTGTTGTTGCTGTTGCTGCTGCGCGTGCGTTGCTTTTGTTTACATTTTCGCATTTACATTGAACTTGCACGAGCTGTTAAATCTGTAAAGAGAGGAGACGATAAAAACAGTTAAAGCTATTCAAACTGTTTTTGCACGATAGCTTTGAACTGTAAAATGTTCATGCTCTTTCTTGTAGGTTTCACACTCACGCACACGCTCTCTCTCTCTGCAAGTGCAACACATGCATACGCGCTCTCTGGCTCTCACTCTCACCATCTCTCTCTTTGTTTTATTTCCCTGCTTACACACGCTCTGCTGCTTATCTCAGCGTTCTTATCGCTGCTCACGTTTCTGTTATTGCTTTCGTTTTCTTCTGCTGCTACTACTGCTGCTGCTGCTGTGTTTGTTGTTTTAGCTTACGCTTACAATTTTTACTTTCATTTAGCTTAGTAGGTAACACTCACACGCACAAGCAAACACCCCCTCTTTCTCTCTCTCTCTTTCGTTCATTGCTTCATTTTTTATGTAGCTGCTTGTGGCTGTCTCTGGGCTCTATGTGCGGTTACGTTCATTGTTATGCTTTGAGTAGCTGCCGCTAATGTCCTACTCCCCACCCACACCATCCACGCCCCCTAGCTCTATGTGTCTGTGTGTTTGTGTGCTTTTGAGGCTCGCACTTTTCACAGCTAGCTTGTGTTTTTTCTGTTTTCTTTTTTTCTTGTTGTATTTTTAGCCCTAGGCCATAGCTTAGCCAGGAATTTCGACTCTGCGGGCATTATTATTAATTATGGCATTTGATTCTCTAGAGCTGCGTAAAATTTTGTTTAGCTGCAAATTGCGTAACATTTTGTTTCGCTGTTTTTTTTTTTTAATTTTTATTTTTGGGGGCGCCGCATCTATTTTAGTCTTTACATAGTTGAACATTAAATTGATTAAAATTCTTAACGCCATTTGAGACTTACCCCAATCTATCAACCATCTTTACTACTTAGAAGGGTTTTGAAGAGTATAAAGCTTTGTATAAGATTTTTTTGAGTTTGTCGTTTGATTAGAGAAAGTTTTCAGCTCTTTCAGTTTTATTCAGAACTAACTAACTATAGCATAGTGTTTAGCGCATTGTTAAAATTTTATGTAAAATTTTAAATTGACTGTAAATATTATGTTAACAATTGCTAAGACAAATCCTTTTGTTTAAAAGTTTTTTGGTTTTTAAATCTTATAAATAATTTATATCAAATCTGATTTAAAAATATGCATAAACTGGCAGACCTATAAACATTTTTTATAATATTCCAATATGCATGAGTTTTCAAATAAACATAAATCCGAATATATCTAATAATTAGAAGAAGAAGCTTATTTAATTTGTTAACTTTAATAAACTTTCTTCGAAATGATCTATACTTTCCGGTATTAGTCGAGTTTATTCATTTTTTATCTTTTTTATATATTGTTTTTTATCTTACTGTATCTGTTTCACATTATTTTTAAAGATATCTACTCTGTATATTTTTTAAAAAATATTGTGTTTTTCAATCTATATATCGTTACACATATTTTCTTTAATTTTTGTAATTCTTCACATTCAGTTATGAAACTTTTTTATAGAGTTTTTAATTGTTTAATTGTAATTTAATGCCTTTAAATATAAGTAATTTTTTTTATAATATTTAAAGTGTTTAGAAAAAGCCTTGCAATGTTCAATGAATTGTAACTTTGCTTAAAACGCGATTTGATTGTTATTTTTACGATAACGGTAAAATTATGTCAGGCAGATATAAATTAATTTTCTATTAGCCTAAGCGTTTAAATCTTCAATAAACCTGAGTTGTACAACGCACCTGTCAAAATTCACACTTGCATTTTACTTGCAAAACTATATTTTTTATATATCAGAACCAAAATAATTCAAACAGTTTCAGCTAAGCTTTCGATTCCGATGTTGAGCGCTTACTGCCGCACACATTTTCCACAGCAAACCTTGTTTTTTTGAATAACTGTGCTCGGCATTAATTACGACAACTAAAAGTATGCTATAAAAATGTGCAATTAGTAGGTTTCTCTCTCCCTCTCATTCAACCGCTGCAATTTACGGTTAAAGCTGCGCTTCTTTGAGCTGTGCTCAAGTTTTAACAACTATTATATCATTTACTCGTACACAGCAGCACTTTAACCGGGGCGGTGCCGAAATAAGGGGCTGCCTATTTTTTTTCTGGGCTGTCTGTTAAATTTGCTGTCTTTGGGCAGCGACAACAAAAACCTTTGCACACTGCAAAAAACCGTAGAAACACGAAAGCAACGTTTTGACCTCTTTATAAAAAGCCTGAAGGCACGAGAAGACACGCACACGTACACACACGCAGACACACAAGCACACACAAACACATTTGATACAATGGTATTAACATTTCTGCACTCACACAAACACACACACACAGGCACACACACACAAAGGCACACGAGCACAAACACAAGCGAGCGCTCGCCTGTCATTTTTTATTGCTTGATTATATAAAATTTGGCTCGGCTTTAATGGCACTCATTTCAATATCGCTGTGATTTTTGCAATTTGCTTTGTTTTTTGTTAGCTTTCATTTGGTTTTCAGGCAACTCTTTTCTAGTAACATTAAAGTGCAATCATTTTTCAACTGTTCACACACGATTAAAAGTTTCTGCACACACACACATGTATATAGTTTTTCCTTGAACGCACCGTCCGCTTATTGGTCCTGCGAGGATGTTGTCAGCGCAGCGCACGAAAACGTTTTGTGTCCTTTGCCAGCGACCAAGCACGAGTCTGGGGCCACAGCTACAAAAGCCGAACGGGACAACGGAACGAACGAACCGACGCGCACACGAGCTCCGCTCGACTGCTTCCAGTCGTGAGCTTGCACAGGAGCTGAGCTTGATTTCTGCAAACTAGTCACATTGCCGACACGCGCGCACTCTCTCCCTCTCTCTCTCTCTCTCTCTCTCTCTCTCCCTCACACACATTTGCGCGCTTATTCTGTGTGCCGCGCTGTGCTGTTTCGCTTTCTTCTTGTTTCAATTTATAATTAATTAATTTATTATTCGTGCATTTTCATGCTTTAATATTAGCTTGCTCATACTCTAGTTTGGCTCGCTCGCTCTCTCTCTCTCTCTGGCTGAGTTTTGCGCTCTGCCTTCCAGTTTATAGCAAACTTTCAAGCGCAACTGAGAGCAAAGAGCGTCGGCCTGGCTCAGGTAGAGTCTGCTGCCAAACAAATAGCAGCAGCATAAAAAAAAATAAATTTAGGCCCGCGTTACAACACTTACAAACACAAACACACATACGCACTCACACAAACTCACACACACTCATACGCGCACGCATATCCTCGCACAATTGTATTTTGATTATGCCCGGTTCGGTACGCCGCATAGCTTAGATATTTCTACGCACAACAATGCGACGTCGTGAAACCGCCCCCGACCAGCACCCCTCTCAGTACCATCAGTGCCATCTGTACCCTCCCAGCCCTCACAGCAGTCCATTGATAGCCCCAGTTCGCCATATCAAATATTTATAGAAATAAGAAAAGGAGAAGAATTTACGCATAAAAATAAAGACAACGAACTGGCTATGCCCTAATTTAGCAGATAATTTGCTGATAAATGGCCGATGTGCATATATAAGATATTATTATCGCCCTTTTAACTTCCCAAGTGAGAGTTTTGTGATAATGCAGCAATCCAGCAGAATGAGCATAGAGTATGCAAAGTATGAGACAAAAAAAAAATATTATTGCTATCATCAATCTATCCCCGAGGCGATGGATATGGTGAAAGCATTTAAAAAAAATGCGTACAAATAATATATTTTCTTATCTTCGGCTAAAAATGATTCAGTTTTGTCTCTAAACTAGGGCTAGAAGGTATAGAAGAATTTTCTCACTATATATAGACTATATTAGAAGTATTAAGTCGTTTTTCCATAAGCTTTCGAATAGATAATCTAAATCAATAAATTATTGCAACCTCTCCAACGTTTCTAGGGTATACGAGGGAAAGAAGAAAAAAATTGAAGAGCAGGCAAGCGGGGCAAAGTTTTGCACGTTTGTCATAGAAGTGAGCTCTAATAGGCATTTAGATCATTTATTTTATGCACAGTCTTATAATAAAAACGCCAAAATATATCATTTGTAATTATAATTTGTGGGCAGGCCCCGAAACGGGCAAAGGATATGGGAAAGTTGTAGCCCCATCTCTGGCCAGGACACAGCTCTGTCTGCACTTGTCAGATGATAAAGATATTTTTACAAAAGCTGCTGCCAGCCAAACAAATGGCCCAAGTCAACTGTGGCCAAACAAAAGAGTTACATAACAATGGATATAACTAAGATACAAGAACAAAAATAAACACGAGACGCAATAGACAAACTATAGACAAGTGGAACCTATCCACCAGATGCCCTACAGCCCAAAACTGTGCGGAAAATTCAAACAAAAGCTGCTTGTCTACAAAATTCTATTAAATAAAATACAGAAAAGCCAATTTGCTTGCAGAAATATTATAATACGGAAAGACATAATATATAATCATCTAACTAGCTGCAAATTGTTGGATGATGTAGTTTTACGGTAGAGAATTCAGCATAGAAATTTGTAATATGTATGTATATCTTTTGAGCAAATTATATACTATATAAAATTGATATTTTAGTAATAAAGTGAATATTTAGTTTTACTAAGCTGATTCAAGATAAAAACTCGCTAAAATTCGCAATGTGTTTTAGCCTTAATTAACTGAAAAGGCGTGTTTCAAGTATTAGTAATATGCATAATATATACCAAAAATGTATTATTTCCATTCTTATCATTCTGAAACAACTATTTTCTTAATAGAACTAACAGCAATAAGACTCTTCTTTTAATGTCTATATAATTTATTTTGTGTATTTCAGTTTATTAAATCAAATTACTGAAATGAAACTAATGAAATTAACTTAAAAACATTATTAGTATCATAAATAATAACTAATTGAAATAAAATATGTTTTTTTAATATGCTTTTCCCCTCTGATAATTGCTTACTTTCGTTTTGTACTAATTAATAATAGTTAAAGTAAAATTTATTTTATTTATTTTTACTTCAAATCTCCTAAAAAAAACGCCATCGGCTAAGACTTTTCTTCATCCGTTAATAGAGTCTGAAGCTGAAACCCTTGTCATCATCATTTTTAAAAAGAATTAAGAGGTGCTTTCTTTTGTTGCAATTCTTTTATAAACATTTACGCTCATAGTTGAGAGCTCAATATTTTTATTCGATAAATCTCCGTTGGGACTAATGTAATAGATCATTAAATTTACGATATATGCCCGGCAATTTAGAAGCAAATTAATCTAAATTAATTTTGGCACATGCCCTAGAATCATTAGTAGAGGGTATACAAACTTCAGTCTCTGCCACATCCCCAACCCCTACCCGTTACTTGCAACACATTGAGCTGTTGCAGGGGGCAGCTTCTGTTTTGTCTGGATGCTTAATAAAGCATATAATATGATTATTAATCAAATGTGGCGTATTGACTTTTCATTTGCTGAAGGATGCGGGATTTGGAATTAGCTTGAAACGAACGCTCATATCATAAATCAGTAAAATGTGCTGTGCGAAGACGGGGACGAGGACGAGGGTGAGGAGCAGGGGCCGTCAAGCTGGAGAAAGTTTTGCACTCTGACCGTGTGACTGGCTTTAATGGCAGTTTGTTTGGATTGTAATACGGCTGACAGCTCAATGCTGTTTAATGCGCCAAACTTACGAGCTGCGTACACATTTTAATGAATGACGTCGTCAGTGGCAAGGACAATGCCACGCCCACTCAACCACCCACCACCCCTTGAATTGCCAGCCCACGAGAGCAACCCCAACCGCCCAAGGACAAATACTTTTCGACTCGAGGCGGCGCACAATTTCAATGAACTTTGATAAATCACTGCGGATGGGGAGTGCGCGGGATTGCGGAGATTGCGGGGCAACGAGGCCATACCGAAGCCCCACATGGATGGTTGAACTTCCTATTTTGGCTAAAATAGGCAACCCGTCTGCCCGCACCGTGAGAAAAAACCCTCAATCTTATTTTTAGATCTACAAAATAGGCCTCCCATTAAGCTACAATTCGTTTTCTTTATGCAAATTGATTTTTATACTTCAAGCGAAAAACTTTTATTATTTTACTAATTACCATCAGATTAACCTGGTACATTATATTTAGATATCTATAATTGAAATAGCTTTGAAATCTTATTTAATCTGTTCATCCTAAATTTATGGGTTTTACATTTATAATTCAAAAGCTTAAGGTAATAGAGAAACTCTGAAAATTGCATGTAAATCAAAACAGGGCAGGAAATAATACAAATTAAATCTTGCTGCGTTTAATAAAAGTTTCAAAATATAAACTCTTATTAATGGTTGTGGGAAACCTGATTCACGAAACAAAACTAAAGTTGAACCAGCCACTTTTTATTTATCGATTATCAGCACTTGAATTTATGGCACCTTTAAGGCGAATCGTTTCGAATCATGAAAACCCAACCCAACTCAATTCCACAGCACTTTGTTTTAGCTTATCTTATCATCATTACTTATCTGTTCATATTAGATGACATTAATATCTACCTATATATTGGGGAACTGAAGGAATTTACTTTTTTCAAAAATATGATTATATAATACCGAGAAGGAAACGTCGCTTTAAATTATATTTTGACATGTTTCAAAAATGTATCTTATCTTTGTATGTTTATAAATTTTTATACATATATAATATAAAAATAGAACACCATAGTTATTATCTAGCAATAATCCTTTAATAAATTTTGGTATGCTTTAAAATGATGTTATCCCTTTATCTTTAATCGTCTGTTTATAATTTACAGAAATGTAATACGATTATTCTTATTATCTAACAATAATCCTTTGGTTAAATCATCAAGGCTTAGCACTTGCTTTTATTTCCATTCTTTTTCTCTCATTTTGGCTTTGGCCAAATACTCCGCCAGATCATTTCAATTTGCATATCTTTTGGCTGGTAAATACATACTCACGCCCTCAAAGTTCCCTTGTCCCCTTTCTGCTGCCAGAAAGGACAGTTTATCAGCACAGTTAACCACACACAGCTTATCAACTTTATAACATGGCACAAAACATGCCCAGCTAAACAGACATACATGTTTGTGTACGTGTGTGTGGGTGGGTGTGTACGTGTGTGTGTTTTGGTTAGTGTGCGCATACGTCCCCATAATTACCAGACACTTGAGCCACATACTTAAATCCTTGCCTTTGAGCAAACAATTCCAGAAAATTATACAGCACCGAATCAGTCCTTCTCTCCCTAGCGCTTCCCGCCCCTTCTCGATCCCCTTCTCGGTCTCACAATTAGCCACTGTCTGGGCCCTGTTGCCATGTTTAATGCATCTCTGGCTTAATATACGTATTTGCCCAAAAAAAAAAAGTACGCATTCATTGCGCATACGCCGCGTGGTGCGCTGCAAAAAGGGAAAACTTTCCCTAGCGAGAGAAGACGGGCTAGCTGGCTAAGGGACACAAATGAGTTGTAGAGTAGTAACCGCATTTACTAGCCACTCGAATTGTAACTCCCATGGGGCAGCGCGCTGCGAAATAGCAAAAGCAAAAGGCTAAAAACACAAACACAAACGCAACAAGGCATAAAAAGCTGAATAGAATGTTGCAATCAGTTAATTTAAGTGCAGGCTCAAACCGGGCAAAACAAAACAACAACAACGAAAAGTAAGCGGAAGCTCGCGTGCTGCTTGGCTAACAGATACCCTAACAATGCGATAAGCTGTGTATTTTGAAGATTGCCAATTCAGCTATTTTCTAGCTAATTTCGGCTGTTTTCAGAACAGGAATTTGAGACTGATTTGTCTATTTTTGGTCTTTCAAACGCAAGAAATAGCAAACCATGCTGCCAATATGTACTCAGCGAGCAAATTTGAGCTATTTCGAGATACTTCTTCGCTTCACGATTCGTGCCTAGCATTTTAGTTTATTTTGTGGTTCTTTTGTCAATATTAAGAAAAATTCATCAATAGTTGATGAATTAAAATTTAATTAAAACTTTAAATAATTGTAATTTAAATATTTTGTTTACTTTAAGTATTACATATTTAAGTTGCTTTTAAGTTAACCAAAGTAACAATAGGTTTTGCTATATCACAGGAATCTAGCTATACTCATGTAATCTACCCTGTACTACAAATAAGTCTCATCTTCCAACTATTGTCAAGCTATTTCCGACGTCATGCTTCCCTTTTTCATGCATACACTTTATACAGGGTATAAAAAGCGTAGCAAGGGCAGCCACGAGTAGCAACAACAAAAAAAATGGAAATTTCAATGTGCATACATATATAAACAAACACGCAGCAGAGCAAGAGAAATCTACGGGCTGCTAAACTGTGGGCAAATGCGGGAAGTGAGAGGAGTTGGACAGAGAAAAGAGGTGGGTTTTGGGGGGAAGAGAATTGGGTTCTCTGCTGGCAGAAACTTGGGCAGGTTTTACCAGCTTTGCCTGCGGGCAGACCAAGCGAAACTAAACGCACACCCACACACACTTAAACGCACACACATAGAAAAGGACACACACGCACACACACACTCACACACATACACACAAAAGCACAAGTGGCTACTAATGCAAATAATTTACAAGTAGCAAATGTGGGCGGTGGGCGTTCAACGTGACAGACGCCGAGGCGAAATGTCGACAGCAACAACAACAAAAGAGAAACAAAAATAAAAATAAAATGAAAGGAAAGGAAAAAGCAATGAGAACAGCAGCAGCAGTAGCAGCAGCAAAATAAGAAGAAGAAGACCAAGCAGGAGCAGAGAAGAGAAGCAAGTAAAAGGACATTATGCGTCTTTTCACATTTGAGAAAAAGGACAAATTTGTAAGGACAAGTGTAAGTGAGGAAAGCATGAGAAAACCCCCAACACATAGCGAACCACCCACACCACCCAACCCCACCCCACACAAACACACACACACGCATGCATACACTTTGTGTGTTCACAGGCCAGTCGCCATTACATGATGTCGAGTGAAAATCAATGCGCTTAATTTGTGGAAAACAACTACAACAAAAATATATAAATAAATATAAAAGCCTAAAAGAAAATTATGAAAACTATGTGCAAAATTTGAATGCAGTACAAATATGCTGCGCTCTAAGATTGATTTAAAGTCTGAAAAGGTTCCAAGCTAGAATATGCGAGTTTTAAGAATATGCCCAAGCAGTAATATTTAATAGTATTTAAAATTTTGAAAGTAGTTCCCTTGTGTATGTGCACAATGAGTGGAAAAATTCTTGAAATTCCTCCCTTCGTTAGGATGAAAAATTGGTGAAAAACTTTATTCAAAGATCTATAGAAGAGTACATTAATATTTGTATTTCCAAGACTGATTTTCTGATACACTTTGCTTTTTACAATACAAGAGTTCATTTTAATTATTCCACGGACGGAAAATGGGTAGAAAAATGAAGAGAAAAAACATTTACCTCCAAGTGATTTCGATAACATAGTTCTTTAAATTGGAATCGCTTTATAAAAATACATATTTATTATTGCTTTTTTTACTATACTTTTTTATATTCTTTTACAACTAATAAAGCTTTAATTCAATAAATATATATAATACAATCTTATTAAACACTCAATAAACTTAAAGCTCCGTAATTATATATTGCACCAAAAAGTATGCTACGAATTTGTTTTCACGCAAGTGAATGCCAGAAAATGGCTACAAGATTTTAAACTAAGAAAAAGCTATATCACAGACTTAAGGAAAAAAGACCGCATGGATGCATCCAATTTAGAGACTATAGGAGCTAGTCTCTAGCTCTAGTCTACATATGTCTAAAATGTATTACTAATAATATTTTTCAGAATTTAGAGCAAGCAAATCCAAACTTGAAATTGAAGATTACTTCACATTTTTAATACTTTCACTACCCAATATTTTTTCAGTGTATAATACGAATTTTTGGAATTCTGGTGTCATATTCATTTGAATAGAGAGTAGAGGGTATCTCCCAGTCTGGCGCTACCGACTACATGCTCTAACTTGTTTCTTCCCAACTTTTTATTGTTTTTTGCCCAACATTTGATCTATTCTCAGAGCTTCAGTTCGTTTAACATTTTTCAGCTCCTGAATTCGGTACACATCATTTGTCAGATCAAATGCTTCAATAGTTTACGTTGCATGCATGGAATAAAATAAAATATAAAAGCGAGAACAAATAAAGTACAAACAAAAACAAAAAACTGTAACCGAAATAAAAAACAACAAAAATACAAAAACAAACCGGAAAATTCTTCAACTTTAGCTGACTTTTCAGAATTTTTGCGGCGACATCGTCGGCGGCGGCGGCGGCGTTGGCGCGTGGAGGTAATTGAAGTGACGTTTATGAATGTCATCCGTCAAGCACTCAAGGACATTTACATACACACAAACGTACACACACAGTCACGCACACACACACAGAGTCAGACACACAGGGACATGCGTGGGGCGTTTGGTTGCTTGACAGATGCGCGTTACAGAGATTTTTTGTATACCACACCAATACACACAATACATTCACACACACACACACACACACACACACACACATGCACGCACACAATGGCACACACAAGCTCAAGTCGCATGGCGCATACGCCGCGTTGTCGTCGGGTACCATGGGCAATACAGAAACATTGTAGCATTAAATTATATTTTTGAATAAAAAAAAATTACATAGCGAAACAAACAAATTTTGAATTCAAAATAAGAGTTATTATTAGTATATTTTAATTATAAATTTAAAGGCACTATCATACATTTTACGGCTACACTTTACACGCCACAGATGTTGCTTAACAGAAGTTAGCTTAACAGCTGAGTGACATCTAAACAGTTCTGTTAAGTTACATTGAAAGCGTATGTTTATCTTGAATATTTAAGAGAATTTTTTTCCTAATGTCCCATCGTATCATATGGAGGATGTTAGCTGCTGCTGCTGTGTGTTTGTGTATGAGTGTGTGTGAGTTTGTGTGTGTTTATTTATGTGTGTGCGAAACAATTTAAAAATAAATACAAGAAACTAGCGCAGAACGTGGCGGCAATGGGTCGAATGAGCGCCTGCTGGGCATCAGAGACGCGCTCGGGGGTCTATTGCTAACCGCGAGGGCAGAATGATAGATTGAAAAGGGCTTGAATTGTGCTGAAAAGGACTACCTCCCACTCTTCCACTCCCACTCCCCCTCTCTTTCACTCTCTCTGCCAATTTGGACAGTTTGTTTGTTATACGAATTGGACACGTTTTCGGGTTTCTCTACAGTTCATATGTCATTGTCTAGTTCTAGTTCCACACGCATCGTTTCTCATCATTCAAATGATTTGCGTTTTTCAGCTATTTTTCATGCACAATTTTTACCTTTTGCATAGCTGATGAGCCGCAACAGAACTCAAACTATTGAAAATATAAAAATAAATATGTGTACATGCATGGTAAAATGTTCGGGAACTAAAGCCAAAGACTAGAGGGTTATCTAGAGAAAGTAATGAAAAATTAAAATACGCAACTAAACTATGAGAAATACTAATACATAATTCAATTTTAAAGTTTAAATTCCCTTTAAAATAAACATTTTGTATTAAGTCCTCAAACATATTCTAAATGGAAACTATAATTCTTGACTGGAAATTTAATTTATATACAATTTAAGGTTTTCAGTTGGATTAAGCTCTTTAATTTTTTTAAATAACCTTCTCTTGAACCTGTCAAACATAAAGTCGCTGGTTCAAACTGTGTACGTATCTAGAATAGAAACGTATCGAACAGCCCACGTGTTGGTCTTTCATCTTATTCTTTGGATGCGTGGCATGCATATGTGGATGCCACAGTGGCGCAGTGCAACGCAGTGGCAACCCACTTGGCTTGTCTACTAATTAAAATGCATGCAATAACCTGAAGCCTTTGTTGCCACATTGTTGTTGTCGAGGTTGTTGCTGCTGCTGCTGCTGCTCATGCCACTGTTGTTGTGGGTGTTGTTGTTGTTGTTGTTGTTGCTCGTATGCGTAGAAGGACGCACAGTGTTCACAATTTGCACAAAGTGCTTGGACTTGGACTTGGGCGGGGCAACGAGATGGGGGCGCACTTTTCCTTTTAAGACGAACTATTTTTTTTAGTATGGCCCCAAGCTGTCCGCCCCTTTGCGACCGAAGCCAAACTATTGATAGCTTTATAAGCAACATTTTTAATTGTCTATCAGCGCATCTATTTTTAAGTACAAAACTTTCATAAAATGTCCTTGCGCTAAGCTCAGCTGGCGCAGGATCACAATTTCCCAGCCGCATGCATTTTTCATAAAAGCAATTTAAAGGTCCAAGTGAAGCAACTGTTGCTGTTATTGCTGTTGCTGCTGCTGCATGTCGTGCCACGTGTTGCAACAAAAAATTAATGCAAATTTGCATAATAAATAAACACAATCAAGTGCAACGGCGCAACGAGCAACAAATTTTTGCGTGACTAACACAAAGTGCGGCGCATTGCAGGCTCATTTTTAGAGTACCCTGGAGAATGCCAGCTGAAAGCGGGTATATTCTCATTTGTAAATGATTAGTTTAATATATTTTAAGCAATTTTCGAAAGAAATTTAAGGTCTCACAATACTAGAATCTTTTAGAAAATAGGTAAAAAGGGTGTAATGGGTATAACAGACAGAAGGAGGCATCTCTCACGCCGTTAAGTATACATTATCTTGGTCACCATCAATAGCCGACCTGGTCTAGCCGGTTCCGTCCGTCTGACCATATGTATGAACGCGTCCAACTCAGAACCTATAAGAGCTAGAGACTTAAGATTCAAAATTACGTAGGTCCAATCCAATCCAATCCAATACTCCATAACTTGCCCTGCACCCAAGCAATCGATAATACCCGAAATGGAAGTCCTTTTTTTTTAATAAATCTCTGGGGTTTTAAGAGCTAGAGTCACCAAATGTGACATGTAGCTTCTAGAATAGTGTATACAAATCAAGTATCTCTCATTGTATAGCTAATGCCACCCTTCGAAGCAAAAGGATCAGTGTATCCCTAGTCGGGCTCTCTCGACTAGAGCACACTTATTTGTTTTAAATATGCACCATTTATAACTGTCAATGTATGACAGATTTTAAATAAAATATCATGCAAAAAAAAAAAAAAAAAAAACAATGCACTATTCAAAGCACTACAAATATTTACACAAAACTTCACAACACTTAAATATCGAAACATAACTTTTTTCTGTATTGTAAAAGCACTTCAAAACTATTTTGTTTAGGCCTTGGCTAATTATAAATCAATAAATAAAGAATTAACCACTGTATAAATATTTTTAAGCTGTACATTTATATATACTAATCTATATAACGACATATAACTTATTATTGCAATACTCAAATTATTAGTTATATTTATTAAAAGCCTAAAAGAAAGTGTGCTTTCCTAGAGCATGTTGTTTAAATATTTTCTAAGCTCTATACATGTATGCAAACTTATAAAAGCTTTAGGGTATCCAATGGTCGATCATTGTCGACTACCCACTTCTTGTTGATGCTCTTAAAGTAGTTTATTTACATTTTATGGTTGAATGCAGTAAAGCGATTTACAAAATTAGAGAGTGCTCCATGGAGCTCATGAACCAAATAAATGGATTTGTTGCGACAGTGCATGTCGAAAGGATTTCCTAAACAAATCAAATTGAAGCGCTTTGCAGGAACAGAAATATGCATAAAAGAGTTAGGATCAGAGGTGGGAATTAAAATAATGCATGTCTTGAGTAAGTCTATATAGAAATTTAAAAAAGCGTAAAAATGTATAACAAATAGCTTTCCAGATAGTAAAAAAGCGTCTATTTATATAACAAATAGCTTTTCACATAGTTATTAACCTTAGATTAGGTTAGGTTAATTATATTTCTTATTGACATATTGTATATTTAACGTATATTACCTACCCCGAATGTATATGTTATCAAAAAAGTATAGTATGAATCACTTCTGATTTATTAGCCGACTTTTAATTGGTTGATTTTTGCGACGACCTGGGCAAAAGGAAAAAGGGACACATTGGTATGTTAATACTCAACTAAAATATGGTTTATACTTATTCGATTTTACGATTTCGGGGCGAAACTGAAAAGTACTCTATTTACGGTGACCTTGGGGAATATCAATTTGTGTTATTATTATTGATCGATTTATGGACTTGACCATAAAAATGTAAATATTTTTAATGTTAGTTTTTTTCGATTTTACTGGCACTACAAACTTTTTGATCTCTATGCAAGAAATTAAACAATATTCGATAATATCGTTAGAGTATCTGCCCGGCGATAGATAGATAAATTTTTGACAAGGTATATCAAATATTATAGCCAGCCTGTTCATACATAAATTGTGCCTCGCATTAATTGTTTGTTGTCTCTAAGCAACAATAATGTCTCCATTTAAGTCGCAACACTTTGCTGCTCATTATTTTAACGACATTTGAAGGCAATTGTATATCCAAAAGCAAAACGCATAAATTACGCAAATGACCTTGAGATTCGCGGAGCGCTTTTATTACAAACGGCAAATTTTCGATATCGAGCTTTGAACCGAGCAACAAAACGAGTGGGCGAAGAAAAAGAAGAGAAGCGACAAGAAAGAGAGAGAGAGAGAACCGGTTCGCGTTGAACTTGACCCGCTAGCGCTGTCTTCATTTTGGGCAACTATTCGCTACGCCGCGTGCAGCTATGCGGCAAATCGCATTGTTTACAAACAACATTCTAGAAATTGCAAAAGAAGCAACAGCCGCAGCAAGAGTATGTGCTAATAACAACTACAAAGACAACAACAACAGCTGTTGCCGTTTACATGCGACGTCGCCGCTTCCGTCATGCGAGCGAAAGCTTTTTCGCTCGCAGACGATGATCGCCGGCAACACGATTGCCAGAAGCTTTTTGACCAGACCGCCGCCCAGCTTTTGCGCTCTGGGCAGACAAACTGGCCGCGGCTCTAAGCTAGTTTTAGTTTGGAAATTGACGCGCTGACAACACGCGGCAAACGGCAACAATCTATAAATAAATTGAAAAATTAAAAATTTAAGAAAGAAACAAACAAAAAAAACATTTATATGCATAAGCAACAACAATTTTCTGTCGTGGAAAATTGTTTTGATTTTGAATTTCAAGTGAGTGCCGAACAGATTTCATTCAACATTTCGCATATGGCTAAAGCAACAAGTCACAAATGGATATGTCTGTGCGAGCCAGTGCCAATCGCTCAAAATATACAAAACACACATACATATGTATATGCACATACGTACTTTGTGTATAAACTGTAAATCAATCGTTTGATTGAGCGATCGATTGAGCAGAGCCCATTAATAAAAGCTTACCTCATTTGGCATATATTATGCGTTAAAAAGATCATAATTTGGCAATTAAATCAGAAACAAAAATATAAATTAATTAATTGAGTTCCAAATTAGATGATATATTATTATCCCGGACTTAAGATCAGCTCTTTCTTTAACAGACTTTAACTCCTAAGTAAACTTTCCATAATCACGGTTCAAGTTCGAATTACTTCATCACGATCGTCGCAAAGTGAAATCTGCGCATGGTTCAAAGAGATTTTTGTCTAAATGCAAAAAAAAAGTTGTTTCCAATAAAGTTGTTACCGAAATCTATAAAAAACTAAATAGTTGTCAAAAACCAAAAGTCTATTTTTTCTTAATTTCTCTTTGTCAAAAGCTTAATTGCTTAAAGAAAACTACCCTAAAGGGTTTAATTAAATTTATAAATTTTAATAAGCATAAATATAATTGATAAAATTGAAATTGCAAAAAGAAGGAAATATATTAAAATTGTGCAACCTTTTTCAAGTGACAAAAAGTTTTAAAATTGTGTTAAATTTTTATTACTTTTTAAAATTAAATGTACTTTTTTTTATAATAATTTATATTTACGTTTGAAAAAGTTGTATTCTCGGGGAGTTTATGTAATTTTTTTCCACTTAAAATCAATTATTCTTGTTCTACAAAATTAGGTTTAGGGTTCAATGGTGAACCTGGCGTATACTTAACGTTGCACACATTAATTATTGATATTAATAAACTTTGCTCTCCAAGCTGCTATGACTTAATGAATCTGCGCCTTAGTGGACATTATATATATACATACAAGATCAAAAAGAATTGAATTTTCGCAAAATATTAACAATATAAATACATAGACTAAAAGTATATCATCTGATGGGCAATGATTGACTGCTAATTACTTTGTTTTTGCTAGACTTGGAGCTTATTGACCCATTCAATAAACCCTATATATAAATTGCACCCACAGACACTATTTGTAAACACTTTTTTCTATGCCCTAATAATAATCAATTATAATTGAGAATGCATTTCTAGAACGAAGCCCCAAAGCGATATTCTTATATTTGTGATGATTAAGCTTTTGATGTGTATATTTATGCTTTTGCTTTTACGTCAGAACACAACGAATTATTTTATTAAATGATTCTACTTTTAACTAAATTTTAATCACAGTAAAATGTTGCACCAAAAAAAATGTGAGCTGGTCACGCGTAAAGAAAAACAATTTACCTTTCTGCAACTAATTTAAATGAACTAAATGACAGTTCGATACACTTTTCGAAGAATATATTAAATAAAAAAAAGAAATATTTCCTTAGGAATATTTTAATCTAATATTTATATATCTTTAACATATTTATTTTTTACATATCGTCGAACTGACTGAATATTTTTTTTATAAAAATGTATAATATATATAAATATATTTATAGGTTTTCCTGCGATTCAAGAAAAGCGAGCAGACATTGACGTCACAAAAAGTCTAATCAGCTGCCGAGCTCAGTATTTTCGTGAAAGTACAAATTTCCTGAAGTTAATCACCAACACACACACTCACACAGATACACACGCACACAAGCACATACGAAGTGCCCTTGGGCAGTAAAATAATTAGAATTACAATAAAAATAGGCAAATCGCGAAATCCTCGAGAAAAAAATCAAGCCAAGGCATATATATATATTGAGCGCAATTATTGTAACTACGCATAAATAATAACAAAGCAAATCAATATAAGGACAAGCGTATATTTATATATATATATATATATAATATATATATGCTAAAAAGATCATTTGAAGTCTTGGAGCATCAACGCATTGCTGATTAAGCAGCACTCCACACATATATACCCTGCAATTGAGGCACAACAATTATTACAAGAAAAACCTATCAGCAAATACAACTTCGAAACAAAAAGTGTAAGTAAAATCGTAGCAATCAACTTAATTATAAAACAAAAAGAAAAAAAACAAGTTTCAATTTCTATTAAAAGATGTATATCTAAATTTTAATATATTTTATTTTATTTTTAATTTTATTTTTTTTGGTTTTTTTTTTGTACAGTTTATTGCCACGAGTAACGGGGCAGGCCGCGTGGCAGTTGGCCACAACGGGGCTTTACAACATATTCGGCAAGTGGGTCAGTCTTGGATGCGAAATATCAAGAGTTGCCATTACATTATGTGCATAAAAATGCAACAACCAACGACAACAGCAACAAAAACAACAGCAGCAACAGCAGCAACAACAACAACAAAAACTACAACAGCAGCAAGACGTGTCAGCAGCAACAGCAACAATTACAACAACAAAATGTTTCATATGTTGGTATTGGCGCTGCTGCTGTTGCAGCTCATGAGCGGCCAAATCGATCCGGTGGATGGCCTCAAAGTAACGGTGAGTTAGTAAGTTAGTTAGTTGGCCAACAACTACCAAGACTACAAGTATTTGCCAATCGACTATTGGGTAATGTCTTTATTTAAGAGTTGAAAGTAGCCAGCCGTGCGTATACTTGATATTTTATATTTATCCCATTGTTTTTAAACATACTTGCCCAGGCCGGAGTCATAAAGTTAGTTACATTTATTTAATAAGCCCTAAAAGTTGAAGTACGTAACTTAGCCTACTCAGCGCTTAAACCAGTTGCGAATTGTTACGTAATATAGTATTTAGGCGTTAGCTTCAAACTGAAACAGTTTTAGTTTTTAGTAAGATCTTTAAGAAAACTTAATGCATATGCATGCTTTCAGTTGAGTTCAGTTCAGTTCATAAGTTCAGTTGAACTGGAACTAGCTAATAACACCTTCCCAAGTATTTAAATATTTGATAAAATTGCCAAATATAAAACTTCTTTGGTCAGAAATATCTCTTTTGTAATATGTAATATGTATCTTTTCAACAAAATCTAAACATGCGATTAAAATAGCTTATCTGGTAAATAACATTATCTATTATCTGCGAGTTCTACAAGTACGTGTCTTTTTTCTTTTTGCACATAAATCTCAACCATATTTTTTATCAATCTTAATTTAGCTGGGCAATTCAGCAACATCCGATTTTTGAATAGGATCTAGACCCTATCATGGAGCTTAACATGTGTCAGACAGTTGGGAATCAATAAAACAAATTTCGTTTGTACGATAAGATATTCGACACTCAGTCACAATAATTTTGGACTTTGGTTGGGAATTAATAAAAAATACTTGCGTTACTTCCAGAAAAAGTAAAAATAAAATTATATGGCAAATATAAACTGACACATATCAACAGGCTCAATAAAAAGAAAGAAAAAAAACACCGAATGACCAGTAAGATTGTTCAAGTGCATTGAATGATTGTGACTACCGATTATAATCTATAAACATGTATACTATATTTTTAAACTGCTCTAATGAGCTAAAGATAATGAGCTTAGCTCATTAAATGATGAGTAATTATAGTTGCCGTTAGATAAGCATTAATATCCTGGGCGATAACTGGAAAACCTGGCAAACTTTTAACTTTGATCGGGCGATAATAGAATAATTTATGTCACGCTCCAATATCAGTCAAAAGTGCCCCCCTTTAAAATTATGTATGGCTGATAACATTTTTTGAAGGTTGTTCCAATTCACATGGTAAAAGCTCTAGAAACCAGCGCGTGTCAAAGTAAAACAATAACAAAACATAATTACCCCACTTATGGGTGCATATATATTCGGCATTTTGTCATATTAATATGGCCCCTCTTCCGTAAACTTGCCTGATTAGTTAAAATATCAGCGGAACATGATTATAGAATCTGCACATGAAAAGTTTATTTTAAAAGCAAGCGCCGAAATGCAAAATTAACTGGACACTTAGAAAAAATCTGAAAACAAATCTGCAATTAAATATTTTAATAGTAGTTATGCATCATCAAAATAATAAGAAGAAGTTGGAATGGATTAAGAAATAACTGTACTTGTTTATACTTTTTGGAATTGTAAAAATTCCTGAAATATAAATTTCGTTCAATAGGCTTGTCTTGATATCTTTCGCTGAGTGTACATAGTTTTATATGTGTGCTTATTTGTGTGTGCTACGTATTCGTTTATAAAGCAGCTGCGATCACCCGATTAACAACAAAAACAGCTACGCACATCAGCTGATTGTGCTCAATAGTTGTGCTCTGGCTGATAAGAGAGTTGAAGTACAAACTGTGACAAGCACAAACATAACCTCGCTTCCGCCACCCCCCATGATCGAGACAAAGCTTTGCTTGCAAAACTTTTGCCACGCCTCTCACACTAATGAATGGCACACGACGCGCTGCCGCTGGCAAAGTTTGACCGATGACGCGCTTCTTGTGCTTGGACTTTGCCATCCGTTGTCGTTGTTGTTGCTGGTGGGTGATGCGTTCGCTACTGAACGAAAAGTTTCGTTAAGCTTTTACATGCACGCCTTTGTTGTCGAAGCACAAAAGCGCGCGAGAGAGCGGGAGAGAGCACGCTTGCAACAATAACAAACGTTTATTTTCTTGTTTTTCTTGATTTTGATAAAGTGACTTAAGGCCATCTAATCGCAACGCCCACCTGGGAAATATATTTTAGCAGCTAAACAAAATATACACTTGAACTTTGGTACTGATTTAGTTTTCCAAACATCCCGTACTGTTAGGGTGAGCCATTTGTTTGCTATAAAATTATTAATAAACACGCACGAAAAAAAAAAGTGGTGTGATCATTAATTAATTTTTGTCTGGCTAGCCAAATAAAAAGCTTGGGAAAGTTTTATATGGGTCATGCATTAAGTGTTGTAGATAATGCCAAATGATTGAATATGTGTTAATTACTAAAAAGCTAATATTAGTTATCAAATTAATGATTTCGCAAAAAAAAATTAATAAAAATAAAATGTGTCTGTCTAGGTCTACGAGAAACCTTTGGAAGCAAGTACTATACACATTTCTACATAAATATTATACATGATTAAATTAAAGTCAATTATAGTTACTTAAAACCTCTTCTGAATAATTTTTTTTTTTTTGCAGGCCACTCTCATAACGAATCACAACTATCCCGTGGAGGAGCACACGGTGCACACGCCTGATGACTATATTCTCACTATTTATCGCATACCCACCTCCCCCAAGAGGCAACAACTGAATGAAACGCAGCAGAAACCGGTGGTATTTTTGCAGCATGGCATTCTGTGCGCCTCGGATGATTGGATCATCAATGGGCCGGAGACATCGCTAGCCTACATGTTCGCCGACGCCGGGTACGATGTGTGGCTGGGCAATGCGCGTGGCAATACGTACTCGCGACAGCATAAGCACATACATCCGGACACATCGGATTTCTGGAAGTTTAGCTGGCATGAGATTGGCGTCTATGATCTGGCTGCCATGCTGGACTATGCTTTGGACGTGAGCAACAGCAAATCGCTGCATTTTGTGGCACATTCCCAGGGCACAACCACATACTTTGTGCTGATGTCCTCGTTGCCCTGGTACAATGACAAGGTGCGCTCTGTGCATTTGCTGGCGCCGATTGCCTACATGCGGAATCATTCGTTCATTCTGTCCAAGCTGGGCGGCATATTTCTGGGCTCACCCTCGTTCCTCACCTGGGTATTGGGCAACATGGAATTGTTGCCCATTACTAGCATACAGAAGATCATGTGTGAGCATGTCTGCTCTGTGGGTTCAATGCTGAAGTTTCTGTGCTCCGGACTGCTGGATTTTATTGGCGGTTGGGGCACCAGACATCTTAATCATGTAAGTAGAAGCAATCCTTACTGGAAACTAGAATTTTAACTATTTCAAGCAAATTTCAGACCCTATTGACAGACGTTTGTGAGACACATCCGGCTGGCGCTTCCACAACACAAATTATACACTATCTACAGCTATACACATCGGGGGATTTTCGACAGTATGACCATGGCAAGGAGAAGAATGAGATTATCTATCAACAGGCCGAGCCGCCATCATATAATGTTCAAAATATCAATAGCTGTGTAAATATGTACTACAGTGAAAATGACTATATGTCCGCTGTGGAGGATGTTGAGTATTTGGCCACATTGCTCCCCTGCGCGGATCTCTATAGGGTGCCCTACAAAGACTGGAATCATTATGACTTTCTGTGGTCTGTCAATGTCAAAGAAGTGATAAACAATAGAATAATGGATAAAATGCACAGTTATGACATCGAGCACGACACGGGCATGAGTTTCTAACTAATATATAAGTAAGCGGTCCCAAGTATATAAAACTAAACAACAAAAAAAAGCTTAGCCAAATCCAAGAAGGATACTCAGAATGTAAATACGTGTAAATAATATGGTTAGATATGAGCATGTGCGTGATATATTTGGTAATGTTAATGTTTAAGTTGCAAAAGGTTTGTGAAATGCTTCTAGTAAATGTAATTTAGATCTTAGTACGCTATAAAATATACGAAACATAATTGTTTTTTAAAAACACCGCCAAAATAATGTTATTATTAGTAGGAAATTTACGATGGCTTGTTATCGATAGTCATTAAACTCCAACTCCTGTTGTAAACAGAAAACTCCCGCATTCAACAGATTAGTCAGTTGACACAATATGGGCCTTTTTAACATCTACCTAGCTAGCAAATTATATAACTCTCAACATAGAGTACAAAAATTCAGTACTTTTAAATATGTATATGCTGCCATACACAAACAATTTTTTTTAAATTGCCGCCAGAAGCTCAAATGTTATTATCAGGAGAATCGATAGCCCACTTAACAGAAACGGCTGCAGTTAACAGCTAGACTCTCTCAACTTAACCCGTTAACAGTTTGCCTCCTGCCTAACAGCTCTCACACTTAACACTGCCATTCGCTTTCAGTATAAACAGTTATTTTAAGGCAAATAGAAAAAGTATTTTCACCACATTTTGATTTTTTCACCTCTTTTTTATAATTATGAAAATGCATTATTAAATATTTAGGAATTTTCTCAACTGTGACTTACCTGTAGATAGTACCAGTGAAAAGTGGCAGTTAAGCGAATATCGCTCATCTCTAATATGTATTCGCTGAGTGTATAACGCAAGTAGTTAAATTTTTTCACAGTGCTGCTGCACAACAACAAATACGGTGTGCGTAAAATCACAGAAACAAAAACAAAAACCCGTACAATTCGGTTGCATTTGATTTGATTTTCGCACGAGATTAGTTCACATGTAGCTGTTTAATACAAATTCCATATCCAAAATGGGTAGGTAATGGTGAAAAACAATTATATTTATGTCTAAGCCGCGATGCTGTGTACCCCCATCTTCTTCGTTTTGCGTACTAAACCAGGGCTGCATGCAAATACAACAATTTAATATTCACAATTTTTGGCAATGTAAATCAACATCAAAAATGTAAACTGTATTTTACAGCTTCCCAATCGATAAGTGTAGGACAAAAAATGCTAGTGGAGATTACCACGGACGGCGTACCGAAGCTTCACTGTCCCGTCTGCAACAAGGCCCTCATTTCGCTCGCCGGCTACGTGAAGCACGTAAAGAAACACGAACCGCCGGGCGGCTTTCAGTGCCGCTACTGCGACATCCACTTTTGCCACGAGGAGGAGCTGAAGGAACATGTGAAGAGCACGCACAGCGCCTACATCTGTCGCCTGTGCGTGGGCGGCAATGTTATATTTGGCAGCGAGGCGGAGCACGATGCGCACATCGAGGAGGCGCATCAGGATCGCAAGTTCAATGTGTGCCTAGATGCCATCGAGAAGCCGTTCAAGTGTGAGGTGCGTAGCTGGGCTGCTGCTGTGTAGCTGTTGCCAATACCAAGTTCCACCTGTGCCCTTTGCAGATTTGCGGCAAATGCTTTGAGGATCGTGAGAGCAGCCTGAAACATCATTCCGAGCACGTCAGCGCTTTGCCTGTGGAGTGCAAATGCTGCGCCATGCGCTTCTCCTGCCCCTCCACCTTGGCCAAGCATCAACGCAAGCGTCCCGACAGCTGCGGTCGTCAGCTGCAGCGCACAAATCGCCATCGCTGTGGGTGCTCCAGCTGCTAAATTCCCCAAAGCTTTGGCCAATTCTAATCTGTTTCTTTTGCAGTGCCCGCTGCAGCAGATGGAGTACCCGCCGAGCACGCTCAGCAGCATGTCGTCAAGCGCAAACGCGGCAGGCCCAAGAAATGTCCGCCGGTTGCGCCGCCCTCGGAGGATAGTGAGGATGATGTGCCGCTGGCCAGCAGGCTGAAAGTGCAGGCGCCTGTCAAGCTGAAACAGGAGTTCATTAGCAGCCAGGAGCTGACCGATTCAGACGAGGAATATCCTGACTTTGAGCCCAACAATAGCGATGAGGAGCCTGATGCGGTGCAGTTTAAGCTACCCACTCCGGCGCTGGTCAAAGAGGAGGCCATAGATCCGGACTTTGAGTACCAGGATGCCAGTGCCTTTGTCAAGATGGAGGGCAACGGCCTGGACATATATAGCAATGAGAAAGACAAGCTGCTCGATGTGCTGCTCAGCACGGACGAGAGCCTGAAGCCCTTTGAGAATCTCAAAGTGGAGCATGCAACGGGCATACTGGATGAGATTGCCGCAGTGCCCATGGCCAAGCACAATGGCGCCGAGCACATGGAGGAGGATGTGCTGGCGCTGCGCGAAACCGAGCCAGACAGTGCCGAGGAAGACGACGAAGCGGAGCAGCTGCGTCCGCTGACCAAATCGAGTGTTAAGCGAAAATATCGCAAACGCAATGCCACGGCTTCGCCCATGCCGGAGGAGACGACGGCCTCAACGGGGCCACGACGCGTGGCCAAAATAACCAAAAAGGAGCTGAAGGAGCGTCTGAAAATGTTGAGTAAAATGGAGAGAACCTGGAAGTGTCCGCACTGTGTTAAAATCTATCACATTCGCAAGCCATACGAGAAGCATCTGCGCGACGATCACAAGCTCAACGAGCAGGCCATCAAGGAGCTGTTCAAGGATGCGGATGCGCATGCCAAACTGGACGAGGAGGTCTTCAAATGCAAAATATGCAGCAAAATCTATTTGGTGGAGAAGCGCCTGGAGACTCACATGAAGGTGCACGGCCAGGATGGCAGTCTCACCCACAAGTGCCCCTGCTACTGCAATCTGTTCTTCGCCAGCAAGGAACAGGCCACCCAGCACGCACACCAGCAGCACAAGGAGCTGCTCTACTGTGAGAAGTGCGACAAGTATATGACTGGGCATGATAGCCTCAAGAACCACGAGAAGAACTATCATGCCCGCAAGGAGCCCCGTAATCTGCCGCGCAATCTGATCTGCGATAAATGTGGCAAGAAGTTCACCGGACGCACCTCGCTTTCGGATCATGTGCGCTCCGAGTGCGGCCGTGTGCCGCTCTATGAGTGCAGCGTCTGCTGCAAGCGGCTTTCCACGGCGGGCATATTGAAGACGCACATGCTGCTCCATCAGTCGGAGACGCCCTACCAGTGCGACAAGTGCGGCAAGACCTTCAAGGTGAAGGCGCAGTACAAGTCGCATCTGAAGACGCGCCACACGGACTACAAGCCTTACAAGTGCCATGTGAGTATAATTGTAGTAAATGCTGAACTGTCCTGTTAATGCTAGCCAGCTGTTAAAAGTTAAAGTCTGTTTCCAAAGTCAGTCTGCTGTTAATGGCAAAGCCTTTTGTTAATTGTTATGTCTGCTAAAATTTATCGTTGAGCCCTGCTGTTGACGTTAATATCTGCTGTTAAATTAAACCTTGCTAGAAATGTTACCGTCTGCTGTTAAAGCTTAGCCGAACTGTTAATTCTCGGTTGTCGGTTAAAGCTGAGGCCTGCTTTAAAGTTAAATCTTACCAAGTTATAATAGTAAGACCTGTTAAAAATGCTTAATCCTGCTAGCTAAATGCTAGTAAACCACGCTCACTCAGAACTAAGTATAGTTAAATAAGGTACACATGCCCCCAAGAAAAACTCCTCACTTATCAGTTTACTTTAACGCTTTTTTATTTGCTCTTCTTTTACAGCTATGTCCCAAGGAGTATCCGTACCGTGAGAGTCTGTTGACGCACATGACGGTACACACGGGCATCAAACGTTTCCTTTGCAATAATTGCGGCAAGCGCTTCACTTGCATCTCAAATCTGCAGGCACATCGCAAGGTGCATGCGGACACCTGCGGGCAGTTGCCGCTAAATGCCAAGGCGACGCAATATATGGGCGTGCAGCGGGGCAAGCTGCTGATGGGCGCCAAGCCAGAGGCGGGCATGGAGTATGAGGAGACAAAAACCCTGATTGCCCAAGATGTGATCGATCGGGATATGCCCATGGCGCAGGAGCTCAACTTTCCTTCCGATGGCAGCGCGCCGCTGGCCACAGTGCCACTCAACTATGCCTCCTCGCATCTGGTTCCGCATATTGTGCTGCAGACCATGCAGGCGGAGGCACGAGCACACGATTAGTTTAGGTTCTAGCGGTTACACTTTAAACGAATAAAGACGCTTTTGTATATTGACTAAATTTTTAACTTACGAGCTACAAACTTAATCCTACTGTTTAGTTTAGTCTAAAGTAGGGCTGCTGAAAGCGTCCAATGGGCATTCGTCCTTTGCTGCGCAGCCGCCGCACGGCCTCGCGTATAAACTTGGGCTGCAGTGCGCCCGATTCGCCCTGTTGCTCCATCACGTCCAGAGCTGAAAGTCAAAGGGTATTGATTAAAGCTTTCCCAACTGCTGTATCCACCGCTTACCTTCTTCCACGACCTCGCCCACAAACACCTTCGCTATGCCAGACATTGCTATGACCACATTTTGTGAGACCGAGCAGCCGGTTATGGTCTGCATCAGACGCTTGACCGCGGCTTTCGGAAAGGCGGAACGGCGATACATCTCATACCGATCTAGCTGCTCTTCTGTGAAGTTGGACACCAGCACCCTGAAATTAATTACTTAATATGCCACTGTGGCATTGGTTTATGCAGCACTTACTGCATGCGTTCTCGTTCCTCCTCCTCGAGCTCCTTTTTGGTTTTTAGTTTCTTTTGAGAGGGCTCGCCGGAGTCACCGTCCGCATCAGCATCTGCTTTGGCATCCTTGTTATCGGCATCATTGCCCTCTGCCGTGTCGGATGTCTCACTATCTTTCCGGCTTTCGGTGGCTGTGTTAAAGAACTTTAAATCGACATCATCGTTGTCACTTAGTGAATTTTGCGTGGGAAACAGAATTTCATCCATTTCGCTAAAAGTAAACAGCTTCAAATTATCGAACAGCCACCACCATCTATCGGTAGCCTCTGCACAGACATTGTTCAACACTACTTAAGATGATTGTGAATGATATATCGATATAGTACTTAAAAGTTTATTAAGGACAAATTTATTTAAAGAATATTTAATATAAATATATTTATGCCTAGGAATCAGTAGTTCTTAAACCATAAAAACTACAATCTAGTTGGCCGCTTTATGCAAAATTAAAATTTAATGTTATCACAAACTTCCGATCGAAATATTCGTTTAGATTAAATGTATCGTGTTTTTGGCTAGCAACACATCGCTAACCTCGTGCTCTCCTTTCATCGCCATTATTGCTCAGTAGCCGCAAGTGTATTTTATAATTTTCGCAAATACATAAATATGTCCGCAGTGGAAACATTGAAAGTTGAGGCGGCCGCAACTGAAGTTGCTGTTACCGCAGCCGGCGACGATGCCAAAAAACAAAAGAAGCCAAAGCCGAACAATAAAAAGCTGCGACAAGGTGAGTGACCTAAGTATTTGTCACATATATATATATAAATATGTATGTTTGGCCGTATATATGTATTTCACATGCGCAATTCCTATATGCATTAAAAAAAAATACAGAAGCCGCAGCTAAAAAGGTCGCCGAGGGTGGCGAACCGGAGGCAACCACTAATGGCGACGTTGAGAAAAGAGCGCCAACGGCCACAGCGGCTGCGCCCGCCAAGAAGAAGAACAAGGGCAAAAAAGCCGGCGGTGGTCAAACAGATCCACCCACCATACCCATTTCAGAACTCTATCCCAATGGCGACTATCCCGAGGGTCAGATTATGGAGCACCCTACGCCAAAGGATCTGCCGGACGATCGCACGGCCAAGGATCGCTTTTCGTCCGAGGAGAAACGTGCAATAGATCGCATGAATAACGACATCTACATGGAGCTGCGTCAAGCGGCCGAGGCGCATCGCCAGACTCGTCAGTATATGCAAAAGTATATCAAGCCCGGCATGACCATGATACAGATATGCGAGGAACTGGAAAATACCGCACGTCGGCTAATTGGCGAGAACGGACTGGAGGCTGGCTTGGCTTTTCCAACCGGCTGCTCGCTTAACCATTGCGCTGCCCATTACACGCCCAATGCGGGCGACACCACGGTGCTTCAGTACGATGATGTTTGTAAGATTGATTTTGGCACTCACATCAAGGGACGCATCATTGATTGCGCCTTCACGCTGACATTTAACAATAAGTACGATAAGCTGCTGCAGGCCGTCAAGGAGGCGACCAATACAGGCATTAAGGAGGCAGGCATTGATGTGCGTCTATGTGATGTTGGCACAGCCATTCAGGAGGTGATGGAATCATACGAAATTGAATTGGACGGCAAGACCTACCCCATCAAGGCTATTCGTAATCTGAACGGTCACTCCATTAGCCCGTACCGTAAGCGAGAATACGAGTTTTCGTTACGTAGGGTCACAGCTAACGTATTTCCCTTTGCTTTTCTGCAGGCATTCACGCTGGCAAAACTGTGCCTATTGTTAAGGGCGGCGAGTCCACACGTATGGAGGAGGATGAGTTCTATGCTATTGAAACCTTCGGCTCCACAGGTCGGGGCCTGGTGCACGACGACATGGACTGTTCGCATTATATGAAAAACTTTGATTTACCATTTGTGCCCCTCCGCCTGCAGTCATCCAAACAGCTGCTGGGCACCATTAACAAGCATTTCGGAACGTTGGCCTTTTGCAAGCGCTGGCTGGATCGCGCCGGCGCCACCAAATATCAAATGGCACTTAAGGATCTATGCGACAAGGGCATTGTTGAGGCCTATCCGCCGCTGTGCGACACCAAGGGCTGCTATACGGCCCAGTATGAGCACACCATCATATTGCGACCCACATGCAAGGAGGTGGTATCGCGTGGTGATGATTATTAAAATCATGAATATATCGAACATGAATCGTTTAAACGGCATTACATTTGTAGCATGCATTACATTAACATTAACTACAGTTTAATTTCTATAAGTTCATGCGATTGTTGAATTTTTGTGTGTGAGACAGTAAGCGTAAAGCGATTTCAATATACTGTGCAATTGTGTTAAGCAATTCACATAAGCGAATATGTTGTGCAACAATATTATTTTTGTGACGGCTGCTGTCGTAATTCCTGATGCCGGAACCACTCTATGCCACGGGGCATCAACTCGTTCCAGTTGAGTGACTTATTCAGATAATTGGCTTTGCCGCTCGCCTTGGGACTTTTGTATGCCCTGTAGTAGAAGACAAACCATTTGCCTGTTAGATAATAAAGAATTTCAATATAACTGATAATGCTGAAGCCATACATCAGCGATAAAATGCCACCAAAGCGATCTACAAAGAAATGGAACAGTAAACAATGCGATTAAACATACTTTTATAAATATTGCATTGGCATATATAGATAGCACAAGCTATGAGCTTTCAGCTAATATGATTGTATTCAAGAACAACTTGCATCGCTTAATGCTTGCATTTGACTCTAAAAATAGCTTAAACACATTTGAAGTGTAACTGAAACTGCAGCTTTGAGCTAATTAATTAATTAATTTCCATCTAGTTGAGAATGTCCGACTAGGGAATGCCTTGTGACCGGCTCCTAAACACGCTTCTGTGCTTCCTATAGCTTACACTACGATTTGATTCCTCAATAAGTTATGTTTTGATTGTTGGATTGTTACAAAATAATCAGGCATTTAAGATGGTATTCTAATGGTTTTCTATACTAAAAACGTTCTAAATTTGACTAGTCTATAATGTAGACTTATTTATGCCGACGGACAGATACTTTATAAGATCTCAGATGACTACCTTTGAGTGCAATAGGTACTCTTAATATAATGGGTATACATAGTATAATTATAAGTAAGTAATAGTAGTTGCTTATAAGTAAATCCTTTAACTCAACTGAGCAGCACTACCCAATCGCCAACCATATCCATTTGTGTGGCCTGCGCAAAACGCAACTTGAAGAACAATTTTATGATGGACAAAGGACGATCGTTGTTCAGGCCCTTGCTGGAATAAGCAGAATATCAACATAAACCCAAAGGTAACTCTAACAACTGGGTACATACAGTAAACCACGAGAATAACCCGATGAATTGTAGCTTTTGCGCAGCGGCGCCACATTGCTGATAATCTCAAAATTGACGCCGTCGCAGGTGGGCAGGCAGTGGAGGCATTGCGATACGCTGGCGGCATCCTCCTGCACATAGGGATACTCATTGTAGCCGTACCAAATGTTGCGCCATTTCATCAGGCACGGCAAGTCCAGAAGCGTGCAGTAGCTCACATTGCGTGCGGTGCCGGCCATGGGCGAGGAGACGCAACCGCAATGCTGCACCATGCTCTCAATGCGACAGAGCAGGATGCACTCATCCAAAGAGTAGTAGGATCTGTAAAGCAAGAGTAATAGTCGCTAGACTGCAGGAATTCCATGCACTCACTGATTCAACAGTTGCCTGCCCTCCTCGGGAAAGTAACAGCGACGTATTTGTGGGGTTACATCGCGCACCGCGTTGCTGGAGTCGAAAAACTTGGGCTGTATGGGCACCTCTACAATTGTATGATGATCGACGAGCAGTTCGCCATGTTTATTGGATTGTACAGTAGCATAATCTTCCTGTGGAAATATCATGAGCTGCAAGGTAAATAAGTTTATATATTAAATTTACATAAGGTAAAGGAGTTAAAGCGTAACTGCATCGATAAAAGTGTTAACAGAATCGATATCGCAATGGTTAGTCGATAAGTGCTCTAAGTTATTGCTAGAAAAAATCCTTCTTTGGGATATTATGAATACCCACCATAGGGAAAAAGGTACAATTTAACATTGATTGTCAAATTAATCGATATCGTTTATGTTAATTTTGGCGCTGTTAATCGGAAAGTGCTTTTTGCTAAGTGTGTATTTATAAATTGTTGTGCGGTTTAAAAACAAAAAGTGCTTAATATACCCGAAATGCCGTGTTGCTGAGATATCTTTCTGTTAAATCGTCCTCTTTTATATCCTGCAACACAAACTGTATGCCATTAAGTATGGAGTTCGATTCAAAGACCACCTGCGGCAGTGCAGACATTTCAGCATCATCTTGAGCACGCTGAGAGCTGCACAAAGACCAAACAGGTAAAAGAAGCCTTTTATAGTGTATTATTAGCATTATTATTATTACTCACGGGTACTGTGAGTAGCTGGGTCGTCTATAGTTAAATATGCAGCACACACTCGCCGTTGTTGACCGCTTAAGAAACAATTGACTTGTGTTGACGGGCGCGCCATAGATGATCCCACGCAGCACCAGGTCGCCGCAGTCGGGCGACAACTCTCTCAATATATCATGCACCGAGTACCCGCTGCCATTATAGTAGCTATTGAGCAGCCAGTGAAGTTGACCCAATTCGGCGACGTCCAACGGCGCCTCGTCGTGCGCATTCAGGTAGAAGTTGGTCAGCACCAGCAGGCGGCGCGCCAAATTGTCCACATCTAACGGGACGTAGCGGCTGCCATTGCCAAATGATGTTTTGTGCATGGACTGGTGCTGATAGCTGCGAAACGGGTGCGACATTAGCATGCTAGCTGAGTGTGAATTTCAAGTGGATTCTTGGTAAAACCAAGGCAAATCCAGTAGAACATAGTTAGTTATCTTCGGGTTACCGCACTTTAAATACGCTGTCAACCTATGGTCGACACTATAATATAGTGATACGATCCGGGCGACTCCGACTGTCTGCAATAAACATGATCTATTCCCTGTTTACTTTTCAGCCGATCAAAACATATATATTCTAGCGGGTATAACCCGGCCTTGCCCGTGGCACGTATGTTATAAAATCAATGTTCTCAACAAAATTTGATATGATTTTGAAACTGATCGGACGGTAAACACATAACTTTCATACAACCGTTTTCCGCCAATTTACCACTGTTGCGGGTGGAATTTCCCAAATCGCTGAAATACGTATTTATAAAGTTCTTATGTAGAGCTTTGCAAATAAGTTTGAAGCAAATCGGACACAACTTAAAACTTCGCGGAAAAAATCTTTAAGTCGCATTCCCTCCGAAGAAGTTTGAATTCTGCGAAAAGTGTGAAACACGTATCAAATGATTTTCCTCATAGAAACGTCACCCACCAAATCTTTGACCTCCATTTCCACCGAGGAGGAACGGATTTTCCTAAAAGTGTGAAACACCCCTCAAGTGAATTTGAACAAAGATCTTTGAAAATAAGTTTGAGGCCGATCGGATGGTAAACAAAAAAGTTACATACAAACGTTTTTCGCGATTTTTCCACACTTGTGGGTGGAATTTCCCGAAACCCCGTCTTAACGTGCACCTACATCACATAAGGTAGCTACAGTGAAAATTTCAGCTTCCTAGCTCTTACGGTTTGGGCTGTGCGTTGATCACCAATCAGTCAGTCAGTCAGTCAGGACAAACAGTTATATATATACATATCTATATAGGGTAATATTATATATTTAATGACTATAGTACTCTCTGGCAGAGTATCAACGACTCGTCACAGAGCTGTCTTTCAGGAATAGTTAGACTTAAGCATTCCAGACGCTTTCATTTATGTCTGATCGGGCTGCATTTACGGTAAGCCCAAGTTCTTTATGACTGGCAAGTTTCGAAATTTTATTTCAAGACTTGCAATTTTCGGTCTACGTCACGTTGGATTGATTTACAATCGAGATGTTCTCTGATAAGTGCATTACCTAGATTATGTTAGATTGTTTCAATTCTAAAATATCATTGACAAAGTCTAAGGACTATAAATAAGATTTGACCAGTTGACTTATCAGCAATGTCTGTATCAGAGACATGTTCCAGGGCAAGCAAACCAAAGCCTATAAAAGCGCACCACACGACTGCGAATTCTTCATACCAACGGCAACCATGTCGCTGAACAAGTCGCTTCTTTTCGCCCTCTTGGGCCTATTGGCCACGTTTGGATTCGCTCAGGCGGAGCGTGTCCGCTACGACAATTACCGCCTATACAAGGCCAATGCACAGAACGCCGAGCAACTGGCTGTTCTCAAGCAACTGGAAGGATCTACGGATTCCATCATGTTCCTGGATGGGGTTCACATTGTTGGAGCTGATGTCCAGATGGTTGTTGCCCCACACAAGGTGCCTGATCTGCTGGAGCTGCTGGGAAAGGCTGAGATTAAATATGAACTACAGTCTAAGGATTTCCAACAGTCCATGGATGAGATTGAGGAAAAAGTAGCCGCCAAGGGTCGCGCCAGCGCCGAGTACAACTGGGTGCAGTACTATGAACTGGATGATACCTATGCCTGGTTGCAGTCATTGGCCAAACAATATCCTCAGATTGTTACATTGATTGAGGGCGGCAAAACTTATCAGGGCCGTTCTATTTTGGGCGTAAAAATTTCCAAGAGCGGCACCGAGAAGCCCGGCATCTTCATTGAGGCTGGTATTCATGCACGCGAGTGGATTGCACCTGCGGCCGCCACTTATATCATCAATCAACTTCTGACCTCGGACGTGGAATCCATTAAGCAGTTGGGTGACAACTACAACTGGTACGTCTTTCCCCATGCCAATCCCGATGGCTTTGTCTACACCCACACCAACGATCGCCTGTGGCGCAAGACCCGCACACCTTATGGCAGCTGCTTCGGAGCTGATCCTAACCGCAACTGGGGCTTCCACTGGAACGAGGTGGGCGCCAGCAACAGCGCCTGCTCTGATACCTATGCCGGACCCTCGGCCTTCTCTGAGATTGAGACTTTGTCGCTGTCCAACTATATTGCCTCGCTTAAGGGCAAGATTCAGCTCTATGTGTCCTTCCATGCCTACTCGCAGTACCTCCTATATCCCTATGGCCATACCAACTCCTTGCCTGCAAATGTCAAGGACTTCCAGCAGGTCTTCAAAGCAGCAACTGCTGCGGTCTCTCAACGCTACAACACGAAATACACTGGTGGCAATGTTTATGATGCAATCTACCCTGCCGCAGGCTCCAGCACTGATTGGGCCTATGGCGCTCAGGATGTGCGCATGTCCTTCTGCTATGAGCTGCGTCCCTCCTCCAACTCCTATGTGACCGGCTTCAAGCTGCCCGCTACACAGATCATACCCGCCAGCGAGGAGCTCTTGGACTCCATTACTGCCATGGTTGGCGAGGTCAAGAAGTTGGGCTATTTTGATTAAAGATTTGCGCAATAAACGACTCACATTTTGGAAGCATAGCTTTGCATTAGGCGTCTGCTGATCATATTGGAGCTGCAGACACCCACAGCGGGAAAGGGGCTGTTGGACACGTGCACCAGATTGGGTGCCATGTGGATTTCAGTGGGTTGGTCAATGTACTCGAGAGTTAGATTGATGATAACGATGTGTGTCCAGACAACAATAACAGCGAGGAACACCGCCCAGAGGGCTCTGTCAATAGATAGATAAGTTAGTTAAATAGATAAGTTAGTTTGTTTACCAAAAGGGAGATGAAGATGAATTTCTGCTCACTTGGCGTAGTGCACGGGCGAGTGCAGCAGCAGAGGTTGCAATCCACTAATATAGCTACTGCGCAGAAAATCTTTAAAGAGTTTCCGATAGCTGGACTCCACTTCCGTTATTTGAGCCATGTTGATGTCTTTACTAAATGGGAGCAAGTTACCAATCACCTTATGGAACCGACTCTGGTTGGCATAGCTCATCAATCAGCCTGTCCAGTTGGAAAATGTGAAAGCAGGATAGTTGCTGTCAAAATATGACGGGCCAGAATGATTGATGTACTTAAATAGGGGTTGAGTTTACCTACATATTGATCCTGTGGTACATTTGGCAATTTCTTCAAACTTGAATTTACCATTTAAGGAAATGGTCATTACCAAATAATTCCTGATTTCAGGAGTGAAAGGAATAAAAATCCACAACAGTAGTTAGCCATACTACGAGGAGATGAATAAAAAATAAATAGTGAAAAGCTGAATGGCCAGAACGAAAAACTAAAAAGATTCCTTATCTCAAGTCTTATCAGTGCGCCTAATCAGTCTTTATAAGTTTTCGCAGACTGATAAGGCCTTTTACTCTGCTCGAATCTGTAAGGAAATAATAACAAATCTCCTTCACTTTGTACGCCTAGATTTTAACTGGTCAATCAGCTTCGTCAAACTGAACGAGAAAGAAGGGCTATCTTCGGCACGCCGAAGATTTAATACCCTTGCAGACCCAACCTTTTCATAATGCTCATAGTGCGTTGTCGTATTTAAGAAGCACAGGGAAAAAAGTTTATGCCGAGTATGGAAAATCAAGAAGTTTTCCATACAACACCTTAATTTTCGACCGATCGTTCCTATGGCAGCTATATGATATAGTGGTCCGATCCAGCTAGCTCCAACATATGTACTGCGTGCAACAGAAAAGGCACTTCCTCCAAAGTTTCATAAAGATAGCTTTAAAACTGAGAGACAAGTTCGCATAGGAACAGACGGACATGGCTATATTAACTCGACTGTTGATACTGATCAAGAATATATGTATATACTTTATGGGGTCGGAGATGTCTCCTTCTATGCGTTACACATTTTATATTATAAAACATGATGGTTCATCTTAATCTATTCTTTAGATGACATTCATGACATGTTTTTTTAAAGAAGCAGCGACTATATGAGACATCTTGGTCATACTGAACCTTTTCATACCCATTATTTTTATTTAAGACATAGCGGATATTAACAATCGGTTCAAAAATCAAGACTCAATTAGAATTAGACCCTAGGCATTTCGAAAACAGTACTAGAGAGGCCTATCAATTATTCTACAATCTATCATCCGAATAGTATCTAAAAAGACTGCATTCAAAATTTCAGCCCAATTTAACGTTAGGGTACTTAGGCACTAAAATTCGTTACGTTAGCGTTCCTTGGCTAGTATTCAATTTATAGACTGCCAGTCACTCAATAATACAGGGTTAAACCCACGTGGTTTATGAGTAGTTTAAAAGGAACTCTTGATTTTTATGAAATCTACAAAATAGTTGTTAATTTCTTTAAAAAATATTGACAATCAAAATATTGATAAGGGCTTAGACGCAGATAACTCTTTTATTTATGTCTTCAAACATTGACGATTTAATCCCAAGGGTTATAAATAAGATTTGCCTAATGACTTATCAGCTCTTATCACAGACGTTAGTCCAAAAACCCCATCGACTATATAAACGAACCAAACGAAATCGTATTGTTTATATCAAAGACCACCATGTCGCTGAACAAGTCGCTTCTCTTCGCCCTGTTGGGCCTTTTGGCCACGATTGGATTGGCCCAGGCGGAGCGTGTCCGCTACGACAATTACCGCCTATACAAGGCCAATGCAGAGAATGCCGAGCAACTGGCTGTTCTCAAGCAACTGGAAGGATCTACGGATTCCATCAAGTTCCTGGATGGAGTTCACATTGTTGGAGCTGATGTCCAGATGGTTGTTGCTCCTCACAAGGTGCCCGATCTATTGGAGATTCTGGGCAAGGCTGAAATCAAATATGATATGCTGACTAAGGATTTCCAAAAGTCCATGGATGAGATCGATGAGAAAGTGGCCATCAAGGGACGTGCCACCGAAGATTACAACTGGGTGCAGTACTATGAGCTGGACGATACGTACACCTGGATGGTATCTCTCGCTAAGCAGTACCCACACGTTGTCACGCTGGTTGAAGGTGGAAAGACCTATCAAGGACGCTCAATTTTGGGTGTCAAGATCTCCAAGAGCCTCAGCGAGAAGCCTGGCATTTTCTTAGAGGCTGGAATTCATGCCCGGGAGTGGATTGCCCCTGCGGCCGCGACCTTCATCATAAATCAGCTACTTACCTCAGAAGTAGAGTCTATTAAGGATTTGGCGAATAACTATAACTGGTACGTCTTTCCCCATGCCAATCCCGATGGCTTTGTCTACACGCACACCACGGACCGCATGTGGCGTAAGACTCGCACTCCATACGGCAGCTGCTTCGGTGCTGATCCCAATCGTAACTGGGGCTTCCACTGGAACGAGATCGGTGCCAGCGACGATCCCTGCTCTGATACTTATGCCGGACCGTCGGCCTTCTCTGAGATTGAGACTGCTTCGTTGTCCGACTACATAGCCTCGATAAAGGATAAGATTCAACTTTATGTTTCTTTCCACGCTTACTCGCAGTACCTTCTGTATCCTTATGGTCACACCGGCGATTTGCCTGACAACGTAAAGGACTTCCAGCAGGTGTTTAATGCTTCTATTGCGGGCGTAGCCCAGCGCTACAACACGAAATACACTGGTGGCAACATATTTGATGCCATCTATCCTGCTGCAGGTGCCAGCGTTGATTGGGCTTATGGAACTCAGGGTGTGCGCATGTCCTTCTGCTATGAGCTGCGTCCCTCTTCGAGTTCCATCCTCACTGGTTTCAAGCTGCCCGCTGAACAGATCATACCCGCAAGCGAGGAAGTGTTGGACTCCATTATCGCCATGGTTGGTGAGGTCAAGAAGTTGGGCTACTTTAATTAAAGATTTGCAAAATAAACATCCCAAATTTTTATGTATTGGTTCGCATTGCGTGCAGAAAAGTTGACTTGAAGAACCGTATCGGAGCATTGGCGTCGTTGGTTATTTGAGATTTCGGAAAGTTTTAATTATTTTATTTTATTTATTTCCCTTCGTTATAAGTAATTATCTGATTTTTGGAACTATCATCGGGCTTATGTATATACATATTAGGACTAAAGTTGCCAGTTAAGTCTTCATATTCTGCCTCTTCTGCTCTTACGAAAGAAACCTACACAATGTCAGTAATTTCTTGGACATTTACAATTATTTATATTAAAACAATTGAATTTCGATAGTGCGTGTACGCAGATAACTCAATTAATTGTATTCCGAAGAATTGGTTATAAATAAGATTTGGCTAATTGACTTATCAGCGCTTATCACAGACTTTTTGTCCAAAACCTCATCGACTATATAAACCAACCAAGCGAAATTTTATTGCTTATACCAACGACAAACATGTCGTTTAACAGGCCGCTTCTCTTCGCCCTGTTGGGCCTTTTGGTCACGTTTGGATTGGGTCAGGCGGAACGTGTCCGCTATGACAATTACCGCCTCTACAAGGCCAATGCGGAGAATGCCGAGCAACTGGAGGTGCTTAAGCAGCTGGAGGGATCCACTGACTCCATCTTGTTCCTGGATGGGGTTCACATTGTTGGAGCTGATGTTCAGATGGTTGTTGCCCCACACAAGGTGCCTGATCTGCTGGAGCTGCTGGGAAAGGCTGAGATTAAATATGAACTACAGTCTAAGGATTTCCAAAAGTCCATGGATGAGATCGATGAGAAAGTGGCCATCAAGGGACGTGCTACCGAAGATTACAACTGGGAGCAGTACTATGAGCTGGACGATACGTACACCTGGATGGTATCTCTCGCTAAGCAGTACCCACACGTTGTCACGCTGGTTGAAGGTGGAAAGACCTACCAAGGACGCTCAATTTTGGGTGTCAAGATCTCCAAGAGCCTCAGCGAAAAACCTGGTATTTTCCTGGAGGCGGGCATACACGGATGCGAATGGATTGCCCCTGCGGCCGCGACCTTTATAATAAATCAGCTTCTTACCTCAGACTTGGAGTCCATCAAGGATTTGGCGGTTAATTATAACTGGTTCGTCTTTCCTCATGCCAATCCCGATGGCTTCGTCTACACGCACACCACGGATCGCATGTGGCGTAAAACTCGCACTCCGTACGGCAGCTGCTTCGGTGCTGATCCCAATCGTAACTGGGGCTTTCACTGGAACGAGATCGACTCCAGCGACGATCCGTGCACCAATACTTATGCTGGTCCCTCGGCATTCTCTGAAATCGAGATCTTCTCACTATCCAACTACATTGCCTCGCTGAAAGGCAAGATTCAGCTCTATGTGTCCTTCCACGCATTCTCTCAGTATCTGCTTTATCCGTATGGACATACTGGCGAACTGCCTGATAATATAAAGGATTTCCAGCAGGTGTTTAATGCTTCCATTGCCGCTATCTCTCAGCGCTACAATAAAAAGTACACTGGTGGCAACGTTTATGATGCCATCTATCCTGCTGCAGGAGCCAGCGTTGATTGGGCCTATGGAACTCAGGGTGTGCGCATGGCCTTCTGCTACGAACTGCGTCCCACTCGAAATTCTCTCTTTACTGGTGTTAAGCTACCCAGTGCACAGATTATTCCCGCCAGTGAGGAGGTTTTGGACTCCATTATTGCCATGGTTGGTGAGGTCAAGAAGTTGGGGTATTTTGATTAACGATTTGCCCAATAAACGATTCATAAAATCACAGCCAAAGAACTTTGTTAATAGATAGAGTTTATTTCTACAAGTCTCTCTTTACAACCTTCTCTCAGAGGCAACCCAAGCACGTGTGGAACACTAATATATAAATTGGTAGAAAGCCTTTAAAAGGGATTATAGAGTTGGATTCCACCTAAGTCAATTGTACAATGCTGCTGTATGTTATTGTATGGAATCAAATAATGAATCATACCAGAATGATTGATGCCATTAAACGTGGGGTAAAAATGTCGAAGAATGCCAGTTGTCTACGATACGTTGATCTTAAATGGCACTTGTACAATTTGTAGACTTTCAGTGACTCATTATTGCAGAGTCACTGTCAAGTAATTTAAATAATGTGTGGAAAAACTCTTAATTTTCAAGCAACTAATAAAAAAGTTGTTAATTTTCATGTTTTCGGAAAATTAACAACATTTTTGTGTTGATTTATTTTAAGCATTCGTTATATTGATAAGATTTTAAATGGACAGTTATTAGTACTCATCTTAAAGCTATATAAGCCAACTCTGCAACTTTGTGTTATTAAGTCAACGACAACCATGTCGCTAAGCAGTTTGCTTCTTTTCGCCCTATTGATCTCTATGTGCATAATGGAGTGGATACAGAATTTCCAAAGGATAAAGGATTTTCATCTGTCCATGGATGTGATTGAGGAAAAGGTAGCTGTCAAGGGTCGCGACAGCGCTGAATACAATTGGATGCAACTGGATGATACCTACGCCTGGATGCTGTCATTGGCCAAACAAGACCCTCAAATTGTCACATTGATTGAGGGCGGCAAAACTTATCGGGGCCGTTCTATTCTGGGCTTAAAAATGTCCTATGGTCCTACCAGCAATCGGGCTGTTAATATAAAAGACTTCCAGCAAGTGTTTAACGCATCTATTGCCGCAATTAGTCAGTGCTCTAAGACAAAATATGTTGGTGGTAACATTTTTAAAGCTATCTACCCAACCACGGGTGCCAGCATTGATTGGGTCTATGGGATTCAGGATGTACGCATGGCCCTCGTCTATGAGCTGCGGGCTCTGTGGTATTTTTCAGATGGTTTCAAAGTGCTCCCTTAAGAGATCTTGCCCGCCAGCGAGGATCTCTTGGACTCCCTGATCGCCAGGGTAGAATAGGTCAAGAGGTTGGGTTACTTTGACAAAAAAAGGGATTCCGACCTAAGAACAAATCAAGGATCCCCTAAGATCTAGCTCTAATAAATTAAGCCGATTTTTCTTGTGAGCTAAATAATTTAGTTGAGGAAAGTGTTATCAAAATTATTGCACAGTAATTTTTGCTAGATTTAATCTCGTTCTCTATTGATATAGTTAAAGACAGGTCGAAAAGTGAGAAAGTATACAAATTCAAAGGCCGTGACAATGCTGAAGCCAAGTATTAGACCTAGCAGGCCGCCAAATGATGCTGCAGATTGTAAAAGCAAAAGAAACGTTTTTAAATAAGCCAAGGATCGATGAATTAATGTAAACTCACCCAAGGCCGATAGCCAGTTCTGAAAGATCTCCATACGATATCTGGTAGACATTAAGTCGCTATAGAAAACGTGCACCAATATGCTATCTGTTTGATTAGTACTACAAATCAGAGAAGCTTAATCAGATTATTGAGCTGTAAAGTATATTGGTGAACATCTTGCCTGCTGGTCATTTTGTTGCCGGAGTAGCTTATATCCAGCCTGCCCATGGTGCTCTCTGAAACATATAGATTCGACTCGCAGTCGGGCAAACAGTTGCAGGGAAAACTATTCGTTTGCCGGACTACGGAAAGCGGGGCGTCTAGATTGGCCAAGGCGCGAGAAAATAAACCTAAACATGGGGAAATTAATAATGGAATCAAATTTCTATTATATGTGATAGAGCTTTTCAAAAAAAAATCTTGATAGTAAATATCACAGCTCAACCCACAATAGTCTCTGTCTTCTACTTACGTTTACTCTCAATCATGCAGTTAAAGTCGAGCACTCCGCAGACCTTGATGGATGCATTGTGCGCCAGGTAAGCAGGCAGGCAACCACAACGTTGAAGGGTCATGCGCATTCTGCACTCGAACATGCAATTGATAAACGAGTAACGTGTCAGGCCATCGAGCTTTCGTTCGGTGCCAAAGAGGCAGTTCCTCCAGCGCAAGTCCATCTGGCGTATGTCCTTGGTGGCATATGTCGACTCTGGATTGATGCGCACAAAGCTCTCGCGTGTGGATGTGACTACCTTGGTCTCAGAGTTCTCATCCGGAAAATTATATGCATCATGAATAAGCAGGCGAAAGCCAAAACCGCTAAAGAACGTGGCATAATAATCCTCGACCAAGGGATCGAGTAGCACGGATAGACCAGTGGGAAAGCCACAGCCAGTGACACGATACGGACGCTTGGGCACTTGGTACGCGATTTTGCTGGAACAGACATATTTTCAAGGATTTCGAGATACTTGATACGGGGCTATGGGCACAGCAAAGCATTACAAGTTTCAATAGCTTTCCCTTTATATCTCATGTTAACCTTATTCTTCTAGTTGGGAATACTTACATGGGAAAATTATTGGAAACGGCAGCAAAATAGTTGAAACTACAGCAAATACCCTGTAGAGTGGCAATGCGTTGAAAGAGGCTTTCACAACGCGTTTTGATCCCCTTCCAAATGCAGCGTGATATCATGTCCAGGCAGTCGGGTGACAGACGATTGTACATTTCCGTCAGGGTGATATTATTCAGATTCAATATCCTATCGTAGGTTTGCAATGAACTATTGCTTATAAGTCTGCCCGTGGGCATTAATGTTAAATTAAATAGTTGCTGCAGTTGCGTCTTGGTCACATTGGGTGGCAGTCGCCTGAAGAGTATAAATACTTTGAGCTTGGGGCAACAGTTGCTCAGACACCGCTGATCCACACACTCACATGCGCTGCAACATGTCCATGGCTTTGGTTTTGGACACTCTGTTGAAATTGCAAATGGTTACCGCCGGGAAGGGTATATTCCAAGTGGGAAAGTGCGCGCTCTCGATGACAGTCACCGTGGGTGTTTCACGGTTCGAATACCACGAGACCAGCACCAGGGAAACGGAGGCTATAATAGCCGCTATGACCACGCCCAGCCAGAACCAACGCTCGTTCCGGCTAATATCCTGGCGTGTAATATAGCTGAATCCGTGCAGCGATGTTGTCTGGCAATAGTTCCGCAAACTGTCCACAAACCAAGTTCTGACCAGACGCAGCTGATTTAATTTCCAGCGCCTGCGACTGGCCCCAGTTTTGGGTGTGTGCACGGTGTGGCTGCTGTTCCTGTGGCTTTCCGTGGTTTTGGTTAGCTGCTGCTCGGATTGCACTTGGCGCAGGTCAAAGATCCGTCGCTTCTTAAAGGCCATGTTGAACACTTGAAGGTACTTCGAGCAACTGGCCCAGCGTGGCCTTTGCCAGCTTGACCAGCTAATTAGCGTGTCCTAATTACCATTTGCGGGACGTTGCTGATGAAGAAGTCGACGTCGCTGTCGGTAGCGTATTTGCTGTCTGGTCAACCAGTTACAAGTGGGTCGCACACACACAAAGAATATTAGCTCGAACACAGATACGAAACTGCAGCCCATAAATAGCCCGGTGATGCCGCCAAAGGTGCCTGTCACATTACAAATGACAAGTACTTCATTAAATATAGGTATAAACGCACCCAAGATACAGGCGGACGTGACTATAATGAACGTATATACAATGCGTTTTCCTAAAATGTATGTTCAAATGAGTGAGAGCATGACTTTTACGACAACTTCTTTGTTATTATCAAAATAATTATAATATCAGAATTAATTTAAAACTCAAGGATCAATGCTTGAAATTGATCCTTGAGTTTTGCCTGTCTCCAAACAGAAAAGCTATGCAATTAGTACAAAGCTTAAAGCTTTTCAACAGCTTTTGTGTTTATTTGTCTATTTGTGTTGAGTTCGTTTTAGCCTTGTTCAACTGTACTTGCCTATAAAAGTCAGCCAATTCTCATAGACATCCAATCGCAGTCGCTCAGCGCTGAACGAGTCAAAATATATGCGTAGTATCACCTCGTCCGAGCCATTAAAGTTCTTGCTGTAGTGGGGAAATTATAGTTATAAATATTAACTACCCCACTTAATAGTAAAAAGCTTACAAAAAGCCATCATTAGCTTGGGGCGTAGGGTAGCTGGCGTCCAGGGTTGCCACATCGCTGTGCACTTCATAACGGTAAAATTGACATGATGGCATGCAATTGCATACACTCTGCAAATGATCCCAGCTGTTAACTAGAGCAGATATTAAAGAGTTATTTATTATATGGAGCAACTAGGGAGTATTAACCGGCTTTGGCTGGCCAAAATGATTAAAAAAATGGGGACAAGGGGAAGTATTTTCCTGGGATCGAGTAATTCGTCTTCAATGAATTTTAAAAAAAAGATCTTTGGGAACAATTTTTCAGCTGATCGATTGAAAATCAACAAAGAAGGAAGGAGTGCATTAGAAAAAGTGACTGCTATAGTAAATTCAGATTCGTGTATCTTCAAGCATTTTATAAATATGCTTTAATTGAAGCTTACCCTGTTCCTGAAGGCATGTGAACTGTTCCAATTTGCATAGCGGCCACTGCCAACGCCTGGGCATATGTGGATGGACACAGCCGCAAATTTGCAGCATTCTCTCGCTATGACACTCCGCCAGGCAGTTATCCTGACTGTAAACCGAATAATAGAACAGCGCGCGCTCGTTGCTCAGGTAACACCCGCGTTTGCTGGGCGCCAAACCGCCTAAATAGGGCGTGGCATATGTACTGTACGGCTTCAGCATGAGTTGCGCCTCCGTACCTCTGGGCACCAGCACGCGTTGTGTGGCTGCATTAATAACTGTATGTGCCTCATGTATCAACAACTGAAAACCCGCTGCGGCATGAAGCGAGCTGGCATAATCCTCCAGCTGGCTGGCTAGGCGCAGAGTCAAACCCTTGGCTGGATTGCCAGCTGGGCTGCCGGGCGCCTGCTTGAAGCTGCAACAGCGTCCCTCACTGTAGCTCCAAGTGGTGGTCAGCAGCTGTTGACAATTTTGGGTCACGCCCTGCCACTGGCAGCCCAAGAGTTGTGCCTCACAGATCCGCGGCGCCAACTGTTCCAGCAGCTGGGACCAACTGACATTCGCCAAGCTCAAATCATTTAACGCAGTCTGATTAAACAGCCCCAAACTGCGTTCAGTTAGCCAGGGCACTTGCAGCAGCGTTTGTGGCGCCACAGACCACTCTCTCGATTTAAGCAACAGCTGCCGCCTGGACACGCGATTCAGGCTGCATATGCTCACCGCCGGATAGGGCAAAGGCTGTACGGACATGGGCTGCAACATGCTCTCTATATACCGTATGGTTGGCGTTTCGGCCGACAGGCTAAATGACATGATCAGCACAAGGAGCGATAATAAGAGCGCCGTGCAGATGAGCAGCCACCAGAGCACACGCTGCCAGGTCTTGGCGCCCACGAATATATGAAATCCATGTATGCTCGACATTTCGCAATAGATCTCAAAGCCCGTCTTGGTTTTGCATAGACCATCATCGTGGCGGGCGCGCAGAAAGCTCAGAAAACTGGGCAGCGGCAGTTGTTCAAGTCTTTTGGAGACTTGGGTGCGCTGGTTGCGCCACCATCTGTATGGCTTAAGTCTTTGGAGAGTTTTGTAGAGTTTATTACATCTAGATTTTGGTTTTTGCGGCCTATCGAAGCATTGCAGCGGTGTTATCTTGTGCGGCTGCTTGGGTCGCAGATAACTCTCATAGTTGATTAGATAAATGGGCTGTGGAGGCGCCTCGCTTGGAGCACTTGCCATGTTTAATGTGATATTACCTGTTGTGTAATTATAGTAACACTTAATTCTCTTCCTCAGTGAATTAACAGTTTCTTCTATTTCAGTTGATTAGCTTTTCATATATCCAGTTCCTATAGCATATGTTATAGTTTTGCAAATGCATGTGGAAGAAAAAGGTATCTCTATCGCTTCAAGGAATATCCATATACATATATGTATATGCTGGATCATCTTACCAGCTTAGTCAATCAAGCATATATGTTCGTCTGTCTATCCAAACTGGAAAAAGTAGGAAGATGTAATAAACAACGGATAGCCCAATTAAGATTATACATATATACCAAGATTGTAAATCAGTTTTTAACTAAAGAACAGCCAATCCCAAATCTGAACCGAAACATATTTTTTGAAAAAGATAGTTTGGCTCAAATTATATATGGAAAATCGAAAATGTAATTGCAAAACACTTTAGTTTATGGCATGAATCTAAAGTGAGTTTCATATTTAGACTTTCAGCGAGAAAGTAAGGATATCATCGGCACCCCGAAGATTTAATATCCTTGTAGTCATGCTCGTAAATGCTAAGTTTGATAACAAAAATATCTTGGAAAACAGAATATTTTGCCATTCAAAAACTCCTTTTTCATCTATTCTTCCTATAGTGCTATATAATATAGTAGCTCGCCATTGTTAAGATCTGGCTCATATATAAGCATCATAGCTTAAGTTGTAAACGCCGAGTTTGGTCAAGATATCTTGGTAAACAAAACCCCTTATTGTGGCCCGATGCTGATAAGATTTTGAATAGCAAAAAGTGACATTGTGAAATAATAAATACAGAGTGGTCCGATGCGGTCGTTTAAACTGAGACTTAAGCAGACAGACGGACGGACGGACGGACTATTTCAACTAATTTGCTGCTGATCTAGAATATATATGCTTAATGGGGTTGTAGATGTCTCCTTCTCGTCGTTAAACGATCCATGACAAAATTATAATATCTCTTAAAAAGATGTAAATGCAAGCAAATTTCGATAAATTAATATATGTAGATGCAACATATTTAATTTATAACAAATTGAATTGTGCTATTAAAAATTGACAAAATTGTATAATCAAGGTACGATCCAAAACCAGAGTTAACGAGCCGAAGGCAAGGCATTAGCTTGATCCGTGAAACACACCAAACACATTCGTTGGCCTTGATATACATATATTTTTTAAGATCGGAGACGTCTCCTTTAATGCCTATTTAGTAGATTCACTTTTCCCTATCTTCGTCATCTATATAAGAAACAATTTTTTTATTGGTCTGCCTTAGAATAAATCTCGCTTACACTCTGTTTTACTTTCTTTAACTATCTATTTCCAATTTTCACAATTCATTGGCTTTATATATGTTTTACCCAGTGCCTCAGTTCGAAATAGTTAGCGTTACGCCCATCTCATTAAATGTGCTCTGTCACGCCCTTCAGCTGTTTTACATTTCGCTATCAATCGTTGCTCCTGGTCGAGCTGGAGGCTGATTACCTATATCAGCCATATATAATCAGTACGATTGTTACCTTCACACCTGTAGAAAATAAACAAAGCAAAAAAAAAAGAGAAAGAAAAAAGAAAACAATTAAGCATTTGTTTATATGTGGGTAGCTACCGAGAGCTACCCCAGCGATAAGCATAACAAATAAATAATAATAGGAAATTGTTTACAACAAAATATTGTTTCCTATTCCTATAGAACAGTTGGACACAGAAGCAATTGCTGTTGTTGTTGTTGTTGTTATAATGCATTGTTTAACTAATGAGTTTATTGTTGTTCTTGTTGTTATTTGAACTGTGCACACATCCACCCAGTCACCCATACACCCAACCACCCCCCACACAATGCACCAGTATCTCTTTGAAAGCCGAAAGGCATTGATAATGCTCACATATTATATATTCAGCTCGTGTCGCCTAACTGTAGCCCCTCGAAACCCCACTACCTTGACAGACATACGTAGTGCCCAAAAATGATACATCAAAGTCACGCGCAAATTGGGCGTTAGAATTGGATATGGTTTGGTCAATGGCTATGGCAAAAGGCGACTCATTAACGGCCTTGTCATCCGATATCTATGTACAAAGTTCAGCACATATATATATATTACTAACACACAGTAACAGCTATATAGTTACCGTAATTATCTGATAAAAGATGCGACACTTGCTTGTATCCAACTCGTGTATATGGACTTAATGTGTGTAAATGTTAATATTTAATATGGCTAATGAAAAAAGCCGCATGCCCTAATAAAGTCTGGGTAACCAGTATTAGCGTACCTGGAAGGTTTTATACCTTGTATAATACTCTTGATCATGATGATCTCTCTTCTCTCCAACAAACTATTCTCTGAGCTTTTAAGTTATCTTGAAACTTGGCATAGATTCATCTTTTCGCTGTGGGCTTTACAAGTAATTATTAGTTTGAGTCGCCAGGATCAGACCATTATACCAAATAGCTCCTATAGGAAAGATTGGACGAATATTGAGATTTCTATGATGATAGAGTTTCATATAATATAATTATTATTCTTTGATATGGTATTGTTGGTGAAAAAAGTCCACGCCTAAAATTTAAACCCGAATCTCCGTTTTTCAATAAATAAATGAATATATTTTCAAACTTATGCTGATCTGCTTCCCATCTGCTTCCACAAGAAATTCTAAAATTCAACTTAAAAAGTTCTTTAATAGATCTTTTTTATTTTATGTCAACTCTGTATCTTCCCTTCTGCTTCCAAAAGAATCCTTAAAAATGTTACTTAGAAAGTTCTTCAATAAATATTATTTACTTTATTTTAAGATGATTCCAAAATATAAAAAACCAGTGAATACTTTTAAGCGTTGCACAAAATCCAATTCTTAAGTCGCGTGCAAATATTTGAGTTCACAATATTTGTATACGAAAAAAGTTTGCTTTCCGACCGGGACAAATATTTGGGATTCTATGAAAAATTGAAAGCCATAAATTTTCGCCGAATCGACGTTCGCATGGCTTTAATTAATTGTATTTTATTATAAATAACTTTTTTTTTTTTTGATTTATTTTCGTGGTTGCCTTAGGTACTGGCCAAATATGTACACGAGGTAGCCTCTAATGATGTTATAATATTCCATGAACATTTCGATACATTCATTTGGCAGCCACGTGCCCCAACAGCGCATGTCTGCTGGCGTCTGGCTAATATATAGCTATATACATAGATAGATGGGTTTATTCATATATAGTCGTTTATTACAGAATAATGTGCCTGATGTGGCGAAGCGATAAGAAATTCGAGACAGCTGATCTCAGCGTGTTCGAGGTGGGAAAACTGCGAGTGCGTTCGCACTTGAATTGTTCGAAATTCCTAAAATAAAAAAAACCGATCAACTTATAAAATTAAGTCAGACTTAACTGTAAACTGATCGGTATATTGCGTCATGGCAACGGTAAAAACCGGGCATCTCATCATAACTGACCGACTGACGTCTCAAGCCGCCAGGTGCTATTTTTGGAAGTGCGCCTTGTAAATTTAACTTTATTTTTTGCCCGATGATGATAAGCCCTGTACCAGCCCCGTCACTGTCCAGTTTATATGTGCTTTTTTTTTTTAGCTGCCCCCCAGCGACGTATTCTGTTTGTATTATCTGGCTCTGTTTTATATAGACGTAGCGCCTCATTATGCGAATCTAGGGCGAGGCTAATCTTTTGGTGTAATTGACGCAAATTGCAAATGAGTCGATTTCAGAGTTTTGTTTTTTCCTTTTATACGGCCAATGGCTTTTGAACTCGCACTGAATCAGCGTTTCCCCAGGTCGGGCGAGTGTTGTGCTCGCGGAACGTGTCGTCTCTTTTAAATAGTACACGAAGGTTCTACATGTAACAGCCGCAGCGTGTGTCATTGTTTCAATGCTGAAGGTTGAAGGTTGAGAACGCAGTTTCTCGTCTCTCTTTGTGATTCTCAATGGGCTGATGAGTCCTGAATGTGCTAACTAAACAGTTTTGCTTCGAAAAACATGTGTCAAGCACAACATATGATGATCGCACTAAAGATTATATTTGGTTTAAGTGCGATTTTACTACAATTTTTCGACGACGGTGTATTATAATATTTCTTAAATATACATGTATAACTTTTTCAAAATAATACAATACTGAGAAATATAAGAATTTTGTACTTAAATGCAGTCAGACAAGTTCTAACCATCCTAACCTGGAAAAGAGTTTTTTCTTTTTTGTTTTAAGAAAAATATATTTAAGCAAAACTCAACATAAATATTTTTTGTAGTCAACTTTACTTTGAGCATTGCTTTCGTTTATAATATATTCTCTTTACTTTATACAAAAAATAGAAATATTTAATCCTATAAAAATGTGCTATATAATTCGCCAGCTAACCAAGGTTTCTCTCTTCCGATCTACAGCCTTCGGTTCTACGATTTTCTTTGATTTTTTTTGCTCACACAATAAAATTAAAATGCTTAATTCAAGTAGCTGAACTTGGTAAATATTGCTATGTTCTTACTCTTCGAGTCCTTACTTTAAATAAATAAAATAAATAACCAGATATAACAATTAAACGATTTCCATGCGATAAACAAATAAAATTGAAATTCCATTTTATTCTTGATATAAACAATCGACATGTATGAAGTAGCCGACCAAATGAAGCTTAAGAAAATATTTGCTGTCGAAAGCGATTAAATTTTGTTAAAAATCGTTCTGAATACAATGGTGGGCTATATGGATTTATTTACGAATTGTGAGCTACGATCGATGTGTTAGAACGCGAACCAAATGTTGCCTTAATTTTCAAAGCGCCCATTCGATTTAGATCCATCAGAATGTTTACACGCACATAAATAATATCGTTTTGTTTTTCTAAGTTGTTCGTTTTTGCGCTTTTTTGATTTATTTTATTTTACGAGTATTTTTGCACATTTGGCTCGCGTGATTTTTTTTCGCTATTTGTGCTGCTGCTTTTAGCTCTGGCATTCAATTTTGAGCATTTCATTTGGGCGTGACCCTAGATTAGCACAATTTGTATATGTATATATATATATATACATATACGAATATATATGTCTATAGGGTATCATTTTTTGGGGCTTATCAATATGGCTCGCGCCATTCATATGTTCCTACGCTATTTTTAATGCTAAACAGTCATATAAATATACGAATATCATTCATCTTGACTGACGGAATGTGCCATATGAAACCAGTATTTGACTGGTAGATATCCTGTAAATGCTTTTGTCAAACGCTGCGCTTTGGTAATAAGAAAATAATTTATAATATTTTCTAATGATACGAACCTTTTTTCAAAGAAGACCCCACAATAATTAGAGTCTGAGAACTAATTTCCTTTTATTCCATGATACCACATTACTATACCCAGTTACCTGTGATTCTGATTACAGGGTATATTTAGTAGGTTGATAGCCTCAGATCATGAAAATACAAATTTATATTTGATAAGCAATAATTGTTACCAGGGGCAAGACGTGCAGATACTGTATTAATATGGTTCAAATTAGTTGTTGATCTTGTAAATTAAAAAAGACGGAAAAATTCCTAATTATATAAATATTAACATTTATTTATTTGTATATACATACAAGAACTTTCATTCAATTATTTGTGTGTTCTATCTCAGTTCCATCTCTTTTACGATCGTCTATTGACTGACGCAATAGGTCTGGCCTGTTTCAATTGGAAGTTTCAGCAGAATTGTGTATTTCTTTTCATTTCTAATTAATGACGTTGTGGATCAGTCCACATTTTAAAAAAAATTCCTTTGAAATTTGTCAACAATCTTTTAACAAAATCATTAAAATTCTGTTCACATTTTGGTATACTTTTCCTGAACGCCAATTGATGACGCAGCACACTCCGATCCTCAATCGGCGCGTCAAAGATTCCAGTGGAGCTCAGAAGCTGCCGGAGATTTACGTATTTTGCAGTTGAAAATGCGTATGTTACAGCCAATCCCGTGTTGCGTACATGTGACACAAATTCGAATCGAACGCAGTTTATGGCAAAACCCGAGATGCCATTTATAGACAATTGATTAGCGAGCGCAGCTTTGATGATTTATTTATCTTGGGGTAAATGTATTAAAATTTATTGCAATGCTTGGTTCGAGATAAAGTCAAACTAGAAATCATTTGGCTGAAAGCTGGTAATTAAGAAGGTTTATCGGGGTAGAGTTATTGGAATAGATAACATTTTTGAAACTAGGTTCTTGCTGGCTTGAATAAATGAAATGAGAGTCTAAAAAGCATAGTTAATGAATTGCCCAGATATAAAGTTAGATAAAAAACCTTTTAAAAATGCGGACCAATAATGAAGCTAATTAAAGTAAATTAATATACGATTGCAAAATATAAGAAATATATTGTGTAAATAAAATGAATGCAAATAAATAATATTAACAAAACAATCTTATTTTTTTCAGCCTCGCCTTAACAAGTAAGTCATGCTGAAACTGCGAAATTGCATCGCTTTACTTCAAGGAATACCACTAATATGGTCTAACAAGGTGTATAAATACCTTTTATATAATTAAATGCGTCAGACAAGGGCATTGCAATTCGTATTAACTTAAATAGTTAAGAAAACAAAGTTAATGTCAGAAATTTTATTAGCACAACAATTGTTTTGACTAAAACTAGAAACAAAATTCGTAGATTTAAACTTGATTGAGGACTTAGATACCTCCAGCTTTAAATTGGTGTGGGAAATTGTTTCTAGATATTAAAATAATATCGAGCCAGATAAAAAGTTTTTATATATTCGGTTTTCTATAAAAATGAAAGCATCCCACAGATTATCTATTCAGAATTTGTACATATTTGTTGTTGCTATTGAATTGGTGTTGCCCCTAGACCAATCTAATTGTTTGTGGCGCCAGTGCTCCACACACACACACACCTTTATAAACTTTTTTGTGTGTTTTTCTCTAGGTAAAGATCAGTTATATATACACACACACACACCCCCACACACACACACACTGCTCAGCATGACGCTCGCACAACAAAGCAAACATGTTAATGAGGCAATATTTTTGTTGTTGTTGCTTAACGCAAAGCCTAATACTATGACGTCAGTAAAGTCATTGAATTATAAATTAATAACGAGCGCCATGTCAAAATTATAGCAAACATTTTGTTAAGCTCTGCGTATTACCAGCAACAACAACAACAACAATAGCTGAAATAGTTTTAGAGCCAACTAAAAAAATATCGTTAAGACCCGGCGCGGAAGAGCCAGCGAAGCGGCGCTACCTGAGCAAACTATTAAGTTACATTTCAGCAACAAGTCAGTATGAATCGGAATCAGAATCGGAGTCGGAGTCCGATTGCGATTGTCGGTCCGTGAGCTACGATAAAGTCGCGAGATTAAAAAAGTCAAGTGACACGCAAATGCGTCAATCGAAAGCGCAAATTTATAAAAAAAATTTTAAAAAATATAATTTAAGACAAGCAAGAACTTTCAATAAGCGTGTCGAAGCTTGAATACACTTATCGATTATAATCGAAAAATAATCGGAGCGGAATTGCAGTAATTTTCATTGGTGTCTGACATATTCGACTGATTGGACCCGTGTTCTCTTTACAATATATTAAAGTAGTATATAGAGATAGAACGGCTTTTCGTAATACATTTACAAATAAGTTTTATGGGGATCGAATTATAAACTAAATCGGTTTTCTAGTAATTTTAACAATTGCGGGTAAAATTTCCCTAAACCTCCAGCTAGGTGTTAAATTAAATAGGATTAGGTAACTTCTGTGTCAGGACAAAAATGGGATACGATTCTTACTCTTTACAATAGTTTACATGTTTTGTAAACAAATTACAATACCCGCCGCAAGTGTATCGACAAACGAACGTCACTCGTCACAGCTTGAGGGTACAGCAAAAGTGGGAGCTGTAGCCGAAGCTTGGAGCTTGAGCTGGGAGCTCTCCACGTCTGCGTCTGGTGGCGTTTCTTTGTCTTTGCCTTTGTCTTTGTCTGCTGATGGCCAGTGATGCGCACAGAAATCCACTTGAGCTGTGACAGCTCTACCCTCGGGTGCTCCTGCTGCTCCCGCAGATCCCGCTGCTGCTGCTGTTGTTGATGATGATCATGACAAAGAAATGTCAGTAATCATCGCCACAATCCCCCGAACCAGGCCCGCCCATCGCATTCAAGCCAAGCAAAATTTACGTTTGACGTCAGCAAACTTGAAGCTTGGGCATTTCTCGTGGACTTCCACAAAAGCGCGCGCGTTGATTATTTGAGAGCGCCGTTTGGAAACGACATTCGATCAAGAGATCCGAGAGATTGATAGAGCTGCAATAAATTGAAATGCAGCCTCAGCTATGCACTTATATTGCAGTTACCGTTAGGTAGGCCCAAGGGATCCGGGAGGCCTCGCAGCGTAGGTACTCATGAGTGTTTTGAATGAAATTGTGACGAATATACCCACAAATTGCCATTTAGAATAGTCATACAACTAATTGCTTATTCGTTGACTCAAAGTCAAGCGGGTATTTTAGTGTCGTTTGTGAAGTACGTTTAGAGGCATCTGTTGTTTCATGTGGGTTTATGTAATTTAAGTTGAAGTCTTTAAAAATTTATAGCCATATCATTAACTATGGCTATAAAATGTGTGTGTATAAAGCGAAACCATCTAAGTTCCTGCTTAATGACCCAAGGAAATTGATGAAAATTTCAGACTATCTATGCCAGAAAATATAATAAATTCCTAATGCCATATCTTTAAAAACTAGTTTGGCAGAAGGAGGTTAAAATCTTTTAAGATTTCCTTTATACTTAAACTGCTTGCATCCGTTAAACTAAAACCGATATATTCGATATATATATTTTAGTTTTGTATTTTCTTAATTTAACTGGGAGCAATATATTTGAATAGCTAACGCGCTTCATTAATTCTGTTTGTGCTGCTTCGATTTTTAATTATTCGAGTTTTAACTATTCCATTCAATAGTATTTGGTTACGGTCACGTGCAGTTGCTGGATTTGTTCTGATTGCATTACTCATACGCCACGTTGCAGTGCATTCGGTAAGTTCAATGCATTCGTGGAGGGTCTTGAGTCTGGGCCTACGTTGAAAATTAGCATTGCCATTGGCTACGCATAACAATTGGGGCCTCCGGTCGTCGTCTGACGTATGTGGCTGCCATGTGGAGCATGCAACTGCAGACGGCCGATGTCGAAACTCAACTTGGGGGTTTGTATGTCACTCAACATGGGTCTGACGTAGGTTACGGTCCCCGGGCTCCACGTCTGTGCCCATAAATATGCGCATTTTGCACTCTCCCTTGCGTTGGCCATGAACCGACGTGGCCTGCAGCGAAAAGAGCTCAAGAAACTGGCGCAGATCTTGGATTGCGTTGTTTGCATAATCTCCCGTATAGCCTCTATAGGTGTTCCAAGAAGAAGATCTGCGCATTTAGCGTATGTCCATTTGCAATGCAGATGGCGTAGCATCAGATGTGTACCAAGTACTCCCGAGAGCAGTTCAGCATTTTGGATAAACAACTTCCAGACAGTTCAATGCCTGAGTCTGACCTTAGATGGCGCCATATGCGGGACCGTATTAAACGCTTTGTCTTCGGTATCATCTTATCTAACTGCGACGTATCGCAACTACGCATCGGAGATAGTAAATAAGTAAACTTCATTATGCAACTCCTCAAACTATGCGTTATATGATCTTTATATGATCACAGTAGTAGACCTTCACTATGAATGCATTCAAGATCAAGTGAATTTAAGAATAGCACTACAGATTGAATCTATTATTTCTATGTGGAATGATATGTATCTTTATATTGAGCGGAATCCAGATTTTTTTTCCAGTTTTTTGTCCTGTTGAGGAAGATATTCGTTCCAAGTTTTAGAAATCCAATTTGTTTATTATTAAAGATGTTGTCTGATCCAAGAAGAGTTTTTCTTCAGCAAAAAAAAAGGATCCTAGTTCCGATCAAAAGGGCCTGCACCCAGCAAAGAATATTTTGTTCGAAAAAGGACAAAGAATAGAACATAAATCGGACCTGGCAGTTGTTCTATAGTAAAGCTTAAACTATATATATATATTGGATTGTTATTATTTCATTTAGCTTTGATTGGATGTATCCATCTGTATATATGATGCTCTCTATCTATCTCAATAGATGACATATTAAATAAATGCAGCTTCTTTTAACTTCAGAACAGAATCGATTGAGTCACAAACTATATACATACATACAAATATTCCTACCTGTACAACATACATATATTTAAATATGTATATTTCTACACATTGTTCATCAATATTTTTATGGAGTAATATATCTGGTTTATTTCTGTCTTAGCGCGCCCCACCTTTTCTCATAGTATAAACATGTTGGGAGAGGCGCGCCATAATCCTCATATTGGAATCAAAACAAACTGAGTGCAATGCTCACGCCCTTGCTTATAATAATACTCCCCCACACACTCCGCTGCGCCCGCACACTGACTCTCTGTATCCGCCAAAAACTATCCTCGCTATGCCCACTCTTCACTGGGTATTTTTCTCAGCCCGCAGCTAGTGCTCTCTGCGCCCACTGTACACTCTGCCCCACTGCTCGCGTTCCTCGCTAGTGCTCTCCCTGCTGCGCCCGCTCTGCTGCTATCATCTGTTCTCATGCTCCACTTCGCTGCGCTCTGAGCGACGATCGGCTCGTTGCGTCGAGCGCTGCGCTGCCGCTGTCGCGACCGATGAGTGAGTGCTTGGCTTTAGTACAAAACTGGCCGTCGTATGGCGAAACCAGTTAGTCGCCCCACAGAGTAGCACGCGTGAACAGCTGGATGTCGTTTCGTGTGCGTTGAATATCAATTAAAAATCAAACATTTTTGTTTCGTGAAGACTTCGCAACGGGCTAACGCAAAAAATAAAACCGAAGCCGAGGCAGCAACCAAAGTGTAGCTGTAAACAGTGCAGTGTGAAATCAAGAAATAAGAGAAGATAAAACGCAAATGCAATGTGCTAATGAATAAAGAGACAAGGAAATATATGCAAGAAAATAGTTAAATAAAATATGCAAATCTATTGAGCATAAAGCGAAAAATTAATTACCGAGAGACAGCTTAACTTTAACACCCGCCCCTGTGCACCGGAAAACTAGAACCAAAACCAAATGACTATGACTTCAACCGTGCTGCAGCGTCCAACAGCAACAACAAAAACAGTTGATAAACAAGCTACAAAAACGACGGCAAGGAGAAGTCGTTCCACCATGGCCTGGTCCCACGAGAAATTGCGTTTCTCATGCATCGACAACATTGGCCTGAAGCAGCTATGGAAATTGATTGCATTGGATACGGCAACGCCGCCATCATCGCCACCCGGCAGCAACAACAAGTCTGGCAATGTAGAGCAGCAGCCGAAATCCAGCAGCAGCAGCAACAACAACAACAACAACAACGAAAACAACAGTAATACTGAGGTAAGTAACCGAAAAGAAAGCTAACAAGGGAGCAAAACAAAAGCAAAAACACCAAAATATTAAGAGAGGTTATGACGTCAATTGGGCGACAATATACATCCGCGTAGAAAGCAACGTAAGCAGAGAAAGTGACCCAAAGACTCAGCACCTACCCCTCCACCTATCCCAATCTATCTGTGGGCACATGACTAAACCTTTTAATTCCAAACAATGTCTGGCATTATCTTAAGCAGTTGTTGAAACAACTGTTCGGATTTCCTCGAGCTATGCGGCATGTAAACAAGCACTGGAATTCCAGTAACCCACGTAACGTCAATTTGCATATGGCAATAAAAAAGCGCAAAAAAAGGCGCTAATTAAGACCGCTCTTAAGCACGGTACAGTGAACTCTCGGAAATTAGAACGGGAAATTTTAATGCATGCCTTGAGTCTAAAATTCATATTTTCGTAAACATTTTGAAATCCACAAGATGAGCGACTTTTTTAAAACTATCTTCCAGTCAACTCTAAAACCGATGCGTTCCAATATGCGAGCGACCACTGTACAGTGGCTGCCACTCTAGACTCCACCATTTAGTCACATGCCTTGCGCGACAACAAATCAATTCATTTTATTGAAAACAATTGAAAGGCTTTTATTTAGCGCTTCTCTTCGTTTTTCTTATTCTCTCTTTATATTAACCACATATCAATTTGTCACTTTTGTTTTGTTATTTCATTTTTATAGACATCCTTTCATAACAATTATGACAGCTGTCAGTTTATTAACACTTGCCCTTGCTGCACTCAAAGTATATATGCTTAACATATCATGGTATTTAAAAAAATATTAATAAAAACTCAACAAGTTTTTTGAGAATTTCGTGCAGTGTACATTGCGCACTTGAATAATTTGTTTAGAAAATATAACTGTCAAGTGCAGCGGCCCACGCTGTCAGCAGCTGCTAAATTATTATCAGCTCCAGACCATTTATTTTATACAAATTTCATTATTATTGTATGATTTTTAAATAATTTTTCGGCTTGGATCAAGGCTTCTGATAAGTGGTGCTTGTTTTCTTGATTAATTGTGATTTTGTCTTCTGCGAAGGCTGTCTGTCAGCCAAAATGTAGAGTAAAGTTCAGGGCAAATCTGTGTATACTCTATTTCAATATACCTGTTGACATAGCATAGGAAATACCCTTTCTTCTTACGAAGCTTACTTAGTCACAGCTCAGCTCAGTTAATTGTTTTTTCGTTTTTTGAAATTTCACTCTGACTCATCACAAGTGTTCAAAAACATATTATTTAAATTAAAAGGAAAGAGATTAATCATAGGATTACCAATATTTGAAGATTTCTAATGGGATTTGCCAAAGTTTTCTTTATTTCTAGAGGTATTTGGCAGATTTATAGTTTTAGCGAGGCGCGTATAAATTTACATGATTACCTCTTTTTTATGGCTTTTAGCTGGCTTTATAGCAGTCAGGCTGAGTTTATTCAGTCTAACTGTTAAATTTAAACATTTGTCAGCCCGTTGACAGCTGCTTTATGATATATTAGGTTTAATATACCTGTTTAAGTCGCAGTCGCTGGCCCTGCGATCATCTTCTTTCGCCTCGTTTCGTATAACGTAACTACAATGCGTTATGTTTTATAAACCATAACTGGTTTTAATTTTTAACCCTAACTCTCCCCTTACACCCCCCCTAGGGGGGGGCCACAATGCATTGACGTCAATGCAAATCAAGCGACTTGTGAATTTTGCCCGCCTGTCACCCAGCAGCGCCCCTGCTGCTCCCAGAGCGAGCTCTCTATGCAGACACAGCGTCTTCGAGGGCTCCCGGTTTATTGAATGTCAGGGTTGTGTTCTAGAAAAAAAGGAGGCTGTAACTGAGTCACCTACTCCTACAGGCCCAAAGCCGGACTAGCAGAAACTAAAACTAGTTTCGCCAGGGACCTGCCGCTGCCGGTTGCCACAAAAGACAAGTGCGTGTCGCCTCGCCGCAGGCTTAAACGGTTGGCTTATATTGAAAAAGAATACAAAAGTAATATGAGCAAGAGTCCTCCAGTCGACCAGTGATCGACTGGCGGATACCCTGTGCACAGCTGGCTTTGCTTCTGCTTTCATTCCTAAATAACTTTAGGTTTATTGTATAGGGCTAGACCTCTTAAACTTTTACCTGGGTTTGGAGGTGTCTGTTTGCCGCTCTTACATATATATTTGCCCAACAGCATAAGGCCATTTTTTACACATTCCTAATTAGTACAGGGTATATTATTAAAAAAAAAAAAAGAAAAAGTTAAGCTTAAAGTTTCAATTTGACAAATTCGGCGAGTTGAATTTGTTTAATTAACAGCTCAACGCTTTGACGTCACGCGCATAAATTTGCCAGCAGAAATGTTTTGTTTTATTTATTTTACCATTTTTATTTTCATTCTTCTGAGTATATTTTGTTGGTTTAAAATTGTTCATTCGGTTTTTTGAGTTAACACGCTCGTTCGGGGGCAATACAAAATCTTAAGTAGTCATAAATAAACACTACTAAACTGTAGCTTAGTTAAACAGTGGTTAAAAATAAAAACGGACGCGTTTATAAACGTGCGACAAAAACGCAGTCAAGCCGCGTGTAAACAGCGGCGCGCTGTAGCGCAACGAAAAGCTAGAGAAAATAAACACAAAAACAAAATAATAAAAAAATGGGTTTACAATTTTTTGTTATTATTGTTATATTTTGCATTTGTGTGCAAATGTCATAACTAATTATCGTTGCGGTCGTCTGTTATTTTCATTTCATACAAATTTAAATTCTCAACGGTTGCCAAGTTTTTCGCCGAGGTTTTTCCAGCCACAAAACAAAAAACAATAAATTAAGTAACATATATAAAAATTAAATAATATATGAGCCTGCCTTATCAGAAGTCTGAACTTTTGTTTAGCACTTGGCTTTAAAACCGAGTGCTAATTGTTGTACTCTTAAATAAACTAGACCTCAATAATCGTTAAACGTGTACGTGCAAAAATGCACAAGCCTCAACGTATACCCTGACCAAATATCATTAAAATTGTATTTTGCATAAACTATAGTAACTAGTCGTTCCAGTTGTCAATGAAAAACATAAAAGCAACTGTGTGACGTCTGTGGCCACGATTCTATAATTAAATGTTGTCAACTACTGTAATCTCTCACTCTAAGTGCCTACCGCTAACTCTTGTTGTTGCATGTACTTTTATTTTTATTTATATTTTTTGCAAAGGTCAGAGATTCAACTCTGGGCTAAAAATACAATATTTCGCATACGACTTTTGCCTATAATATTGGCTAATAGCTTTCGATCTGCATTTGATTGACAATGGCCACACATCGTGCATAGATTGATTAGTGTTTAATTACTTCACTCTATAAGATTATATTGGCTTTTAATGAGCTGCTTTTTAAAGTATTTTATGTGCTAAAAACAGGTTTAGTCAGCAAAATTAGTTGGTTTCTTAATCATGCGAGACATCTCTTAATGCAGCATAAATTTAATTTCCATTTTGCATAGTTAGCAGCTGGTATGAAGTCAGTTTCATTTTGTTGCGACCAACTTAACTAGCTCGACTTAACAGTCGCAGCCAACTTAATTGGCCGTTTGCTTGGGTGCAGCTAACTTAACAAGCTCGTGCATTTATTCGTTGCTGCCAGGCAACAATTAAAGCTATTTAAATTGAAAATCAACTAGAAAATTCAATTAAAAAAATTTCCATATGATATTGTTTATTCAAAATACAAATATCTATTAAATGCTTAGCATATTTACAAAGTCCTTATCAATATTATTAAACCACTGTTGCGCATGGCAACCTTGGCCGCATGCCGCTATCTAAAGCCAGACCACAGACATTATCTTTATACCAATAGCTGGGTTATGGCCCCCTCCATATATTCGTACTCATATCTAGATGCCAGTTAATGCCTTTTGCATTTAGTGCTCAAACAATTGTAAATGACAGCTGGCACACTGTGCCTACCGTGGGCAAGCGTGACAAATTTCTGCCACACATGCAAATATTTCAAACTTACGTAAAAAATATACAATAACAAAGAAAAACAAATCGAGCAAAACAACAAAAATTAGCTCAGCTCGTGCCATGCTATTGCCCCAAAGTTGACGCTTGACTTGTGATGGAAAAAGACGCAGTGCTATCGCAACTGATAAGCTGATAAGAATTAAATGATAACAGATAAGATTTGGCTTCGGTTTAGTTCGTTTAAAGCCCAGCAGCAGTTGTGGGCTGCCTATATAAAGATGCTGTGGATAAACAATTGTCCTCACAGTTAGTTAAATTATTTAAAAGATTTCGAGTTCGGGTACGTTATTTGTTCTAGCCATGGCACTTCCCAAACATCTCATAAGCATATAACTCAATTTATGGATACGCAGCAGCAAAAAAAACAGCAGCAACAGCAGCAGCAACAACAACAGGTTGATAAATACATTCAACTTTGCATACTAAGTGGCTCATTATGGGGCACGTTGAAGAGCCACACACATCGATCAACTGGAATGAGAATTGAAATGGGCCCGAGCCCGAGCAGAGACCCATAAAACAACGAGCCGTTTTATAAGCCATATACGAACCGAAGGCAGCGTAAACAAAATAGAATTTTTTGCACTTTGCTGCTGCATTTTGATTGTATAATTAATCAGGTTGGTTTTTTATGTTGCTAATTTTTTTATTTTGCGACTGAGTCACAGGTTTTTGCTTTACAATACCCCCCAAACCCCAAAAGTTTAAAGGGTATCGCAAAGTCAAGTCGAGCCAAGGCAATATCTAAAAAAAATCGCATTAAAAACATGAAAGTTACTTGAGAAACTCAATAGCAAGCTGTATACAGGGTAGCTCTTAGTCTGGCAGGCGGTTATATATATATATATATACTAGATGTGATAACAAACATAGAAGTTATTGAAGAAACCAATATTTTTCAGTGCAGGGTATCTCTCGGTCTCCATTATAAATGTATTTTGTTTTGCTTTCGTTTGTTTTTATTGCTCGCCTCGTCTTGGGTTCACGCAGTGCACTGACGTCAATATATATATTTATATATCTGATCTATTCCACAGCACCTCAACACCATACCCTACGAGAGCTGCGACAACTTGGCCGACTATTTGAGCCTGCAAAGAGCCGCCCAGGCGCGCATCCTGGAGTCGTCGATGACCACGACACAACAGCACATGTCGCTGCTCAAGTTCTTGGCCATTGTAAGTACCAGCTCGTTGGGTTCTGGTGGGTTGAGGTGTGTGCTCGTAAGGGGTTTTGATATTATGATGATCTTTTATGATGATCGAATCAATATCGATTCGATATTAACTGGCCATAAGGCAAAACAAAAGCTAAAACGCTTCCTGCTTGCAGCCTCAGACAATAAGCGAACAATTGGCGTGCTGCCTGCATTAATTTCACATTACAATCATATAACCGAACGGCAGGGAGGAGGAGGACGTTGCATATAATAAAAACAAATTTTTTTTTTGTTTGTTTTTTTGTTTGATTATTTATAATCTTGAGCAGACGGCAAGTACTTCAATCTGCCCCCGATCACACACACAGCGCATGCTATAGAAAATATGAAATGTTTAATTTCTGTTTGCCTGAAACCAGTTGTCAAACAGATGCAATAATTTCATTAGACCTGTCCCTGTCGCTAGGGGCCCGATATCACAGCGAGTGTGAAATAGTATTGTCTCTTTATCAGTAGGTTTTTTGCACCCTTCTGATAAACACAATGGGCCATGGAACCCTCCATGAAATTCGTTTCAATACATTTTCGGAATTATTGCAGCATGTGATCGGAATAATGATTAGCCATGAATATTCAGCGTAAAATAGTCGTAGCTAGCTTAAATATAAATTAAAATCTTGACACTGCGTTAAATGAGGCATTCTTAAATTCAGAAAACTTACGTAATTACAGTGTTCCCTGTTATACTCCTTATTATAGTTACTTGATTTGTTAGGAGTAAAGCTTTGGATCTTTAAAATAATAAGTTATCAAGGTTCATCTCATTTTGTTATATCTGCAAGTTAAAGAGTCCATTTTCTCCAGACATACTCGATATTAAAGGCCAATGGGGTTAATTTACGGAAAATAATAAAAATAATGATAATAATGTTTTTGATTTTCTATTGCAGAACGCTTTGGAACTGAGCGCACCTGCCACACCCTTGCTGCTGCAACAGCAACAACAACAGACACAATCCAAGCCACACGGCTGGATGCAGCTCTCCGGGCATCCCGAAAGGTAAGCAGTTTAAATAGACCCCCAAAAAAATCATAGGCTAATCAATCCCTTTTGTCTTCTCTTCCCGCTTTAGCATTGTGCCCACCACAACGGGCATTGTGCGCAAACGTATCGTTGGCATCGATGACAGCGAGGTGCTTGCCTATCAGATGATCTCGCAGGAGCCCAAAACCTCACAGATTGTGCCGGGCTACTTTGGACTGCGCGAGCTCCACTCACAGCACTATATCGAGCTGCAGGATCTGCTGGCGGGCTTCAAGGATCCGTGTGTGATGGACATTAAGCTCGGCACTCGCACATTTCTCGAGTCGGAGGTCAGCAACAAAACGCTGCGTCCGGATTTGTATCAGAAAATGATTGCCGTGGATGCCAGTGCACCGACGCCCGCCGAGCACGAGGCGCAGGCCATCACCAAGCTGCGTTACATGCTCTTCCGCGAATCGTTATCCTCGTCACATAGCAAGGGCTTCCGTATTGAGGCGTTGCGTCTGCGCGGACGTTCGCCGCTCAAGGATCTCAAGACTTGTCGCAGCAGCGAGCAAATCTCACAGACCATCGAACAGTTCCTGGCCGCACGCAGGTCCGTGCAAAAGGAGCTGATAAAGCGGCTCAAGCACATGCGCCTCGTCATCGAGCAGTCGGCGTTCTTCAGTCGCCACGAGATCATTGGCTCCAGTTTATTTATTGTCTACGATGATCAGCGTGTCGGCGCCTGGCTGATAGACTTTGCCAAATCGCGACAGCTGCCGCCACAGCTATGCGTCAATCATCGCAGTCCCTGGCAACCGGGCAATCGCGAAGAGGGTCTCCTCCGTGGCATGGATGAGCTAATACATGCCTTCGAGGAGGTCTATGCGCGCAGCGGCAATCATCGCAGCTGTCTAAAGATCTAAATTCCATACAAGGATAAACAATTGCCCACAGCCACGCCCACCTACAGGCACATAAGACTGATTTGCACCACGTCCCATTTAAAATTTGTACAGTGAGCAGAAGTAGAAAATCATTGCATCAAACCCTGCATCATGCGACGCTTTTGACTATTTTCCACATTGGAAGCAAACACTAAGCGTCAGACCAGGACTTGTAGAGAATATATATGTGTATATATATATACATACATATATACACTTATACTATATGTATAAAAACAAACGATTAGTATTGAGCACCAAGCAGCATTTGTTTGATTGAAAACAGGTTTAACTTGATTAAGTATTAAGTGTAAGAAAGCGTAAAACAAAATGTACCCACTGTCAATTTGTACGCAAGTAATAAAAATCTCAAGAGAAAAATAAGATGAAAATTTAAATTTGTTGTTTTTCTAAATACTATACATCAATATGCATTAATTTAATTTATTTTCATTAGATGTTTTTCAGTTTTTCACTTATTTTCCGCCGTGAGATTAAATCGATTTAAATTTGAGAAATAATTTTGCAGATCGACGCAGAAGAAAACCTTAAGCCTTCGACTTTCTATCCGCATTTCCACGGAGCTTTACAAAATTCCACGAAATCGGGTGAAAAACAGTTATTTAACCCTTTTTTTAACCGATTCACATTTGAACTGATTTCCAAAGACCTTTCTGCTTCAGGCATTTTGAAAATCTATATGCCTGCCGTGTCTCAGGGTAAAAGTGATATTTTTATTCAATAAACCTTAAGTATTCTATTCTAGTAACACTTGCTAATATAAAATTGATAAAAGTTGAAGCCCGTGCACGTTGCGGAACCAAATTTGAGTTCCGCAAATATCAAACGATTTCGGAATTAGAAACAGGTCTGCTAACCCAACGTTTGCCTACGTGTTTCTATTTATAAAATAGCTGAGGCGCAACGACTTAGTCGAATCGCGTATTTAAAGTTTGAATACAAATGCTTCCAAATCAAAAATAGAATGGAATCGAACCTTTTCAAAGTAGTTTACAAAATGAAACAATTAGATATATAACTTCTTCAGGGTACTTAATTATTTTGTATATATATAGAGTAAATCGTAGCATAGTATTAATATAATAACTACATGGTGCATATGAAGTGATCTGCATCGATGCTGGAATAAATGTGGCCCTCAGAGATCATAAAGTCCAGAATGTTGCTGTGGGTTGAAATTAAGTAAACCATAAGTAAAGAATTTAATGCATAGGTAAACACAACTCACTTCATTTCGGATTGGCTGATATGAGAGAACTTGGCATTCAGTTCGCGTCGATGGATGCCCTCCTCGGAGCAGTTGCTCTTAATGGCCTGGAAGACGGCCAGCTGCTTGCTGTCCAGGCCAGCAACAATGGCATTGCTTTGGGTAGCAGTTACATTGGTCATTAGCGTGTTGCTGGCGCTTGCTGTATCGCCCTTGGCATGGTACTCCTCTGCCTTGTAACGCGAATGCAGCGCCTCCAGAATGTGGGTGCATACCTCATTGGGATCTAGCACATTTATCAGCTTGAAGACCATCAGAACTTTTTGGCCCGCCTGCGAGCGCACTGAACCATAGATTTTCACATAGTTATTAATCATTACATCGGGCGACTTGATGGCATCGCCCTCCTCCAGCCAGTAGTGTGCATCAATGCGTCCACTGTGATCCTCCAAGGAGTACGTGATCTTCGTTGAGGATGTCTCAATGTTGCGCACAATTCCCACGGCGCAGACCAAAGCGTAGGTAACATCGAACATCTTGAAATTACCCTCGGGTGAATCAAGAATCTGTTTGACCAGCAATGAAATAATACCCTGAACAATATAAATATTAATTAGAGTATGAGAAGAGTTAGTTAAAAACATTAAACTTACCTCGCCGGAGGCTTCCTTTGTTGCGCCGGCAGTGGCCGTTTGTGTGGCATTGAAATCCCCAACTAAGGGAAGAGAATACAATGTTTAACTACAAGTCGTCAATATAATAAGCAACAACTTACAAGAATCGTTCATTTTGTTAAGGTATGATTAATAAAATATTAATTCAACAAATTCCACAAGCTGTGCAAGCAACAAAACGCGCCAAAACACTAATGCGGGCGCATACACGTCACAAACAAGCCGGACGTGCAAACGATAGTATCGAATCAAATAAAAAATGCCAAATTGCAGTTTTCTTATCGTATAAGAAGTCGTAAAACTATTTCATCGACTTGTAGCTAAATATGTAGTTAAAAATTGGAAGCCATTTACCATTATATTTTAATATGTCTTCTTCAATATGTCACTGCATTTGTTGCCTGCATCAAGTATGTCCTGAAGATTTCATCGGCTGTATCGTGTACGTGTGTTGCCACTTAGCCCACAGAGCTGCCAGCTGGTGTTAAAAAAATGGTGGGCGTCAGTGTGAAGTGTTTTGGCGCCTGAAGCTTTCAATTCGCGAAAATTTAATTGACTTATTATCCGCGAATCCTCGAAATATTAAGATATAATTATGTGTGCTTATCTGTCTGACCTGCGAGCATGACTATTCAATTGAGAAATTGCAACAGTTTCCATATTTTAGTTGCATACAATATAAAAGTTTGGCGGTGCACCTGGAGCACCAACGGCTCCTTGCTAGCCAGGAGCTGCGCGTATACCCAATCCAAAGTGAGTATTTATCTAAAAAAAAATTTTATTTGTATATATCATCGATTATAGCTACGAGTTAAGTCGGTGTAGCTCTTTGGCAACAATTGTATGGCAATATTTATCAAAACAAAAAAATTGCAAAATTACTATATATCCGTCAACGTATTCCATGTTCCGCAGCGGGAGAAAACTGTTTAATTTTTGTTTTGTTAAATTTACTTAATTTAATTTAATTTATTTTATTTATTAATATATTTCATCAGTTCATTTTCTCCGGCCAGAAATAACGGATCTCTGCCTGATTAATTGGCGGCTGTATCGTGTACCAGTGTGGCCAGACAGATGACAGAGCTGTCAACTCGTGTCAAATAACAGCTGAGCGTCGATGTGCATTTTCTGGCGCCGTAATTTTGCACCTTCCGTAAATCGCTGAATTATTTGGATACATTAAAATGAACACGCTGCGGCCGTGCGGATGCAAAGGTGTGCGCACCTGCCTATCCTGTGAGCAGGACTACCAAATCGATAAACCATCACTGCAGCAGCAATTGCAACAGCTGGAATCCTGGTCCTATTGCACACAATGTGAACGTCTATACGCCGGCTGGGATACGCAGGCGGTGCAGGCGGCACATCCGGATCACAATTTGGCTGAGAGTCTGCCACTGCCAGGGATATTGGTGCAGGAGCAGTTTCTCACTAGCGCAGAAGGCGTACAGCTTATGTCCGACATGGACGCACTGCCCTGGGCCATTTCGCAAAGCGGTCGACGCAAACAGAATTACGGGCCGAAAACGAACTTTAAGAAGCGTCGCCTGCAATTGGGTGCCTTCGAGGGCTTTCCCGCTGCCACACGCTTTGTGCAGGAACGCTTCGAGTCGGTGCCGCTGCTGCGCTACTTTCAAACTATTGAACAATGCTCGCTGGAGTATGATCCCAGCAAGGGCGCCAGCATAGATCCGCATGTGGACGACTGCTGGATATGGGGCGAGCGTGTGGTCACCGTCAATTGCCTGGGCGATGCAGTGCTCACGTTAAACCTCTACGAGGAACAGCAGGCGAGCAAATATAATTTGGACTTGGTGCAGCAATACAAAGCACAGCTGTTGGCGCCGCTCTTGTCGCCGGACCAGCTGGCGGCCTACAAGGGCAAGGTGCTACGCATACCCATGCCAAAGTAAGTATCTGTTTATAATCCCTGCGTACATTTCTTCTAAAAAAGTAAATCTCTTTTGAGAAGATCTTGCAGCTTATTGAAGCCAAGTTTAGACCTCCAAATTTAACCAGTATTTGGGTTAAATGATTATTATAGAGTTTTAAATGTTTAGTCTGGTCAGTCAGAGAGCTTGTACATTATCAACAGGTGATTGGCTTAGGCAAGTCCGCGTGTCTGTCTGATTTTTTGCAAATGAATCTTTTAGCTTTGGCAGTTAATGTGTCAGGCTCAGCTGAATTGATCTAGTTTCTATAGTAAAAAAAAAAACGAAATTAAGTATGTGGCTTGCATAGCTGCCCGTTACAGGGTATCAGCCGAGTCGAGCACATTCGACTAGAGTTGCATGTGCAAAGCGAAAACCCATTGACCCTTTCTTGATCCTTTGCAGCCTCTCGCTGATTGTGCTCTATGGACCGGCGCGCTATCAGTTCGAGCATGCGGTGCTCCGCGAGGATGTTGATGAGCGACGCGTTTGCATCGCGTACCGAGAGTTTACGCCCATGTATATAGATGGCTTGGACAAGCAGCAGGGCGATTTGGTAAGAGAAAAATCACATTTATTTTGGTCATTAAAAACAAACTGAATGGAGATTGGAAAATGTGCAGAGATGCAAGTCTGCAACTCTCTGGGAATTGATTTATTATTTATCATATTCGACGCTCTGCCGCTGGCCGTTCTCCCTGCGCGCCGGTCGATAGTCGAGCAGGGCCACTTGGGCGGGCAGCTGGACGCCGTGCATTCGCTTGAGATGGGCACGCAAATTGCTGCTGGTGCTAAAGCTATTCAGGCAGACGACGCACTGATGGCTATTCGCATGCTTGTCCCGTATGTGGGCATTCAGTTCCTTCACCTTGACAAAGGCTGTGGTGCAGTATTTGCAGACATGCGACCGGCGCACATGGGTCTTGAGGAACTGCTGGGAGGCATAGGCCAGCGGGCAGTATTTGCATTTGTAGATGGCCTGGCTGCCGCTGGGCTCGGTGTCCAGCAGGCGGTTGGTTTCATTGTATTCATCCAGATTATCGTGCTTTAGCTCAACGGCTGCATAGTCCAGTGTACGTAGCTCATAGCTGGGAAAATGCGAAAGATTTTGGTCCATTTCGGCTTGCTCCTGCTCGTCCAGTTCGGTGGCAGGCAGAAATTCCGATACAATCAGCGAATCCTCGTTGGCCAAACGCTGTGGCGGACGTGGCACGTCCAACATCATTTGCTCCGGGTCTTGCTGCGGTGACTGCTCGTCGACGTTGACTTCTATCAGCTGAACGTCACCCTCCAACTCCACCTCCAGCTCTAGCTGCTGCCGCTCTAGCTGCTCCCGCTCCAGCTGCGCCTCGTTATAAAGCTGACGCAGCTGGCGATTGGCAATCATCAGCTTGCTGAAGTATGCATAGTGCATAAGGCATTCCTCCAGGCAGGCATTGCATATCATGGGCAGCTCCGATGACAGGTCCAATGAGATATGCTGTGCCGGACATAGTAGCATTATAAATATTTATGTTGTTATTATTAACTCTGTGCACCTACAAATATGGCCTGCATTATTTCGCATATTGTGTGCTCCTCTTCCTCGGCGTCTGCGTCGATTGTTTGGCTCGCTGTCACCACTTTGTGTTGCGTTATGTCTATGTCGGCGTTGTCCACAAAACAAATGCGGCACAGTTTGCGCAGGTCTATGTTCATGTTATTTTTTAAACTTTATTTCAACAATTTAATGAATTCGTTAAATTTGTGTTGCATTTAAACAAATTTTGCTGGCTTTGTCTAAACAGCTGGTTTAACCAGGGCTTCTAAGTAACCATTTAGCTGTTAACGCAAAAGGCAAGCTGTTAGCTACGCACTGTAAAGTTACAGTACATATCGATAACATGTTTGCTATGCTTGGCAACAGTTATTCAGGATAAGGACACTTATCGTAGTATTGGGCATTTCAAAAAAAGTCCCACCAGGACTATTATTTAAAAACATAACGTTTATTTCTTCTTTTAAAAACAGATATGCATAAAAAAAATTTGTACGTGGCCCTGTAGTTCCCGAAAGAAGACGAATTTTTTATTCTCTTTTCAAAATAAATTTTATTCAGTTTTTTCATGTTTTTTTTTTTAGTTTTTGCTTATGTTTTGTCGCATTCATTTCTCTCGATTTTTAAGGTTAATTTACTATTTAAATCATTTAATTCCGTTTCTGCTTACAATTAATTATTATCGTCAATGTGACGAAAGTTATTTGTCTGTCAATAATACTTATCGACAACAGACTTTTTTTATGTTGCTAATTTGGATTTCTTTTGTTTTTTTTTTTTTGGTTTTTGTGGCTTATAAACTTTATCTTTACATGCATTAATTGGGTTTTCATTTTGAGTTTACACAATTTGCGGTAACGATTTATTAATAATTATGCAATTAGCTATTTAAATTGAATTGGTAGTTTTTGGGGAAACTTTTTTTATAGGCGTTGGGATTTATTTAACGGTTTTGTTTTGGTGAGTTTTAGTGCTTAACATTTGCAGTTAATAGCCTAGTTTTTTAGTTAAATGCTAATGTTAATTATATCATGTTTTAAAATGGGAACCGATCTTTCTGGTTTATGCGCTATTGAGACTTAGTTTTTCTTCGTCTTTAAGCTTAGCTGCGTAGATGGGCAACAGTAAAGAAATTGAACCAAAATTAAAACGGAATTGTCTGAATTTTTGCGAGCTGTTCTTTATTTGAATAAGACAAATGTGTGTGTGTATGTGTGTTGCATGTGAGTTTGTGTGTGTGCCAACCTTTTGTTTCTAATAAGCATTTAGTGTAACTCTGATCAGAAGAATAGTAATTCGAGTTTTTGGTTTTTTCTTATTTTCGTTAAACTTTTAGCAAATGATAAAACTTTTTTATTTACTACAACTTGCCATGTGAGATGTCATTTTTTTTGTAACATATTACGTTTTGCTGTAATTTTAAATTCGTTTTTTTTTTCTTCAAGTTGTCCTCTCCTAATGTAGGACGCTTACTTTATTTAACTTTAGTTTTCATTTTTGTTTTTGTTTTTTTTTTAATTGCCTATTTAATGCTATAGTATTATAGTACATACATGTAGACTTCAATCTTTTAAAGAGTGTAGAAAATGGTTTTTGCTTTTTTAAAATAGCTTCTTTTTATCAAAAAGACATACATACACACATATATATATATATATATATATATATATATATATATATATATATTTATATATATATATATATAAATAGATAGTAGTTCTAATTATGCGCCTAGTTTCTCGAAGTTAAGCACTAAATTAATTATAAAAAAATTAAATACTTGCTAAACGCTTTTAATTCCAATTGAATTTCATTGCTAATTGCGCGAATTGCAAAATATATCAAAGGGTATTTCAATGAGAATAAATAAAAATTAAATATATTTTTATTGATCCTTCTCTAAACAACCTCAAGGGGACAGAACAGTTATCGGTAGTCAAAATTTACATTATATCAAATGCAAAATAAAACATACAAATCGAGTGCCCTGTAGTATATAAAAAGTCGTATAGCCTTCAGATCTTTAGTTCAGCTCACACTTCAGAGTGTGTGTGTGTGTATGTGTGTGTGTGGGTGTATTTGTGTCTGTAAATTGATTAAGCATTTATATAGGTGTATATATGGGGTATTTCTTTTCCGATTTAAGTAAAATTACGTCTGGCAAATCAGTGAGAGGGAGATAGATAGAGCGAGAGTTGGCACAATTCTGTTAGAAATTTCTAGATGGGTGAGACAGAGATAGACAGAGTTATAGTGATCGGGTGGGATAAACATAAGTACAGATTGGAGCTAGTTTTATGTGGGATATATAGCGAGTATGTGCGAGTTTATACGGCAGTGTTTACGAGACATTTTCAACAGGTGTTTCGCTTTAACAAGGAGGTAGGTTCTTTTTTGTTTTTTTTTTTAAGTATATTTGTTCATTCTTTTGGTTTTTGCGTAGAAAAAATGTACATTAAAAGGTTTTCATAGGTGGGTCTTTGAAAAGTTTTACAATCTGGGAGCGTTTTAACCGTAAATATCACTGTTTCGCTTTGTATTTATTTGCTTGAAAACAAATTTGTTTTTAGCTAGGATTCAAATCGGAAGTATAACCAAATGTTTGAATAGAAAAATACAAAAAAATAAACAAAAATCATAATTGGAAAAATGTTTGAAAGTTTCCAACAAAATTGTGTTGTTGTTCTTGCAGTATTATTGGTTGTTGTTTGTTTGTTCTTGGATTGCTAAGTGTTTGTAGTTGTTGCTTCCGTTTTCCGTTTTATTAAAAATATATCTGTATACGAGTTAATGCGGTGATATATGTGTCATAAAATATATATACACCAGCGTTTATTTTTTATTTATACTTTCCATAATTCGTATTGCTAGTTTTGTTTTATTTATTTCTTGATTTTGGTTTTCATTTGACTAATTTTCGCTTTTGCATTTAATTGGTGACTATAACTTGTGTTTCTTTTTCGGTTTTCTTTTTGCTTTTAATTATTTTTTTGGTATTCTCTCAATTTGCTACAACATTTCAACAATAAATTTTCTAAAAACAGCGTTTGTTCAATGAACATATTCTCAAAGTATTTGTTCTGTTTTTATTCTTATTTATTTATATTTAGTTTTTAAAAATTAACTATATGGTACTATATTCTTTTGTTTTTTTATATATATTTAATTATATTTATTATTATGTGTCAGTTTGTTGCCATTTACGCCCCACCTAGATTCTATCCTAAACACACACCTTACACACACGCTCAACGATATTTATTGTTTTTTTTACAACAGAAATTGATACAAATTTCTTTAAACAAAATGTTTGCACGTACTTAAACCTTTTACGACTTATTAAAAAAATAAGCTATTGAAGTACTTTCAATTTTGTGAGCTACAAAATAAATTTCAAATAAATATAAATATAAATGAAATAAAATAAATTTGAATATAAAAGACAGTCTAGTTTAGTAGAAAACAAAACCTTAATGAAAAAATTGAAAGAATTTTCATTAGCTTAATAATATTAAAAAAAAATTTAAATAATATTTTGCTTTGGTCCATGTGATGTAAACACAAGTTGAAGACTACAAAATGTAGTTGAATGAATTATTTAATAAAGAATGGATTTTTTAAGGTTTATGTCCATTTCTGCTTTTCAAACACTTTCACTTATAAAATGACTGCTGTCCCTTGTTATTTGCATTACTCAATTAAGTGCTTGAGTGTGTGTGCGTCTGTGTGTGTGTGTGTGCGTGTGTATGTGTGAGTTTTAAATACATATCTAATGTCTCATAGGAACAATCTCTCTTATATACATACATATAATGTATTCGCTTCACTTGCCGTGTGTGTCTCTGTGTGTGTGTGTGTGTGTGCTAGCATACATAAATTATAACAACTCAGCGTAATTAACTTATAAGTTCCTCATTGTACATACACACACACATATATATATATGTATATGTGCATGCATGTGTGTGTTACATGTGCGCACATAATTGCTAAATCCTTTTTGTTCTCTCTTTCTGAAACGTTTTGTTTAGTTATTTGTTTTTGCGAATACTATGCAAATGTTTATTTTGTTTTCTTTTTTTGTGTTTTGCTCTTTACCTGGTAACTTTATTCTTTTCTTGTCTCTTAACTTAGACAATTAACTTTTGCTTCTTTTTATTTATTTGGTTTACTTTTTCTTGTTTTTTTGTTTTTGTTGTACGGCAGTAATTTTTGCTTTGTTTTTTTTTTGTTTTTTGTTTTTCATTTTCATAAAATATTTGTTTAGTACACACACGAATTGTGTAATTTAATTTTACATTTCATATGCGAAATTTTCTTGAGTTTTTTCTTTTGCTTTTCTAGCATTTTCTAGCTTGCGTTTCTTATACTTTGACTTAAAAATGTAATTAACAATTTTTTTAATTTATTTTATTTTGCTTTTTTGCAAAGCAGCTTCTCTAGTTGTTGTTTTGAAAAAGAACTTAACTAGGCATCCTCCCATATGCAGCATGCGTCGTATATGTGTATCAATGTGTATGCGTGTGTGTGTGTGTAGCTTAACGTTTCTAAATTGAGCGGCCTTATTGCACGATTATGTGAGGAGCTGAGAGCAGAACGGTTACCGTTGCAATAATCGTAAAGAGCGTAAAAACAATTAAACAAAATCTGTGAAGTAGAAGAAAATACAAAGATAAAGATGGATTAAATATATATACATATAGAGTATACGTATGGGCCAAGTCTTATATACACACACTCAAACACGCTTTTATGTACATTCCCCAACAACAAAATGGCGTCAATTGTACACCTACCGCCATGCTTGTTTATTAATGCCACGTGCTGTGCATGTGTGTGTGTGTGCTAGAGCAAATAACCGGAAGTTGTGTGGCCATGCGGCTGTTGCCTTAATTGTTTGATTTAGTACAGCGTCAGGCAGTTCTTAGTAACCGCACTGTTTGCAGTCACTCTGTTAGTTATTTACTAGATTTATGTCACTATATATTAGACGGGCAGCCAGGTTATTTGGTTCAGGGTAATCACAGATTTTCCCTAGCTTAAACTCATAATTCTCATGTGAATGTCTAAATCGAAATGAATGTGCTGAAAGGGCAGATATCCATTTAATTTTCTAGTAAGCTGGTATATATTTTTGAATCATTATGATATATGGGAACAGAAATGTAATGCTAATGTAATGATAATAACAATAACAATAATAAGAATAATTATAATTATAATAATGATGATAATGATGATAGTAATGATAATAATTATAATAATAAAATTAAAAATAAAAATAATAATAAAAAACAATGTCCGGAAAAATAATTATTATAATAATAAAATAAATAATAATAATAATGATAGATTTCCATGAATTATTTATGATATTATTTTCTTTAAACTTTAAGTACACATATTATAAAAAAAACCGATTTGTTATCGATAGTTTAAAAATGTCATTCCACAGAAACTAAACAGTTGCTAATATTCCCTGACCAATATAAATTAATGCCAAAATTTATATGGATTTTTGTGTCACCTATTAAAATGTGACACTAAACCTAATCTAAACTGTTAGTACTAAACATTTAGTATTAAAACTTCTGTAATCGGAAAATAGTTACCCCAACAATAGGATTTGGCAAAAGTTGTGATATTGGATTTTTTAATGCATTAGTTACCTTGAATCGAAAAAAAAATTTTTTATAACGTATTTTTCCACCTGGTTCTGTTTTTTTTAACCTTGGCCTATTGAGTTGCGATTTATTTTTTAAAAATATGTAACCGATTGCTGTTTGGAAAAATTACTCGAGTCTTATAGACTCTTTAAAGTTCGAAAATGAGTAGAGCAGGAAAATATATGAGCATTTCATACAACAACCAGAATGTTGCCAAATGCAAGAGTTTAAGATGGACTAATGCGAGTTCAAATCCACCCAAAAAAAAGTATAATTTTTTTAAAAACCTGTTTTTATTTTAGCAATCAGAATAGAAAAATTTGTATTATTATATGCAAGTAGCTGAATTATTTAGTTGTTGCTAAAACCTCGTATCGATAACTTACCTATCCACAACCATTGCAGCGAATTTCCAATCGCTTATCAATTCCGCTTCATCGTCAGCTTTGCGCATGCGTGACGTTATAAATTGCAATTCTTTGAGAATTAAGTGTAAATCTTTGTGATTGCAACCTATTGCAGTGTGATGCTCCTCCACCGTTGTGGGTCGACCAAAGCTACTACAGTATCGATAACAAATTATCGATTTAAAAATTTAAAAATCGACTGATTCAAAAAAAGAAATTCAATACTTACGCCGACGAGCCGATGGCGGTTTGTGAGCCTGATATTGTATGACGAAAATCGTCATCGATATCAAGAACATTGGCTAGTAAGGATTTGGAAGATCGTTCCTTCAGCTCCAGCTCTTTCATGCGATTGCTTAATAATATTGACTTGCGCGTGATCTTGCGACCAGGCCGACCCATGCGCAATATCCAGGGCAGCCATTGTAGGAAAACGGATTTGATCTGCGAAAAAGTAGCAACTCTTTAGTATTCAATTGGGAATTCCTTTTGGACTCTGACATACCCACGGTGGCATCTCGTGTATATCCGCTGTGCGATGATGATAGTTGAGCACCACAACCGTTAGCACCACAGACGACGCAACCATGAACATGATACAGTTGAAATATGTACCTGAGTGTCGTTTTGTAGCAAACAAACAAAAAGAGAACAAGTTTTATCCAATATTAGTATTATACGCTCCATGGGTCTACATAAAATTGAGCAACACTAAAAACAGAAGCTTTAGAAATAAAAATTTACAATAAAAACAGCATTTGCATTACGTTTCTTAATTTGTAATATCATGATAAATAATAGAGTAGTTTTGAGAATTTGCGAGTGTGTCATACAAATGCTGTGAGCGATACTACACGACATTTTACAGGGTATTTGCACATGCATTACGGTTTAGACGCTGTTTTAAGCGTTTCACATTTACTTGAACATGCTTTGACATGCCGTTAAGATCGGTCGGTTTATGCGTGTCGTTCATGCATTATTCAAAGAAATGGTTTACGTTTTGCGTAGAAAAGTCAGCCATGTAGTCAAAAATATAGTGTATTGATGGGTATATCAAATAACAATATATAAAATATATATAATCTATAATATTGTTCTTGTAGTTTTTTAATGTTTGAAAAATGTTAGAAAAGTTAGAAATGTGGGCTGAGCTGCCAGTGAAACGCTGCGGCTGCCAGTAAAACGTTGCGGCTGCCTGTCTAAAGTGAACCTGCTCTAAAGAGCGTAAATGCAGGAGTATAAGAGTTCTTATACGCGTAACATGCGCTTGTATGCGTGTGATTAGGCAACTTATAGAAGGCTTGGTTCTTTTAAAATTTCTAATTTATGCTTAGTATTAAAATATGTCTATATCTTGGCAATATATAGTATATTAATTAGTTACTTGCATGTAATATAAAGTAAGTGCGAAATTATTATTATTTTATGATGAAAATATTTTATTTTTATGCTTTACAAATATTTAAAATCTAATTTAAACTTTTATTTCGTTGCTCGACTATATTATTTTGACTACTTGACTGTCTTTTATGCTTTACACAACATTAAAAAGTTTACAAAAAATAAAAATGCATGCATTTATGATATATAAGCCATTTTTAAAAGTATAAAAATGAGTTTATGATGATTCAATTGCTCTGGCAAACAAATTGTATTTCTTTTATTATTGTATTATATGCTTTTTTTTTTTGAATTTTTATTTGTTAATGTTCATGGGTATATCAAAGGAATTATTTATGGTGTGCTTTCTGTATATATTTAAAAGTTTAAAAGTTTAAGTAAAAATTGTAATTGATTTAAGGCGCTTTACCGCTTACGTTACGCTTACAATTTCTCAATATTTAGTCAGTTTTTGATACTTGGATGTGAGGAATTTTGTAGTGTTTAATTTATACAATATATTTGTATATATAGAGTATTACTTAAAGCATAGCTTGCATACGAGTATTGCATATGTATTTAGTTAGTTGAGGGGTTTATTTTTTTGATTAGAGTGGGGGCGTGGCAAGCAACTAAAGCAAAGCACCCGCAGTCAGCTTGTGTTAGTGTTAAAGTGATTACGAGAATTTTGAATACCCTTGCAGTGGGCATTATGATTAGGTACGAAATTATCGAGTCAAGAAATTTTGGTCTATATGAATCGGAATCGGTTGGTAATTTGCGTCAAGTATTTATTCGATAAATGTCTAAACAAATTATTTCGCTATATGCCATATTATTTTAAGTCAAGTCAAATATTTGTTCGATAATTGTCTAAAAAGATTTACTTTTTAAATACATTTAATATTTTAAACAGAACAAAATTTCTAGCTAGAATTTATTTTCAGATCAAAATAGGTTTTTAACAGTCAGATCTACTCAGTCTTGAGACCTGCAAGGGTATTTCAGTTTCGGCTAGCCGAAATCAAGTTTTTTTTGCTAGTTGTTGTTTTTCTGGTGAACGCTGTAGTTAGTTTTATGATTTTTTTTTTATTTTTTATTGCTCAGCATTCCACTTAACAAGAGAATATAAAGTGAAAAGAGGTTCAGCCAAAGTCTAAAAAAGCATTTGATACGGTTGTTTGTTAGAGGGGGCGGCGGGCGGAAAGTGGGGCGGGCGGGAGTTTTGTTGAGTTAAGCTACGGCAGCCATAGGAAATATTTTGCTTTTTGTATTTGTTATCCTTTTGGAGTTGTACGTCATGCTCTCGTTAATTTCAGTTTTTTGTTCAGTTTGTACCTACTTTAAACGCACTGCAGAACAACCTGCAGTCGCTCTAATTATTAAATTTTGTACAATATATATAATAATTTTGATAATTCGTTTTTGATTTAAGATTTTAGCCAGCTGATTTTTTAGATTTGAAAACATTTTTCGTTTGCTACATTCGTTTGATTTTGTTTTGGTTTTGGTTAGCTAAAAGAGAAAAATAGTTTTGGATTTTCTTATAGAGCGCTAAGAATTTGTCAGGAGTTGTAAATTGATTTTTTTTCTTTTCAAATGATAAAGCATAACAATAAGAATTAGTTTGTACTAGTACCTAGCAGCGGTACGGCCTCGCTCGTCTTTGTTATGACATTGCCGACCAATAAAGAGAAAACTGTTTGCGACAGCAGAATTGTAACACCTGCAAATATTTGATTCGAAAACAATTGTTTTTTTTTATATAGTAGCAAAATTTGAGAAATGAGAGAGAACCACAGATTGAGGGATTGAAGTTCGCTTTAGGCAGTTTTTGTTTTTTTCTTCGATGGTCGCGTCTTTAAATTTTGTTTAGCTCTAAAAAGTTGTATAGTTTGGTATGATCAACAGATTTTAAAGTTATTTGAGTGAGAGAGGTAGGGAGAGAGAGAGAACAGGAGGGAGAGAGAAAGAAAGTCTGCTGACTGGATCTGTGCATAGATAATTGGAATCCATGTATTCTTAATCAATATTTATATATAATTTATCCAAAGAAAAAAAGCTCTAATAAAGCTAATGAAAGTTACTATTTGAAGAGTTATATATATATACAATCTTTAAAATATATTGAAAAAACTTAAAACCAAATTTTCTTTATACTATAATAGAAATTTTAAAATTTAACATATTATTTAAAGCTTCTTTCTGATCTGAATACATTCTTGTAAAATATTGGTTTCAATTATTCATAAATATTTTTATTTTCTCCTGTTATATGTACAGCTCCTGCCAGTCAAGACTTCTAAATTAGACAATTGCTAAATGATATTTTTTGGCTGAACCTTTTTTTTAGCTTCGTTCTGTTAAGGAAAACTATATATTTTTTTAACAAAGCCTGTGGGTGCATTTGCGAGGCTCTCAGTGATATGGAACATATAGTACTTTAGACTATATTAACACAAGTGTTTATTATTAAGTTTTGTTGTTTTGTTTATAGTTTATTTGGTATTATTGCGTTTTGTTATGGCAGTGCAATTTATGGGTTCTTTAAGCAAAAATGAACAGCAAGCGAATGCAGAGATACAAATTCTTGACCCATTTGCACAAACCAAACTGAACGCTGGATATCTTAAAAACGAAATGATATTTTTTTTTTTTACTGCAGCAAATTATTGTTTAATATATATATCGAATTCAAATATTCAAAAAGGTTCTCGAGCAAAAAATATCATTCCGAGAAATGGGTCAAAAAATTGTAAAAATAGTGAAGAAAGCTCAATGATAGTACGAATAAAGCGTCTATAGCATAAAACTGAAATCGACTTGTATGGAAAATATGGAAATTTACTAATTTTGATATAATTGGAGTGGATTCGGTGGAGATTTGGTTTTCTGAAGTGGTTTTTTCTGTGTTTTTATAAAGGCTATGCGGTGAGCGTACAAAATTTGTGATACTTGAGAATATTTGTATTTAAGAACAATATGCTTTGGAACAAGTGGAACAGTTGGAACGGTGGAACGTTGGAACAGTGGGTGTACATATATAGTATATATATATTTATATATATATATATATATATATCATATGGTGATGCTATGCGTATTTAACTTTACTAAAACAAGGTGACTTGGCATGAGTGAGTGAGAGCGAGAAATCAAATATGAATTAAGTACAAATCAAGGCTATTTGCAAAAATAGTTAAATAATACCATAAGAATAAAACATCTTTCTTTCTTTCATCTTCATCGATCGGCGACGATTTAAGTGACGATAATATGCGATAGTAACTATCGGCATTTCATTCTTTTCAAAAATTTCACATTATTTCACAAGTATTTTCCCAAACTCACTTGTATTGAAATCTGTCTCATAAGTATCTTTTGTAATAACATATTTATTTTGAATGGAGTTACATAATTGCGAAGTGGAAATAAGTACATAACGTGTGTACTTTATTTTAAATATTGGAATAATTGGTAAAAAGTATATTAAGAAGCTGGAAAATCTATATTTTGTTGAATAATTACAAAACTAAGTTTTTGCTTTTCATATATAGAAAGGGTGTGTACATTTTTTTTAATGCAATAGAACTTCGTTAGAGAGGGGTAGATTTAAAGAGCTTAAAGTTTGAGAGATATTTCGAAATATGCTATATTTGGAGATAGTTATGATATGGAATGTGAAGAGAGATATAAATTGTTTTATACTTTTTGGCACTGGTTTTGAGTGGAAATAAACATTTCAATAATTATCCAATTTTAACTTATAAACTTTTTAACAATTTTTGGAACTGCTCTCAAAGTGTATTCACGAGTATATTATGAAATTAAGAAATAATTTATAATTGGATATTATAGGATTCCGTGGATTTCAGTAGTTTAAAAAAAACGGACGACAAAATCGAAATCGGAAATACTTGGATATTTATTTGTTCTATTGCTTGAAACAACACCAAAATTAGATTCAGGAAAATTGGAAAATATTGAAGTGAATTGAAAACATTGGCGTAGCTTTTCGATTATTCATATGTGCTGAGTAACGGTTACTATATAGAAGAATATATTGTATAGTAGTAAGTATGTTAGCCACGTGCCAATGGCAAGTGAAGAAGTTAAAGAGAAAGTTCAGTTAGGAGTTTATAGATCAGAAGTGTTGATAAGTAGATAACGATAGCATTTAAAAGATTTCTTGTTCGGGTTGACGTTGCTCACTTTAAGGATATTTGCTGGGGTCTTTAATTACTTTATTTTGGTATATCTGGGGAAGACAATGCTGTAGCACTTTGCTTTGGTATGTATACCGAAAACTTTTGACATTCTTTTTTATCTTTTTATTTATATTTTTAAAAAAGCGAACGAAAAATATTGAAGAGCGAGAGAGAGATAGAGAGAGACGGAGTGTTTTATAAAAGAGAGATAGCAACATAATAATATGATCAACTAAGAAACGACGTCATTATCATATATATATAGAATATTTAAAGTTCAATTTTTAGAACAAGATAGACAGAGAGATAGTTAGTTAGTTGAGTTGGTTTAGTTTAGTTAGTAATTTAAAACTTGTTGTAATTAGTAAACATAGTACGAAGTACACAAATAACATTTAACAACTTTTGGCACTTTTTGTTGACTTTTGGTTTTGGTTTTTTGTTAGACTAATATTTTATTTAAGTTAAGATTTTTTTTTTTTTTTTTTTGGTTTTTAATTAAGGATTACATATGCGAACAATTTAGCAATGTGTGTGAGTAGAATCATAATAGATATATATATATATAACAACAATAACAATAATATTTATGAATATATATAGATATATATATAGTATATGTACGTATATATAAATCATATTAAGTAATTTGTTAATTAATGTTTTTTTTTTGTTTTTTTTTTGTTTGACAAATTTGAATATATATTTGCATTTTTATGAATTTTTTTTAAATGCAATCGCTACCTAACAAGGGGATTGCATCAGATACTTGGGGCAATGTCTCAGCTACAAGGTTGAGAAACACTGTGAGCGATAGAAGAATTGTAACTCCTGAAACAAAAGAATTTCGTTTGATAAAATACAATTGAAATGATGAGACACGAAATTATAAATTAGAAAACGTATGTGTGTAGTTTGTTGTGACGTAAATGAAACTTAAAAAACAGACATATTCAAGGGCATTTTCACAAGTTTGTTGTTGTCCTAGTTGTTGCTGTTGTTGTTGTTGAAGTTGTTCTAATTGTTGTTTTTTTTTTAAATAGTGTTCATTTGTTGACATAGCGTAAGAGATTCGTTTTCCGTTCAGCCGTTTGTTTAGTATCTTTTGTTCTTGTTGCGCTCGGTATTTTTGTAGTACTTTTTCATGGCTGACCAAATTTTTTGCTTTTTAGTATGTACTTTTAGTAGTTGCTTTGATTTCAATTTAATTCTCAATGGAGTGTGCTGGCATGTGATGAGTATATGCTTTGTATATGCTTTGAAACTAAAAATCTTGGAGGGCGGGTCACGGGGTCCAGGGATCTGGGTCACAACTCAAGCGTTCGTAAAGTGAGGAATCATTTGTCTGGGGTTTATAAGTATATGTACACACAATTCATAAATAATACCAAACAGTTGGTTTAAGCTTCATCAAAGTTGATTATCTTGCAAGTCATGTTGTGAAAATTTGAGAAGAGAACTAAATTAAGGCAAAGTTTATATATGTGGCATATTGTGGAATATTTAAAAAATATTTATATATTTATACTCTTGAGTACCGGAATATTGGTTTTGTAAAGGATTACGTCTTAAGTATTTATAAGAAGATTTGGCATATCTAAAACCCCTATTTTATTAGCTTGTATCTTAAATTCGATTTTTCCATTCGTATGTTTCTTACACTGCCAAAAAGCTGTGTTAAAAATATGAGTAGGATCCGTTTGGTACAGTCGTTCTTCAGCTGGAACCGGCTGGAACGTGGAACACTACTTAAGTTAGTTTTATATCAAAAGTTTTATATCTTAGTGCATAGCCTTCATTAGTAGATAAGACAAAATAAGAATGAAGATTCTATCATATTACAGCTCGGATCATTTTCCAATGAAAGTTTCGCGGACAAAGTAAAAAGTGATGTATAAAACTTTTACTTCTCGGTCAGATTATATTTTAGAAAAAGAAAGAGAAGAGTAGCCACAAAAATGTATCTATTCTTATCGAAAGCTTTTTTCTTTTCACATTAAAAACCTTCAATTATATTTACATGGTTAAATTTCAACTTCACAACCTTCTACCCCTCCTTGGGCTATGGGGTGAAGGTGTCATCAACTTGTGCACACTGACACAAGTACTAAACAGTTTGACACAAAAATTTTCACAACACTACTGCGTAAATGAATGTTCTTCATTTTGCTCCATTTTTTTCTTTATTTTATTTTATTCTAAATTTTTTTTTGGTAGTTTGCTCAACTTTTTAAAAGCTTAATGGTGGTATAAGGTGCACATCCTTCCAACTTTTACCCATTACTTTGCGCTTAGAGGGGGAGCAGGAAGGTGAGGGGGGTAAAAAGTTAGTGGCAAGTGGCAAGTTTTTGCCGTTACTTAAATGAGGAGAATTTGTAAATTGAACTGAAGCTTGCGCTCGACTCGAACTATGCCTTGTCTTGGCAATGAGTTTGAAGCGCTACGTGTCACCAATTTGCCACGCCCACAGAGCACGCAGCGTGCGTCTCATTTAATTTGGAACGTGCGGCCCCGGTTAAATGTCGGACCAATGGGCAATACTTGGGGAACAAAAATTTGCGCACTGCATGCAAATTATTTTGCTTTTCGCCCCTCGACGCTGGGCATTTGGTTGGAAGTATCTAAGGGCAAAATATATAGATATTAACATATATATATATTTGTTTAATATATGACATAATATGGAACGCATGATGAGCGATACGATATTATGTGGAGTTGCAAGTCTACCATCTGGTCAAATGGATCTGCATAAATGCAAGTTCAAATGTTGCGCTTTGAGTTTTGTCTTTTTTTTAAGTTTCAGTTTAGTTGGGTTCGTTAAGCGGGTGGCGAGTAATTGTTTATAAGACGGGAATTTACAGGTGCATAAATGTGGAGATTTTTTTTAGAGCAAATATATATAGAGCATATATATTTTGTTTAAATATTTGAGCAAATAAATTTACTGGAGTGGTTGTTTTTCTTTATATTCTTTTGGTGAGTGTTTTGTGTTAGGTTTTTGTTTTCATAGTTATTGTGCAAGTACAAAGAGTTCTTGCCAAAACGAGACAGTTTGCGAGAGAGAGAGAGAGAGAGAGAGAGAGATAGAAAGAGAGAGAGAGAGAAAGAGAGAGTGAGAGAGTAAATGAGTGGGCAAGTGTCTTTTGGTTTTTGGCTAAGTCTCGTTTGAGCTACGCTTTTGTTTTTTTTTTTGGGCTCTTAGCCTGGCTTGTGGCATGCGCTTTTCAGTTTTTCATTGTCGTTTTCTTGCGTTGAGAGTTCTGCTCGTTTGTTGTGGTTCTTGTGTGTGCTTGTACTTACGTCGCTGTGTACGTGTGTGTGTGTGTGTGTCTGTCTGTGTGTATTTTATTTACAGTTATGTTTGTTAGGCAATTTGTCTATTGCCTGCTTACAGCTAGAAGAGTATTTAAAAAGTCCAATAAATAATACTCGTATACCTACCAAAAAGTTCTACAAAGCATACAAATTTTTGTATTTTGCTTAGCCTAATTTATATACAAATATTGTTTATATTGTTAGTAAAAATATGTGTATATGTTTTGCTATTTTGTTTACCTAAAGATATTTTTCGTTTTTTTTTCCTCTCTACTTTACCAAGTATCAAAATGACATTTGGCTACGTTTTGTTTTTTTTTTTTTCATAGATGTATGTGATGCCTTCTCCAATACAAACCTTTACCAATATATATATTTATATTGCGTGTTGTTGTTTTAACAATTGATATGCGTTGTGGTTCTTGTTGTTGTTTAATGCATACAAAATCATAAATATATATATATATACATATATATAAGTCTATGTCTTTATTTATACATATGTATGTCGGGCTAACTGGACTTCGTTAAATTAACTGGGCTATGTGTTATTTAGTTTTTGTTTGTTCTATTTTCCAATTCCTTTTTGTATTGACTGACACAGTGCAGGTCATGAAAATAAGAACACTAGCTCTACAATTCATTTTGCTTAATTTAAAAAAATTTAATGAAAGAACTTTACTTGGAATTTAAATGAATTTTGTTGTTTTAAAAATATATAAATAAATTAAAAAAATTGTTTGTTCTAAAAATTCTTTTTTACTCTAACTGTCTTTCAACGCACCTTTTTATTACTTAACAAGTGTTCTATTCTCATGACCTGACCTGTAGACTTATTTAAAATCAAATTTAAATATGCACAATTGCTTCTTTTTTGTTGTTGTTTATTTTTGTTTTTATCTGACTGTTTTGTTGGCTCAGTTGATGGCCGTTTTGTTGGTTGGTTGAATATTTGGTAGCGAAAAAAGGTTGTTCGTTGGATTTTTCATAGTTTGTCTATATGCAATTTAACTATTTTTTAGTATAAATCTATCTAGTATTTATTAATTGCGATTGTTCTACGTTTTAAGGTTGCTATTATTAATAGTTAGTTGATGATTTGATTGTTCAGGCAATTAAATGCGACCCGCCTAATATGAAGTTTTATATGATTCACTACTCATATAGAGAAGCTTATTTACATGATGAACGTATTGGCTTTGGTTTATTAAATTATGGCTTTTAGTTTTTTTTTTTTTTAACAGTTTTTTAACAGGCTAAGAAACACAGAAGAAAACTGAAAAATGTAACAAAATGATATTGTATATGAAAAACAAATATCAGCTAGCGGCAAACACATAGAGAAAACAAACGAACCGACAGATACAGCAAAAACTGATAAAACTAAGTGGGTAACGGGATTAACATACGCTTTTTGTTTTTCAAACAGCAAATGGAAATGGAAAAACGAAAAACTTTTCGTTGCGATTCGAATATGAAATTATATGGTACGTGTCTGGTTCAGGTTTAGTGGCTTAGTTGCTTAGTGATTCGTGTTTCATGATATTGTGAATAGTGTTTGAAGCGTGTTTCAGTGTTGTCAAATACCAATTATGTCAGAGCTTTTGTCGCGCGATTATGTTTCTAGACTACTTAGAGATCAGCTGAGCAAAGGATTGTGATGAGAATAAAAAGTTAGGAGTAGATCAAAGTACGAGTTAAGAATAGTAAACATAATTTTTAATTTGTCAGCTAACTTAAGAGTAAGAAGAAGAGGAAGAAAACTTGCTGCAGCTGCACTTTTTAGGTACTTTACATTGTTAGACAGAGGATAGATAGATTGTTAGACAGACAGTTCGGTGTAGGTAGTTTGTTTTTTTATTTTTGGAGGTGTTTTTTTTTTTGGTAGGTGTGCAGCTTGTGTTCAGTTTTGATATTGAGGCTATTGCAAAGGTCTATCCAAAAGTTCCGGCAGAAAGAGAAGTTTTAGCTGGCCCGAAACTGAAATATTTGTTATGTGGCACACAGTTAAAAGTCCAGAAGTTGAGAGTAATATCTATTTGCAAACAAACGTACAGAATTAGGATATATATAGCAGATATCATTCGCCATACGATTCAGTGTGTGTGTGTGTGTGTTGGTGTAAATTTAAGATCTAAATAATTGGTATTTTTTCTTGTTTCTGATTTGTTTTCTGGTTTTCGTTTTGTTTTCATTGCACTACTGTAGTAAAACTAATGACAACTAAAAACAACATTTGGACACAGCTCTCATCTTTCGATAAGTGCTGCTTGTTGGGATATGGAAGCTTTTTTGTATTCTTTTCGGGACTTTTTTAAATAATTGTTAAATAAATAAAATGTGTGTGTACCTATAAGAGGAACAGCATCCGACGTTGTCGGCATTGACTCAGCAACAAGGTTTAGAAATACTGTTAATGATAGTAGTATAGTTACGCCTGGAACAAGAGATACAATAAATACGTATATCAAAAAAACATTTTGAAATAATAAACTAAATGACTGAAAATATCAAAGATAAAAAGTAAGAAATATTATTCAAAATATTTATATATTTGCAATAAGTTTTGCGTTTACTCATTTAGGTTTAAAGTTTTGTTTTTTTTTTTGGTTTGTTTGGATGAGTTTTTTAAAGAGGTCGTTCTTTTAAGGAAGTTTACAACTTTTGTTGTAGATCTACAACTTTAAATTAGCATGTTCAGAGTGCTGCCTCTTATGACAGTTATATTATAATAATATTTAAGATCAAAGCAGTGGGACGAAGGGCAACACTCCGTGGTTTAATTTATTTCAATTTACTGCATTTTAGAAATACTGGAAAAATAAAACATGCATTTGTTAAGTCTAGACTAGCTTTTAAAGCAGCGTTCATAATATACTTGGGGTATTTAGTTTACGAGCTTTTAATGGGTAGTTAAATATGGTTAAATCCAGCTAAGCCTCATTTCGCTACCGCTGCTTTACCTGACCATAATTATATATAAATACGGTTTTATATATAGCCTAACTTTGTATACGATATCGTATTTGTAGTACATTTATCACACGCTGAAAAAACTTGCAAAATTTGTTTTATATATATCATATATCTGGTCATTGGGGGGCAATCAGTGTTGTAAAGTTTTCATTTTCGTTTTCGTTTTGGTGCAATTTGCATACTTACCCAGCGTCAGTTTCTCGCCCGAATCCGGGGGCAATGTGAAGCCCAGCAGGGCCATCGATGATATTAGCACGCATGGCACAATTAAATTGAAAAAATAATATAAAGTACGTCGGCGTATTTGTATAGTAAAGGTGATATCGACATATGGTTCTGGGCAGCACTGGTAGACTATAGTATTCTTCTTTCCGGGCATGGCTGAACGATAAAACTCACGATTAGTACAATTCGAATCAATCAATTTGAATGCGACATTGAGACACAAATACACACATATGTACAAATATTTGCAATTTTCTTATTTTTTTTTTTAATCTATTTATCTATATTCAAAATGAAATTTTTAATTAAAGCGGCAGCAACTGAAAATGTTCTATGAAGCAATTTTGATAAAGCGCCAGGCGAAAAGTTTCTACTTCATATTAATATATATATGCATATATACAAAATTATAAAAAAAAAATAATATGATTATAAACAGTTGATTAGGTTTAAGGTTTATGAATTTGTTAGACATTTACACATGACAACGTTAAGAAAACAGTGAAAGCATTAGGTTTATGATGATTTTTACTAACCAAGCAAGTACCACTCGCCATTTGTTATGAAATCGGAAAGATCCCCTCCATCTTCGGAATTCAAAACCAAATCCAACTGATATTTTTCAACGATTTTTTTTTTTTTCAAAAAATTAGTTTGACATTTTTGTAGACAAACGAATTTTCATTATATTTTTTAATTTTAGGTTGGGTATTGTTTTGAGTTTTTTTGGTTTTTTTTTCATTGTTTGGAGAAAAAGAAATTTAACATTTTTAGTTTGATTTAGTAATATGTTTGAGAATTTACTTAAAGCCACGTTGAAACAACATTTATGTACATAAGAGAGCATGTGTTCAAGGTGTACGAGCGAGAGAGATAGCGAGCAAGAGAGAGCTTTACTTTGTTTTTTTTTTTTATTTTATACTTATATATGCTATTGCGTTTTTAGTGCAAAGAAACGTGGAAATAAAATTAAATTGTACTGAAAACCTTATATTTGTTTGACTTCCATTAAGAGTCTTTACGTACGTCCAAAATAGTTCGATTTAGTATTTTTTTTTGGGCGTGGTTTTGGTCTGCTAACATGCAAAATAGTTGAAACTGAAATTTTTCAGTTGTTGCCACATGGGACGAAAAATTTCAAGGGTCTCACACATGATTCCATTTCTACGCAGCACTGTTGTGTGTCGTGCCAGTGTTGGTAAACGCTAACAACTAACTGCTTGTACAGCTGGCAGCACACAAGGGGCTTTATCGGTTTCTTTTTTTTCTGTTTCTTTTTGAAGTGTTGACCTAAAATTTTCAATGCCTGATTGAACATTTTAGCCAACACGCTGGAACGTATTTCGCGTGCTTGAGCACATTTGACTTTTTGGTTTTGTAATTCGCAAAAACGCAAAGAACTGTTCGACGTGAGGGATAAGACAGAGAGAGAGAGATAGAGCGAGAGAGTGAAAGATACTGATATATAAAATAAACCGGAAGATAGCTTGAGATAGAGATATAGAGTTTGGAAAAGCATAAACGAAAGCAGGGAGCGTCAAATGACTCTAGGGGTTTTCCATTAAATAACGTCGAGCCTCAGTGTCCTGAAATAACCCAAAAGGTCAATTCCCTCTAATCCTACCTATATAGTATAACCGGCTTTCTGCTTGTGTACGTGCACGTGTCTTTTGTGCGTGTCTTAGTTAGTTTTTCAGTGTATGTGTGTGCGTGTTTGTGTGTTAGCAAAAAGCGTGATTGTGACGTCTTGTGAATGTGTGATATTTTGCTGCACTGCCAAAGAGTTTACTGTACCAAGTACGGCTTAGCTCTCTTGGTGTATACTGTACTGTACTGTACTGTAACTGTGTACTAAACACTTTACCTGATTTCCATCGTAAGTCCAACTACCGAATTTCATTTCGCAATGTTGGTCATCAAATGGGAACCACGTGATGTCTATCTTGCATGTGCTCTTGAAGATACCAGGGGGCACGTACAGACAACTGCCGTTATGTTTGACCACAATGTTGGTGTGATACGTGCCATCGAATCCCTCATCCGCGCTAAATTATTGTACAATATTGTTTATGTATTATTATATTTTTTGCTGCTGCTTCTTTTTTTTTCTTTTTGTTGGTCTATTTTTTTGTATTTTATTGGTACTGTTTTTGGTTCTATTTATTTATTTCATTATTATTTTTGAAGTTTGTTATGTTTTTTTCTATTTTTATTTATTATTATTTTTTTTCATATCAAATGCGCATTCTGTTTTTTTTTTCATTTAGCTAGTTTATATATAAAAAAAAGGTATTTGGGTACGGCCTTAAGAGAGCTTTGGGAACTAGGAGAATTGTGTGTTGGTTAAGTGTAGAATAGGAGAGCTTAGGATTTTCTATGCTAGGTTTGTGTTTTTAGTGGGTGTTGTAGTGTTTAGTTTTATGCTAGTTATAATATATGTACTACTTATAGTATTTTCTATTTTGGGCTTAATAAGCTAAGGAGCACTTTCCTAAACATGTATATACATACATATATATTACTTAAACTTTTTGGGTTTTTGTCTCTCTTTTCAGGATCGACAAATTATTTAAAAACAACCTAAGGTATTTATAAACATATATTTACAAACGATACAACAATATGATACAGAACTTGCTTGAGACAGTGATTTGCGAGGCAAGAAATTGAAAATAATTATCTTTGAGTTTGGATAATTTATTCAATAAAATTGAAATTTATTCAAGAATAGTTGGGGCGAGGCAACAGCGCGTTATATCTGCTAGTACATAGATGTACACAATTTGTTTTAATATTTTCCATTTATATTGTGTGCCAAATGGCATTTCCATTGTCAGCACATTTTGGCTAAGCAAATAAAATCTGTTAGATACAATAACTGTATCTAACTACATGCCGTATCTGTGTGTGCATATGCAAATCAGGAGCATACAATATGCAAGTGTGCTGAAGTCAAAGCCAGACTCAAGTGGCCTACACCATATATACTATATATATACTATATAAAAAGATATACGAGCATTTCCATTCCTCGCATTGCAATAAAATGCAATTACTTTTATTTTTTCGGGTGGATTTTTGGGGGTGTCAAGAGGCAGTCGAAAAACTGTTGCGCAAACATTTTGTACGCAATTTGCATAGATATTTTGAGTTACGAGTTGTTTGCTGTCATTTGGCGTATTTTTGCGGTCAACGTGACTTGTACGCAATCTATGTGGATGGGTGTGTGTGTGTGCGTGTGTGGCTGTGCATGTTAGAATGCGACCTACACACGCACACCCACACACCTTAAATCACGGCTGGATTGCGATTTTGCGGTTAAAGTGCGCATTTAATTGGCGCCGCACAGCACCTGGGTCTATGGCCGCATGGGCGTGGTCACCTGGAAGCTTACATGCTATTGTTGTGGCATTTAAGTGGAATTTGTGCCCCGATTAGCGGCTGCTGTAAACATGTACAAGGCACATTGGCACACCTGCTGCGCATCGAGGCTTGAGAGATTGTGGCCTAAGCGTCAGGAGGCGTGCGAATAAGCCAAGAGCAACCACTGCAACAATTTGACTAATTGAGGCAACAACAATTGTGGCATTCGTCAAATTGTTAACTGCGGTCTGAATATTTTCCACAAGTTCAAATGGGCTTCGAAATAGCAGACGAAAATAGAACAATACGACAAATTTGAAATGCTTCGACAACATGTCAATATCAAGTCAATCTGGGTAATCAATGACCAAAATTAAATCCAATATTAACATAGATTAGGCTTTGGGAAAATTATGGTGGCGGAAAGTCTACGAAGAGGGTTTACTAACAATTGGGAATTTCTATAGAATATACAATATAGAATATATTAAATATTTATTTGTGACATATATTTTGATACACATTTTAAAGAATTTATAATTCTAAATTCAAACATAATTATTTTAAACATACATAATTATCATCGAGGCCAAATGAAATTTCCCTGAAAATTGGTTCTGTTTCATTAAATTAAGCTCTGATGTTTTAAGGGGCTTGGTTGTTTTAAGGAATTGGAAATTTTACAAATCTAAATTATTGCCATTTTTATACCTATGCAAAGGGTGTTATAATTTTGTCATAAAATAGCGACCCTATTAATTATATATATTCTAGATCAGCATTAACATGTCTGTCTGTCGTCTGTCTGTGTCTAAGCGAACATATCTCGCAGTTTTAAAGCTATCGTCTTGAAACTTTGCATAGGTAAGTCTTTTTCTTGCAGGCAGTACATATGTTGAAAACGGCCGGATCGGACTACTACTATATGATAATATAGCTGCCTTAGGCAAGATCGATCGAAAATTAAGTACTAGTATAAACAACTTTATTGATATTCTAAGTAACTCGACCAAACTGGGGAATTATTAGTTCCACTGTGATTCTACTACTACCACTATATCCTATAGCTATATCCTAGATCGGGTAGAAGTTCTTAAATGGCAAAATATTCTGTTTTCCAAGATATTTTCATTAAACTCAGCATTGACGGGCTTCAATATACTCACATATCTGCAAAAGTGTAATGTCTATAAGGTTATTATATCCTTACTTTCTATTAAATAAATATGTAAAATTAATGAAGAACTGAGACAAGACAAAAATGCCAAAAAGCATAAAAATAAGTAGAGTTTTGAATAAGTTATCGAATTTAACTTTAAAAACAGCATTTATTGACGTTGTTCAACTCTTATTTTCAATATTTGTTGACGTTACATATCAATGTCTGCTAACATATCAAATTCCTATTAATTCGTCAAACGAGCTAATAATACGTTTTTTATATGATTGTCGATTCAGTTATCAAGTTATGCAAAACCTTTATCATACCCGTATTTATTTCTGAGAACCATTTTTTACATTTAAATTGCGACGTACATTTTTATTATTTGAAAGTGAAAGATTTGGCAGTCTTCTGTATTAGCCACGGCTTCTGGCTTGGCCAAGGCCAAGCTGAAATAAATAAATAAAATCATTGCCAGGGCATTATTAAAATTGATGTTGGTCTTGACCAAGCCGGGGACAGGAAAGCGAGAGAGAAAGAGGGAGAGAAATGGTCTACGCTTCAGTTGGCTAAGCCACAACCGCTGTCAATTTCATTTGGGCGCGAAGGCCGCATTTCTCTGTTTTTACTTAGAAACTTGCACATGCTTTGTAATCTGTTTACGGCATTTACCAGATAACATTGCAATTAATGTGAAAGCTTTTCGCTGAGAATTTGCGTTCTGATGACCTAATACAAAGGGTATTATGAATTTCCTATAAAGTGCGCAACATATTGAGCGTTGCCCATTTGATACCACAAAGTTGGCTAAAAGGGTGCTGAGGTGTGCTTCGAATTGAGCTGGATTTAGTTGTAGCTGAACATTACAAAATACAGATATTCTGTCCATTTTACACTGTTATCATTTGATAATGCCTCTTCTTTTCTCCTTTTACATCATAAATCTCAGACGTGGCTAATATCAGGAGAGACTCTTTTGATAATAAAAAATCTAAGCCCAAGTCGATCGATAAAGTCAGTCGCACTTAGCCAAAGTTGATCGAAGCGTATTTAAGCTTCAGCAGTCTCTTCTTTTTTTCTGCATTTGGCTTAAAGTCCAGCCTGCGTAAAAAGTATCCCAATTAAACATCTTCCAGATTGAGATTCGTACAACGCACATTGAAATCAGCATAAATAAAATTACGAAAATTCCAAGCTGGGCAGATTGATGTGCAGAAGGCGTTGATGGGCTCCAACGAACCAAAAAAAAAAAATTGGAAATAAAAACCCACAAGGCCAATATATATACGTATTCAGTAAATGTGTGTATATGCCAATGTATTTGTATCTGTAACAGTAACTGTATCTGTATCTGTATCTATAAGCCTTGTTCGTCTTGCTATTGATCTAAATGATGGCCGCACATTAGCAGCGCTGCCGACGCATACAAATTAGGCTGGGCCAGCTCTCGTTCTGGCCATGGCCAAGTCGAAAAGAAAGCTGAATTAATAAATTAAACCAAATGAAAGTCAATCGCAATGTGTTCCCAAATACGTTTGCGACACACAAATCGCCCAAACGTGTGCAGATTTTGAATTCGCTGAGATAAGCTTAAGCTTCTCTCAAATATTGTTGAACTCTTAATGGGCATTGCTATTATTTTTGGCGAAATGGGCGTGAAACTGTTTCATGGAAGAGCCTCAACGCTGACGTCGCCCTGTGCAAGTTCATTAGTAAATAAAGTTGACAGTCAGTAGGTTGTTGCGAGTGGATGCTTCGTGCGTGTACAGCCACGCCCAATGTTCTGGTCCTAGTCCATGGCTCTATACAGTGATTTACCCTGGCTGGAATACGACCACAGGGCGAATCGATATGGTATCTTGGCCTTTTGCATAGATACTGTCCGGAACTTGCGTAGGCCTTGCGGCATTGTCAAGCAGCTCGCGTGGTCTATAGCCGGACCGTAATCAACACCGGATGCTGCGTGCCAGGGAAATTAAAGCCAGCACTACGTGTGCCTGCACATTGTGTGGGCCGATAATCTTAGGGCCACGTTTGGCTTTTAAACCTTTTGTTCTTGACTGGCATCTAAACTTCATTTACGGCCACGTTGTTAAATCCTGACATCAATCAGGTGGGAAAAAGCGTATCCAATGCAGTGTAATTAGCTCAGCAAAAAAATTTGACACTACGCCAGGTGCATTTTAGCCACAATTTGTGCAGCTGCCATATTTATCTTCATTTGTGTGCCGCTGTGTGTGTGTGTGTAAGTCACCTACGCCCGCTCAGCTTTACGCGCTTTTTAGATCTGTACCGGCACTAAGGGGATTTGCGGCATTTAAGTAGTTTTTAGCCATTGCTGTTGGTTACATTTTTTTTGCTGGTTCTGGCATTTAAGTAATGGCTTAAAATGTTTCAGTTCATCTGGCTGCTTAAGTAATGTGGCATAAAAGCTTTTTGCCGCGAAGCTCAAAAGTATGCCATGGTTTCTTTTGCTGACACTGCGCAAAAGTTAATAAAATAAATTGTGGGAAATACTTTGTAAAATATTCGAAAAAATGCTGCAGTTTTTATGCCAAACGTTTCCGAATGCCGCACAAAGTCCAATCAATGAGATGCCTTTGGAAAATGCTTTGTATAAAGAAGTGAATACAAAATATTTGGAGAAATACATTTTACGAGCAAAACTTTAAGGAAAACGTTTACGAATGACGCACAAAGTAGAATCGAAGAAAATTGAATAGTTTCGAGGTAGTAAATGGCATTTAAATATACTATGAATATAAATTGAGTATAACATATAAGCAAAAATGTTTATTTGCAAAAATTCAGAATTAAAGTAAAGCGAACGCTTTTCATGGCGAAAGTTGTTTTTATACACAGGCGATATTGCCAGTTAATAATTTAAAATAACGAAGAAAGAGACATATTGTTGAGAGAGAGAGGCAGAGAAATATATTTGTATACATGAAATGTTTGCATGTGTGTTTTTTTTATTAAAATAACCTTTAACAGATATTCTAGTTAAATGAAGATACCAGAACACCAATGTTTAAGCCTTAAACCCTAGTACACAGCCCACAGATTTGTTATTGAGATACTTCCGCAGCCCAACACGCAAACACACACTCGTAAATTTGCTGTTGTGTGTGTATAGCATGTTGATTTGTAACTTTAAATTTAATCTAAGCTGACATGCAACTAAGCTGAGCTTACAACAAAACTTAAACTAACTTAGAGAAACCTAATGAAACGACAATTGGTTCGATTTGTTGTCAATTCAAATTAAACCGATTGCTTGTCGTAAATAGTTGTTGTTTGTATAAAGCAAATGTCTGGAGACATACGATTATTTGGCGACACACAAGTACATATAGATTTAAGATTGGGTATAACAATGGTTTAGATAATAGTTATACATAATATACATATATGGATATTATTTGTGTGGTTATTGATGGGTTAGTTATAATTGGCAATCCACTAAAATGTGAAGTATGAAAATATTTATAGTTATAGACACGGTGAAACACAGCTAGAACGTACAATAGCACACGTATATCAACAATGATAACAATTGATTACTTGGTTAATAGGTAAACACACACTCGCACACACACATACACTCTCGCAAACGCACACACATACACTGCAGTGAGTAGAATGAAAATTATATGGATTTGTAATTATTGAGTGGGCATTTCAATTGCGTAGAATGTAGAAAAAATCGAAAAAAGCACACACGTCAAGTAATTGTGGTTGCAGTTATACCCTGTTAATTACGGAAAAGGGCAGCTTGAAAGTAAGCTCTCATAATCTTTTTAATGCATGTGTTTTTTCATTTTATTTAGGAAAACTGAATATTCAGTTAGTTTATAACATATAAGAGTAGAGTATTATGAAAATTGTATATATTATGATGTTTATTAAATATTGTTTTAATTTATTAGCTAAAGAGTATTGATATGCATATTTGTAAGAATGTGCCTTAAAAGGCAACTGAGCCAATTGCAGGGCATGTGATAGTCGAGCACACTTGACTGAAGCTTGCTATGATACATGTTGTTGCATGTGGGCAGGGCGTAATTAGCGTTTTTTTTTTCAACTTTATCAACTAGACACACAGATACATACATACAGTAGACACATACATACACATAGATATAAAACACAGTTAGTTATAGTTGGGCTTTTAATAGTAGTGGGCATGTTTGTATGTTTGGCACATGGACTAAGTGAAAGCAAATGGAAATAAAGTTTTGCGCAAAAATTTGTACTTATTGTTGAGTGATTGATACGTGAATTAGGCAAAAGTTTGTCTGCATTTCGAGCGTGATTCGATTCGAATATCAGCATTTAGCGTACAATTCATTGATGAGCTGTCCCACAGAAATAAAAAGTTGGGAACGAAAGAAATAAGCGAAAATGCAGAATGTGCTAACTATTTGGCACGATAAAGTCTAAGTCTGTGCAGGAGAATAATTGAGCACGTTTTTACTCAATTTTTCGATTTGCAGTTTGCAAGGATTTCTCCTTGAAAAAAAAGGGGTCAGAGTAAGTCTTAAATAGAAAACAAATAGAGAAGAAAGGCTAGGTACACTGTATAATATCTTGGGAAGAGACATAAAATAGATTTGACCTTATTATATTTAATTTAACTATTCCTTCAAAGAAGTAAAAGTTCGATTTACAAGTTCGATTACCATTTGTGAATCTGGGAGAGCAATTTTCATTTGCAAACTATCATCGGGTTCTATTCTCGACGGTATATTATAAAAATCAATTTTTTCAATTTTTGGATAGCTCACCTAAGCATCGGCTAGCCGAGCAGCTGGCTTTTAGTTATGTCTCCTTTTGTTAATGTGAGATTTAGGTTTGAGATGTTTCAAGATTGAAATACTTTGTTTTAGACGTTACATTTAATGCGGCTGTGAAATGCCATGTTTCAGCTTTAATAAAAATGAAAATGATTTTGAGTAGCTGCGCTTAATTTAACTCTAACTAAAGCGTTTATCGACTTACATATGTATGAGAGCAGTTTAATTATTTTTTATATAATTTGGTTAGTATAAGTGTAATTATTTATGAAAATATGTTGTCTAATGTGTGTTGTTGTTTGTGGCTTGGTGTGTGGGATGTGGGTTAGCGTTAAAATGGTTGGAATTGTATTTATTAGAAGTGCCAACAAAGTCCAAACTTTGTTCGGGCACTTGATTTTTTATTTGGTATGGAGGGATTTAAGGTTTTTGGTACTTTTTTTTTCATTGGTATTATTTATATATGCGTTTTTATTTAGTTTGTTTAGTACGAGGGATTTGATTTCTCATGCACAATACTTGAAAATCTATTTTGCCATTGAGTTTGTGTTTTTTGCAAGCTACAACAAATACGAGTATAACAAAAAACATTCTTCTTGTTTTGTTTCCTCTTTTCTTTGCTTTATTTCTTGTTTTATTTTTTTTTTAGGATTTGGCCAAATAAATTCAAGTACTGAACGTCTAACCAGATATATTACACCAGCATATTGTTGAACAATTTCTTATGTTGGTTATTGTCTATTACTTTTTTTGTTTTCCGTTTCGCAACTAAGTACTGAGAGCAAACAATATACTACGTATGCATAAACTACATATGGAACAGATCACATGAGATTATATTAGGATCTGTTGAGGTATGAGAATTAGGAATTTTCGATTGTTTCGAACAAACTACTTGCATAATATTCTGGTTAAACAATGTGTTTAAAGTTCATGGAGTTTAGTCTGAGTTTTTATTTAGTTTTCTCACTTTTTTCGATTAGAGTTTTTTATTGTTATTGTTTAATTATAATTAGATGTTACTGATTATATATGTACGTTCGGTTAGCATTACGAATCCAATTACAATGTGAGGCCCACATCAACGGCAAGCTGACAATGTACAGTCCCACTAGAACACCACTGCGTGTAAACTACTCTTATTTGAAGTAAACAACATTTTCATGTTTTCGTTTAAAAATATAGTTTTTTTTTTTTATAATTTTAGTCGTTTGTTCAACATAAACATTGAAAGCAAATCAAAATTTTTGGTTAACATTGAAACACAAGTACAAATAACTAAAACAAAAACATAGTCGATTATGTTTAGGTTTCGGCTTTGCGTTTTATAATAAGTAGATACACACACAAACAATAGCGAGTGGATTATGATACGTTTATAATAGGTCAGGTATACATATTAAATATATTAAATATGTCTATTTTTTATAAAGCAAGTTTACGCTTTGGCAAACAAAAATTAAAACTAAACATGAACAAATATTCAGCTATAATTGAACAAAAAAATCGAACACAGAGCAATAAATATTGGGCGATTTGATTTGCAGGAGCTATGGAAATTTATTTTAGTTTTAATATATCGTTTTCAACATTTTGTTTATGTTGGAAAATTCTTTCATTTCATCGATTCCAAAAATAATACAGTTTGCAATCTGTTTGCGATGAACGAAGCGCAGCTTAATTTAAATTTAAATTTCAACTTTAAGAGTTGGCAAGCATTTCGACTGTATTTTAAAGACCAAAACAAATATATTTGTTTGTTATTTAATTCTCATTTAATTATAAAATAGCTGCCAACGTTTATAATTGCAATTGGCCATACTGTTTTAAATGTGTTGAATTTTATAAAAAAAAAAACGTTACGAAAAATGTTTACATTTTAAAAAGTATATTACTCCTTGTCCAAAGATGAAATGCATCTGAAACTTATTATAATATAATTATACTTCTTGCACTTGTTTGTTTTTTGCCGATATTTATGTAAATAATTATAATATTTCAAAATTCCATCACTCCTTTTTGGGAAAAACGAACAGAATAATAAATTCTCAAGGAGTCCATAGCTGAACAATACATAATCTTTAGTCTACCATAAAAATAAGCTAAAAACAAACATTCCGTTTTAACAATTAAAGTGCACAAACCAGCTACAAAAATATCTAATGGTTATTATATAAATTAAAACAGAAAACTGTAATCGACTATCATAAGATTTATAATTTATAACCATCATATGGCATAGCTATTGTGGCTATCAGATCGTTATACACACTTACCATTGAGTCTCTAATATGGTAAAATATATATGTGCTTGGTTGGGGCTTGATATTTTATATTTTATACCTTAAGTCGAAAAGTTTGACTGCTTTCACAGCTTTATCACTAAGTAGCGCATTATCAAAAGTTTTGATTTGTAGTCGTTTATTGGTTTATTGGGCGTTATTGCATTAGCTAGTTGTGGGCATTGACCCATGCGCTTGGGTCTGAAACTGGACACTTGCGACCACTTACCTATTGTACATGAGCACATCGGGCTTCCACAGTTTATTGGGCGTAATGCGTAAGTCCTTGACGCCGCCATATTCCGTTTCGTTCCAGCGCAAATTGTAATCGTTCCATTCCTATATTGCATATACATAAGATATTTTAGTAACAATAAAATACTTGCTTCTAGTTATAGACTATTGAAAAGAATAGAAGGGTAAATAATAAAGCGACGTGATGTGATAAGAAAGTGAGACAAGAGACACACAGAAACTAAGTATAGGCTCTAAAGTACATACATATAAACAAATGAAACTAAGTAATGCTGAGCACATGCACAAACAAACGGGCACATACTGTACAACAGTGCTATGTTACAGCTATGTTAAATCAATGTTAAGTTCTATGGCAAGCTGTTTCGTTGTTATTTAACACATACTTAACATTTACAACAACTTGACAGCAATATTGAAGCTAAGTTCTTGCAGTTGGCCACACAAGACTCACACCTACATACACACGCGCACTCACACACGTACGCACACACACTTGACAAGTTTTATAAACATTTTGTTTGCGGTTTTTATACCCTTGCAAAGGGCTATATAATTTGGTAAAGACTGTGCATATAAGGATAGAACACCATAAATTAAATAGATTCTGGATTAGTATCGTGGTAAATAAGCTTTGTATGTCCGCATGTCTTTAAAAAAAAACAGAATAATCTCTTGATTAAGATCGAATTGAAGGATGTAATTATGTCGAAGATTGGATTGCTGTGAGAGTAACAACCTGCTAAAAGCAGGCGTTTTGTTTTTCAACTTTTTTAATTAAATTCAAAAGTTGAGATCTTTAAGGCATTAAGGAATTTATTTATGTTTATAAGTCAGCAAGGGTATCTAAGCTGCGGCACTGTAAAGTTCTCATTTGTTGCCATTGTCATCTGAACGCGAATGCCTGATCCTGCAACATTCCGTCCACGACTGTTCTGACTTTTGTAGCACTATCTTTTGCCCCAGGACGAGCACTGGCAGGAGCAGGAGGCTCTAGCACAGGACTAGGCTCGCTGGCAATGCTTTGTGTCATTTTGCGGTTGACTGTTTGATGTTGTTGTTGCTTGTTGCTCTGTTGCTGCCACATGCACAAACATACACACACATTTTGCAACTTTGCGCTTTGAGGCCTCGCCTACAAGTGGTTCTTGTCATAAAAGCGGCAAAGTTTTTCCTCTAGTTTTCCTCTTGGTTATTACACTTCTGCTGCTGCTGCTGATGTTGTTGTTGTTGTTGGTGTTGCTGCTGTGCTTTATAATTAACACACACCCACACACATTTGTGGCATTTTTAGAGCAAGCAATTGTCTTGCTGCCTCTTTGCAACAAATCCCTTTTTAAATCAAAAAAAAAGAATGAAAAAAAAAACAAATAAAAAAATTTAATTACACGCCATGACATTGCATTAAATTATATATGGTAGATATTTGCTCGCATATATAGTATACGGATGCGTCTGCTTGGCTTTAAAAACTTTCTACTTTAGTGCTGTTATTGTGTGCGGTTTTATGACAGCTGTAAAAATAGATGACGGTACACACTAACCACACAGATATATAACCAATTTTTCCCGACAACTCCCCCGGATACCCAAACTCTGTAGCAAATTGGACCACGCATTACGCAATTTTGTGGCATAGTCGAGTGAGATTTTCATGCTATTCACAATGGCAATTAGTTTTGGGTAATAATATAACACTTCAAATTTTTATTGTTGTTTATGTTACAACCATACGGATTTTGTTTAGAAATTAGAGCTAAAACGGAAATATGTTAACATAGTTTTTTACTAATTTAGTGATGGTTTTTGCGACCTTTTCATATTGATAATATTTGTTGGCTGGCTCGAGGTCCGAGCTTTGGTAAGATAAACAGCGAAAACACTTTTATTTCATATTTTGCTTCCAATATATTTCGGGTTTCTACTAATAATAAACCTTTTTCATATTATTTGTTAGCTTATTACAAAGAAATTCTAAATTTCTAAGCAACAGCGTTTTATTTTCATATGTTCCCCATCATATCTAAGTTTTGCTGATGCTCGCGCTATCTTATACCGAGTATAACTTTTATTTATTATTCCAATTTCACTTATTCGTCATCTTTTCTGTATGTTCTCAACTTTAATGGTGTGAAGAAGTAGAGATTATTTTTGTCTTCAATTTCGTAATGTGCGTCTGTGCCTTATACCTTTAATATTTAATTTTTGGTTATTTCACATAATTTCTTCTTGGTCTCAGGGATTTGAAAGCCCTTTTCTTGCTGCTTAATGTCACAAACTCGGAAATCAATTTATGTTGCAATTCCAATCGTTTCCCATTATGTCTCCGCTACGTGGCCTTAGCCTAGTTGTGGTTAAAAAGGAACGACAATTTATGATGTTCCATTTGCACTTGATTCTGACAGTGCTTGAAACCTGTTGGGCCCGAATGTCGCCTAAATTTACCAATGTAGCTGCAAAGCTCCCCGCCTGCCCATTGAAACGAGTGGAAAGGCTCTTTATAACGATCCATTTGAGTCATGTAGATTTGCGGGCTGGCCTTTCATTGTGAAAACATTTAAATTACAAACTGTTGCTGGAAATTGACAAATATTTTGAGGACATTTCAAACTGTCAGTTAATAAATGACGCATAAGCCATCAATCAAATTGCCAATTGTGGAATATTTCGAACCCAAAATGACAACAAAACGTTGCATGAATCACATTTTGGGAGATTTTGTTTTTTTTTTTTTTTTGCCCCTGGACAAAACCGAAAATTACAAATTACAGGCCGCACATCGTACAACACATACATATGTTGCGGATCTTGGCTTAATCATTGAGATGCGTGGGCGTGGGGCGTGGATTTAAGGGCTGGTTTCGATGTGTTAAATAAATAATTTAATTAATTTCACAAATTGACAGGAATTGACGAGTGTTTCCACAAGCCCTATGCCGGATATAAGCATGAGGAGTTCATGGAAAAAAATCATGTAAAATATACCCATTGCGTTTCCGTTCAATAATTCGCAAAAATCATATTTTTTTAGCACACACATACTACTCACACACGTTTCACATGCATTTTATATAAAAAATTAAACTATATTTAAGACATGCGTAGTTAAAGTTTGTGGGCTTATTGCACGTTGTAATATTGTACAATTTTGTATTTCCTTTTCTCATGCAAATTTGTTGTTGTTCATTTGTTGTTGTTGCTGTTTAGAGTTTTTGTTTGTTTGTTCCGTACATTGTTTATGTGTTTGGTTTTTAGTTGCTCTTAATAATAAATGCCAAAAGAAAATCTGTTAAAAACTATAAATTAATATTATATTTGGCAGCAGCTAAACCTAAAAACTCAAAGTATATAATATATTTTTGAAAAGCATTTAAAGCTACTTAAAAATGTATTTGAAAACTAAATAGTAGAAGAATAAAATAGGAAATCAAACTGCATTATGCTTTAGCTAGTTAAAGAGTTTAAAATATGTTCTTTTTTTTTGTGTAATAATGTAGATATATTTAATAAAGCGCATTGATTTAAAAATTTATATATTTAAATTCAATTGTATTTAGGGCATGATGTTTAAATAATTTATCACACACTTACTAAGCCACGCAATCAAGCTAAAAAGTTGGCTCAGTTTGAAATGTTACTATAGAGAGTTAATGGAAGATAGTAGAAGCTTTACAAAAAGTTGGGGGTAGAATAGAGTTGGATTTTCGAATATACAAAAATTGAAAGTTTCCGGAACCGAAGGTTCCTAGTAGTAAAACTGGTTATAGAAGAAGTTCAAGAAGTTCGGGCTTATAAACATTGAGTGCTATTCGTACAACTCTTAGCATAGGGTATGGCCGTGTGTGTGTATAAATTATGAGCAGGCAAAAAAAACATTTCATTAGCTATGCCTAGCAGCCAGACTAACTACGCAACTAAAGGTGATCCTTTGAAATAATATATAGAATTTTTGTGTATATTTGAACAGCTGCTCAGCATAGCTAACAAAAGGTTTATTTGTACTATTTATGATATGGTATTTAAAGCATATGAATTATTTAATGTAATGCTATATTTAAGGTTTTTATGTTTAAATCACTTTTCAGTTTAAGTTGAAACTTACCAACGAAAGCCAAAGATTCGTTATAAGTAGTTGATTTTTCTCGTCCTACAAACGCATTTTTATAAAGTTTGTTTACATCAACGTAAAATAGAAATTAATAAAACACAAAAAATCAATGAAGTATACAAAAGGAGAGAAAATATAAGTTAATCAAAGGCAAAAGTTAAAAAGAGCAGAGCATGATAATAGAAAGTTTTTATATATATTTGTTTTATGAGTTTATAAGAGATTTTGTTGTTGTTATTTTTTCTTCTTTTTTTTTTATTATTATTTGTATTTATGGTTTTTGTAAGACTTTGTTTTGTTTTTGGTATTTTTTAAAAAGCCTTTGCTTACGATTTGGCTTTAATGTGCTTGGCCTATGCATTTGAGGTTATGTGCAGCTAAAGTTAGGTAAGGTGTTGCGCAATTTTAGGTTAGGTTTCAGTTATGAATTGAATTTCATGTGTTTTCCCATTGAAATTGAATAAAAGCTCATGTAATTAGCTTGTCGCAGGCACAAAGACCGTCCTAATCAAATAGCACAAAGTGTATAGAAAAGCTATCAAAACTTTGTTAGCTCACACAAAGCTGCCTTGGCCTTGGTCCTGCAACAAAACTCAATGCTCAATTTTAAGCTGCTGGTTGGCAGAGGCCGAGTTCTTTTGTGTCCATTGTGCCAATTTGCTTAGCATTTTATCGGATGTGGGCATGTCAGTGCAATAAAAAACTTTGAACTAGCCATTGTAGGTATCAAAACCCATTTATCTTTATACAAATTTTAATTAAAGATATTTCATGCTGGTGGTCTATTGTCAGTCAAACGTAGACAGGCAGGCAGTCTGTCAAATATATGTGTATTGTGAAATTTAATATGTCGTTCAAGCTGGTTGCGGCAATTGTCGTTTGAAATGTTCATATATGAAATTACAACCCATGCCATTTCCCTTGCCCGATTCACTGCCATTTTCATTTGACTGGCATCTGCATATGAAAGCCAAGCGTTGAGGTGACTTCTGTCATTAATAACTTGCCAGTGTAAACAAAAACAGAAAAAAAGAAAACAAAAATGGAATATTGTTGTTGGCCAACAACAACAGCAACAACAACATCTACATTTTGGCCCAGTTAGTGCCTGACAGCAGCTGCAGTAACGACTTGAGCCATTAAAAGATACAAGGAGTAGGTAGAGGGATATGGAAGCCAACCTGACAGCCGTTTGGTTCAGGATATTTCGGTGCTGCTTCTGTAATGATATGCAGGATGGGAACCGGGTCCGGGGAGCCTTACTCAGTTTTGGGCCACTTAACGTTTTTGGTAAGCCAATATGCGCAGCACTTCCTCTCGACATCAAATGCCATAACGTCTATATATGCACGCGCCTGTGATATGTGTTATGTGATATTTGCTGTTGACACCTTATAAAAATGGCGGTTTTGTGCAAATTTCATGTTTATGACAGGCAGTTTGCTAAGCGCACTTCCGCAAAGGGGCCGCTGGGGCTACACGAACAGTTGGGAACTGGTCGAGGTGCTGGCACGTCTTGAAGCGAGTTGCAAATGTCGACGATGCCAACATCGACGCATACTAATGATATTTTTTTTTGAAGGAGGGTTAACTTTTCGGCTTACCTAAAGAAAAGGCATTTGCATTGTCACAGGCATTATGCATCGCTTGAATATATGTTGGTTCGAATCCTGAGCGCCCGAACGAACATATGACCCTTAAGCCTTAAGAATTATCTAACCTCTGCTGTTGATATGATCTACTTCTTTAAGGTAGGGTATTCATTTTGCGGCACCACTTAACAGTTTTTCTCCTTTTCTTATAACAATTTACTAAAGTTGAGGCATCATTTGCAACAAATGACATTGGCATTAAATGCTCGCACTTTGTAGCTACTACGCTTAATCATATCTATATACATATACTCCATGTATATATATAAAAATATATACATGGTACATACGACTATGTACCTAAGGGAAAGTTGTTGTAGAGTTTAATATGCCACTTCGCTGTTCGAGTAAGCGACTCGTTGAGCACGTTGTCATTGCCTGCATAAGCTTATAGATTTACTTTGCATTAACGTGCCAAATTGTTTTTAAATGAGTTTCTAATGAGCCCACAATTGCTGATGTTGTTGTTGTAGTCAGAATCTAGATCCAACCGGAACATATAGACCCACCGACTTTTATGATAAATGTTCACAGCGCAGCTAGCTTGTAAATGGGGTATACCACACATGCCACATATGTCTGGCTGTACAGAGCTCAAGGACAAAGTTTGTTAGCTCTGCCAGCTGTGGCCCCTTAACCCTACTACCGCTCCCCCTTCCTCCTCGCTGTTGTAAATGCCACGACAAATAAGTGTGTGATAAGTGCGCACAGTTTGGTTGTGCGCCAAATTGTTGCATGTTGGGGCAACAGTAATAAAATTGGAATTAAGCTAAGGGCTTTATGTAATGAGCTGTAGAAGTGAAAAATGTCAATAATTTGTAATACTTATTCAGCACAAATGTATTGAGGTCTAATGAAAAAGTCAGAAAATTAATTATGAGAAAAAAATTAACTTTATATGAAATTAGAATATTTCGGGTTGAGGAACTTTAATGAAAGAAAAACCTCAATTAATTATAAATAAGATGAAAGTCATGGGCTTTCAATTTCCTACTCTTAACTTCAAAAACAATAAAATAAGAATGGGTAAAAGTTTCAATATTTATGTCTAAAAAAATAAAATCGTAATCAAAGGATGATCAAATTCTCGGTTCTTTCGCCCTTTGTTTCTTTCTGCTGCCCTGAGCTTTTGACATCAGTTGCAATTTAACTAGCTGCTATTAGCCGCTTAAGCACCTTCGAGTGCATGTTGCACTTCAGGGCTCCTACATTGTTCCTCATGCCCAAAAGAACCCTCTATACATTTCCTTTTGACACATTTCTATGGCCAGTCATTTGGTGGGCTTTGTGTGGCTGCAACCAGGAAAGTCATTAAGGGCGGGTGAGAGGGAAAGGGAGCGTAGTAAGACAGGGGTCCCGGTGTTAGCCGAAAAATGCTAATGACTTCATTTCTTAAACTTTGATGCCGCCTGCGCCCGGGCCAGGACCTAAGCCTCGGCCGCACAATGTGCATTTTAATGGCGTGCCAAGGAGGTGGCCTCTGACACTTCAGAGTTCAAGACCGCCTCACGTACGCCTCGAAACGTACGGCTGGTAATTTTGCCAATGACACTTTACCATGTGCTGGTGTCTGGTTGCATTGCCACAGCTGACTGACGGACAGACTGACATGCCGGGGCCATCGATGCTTAAAGCACCATCATCATCATCATCAACAACAACACGAAAAACTAAAATGAAAAAAAAAAAATGAAAATCAAGAAAAAACCTTGTCAGCCACTGAGCACGTTGCAACATCATGGACACTTGTTATGCATGCTTCCTATGGCTTCCTATTTTTTAGAGATTTTTAAATTTTACATATGTAGCCGCAGGGTATTCAGGGTATGAAAGAAATTTGGTAAAAAGTCAAAAGAACAAGCCCAGGAATCCGTTTTAAACATTTTAACAAATATGGAAATAATCTGATCCAACAACAAAATCCCATCAAGAAAATCGTTTATAGTTTAAACAAGTTGTGTAAATTCAAAGTTTCCTAAAAAGCATTTGTACTTTGATAATTAAATGCTTTATATGAGGGCATTAACGTAGTCGTCGGGTTTTTGTTTTGCTGTGGGTGAAAATTTAGATGCGCAAATTTCATGTGTATGTGTGGAAATGCCAGCTACATGTACATCATCAGCATGTGGGTAAGCTATTAATTATTAGTAAACTAATTAGCGTAATTGACAACGTGGCCGGGCAATAGTTGAAAATGTCAGGGCTAAAATTCATAAAGCTGTAGTTAGGTTGAATAATTAATGCGGTTTGGAAATCAACAAAACGCTGCGGTTTTTCTATCAATGAATCAATCGCAAAGTAGTGCATAAATCAAATGCACGATTATCGAAATGCAAATACCTTGAAATCTAATAAATACATTAATTACAGCGCTTTAATTAACATTTCGTGCCGCATATTAAAGCCGAATCGTTTTCTTTTTTTGTTTGTTTTGTTAAATATATAACAATTCGATTTTTAAGTTTCATTTAGGTTTGTGTATACATTTATGTTTAAATACAAAAAGAACACCTAGGTTAGTTATTTAGTTAAATTTAGTTTGGTTTTTAAACAACATGCATGCCGTCTTTTGTTGTTGTTGATTTTTTTTTATTTAAATATATAGTTTTTTGGCTTTTATTCAGTTGTTTGGAAACGTTTTATGACATGTACCCAGCAATAATTTAAGTTGATCAAACATAATCTGTAATAGATATCGCATATGTATTAGTACATAATAAGTAAAAAAACACGCACACACACACACATACCAAAAAGTGGGCAGGTTGCAGTTCAAAACACAAAAATGAACAAATACTCTAAAATTCAAGTGATAAATTAACACGAATCTCACAATTATATTTATGTTAATTAATTTTTAATTAAAAGTGTATTAATGCTTGCTCTAATTTGTCTCTAATGCACTTAAGACAAGTTGTTTGTTGTCTGACTTGAAGCACTTGCCAGAATATATGTTTAATCCTTCAATTATCCTTTTGTACATTATTTGTGCAATCAACTGCTATTCTAGGAGCTCATTTAATAAGGATTTAAAACACAACAAAATAATCTTCTGTGGAATATTTTGACAAATCAGCGTTTGAGCAAATAACTCCCGATTATTTTGTGCAAGATGTTTTTAAGGATGATTTATCTCTGTAGCTGAACTTTTCAATAATCGCTTTAAAATGCTTTTAATCCATGAATGTGCACATTTTAATTAATAATTTTTTATGATTTAATAGTAGATATTTTACTACTATAGGATAACATTTATTATAAATTGTAAAGTTAAATTTCCGCTTTTGATATTGATTTAATTATAATCAAATAGAAATAATGGAAATGGTCACATTTTAAAATTAATATAAAATAATATTTTTATCATTTCTGGCACAAACTCAGACAACATTATAAGGGCATTGCGTTGAATATTTTTAATCCAAGCTGTCATTTAATTAAATTCGATTTTTAATGTGTTTATTTAATTTGTATGACTAAACATGGAACACAACAAAAAAACAAAGTAGATAACAAAGGTAAACAATGTTGGATAGGAAAAAACATTTATTTAACTGAAACAAAGTTTAGACACATATATAAATTCATATATGTTAAAACCACACAAAGACAACGACAAAAACGCCTAGACACGCTGCTAACAAAATTGTTTAATAATAAATGTTTTAGTTTTTCCATTTGGGTTTTGGTTTTTGTTTTTTTGGTGCACTATGCAACAATGATGCAGGTTTCATTTTTAAACATGTTTTTTAGCTTTTTTCATTTTTTGTTGTTTTTTTGTTTGTTGTGTTGCGGTGCTGTTTTCCCAACAATTAGCTAGAGTTTAGTTCTAGATGCAAAACATCAAAAAAGCATTTTACAAATTGAAAATTATTTGTTTCAGTCATAAATCTCGCAGAAAAAATGCGCTATTAATTTTATTGAAAAGGGGTTTTTGATCAATCGCACCAGCTTCAGGTGTGCCCACAAACAGAGCGTAAAAATTGTTGCTGTGCATAAATTGTTATTTATGTTCCTGTTCTATACCCTGTATATGAGCAAAAAGTGAGCTGGAAATGGAAGCTAGTTTGAGTTCAGATTTGGAAACTTTAAACTACATAAAAATATTCTTGATTAACATTAAATAACTTGTGCTAATAATCATAATATTCATTGCAGCCCCCCTTGATTTTTCCCTACTTCCATTTGGCATCTGTTATTTCAAATCTAGGAATGTTTTTAATAAGAAGTTTTTATAACTATCCCAACTTAATGAGCATTGGCAATCTAACAAAAAAATTATTCAAGCCTTCAAAGAAAAGAGCTACAGCTACAGGGTATCTGCTGGTAGACTAACGCTCTTCGACTTGATTGTGTTGATTTATTTGTTTGTGCTTATGACTGGAGTGCTCTATGGCAATTTATGCCAATTTAGCAAGAGCCCTCGTCCATATGCCAAGGCAGTTAGTTATAACGAGCTGGGGCCCAATTTCGAGTTAAATGAAAATGTGTAAATCAAATATTTTTAAGGCTGAGTATTCCGAGCAAATTGAGGACTAACAGGATGTTTACAATAGTTTATCTATACTAATGTCTGGTAGCACAAATATTGTTTTCAAATTTATTTGTTTGTTTAGTTTTATTTCGTTTAAGTGTGTAGTTTTGTTTTGTTTTTAACAATTGCTTTTAATTAAAGTGACTGCCGTTTGCAGTTTTGCACTAACAACAATATATGTATGTATATATATATATAAATATATAATTTAACGGTGTATCACAGCAAATAAAATTTCAATTGATTTTATATATAGTATTTGTATATTTTTTCACACACATATCGAGACAACACATATTTGATAAAGACGCTTCCGTAATCAATAAATTAAAAAGAGGTTTATTTAAAAGAAATGCTTGTGTTTACTGTTAGCTAAAAAGTTAGTCGCACTTTGTTTCAAAATCAAATTAAAGCAAATCAAAAGAAATGAAAAGCAAGAGATTACCAAAAGTAAAACCCTAGCAGTTGATAAGAAAGACAGACAAACAGGTGCTAGACAAATTTGACGGCTGGTACATGTCACTTACCAAATTTAACCACGCATTTGTGGTCAGAATCTGATTCTTTTCGTCCTATAAAAAACGCAAGAACTCGTAAATTTAACTGTTATTGAGAGTTGTTTTTTGTGTGTTTTGTTTTTTTTTTTTTGTTTAGAGAGAGTTTTTACCAAACTTAAAACCGTCGCGACGGGCACATCAAAGTTTTATAATTTGTTTGAAGACAGTATTTTCAAGTATTTGAAGTACCAAAATGCTATAAATGATAATATAAAACTGAATTTAAAACGAGTGTGATTAAAAAAGGTTTTTTTTAAATATTTTTCTCTTCAAAAAAAAAAAATATATATATACAATGAGCGCGTAGAGAGTTATTCCTTTTAAACGTAAATTAATATTTAAAATAATTTAAAAAAAAATTATTTTTTTTTTATCTATGCAACTGAAAGCACATTTACTTAAAGTAATAAATGTGTCTAAATAACGAAAGAGCTTGAAGTAAAAACTCCATATTATAAGAGCTCAAAAATTATTTATATAAATCTCTCTATAATTAAAAGCTTGAAGTAAAAATTCCTTTTTATAAAAGTTAAATTTGTCTTATATTCTCTCTCTGTTAAATACAGAGTTTAAATACATAAATAATTATTATTTATTTATAGAATTAAAATCCCTTTTCACTTCATGACAAATTATAATATAAATATTCGGCGAAGACTAATTATGAAGTGTTTTCAAAGAATAAAAATCCTTATTTTTATTAGAAAATATTTAATATTAAAAAGTTTTTATAAAAAATATTTATACTGAAATCTAAACGATATTATTTTGAAGTAAGAAAACAACTTCCTTTTTAAATGCTTTCATTATCTTTTCACTTTATGTAGCTCAGTAGTTTGTGTATCTTTTTTGAGATGTGTGCTTTTGATTAAATATAATACTCTAAGCTGCCAATCAATAAAATATTTATAGACACTTTAAAGCATTTTACTCGTTGACACAACTGTATGTTGTCCTTGAGAAAATCAAAATGCATGTGTGTTAATAGCAAAAAAATTAGAAAAACTCAATTAAAAACATTTGTAGCTATTTGTGGTTTCAAAAAAAAAAAGGATATATAAAAAAAGTTCTAAACAACGGGTACATGTCACTTACCAAGGCTAACCACAACTGCCTGTGGTCAGCAACTGATTTTTCTTTTTTCAAAACTAAATTTGCTTTTTCTATTCAGAGACATTGTTGTACTCTAGACCGTCGCGACGGCTACCCATAAAAAAAACTCCGCATAGCCTTGGAAATCCATTCCATTAATTTGATTTTATAATTTGTTTAGTTGATTATTGGTGCAGTTGCAGCTGCTTGAGAATTTTGACTGGTGGTCGTCGCTTCTCTATCCCTATAAATTACAAACTTACCACATCGATGATTTGCTGCAGCGTCAGTCCAAATTTAACCTCCAGGGGCTCCGATTCGTTGGCAACGGGTCGCTCCAGTGTGTTGTACGTGGACAGCAGGTGATTGAGTAAGCGCTTCTCGTGTGGTCCCTGACAGCTTTCTGCAACGAGAGACGAAAAATACGTTGTGTGCCAATTAGTGGAGGCTTCAAAAACTCAATTCTGATTTATGTTTATGGCACATTCAACAAATTTAGCTAATAAACGACTTTCACACACATATATATACTGACAGCTCTCGTGACAGCTCATTAGAAAGCAATTAAAAATCTTTCAGCAAATCGAATTTTTGGCAGCCACCTAATTTCGCTAAATGGTTGCCCGTGTCGCTGCCAACCAGCAAAAAACGTGGCGTATGCGCAATAAGTATGAGCACATCCATCATTGTTTGAATCGCGAGCAAACATTTATGTCAGGCCTTGAGATTTTACAATTGGGTGACATCTCGTTAAATGCAGTGGGAGAAATTTATGAATGATATCTTTTTATGTTTCTTCTATTCTAATCCGTTCCTTTTCTCTGCTAAAGTTGATACTTCTTCATTCGTTTAAATTTCACTTATACTATCTACGTATTTGGCCTTTGCGCTACCTTTCTCTTAAATGTTTCCCTTCCTTTCGCAGGACTTTTGTCTTATCTTCTTGCAACTTTCTTTGTGTTACATTTTCTTCATTCAACTTCTCTTTAATAATTGGCTTTCATTTTTTTCCTTTATTGCTCTGTCATCTCTCTTTCCCTTTTTTTCACTTTCTCCCTTTGCCACATAACAGTCTCATTTACATCAATCGCCCTAGCTCTCTTTCTGTCTCTTATTTTTGTGCTATTTCTGATAATTTTTTCTTAAATGTTTTTTATTAATTTGCTGCCCAATAATGCATTTTATGATGGAAAAACTTTAATATACATATTCAGAAATCTTTTAAGCCCTCTAATGGCGCTGGATGTCAAAGGAATTAAAAAAAAATTGCGCATACGCCGCATGTGCGGCAGTTCTTTTGCGCATTGCCGCTGCAGTTGTAAGCAATTGGCCCACAAAAATACAGAACGCATCACAATAGTAATTAACAATTTACTGAGAAACACACACAAACACACGGGCACACCCACCCACACTCAGGCACCCACCCACACACAACAGCCACTGACACACACGCTCACACACACCCAAAAGAACCACATCAACTTTTGCACAGGGACAACCCGTCGAGCGTTTGGGTTTGTCAGGAAGATGTATTTTTTTTGTTGTTTTTATTTATTTATTTTTTTTTTTTTGGTCACATAGTCCCTGCCATTTGCAGCAAGGTTAAAAAACTCATAAATTTTTGAACAACAAAAGAAGAGTGGAATAGGAAGTGGTGGGAGGGGGGTGGGGCAACTGAGAGCTTTCGTACTCGTAAAACCACTCAGAATAAAAGGTGCAAAAATGGGAAATCACAGCGCAAAATGTCAAAAAGCGTAACAAAACAAAGCAAAAGAAGACGAAAACGAAATACGATGGAGAAGGCAAAACACCAAAAGAAGTTAAATAGTTTTAAATCATGCAAAAGGGCGACCCAAGAGACACACACACAGGTACAAACACAATGATTGCGGGTGTATCTGTGTGTCTGTGTGTGTGTGAACAAATGTCAACTGCAATGCGAGGACAACTGCAGAACTAGGAGAAGTTGTACAACTGTCTCTCAAGGCCAAAGAACAGAGTGTAACTGGGTCAAGCTGCACAACGCAAATAAGTCGAGTTAAATGGAATATATAAACGCTTGACATCTAAGACTCTAGCTCCCAACTGGCTGACAGACTGGAGCCCAAAACGTAAAAGCTAGGACACTTTATTTTTCACAGTAGTCACCCATTTTATAAAATTAAAAGTTTTCGAAAAACTCACTTTAATCGTGTTTCACACATTTCCGAATATCCACCCACTTGACTGTTAAATGATTGTATTCAGATATGTACCACATTCATACGACCGGCTTTAAATTCATTGTCTACATTAGAAATTAAAATGAATATTGAGAAAATACCGTGACCAAGCAAAACCGGGTTATATATATAAAATATTATATATTATTAGTGTCCCTTGCAACTTTGATGCTGGCGTGTCCTTCGCATATGCGAATGCGGCTCATGTAATAAACAGAGAATCCGTTTACAGTCACCTTGACAAGTATACGTACGTGGCTGGTGGTCAGTGTCCAAGTGGTTTGCTCAGCCATGTCAAATTCATGGACTGCATAATTTATAGTTAATGCCAACATGAATTCGATTGCACTGCCTGACAGCTAACTAATGCATTTATGAATGAGCTGCTGCCTTGTTGGCCACCTCGGTGTCTGCCCCGGTGGCTGGCACAGTTTGTTCAGGCCTGGTCAATATTTACACTCCAGACGCAGCGGAGCAGGCAACCTGTCCCTTTGTTATACCTCTTTTTATGTGCCTTTTCCCCATTTCACTTGACAACTTTGCCGTGCTCTGATGCGGCCTGTGGCCTGTCATTTCGCCTAATTGCGTGTAAATAGTTTTCGCAATTGAGTTGTCAATTTTGCCCGACCTGTGTTTCGACTAGATAAACGTGGGGCTATCCCAGTTTCTACTCGCCACACCTCGTAAATTTTCCAACTTGCTTTTTTTGTTGCTCAGCTCAAATATTTGTCGTGGCCGTTTTACGGGCTGTTATAAAACACCGTGCACTACCTTTTAAGTGGAAAAAAAACAAGAGCCAATGGAGCTAAACCTGGGAGTGCGCTACTTAGTGATGTTTTATGGCTGCCATTGCGGCCTGAGGCTAAAGGCCGCCTTTCGAAACAGTCGAGTGATCAAAAAGATAGTTCAATGTATTTAAAAGCTACTATATGAAAGGGAAAAACTATTTTAACACTAAGCCTTAAGGAAAATTATCGCTCTTTCAAATCTTTGAACAGTTTTATTAAGTTTTTTAAAATTAAATTAGGGAATTTTAAAATTACTTAAATTCTTAAAGTTTAATCAAAGGAAAAGCTAACATAAATTAAAATGTATCACAGAGTTTTAAGTTTAGTTTTTCAGCTGTAAAATGACAAAAAAAAGATTATGACTAGAATTCGCTTATAATTCGCAAACGGTTTAAGCCCAATGTTCAAGCATCGCTTTCATAGCATTCAGGTTTTTGAATTTGATTTCCGATTAACAATTAAAACTGCAAAAGTGAGACAAAGTATTTCTCTTTGAGAATTGGCTTTCGCATTGTGTGCCGGCTTTTGATGGCAACTTCAGATGGCAATTAAATACATGGCTTACACCCACCGCTCCGCCTGCCCCCTTTACCTAGCCATCGTGCAAGTGTTACAAGTGTTGATAATGCACTCGGAGCGAGAGAAAGAGCGCAATTTTTATTATTGCTTGGCTTAATGATATGCAAATACATGCAGACAATGGCAAAGACAACAAACGAGACTCGAAACAGAAACAACAATAAGGCTATGTTAATTGTCGTTAGCCCTTGTTGCTCTTGTTGTTGTTGTTATTTCATGTTTCTGTTAACATTTAATTAAACGCCTTTTGCTGCGTTAAGCACGACATGCGCAACGCTTCGCTTATAGTCCACGCAATTACGCGCCATTTTCACTTTTCTAAACGAATTTTTCACAAATTTCCACTAGAGACTCCCTCCATCTCTCTCGCTCGCCCATTCTCTTGCAGTGTTTGTTGCTGTCTCGTACACTCATATTATTGTTTAATTGCAATTAGCGCGTAGCAGGCAGCTGACAAAATGATTATGACGAGTCCGTGTGTCGTCGACTCATGCATTATGCAAAGGACATGCCACGCCCTTTTACATACTCGCCCACACACACACACACACCTTGCAATTAAGTTGCAAATGCCTAGCGCCCATTGTCCTTGTTGCTGCTTTGTTGCTATTTCTGCTGCTGTCGAAGCCAAAGCGTGTTGAAAATATCTCCTTGAAGTGTGTTGCCGCCACTTGAGTGCGCCCGGTCTTCAAGCGAGCAGCTCCCCCCCCCCCCCCTCCTCCTCACGCTGCTCCAGCTTCTTTAGATGCTGCGCTGCTTGAGTCTAAGTGCTTCCCGCCTTGAGAGTGTGTTAGATTATTTGTATACCCTGTACTCATTAACAATGGATAACATAAAGGATACTCAACCCTCACAGGAAAAATAAAGGAACGAGGAACCAAATTTTAGTTTGTAGATTTTCAAATTTCAAAGTTTTTTGCACATTTGAATTCCGTATTATAGGCCTACATTTTATAATGGTCAGAAAATAAGCCCCAACCTTAATGAAGACTGCATATTTTCCTTTATTTATGTCTAGAGGGTATCTACTGGTCGCCCACCTTCATCGTAAGCTTTCTTACTTGTTTTGTGTGTGCGCCAGGTTTTATTATTCGCATGCTTAAGTAGTTAGTTTAATAAATTGCATTGCTTAGATGCGCGCGAGGGGAAAGAGTTTGGTAGAGCTCTAAGGGGAGCTGCACTAATAGTTAGCTTAAAACTTCACAACTTGCAAAACAACATTCAACTGATTTCAGTATTCGCAATTCGAAAATGAAAACCTGCGCTTTTCTGCATAAATAGCTTATACCCCAGGGTGAGTTTTCAGCATGTCGAAAAGTTTGCTGCTCATTTCAGTGAAAACTTGGCGTGAAAATGTTGTTGAAAGTGTGATTTAAACTGGGATTTTACGGATCTAAGAATGCAATTTAGAATGGGTTTAATTATTAAGTAAACACTTTCCACCTAGGAATATCTGAGAAGTGTGACATGATTATTTAAATAAATTATTTTTGAACTTTTTAACTGTAAAATAAAGAGAACTGCTTTCAAAATCTACAGCAATCATACCTTAAGACCATAAAACCTTAATTGCAATCGACGTAAAGTAATTTCTGTATTGATTGTATAAAATAAAAATAAATTGTTCTGTACTTTTATTATATACTGTCAAGGCATGTCCAAAAATTAATCACGCTGGTTAGGCAAAATCCCGAAACTAAAAACAAAAAATATAGGAAATTCCATTAAGAACTTATCTGCCTATTTTGTATGTTAATTTTTAATATTTTCCATGGCTACCAGAACAACAACTGAAAGCAATTCAATTTTCTATCCCTAGCGCAGTCGTTTGCATAATATGCCGCAGTTATACCCGAACTCCATTTCGTAGGTCAGTTCGCGCTTTGCTCTATTTCCGATCCCTGACCTTGGGCCTCAAGTGGGGCCCACTTAAGAGCTATAAACAATCAGCGCCCATTTGCCCAAATTTCATTATGGCTTTAACTACACATATGCATAATATGACGACGACGTTTAGTCCCATTCCCATTGCCATTTCTCAATTCTCATTTGGGGCAAAGAGTTTTATGAGCTTTTGAATTTTGTTTTTCGTTTGTTGCTAAAGGAAATTCAAATAGAGTCCTGCGACCTGCTCATATTAAATGCATATCGTAATGCGAATGTGTAAATTTTGTGTGTTAGCAAGCAGCAAAAAAGGCAGAGTACGCTGTTCTCGTATTTTATACTTCAAGTTTTGCTTGTAAGGGGTGCGGCGGACTCGTTGAAGTGGGCGCTTGGGGGCGGTCATGAGTTTGTGTCACGTTCGCGACTTCATTTGAAATTCATGCATAATAAGCAGCCAAGTACACACGCCCACACTGCCAGATACACACACACATATACACACGCACACGCAAGCACACATACACATGTACTAGCATGCGTACATCAACCAAATTCTGTGCAGCATGAGAGCCGCTCTTCGGGTTCGCTTGACTGTTGCCTGCATAAACAAGCACCCAATGCCGGAGCTAATTTTATTAAAAAACAACGCTAAAGCCAAATGGCAAAGAGCTGCCACGCCCCCCCGGTCGAACCCAACCACTGGACCCAGCACACTGTGCACCCAGTTGTGAATCAAAATTGATAAATTCAATGGCCCCAAATGCAATAAAGATTGACTGATTAATACAAACACAATATTTACATATCTGAATATAAGTAAAGTGCCTGGAGATCGATTTGATAAACTTGGAGAAACCTGTTGAATATAACAATATAAAATTCTGATTTTGGACCTCAATTTTTTTGAATAGATATTTATTTTCATGCTTTTAACCGATACAATTTACATGGAAGTTTTATTTTAAGATTTCATATTTATTAGATTGCATGTTTAAAAATTTTATTTTAGCAAATGTATTTATTTTTTTTGTGAATTACCAGCTGAATATCTTTGCGAATACATTGAATATACTCAAATTTGTTGAGTAGATTTATTTCTGTTTAATTTAATTTATATTAATATATATGTTTATATTTATTATTAATGCTTTTCCTTATATATTTGCCAATTGACTTAAAAATTTGTTTAATTATTTTAAAATCTAGTTGACTGAATGATCTCTCACTTTAAAAGAAAATTCTTTCTGTATTTTAATTTCGAGTATAAACTCGAGTATATAGCATTTTAAGGCTTTACATAGGAAATACTGTCAGCTTATTTGCGTAATATTTTGTATTTTATGACGGTTAATCTTTATGCGTCTAGATTTCACATACGTAGAATGATGTGTTCATATTGAGTATATTTTTGATTGTATATTTTTGGAGAGTCTGTCCGTATTGCTCGCTCTAAGAAGCTCTCACATATTTATAGCCTTTTTACACACTGTATGTCCATGTTGACAGTGGGCCCGCGCTGCTGCTGTTTTGTTGTGCAGTGTAGTGTGTAGTGTAGTTGGGCAACTGATGGAGTGGCCTGCTGTTGTCGGCGCACTGGCAGCACATAAAAATGCAGCTCGGGAGCATAAACAAACAGCTTGTGCCTGCCCCAGAGGGCTGAAAGCCCATTCCCAACGCGCACGCATCAGACAGGACTAGTAGGACTAGCAGAACTACGACTAGGGCACTAGGCAAAATTTATGCGGCATGAAGTTAGGCGAAGCGCTAAACACACAGCTGCGACGCAGTGTAGCGCATTCATGAGCTCATTTTTTATGCTTCTTCATTTTAATTAGATACATAAATTTTGGGCCATCGTTTAGGCAAATTATTGTCGCTGCCTAAAAGAATGCACGTTGATGCTGAGCACCGGTATGGGCTGCATGCAGGTTTACTTTATATTTACGCATAAGCCTTGAATAAGGGATGAACAAAATATAAATAAGCAAATTAATTAAATATTTCTATATATTTTATAGGTGGATGGGATGCTCCAATTTGTAGAGTACCCCTGCCCAGTTCCATCTAATATTGTATCTATCATTGCGCAGAAGCTTCTTTTCTATTATATATTATACCCATAATTGAGAGAAAGACTATAGTCTTTTTATATTTCCTTTTCCACAGCTATTTATGTGATAGGAATCCTGTTTAGATTTCAAATAATGTCAAATTTAACCCCTATTAGTCATTTCTTACAAATTTTAATGTATTTCTTTGTACATTGTTTTTCCTTCCAATTATGTTGTGCCTGCCACTGAGCTATGTTTTAAAATCTAACATAATTCGACCTTTATTTGGTGTGTGTTTTGAATGTTATCAAACTCCTTTATTCTCATTTATATTATATTCATTTTTTATTTGTTTCTATCCTCTCCCATTTTATTGCTCTTTTTTTTCTGTCATTTACAACCGAATATCGATCGTCATGGTATCGTACCTTTTTTTTTTGCTGTTGTTGGTCGGTTGCCACCTGCAGAACCTACATCATATTTGGGCCCTTGTCATAGTGCCGTCTAAAAAGCAGGCGACAAGCAACCTTTTTTCAATTTTGAGAGATTTTAAAGTGGGCGCAAAATCGTTGTCCTAGATAAACATGCAGACGCACAGGCACTTTAAAAATAATCGCACGATTTATGACGCTCAATCTAACCGCTAATTTATAAGGCTTAAAACCAGGCATCGGCGTCTGTCTGCTCTATGGCCACGCCCCTATTGCCCCTGCCTTGGGACGCAAACGCTTTATGCATTTTAAATTTGTTGTGGCTTACACACGTTGCTTTTTAAGCATGCTTAGTGCGCGGGAAAGAGAAAGCCATATGTGTGTGAGTGTGTGTGTGTGTGTGTGCGTTAGAGTGTGTGTGTGTGTGTGCATAGATTTCGCTCGTGGTTTTTGCGTTTGCGGCTCAACACTCGAAAATTCAATTTCCACTGATGCCAGCGATAATTTTTTCGCTGCATTCAAACCACAAAATTTAATGCTTAAAATTCTCCTAAAGCAAGGAGAGGGGTAAAGCGGGGTATAACATGCTGCGAATCTATTTAACATCCATCTAAAATACATACTGTATATTAAAAACTTAAAAAAAATGTAACCTCTGATTAGTATCAACTAAACCAACCAAATAAATGATGTTGTGAATCAAATTGTAATTCACTTCTCTGAATATTCTTAGAAATTTTCGTTCCATAAATTTGAGATTAGGGTTTTTGTATTTTATTTTTGAATATGAATAGCATATTCCGAAACTGAAAATAAGTGTACCCATAATATGGCAAAAGTGCATCTTAAAAAGGTATTCACATATTTTTTCAAGTACATATTTTGATAAACAAATTAACGTTTTTGTTGTCTTTTATGTTTATAAATATTCATAGATTGTTCCTATTTACCTTTCAGGATTGTTAGGATTGTTTCGATAGAACTCAAGAACCTTTAAGACGTAAGGGTAAATTAATATTATTATTATTTTTTATTATATACATCGATTCAATTTTTTAATTAGCCCTGTCCCGAGTCTTACAGGAAATATAAACTATCCTGATTTAAACCCAGAACCACTTCTTTCGCTTAGATAACTTAGTTTCTGAGGACTGCAATAGTCAAAAAACCTCATTCATATTTCACAATAAATAGTCTAAAATTTCACCTTTTCTTGACCTCTAACTGAGTCAAATTCTCAAATATTCCAGGCTTATAATTGATATTGCTGTTTCTAGGCTGATAATTTGATTTGGCTAGCTATAAATACTATAGTTATTTTTCAATTTAAATGTGAATTATATGAATTAAGTGACAAACAACCAATTTGAATAATTGAACTGCAGTAATCTGACAAAATGCATTTGAATTTTATTTTTGCACGTACCGATTAAAATTTTGGCAAAAACAACACGCGTAAATGGGCTCAAGTAGGCTCATCAACATTTACATTTGGCATAAGCAATCTCTCTCGTTCACTTTCTCTCTCACTCTCTGTATATATCTCTTTCTCTTCTGCCACGCCCATATTATTCATGAGCGGCAGGCGCTGAAGCATAGCAACATATAAATTTGCCGCATAGTTTTACGGCGCGCCAAAAACTTCTACCAAAGTCTCGCAGAACAGAAAACTCCAACCAATCGTCCCACCATCTACTTATGTGTGTGCCGGCAATTGCTTGAGTATTGGTAACAAAATTAAATGTGCGCTAAGTAACGAGCAGCGCAGTGTGAGAGCTGTGTGGGAGCTTGAACCTCTCTGACAGCAAGTTACTTGTAGGGGGCTGTGCATTTGCTACGACAAATTAAAAGCACTTGTGATTTTATTTTATGATATGATTTCTATGCGAAGCGAGCATGAGAGACTCTTGAAAAATTATGCATATGTTAGAAGTCAACGGGCAGGTCTATAAATCGCACCAAAGCTCTGCTCTTAAGTAGATTGTCCTGAAACTTGCCGACAAGGAATGCGAACAATGTCGCAAATTGCGCTTGCTCCGCCAAAGCCAAAGCGCCTGCACAGACAACTTTAAGAATGTAATTTCATCGAGTTAAGCAATAGTAAGTATTACTTTATAGTAATACAATTATTTATTGCTTGGATGAGAAAAATGAAAGGGAGTTAGACTTGGGCTTAGGGTTGGTCAATTGATTGACATTAAATTTGAATATTTTTAATTATTCTTATGAGTTGCGTGCTTAAGCTATATATAGTTTCCAACTAAACTTTTTTTTTATTTATCACAAAATCCTATGATTCCAACCTGAAACTCCCTTGTTTATTTGCATTGAATAGTAAATTTATTACATTTTTATGCTGCTTTTTATAGACAAATAAAGAAGAAACTAATTTAATCGGTAAAATATTAACAAGTAGTTATAAAATTCTTACTGGCTGTGACAGATATACATTTTCTCGTTTCCCGCACATTTGAGGGCATTATTATATGAACAAATTTTAATGCAATTATTTATAGCTTGAATAACTACGGTCTTTAAAAGTTATAAAAAGTTGATTGCAATTTTCAGTACTCCTTAAATGTTGAACATTGAGTAAGTGCTCTTCGGCAAACAGTTCGGAATAAATGGAGAAAAATTCAACTGCGGCTGAGAATCCTTTGTGCTTTTAAGCACACAGACTTCAGCCAATTAATTGCGCATCGCAAAATTATAATTAATAACATGGTTTAAAAAATAAAAAATAAACGAAAAGAAAATAAAGCTGCTTGACCAAAAATAATATTAATGGGTTGCATTGCTGTCTCCGAGTTTCTCCGATTGATAAATGCTGTGGCAAATGGAATATAAACTGTGAAGAATGTGCGACAGTTTCTGGTTTGTACTGTGACAAATTGAAAACAACCGCACAGAACAATGCAACGAACGTTCTCGCTCTCTCTCTGTCTTTGGCACTCAATCTTTTCTCTCTCTCTCTCTCTGTCTGTGGCCAGTCGAAAGCAATTGAAATCGCATGCAACTGTCATTAATCAAGTTGCAACTTTGCCACAAAACCGCACATGAAATCAACTCGAACTGTAAGTCGACTCTTGTAGCTGGACAAATTAGTGAAGAGCAGCTAAAAAAACACCTGGAGGGTAAGCACGATCTAAAAAGCGTTAAGCTGTCAGACATTTAAAGAGAAATTATACCCTATAGGCACAAGAAGTCAGTAAATTGGGTAGAGTAAACCTGCAGAGCTGGCAAGTTTGTGGGGGATTTACGAATAGGCGAGTTATGTGCACAATTTGTGCGGCTTTGCTAAGTGTATAAAAATGTCAAATTAATTTCAAGTGCTTAAATGCACACACATTAGGCAGAAAACATGTAGGTGCTCTCTCTCTCTGTTTGTGTGCGTGTGGAGAACTAGAGAATTTAGTGAGCATATTCCCCTATGAAATACATAAGCCTGGGCGGCAACTAAACTGGCAACATGTGGCATGCTCGAGTGACCCCCAAAAATATGCTACACAATTGTTAACAAGCCCAAGGCTTGATGGCGCCCGTTCATGTGCATGTGTGTGCTGGTGTGCGAGTGTATGCGACGACAAAAACGTTTTCATTCATGAAAATTTTTACACAAAATTACATTTGCCACAGCTCTCTCTCTCTCTCTCTCTCTCTCTCTCTCTCTCTACTTGGGCTAACTAACTGCCAGAGCGTTGGGTAGCCGCCACAGTGCGGCAGCCATTTTCTCTAAATTACTCAGCCACACATACATCGTTTATGTGTGTGTGTGTGTGTGTATAATTTGCGTTGCCTTTCCATAAATAATGAAATGCTCTTTCGTTTTGTAGCTGTATCTACTAAGCTTGTGTGTGTTGTGCTTGTGTGCCTCGCCGACTTTTGTTTTTCACATGTGGCAAACTTTATGACCAACGCATGGGTGGACACACACCTACACACTCGCACACACACACACAGAAAGCCCGGCTAGGTTGCCAAACGGAAGCCAACTTACTTTACACACATGCCCCGCATCCGTTTTACAAGTGGCATACAAATTTAATCTGTCGGTTTTCTGGGATTTCCTCATTTGTAGCAGATTATAATCTACCAGAAACCCAACCCACACCCCTCTCTGGCCCTCTCTCTGCTTTAACCCAGGCCTAGGGTCAGTTGCCATCAATAGGCGTAAATTTGCTTTCGTTTACCAAAAGCTCACAGTGCCCAGCACAAACGTTAATGAGTTGCTAAGTGTTGGCGGTGTCGAAAAGGAGGTAACTGGGGATCGTTTGTCCAGGGGTTGGAACCAGCTCAATCAAGGGGTAGCTGGCAAGTTGCATTCAAGCTACGTTTGTTAGCTGTAATGGCATATGGACTTAATTGATTGAGTTTTTCTTTTCATTTTACTCAGCAGCTCCTATTTCCAATAATTACTTGGCTGCCTTTGCGGTCCAGTAAAATTCTAAGGTATAGAATATCACGGCTTATCAATTAATTTTTCCCTTAGTAATAATTGTGTGCGTGGCTTAAATGCGTTAATGATAAAAATTCTAAAAATATACATTTATTTTATGTATTCATTTTAAAAATTATATAAAATGATAAATATATAAAACATATAACAATAAATATATATTTTTTTGAACATTTTGCTCTGCAACCAATTATTTTTGTAAATTTAATACATAATTTATTATGTTTTTTTTTTTTGCTATTTTCTCTAAATATTTACCTGCTATTTCTGATAATTCCCCTAAAATTAAGTACTTTCTATTTTGCTACGTAATTGTGCAAAGTTTGATTGAGAAAACTAATTTCAACTTTTTTGATATTATTTTCTTGAAATTCGCTTAGTCACTTTATTGTTTTAACGCCTCACCTGCAACACTTTTAATGCTGTAAGAAAAACTGCCTGCCTTCAGGCTTTGCCGTTTTTAATAGGGTAAACAGTTTTCATTGAGGGAGGTTTTCTTTACCTCTGAAAGTTTCCGTCAGCCACCTTCTGGAATTGTCGAAGCTGTGCAACAAACTTGTCTTGAATTATTGCCCAAAGGTAGCAACTGCAATCGCATAAATTCTATAAATTATGTTATGCAACTGATGGTGGCAACTCTGGCAACTAGGTAAACAAATGCTGCAAAGTTATTATTTTTTGGCTGCTCATAAATTTTCTACTGGCATTTGGCGTTGATTTTTCAGGCCAAAAGCTTTTGCTTTCTTTAATATTTATGAAAACAAAGGCGTGTCACCAAACACCAACCACACCCGAAGGCTGTGTGTTGTCGGTGTGTGTGTGTGTGTGTGTATGTGTCTGTGTCTCATTCATTTATGCATGTTGTGTACACATTTGATAGCTGTCAACACAGGAGACGGTGTCGGCCTGCTTAAGTGCCCTTCATCATATTTTATGTAGCTGGTGAGGCACCGCCAACGAGTTTTACGAGCTTTAGAAGACCAATTCACAGCCGGTGGCATTAACCTGACACATACTCGTTTGAGTACCCGTACGAGTCACTCGTAAACTCAACTTGAACTCGTGACTGAGCCACTGAGCCATAGAGCTTCTGTAAGAGTCGGAGTCTCGGATATTATGCTTCAGTCTGGCCTGCTGTTATTTCACAAATACCGAGTTACACAGGAAATTAACACGAGTAAAAATCGGCAATAAGCCTACTGCACATCCTTCCATCCTTGGCCAAATGGCTGGCAACAATGCTACAAGCCGTTTACGTCACCAATAAATGTTCAAATAAGCAAAGTTATTTACAGTTGCCAGTCGACGGGCAATGGAGGGGAACAGCAGGCCACAATTGTAGCTCATAAAGCAGCTGAAATGTTGCTGGAAGGACCTAGCAAGAAGCGAAGGGGCGTGCTAAGCCTTTTACTGTGTAGGCTGTCCAAAATTTATTGTAAATGGTCTGGCCATAAATGCTATGGAAATTGCCAGCTACAAAACGGGTTGGCTTGCAAGTTTGGGGAGAAAATGCTTTTCCCAATTAATTTTCTTAATATAAAAAAATATTAAAAAACGCATAAGGTCCAGAAAATAATTATAAGCTACAGTTTCTTCCAATTTTTTCTCTACTTTTTACATTTGAAATTATATTGTTTGATATCGGCATAAACCTAAAAAAAGGCCCTAGTTGGAACTAATGTTTGCTTTTAGGTTGGAATTCCGACTTCGAGCTGTTGGGTCAGGTCCTAAGATTTCCTTTTACTTAAATGTAGTTTCCTTTTATTTTCTTTTAAATATCATATAAATTTTTTTTAGGATTAAGTTCAAGAGTTGTCAAAAACAAATTTTGTTTTGAATTTTGCCACCTTTGTGCTTGTTGTTTTGGCTTCAAGATCTCTTTTTTTTTATTACTTTCTGCTGTTAATTATATTTTTGAACAATTACTTCAACTAACCCTCGTTTTGCGTGAGCCTCAGAACGTTCGCGTTTGTGTTTCTTCTTTTTTCTCTGACGCTGCTCGACAATTACAGCGAAATGAGTTTGAAAATAAATTCACATTAATTGTTGTTGTTTTGGCAATTTGTTTTAAAGTTTTGGCCAACGCCCCAAATTTAATTGCCAACCAGGCGTTATACAAACCACCCGCCAGCCGCTGCCCAACCAAGCGCACATGGAGCCTATGAATGTGGGCAAACAGATGGGTAGGCTCAATAGGGCATCAGAAACAACAACAACAACAACAACAACAATGTCGCGGCTGGTTGATTGTCGTTGTAACGCTCTGGCGACACATTGGCTAAACGTGAGCCGAATAAGGACAAAGTCGGAATCAGTGCCAAATGCCAAAGGACACACAGAAGGCGACAGAAACAGGGGACACAGTCAAAGTCGGAGTCTGAATCTGTGCTGCATTTGGAGCCCGAATTGGAGCCTGGGTGCACTTGAGTATGTATTTCACTTACGGCTTTTATGGCAATTGGCGTGAAATTTGTAAAATGCATTTTTGTCGACTCTATTGGAGTGTTTGTTGTCTGTGTGGTTCTATCTGTCGCCTGGCCTGTTGACTAAATTGAGTTTCAATTGCCGGCACATGGCAGCACGTGTGAGAATACTCGATTGTTTTTCTGGCGCCTATTGGGCTGGTATGGCATTGTTTATGTATGTGGACAGTTGCATTCGAATCGAATTCTCTTCCTCTCTCTCTCTCTCTCTCTCTCTCTCTCTCTCTCGCTATCATCCATTATATCCTGTACTCGATTCTCTCTGAAGCTAGCAGCTGTCTAAATAATTGAGGTATAGTTTTTCACAACTTTGCTTTACGCTGCATTTAATTAATCTACTATGCAACTGTTTTGTCATTCGATAAGCCCCATATAATGGGTTGTGCAACAAACCACGTGCCACAAAATGTTACTCCAAATAAATGTGCAATATGCAACAATAATTAAACGTCATACGCGGCGTATGCGCAATTTTCCTCAAAGAATATTGTGTGACTGTCGCTTGGCAATGCCTCCACCTGTCCATTGATTCTGATGTAAAACACAAAATACGTTTTGTAATACGCATTAAATAACCGAGAAACGATATGTTTGGCAATTTGTTGACAACATAATCTTACTAATCTTTGGTAGAGTTCTGAAATTGGCATACATTTTAAGCTCGATTGGGAACAAATGTGGTAACCGCTAGTAACATGAATGTTGAACAGTTATCAAGGAAAACATTCGACATCAGACATTTGTGAAATATAAGCTTTTCAAACTGTTGTTGAATGAATAATTAATTAATTAACTATTTGAAAACGTTATTTCGAAAGATATTAAACTACATTGCTTAAGTCTGTAATTTGATTTTGATTGTAAATAGTTATAAATTATATCAAGACAAATTGCTTCAACAGTTACTTTCTCAGATATTTTTAATACACATATCGAATTTTATAGTTTCTCAGGCTTGTTAAAATTTGTTCAGTAAATTAAGCTCCCCTCTCACAGCGCCCTTTTGACATGCTGCCTATCAGGTTAACTGGCTTGTTAAGCTTTCAGGTAACGTAGCCATCGATTTCTTATGCAAGCACCCTCTGCGCCCTTCTCAACGCTTCTCATGCGTTTAGAATTTCACACCTCACGCTTGCTCGACTGTACCTGCTGTCACTTCAACTGTTACTTCAACTTAAACCTCAACGGCAACAGCGATAAGCAGAGAGGCTTGGCCCGTTGCCGTTGCAGTTGCAGTGGCAAATTGCCGGCATAAACTTCAGTTTCATCTCGTATGCAGTTGCCCTCCTTTTTATATATATATGTTGGCCCCCGTAACGTAACAAAGTGGCATAAACTTGGCTAACATATGGCTGCAGTTGACGCTCTGCCTGTCAGCTGCTGCTGCTGCTGCTGTTGATGCTGCTGCAGTTTGTTGCTCTTGGCCATCGTCTGGCGTTTGTTGAGTTATTTGTTTGTTTGTTTTGCCCGCAACTTTTTTGCACTTGCAACAAAGTGCAATCTTATGTGCCACATGGCATGACAGTATAAAAAGGCCAAAGCCTGACAATAATTATGGCATGCGCTATTATGGCTCTTTTCCTCGGTAATCAAATTCACACAGCTGCCTTCACGCTCACTTCTCCACCTCGAACCCCCTTCATTCATAAAAAAAATAGCTGCCAGCGAGCCAAGTGGCAGTTGGAGTATTGGTGGCTGCAGCTGCTGAAGCCACTTTAACATGCACCGCAAAAAAACAAACAAAACAAAGGGAAATGGCAACAAAACCGCTACAACAACTTGAGGCAAGTGGGCAACTGCCTCAGTGCCAGTGCCAGTCCCAGTCCCAGTCCCACTCTCAGATACAGTCGCTGTCTCTGTCTTTGCTTTACTCCTTGGCCAGGATGCAACTTGCAACTTGGCTGCCTCATTCGCTGCCAAGAGACGGAAACAATGCAAGAAAAAGAAATTAAAACTTGCGCCGCTGTTAAATAAAAAATGTGCCAGCCGCAAAAGGCAAAACTTTTTCAATACCTCGTAATCTAAAGAAGCTTAGAAACTGTATTAATCTTGATTACTTATCAGGAATGTTAAAAATAAACAATTTTTTATTGAAAGAGTATCTGTACTTAAAAGCAGTGCCCACCTTGCTTCGTTTGGGCATAAAAATGTTATTTTAAATTATAAAATTGTGTTTGGAGTCCTTATAGTAAAAATAGCTTATAAAAGTTAGCCTAGCGCCTTAATGTTTTAAGAATTTGAAAACGAATTTCGAACTGATTTTATGAGGATTTAGGTAAAAGCGCTTTAAATTCACAAAATTAAATTTTTTAAAATTTTTACTAATACCATATTTTTATTCTATGCCCATGTTCCATTATAAGTTCATCTAGGTACAACTACAGGGTACTTTAACAGTCAATTTCTCTTTGTAGTCTGTAAGTTTTTTTTTTTGTTTTGTAGTTCTTTCCTTTGTTTAGCTGTTGGCCATTGTCGGCTTTGGCTAACGCGCCGCGGCAAGTGCAATGATTCATTAGCAGGCGTCATAGCCGACGCAGGAGGCAGTTGAGCGAATGACTGAGATGAGTTGTTGGCAAGCAAGTTGCCAGCTATTCAGCACCCATATCCATTCATTCAAGCATTCAGTCAGTCAGTCAGTCAGTCAGTCAGTCAGTCTGTCAGTCTGTCAGTTAGTCAAACAGGCAGCTGCTGGCAAAATTACTTCCGCTTCGCTTAATTGCATTAGGCAAACCCGCGGAGACCCATAGATAGACAGTGGCGGAGAAGATTGTTAGAAGGGGGATACGGAAAGCTAAAGGGCAACGGGGACGTAAAAGTTTTTGGGCGTCTTCCCTTGCCCGCTGCCCTCCGGCAATTGCAGTTGCAGTTCAGTCATGGCAAACCGCAAACACGTTCACACATGAGCGGCATTCAGAGTTTTTGCCATTGTTGCCACTGCTGTTGTTGTTGTTATTGTTCTTGCAGCTACTTGTTGTTGTAATTGCATTATTTTCATTAACAAAAGTACAACTTGGTCTACGCTTTTCGTCACGCCGTTTCGCTGCCTGCCAAGGCTCAGGAATACGTTTGCATTTCCGACACAATAGTTTTATTTTTTTTTTGTTTTTTGTTCGCTCGGAAGTGAAGGGCAACCCTGGTAGCTGTGAATTGAGTGGTATACTGTGCATGATGGGGTAAGGTTCACAGTAATAAACTTTAATTAAAATGCATAAAAGTGTGTTGCGCAACAGTCGAGAACTGAACACGTATTAAACCAAATCGAGCCAATTGCAATTAATTTATTAAGGAAATATAACTGTAAATGCGCCATGTGCTCTTCCTCTATACATATAAATATATACATATAAATATATACATATATATATATATAAATATAAAAGTAATTCCAAGCATCGCACTACTCGTAATTAACAGCGCCATATCCATTACCATTCTCAGTCGCAATCCCATTGCCATTGGTAATGAGCCGAGTACCCGGCATGAGGTTAAGTGTTAAATGCGACGGCGGAAGCCGCAGGGAGAGCTACTCAAGCTAAACGACAGGCGTTCAATTCAATCGGGAGAGGGTGGAAAATAAGTGGAAAAAATTAAAGAGTGTTCGAGAATCCAGCAATCGAGAGGTATTAAATTAAAAACGATTGTGGACGGAATAAAGTAGGAAAAGGTGCAAGAAAATTGGCTTAATAGCTAAAATCAGCATACTCAACATGTTGTTAAAAGCTCTTGACAATCTTAGTTTGTACCCAAAAGCCATATATTTATTATTCACCATCCATTGCAAAATTGCAACAGGGTCTTGATATTTTAATAATATTTTAATGCAACAAGTAATGTTATTAACTATCATTTACTCATTTACATTTACTCAAGAAGTCTGCCAATGATCTTTACCGTCTTCTGAACGTTTTAACAACATTTTACGCAACATTATTTTTATAACATTTATTTACCATCAACTACAGAGCAACCATGACGATTTTGATATTGGCTTAAGGGATCTATAAATGTTATTTCGCAGAGTGAATATTGAGTCTAAAAGATTTTAACATTTACTTAACAGAATATCAGATCTTATCTTATCTTAATTTCTGTTATTTAACAGATTTGTGGATGTTATTGAGCAGGCTTTAAATCGATGCCTTAACATCTATTTTCTCATATTAATTGATTCACAAACATATTCAAATGAAGTTCCTTTGTTGAGGGTGAACAAAGTTTATATATAATTATTATAATTTTAAACATTTATAAAAGTCTTAATTAGGACTTTTCAGCTATTAATATCAAACTAATTTGTAATTTTCCAACTTATTTGGCTTTAAACACACATATCCTGCCACATCTTCAAAGAAAATTGTTTTAAACCGTCGAAGCAGTAAAAATCTACTTGTAAGAGGATTTATAAACAGATTTACCAGCTGTAGTCAATTAAAGAGACGCCATTGACAATTTTGACAAATTTTGGCATTGCTTTAAGCGAACTTTTTGCTGAAACTGGAAAACTAAATCATTGTTTTCAGTATTTCCCCCGGGTGAGACAGTGTTGCGAGTTCTGTATTTGCGGCAAACAAAAGTTTATCTGACAAATACATTTCAATTGTTATGCGAACATTAAAACAATGCGTCAGCTATGGAGTGCACCCCACCCGCCGCTCTACGCCGCCCTGCCCTGTCCCGCATCAAAAATGACAAATGAAACTCAAAAGTTTAATGAACCGCAGCAACAGTCGCAAAACGAAATTTTGCTGAACACAATGAGATGAGGCCAGCAAAGTTTGGAGCTGGTTTTAACGGAGTATTCATTTTTTTTTTTTGGAAGGGGCGAGTGGGGGAATGGGTGTGGGCGTGATGGCGGCAATTAAATTTTGCCCACGAAATGTACAGCTCAATGCGCTACCCTCAGAGCAATAATACTCATAGTCAGCGAAGCAGTTGTCAAAATTAACTAAATGCGGCACTTCTCATTAATCTCTGTCGCCCAGCTTTGGCAGTTACAGCAGCCGCAGTAGCTCTCAGCGCCAGAGGCAGCTGAATGAATGACCAGCCAGCCAAGCAACCAGTCAAGTTGCTGCACAATGTGAATTCTACTAATAATAACTAACAATGCTGTGAATGACAGTTCTTGACCAGAAAATACTCTTTAGAAGCAGTCAAGTTCAATTTTCATTTCTTAATATCTGTGCTTTGTGTTAGACGAACTCGATGAGTCGACTATGAGATATTAAGTTTAAGCTTATGTATACCCGAAATGAATACGGTATGTAATTAAATAAGTTAAATAAGAGCAGGTCACAAATAGGGCAAGCAATTTTAGCACGTGAGGAAAGATAGCTATGTCTAACGAGCTTTTTGCTTATCAAAATTGCTTGTTTTCCATAAAATAATGTTTCCAATGCCTGTTACAGACATATGCTTAAATAATGCATACCCCATGTGTAACGTTTAACGTTTACAGGGCATAAAAATGAAAAATTTACTCAAAATGACAGCAGAAAGTTGCGTGGCTGTTGCTGATTCTCCATAGAAGCTGCTTCTGTTGCTGTTTTATATCTTGGTCAACAAGAAAGACAAAAATGAAAAAATATGAAAAAAAAAACTGGAGACTAAACAGAAGCAAGTGCTCGAAAACTGGACGCATGTGGCACAGCTTTAGAGAGTTAATCATTTTGTTTTAGCAATTTGTTTGATATATGTTTTGTCTGCTGTGTGGGCAACGGGGTGGTTGGTTCTCTTCATAAATGCTATTGCGAGCAAATTTAATTAACACAGTTCAGCACAAAAAGCACATGAAAATAAATGGATCAACATTCTAAGCAGATAATGACCGGTGGGGGGTGGGCTGAGGAGGGTGTCAGACTAAAACTTGTTAATATATGAAGATCTGTAGTAAAGCGTCAAGGGCTTAAAGTGGTTGGGATAGTTTTAAGATGCTATCCCGAACTATTTTGATCCCGTACAGGTTTCTTTGGGCTGCCTAAAACAAATTTTCCCTGCAGACCTACAGATTTAGATCGTATATTAGAAATATTTATATTATTATTTATGCATTTAATAAAAAAAACTAAAACAAGTAGTTGATTTGACCGTCCGACCAGCTATGCCTCTTTTAAGCTCTTAGTTGAGAACATTGAGTAAAAATTAAAAACAGTCTTAATTAGCTGTATTAATTAAAAATATATTATAAAATAAGAATATATAGTCATATAAGAAAAAAGGGAGCAAGTTATTAAAAGGAGTAATTTTATTCAATATTTATATTATAGTATAAGGTAGAGCGATAGTGTTGGAAAATCACTGAGCTTTGAGCTTTCTTGAGATATTTGAAAAACAGAAAAGTTTATTATGTGAAATTGAAATTTCAGACAAATATAATAAACTAGCGGGTATAACCCGGCCTTGCCCGTGGCACGTATGTTATAAAATCAATGTTCTCAAAAAAATTTGAAATGATTTTGAACCTGATCGGACGGTAAATAAACAACTTTCATACAAATGTTTTCCGCCAATTTACCACTGTTTCGAGTGGAATTTCCCAAATCGCTGAAACACGTATTTATTGCATTCTTATGTAGAGCTTTGAAAATAAGTTTGAAGCAAATCGGACACAAACTAAAACTTCGTACAAAAAATCTTTGAGTCGCATTCCACCCGAAAAAGTTTGGATTCTGCAAAAAGTGTGAAACACGTCTCAAATGATTTTTCTTATAGATCTTTGGAAATGAATTTGAGCGCGAAACGTCACCCACCAAATCTTTGACCTCAATTTCCACCAGGGAGGAACGGATTTTTCGAAAAGTGTGAAACACCCCTTCAATTAATTTGAACAAAGATCTTTGAAAATAAGTTTGAGGCCGATCCGATGGTAAACCAAACAGTTACATACAAACGTTTTTCGCGATTTTTCTACACTTGCGGGTGGAATTTCCCGAAACCCCGTCTTAACGTGCACCTACATCACTTAAGGTAGCTACAGTGGAAATTTCAGCTTCCTAGCTCTTACGGTTTGGGCTGTGCGTTGATCACCAATCAGTCAGTCAGTCATTCAGTCAGTCAGTCAGTCAGTCAGTCAGTCAGGACAAACAGTTTTATATATAGAGATGAAGTTGAACCCGACTACATAAACCAAATCTTTGACCCTCATTCTCAGCAAGGGAACAGTTCGTTAAAAGATCTCTGCATGGCAAACAAATAGGTTTCATAAAAAGGTTTTTTGCATCCTAGCTCTTAAGATTTGAGCTGTGCGTTGATCACCAATTAGTCAGTCAGTCAGTCAGGATAAAGTTTTATATATAGACATAGGTGTTGATAAGATTGCATTGATAATATAGGCGAATTGTACCTATGGCAGCTATATGATTTTGGGTTCTAATGCGGTGATGATAACGACATATTTTCTGCCTGAAAAAAATATTATATATTAACCCCATGAGCACGAAGAAAGAGTATTTATATATAACTTAAGATCTAAAACTTTATTTAAAGTCCCTTAGGTCGCTTTTTAAGCTCGTTTATAACCCCTTTTTAGTTATGCCAACACATGGCCCTAACTAACCTGTGGCTTAACCACACACACACACACACGCAAATACCCTTTGAGCAGCTGTCAGGCGCGATTTGAAGTTTTCGCTGTGCTTGCTTGGTCGCGGCTTTCACCTTTCATTTATTGCCCCATAATTTAAATGGGCAAACCGAGCAATAATCCTTAATTGCTCATTTTACTTAAGCATATTTTCTTGATGCTGGAAGCGAGGGGCTCGGTCCGTAGGGCTTTTCGGGGTATTTGGCTTTACCTTTTTACCTTTAGCTTTTCATTTAAAATGCCCAGCGCAAACAAAGTTAACAACGAAGCAGGGCGTGGGCAAGGGGCGGCAAGCGAGGTGCGGGCATGTTAGAGTGTGAAACTTTGCCCGCGCCTGTCTGTATGCCACGTTTTTCATTATGCATGTGCTATAGACAAACACGCAAATACACATACACACACCATGTTACACACACACACACACACATTTTTAGGCCTTTCAACGGCGACCGCGTGTGTATTCTCACGAGCTGGGGCACAAAGAAGAAGACGATGTCGACGGATGTGCACTTGCAATTTACGTGCAACGTGGCGTATGCAAAATATTTGCATTGATAAACAGCTTCCAGCACTGCAGTTGCCAAAGCAGCGTCCTCTAGTGAAGTGTGTGCGGGTATTTGTAGGTGTGTGTATGTGCCCCACGGGCATTGTACAGTGGCCACTTAGCCCAAGCCAAATTTGCATACACTATTAAGGAAAATTCTTTTGCATGCTGCTAAATATCGCTTTTGCCCCTCAAAAAGATGCTTTCTTCAATGAAATCTTACAGAAAACGATTCATGTAAATAAAACATCTTATCTGCTTGTCTCAATACATGAATAATTATAAAACTTTGAAAAAGAGATAGGAGAAAGCGGCTATAACCGTTGGGAACTGGCCGTTAGTGAAACTTTCACGGTAATCACTTTCACTGTAAACTTTGAAAATTTTAAGCGAATTTGTAGTATTGAAAATATATGTATATCGAAACTAGCTAAAGCTGAAACCTTTCAAAGCCTGTACTCAATTTTATGATATTTTTTTATTAAATGTTACTCAAATAAACCATTTTGAGCTAGTTCTATGCCAAAAATTAGTTATAAACCATTTCCCAAAACGATTTGAACTAGTCGTTCCCTTCTTTAAAATTGAATAGGTCCACTTGATTAAAACAAAAGCAGCAATATTTGTATTCCTTTTGAGCTGGTTAAGCCACATAACACAAAACCAAATTCAAATCAATTTTAACCAATGTGCAGCGCCCGCAACACGCACACACACACCCATAGCACTTAAAGTTTTTCATTTAAAGTTTTGAAAGGTAGCTTTGCAGGTAGCTTAGGGGTTTGTTATACACTCTCCCACACCCGTTCGCTCAGCCTTTATGCGCGCATCTATGCAAACGTGGCTTATCGATTCGCATAGCGACACACACAAGCTGAGCGGAGCACCGGAATTTTTTTATCATATATAAATATATATATGTATGTACAATACATATACTATTTTCTATGGTAGTTGCTCTGTTAGACGCCCTTTGGCTGCCCACAGTTACGCAAAGGTTAGAAACGTTTGCATTTATCGATTATAATTACTATTAACAGCCATTGAAAAACGCAACGACCTTCACAGCGCTGGGCGTAATTATAACACCATGCAGCGCTTTAATTGCGCTTTTATTGAATTTACAACCGAGCACGATAATGCACGGAGACGCGCAGATATTGAGATATGGCGACACTGAGACATGCAGCTATGTCAGCTGACAAGTCATGAAAATGCAGCTGCCTTTTAAAGTCGTGACTACGCGCTTCATTGAGCAAACCAACAGCAGAAGCAAGAGAAATACGAATAAGAGCGGGAAGGCGAAGGCATCGTCATGCCAGCTTTTCAGAGGATGCATCCATGGCACAGCTCATGGAGCGTAAATATGTTTGAATAAAAGAAGTGTTTTTTATGGACATGCATAGACTGCGAGAATCGAGACTAGTATCTATTTGGTTAGTGAAGCTTCAAAGTTTGGCTTGAGTATGATTGAAAGGTCAGGAGCAGTTCCTTTGGGTAGTGGGTGGTAAAAAAAGAGAGAGAGTGAGGAAAGACAGATAGACATAGAGAGCGAGAAATTGACTTTCCAAATGCACAAAAATATTTACATATAACTCAACTTAAATCTAATATCTATTACTGTTTGAGAAACTTAGAATAAACCCAAATATTTGCACTGTATAACTAAGTAAAACGTTTAAGCATATAAGAAAAAAATGGTTCGAATCCCAAAAAAATAAATATTGAGTGTTTCGGTTCAAAATTTAAACAATTGCCTCGCACTTAGGATCCGTTTGTAAAGAAGAATTTCCACAACCGGTTCTAGACTAGCTTCTAGTTAAATGTTTAAACAATAATACCATATAATGTTATAATTTTATCCTTTTTAAAAGCTTAACAAATTCCCGAAGATAATTTTTTAAAGCTTTCAAACATTTTGCTATTATTTATGAGTTAGCCTCAAAAACTTGGCTTGTCAGCACTTTGAGTAGCTTTTGACTGCCATTTGCTGTGCTTTAGAATGCCAACTGCATGATGCATGATAATACGCTACGCACATACACAGACTCACATACGAGTGGCATGTGGCATGTGGCATGTGGCAGTGTCGAGTTGCATTCGATAACAAATTTCGTGAGCAAAATAACATTAAGCGTATGAGAAAGAAGAGCAATAGTCACAGAGAACTGGAGCAGTCGTGGCACAGAGACGTGAAGTGAAACCCACAGAAGAGTTGTTCGTTTACAATTCCAGTTATTGTTGTTGTTGTTGTTGTTGTTGTCAGTCTGTGTCTGTCGTTACATGCAGCTAGGGAAAACAATTTAATGATGTTGTAGCAGACCCATTCATGATGCTGTCGATGCTCGTGTGTATTTTGTAACTGAGCAACTGTTGAGCCGACAGCAGCAAGGTTTGAGCGTTTTCCTCCTTACTCGCCCATTGACTTTATTATAATACAGAATGCGAGTAAGTGGCAGTCGGTTGCTTAATACTCTGTATACAGTGTAGACAAAATAGCTTAAAATAGCTAGAAACGCGTCTGATTTGTTGGCGATTCACTCTCAAACTGTAATGCTAAGGAAGCGCCTTTTAAACAATAGCTGGAATATATTTCACTCGAAATTTTAATCAGATCGTGATTTACATAGCTGTCAAATTTATGAAAATTTAGTATACAAATGCCATGCATATTAATTTACGATATTTAAACGTATTCGACAATCTTGAAACCTTATCTGGCTATATAAAAAAAGTAATAAATTAAATAGCTTCAAAAGACAAACGTACCGAACCAGTAATTTATTTACCAGTTTGTACATAGGGAAAAAGCAGAAAAAGACTATAGCATAACTTTGTGCGCTTCGGCTATGCATATTGGCAGCTGCGTTTATTTACTTAACTTGGCTTTTTGTTGTCCGGCGGTTCTGTGTGGCGGCAGCCTTAATTAAACGTAATTAAAAAGTTGGCTTCACACGCGTTTGTAAATGTGCTGTCCACTCACTCAGCCCCAAAACCCCCTCACCATGCTGCTACTTGTCAGCGCCAAATGTTGCCCAGTCAGCAGCATCAGCATCATCTACTTCCTGTGCTTCCCGGCTAATGGCTCAAAGTTGTCCCAGTTACCGCAGAACCTTTTACTTTTTTTATGACTCGGGCCCCTTGGAACCCCTTTAATGGTCACTTCTGAGCATTTTTGCGCATAATTAGACAAAGTTTAACTCTGGCAAAACTTTTGCTTTTGGCCGCAAATGTGCGCACACTTTTCGAGTATATGAAGTTCGGCATAAGAAGACGAGCGAACTGCTGCAATTTTAATGTAGACCTCCGACCCTCCCTCTCTCTCTCTCTCTCTCTCTCTCTCTCTCTCTCCACCATACAATCAAAGTTTTTCGTTGTACCTGTCTATTCGGGCTTGAAGTTGACTTGAAATGCCAGCAGAAGTGTGAAGGCTATTATTAGTCCGTTAGGTATTTTATATTTATGTCTGCTATTTACTTTATCTATTTTATTTTTTCCATTTCTAAATTTGTATTAATACACTTGTGCTTTGATCTGTATAAGCGAGAGCATCCGTTCCTATATCTACTTTTATTTCATTCTATAAATTAGTATATGTATCTGAATATCTGCATTTATAGTTTTGTATATCTTTAAATATATTTGTTATCTATTTCAGGATATGTATCTTTGCTTTTGCATCTATTTTATAAATATAAATATATACATTTATTTATTTATATTTTATGGTTATACATATGTATATATTTGTGTAAACGTTGTATCTGTATATATTTCTTGTTATCGGTATCTATATCAAATGTTTGTATTTGTATCTGTATGTTGAATCCTTGTATCTATTGCAGTGTTTGCATCTAAGCATCAGTATCTATATTATCAGCTAAGTATTTGTATATGTATGTGTATATCTATGTCTTTATATTTGTATATTCACCCGTATATATATATCGCATATATGTATCTGTATCTGTAGCCTTCACTCTGCATATTTGTCGTATATTTTATGACTTCTCTAAGTTAATTATATTTGATTTGTGCTTCTTGATTTTTATTTCTAAATTTAATTCCCTTGCGCTATAAATAATTCGTGTTGGCACACGTGCCATGCAATACTCGGATCCTATATAGATATATATATATATATATATGAGGAGCATAAAAGAAGTATTCATAATAATTATTTTTATTGCCAGTTTGGACGCTTGAGTCACACATAAGCTGCCTGAATTACCCTTAACTTTCACACACTCGGGAGCTGCAAAACCAAAAGGAACACGAACAAGAAGAAGCAAAAGCGAAAGAGCAAGAAAAAAAAAAATAAAAATAAATCCCATCTTTGCAGCTGCTTTCAATCAGCTTATTTTATCACAATTTTTGCGAAAAGCTCTCGAGTGGTTTCGACTCTCATTTTTAGTTGATTGAGCATTAGAAATTGATCTGTGCGTTTATTGCCCAGTTTGCCTTCGGCTTGTGTTAGTTTTTATGACCGGAGACAAAAAATATTGCTATTTGTACACTAAGAGAAATTCTAAATTGACTGTTGTTGTTTGACTGGAAACTGGAATATAAAACATATTGTTATTTTTTCATAAAATTTCGATTTCTTCAGCCGATTCAGCCGTAAAACGTGGAAGTATATAAAATTTTAGTTGACGTAAAAATTGGGTACTGAACTAACGAAATATCAATCAAAAATTCTACAATTTTCCTCTAAGTGTATACATATGTATATATATAAATTATGTTTGCGTTATATATATTTGGGGACACATTGGAAAAACACCTGGCCAAAGAGATGTGCCACCTTTTATTGCTTTCATATTTCTCGCTTTCTTATGGCTCATAAATATTTTGATGTGTTGACGGTTTAAGTGATTTTCCTGTATCTTCGAGTTCTTAAAGCTGAGTCAGTTGACTGTGGGCTGCGGGCTGCTGGCTGCTTGTCTGCCGCCGGCTGCCACTTAGCCTTAATGTCAACGCAAATTTTGGTACCGTTAATTGATGGCCATAATGCACATTACATGGCAGCTGCGAGTCCTTCAACCTGACAATGATTTTAATGCTTGCTGGCAAAAAGTCCACAACCCAACCCACCCTTTCAAAAAAAAAAAATAATACCACACAGCTACATAGACATATTGCTGTAATTTTTAACACTTTTCGACAAGAATTTTTTTGCGCTCTAATTTTGTTCTGCGCGCCTTCAATTACTTAGATGTGGTGTGGCAGCTGCGGAAGAGAGCTGTGCTGTGAAAGCGGGTGTGTGTGTGTGTTGCATGCAACATGCCGCAAATGTCTTAAGTGCCGCCAGGCGCTGTTGTCGACGACACTTTGATGGCACTCGGCAGCCAAGGGCTACAAGGGTTATGCTCACACACACACTTACACGCCAACGACAAGCTAAATTTCTGCTGCATATTTGCAGGCGCGCGCGCGCGCACGTGCTGAGGTTTTGTGTTGGTGTTTGGCGCGTGTTTCTGGCCCGCTTCAAGGTCATTTCCATTTAGAGTTTTCGCAACGTTTAAGGCCCTTTTGACGGGCAACAATCCCGAGTTGTTTTATAAGTTAAATTAAAACAAGCTGCCTACGCAAAGCCGCTGAAAGCAGCAAAAAGCACAAACCAAAGTGCAGGCCAGAAAACATGCGAAGAGCAATGCGAAAACGGACATGAAACGAGCTTACAAAAAAGAAAAAAAAAAAAGGAAAAGGGCACAGCGCGGCAAATGGAGGGAAAGAAAATGATGCTTAAAATGTGTCAAGGTCCTTGGATTTGAATTTTTGTAAGAGCGTCAAGCGCAACGCTCTTATCCCGGGCTTAACTGAACGCCCAGCGGGCAGAAGTTCGCCCCTGGCCCTGGGCAAAACTGTATTCGATTCAAGTGGTCGGCGCCACTCATAAAACAGACATCAAATGAGATACTCGGCGGCTTGTAATGAGCGAGCGCTCATTAATTTAATGCCAAACGAAATTAAACTGAGCGAAAGCCGCCGCGCAAATGCTGCAGCCTTTTAACAAGCGCAAAGCGCAGAAGGCAAATACAAACCCGGACAAAAGACCAACAACAAGTTGGCCAACAGCTGAATTTCTGTGCCACAGTTATTAGCTGTGCACCTCCTGACTAGCCTGTTTCAACTCACGACCACATGGCGTATGAGCAATGCACATAGCTACAGATTGCTCATACGCTCCGCTGGCAACGCATTGCTGCTGCTTCTGTTTGTGAAATATCTTGGTCAGTTACTCCCTATTCATTAGCTATTTGGGTGCATAACTTGAAATTAATGGCATTCATGGGTTTGAACAACTGCCTCACACATAAGCCACTGTTTCAATATTGAAATATCTTCTGAGGGTTCTCAACATTTTGACGGTGTGTGACAATACAGTGGAAATTAAATGAATATATATGACACATAAATATATTTACATATTTTTGCTTAAGAGAATAATTTGTGTATCTCTTTAGATATTTCACGTTTCTCGTTATTTGTATCTAAAGCATATAGACGTGCTTAAAAAAAATAATTTTTAATATTTTTTTTTTGTTAATTTTATTTTACTTATATTAATATTTATCTCAACATGTATATAAATATATATTTTATGGTTTTACCTTGTTTATTTTATAATTATTTCTGATTTATTTTATTTAAGTTTTATGTGTTAATTTATTTTCTTTAAATTATATTTTTAGCGTTTTAGTATTAATTTAATTTTCTTTACAATATTTGCTTATCTTTTACAAATGTTGTTTGCCTTCAGGTTTGTTGCAGTGTATTTCGACAGTAACTCAAATTTGCAACCCTATAGCTATTCCACATGACGTATACGTTATATACATTACTCATACGCCACGTCTTGTGGCCTTTATGAGCCACACACAACACCGTCAGACAGCAAGATAGGCACATAAATTTATCAAACCCGTTAGTACTGATGTTGTTGTTGTTGTGTTTGTTGATGGGGCGGTCACTTGATGCAATAATAAGACGACTTTACTCTACGTAAAGCGAGCCGCTTGCAACTGTAGCCTACCGCAGGGCGCACTCATATGATTTATATGATGTGTGTGTGTGTATGTGTGTACAATAAAATGTCTTGTCAACATTTCATAACTCATTTTGTATGCCTGCCCAGGACCCCACTCGCCCAGTGAACGAATGTTCCTGTTTGTGCATGGCCAACACAATGGCCAGCGACCAGACACCTCTCGACATGTGTGTGTGTGTGAAAAGGGGCAAACAGACACGCACGACGGTTTGCCAGTATATCTGTGTATATGTCTCATTTGTAACTGTAAATGTACAACGTGTAGTAATAAAGCATTTTTCATATATGTATGTAGTTCCGCAACGTAATAATGATAACGCCTCCTGCGGCTGCTGCTGCTGCCAACGCTCATGATGACTTTGTAATGATAAACACCCAGCCAGAATGGGCGGAATGGGCGGGGCATGGGCTGGGAGTTGGAGTCAACAGTCAATCATGAAACATGTGTTAATCAAATGGGAACAAACTTTAAGTTTCACTTGATCATGACTCTGAAATGCTGACAAATATGTTTTAGTTGAAGCATACTCAACAGATTGATAGATTGATTAATTGATTGAGTGATGAGTTTAAATTTATATTAAAAATTAAATCATATCATTTAAGATGTGTTGCCAGGTGGTAAAAAATAATATAAGGTGGTAAAAAAATATAATAATATTTTTAGATCACAAATTCATATGGATATTTAATCCCTTTTTAATATCACTTTTTATGGGCTATTTGAATCCCAAATTTCAGCTTAATTGTATAAATTACATTTGAGAAAAAACTCGTATCAACTGGTTCAAGTAAACTTTAATTAATTAAAATGTAAACATATGTCTAAATTATAAATATTAAGTTTTTAAGTATGGGGGAGATCCTAGAAACTTTATTGAGGTGTCATAACTCAAGACACAGCTCTATTTATTATGAACAATTTAGAAAACTTCCCTTCAACATTTCAAAATCGACCTTAATTAAGGTCTAAATGTTTTTGAGGTTTTGGTTAGCCATAGAATTAAGGTTGACGCAACAGAAATATCATTAACACAAACATATCTCTTGCAGCTAATTCAGTTATTCAAATTAACCAACGCATAAAATGTGCCAGCTTCCACTTCCACGGGATGTATTTTACAGCATTTCGAGCAATTTGCTGCGAGTAAAGTCAATTAAATTTGTACGCTGTCAGGTGAGTGCTTTGCTTTGCCTCTTACTTTTCAAAAGAATTTGTACACATTTTCCTTTTTCTATTTCGTTTTTGTTCTCTGTTTTGTTGCTTGTAATTTTATGGTAGACGCCATCAAATGGCAATTTTTACGTTTATCTTAAATGACATTTATGTTTCCCAATGGTTACATTTTATATCTGAAAACTGAAACTGAAATTGTCGTCCCTCGACCCGCCACGTCTCAACGCACACTGCCTTAGTCTTCATCGTCCAGACTGAAGGACACTATGCTGCAGAGACTGGGTCGCTGTGGCTGGCAAAGTGAATTTTTAATGATATTTTGATAAGTGTCTGGGTGCTTGCAATTTTCTACCTATTTCTCGCTTCTTTTTAAATTTTCCTGGGCAGCACTTGCAAATGTTGATGAAATGTGTAAACAATTAAATTTTGTTGAAAAACTTCTTTTATCTCGGATTGAAAGTCTCTTCAGAGATTATCTATGAAAACCTCAAAGATTTATGGCTCTGTTAGTGTCGCTTATTTTCGAATTGGTTGTAAATTTCTTATATAAATATCATGTTAAATAACTTTATCAAATGCCAAGCAATAATTTTAATAAAATCGACCATAAATAATTGTGGCAAAAAAATTCAAAAATATAACAATATATTTTTAGTTCGAGTCAACTGAAATTTATGTGCAAATATTTAATACACAATCACACAAACACCCACACACATGTGTGCATTTCAGTGTGTGCTATGCACATTTGTAACCTTAGGCTCTTTGGTCAAACAGCCTCATGAATGCAAACAATGTCAAAAATGCGACCAATCAACCCCTACGCAACGCCCCCGTCCCCTGTCAACACCCCGCTCGGTCATCGATCAAAGCCGTTTCTGGCGGTAGGGCCACCAAAACTCACTTGCTGCCAGCGTAAAAATATCATTCAATTGTCAGCACTATAAATGTGCGATCATAAATCATGCAGACACATGGACGCAATACACACACACATGCACACAAATAACCAAAAATAATACAAAACAATAAACAATAAAAATCGGGCAGAACAAGCAGGACTGCGCCGCTTAAGCGAAGTGCACAATCAGATACCCCTTAAAACGTTTTCAAATATATTGTATAAAATATGAGTGCCATATTAATATATATATGTATGTATATATATTTTTTTCTAAAACGTATTTCGATTATATATTTTTATACATATGTAATATTGCATATTTATAGTATATGAGTACCCTTTTATGTATCAGCTTTCGTGTTCAATTTTCTCTTGATTATATATTTTTAAGCATATATATTTAATCGACTTTCGTGTTATCATGAGATGAGCATGAATAACATTTCTGCTACAGCTAGACACCAAGAAACTTATTTTCTGTTTAAATTTTAATCTTCTGACATGCCACATCATTTTAAAGTCTTTCGAAATGAATGTAAACTTTATATTACATAGATGATATATTTGAAATACGATAAGAAAAAAGTTCGCTACAAGAAGATACAAGACATACAAATTAATATAACTAGCTGAGGCGGACTGTATCGGGCAACGCCCATAAGAGTTGTTATTATAACCTAAGCTCTTCAGGTTTCTTACTTCCAGAGTCGCATATGCTAAGCAGTTTATAAGGCTAGACCAAATGATGCTGATATTAAAAGCACAGTCTTTTAATTTTATAGTTAGTTGAAAGTTATTTTTATGCCCTATTATACGCACACACATGCTTATATAGAACATATATATCCTTTCAGCCATCCCAAAAATCTATATACCATTGCTGTAAAAAGCATTAAAAAAAACAATGGAGAAGGTGCGCGTGCCGGCAAGCACAATGCGTTAAAGGCAAAAAGGGCTAAGGCCACAAGCCGCACGACTTGGGCTATAGAAGCACACAAACACACACACACACACACACACACACACACACACACACACACGCATACCAATGTGAATACCAATATCCCAGTTGTGGATAGTTAATAATTTATATATTTATTCCGCTGAAGCGTAAAACGAAGTTGAAAAACCAATGCGAAAACCAACAAAAGCGTAATACAATAAAAAGCACACATAATAAAAGAGCTGCCAAGCAGTTGAGGGAGAGAAACACACACTCACACTCACACACACATACACATACAGCCAAAACAACACACTGATGCTTAAGCAAATGGCGCCAGTAATCGAATTGAGTTGTTGCTGTTTGTGTCCTTTTGTTGTACCCTGTACTCATTGGAATTTAATAAAAATAAAATGTGGGTATGTTTAAGCTGTGCAAATTAATGGATTAGGGGGCATTTCTGAGCTCATCCCAAATACTAATTCTTTATCAACATGAATAGCCGAAGAAATATAGCTTCCCTCGTTTATCTGTCTGCATGAGCGCACCGATCTCGGAACCTTTAGATGTTATCGCTTCTGGCATATTATATCCAAGCAAGCTTTTAGTTTCAGATAAGTTCCCCATTCCTTTAAAATCGATTTATATATATTTTCAAGCTAGGTTTATTTGTTGAAAATTATTATTAAATTTTAAAAAAATAAAGAATTATCGAGGTACATCTTGATATAGCCAGCAAATATCAGGACAATAAAAACAACAGTTCTTTAAGAATGGAAATTTCTAGAATGTGGATTTGAGAGCACGCGACTTGGTTTCTCATTGTATGCATACTGAAATCTTAATAGGAATGTATTCAAGTGCAGCTTTTAGCTGCAAACAGGGTGCCTTTCAGTGGAAAACTTACCACCGGACCACGCTGGCTTGATTTTGTGTTGTGGTCTTTTCTTCTGTTTGATGTAAGAGTCAAACTTATAGCATATAAGTAGAGCTGTTGAGCACTTTCTAAAGCACATGCCATGCGACCTTCCAACTTCATTTTGTGGTCGTACTGACCTTTTTCCCTTCATTTCTTTTTTTTTTTTTTGTGGCTTGTGGTGCATTTTGGGTTTGGCTGCGATGTGGCATTGGGTTTTCGTTAGCAGGGCGCGCATGCTATGCATAATTAATATTGACACAGCTGAGGAATGCAACGCCAAGGCTAATTTTTGTTGTAGGCGCATATGCATTTGCCACATAAATCAGCTTGAAGGCCTCAGCGTGCAGAGAGGTTGTGTGTGAGTGTGTGTGTGTGTGTGTGTGTGTGTGTGTGTGTGTGTGTGTGTGTGTGTGTGTGTGTGTGTGTGTGTGTGTGTGTGTGTGTGTGGCTTGGTGTTGAGGGTTTGTCTAAGAAACAGCGCTGCTTTTGTTTTTAAGCAACTTTCTAATTGCCACTTTAGCCCGACAATGTATGTGTATGTGTGTGTGTGAGTGTGTGTGGCAGTTCATTCATTAAAACAAACTGCCGGCAGGCTAAGAAGCAGCCGAAGCAGCAACAGCAGCAGCACCATCCTTGCTTCTAACGTCAACAATGAAAAGAAATGGCATGGCAACAAAAAAGACACACACGCGCAAACACTCACACGCTCCTTTGCACACACACACTCACAGACACATGCATAGACAACTTGTCGAACTGTAAAAATACTCGGCGAGCAAGTCGACAGCTAGAAGTGCGCTACACTTAGTTCTAAGAGCTCGACAAGGCCTACAACATTTTATAAACAAAATAATTATTTAAGTAATTAGCAAAGAATTAAGAATTTTTGTAAAATAATTAATTAGCTCCTGTACAGAAAAAAAAGTTATATTGTTTGTTGATTTATTAATATCTTAATTTTTAGCAGAGAATATTAGCGTTAGTGAAGACCGTTTGACAAAGTTATAGGTTATTATATAAAATCACAGGAGTATTTAAATTTCCTTAATCATTTCTTACGTAACTTTAAGAGAATTACCAAAACTCGAGTTTGGCAATTGAAAGCGCCTAAGTAATCCCTTTACGGAGTGACAGTATTAGTTGTTCCAGCAATTATAGTGTTCATTCACCTATATGGAATTACCATGTATAAATAGCACAGAAATCTCAATATCCACAATTTAAATTTCTCATTCTCAATTATTTTGACAATTTATAATTAATTAAAATTGAGTAATGGTTATTGCTTAGCTTAAATTTCATTTTTAGTAATTTCAATTATTTAAGTTAGTTATAAAAATGGGAATTTATAGTGGCTAAAGTATCAGATTTGCAACTGTTATTTCCAATAAATCTAGTAAGTTCTTTTTTATTTGTAACTCCGTGCTTTGAGCTTCAATTCGTTATCCTTTTTTTGTACACCAATAAATTGAGGGCTTGGTTTACACCTTGGTATGCCAATAAATTTAATATTTAAAATATTTATTCGCTCGATCTAAAGAACTAATAAATAAAAATATTGGTAACTCTGTCCGCTAAATGTAATCCTCACATAAAAATGGCAATTACCAAATAAGTGTAGTTGAATGCAATGGTTGAAAATCATATTAAACATTTTAATTTTAGCGCTGGTTCTTCCTTAAACGTTATATATATATATACATGAAAGTTATATATATAATTCGGTTCTCTGCTTAGATAAAGTTTCGGTTTATGGCTTTCAGATTACCAGCAGCTGTTCTCTCTGTATAATCCCCATACTCTATTGTATATATCATGCTCTAATTGCTGGTTCGCTCTGGCAACTCTGTTCGCATGCCGACGCATGACTATTTACAGCGGAAATGACATTGGTATAGCAAAGAGAGAGGAACAGAGTGAGTGGGAGAGGGGGAGAAAGAGAGGCAGTTCCGTTGCCACGTTAACGGTACACAGAACGCGGCGTTGCCCATTTGGGAGGTGAAGTAGCGAAAGTGTGGCACACACTTAAAAATTTCTCAAGTATACCTACCGGACATCATTCCGTGTGAGCCATTATATGGGTACAGACACACACACAGATAAGCCTTGTATGCTCATAACCATTGTTTGTCCTGGGTGATGGTTAAGGGGGGAAGGGGTGGCCAGGGATTGGGCGACGTCCTTCCTGTGCAATGGCCGCTGGCTACAGCTGTAACTAAATAGCCTGCTGCTCATTGTTGTTGCTGTTTGTCTTTTGAGCCGTTGCCTCGGCCACTGCCTCTTCAACGTCATCTTCTTTTTTAACACAAAAGTTGCGCGTGAAAATTTTATTAATATATATATATATATATATATATTTGTTCTTTTTTCTGCTGCTCTTCTTTTTTATGAAAAGGCTTCAAACTAGCTGCTGTTGCTCGCTGCAAGGGCAGCTCAGCTATTCGCTGGGCTTTATCAACATTTTCCGAGCGGGGTAAAATGGTGCAGGCTGTTTGAGTGTGAGTGGGGGGTGGGGGTCCTCGACTGCCCGCCTGGCACTTTCACTCTTACGCAAAAGTTCAAGGACTTTTAAGCATTTATAAAGCAATTAAAATTTAAATGAACAGTTTTTCGGCCAAAAATGTTTTTGCCCTTACAATTTGTGACATGTAAGTCATAAAATATTTATGAATTATTTACTGTTAAATAATTGTTGGCATTTTCAGCGACGGCTTTTATGTAGACAAAGCCCTCCCCAGCCCCCAAAGCAAATGCATTTCATTTAGCTTTTCTTTTTGCCTTTCCTTGCCATTTTTTACTTAACTGGCAATTAGCTTAATTTCAAGTCCTTTGCACGTGCCGTTTCTCAGCCCCCCGTAGGCAATACGCGTAATGTTGGCTGTGCATAAAAATTCATGAGCTTCATTTTGCCTTCAACTATTGAAACTATAATTTTTGCTCAACTGTTGCAACAGTTTTGTTGCTCACATTTCATATTCAAAAGGGCTGAAAAGCTTAAACTTGGCAACTGTTTGGGTCATCATGCTTAAGTTTGTAGCTTATACAGTATTTCAGCTGGGTTTGGTTTCTAGGCTGGCTTTCTAAACGTTTTGAAACCTATTTATATTATAGGTGTTAAAAATATAGTATTGTATAATGACTGCAAGTAAATCGGTTGTTTGGTTTACGATTAGCCCTTGAGTTTTGTTTTGTGAACCTAGTTTTCCACATAAACCCAATTAAGATTCCAACTTTGAATGCCAATTATTTTTTGCAATTTAATAAGTTAATTTATTTTATAATTGATACCGAATCATCTAATAATAAACAAAGGAAAATTATTTAAATTTTAAAAAAATTCAAGTTTAAAATTTCAGATTTCAAATTACTGACAAAGTTGCAATTTAAATGTATTTGTTAAAAAATCAATTATGCGCAACTGTTTTATTTTTACTGCCCTTCTTCATGTTGTTTTCATATCTATTTATGCAAAAATTTATATTTGAAGTTTGATTAATTAGATTTAATATTATAAAACACATAAACAAATATAAGTACCACATAAAGCCAAGTCAATATTTAGTACAATTGCTCGGCCCTCCTAAGTATGCTATGAAATATTTTGCACAAGCCACATGCACAATTGCATACTGTAGAGACACTAAAAATCCATTGGCTTAGTGCATATTTAGATATAATTTATATTGACCAAGTGCTGGCCCCCAAACGAGTGTGAGTGTGTGTGTGTATTTGTGTGTGGGTTTTCATTAAAACGATTTTGCAGCGTTCTGTTTTTAGCGAATTTCGATTATGATGAGGGTCAGTTTCCAAAGTTTTTTACAACATACAGCCCATGTCGAGCAGTTAGAGGAAGGGCATTACTTTACTGCCACTGCTGGGGCCATAAATTATGCTTTCGACTTTGTGCGACGCGCTGTTCCATGGCGTGCGGGGCATGCAACAAGCGTTGGCGCTCTCGGACATAGCTCGGACTTTAGAGTGCAGCATGCGAGCATTTCGCTTAAATTGAATATAAATATGGGCGGCCAGTGGAACGAAAAATGTCAATACAAAATACACATTTGTAATATGTGAGACTTGGAAAGAAAAAGAATAAATAAACATAGTCACAAGAGGCATAACATAAAACAAAATGAAACATTTTAGTAAATTATGGGAAAAATGCGTGAGCATAAAATTAAGCAAAAAGTACAAGTTTAAAAATTCTGATATAATATTACAATTTTTAATACTATTTCAATTACAATCATAAGGAATAAGGCAACTTTTGATTTATACATAGATTGCTTATTTTGTTCCGAATAATTGATTGACGGATTGACTCTCTGATTGAAGATGAATGCAAAGGCCGCAAACCGAAAGAGTTAAAGAACTAATCGCCCTAGGTTTAAAGCAATTTAACCCTAAGATCTGAAAATGGGATACAGTAAATTTAAAAATAAATTTAAAAAATACATGGCTGGAGCAAAGCTAGTTAATATTTGCTGGTACTATTCATTAATCCATTTAAATTAATTCATTCAACCACGCACACATTTTAAAGCGACATTTCTGTTTAATCTATGGCAGCCCTGCTGCTTACTGTTGTAATAACTGCAGCAACAACAATGTAACTACAACAACCGCTTGTCGGCATTTTAGACTTAATTTAAATGCAAGTGAAAAACAAAAACAGCAAAAAACAAAAAAATGAGGCAAAAAAAAAATAGCAACAACAAAAAAGCTGAAACAAAAGCCGCTTCAGCATTCTGTAAAACGCAATGCCAAACGTAACGTAGCGCAACGTAACGGCTGTGGATGGCAAAAAGTATAATTTATGTGTATTTTGTTATGTGCCGTTGTGTTCGTGCTGTTGTTGTTGCAGCTGTTGTTGTACATACTTTGGCACAAATGCTCATTTCATCGTTTAACTTGGCAAGGGCAGAAAGCTACATGCTACAATTGAATTTGAGTTAGCCGGGGTAAGCACACACCCACACACATCCGCAGGCTGCTTAACCCAATTCGCCGTCGCAGTCGCTGGCGCTGTCGCTGCTGCTATCCAAAAGGCAAGTGTCTCAACACAGAATGTCAACGTCGACGTCGGCGTCGGCGTTGCTGTTACAATTGTTGTTGCTTTGTTTTGTTTGCGACAGCGCACACGCTGCCTACTGAGTGCGAGCAAGGAAGAGAGAGAGAGAGAGAGAGAGAGAGAAAGCGAGCGCGAGTGCGTTGGGTGCGTGCGTGTGGCAGCTTTTCATTTTTTCTAAGACATTTGTGGCATAATGATTTTCAAACTCTTGCTTTTGGCAGCATGCGAGAGATGCTGAAGAAGTTAGCAAAGATTATTGTTTAATATTTATCCTTAAATTTAATTCGCTTCATTCAATAAGGAATGTTATGGGAAATGTTATAACCTGTTGGGTTATTCTGTAAATGTTAACTTTTGTTCAGTTTGAACAGATTTTTTAAGTTTCAACCAAATGCGAACGTTGTCCAAAGAGTGGAGAGAAGAAAATAAATATGTTTTAATTTTAAATTTAACAGCAATATAGTGCAATAGTAAATTCAACTAAAGTGTTACTTATCATGCTGCTCTTTAAATGGTAGTTAGCCACGCGCAAAATTTAACTTTTGTTCAGTTTAAACAGCATTAGTCACGACATGGGTCCATTAAACATTCAGTATGTAAACTGCATTTTATGTTATGGTATGTTGGCTGCACTGTTAATAACAGCTACAGAAACTTTAGAGTTTGGTTTTATTTGCTACAAAGAGCGAAACAATGTATTTTTACAAAATAGTTTAAGTTTCAAAAAAGTATCACTTTTTATTAACTTCTCAATTTTCTTGGCTTACTTTTGCTTATTTCACATTAAAGATACTGCACTTTAACATTTAATTCATTTTTTTCCATGTATATTATTTAACTTGCAGACAGCTTTTATTTGATATTTATTCCCTTTTACTATTTATGCTTTCTCACCTTACTGCCATGCTGTTGAAAATAATTCTGTGAGTTTCTATTCGTTGGAATAAGCCCCCTTTGAGTTCTGTGCACATTATTTGCCATCTCATTCAGGGCCCGTCATTCACTCAAACAACTTCCACACCCGCTGTCATTTGCATCATCATCATCGTTATAATGATCACCCTCATCATTCTAGGCAACTCAAACCCAACCACGCCTAAGCAAACAATTGAAGTGAGACTGTTGTGGATGTTGCTCTTGTGTTTCACGAGTTGCTTAAATGAAATCAAAGTTTTTGCTATGATTAACTTTTCCCTGTGGCTGTGGCCCTGGTAACTGTGTCAAGTTTAAAGCCAGGCCAGGGCACCAACATAGGGGTAAATAGGAAAGAGCGAATGATGAGTGGAATGCTATGGCTCGTTGCTCGATAGTTTTGCAATGTAATTTTCTTTATGATTTCACTGGCAAACTCGTGCGTGCGTAAAATTGAATCGTAACGCTGCCATCCAAAACGCTGCCCACTGCTCTGCACTTTTAAAAGTTTTCTAGTTTAAACAGAAAACAGGAGGCAGCTTTAAGGGATACACAGGCATAGACTGTGGAGAGAGAGAAATGAAAAAAAATTGTAGTACGAAAGGAAGCTACTGAAAAGGAGTTGCTTTTCACAAGAGCCTTTGTCATAGTTCCTTTGGCCTCAGCATTTCCGTTTTGCCTGGTATGCTTTTGTCTGGTTTTCGCCGAGTGGGAATGTGGTCCATTGTATTCCAGATCCCGACTCACATATGCATGCAAGAGTGTATGTCCATAGGTGTTTGTGTGTGTCATTTTCCTTTTTATAATCAACTAAAAGCCAAATAATCAAAATGTCAACACAATGCCAAAACCAGCAGGCAACAGTTCAATTTGACCTGATGAACTTTTGCTTGCTCTCTAACATTTTTCTCTTATTGCTCATGTTTCTAAGATAAAGGAGAATAATTAAAAGTTGCCTGGTTACAGAGTTATGAAGTAGGGTCAAAATGCCAAATGAAAGTATGAAAATATGAAAAAAATCAAATCCTAATTGAAAGCTAGAAATAAAAACGGTTTACTTAATTGAGGTTGACTTAAATTGATCAAAGTTTAAAATCTAGGAAGGGCGAAGCTTGAAATTGTGAAATTTTTCTTAATATTTGAATGTCTTTTGTCAAATTTTTGTCTCACATACATAAGATACCCACAATTATCATAGATGTGTCAATTTTTAATTCATTGTCAAAAATTTGAAGAAAATATCAAAAAAAATTTAATATATAGAAAAATTTCCAGGTGTCAATAATTAAATTTTAAAAATCTCCTTGAAAATAAGTCAACAATATATTTTTAAAAAATTATTAACAATTTTACTTTCAAAAATATAAGCATAAAAATTATTTGTATACATTATCTTCTTAAAAGATCTATTTCAAAAACATCTCAAACTGTAAATGCCCAATCTGTGTCGCTGTGGCAACTCTTTAATGAAAATGTAACGGTATATAAGCCATTATTCGCTGTCCTTTGAAAGGCGTTGGCCATAATAATCAATAGACGCCTTGGACAAAAAAGAATAGTTGGTGGCGGACAAGAGGCTTCAAAATGAGTAAAAGATTTTTAAAGGTTCAGATATTTTTTGTTGCTGTGACCTTTTGCGGGCTCAAAGCAAAGTGTGTGTGTGTGTGCGTGAACTTATAAAAAATATATATCTAAATACAACAACAGGCGGCTAAGTTGTATTGGTAGGTTGGGGGTGTTGGGGCAGGCTAAAATGGAATGCCTACCACACAACATGTTGCCTACTTTTTGACATTTTCAACATGTGTCCAATGCATGTGTGCGTGTGTGTGTGTGCTTGTGTGTTTTTGTCGCTTTTGAGCGTTGACGTTTGCGTTGATTTTTGACAGCTGCCTAGGCGAGCGCAACACCAAACGTCAAACACACACACACACACACATACACACACACGCACACACACCGAAAACAATAACGAAAACTTGTTACCAAAGTTGTGCCAGATTGCCTTGCCACGCCCCGCCCTCGTGCCGCGCCCCTTGTCTGTCCCAGTGTCTCTGTTATTGTTAGACTTTTGTGCGTTATATGCGCATACTTTTTTACACATATCTCTAAGGTTTATGTCAAGGTTTTTTATTACTTTGATATGCCGTTCAGTCTTGCGTTTTTTTATATACAACATTTTTTTTTTGTTCTTGTACTCGAGCTTATACTTGCGAAATATTGTGCTTTCTCTTCCTCTTCTTGTTGGCTGTCAGTTTTATGGGACACGAATTGCAGTTTAAAGTTGACAGCAGGCGGATGTGCGTACTTACCTGTAAGTAAGCAAAAGTCAAAGCAAAAGCTGATTAAATACGCATAGAAGTTGTATAAAGAGGTACACATATGGACATGTGTGTAGGTTAGTGTGTGTGTGTGGGTGTGTGAATGGTACACTTAACATTTATTGGCAATAACTTGGACCGAATTGCGCATGCCTCACTTCCTAATGGTAAATGGTCTATTATCACAGAATGTTGATAGCTCTAAGCGCACCGAATGGACGCCAGCGTTGAGCGCCTCTAAATTCCAATGAATGTGCCACAGACATACACACACACACATGCAGAGACACATATGTGTGCGTGCGCCAATTGACCTCCTATTGAAGATTTTGATGAGCTTTTATTCCCCCTCTTTAGATAGACATATGTATGTATGTGCCTGGTCTGGCGAATTTTTCAAATAACTTTCAAGCTTATGAACTATTTTATTTTTATTACTAAAAGATACAGATGAACTGGGAAAGCCAGTATATTGATAGAAATAGAACAAATATTAAAACAAAGTATTAAGTATGGAGGTATTAACTAAAATGTATTTAAAATTTAAAAAAAAATGTCCAAGGTTTTCAAAAAAATTTGGATTATAAAACGGAATAAATAGCTTGGCAGATTCTTTTTATCCCCACCAAACACCCAAATCGCTAGCGAATTCGAAGCGGAGTGTCTAAATAATGAGTCTCAAATAAAGCCAAAAGTAATAATATTAATAATAATAATAATTATATATACAAAACTGTTGCCGAAGTGTCTTCTCCGCCATGTTGATGTATTTGAACTATGTTTATAACATTTATTATATAGCAGTTAGTTGGAAGTCGGAGTAAATACATTTTACAAATACTTTCCATAACTTTGTCACATTTATCATTTATTTACAACCAGTTAAAGCTGCTCTTCTTCTTCTCGTATGCAAATGCTGCATTGTTAAACATATTATTCATCTGCTCGGCAGGCAAATACCTTACTAATCTGACTAATTAAATTTTCTTGGAAAATGCATTGTGTCGCATTTAAAGTTTTCACATTACTTAACTTACTTCTCTCGACAGCCATTTTCGGCATGGAATTAATTCGGTTTGTGTTTGCCTTTCAATTCTTGGCAGCCAGGCCAAAGTGCCAGCTGTCAGCCATTTGCATATTGCACTCAGTCTCGCAAAACAATTGCAATCAATTAAATAAGTAGCTAAAATTACTCAAATGTATATATATACATACACATACATAGACTATTCGACTATAAATGCAAATAAGCCCAAAATGTGCTATTTAAATGCAATTGATTTTTGTTTGCTCAATGAGCGGTAACAACAAAGAACCCCAAATAGAATAGATACAAACCAAACAGGTGAGCCAAAGAAACCCGTAGAAATTGCAAAAGCATTTAACGCATGACTTCAATATTGAGTAAGGGTAGAAGAAGTAGGAAAACATAGATGAAAATCTGAGAGCTCAAGTTTAAGTCAGATGGACTAGAAAAATACTCTGTATGAGAAAAAGAAAGTTATTGTAACAAAAAAAAATGGATTTAAATAATACAAATAATAATAAAAAAATTACAAATAATAATCAAATGAACTTGATTACATACCTAAAAGGAAACCTGGGAAAATAAGCCTATTGTTAGGACTCCCTCCACACACGACTTATTAACTTAAACACAGCTCTTTTGCTATCCTAAATCCATTTCAACAAACATTTCTTAATATTCAGAAATGATCCCAATTTGATTCTCTTGCGCTTTGTAGTACACTGATATTTCTAAAGTAAACGTATACATTTTTAGCCTTTGCATTTTATCAATGCTAAATCTTCAAGTTTATTGTATGATCCACAATATTATCCTTAACCTAAAGCACAACGCTTTTCTTTGTGTTTAATTTGCTTTTTTTATATTAGGGGAAAAATACATTCTTATTTTTTATATAAAATATGTGTGGACGCTAGAATTTCTACATAGTAAAAAATATGAAATCCCAAACAGTTGCAATCAGAAAGACAAACGTCAGCCTTTGGTTTGTGTCTATGCTAAAATTTTGATTGTAAATATAATTTTCTTGCATAGGCTTTCATTATAATAGTTCAGTGCGAAGGCTTAAAGATATATGCGATATTTAAAATAAGTTTAATTTTTAATATATAAATAGTTTCTAAATAGTTTAGTAGGAACTACCATTCACATAAGTTTTACAGAGTATTTTGAATACGCAGTGTAAGAACTTTGCAATACAACAAGTCAAATATTGATACACACATACTCACATACACTCACACACACACTCAAACTGGGCGACAGGTTGTCTAGTGGGCGTGGCATTGCATACCTGACACACAAAAGCACTGAAAAGGGAATGAAAAATACAATTCAAAAAAAGAAAAAAGCTACTCAAAAGCAGCACGCGCCAAACAAAACAAACAATTTGGTAGATGCGACGAACGCAAAACTCGACAAAAGCAATTGCAATTGCATCAGCAGAGGTTGCGGTGCGGCGGTGGTGTGGGCGCTTGCGAGTGTACGTGGGCGTGTCAGTTGTGGCACCACAACAAAGTTGTTGACAATGCCAAGCACGTTAACCGAAAACTTTTGGCACGAAGATAAACGCAAATAAATTTGGCAACTTGGTCGTTTGTACTTGTTGTCGCAGCCGTCGCCGCCGACGCTGCTACTGTTGCTGCTGCTGCAGTTTGTCTTGGGCGCAAATTTGGCTCAAAGTGCTTGAGCACAAAGGCGGCTAAAACCCGCATGGCAAACAACAGTGGCTGCTCACTGTACACGGTCTCTTGCAGCTAGCCCGCATTTACAGTGGCATAAATATGACATACAGGGCTCAGCTTGAAGCTGGCCATAAACGATTTTCACGGGCTACAGAGCTGCACATAAGCCACATTCGCTCCAGCCCTGCCTGCCTAAAGGATGGGCTGGGGGTCGATGTTGAGTTCTGCAAAAACCACAAATTGACATGCATTGAGCGCTCTATCTATGCATAACTCCCGCGTTAGGATGTGGGCAACCCACTGAGCAAAAAGCTGAAAACAAAACAATTGTGCTCTAGCAGGGAATTACCAACTACAATATACCCTGTAGTGAAGGCACTATCCTAGGTATATTCTTAAACAGAAGCTCTTACAATCTACGTGATACTTTGGTTACTTTGGCCTTATATCTTTAAATTTTGGGGAACTTGAAATAGTTAAGAGAAATACGAAAACTATTTTTTTTTTCAAATTTCAAGTCTTCTATATTCGCTGAAGTCATCTACCGTCGTGTTTATATAAACTCTTTATGGGACTGAATATGTCCTCCTTCTGTTTGTTACATACAAATGCACAAAACTATTATACCCTTGCACACACATTTTTCATGGGTGCGGTATATAAAGGGAAAATGTCGCGTTTGTCCAATATATTGGACGTTGCTGTGCACAGATTTACCGACGCATGACACTCATAAGTAAAATGCCTCCAGCTCTGCTCGACTCTCTGTCCGGCTACAATCCCAAAAATCAAGCTGGGTGCGTCTATGAACTTAAGGAAGCGCCAGGACAGTTGGACGATTGGACAGCTAAGACAACAGCAACAACAACAGTACAGCAACTGGCCGGCACATAAATCGCTTTGCGGCTGCTGTCTAGGAAAGAAGCTGCTTGGCCCAAAGGCAATGCTGTCCCATGCCCCGCCCGGCTATCCAGCTAGCCGTGCATCTAACAAGTTGTCCATCGTGTTTTTTTTCCTTCTATTGGGTAGAAGCAGTCGAAACGCTGCGAACAACAAGTACAATTCATGATAGGCAGCAGCTGAGCAAGAGAAGAGTTCAAAATGTTTGCGATATTTTAGCTATCTTAATACATACTAAATTAATTTCAATTGAATTTAGTTCAGTGAGCTTAGCCGAACAAGAAAAACCCATTATGAGGTCTTAAGGAGGTAGAACCAGATAATTCCTAAGTGAAGTTTTGTTGAAACCATGAAGTCATCCCAAAGATTCTAGGCTAAACAGTTCAGCTGCATAGGAGACGTTTAACGGTCTTGATTTTATCAACTTTTCTACGTCACAGCCTTGAACCCTTGTTGAAGGTTGCTTGTTTCTTTATCTAAATATTTATAAATATATTTATATGATAAAAAAGATGTAGCTATACAATATTATAACAAATATAAGAAAATATAACAATAATTATTTGATGAACTACTCTTACCGTCCCCAACCCTGCTCCAATTAGTTTCTCCCAAAAAACTAATAAGCTCTTAATTAAACAATATAGATAGAGTTAAAATTCCTGAGTCCACCCGTAACTGTTCGAACGACCTTCGCTCGTGTGTCGGGGTGTCTGGCCCACGCGTGGCATGGATAGTTCCATATTGGCTTGTTATTGACAGCATAGTTGTTAAGAGATTTTTTCTTTTGGTTAGTTTTTCTTTTGGTTCGATTTAAGAAACGAGCAAAGCTGTCGACCAGTCGCACAGTTAGTCACCCGGCCACAAAGAATCACGACAACAACAGGCACAAGGAGTAAAAGCAGAAGATATAAAGCCTGACAAGGCAATAGCTAAAGCTACGATATGCAGGCAGCCAAATTGTTGGCTATATATATATACATATATATATATATATGTATGTATATACATATATATATTGGGGGACATTAGGCACATTCAATCTCGACCAGCCAATAAGCAATTTTTGGTCACTTTTATTGGGCACAAAAACTGTCAGAACAGATTCTGCTGCTACTGCTCCCTTTGCTGCTTGCCCGTTCGGTGGCCAACGTTGCGTATACGTAATGTGCGCAGGAAATGAAAAATGTAATTAAAAAAGTTTCTTTTGTTGCCCAAAAAGTCTGCTGCATGGGTCAGGAGTGGATGAGGGTGAGCTGGGTGAGCAGGAAAACCAAGTGAACAATTTGTGGTGCCTTTTAAAAGCGAGTGCCGTGTGACATTCAGCTGCTCGGGCAGCATTCAAGCTCTACCTTTTGTTTTATGCTCTTGCTGGGGGTATTATATTTTTGGATATTCAACTTGTAACCCCAGGCAGACAGCCTATATTCTCTTGATTAGTATCAGCAGACGAATCGAGTTAATCAATTTTTTCAGCTTTGTATTTGATTACAGGCAGTATATGTGTCAGATTGGATCAGTCTTATAACATCGAAAATTAATTCTTTGTATGAAAACCTTATTTGTTTTAAATAAAGACATCTTAATTAATCCTGGTATTTATGAGCTCAACTATACTCCTTACTAATGAGCAACATTTAATCAACATCGGCTCACTTTACCACATAGTTCCCATAGAAATAATTGCTCACAAATTGAGTATTTTTATTGAAATATATCGCAAATGGCTGCAAGGATATTAAATATTCGACGCCCCGATCAGAACTAAAGAACACACACACAGAGATACACACACGTGTGCGCATGTAAAAAGTGCTCATTAAAACATATCAACAAGCTTTATGGCCGCTTCAACAGCGATGTCGGCGTCGCTGCTGCTGTCGCTGTCGCTCTCTTTGTCGCCGTCGTCATACCGACAGCAGTTAAATTCATTCATAAACTACGTGACAAAACGAACGGAAATGTAGAAGCGGAAATTGCCAACAAACACACTCGCACACACACACACACACACGCACACACACATAGGCAGCAGTGTGCGGTTGCTCACATGCTTACACATTGACACACTTGCATCCAGACAAACCGTCAGTCGTGCCTGACAGACAGTCCGTCTGTCAGACATCATTCGTCCGTCAGCCAGCTTTAGCCAGCCTGCCTGACGGTTCAACGTGCGCGAAATATTTTCGCACTCGCCGCCTGTGCCTGGTATTTACAATCAATTTTTAAAATGCCCGAAAATACCACAAGCCGCGCTCTAAATATCCTGTAATCCCAGCAATTAGCCAGCACTGTATTCAAATAAAATTTAATATTCAAAGAAATTAAAGTTTTCAGGAAACATTTAGTTTTCTAGTTAAAATAAATCAAACAAATAATTAAATTTACTTTTGCAAATGATAAGGTAATTATTTTAATGTGCTTGGAAAAACTTTTTCCTCACATTTAATATCTTCAGCTCATACTTAATTTTAGCCCCAGCTAAACCTATTTTATCACATATTTTTTTAGTTCAACCTAATTCTTTATTTATCCAAAATCACAAAAAAATAAAAATCGATATATACATATATAATATATTTAAATTAATGTAAAGCTTAACTTAAGAACTTTATTTTTTAAAATTAAAAAAATCAGCTACGCTTTTCTTTGGCTTTCTTAAGTATTTTTGAAAACCTTCCAAGCCTACAGGGTAGCTTGAAGTCTAGCTGTGCCGAGCCCTAACACACTTGCCATTTTTGATGGCGCAACCCGTCGAGTGTCTACTTGAGTGTAGCAAAAATGTTGAATTGCTGCGCCGAGCCCAAATGAAGGGGGGCGGGCGGCGCACACGTAGCAAACCCTCCGACACCAATTCCCGGCCGGGGGCACCGTCCCTCAATCTCAATGCCCTCCCCCCACCCCCTCTTCCGCGTTCAACAAGCATATTACATTTGCAATATTTCCCACCCACTCTCGCACTCATATGTAAGTCATCAAGGGGGGCGGGGCAGAGTCGGTGCGAAATCTCATAATATTGATAGTGCGCTTTTGGTAAGGGTGTAAAAAATCAAGCGTATTTTTTGATTGCAGCCATTTGACCTCAGTCAAGGGTGGCACAGTGGGCCGAGTTGGCATAATTTGCTACATTTTGATTTCATATATGTATGTATGTACATATGTATGCATCGGTGTATGCACGTACATATATGACAAACAATTGGACAAACCTTTTCCTATACTTTTTTGCTAGCCACAGAGAACACAAATTGGTGCAGCTTAGGCCAACAACAACAACAACAAAAAAATGAAATCTACGAGTGCTTCCGGCAGGCAAACTTCCCTCCTTCCATTTTTTTTTAAGGGGTCGGGCTTGGCAGAGCTTATTGCTTGCTTCAATCAGAATTGTATTGTCCTTTCACAAAAAAAGAGAAGAATAAAAAACGGGGACTGTGTATTGCAGTGTGATTGCTCGCTGGGTGGGACTTGTGTTCGCTACCTCTGTTATTGTATATTCCCGCTGTGGGGAAGGCAAGGACTGGGTGTCAATGAGCCATGCAGATCCGTTTTAATTGAAAGCATTTTAAAAGACAGGCAAACAGACAGAGTCTATATGCAGTTGTTGCTTATTTTAAATGAAGATTGGATAAGACTGAAACATGTAAATGCGTTGCTTGAGAAATGCGCGTTTAAAACTTTATGAAGCGCGATATTAAAAATTAAAATACATTCTGTATGCAAGGTTATTGTTTGCCTTAAAGCAAATTTAAAATTATACTTTCAAGCGTTTTAATTTGATCTTATTTGTGTTAAAGGGAGTTAAACAGTAAACTGACATTTCGCTGTAATAAATTGGTTAACTTTTATTCACTTAACACTTTCCTCGCTGCCATGTTACTTTTGTTGATTATTATTTTAAGAATTAATTTACTTATTACCCGACAACAATGTCGCTGTCAATGCTTCGGCTGAAGGCCGCACAGGGGCATGTGAGCTGCCAGTGTTGAAAAGGCAACTCGGAAAAGCATTCAACTCGACAAGCTACACGTTAGTTGACCTAATTTAACCTTGACCCATTTTCAACCTGCGCTCTCAACTGTTGAAACATTGTGCAAGCTTTCTATTGCCATAGTAAATCGTACAATTTCAATTAATGCTATACCCAAGGATTGTAAATTCAATTAAGCATCTAATTAAAAGCATGAAAATTAAAAGAAAAGCGTAATTAAAATCAAGAAACTGAAAAAAAAGAAAACATATAAAGTAAAATACCTAAAAATATAAGACAAAAAAATATATATTTTTATTTATGTAAGATTTTCCTGAAGTAGAGAAAGAGCAAACTGTTGCGAATTTTTAAATTAAACTAAGTAACTCGATTTCTTTAATTATAATAACAATAACAATTTAAGAGCATAACGGCGAAAAGCGTTTTCAACCCTTACTTAAATTGTTTCAGGCATTCCACTTATGCCATAAATTCATTTTCTTAATTTACATATTCCGTTTAGCTGCACATAAATTTTTGTCGTTATGGAAATAGTTTGGCCTTTCAATTAATTTAGCTCACGATTTGCTGAACTTGGCCCAATCAGGGACCAGCATAGTTTATGATCGTAACCTTTTGCATTTGCTGTTGCTTATCTCATATGCATATAGGCATTACGATGCCATTACTTGGCATCTGCTTAAGCCATTTACCTGTTTGCTATTTGTTGCACGCAAATTGCGTATACCCAGTGTGCCACAGGCACAGTCGTCAGCCCTGGGGACACACGAATTCGCAATCGCATTGAGTATGCCCAGGGCCCCCGCTGGGCACTTGTGTGCGTGTGTGTGTGCGTGTGGGTGTGGGTTTGTGGGTGTATGTGGGCTGCGTTCTCCGGCCCATAAATGTCAAAGTCAATGCAGTTAGCACGGATCTCGGGCAGCTCGAGAGCTCGGTCTTGAGTCAAGGTCTGCATTGGTTGTGCGCGTGCCTGTGTGTGTGTGGGTGCGCCATAAAATATACAGCAATACGAGGCAGACAATTCCAGATGAAATCGCACGCGTGTTGAAAAAAAAAAAACATATATATATATTGTATATATCACTCCTCCTGTTGTTGTTCTTGCTGAATAATTGAAACGATAAATTTTCCACACAATAAAGCGCTAGGAATTCAATAAGGTTTACAATTTGAACGGGGGGCGTGGGCGGCCCTGCGACACAGCGAGGCGTGTTGTTGTATCAGGCGCACTCAATGACATTTTACTTGTACAACTTGTAACTTGTTGCTGCCACATACACACACACACACACACATGCATAAACATTATTTTATGTGCACAGCCACACACACGAAAAACACAACTCGACAATAAAAATCACGCATGAATTTCATATGTTCACAACGGACACAGCGCAGAGCAGCAACACGCCCCACAGTGCCACTTGCATAAACAACTAGAACCTAGGCGTCGTGTTGCACGAGTGGTTGTGTGTGTGTGGGGGGATTTGAGTGGTGTGTGGCATAAAGCAACGCTTTAGAGAAAAAAGGTCGCTGAACAAAAACCTCAACACACGAGTAAAACAAAATGTAATTACAACAAGGACTTTGCAACGGGCAAAGGTGGGGAAGCGAGGGTCCACAGCAACAATGCAATTGTTGTGCTACCTGTAAATGCAACAATGTTGCATGCGTGTACGTGTGTGTGTGTGTGTGTGTGTGTGTGTGTGTGTCAGGCAGTGAAAGTGAAGGTTAGCTACCAAAAAGCGTTGCTTTAGCCAGGCAACTGCTGCTGGCAGGCAGCACAGGCCGCCACAAGCTCGGCGCTACACTTGAGCTTTATTGCATACATTAAGGGACCGAGCTGGGCCACAAAGCCACGCACACGCACTCGCACACACGGATACACTCACACGCACACACTCGAAACTGCACCTGGGGGAGTGTGCGTGTGTGTGAGTGCGTATGTGTCTATTTGGTTAATGGATATTGTCGTTTTGGTTAGCAGAGAATGAGAGCGGGCAACACTATAGCGAAATGGAGTGAGCGCGTGAAGTGACATCATAAATAATTCCACAAAGCCTGATAGATGCTTTAAAGGGCATAAATAAATATAAACCATACTGTGAATATATATATTATATATTTTCCGGTACATTTGATAAATGGCCATTTAGTAGCGAGATTTTCAACTTCAAAATGGCCACAAAATTTCAATTTGTTTTATTGGCCATTGTTTCATAAATTGCATCAAAGATAAACAATCAAGTTGTAAATTGATAAATATGTACTTTTACCTTTGTGTTTTATAAAAGTTGCTTTGATAACAAAATTCTTAACAAAAACTTTAAATTAATGAAATTTGAATATTGTCAGATAAATAAATATGTCATTATCCCGCTGTTAAAATGTAAAATAATACCCTATATTGTTATTGTAATCGAACTATTAGGCTTATTGCTTGAATTCTTGCTGAATTTTTTTTTATTTTATATTTTATACTTTGAAGTTATTTATTAAGCGCTTCGCTTCATTTGTTCGTTCTTCTTCTTACTTCGCTTCTTACTTCTTCTATTGCTTTGCCTTAGTATGCCTTGAGTTTAGCTCGTAATTTCTTAGCTTTACTTCTTGCTTCGCTCCTTACTTTGCTTCTCACTTAGCTTCTTGCTTTATTCCTTGCTTCAGTCAGGCTTATTTTGTTGCTTCTAACTTTACATTGGCATTGGGGCTTGCATTAACTTGTTATTAATATATTTCCTTCGCTCCTTTCTCTGATTATATCTTTACTAATTACTTCACTTGGTTTTATTCACCGGGCTTCTGACTTTGCTTCTCTCTTTCTCTACTTCTCACTTTGCAGCTTGTTTTGTTTGAAGCTTGTTTTCTTGCTTTGCCTTTCACTTTTAATGTAAGCTTCCCATTCATTTTATTCATTAAACCAATTGCAAGCGCTAAACATTTTTTAAAAGTTCATTTCTACCTTGCATTGTATCTTAACCCTGCCGGCTTCTCTCACACATTGCACTCGAGAGGGAGAAACTTAAAGCATTTTATGCTCATCATTGTTTGGCACTTAGACAGATCGACGACAGCGACGGGGACGGCGCCGCCGCAGTTATGTCGATTAGATGAAGAGCCACCTGCGCTGGCCACAGTGCCCAACCGACGGACCGAATGACCGCCCGCCCGCCCGTTGCTCTTGACATGGCTAACGAGCAGCTGATATGACAAAACGACATTTGGCTTTTAGTCGGAGTGGGGCACGCACACGTGCTGGCCAGGTGCATGCCATGCATGGCACCCCCCGTTGGCACTTGCCCTTACGAGCTGCCGACAGCATCCTTGACATGCTTGCGGAGCACCGTGACAATTGTGCCTAGTCTAGGATTTGGCTTTTGGATTCGGGCTGTTGGATGTTAGCCTGCTGATGGACTTGTCTGCCACTCTGTGGCTGCTTCTACTGCGTGCGTACCCTCTCCCCCTCTCTCTTTCTCTATCGCGCTCTCTCTCCCTCGGCATATTTCTTAATTAAAACGCTACCATTTCGACTCAATTAACGGTCCGGGCTGACAACATGCCTACGCACTTTTCAGCTGCAGTTGCCAACTGCAACATAAATTGCCCAGTAACGAACTCTAATGGCCACAATTCTGGGTCCAAATACCAGTCCGAGTCTAAGTACGATTTCGACTCGCTGTCATTTCGGTTGCTGCCCACGCAGACAGAAGGCACATAAAAAATTCAGCTGTCTGTCAATTATGAGCTCAACGCAGAGCTGCAAAATACACACTTGATGCTGTCCATACACACAATCGATATATATACAGTGCTGGGCATGTAATTAGGGACTGTGTTCTTATTTCGCTAAAAAGTGTTTTCGTGTACTAAAAAAAATACATTTCTTCGAAAGCAGTCTAAAAATACCAACAATAGCTGCTAGGAAACGACATATCATATTGTATATATACTTATATATATATATATATATATATATATATATATATATATATATATATATATATATATATATAAAATATATATAAATCCTCTCGTTATTATAAAAATAACATGTAATAATAACAATGTTATTAAGTAACATTTGTTAAATTAAATGGTAAACATGCATATTCAGATATATAATAAAATATATAATAATATAATATATAATATATCTGCCTGGATAGGTGTATTCCGGTTGGTTTACCAACTGAGCACGGCCATCTCTCTGTTAAAATTGTGTGCTACGAATGAATTAATTTTGTGTAGATTTATTTAAATAAATAAATAACGTATAAGAACGGTGCCTAATTATATGAGCAACACAGTACATACACAAACAGATACATATATAATCACATATATATATTTATATATATCTGTGCGAAAATCTATTGAATGAACCCACGCAGCTTTGAGTAAAAGAGACGCAAGCGTCGACTGCTCTCAACGTGTGCGTGTGTGTGTGTGTATGTGTGTGTGAAGGACTCACTGGAATTGAGCGTAAAAATGTGCCAGAAAAACGGGAATAAACATGCGCATCCCCGCATATCCTTGAAAATCCTTGTACACAATACCGCCTGGATGCGTCTGGAGCGCTGCTGCTCATTCCAGTTTTTTTTTATATGTTTTTTTTTTCATTGTGCGACGAAATAACTCAATGCCACACGATGTGGCACAGTCAGTCATTGGGTCGAGCCGGCTCGGCTCGGCTCCTTGACGCTCACCTGACCGACTAAAAGCTACAACCCCCTCCCATCCCTCATGAGCAACCGCCACGCTGTTAATGTCACCATGGAGACAGAAGCTGTAGCTATTGCCTGGGCACCCATGCCCCGCCTCATACCTCCCGCCGTGCACCGCCCTTGCCTTGGCTATGCAAATCGCCGCACAACACACAAAGGCATCAACTCGCGCTGTGCCTTGAAATTTGCATGTTTTTTTTGTGTTGTTTTGGGCAGGTGGAAAACGTAGCTTGTAAGTCAATTGGGTTGGCGCTTGTCTACACACACACACACACACACGCATTCACACACAGACGCAAACACACACCAACGCACACATTCATTTAGACTGACGCGGGCAATGCATATATTAAGGCGCCGCGGGGTTATACAAGAGAGAGCCAGAAAGTGGGAGAGCGCGCCACTGAGCTCTGTTTGTAATTCGCTTTGTAGTCGCCTTGGGCGCAATTATTTCTTCTTTTTTTTTTTTTTTTTGCTTACCATTCCCTCCGCTCAACCACCAATTTTTACCTCAGCGGCAACTCTTCATTTTAAACGCTTTTAGCGCTGCCATCGAGTGGCAGGCAAACAGCTGAGAATAGTCTGGATTTAAATTTGATATTTAATATATGCTTCTTTTCAAGCTAACTTTATTTGCACTAGACTCGACATCTAGTCTTACTTGGTTTTCTAAAATAATATTAGCTTGCCCAGGGCTCTGTTTAAAATCTCCAAAGAGACATTACGGTAACAGCTTGGCTAAATACGTTAAATGCCGCCTGGTTAAAAACGTAAATGTTATTTAACAGTAACAGTTATTAATGTTACTAACAGCTGCTTAACAGTGCTGTTTGAAGCTGCTGTTATTTATTATTTATGCATTAGTTATTGCTAATCGAATTATTTACTTTTGGCTTCTTAGAAGTTTGAATAGGTAAAATTAAAAATTTTTTTTTTTAAAAAAGTGAATTTGGCAATGAACTCTTTTTCAACAAAAAAAGTTGCCGAAAACACTTTTTTTCAAAAGAATAAAACAAATTTTAAATGAATTAATGAATGTATAGAATTTAATATAAAATCTAACGATTACTGAAGATCAACCTTATCTCGATAATTCTTAGATGCAAAATATCTAATGAATTTTAATCATTAAATTGAATAATTTTTTAAGAAAAAATTTAACACATTCTCAAAAGAGAACTACAAATTTTTTTGAAAGCTTTGTAGCTGCTCGCACGGTCGAGTATGCCTCGAATTTTGGCTGGCATTTCGATAACGCCTGGTGGGTTCCCATTGTGGAGTACTGTCCTTTATGGGCCTCTTACTTGTTCTCATTTTATGACGTTTTTAAGTAAGTCGCAAGACACTCGCGAGCTCTTTTTTTTTTGTTGTGTTTTTGTAATTGAATGCGTTAAATTACAGCAAATTTATGCCTATCAAGTTTGGAATTTTGTTGTTTTTGTTGAGTGTAAGGCCCACGAGTGCCGTTTATGGTTATTTAGGCGCAGGCACTAAGTTTTTTTTTTACGATCTAGCGACAGGCGGCAAGTACCAGTGGGCCGGATAGGGATTGGCCGCATAAAAAATGCTTATTTGTAAAGTTTAGTGGCGGCAGCGCTGACTCATGCGATGCCCTACAGGTGCCCCGCCTCCCAAAGAAAGAGACAGACGCCAGCTTTGGAGACTGGAGCAAGGTTACGACTAACTCGAAATCCAAGAGAAGCTCACCCAAAGTTGGGCTGGCGCCACGGAAATGCAGAGCGTGTAACTAAAACTTGTTTTTCTTACAGTGCAGCTTGCTTAACGACTGGCTGGGTCGGGACCCGGGACCGGGGTCGGGGACGGTTGGGTGTGTGTTTGGGTTGCTGCCCGCTGGCGGCCTTGAAAGTTGTGCAACTTGCTGGGGACGAAGTCGAGCGGAAGTCGAAGTCGTCGCTGCCGCTTCTCGATGTGGATTATCCGCATTACCTGCAGGCGTCAGTGGCGTCTTCCGTAGGGGCAAACTTTTCCCTAAAAGTGGGTGCCAAGCGCTGCTCGAGCTGAAAGTTGCCGCAACGGCAACGCTTTGCTTTAGACGTACAGTGGCTGCCAAATGCTTACCACCACCACCACAAAAAGACAGTCAGATAAGAAAGTTTTTGGCTGATCTTAAATTTTTCGTTACAGCTACAAACAAATGGTTGAGTTGGCCAAATCAATTGTTAAACAAGTCGGAAAAACTAAATTTATATTAATTATTAGTTTTTCTTTTAAAATTATAGTTCAAATATCTATATGATATATATGATATAAAATCTTCCTTTTTTTATATTAATTTTATTATATTAGTTAATTTGTTTATTAAGTATATATAATTGCATTGTTTAAGTGTGCATATATATTTAATTTAATTTAAACCAAATATTTAAATGTTCGATTAGGTATTCTAGTATTTTGGTCGTATTTTAATTTGCTCATTCATATGATTTTATCTCTTTAGTTGTTGTAAAACTCATTAAATGCATACCAAAACTTTTGCTTTTAACTGCATGCTCTCATCAGTTTGCCACGCCTTTTGCAGACGCCTCTGCGCTAGTCTTACTTGAAGTTAAAAGCGTTTCGTATGTAAATGAAAGCCCAAAATATGTTGAGGACATTTTGAATGTCCTGGCTTTTGGCTTTGCCCACGAAAATCCAATAGAAATTTATGTCATTTAAATTTTTCGCAATGCATAAAATGCCTTAAAAACAAAATATATGACCAGCAATATATAGTCGAAAGCCCCCCCACGTTGGCAAACTGCAGGAAATGATGGGGGAGGCGAGTTGAAAGCCGGGTGAAGGGACAACTTCAAGGTGCGCAGAGCCGCTCGAATTGCCATGAAATTTATGCGCCAACTGCCAACTGGCTGGCAACAACAAGTTGACAACATTCGGCTGAATCTCTGAAATATTGTATTTTCCCTTTTGCCCTGCCCCGCCAGCGCCGTCTGCTTCTTTGCTTTTGGCAATTTTCAACTGCTGATTTTCCAATCAGTGCGCAGTTTGTTACAGCCACGGAAAGCTTATTGAAAATATTTGTCCTGCCACGAACTTGAATGAGACTGCGAATGCGAATTCGAATGCGACGCCATCTTCATTAGTCTTTGTCTCTGTGGGCAAGAGGGAAAAGTGCGAGCGGCAGTCGGAAGTACAGGGCAAGGACCATCAAAGATTTGCCAGTTAGCGTCGTCCACTGCGTAGCTTAAGTTTAACTGGGCTGGCAGAAAAGGAAATATCAAGTGCCCTGAGTGGAGTATCTTCTCTTCCCTTTTTTTTTTGTGTTTCCACTGCACTGCAGCAGTCTGCAGCTGGAGTATGGCATCGTCATAGATTTGACCAAAGATATGTAATCGAAGGGAAAATACGCAGCCATAATTAACAGTAAGAGCCCTGAAGACAATGAAGCAGTTGGCTGACTTTTTTGCTCTTCTCTTTTTTTCTGGCTTTTTTACTGCACTGCAGCAGGAGGATAATTAAAGATTGCATAAATACGAAGCCTTAATTAGGAATAAGAGCACTGCAGATATTGAAGCACTTGACTGGCTCTTCTTTTGCCATTTGCACTGTACGACCGCAATCTGCAGTAGCGAAACATATTAAACATATAATAAATTTTAAAATATTATAGAAATCAATTTGAAGTTTAGTCCCTGTGGCATAGGTTGCAACTCCTCCCCAATGAGCTGTCACTTAATGCTAATGCATTTCGTTGCCGTCAAACTGGAAACAATGCAACTGGAGCAGCGAGCATCGAGCATGGAGCATCGAGAATCGTGCGTCGCTCGCTTGTTATTTTTGACAACAGCGGCTTACACATGAGACTACCCTGCTGCCCGTTCTACCCCCCCCCCCCCCTACCACCCTGCCACCCAACCTAAGCCGCGGCTCAGCCAACTAGAAAAAACAACTTCTCGACTGAATGCAAGTTAGGAAGGCGAAAAAAAAACTTGAAAACTGCCAGTGTGTGCGTGTATCTATGTGTTTGTGTGTGTTGGTTGCACACTGGGGAGCAGCTGTAGATTTGAAGTAGGCTCTCCTGGGGCTCACTCTGACAATTGTACGAGAGTTTTATATATTTTTTTTCCTATACTGTTTTTTTTTTCTTTTCGAAATATTTGTCTCATTGCCGCGCGTATTATTTTTTTTTTCAGCTTTGGCTATTGCCGAGCTGCTGCGCGGGCAAACTAAAAAATATGGCCAAGTTTTGGCTCTGGGCGATCTCCATGGTGCTCCATGGGCGATGGCAATGGCGACAATGTGAATTTATGGCGAGCTACGTGGGAATACACTCAGCTAGCTACCATATGGATAGGTATACATATGCATAGATATGTATATGTAAGCACATATATAAACATATATCTTACCTATATACACTTCTATGTATCATGTGTGGCTTTTACATTTTGCGCTCCGTTTAGTATTTGTCGTTGGCTGGGGGTTTTTTTTTTTTGTTTGGTCTGCTTAAAGCGCCGTGAAAATGTTGCCCAAGAAAATTGAAAAATCCGATGTGGAATTGAATAATGTGGTGGCACGCGAAAGCAGCTCAAGTGGGTGGAGGACGGCGGGTGGGCCAGTGCAAGAGTCAGCGACGCGCTTTGTGGCGTGCTGGTAATGTGGCAAGAAGATTTATGCAAAGTCCTGAGAGTTGTGCATTTCGAATTGATAGCGGCACACACGGATTTGTTCAACAGGACCTCTAAAGTTTTATGTAGCCCGAGCTAAGCACAACAAAGGACCACGAGTGGTTAATAAATTGGGTGGAAAACAAGCAAGCATAAGTATATAGAAGTGGCTAAATATATAACTTTAACGACACGCTATCTGGAAAAATTGTAATAAGCGAAAGCAGTATAGATATACATATTTATCTTGACCGATTTGCTTTACTGAAGTGGCATGCGCAGCTTAAACTTTATGCATGCCAAGTCTAGGTTTTGAAAAATTCCACCCTAAACCAAAGTTCAAAATGCATAAAAACGTATTTCATACCTTTCGATAAATACCGAAAGCTAGTGAAAGTTAGCCCTTAAGTTTCTATATGCCGATAAGCTTTAAACGTATTATCTAATCTGTATCTAAGTCTAATATTTTTTATTACAAAAAGGTTTTATACACAATTCTGACAACAATCATGAACGAGTCGCTTGGGGAACCGAGGTCTAATCTAAAATTTTCAAGACCGTTCGGCACCTGATAAAAAATGTATTTAACTTTCAAAACAAACCTAAGGATAATTAATTAAATTCGCAGTCTTAGTTATACATATATCGAATGCACAAAATATTCTTAAAGCTAAAGACGTGGGCTGCATTTTAAATTAAATGTTCGCCTTGTGTGAAAGCCACTCCATCAATTAATTAATATTAACAATTATATATTTAATTAAGTTTGCTAAAATGTTTGCGTGGCTTTTCATTAGCCAAACACACACACACACACACACTTAACTGCGTTTGGGTGTGTGTGGGCTTATGCAGGTTAAAAGTGTGTTAAGGAGGCTAGGCTGGGGGGCGTGTGGGGTCAAAAGCGAGCACTCACCTTTAATTATCACAAGGAAGATCACCGCGACAAACAGCGTGCACGACGTAGACGAGTCCATGTCCTTGGTTTTGTTGTTTGCGTTGTTTTTAGTTTGAATTGCGAGGACCGTTGTTGTTGTTGTTGTTGTTATAGTTGTTGTCCCGTTGTTATTGCCGTTGTTGTTGTGAGAGTGAAAGTGTCTGCCACAAGCTGCAACAATGTGTCGCCTGTCGCCGCGGGTTTTAAGTAGCCAGCGCCCAGCGTGCCACCTCGCTAGTCCTGGCACGTTGCCGTGATTAACACTAAGGCCAAAAGACAAACGCGTCGAGTGGGTCAAAGTTCAGCGCAGCGTGCCAAGCTATGAAGGCCAGTTCTGTTGCACTCTATCTCTCCCTCTCACTGCCTTTCTTCCTCTCCCTCTCTCTCTCTCTCTGTCTCTTTCTCCTGCTGCAGCTTTTACACTTATTTAGAATCTTTGTCGCTTATATTTCGCTTGAAGCTTGCTTTTGGTTTAGAATTTGTCTCTAATCCACTTTCTCAAATCTCTGCACAAATTTACCAGCAAAATTTCTTAATTCCGTTCTTATTTTCCCTCCCGCTATTATATTTTCTTTCTCTTTATTTTTTAATGTTGTTTGTTTGGCAAATATTTTGTGTATTTGTTTTTGCTCGCCTTCAGAATTTTTTGCTGCTGCGGTTTGTTTGCACTACTTTTATTTTATTTTTAAATTTATTTTTTGAGGTTATGGCTGTTGCAAATTTAATTTCCGGTTTTCTGGTCACGCGTTTTCAGCAGGCTCATTATTTATTTGTATTTTCAAAGTTTTGGTTTGTTTTTGTTTTTGCTTTTAATTTACATAATTTGCACTTGAATACTATTTTTGCTTTCTGTATTTTTTTTTTCGAAAGAGCTTGAGAAACCGTTAGTCGCAGCTGTTGCTGTTGTAAATTGTATTATTTTAGTTTAGCTTGTTCAGTTAAATATCGTTGTTTCGTTCAGTTGTGAAGAGTTGCCTGAAAGAAAAATAAATATAAAAATTATCAATATTGTGCTTGTAAAGTTCAAAAGGTTATTTTAGTGCTATCACAACATTTCTAGCATAGAGATCTTCAAGATTATAAGGTATATGTGTTTAATCGTGATGAGTATCTAATAGACGAGTCTCTAGTCAAGTTTCTAAAAGATTATCAGATTATAGATCTGCAAGAGAAACGAACAAATTGTATACATACATATATATAGTATGTCCACAAGGGTTTTACACGGGTATTACATCCTTGCTTAATCCTCTTTCTGTACATAGCTTCGTTAACTACTTTTTGTTTGAATCAAACCAAGTTTCAACAGTCTGAGCAAAAAACTGTAATCCCTTTAAATGCAATCTCAGTTATTTTCGCTTTTAGAATGTATCTTTCACTACGAATATAATTTAGTTTTACCGACAAATAAAACTAAAAAGATAAACTTTTCTTTTTAACAGTATCTCATTAGCCAATTCCCCTTTTACGCCGTTTTTTTCGCAAGTTTCTCTTTTTGAAGTTCATATTTCTCGGGCCACAACTTAGCAGGTTGCGGTTGCTTCCAAATGCCAACTGCGGGGAAAATGCCAGAAAAAAAATGTATATATATATATGAGTATTTATATATATATTTACGGCACGCAGTTCTTTGAGCCGCGACGGATAGAAAACCACAACAAAAAGTTTGCCAGACTTAATGTTTAATTAAAAATTGTGTACACTGTTTAACCCTATTCTAGGCTTTGACCTCATTACTGACCAGAGCCGCCTGCTTTGTCACCTTGGTTGGGCACCCTACTCAGCACGCCCACACGCCCAGCCCAACCCGGCGGCGCCCACATTGATTAGTTTTTTGTTTTCGGTCAACAAACTTGAGTAAATTAAAACAATGAATTTGCGTAAAAGCGCGCGAAAACACAAAAACATAAAAGGAGCAAAACAAAATGCGCGCCTGGCGCAAATTAAAAATCCATAAAAAAAAAAATGCTTTCGCAGGCGGCTGCCAATGGGCGGCGCCCACAAACGCGTTACTGATGCTCGAACAGAGTCGAAGAGGGGGGCTATGGGGAGTGGAGAGTAGAGCGTGGAGCGTGGAGCCGCTGGCAGCTGACTGAGAAATGCAGTAATTGAAATACATGCGGCGAGGCTGCGTGTAACGTTCCGCCTGTTTCGCAAATGAAGAAGAAGAAGAAGAGAGAAAAAAGTACTATAGCCTGCTTTCAGGCATTCCCTCCATCCCGACCACAATCATTTACACGTGCGTGGCACTGCGTATACGCTTTTATTTTTAAAATCAACCTGAGGGTATATTGTACATCAATCAGTCGTTATGCATGATAAGTCCCATCTGACAATTGGTACATAATCAAACCAATTTATTTCTTATTATTAAAAAAAAATGTTTAATTAAATATTTGCTTTCAAAATTGAACGTTTTAAAAAATGAGGAAAAAATACTTTGATAAAGTATCCATTTTTTAACGAATTTTCAAACTAGAAATAAGCGAAAGCCGTTCCAAGCAGATGAAATGTTGTGCAGGAGTCTTGTATTTTGGAATTTCTGGATTAGGTAAAGAATGTGAAAAATATATTCCGCAGATTAAGAACTTGCGTTCTAAATGATTAAATGCATTATTATTTAGATTCAGTTGTATATTTAAAAATTTGTTTTTAAGAAATTCGGCATGGGGAAAAAACGTCTTTAAATACGAATGTAATTAAACAATCGATTCAAGCAAACTTCTTATGAAGTACCTGCAGAAAAGTTATGCCTTTTATTCTTTTTAGTAAGATATTATTTAAACAGTTTAAAAGTATTTAATACTATTTTGAAATTAAAAAAAAAATAATTATAAAAATTTCAGACCTGAAAAATAGAAATTAATAAACAACCTATTAAATGCCCCATTTTTTTCAGGACCATATTTCATATAAAAATCGAGAATATTATTGGCAGACGATTTCTTGGAACTTTTTAACGCAAAAATGCAAACGCCTTTGAAGGTAAGCTTCAACTTTTATTAATTTAATTTTCATTAAAATTTAATATCAAAATGAATCTGCAAAAAAAAAAAGAAGACATTTCATTTATGTCTGCGTTTAAAAGGGTATCTAGGCTGCGGCCGGGCTAAAAATGTTTCCTTTTTGGTGGATACTTTATTTAATTCGCAGTCGCAAACAACATTACCTATTTTATATAACAAATCGCAAGTTTGTCTTGGTTTGAGCAGAGTTGAGAGGGGCTGCTCCCACCCCTGTGCCGCTTTCACCCTATTTGATTTTATTTTGTCTATGGCCGCGTCAGCTGTTTGCGTAATTAGGGGCTTTATGAGTTATGTGGCAGGAAATGAAAGGAAATGGGGGGAAAGTTTAAATTGCAGAGACTCTTCGGTATTTTCTAGTACTCGCCTTTGATTTTGTTTTTTATTCTTTTGCGTAGGGGGATAATTTTCATTGTTTTTATTATAATACTTTGGCCTTGTCGCGGTTAATTAATTTCAAGTTTAGTTTTCGCTTTTCGTCTTTTGTTGTGCTTGCAGCAAAGTTTTTAAAGTTAATTTAATGCTTCACCAATGCCTCGAGTCAAACACAATGAGCCTTGAAATTGGAAGGCCCGCCTTCCACCTGCTGCCACCTGACCGCAACCCATTTTGGCCACTAAAAGTTGCAATCACTGAGGAGCGTCAATAATAAAAAAAAAAATAAGGCAGGACTCCCGCTTGGCCCAAAGTTGAAGTCGCTTTTTTAGGCTCCCTGCGGACAGGGCTTTACACGTCGAGGCGTTACATTTTTCACACATTACAGTTTCAGAGTTGCCGCCTTGCTGCTATGCAGAGTTGTCGAGTTGTTTAGCTTGTTTGCATAGCTCTCTACCGGCAGGGGATTCGCTTTTAGGCGTTTACTCCTCGTTTTTTGCCCGCTTTTTTTCTCTTCTTTTTGTCACCTGAAGAGCTCTGTTCATAATTGAACCCTTTGGCATACACACGGGCACACACTTGCACACACACTCACGCGCAGGCACAACTTTGGCAAATTTGTTTGAATTTATGCTTTAGGAAGCGTAAAAATCGCCAGCCAAAGTGCTTTTTGACGCTTTTGTTTGCACTACTTGCATTTTGTGCAGCAATTTTTGTGTAAAATATTTGGGTGCAAAATTTGTGATAAAAATGTGTTTGCATAGGATAATCTTCTTTTAATTCAGGTGGTAAATATTTGACAACATAATGATAAGTAAACAAGTTAAGGGATCTCTAATAGATTTACTATATAATTAATTGGGTTATGAGAAGAATGCTTAGCTTCTAAATAGTTGAGTGCTGAAATTATAAATTGAACCAAATCAATCCAGATAATTGATGTAAGTTTCATCGGTAGCTTGATCTCCACTAAATTTGTACAGATTATATTTGAAGTTAGTATAGCCTTAGTTGAATTGTGGCTTGAACAAATAAATATTAATGAGAAGCGCGCGAACCACGGACTGAGAGTCATTGTGAGCCGAATTCAGCTTAAACTAATTGAGAATTGCAATGCGTTAAACGGTTTAAAAACTACAAAGCGAGCATACTCAAGCTTTACTTTTACTTTAACCAGTTTTACAGTCAAAAGGCAAAAGGTTCTTTCTTCACAACTATAAAAAAAACAAATGCAAATACACATTTTGGTGTTCTGTTTCCTAAGCTATTTAATCAGGCTGGTTACTACTCTACATTTTTGCTTGCAGTCTCTACAGCCCAGTAAAAAACTTAGAACTTGTTTTAATATGTACCTGCTCTATGTCAACATTCAAAACTCAAAGCTAAAATATAAGTAATAATTTAAATAACAATAAAAAATATATTAATTTTGCCAAGTATAACTCTTCTGAACTGCTTTTACCCAGTTAAATTGGTAACTCCCCTACCGATTGTGAGCTAAATATATATACCTTAGCAGACACCATATAAACTTGTGCAAACATTGCAATGCAGAGCTGTTTAGCAAGCGCAAGCACATACAAACACACACACGCTCAAAGCTAATCAACAAAATTTCCACAGTTGGACGTCAATGCGGGATAAATTGAGTAAAATGCACTTTCAAACATTTATAGCATATTTTCAATAGTAAAAATGCGTTTTCCTATAATTGTTTTTCCCCTCTTGCCCCCTTTTTGCGATATTCATTTGAAAGTCACTCGATGCTGGCCTTTGGCAGCGTGGCCTGCACTCAACGGTACTAACATACCGATAAACACTGCCATTCACACACACACACACACACACACACACACACTAACAGAGACCACATGCAAATATTGCCATGCGCTGAGCGTCGAGCGTCAAAAGTCATTTGGCCAAATAGTGCTGCATACTTTTGTGCGCGCGCTTTTAAGTGCGGTTATTGGCGCGCTCTTAACATACTCTTCCGTCGAACAGGGATGTGGTTGGGGTTGCGCCATGCCCAGCCATGGCCTTTGTTAGCCGAAAGCCCAAACAACAAGTGCTTTGTAATTACAACGGCAGCAAAAATATCAACAACAACAGCTATAAAAGCGACAGGCAATTACAAAAAATTTAATTTTGATTGGTTGTGCATATAAATAAATGCCATATAACTAGAAATGTTTAAGTTTAGGGTATATTCATTTTGACCCGATAGGTATTCAAAACAACATCTATATATTCCTAATCAGCATATAACAACAAGTTTATTTAGCTCTGTCTGTTTTTGTCTACCTTAGCACAGAAAAATATTTTTGAGCAAGGCAGTAAATTCAGCCAAAACAGTTCAGCATATCAAATAACTATCATACGAATGATTTGTCGAAATTGAAGTTCTTGTTAAGAAAACTTTTCGGTTTTTTAAAATATCTGAATTAAACTCATCAATTGCTATGCTCCTAAAGGGGTCAAGCAATCTGTCAAAAAAGAGTTATAGTTTGTGAAGCTATTTTCAGAGCAATTATTTTTATATCTTTAGTATCCTCTTTATATAAATTATAAAAATTATAATACTGTAATAAAGAATTTTTAGGACCAGCGTTCTAAAATTGGGTCTATGATGATTTCTTTTTTTATTTATAAATATTTGAAATATCATTTTGAATTACTTTACAATTGATATATAAATGGTATATCTATATATATATATATAGATATATATATATTTAAAATTGATTTATTCAAATTAACATTTGACTATGAATAATGGGTATTCAGCATAAATTAAATTTAATTGATCAAAAATATTCCATTGGCAGCTTTTAAATAATATGAAATAGTTCAATAAAGAACTGGCAATGCAACATTTTTGATCAATTAAATTAAATTTATGCCAAAGACCTGTCATAATTGCACCACTGTGCAGTGGCTGCAGCGGCACAGTGAGAATGCTTTGCGTTCGCTGCATATCCACGCCCACTAGCACGCCTTTTAACTGGGTCAGTCGATGATGGTTTGAATGCCTGTCTATGATGGGCATCGACATTATAAACAATTTGCAGCCATTGACGCACTTTAATTAAACTGGCGATCAAAAAGCAAAAGAATTTCTGTATAAATATGTATAGCATAGTATTTATCTGCAGCTATAATCTATTTGGGTAACTGTTGCAGCTGTTGTTGTTGTTTCTGCTGCTGCTGCTGCTGGGTATCATATATACGAATACACAAGTTAATTTCATGTTGGCGCAAAGGAAATGGCACTGCACATAAAGCCAAAGACAATAGCCAGGCAGGCTGGAAATGCGCGTCTGCAGCTCGAGGACATTGGACATGTTGGTTGGGGTTGGGGCAGGGGCACAAGAGTCTTGCCCAGACAGAAATTAAATTGAAAATGTGCTACGTGCAACAGCAACAGCAACAGCAACCGTGCAGGCTAAAAGGAAATAAAGCACAAGCAATTGCCAAAGAAAAAAGGAAAAAAAACTGTGCAACAACAAGTGGCCAGTGGCAGGCGGGGCTGCTTGGCAGGACACACGGGCAATAGCAACAGCAACGGCAACAAAAACGACAACGGAAGCTGCCGGTTGCAACCGGCAGCTCAACTGTATTATTATACAAATGCAGGCAGGCCTCTTATAAGTTGGAAATTGTCTCAGATTTAGCAAAAGGCAAAAGGATAAATACCTGCTCTACAGCAATGGCAACGTTTTAATGCCCTTACCAATACACTAAAGAAAGCTTGACCAATAAATTGGGTTGACACTTATAGACTTATAGGCTACTGTTGAATCATTAGAGATTTTTCTAAAAAATTATTTAATATAAACTCATTGCCTTATGCCCGACACAAATGAACCTCAATACCAAAATGTCTATTACATGTTGCTTTACTTTGCATATAAATTAATTGACTATCAAACTTAAATCAGCTTTGATAAAAAAAAAATAATAATAAAATCTAATGTTATTTCTTAGTTATTTTCCTAAGGGCAAATACCTTGAAAATACCCTTATTAAAAATGCAATTTGATTAACAATTTAATAAAAATAAAACAACAAAGACAAAAGCAAACGTTATGCGGTTATATCTAAAAAAAATAAATCATAAAGATGAATTATGTATATATATATATATATATATATATATATATATATATATATATATATATATATATATATATATTATGGGTTGTGTTTTGCTATTTAAAATATTTAATTGTCAAGCTCGAGGTCCGTGGTTTAATTTATTAAAATCAAAAATGAAGAAATTAAAACAATTTGGTTTTAAAAAATTCTTTCCCGATTTCGGCTGCACCTCGGCGACCGTCTTTCGAGGTGCAGCCGAAATCGGGAAAGAATTTTTTTAAAACCAAATTGTTTTAATTTCTTCATTTTTGATTTTAATAAATTAAACCACGGACCTCGAGCTAGACAATTAAATATTTTAAATAGCAAAACACAACCCATTTTAGTATTTACAAATCAAAACAAATTATATTCACCTAATTTGGTTAACTTTTATTTATTAATTTATACGACCTCCAAAAATTACCCAAATTTTTTTAAAAGTTGAAATTAAATAATTATTGTGTATTTCTTGATCAAAGAAATATTTTTTGTCAGCCGTCTTAATTTTCGTTAAATAAGCACGTGAAATACAGAATATAACTGAATTTGTTATTTTCAAAAACATTTTTTCTAATGAAGTGCATATATCTTATAATATAAATTTTTATTATATATTTATATTGTTTATTTTTTAAAAGGACTTGAACGTGAACTTTTCTCATGTTAAAATAAATAGTTGTATTTCTTTCAGTGTAGCATATGTAAAATGTATGCGAAAGTAAAATTTCGAATATGTTTAAATTTTTACCGTCCACAAACTGTTGCTTTACTTTTATTATTTGTGCAAATTTTTAAAATTGTTTACTTGAATATGTATCATTTGAATGTGGCCCAAAAGGAACCCTAAAATCATTTAACTGAATCTTTTATACCGTTTGCTTTCGATAAGCAAATTTTGTATGCCTGATGGGTAAAGCATTAACTTTGTTCTGACCTACAGTGATTTCCCCAGTGGGTAGCAAGCGGGCAAGCCTAATCACATAGCTATTATACACTGTGGCATTTGGCTATAAAACGCCAGATGCTGGGCTCTTAAAGCGCCAGACAAACAAAAGAAGCCGTGAGGTGCTGCATGTGGGTGGGTGGGGAGAACGGTTGAAGCCAGCCACAGCAAAGGAAGCCTTCACAACATTATTTAGGTTTAATCAGCAAAGCAGATTTGCATGGGACAGTTGCCTGTGCAGCAATGAAATAAACCAGCTGGAATTGAAAGATAGAGCCCCAGACAGACCCAGACATGGAGAAATGGCTAACTAAACATGCACACACTCACACCAATACACTCAGCTAGAAACATCAAACAAACGGCAATCCCCACTAACTCTTGCTGCAGCTCGGGCTAGTTTGGAGCGGTTCGGTTCGCTTTCGGTTCGCTTGGCTGGGCCAGGCGCACAAAGGCAAAAACTATTATAAACTGTTGACAACTGGGGAAATGAACTTTTCAGCCAAAATGACAAACGTCCGACAGGATGACAGACTGACTGACCAGTGCAAAACACTCTATGCGGCATTTAAATTAGATGCTGGCCTTTTTTCTGGCTCTCCCAGCGAAAAGAGGAAGCACAATGCGTGTCTAAATAAGCAACATGGAAATCTTTTGACAAAAGTGTTAATTAATCAAACTAACTTAAGGAAGCCAAAAAACAGTGCTGCGTTTAGGAATAGCGTTGAAATTTAAGAATCAATTTTTTTTAACTATCTTTAAAATGTTTGAAGTAATTAATGAATGCTTTAAAATAATAGAATAAAAATCATCCTGTATAGAACTAAATATATATTATGATAATTTAAAGAAACGAGCTCAAACATAATGTTTGTAAACCTTCTTTTAAATGAATTTTATAACAAGATTTTAAAATCTCTTTAAATTGTCTTTATATGAATTCTTTTTCTGAATTATATTTGCAAATTAATTTAACAAAAAGGATCTGTTGTTAATATAATTTAATTTTTTATATGTTCATTAGCTATAAATTTATGGAGCTGAAAAATAGCTGAAACAAATGTCGTGTTGATAACAAACAAATATCAAGTCGATAAAAAAAATTATTCAAATACCATATGATATGCAATTTTACAAAAGCTTATTGCTGTTAAACTGGTAATTATTTGTACATTAACCTTCTGTTAATTAACATGACTAACATAACATAATTAACATAAAAGCAAATAGAGGTTTATGTGAGAAGACTAAAAACTAAAAAAAATGTTTTAGAATTTGCAAATTTGGGAAATCAAAATTGACTTTTTCGTTACCCAAAAAATTCAAGTTTTCAACCCAAACTAAGTGAAAAACACAACAAATTTCTGCTGAGTCTGTGAGCTGAAAACATTTATTTCGCTTTCAAACAACAAAAAAAGTATTGGCTATGAATGTGACATTTTTTTTGCTCACAGTGAATAAAAAGCAAATTAAGCAATGATCGTTGCGAGACGGCAACAGCATTTGCTCTTGCAGGACAAGACGATAAAAAAAAATAACGTGTCGGAACACGTTTTCCCTACGAATCCGGTACGATAAATTGCAACAAATTTTTGTGCGGCATATGTGCGTGTGTGTGTGTGTGTGTGCGGGAGCATAAGTGGATAAAAACTGGTCCATTTAAAAACGCCTTCAATGCATTTGCTGTATGCAAAACATTCGTCTGGGTACAAAAAAAGACCAACTTCAGCCATCAAACCAATCTCCTGTTTTTTTCCTTTTTTTCTGATGTCCATCTAACGAAAATTGCTTTCGGTGATTTTTATTGGATTTTCGTATGTACCTAATATGAAATTCATAACAACCAAAACTGCAACTGCAACTGAAACGAGTAAACTGTGACTGCGACTGCAAATGCGATTGCCGACTGCCGACTGGTAGCTGTACACAGTTTGCATTTGCTTTAGCGCCATTTAAAATATATTTTCAACGCTGAGCTCAACGTTTTTTGATTGGTGGTCGGCGGTCGGTCTGACAAGCTGTTTTCTATACACTATCCTTGCAAATAGGGAATAGGGCATTAGTCATCAAAAATAAAGAAAAGCTTAGGTGGGTCCAGTACGATATTCTGATTAATAATTAAAAAGAAATAACCCAACATCTATCATAAGCAATACAAAATAATTTCATTTCTCAAGCAATAAACGTGTTTTTTAATATTTTGTAACACTATAGTACACGTATGACTCAAAATCGTTTTAAAAGCACATTAAAGTTGTCTACGCTTGGTGATAAGCTTTTCAGCAAAAGCTTTCAGCATAAATAGTTTTAGAACGTAATTGTAAACATTTTGAAAAAGATATTAAAACGAGCATAAAAGCTCAAAAATTCTGCATTAAAAGTCCATAAAAGGTTAACAACTCAAATTATGTAATTTAATAGAGATTTCTTTTGTAACATCTAGTGACTGATAAGCTTTAATTTGCTCATAAAGCTCTCTTGACAGGAGAGTTGATAAGGAGAGTTTAAAGAGCAAATTACAGCTTTATAAAATATTATTGAAAACTAAAACTCATATAAAGCTTTAAATAACTCTTAAAGCTCTCTTTATCTCTCTCTCTTATCACAGCTCAATTGAACTGAGCTTAAAGCTTTACATGGTGGACAGCTTAGCAAGAGAAATAATGCCATAACTGAAGCTGTCAACATGTGTCATTTGGATATGTTGTGTTTATATATATCTATATTTCTCTTAGCATTAAAAAAAGAGTATTTAGAATGCGCTTTTCTGGAAAGGTTTTTCCTATGGTTGCTGATTTGGAATTGGACATTAACTGCACTAAAAATTGTGTGAGATTTAATTTGTACATTTCGTTAATTTTGCAGCGTTTGTTAAATGGATGTCTAATAATTTGCATATTCAGCTTTCAAAGGTTTTTTTCTTTGAGTGGTTTTTACTTACCCAGCAAATGCGTTGCGGGACGTGCGTTGAGTTGGCAACTCGGTTGTTGTTGTTGCTGTGGTTGCTGTTGCAGCTGCCGTAGTTGTTGTTGTTTTGGTCGCAAGAATTGCCTTTGTTGTTGGTACACTATTAACTTGCCTAAGTGGTCGTCGTTGTTGTTGTTGTTGTTGTTGTGGCTGCAGCTGCAAGCAAGCGGCGGCCTTTTCGTTTTGGCAATGGAACAAACACAACAAAAATGTTGATGAATGTTCCATAATTAATTAAGAAATTAATTTAATTTAATGGCTTTGTATTTTTTAGCGCTTGTTTTTTTAGCGGTTGTTTTTTTCTTCTTTTATTTTTTTAGACTCGTTTAATTTGCGTATTTAATGACGTGCGTTTAATAATTAAACATTTAAAATTTATTTATTGTTGCCATTTGTTGTTGCATTTGTTGTGTGTGCTGTTGTTGTTATAGCTGTTGCAGATGCTGAATGATTGAATGGCAGTTGCAATTGATGATTGGGCGCTTGATTGGCTGGTTGGTTGGCTGATTGATTGAATCGATTTGGTATTTTTGATTTTGGGCTTGGGCGAAATTGAGTTTGCATTTTTTTTTTTTTTTTGTTTATTAGCGTAGTTTAGTGTGTAGATACAAAGATACAGAGAGAAAGATGCATAGGTATAGATGCAAATTAAGCTGGCAATTTGTATTTACCATATTCTCTTTTATTACTTTTACATTTAACTACATAATTATGAACACTTTGTTATTGTTGGATTTCTTTATGGTTTATCAATTTCCTTAAGTTTTGTTTTTTATTTCAATTTTATTTTTTATTGAATCGTTTTTATAGAGCTAGTTATTTAAATATTTGCATATCGCATTTACGATTCGATTTTATAAAAACATTATTTAAATTGTACGCAAAATTGCAATTTATCTGTGCGGCATTAAAAAACAAAAACAAAAAGGAGAGATTAAAAGAGAAATTCGTATGAGTATTTACTTGTTTTATGCACTATGTATACAAATTTGTAAATGTGAAACATGCAATATTTATTCAAATACCATGAAATTGAAAGTGAAATCGCGAGACGAAATGAAATGTCAGGTGGTAAAATGCTATATGATTAATGAAAATGTAACCTTATATACATATAATGGCATGATTTACATTTGCAATTTATTATATTGCCAGTTTAAAATATATGAATATTCATATATTAATTTTTAATATTTATGCAGTTGGAGGCGCACGCTTAAAAGTATGCTATGATTTTTAATGCATTGCATTTCGCATTTCCCTTTAAAAACAGTTATCTTAACAGGGCGCTGTTAAGTTAACATAGCGGAAACCAAACATTACAGTCCTTTGTTTCCTCGTTTTAAACACTTTATAATAATTAAAGCCACACACATTGTGATTTTGCGTTCGTTAGTAGCTTTATCCTTATGTAATAGATTAATAGTATTTATATATATATGTATATAGTATATATATAGATATATAAATATTGTATATAGATGTAAAGATATAATATATTACATACAAATATATATAAATTCTCATATGAAACCCAAAACAATTCTCAATTGAGGACCTTCAGATAAGCCATCTCATTTATCTTCTGCTGATGTCCAGTATGTAATTTGATCATGTTTGTTTCCCCAACATAATAGCTGTGAAAATTGATTCCACGGCCAATTTGCTGATGAACAAAAGAGCTGGCCACAAATTAAGCTGCTGCTGTGCAATACTGCACGCAATTTGCGGCATTATAGCGCACTGTGCGCAGACCACTTTATAAAGCCGTGCAAATAAACATCTTTAGCTGCCTTCCTGTTGCATTGTCCGGGCATTACGGCACAAAAGCTCATTTATATTGGGCGTAGGATGAGCAATAGAATATATATAAGAGGATCACGATAATGGAGTTTGTTTGGGAATTCTAGCTAGTTTTTAGTGATATACCCTAGCATTATCCTTTCATATTTCCTATCCCTGTGAACTTCTATTATATCAGATACAAGTACAAACACAATGTCTTGAAAACATTTGACATGGCGACACTCACAAACTGTCACAGCCCATAAAATTCAATTCAATACAAAAAAAGCAATTTGCCTTGTCACGCCCAAGCTCATGCCCATCACGTGCCACGATTTACTGACAAAGTTTCGAGGGTCGACACTCAAAAACTGTAACGAAAGCAACTAAACATTAGTTTAATGTGACTTCCCCCTGTCCTCACTACTCTGTCCCCTGTCCCCTGCCATTAGACAACTATGAGTACTATGAGTACTCGTCCGTTTGGATAGCTGAGCGCAAAGTTGAGCAAAAGTCACTTTAAGCACCAGCCATTGAAATTTCCGTTATGAGAACCAACCACGAACCGAAAAAAGAAAAATAATAAAAGGATAACAAAAGTGGTAAATGAGATAGGGCACTGTAAAAGATCAGAGAATACCCTATAAACAATTTAAGTGCTGTAAAGACAGCATTTAAACTAACAAGTGTGCTTAACATTGTTATCGTTTGAATATTTGAAATTTAATAAAGTTAAATCTTTAGTTCGGCATAGAGGAGAAAGCAATACCGAAGGCGTAGCTAGTCATAAGGGCTTCGATATGTGAAGCGTTTCAGTGTTGCACAAACATCAACGATTCAGAATTCCGCACAAGTATCTAACCGTGCCATATCTCTAAGGTTATCTACTTCACCGGGCTGCAAACTTAATACACCTTCTAAATAACCTTTTGGGCTATAAAAATGACAAAAAAGAGTTGAGCCACTGGCCAAAAATGGCGAAAAAAAAGATGAACAAAAAAAAAAGAAAATCACTCGGCTGGTTGGTCACTCCTGTCTTTGGCGCTTCGTTTGTTATTGTTGGTGTTGGTAAAGAGCGTTGTTATTTATGACAATTTCATTGTCTTGTCTACTCGCTGCCCTTTTTACTTCCGCCTTTGCCTTTTGGTTATGCTTGGTCCGACAACAGAACACACAAATAGGAGGAGGAGAAAACGTCACTAGCTCTGGCTTTGCCTTTGTGTAGCATACTTTTATGCGCGCGGCGTTATCAAACGTTTTCCGCGCTGTTACGCATATTGATACCCTACAGCGCCATGCAAGGATAGGGTATACACAAAAAATAAAAAACATTTTTCAGGCTGCAATACATGGAGCTGTGTGCTTATCTCTAGTTTTGCATGATTGAAAAAAATAATGCATTACTAGGCATGGTTTATACTGTGACAATTATTGTCCCTTCTATTTGGATTTATCATTCTCAAGATTCTTGTTATTATTTCGAAACCACTTTTTTTAATTTATTTATAGTCTTCAAACAGTGAATAACTGTTTAGGTGTGGTTTTTAAGCCTAATATGCTCATGAGCTGAGAAGCTGTTAAGTCTTATGAACAAAGAAAATGTGTGAGTATCTGTTGCTTTTTGCAAGGAGCAGGAAAGGAAATTTAAAAACTGTTTAGTTTTACGGGTTTAATACACTCAAGAACATTTGGGATGTTCGTCTTCTTCTTTGCCTTAAGGAAATAAAAAAATAATAGGGGTAGGTATCAGGCAGATATTTAAGGAATTTTACAATTTTTAATTTAGAAACTAATGCGTTTTTATAAAATGTTGAGAGATATTCACTTCTGGACGAGAAGTTATCTACTTCCTTATCGTACTATAGTTCTCTTAGAACATCTATATTTTTGTATTAAAATAGAAATAATTTGCCCTGTCTAAGTCTCGTAAATATACTAAATTCAGAGTTTTCTTGTTCCCAATTCTGGATATACTATATATATGGAATAAAAAATTATATATTTGTAGTAAATCATATAATAATCATTTTAAAAAGTATTTCCATACAAAGTGAAGCTTTTTGAACATGTTCCAGCTATTCACTTGCTTATTTATATGGGCATAGAAATATTTTTCCGCTCCTTAATCTTAGACTAGACTATTTTTCAAGTGTTGTTTAGAGGGTGTCTCAAGGCTCTTGTCTCTAACTGAGCTCATGTTATCACTTGTGTGTATTTTTTTACGCATCCTGATTTAGACAGCTTTTTAAACAGCTCTATCTGTGTGATGTCTCGATGGTGTGTGAGAGAGTGTGTGCGTGTGTGTGTATGCTGTCTGTTATCAGTTCAGAGAACTCAGCGTCCATTGATGGAAAATTTGAGTGCGAATGGCGAGAGCTGGCTGAGTTTTATATTATTTCGTTGCTTGTGAGTTTGAGTGAAAAAATGATTGTAGAGCGCTTGGAAATGGCTCAGCCTCTCAGACGAGCAGCCGAACTGTGTTTACACTTGGAAGCGAACGAGACGGCGACGAGGACAACGAGCACTGAGACTGCCAATTGTTGCAAACGGCAGCCAGTCGGGATAACAACCAACCAGTCAGCCAGCCAGCCAGCCAGGCAAGTCCTGTGTACCTTTTTTTTCTGCTGGTTCTGGAGCAGAGTACTTTTTGGCCAAGAAGCTGCGGCGCATACAAAAAAATATTTATGTATAAGTACTTCGAGTTCGGGCAGCAGTTGGCTTAGAAAATTCTTTGAACTAGTGCTTGAAACAATTTTGGGCTTTGGAATTCTATTTAATTAACCCTGGGCTGGCAATTGTCATAAATCTGCGCACGCCTGCAAAAATAGTCCTTTAAGTGTTTTATGGCTGGCGCATGTTATCGAAATATGAGTTGTTGTTGTCGCTGCTTCTGCTGCTGTTATGTGCTCCAATTCGCCCCACACACACACACACATACACATACTCTAATAGACACACGGCAGCAACAACAATAGACGCGCACAAATATTTGCAACTTGTTTGCTCTGCTACTGCTGCTTTTTCTCACCCCTCTCATATTTTGATGATTTGAAAACGCTTTTGATCTATGATGAGAAATTGTTAACCAAGCGTGCAACACTTTGCGGCATGCAGCAGCAGCAACCCTAATCAGACATAATGAGCAATTAAAAACTTTTTCAACACAATTTCAATCGTGCCACCTTACTGCCGCACTGGTCTGCCACTCTGCGTGGCCATTAAATAGAAAGACAACAAAACAACAAAAGCAGCAACAACATCCGCTTGGCTGAGAACGTGTCCTGTGCCCGGAGTCGAGCCGCAGCAGCAGCAGGGGCAACAATGATGGATGTGAGCTTAGGCAGCGAGAGCTCCATGGCTTGTTTGGCTGCACGTTGCCACATGCTGCAGCAACCACTGTGGCGGCAGCTGCTGCAGCGACATTTGATTGTTACAAATTTGTTGGCGAACTTTTAATACACCCCAGCAGTTGCTAAATAAATTAAAATATATTTTATCTATCAAAATTGAAAAGAAAATATGTTAAAGTTAACAAAAAAAATTCATAAATAAAACTTTTAATTTTATTAATATATAATTAAATGCACATTAGTTTGAAAACAAAATTAGCTTTTTTTGTTTATATTAATTATCAATTTTAACATAAACTCACAAATTAAAGTTGATTTTTACATATACACACACGGTTTGTTTTAAAAATTACAATTTTTTGTAAGCTTTCTAATTATTTTTTTAAATTTTTTTTTAAACTTAAAATGTTAAAGTAAAAATTGTTTGCTGTCCCAAGAATTTTTTAACAAAACATTTATGAATTTCTAGATCGTGGAATAATTCAACTTTTCACTAAAACAAAACAGTTAACAGAAATCATTAAATTTTTTTTTGTCTATTTTGTTTTTTTTTTGGCTGTTGTCTTGTTAAAATATATTGGTAAAATATATTTCCCACATTTTGCTGCATTTTTTCAAAACGTTTTATAGGACATTAATTTATCTATTGTTTTTAATAAAATATTATTTGAAATTAACTTTACAAGGCACTTAATATTTTCTTATCAATTTAATGTCGCTACAAATATTTGTCAAATATTTTTTTTTTATCCTTTCTTTGAAATTCTACCAGGCAAATACTACTTTGCTAATCGCTTTTACGCTATTATTATTATTAAGCTCTAACATTTCATGCAATTTTGCTTGAGAAATTTATCTCGAGCATAATTTGATTTCCTTTTGGTATTGAATTTGATTAAAATCAAAATTGCAATATGCTTAAGTAAATTATTTTTAAAGAAAACCCCCTAACCATATTTTATCAAAAATTCTGTACCTTTACTTTCGCTTGTTGATATTTTCTTTAAAAGGAGAAAATACTTCGTTTGCTTCGTGAGATAAATAAATATTTGTGAAAGTTGCTCAATTGAAGTAAAGAAATTGTTTTTGATTATGAAAAAGTGTTGCAGCAGAGAAAGTATATTTTGTATAGCAAGTGAATGCTTTGAAGGAGCATAACAGATGCAGGCAGTGTTGGTAAATGCTTTTTGCTTCCCTCCTACACCTTACTCACTTGAGATACATTTTTGTTGCTCCCATGAGACTTCGATGTGAAGCTAAAGGTAGCAACTATCCATCTATCTATCTATCTAGCTGTCTGACTGTGTGCGTGTATGTCTGCTTACCTTGGCTATCGAATGCTGAATCCAGCCACCCCTCTGCCCCAACGAGAACACCCTGCTGATATTGTGGGTAACCAAAAAGTTGTAAATCTTCGAACTTACGTTTAGTGCAACAAAGTCGCGTTTCGTATGATGAACATAAACGAGTAAGCAGAAACTTGAGCAACAAAGGCAACGGGGCGAGTTTGAGGTGGAAAGAAGGGACAAAATGTGGACAGGGGAAATGGGTAAACTTGGGTGGCCAAAGAAAGTGCCGAGCTCAACAAAAAAATAAAAATAAAATAAGAATAATAAAAGAAAAGCAAGGAAATTTCGATGCCGGCGACGTGGTTCAAAATCAAATAGAGACGCAGTTGCGAGAGACGCAAGAACGAGCAATAAAAGTGCGTAAGGAAAAATAGAAAATGCCAAAAAGCGTAAAAGAACAAGGAGTCCAACAGAAAGGAGGAATACGATGACGAGGTCGAAATTAATACGAGAAATCACATTAAAACTTCCATTCGAGCGGCAGCTCAAGCAGAGTGGAGAACCTGAGTACTGAGCGAGAGTTTTTGGGGTGTGTGTGTGTGTGTGTGTGTAAGTGTTGAAGCTTTTGGCTGGGTTAAAGACGAAACATATTGTGCGTAGACGCAAGTTAAAAAGGACGAGCACAGGACGAACACACACACACACGCACACGCACGCTCGCACAGACAACGTATTTATGTTTAAGTGTTTGGGATACACAGAACTGCGAGGGCGGCTTTTGAAGGTTCGTTGAAGGCAGACGCACACACACAGACACTCAGATTCACATACACACACATATATATGTATATAGAAATGTGTGCATGTATGCATAAAGTGGAGCAATTTAGACGACTTCATGTGTATTTGTGTTTTTCTGTGCTTTCAATTTGTGTTTTAGCATTTAGGTGCGTTAGATACACACACACACACACACTCACTAACATATATATGTGTGTGTTTGTATGTATATATATTTATGATGTCTACACTGTCGCTTATCAGCCAGGCAGAACGCGACGGCACAACAACAACAATAAAATGACAACAACCCAAAAAAAAAAAACAAAAAAAACACACACACACACAGTGAGCTATGCTTGGTAATAACTTCGGACCGGGCTGATTTTAATGAAGATAGGTTAAGCAGAATGACAACTGGGGCAGGTCCACAGACACGGCTCGTAAGTCTATGCATGAGTGTGTGTGTGTGTGTGTGTGCTATTTGCTAGGCAGCAGGTGAATCGCCGCTGGCTAAACTAAACACTGGACACTGATAGATGACAGTGACAAGGAGTAGTTGAAGAAGAAGAAGCAGCAGCGGCAGCAGCAGATTGTACCTTAAGATGGAAGAGATGTTAGCTGATAGTTGGATAAAATGGAATCCTAATGGAAAACAGCTGCACACAGCTGCAATCTATTGAAAGCAATCAGTTTGACAAAACAAGATAATTTTAGGTGTTCCAATCAATAATCAAACGGGGACACTGAGAAAAACTCCACTGTAAATTAATACAAAATTGTAGACAGCAATTTTTGATTTAATTAATACTTTTTTTAAAGGCTTTCTCTTAAAAAAATCAATATTTGTATGCCTTTATTATACACCTTTATGCCTTGCATGAACCGATCAGGGTCCTCTGTGATGATTAAAACAAGCATTATAGAGTATTACGTTCGTAGTCTTCTCTTCCTCTTATAAACTCGTCTATTCTAAGCAATTTAGCAAGTAGATTCGCCTGTGTACTGTGCGACTCGTGCTGGTCAGTTGGGCGGAAGGTGGGCAGCAAATTGTATCGGGAATAAAATTTAAGAAATATTATAGTAGTATTATTCATTTATATATTTTTTTGCTGTATTGAAGTCTTTAAATGAACGTCTTCTTTCTTTTTGCTCCATCGACAGACTGACCAAACAATCCGCATCGGCAGTCTCTTTAAAGATATTACAATCATCTTCTTATTGATACCTACTTATAATAGCAACACATAGAAGGCGTTGCCAATGATCCTATCCTATCCATATGCTATTGTAATTAATTTTTCTAAAAAGTTCTGCCTCTATAAGGGTGACTGCACAAGATACTCAGCATAGTTAAAAGACATTATTTTCTAAACGTTTACCACAAATCAAGAATTTATCTATATAATTATTATTGTTGCAATTATTTCTGTAACATTAGAAATAGATCTAGCATTTCTTAGCAAAATCTTCGTCTAGAGTATCTACTTTATTATATTTAATTGCATTTACGATAGTTAGATAGCTAAGAAAAATAGCGCTTGCTGCTTCGGCTTTCGGCTATGTGCAGCATCTAAGTGAAATGCAGTATTTAATTAGTACAAATAATGTTAAATAAAAAAGATATTCTACTTAAAATTAAAATTTTCAGTTAATTGACTATTTCACAATCGGAATTGAATACTTCACTGTATTCGAAAACTTGAAATAACATCATTTTATTAAGATTGGCCTATAAATTTATTTAATTTTATGTAACATAGCATTTCCAATCAATTTTAACTCTCTGAACGGTCAAGGGAATCTAAAAAACTGTAATAATTTTTAAATTATAATCACTTTTAAAACCGCACCGTTCTTTTTGGCAACGCACATTGTCAAACCAATTCTTTATTTAAAATATAAAATTATTATTAATAATAATATATAATCATTTTTAAAGTATTTTTAAATACCTCAAAAGTCACATTACAGTTTCTTAGACAAAACTAGAATTTGTTTAAGTGTATGAAAATTTTCCGAGTTTTGATGCATTGATTAAAATTCCGAGATTTGAGTCGAAAAGAAAACTAAGCAACGGCATTTAGTGTCTTTTCCCAGCCACCACAAGTAACCAGTTAAATAAGAAAAATCCTGAGGCGTATCTCAGAAATGTGAGAAAAACAAAAAAAAAAACAATAAAAACGTTTTTTAGAAGAAGTTTTGCCCGTGAAAACACTTGAAACTTGGTTAGACAAGTACGTCGAATTTAAGCATTTTGAGAATTTCAACTTGAAGCTGTTTTGGAAGATTTATTGATTTTTTAAATTTTATTGGCAGTCAATTTGTAGATGTGAAGAAAAAAATTAAGCACTTGACAAGTGGAAACTCTTGATTATGTACATGAAAAACACATGAATTGGCAGCTCGATTTGAAAATTTTTGCAAATATATTTCGCTTAAATTTTTCTACTCAAATATAAGAAGCCTTCTTTTTGTAGTGTGCCAAAATGGGATGCCAAAAATTTTAGTGTATTAAAAAATATTACGAATCGGTATATATCATAAAGAAGAATTGTTCTCTATGCAAAATTCTTGGCATCACTTTTAAGCAGAGCAAAAACTCAATTAATTGTCTCTTAGCCATTAATAAATTTTAATTAAATTTCACAAAAATTTCTTTGACAACTTTATAAATCGATTGATTAAATTTCACAAAAGTTTATGCAGTTCCAGAAAGTTCAGAATAGTTTTTTATAAATCCAATTAGATGACAGCATCAGCAATTTCTGAGTTGATTTCAAACAGCCGCCAGGGCGTTCTTTAAAACCGTGAACTAGCTGAAAGTCTGGCGAAATGATTGATGGAAAATCTGTGGGTGTGTGCTTGTGTATGCACAACTTGCCAATCAAAGAAAAACACACACACACACACATGACGCCCAGTTGGCAACGCCTTGACCAGTTGTTAGTTGGCGCAAAAGTTTTCTTTGCCATTTTTTGGCCAAATTGAATGATAAGGTGGCAGTTTCATGGTTGTATTCGGGTGGGGTGGGGGGGTGGGGTGCGGCGGTCAGTATAAAAAGTTTTTCACATGAGCCTCAAACTGATTGATAGCAGTGCAAAAGTTAATTGCATGTGGACCCGGAACCGAGCAACTTCCAGCCATAGCCAACAGCACGCCCCAACCCCAACTGCACCCAAAAAGAGCCAGGAGCATTTCGGACCCTTCAAAAATGTTGTGGCCCCCCAAGCACAATCCACAAAAGTGCAATTTATGTGCGAACATTGAAATCTCGATACAATGAAATTGCAATTTAAAGTTGTGTATAATTAAATTTTAATTATCGCAGCTGCAGCCGAAAGCTGAACCAAAAAACAGCAATTTGCCCAGAGGGAATGCGCATCGCATTATTTATTTGTGCACAAACCGATTGAATTTATATTTCAAATGCACACAAATATATATATTTATATATATCAATAAGTTATGATCAAATTTATTAAAATGAGCTGCAATTGCTTTGGCAGCTCGCCCAAATGTAATATATTGCGCATACGACGTGTGAACAGCAGCCAGCAGCAGTAAATGCCATGTATTATATATATATTTTTTTTTGGCTACTTGGCCAGTTCGTTAGAGTCAGTTACAAGTGTGCCAACTGACAGGCGCAACAGTTATGAGACAAATAATTGACATATGAGACAACACAGCAAACAATATCAAACTATTTAAACTGGAGATAAAAAAAAATGTTGCATGAATGTAATTTCATTTGTTAAAATGCACAAAAATTAAACCAAATTTAAAGTTTAATTGTTGGGAAAAATTAAGTAGTTCTCCTAAAGCAATTATTAAAATTTGTTGTTTAATTTTGTTGTTAATTAAAATAAAAAAGTTCACTAAAGAGTTGCGTTATATATTAAAGATATAAATTTAGAAATTTTTGTTGCAGATCTTGCTTGAATTAAAACAAAAGCTTGAATATTTTTCAAAATACAGCTAACCCAAAAATAATTTAAACATGAGCTATACAATTATTTGTGATTAAAATTCAACCTTTAAATTACAATTTCATAGAAAGCTGGAAGGAAAGTTTATTTCAAAATCTTTAATTCGTCTATTGATTTATTAATTAATGATAATTTTATTCTATTCAATCTGATTGGAATGATTTACTCTGTTTTTAGGCCTCATATATAAATAATAGTAAGTGGCAAATTTTTGGCTAATAAATTATTCGTTTAGCCCATTTCTTATATTTAAATATATTTTTATTTATATTTAAATATATTTATTATATTTTGTCAGGGAATTAAATTTTCACTATTTTCACAAAAACCACAAGTCTCGAAAACCACAAAAAAAATCAAAAATATTTGATTGGAAACGGAAATTTACAAAGGCTTCAAATGAATTTGATGTAAATATTTAAATTATCATTGTTATTTAAAATGTAACTTATTGATTCAACTTTACTGATAAATTAAATTATAAATTATTTAATGGCTGATTGCGACAACTTTCCATTTTTAAAATGGAACTGAATATTTAAAAAATGTTTAATTTTTGGTATAAAACATCTATATTCAACATTTAAATGAGCCAAAAAAAATATTAAACCGTTATATTATTAAAATATTTAACAATTTTCAAAGGCGCAAAACGATTCAAATTATTTTGTAAGTTTATGAATTCGATTTTTCTTGTCAATTAATATAAAGAACAAACAAATTATAACATTAGTTTGCATTTTTAAATGCATTTATACAACTTAAATAAATCAATAAAGTATTTTGGCCTTGAAATAATAAACAAAAAAATAAAAATAGCAATAAACAAAGAAATATTATTAAATATAATATCTAAATGATATTATAAGAGCAAACAGTTTCTTTATATTTCATCTTTTCTTAAGTTAAATCGATTCTTGAATTATGCCTTCATAGCGAATAATAAATATTAAGAAATTTTCAATTTTCCCACACGAATAAGAAACTAAGTTATTTTTCAGAGCACAATTTGCTGCTTGCTTCACATGTCCTGCGACTACCGTAAAGCGCAACAATTATGTATGTGTGGGAATAGAAATCGTAGCATACTTTTAAGCTGTTGCACCAAAGCGAAACCGCAAAAGCCCAAAATGGTAGCAAATTTTCAGAGATTGTGGCGAGGTTTGGGGGGAGGTAGTTAAAAAGTGTTAACAGTAATTTGCAGTTGTTGTTTACCTTGGAATTTGTTGAATATGCCTTTTAATTGGTTTGTTGCAAATTGTTTAAATTTATATTGGTTGCATATTTTGTTGTTGTGAACACACTTGAGATGAAGTTTTGCCACACACACAGGTACGCACACACACGCACAGGCACACTCGCAGACGCATACACACGCACACACACACACACACAGGCACACACGCACAAAGAAACGCGCGCGCGGGCGATGCCAAAAAGGCAAAAGAGAAGTTTATTGTTGTTGTTGTGCGAGGGCAGCTGTCGAGCGAAGCGCGCGGGGCACACACGCGTTTTTTTCAAAAACTTGAAACTTTTCTTCTTTTTGTTGTTGTTGTTGTTGCTGCTGTTGCATGCACATAGAAATCGTGTCTATATGCGGGCTGGTTTTTATTTAAAAAATTTGTTTTATTCAATTTAATAATTATTTGATTTAATTTATGTTGTTTTTTCTCTCTTCTTGATTTTTGCACAAACTGTTGGGCGCTGTTGAGACGTTAGACGAACGCCAAAATCAAACGCGGCAGCTGTGCGAGAAAAGTGCGTCCTGTCTGGTTGTACCCTAACGACTTAATGCGCTCAACGCAGCTTTTCACACGACCATGGACCGGAGCTGAGCGCAGCAGGAATAGCCAAGGAGCAAAGCTGCGAAGCTTCCAACCAACTGAGAGAGACGAATTGAGAGCGAAACTCATCTCTTGTGTATGCTGTGGCTCAATGTTTGAGTGAAAGCTTTGCTCACTGGAATGTTTACAGTTGAGCAGAGCAGCGCCGGCAGCGACGCCAGCAGCGTGGGATGCTGCCACTGCTGCTGCTGCTGGTCAATGTCTCTATACCTGCAAAAATAATGGCGCTCGCTGCTTGGCAAACTTTTATTAATGAGCGACAAGTGTGCCCAGGCTACTGCAGCACGCTCAACATGTGCGCGCGTCCCACTGCCCGCTCCACAAAAAAAAAACCAAAAAAAAAAGAGTATTTAGTCAGCCCCCATACCCACGCCCTCTCTCCAGCCAAATATGACACTGGGCCCGCTTGTTAATGACTGTCTAATATTTTAGAGCTGACCACCAGCTGCTCCGATTGATAACGGTAGAATCGCCAAAGCCCAAGCAGCGTAAAAGCTGCTGTGCGCTGTTGCACAGTGGTACAAGATGCACACAAATCGCAAAAGGGAATTTAATTTAATATGTGAGTGAAACCAATTTTCCTTTTACTGAATGCTCATTTATTTATTTATTATTATTTTTGTAAATTTTCGTTGAATTTAATTTCACAAAATTTTTGCATTTACATTGAATTTATTTTAATTTCTTATAACTTTATTTTAAATTGATTTCCCTGAGAAATCAGAATTTGGCAATTTGTGGTATGCAGCAATTTCTCTGATAATTTCTAAAATTTACATTAATAAGGCATTTTCCATTCGGAATAACTACTTAAATTTATAAGAGCACTCAGTTGGATTTAAGTAAGCCTCAATATATGAATATAGTCCTGCGTTCGCTAATCAGTGTTTAATAGTAGTGCTCTCTCATAAAACAGCTTCAGTTCCAATTTACTTTACAGGACCTAGATTAAATAATTGTTGTTGTTGTAGTGGCTATTACGGATTTATTTTGTAGCTTATGAACAACATGAATAATGTAAACCAATAAAATTAAGTGCATTAATTCGAAATGCCTATTGTTTTCGTACTCTGAAATGCGTCTTTGTTTGCATGCGCCAGAAGCGAAATACTCAATGCAATCCATAAATTATATATATACTTATGTTTATCCATATATGTATATGTATATATATATATATGTATCTCAGCCTCTCAGGCAGCTTGTATGTAGGTCAAATCACAGATAGATGCATTTGCGACTAAACTAATTCTAATTGCATTAATCATGTCCAAATGAGCTAGTTTAAATTGAAGTCCAAGTCGTCGCCTAGACCTTCTCCAATTGCACAAAACGTTCGCGTTTATACTGATCAAAGTAGCTGTCCACAAAATTGAGGCGTCCCTGGTACTTCAGGTACATAATGGTTTTGACCAGCGGCGGATGTTCGTTGCCCAATTCCAGCCACAATTTGCCGCCGGGTCGCAGATGTCGACAGGCCAGGTCAAAGACCAAACGCGCCACACGCAAACCATCCGAGCCGCCATCGAGTGCATTCAGGTTCTCATATCTGCGGGCGAGAAAATATATATGAAATATCAGAATACATGTATTATAGCAGACATTAACCGGCTTTGCCTGAGCCAAGCTTTAGTTTCTTTAAGGTTTATCATTACCCCATCCGTTTTCGCTCTACCTTGAGGGCCCTCATTTAAACCCAAAAATTTCCACAAACGTTGTCTTAAAATACATTTTCAAATTTTAAGACAATGGGATAAAAAAAAACAAATTAATTCGAATAATATTTTCATTAATTTCAAAATCTTGTGCTTAGTTTTGCATTCAGTAATTTTTGAGAAGCTTTGAACATTAGTCTGAAACCGATCGGAAGAAAATTTTACTGTTGTCCATACAACCTTTAACTTTTCCATTTTCCACCATGGTCAAGTGTATTTTTGAATATGTTAAATGGATAGTTTTGATAGGTTGAAAACAAAAAGTTTCACTGAAATGCTTATTACCAATTTTCCACTTTTGCAAGAGGAATATTCTTTACAGTTTAAACTGCGAGTTGATTGTCTATCAGTTGATTTATCAGTCACAGAAATATATGTATATAGATATTAGACTTACACGACCACCTCGGGATGAAGATACTGAAACTCTTCGGTCTTCACGTAGGGAGGATTAGATATGATCAGATCGTATTGCTCATCCTGCAGCTCGGTCGGCATATAGTTGTCCTCCTCCATGGTATGATTGTACACCTTGAAACGATCCTGCAAGCCCAGCCGATTCGCATTTTCCGAGGCTAGCACAGTGGCCACTTTGCTGCGTTCGATGGCCGTTGCCTCCACCAGGGGTAATTCGTGCAGCACGGACAGCGACATGGCGCCGGATCCGCAGCCCACCTCCAGCATGTTCACGCGCTTGGCTTGCCTGTAGTTCTCGATGACCAGACGCACAAACTCCTCGGTTTCGGGGCGTGGTATGAACACAGTAGGCGCCGTTTTAAGCGTAATGTCCATGAAATCCCATTCGCCGATGATGTGCTGCAGCGGCATGCGGGCGCAGCGTGCCTCCAGGAAGCGCTCAAAGTTCGCCAGCTGCTCGGAGTTGAATTTCAGCTGAGTAAAGTCATCCGGCACGGTGTTCTATTTGGTTTGGTTTTCATTTAGAGACAGTTCTATTTTATGCAGGGTATCACTCACAAATTTCCGGTTCAGCACATGCGACACAATGCACTTGATATTGAAGTCAGTGTCTTGGATGCCCGCGGCCTTCAGCTTGTCCCCCCAGCCATTGATCGCCTTGTTGACCTCAATCAAGGGGCCGCCAGTTGGGGTGGTCGTTGATGTTGTTGATTTTGTGCTGCTACCGCTCAGATTGCTGCAAAGCGAACGCGTAGCACTGCGCGTTGCTGTCAGCAGCGGTCTTGTTAAATATTTGAGCATTGTTTAATTCAGCTTTATTACCTAACAAATTGATTAAAATTTTGTACTGTCTGCGGGCCGAAATTCATGAAACAGCTGAGAATGGTCGATTAATCGGCAGCCACCACAATTTATACGATAACCACAAACCGATAATAACTAGAGATGAACAAAAAGCAGTCACGAAATATTAACAATATTAAATTTAAATTTATGTTCATATGGAAACAAAATGCATATTAATGCACAAACAAATTTAATAAGTAATAGGTGTTTGTCTAACAAAAAAACATTTGCTTGGGATTTGCACGGTTTAAGTATTTAATAGCTAGAAAAGATATAAATAAAGTTATTCGGTCAAAAGTAAACAACTTATTAATATAAAAGTTAACAAAACAAATATTGCACATTAAATAAAAAATTGCACTCAGCCATCAGGTTCATCCACTTTGGGCGCCAGATAGTAGCGTATATAGCCATAATCCTCGATAGGATATTCCACCAGCAGCGGCACTTCGGGCGCCATGCTAATCTTCACCTTCTCGGACAGGGGCGTGGCACGTGTGAAAGTGGTCAGATAGCGACCGGCAAAGGAGAGTGTGACTGGCTCGTCCACCTGCAGGTTAACATCTCCTTTGCTCGTTTCGCTCAGTTTTATGTTGACCGAACCCATCTCGCCGTTGGCAGAGAATTTAATGCCATCCTTGGTGCAGGCAATCACTACGGACTCGCTGAACGTGGACAGGTCGCGACAGATGCGTGCAAATTCCGTGGCTGGCATGTGAACGACGCAAGCGTAGTCTGTCTCGGGTATGGCCAAATGTTCCTGATCCAGATTGAGCAGACGCAGCTCATAGTCGGCGGTGCGATCCATGCTGGCCGACTCAAAGCTCAGCTGCAGTTTGTCCGCCTTGTCCGCGCTTTTGATGGTGACGGCATCATCGCCGCTGGCGCACTTGAGCACCTTGGTCAGCGATCTGAGATCCAGACCCAGCGACAAATTGCGATCGCAGCGATATTTCTCAAAGCAGTCGCTACGCAAGCTCATGGATACTAGCGAGACATGAGAATTGTCCATGGCCTGCAACTGGAGTGAAATTTGATGTGGGTTTTCCATGGGAATGACAGATGGGAGCTTGCCTGTATGCCAGAATCACTGCAGTCCAGTGTGCTCTGGTGTAATATCTCTTTGAGCGCATCCACAATCTTCTTAAGCAGCGCTGTGCTGCTCAGGCGTGCCTCAAACATGATTGTTTGAAGTTTCCCTTAATAATTTCACAATTGAAATATAATGCAAAATGTCACATAAAATTATGCCTGCCATAAAGTACCCTGTATAAGGATTATCAAAGTTACAGTCTGTATGTTTATTTAAGCTGCGCTTAACTCAAATGGAAATTCTGTTATTTCACCACCTTTACGAATAGCTTGCTTTTATTGGAATTAGAAATGATTTTACGTGTGTAAAAACAAAACAAGTGTCTACTAATATATAAACAACGCAGCGATAAACAAATGTTAATGCATTGCAAATTATATCGAAACGGACTATCGGCCGCCTCCATCTGCTTGTTAACAGTATGTTAAAGTGATTGGTATGCCTACTTAAACTGCTTGAATAAAAAAGATGTTTAATTAATCATATAAAAATCGGAGCGTAATAATAAGCCGAGGATACTGTCTTATCTACACGTTGATTATTATTGTAGAATTATTCGTGTCATATTAAATAGACTATCGTTCACCGCCACTTGCAGTGCTTGTGCTGAACGATAACAGCACCCTGTTGTTGTTGTTGCAGCAAACCAACAGCTGTTAAAATAATAATCACAAAAACAGTTTTTGTTAGCGTTTTCCAATTAGTAAATTGAATATAATTTATTTAAAAATGTGGATTGGTGTTATGAAATATTTAGAAAGCTAATTAATACAAATGGCTGCGCTAGAAGAAGCTAAACAATGCACAGACGAGCAGCAAAGTGTACCCAGCGATTGGCTGCTGTGGTGTCGCCTTTGCGCTAAGGACGATATCCAGGGAAATATAAATGTGTTTTTGAAAAGCGAACAGACTGGAGCTGCGAGCGAGCGAATGGGAGACGAAAGTGGAGCAGCAGCTGGTGCTGCTGCAGTCAGCGACATGGCGCTCGCCACAGCTATTGGCAAATACTTCTGGGTGAATGTGAGTCGCTGAGGATTAGATAGAATTTCTGAACAGATACGCAATATTTGTAGATAACACGCGGTGAGGAGCTGCCGGAGATGATATGCAGCGAGTGCCTTACTTTGGTGACATCGCTGGTCAATTTTTCGGAGCGCATAACACGCGTGCAGAAGCTCTTCTGCATATTGCAGAGCACGCCCAAGGATTCAGTCAATATGCAGGAGCTGCGCGCCAGATTTGGGCTGCTAGAGGAGCAGCAGCAACAGCCGTCGGAGCCAGAGCCGGAGACGCTAACCGAAGTGCATTATGTGGAGGAGAAGCCGAAGCTGACTGAGCTAGAGGAGACGACGTTGGAGTTGGAAAATCCGCTCACGCCGTGCGCACATAGTGTGGAGACGAAAACAGATGACCAGCTGGTGCAAGTGGAAGCAGCAGCAATGGACGATGAAGAGCAGCTAGAGGATGAAGATGAACAGGAGGAGGAGGAGGTGGATAAAGAGGAACAGGAGCAGGAGCAGTCCGGATACGAGCTGCTGCTAAATCTATGCGATGCATTCAGCCCCGACGAGACCAACTCTTTGGATAGCGCCAAGCTTGTCCAACCGAAACCGCACAAAACCAGGCAAGGCAAATCCTATCAATGCAGCGAATGCCCCCGCATCTACGCACTGCCGCAAACGCTGCAGCGGCACATGCGCCAGGACCATGACAAGAGCGAAGCGGACTCCAGCAAGCAAGTCTGTGAGCAGTGCGACAAGCAGTTCCGTTCCCGCTACCAGCTGCAGCGGCACATGCAACAGCATCTGCCCTTGCCCAAGCGGAAGCGTTATCCGTGCGGCAGCTGTGGCAAGAAGTTCACGACGAACGCCTCCGCCCAATCGCATGCACAGTATATGCATCAGGCGGAGCGACCCCGTCCCGTCATCTGTGAGCAATGCGGCGTGGCGGTGCATTCACTGCACGCGCTCAAGGAGCATCTGCTTAGCCACACGGATTACGCGCCCTACGAGTGCGATGTGTGCAAGAAGTGCTTCAAGAGCGTAAGCCGGCTGAAGCATCACAAGGAGACGCATGATCCACACAAGTACATCTGCCCAGAGTGCGGCATGCAGCTGAATTCGCGACCCACGCTCAACCGCCATCGCCTAGTTCACACGGATCAGATGCAGCACAAGTGCGACTATTGCGGCAGGGAGTTCAAGCGTGCCAAGGCTCTCAAAAATCATCTCATTCTGCACACAGGGCTGAAGCCCTACTCGTGCGATTTCTGTGATCGCACCTTTGCCAACGGCTCCAATTGTCGCACGCACAAAAAGAAGTCACATCCCGAGGAGCTGGCCGCACAGGAGGCGGCAGGCGGCGGCAAGAGCTACAATCGCAACATACCCAAACTGGAGGCGCTCAAAGCATTGTGGGTATAGTTTAGGGATTGGGTCAAGAGGCATTTTATTCAAATATATATTTATGCTCGCTTGCAGCACGAAGAACAAGGACAATCTGTCGCCGGTGGCCACCAAGCAGAGCGGCTGCTTCGCCTTTGGCAAGAAGCCCAAGGCGCCAACTGCGAAGGCAGCTGAGCTGCCTTTCCCGAGTCCAGCAACTGGCATACCCACCATAGAAAACATTTACAATCACCTAATGAAGCCCGAGGTGCCGCCACCGCAGCAGCAGCTGGTCCTGGCCAGCGATGGCAGCGCGAGCATCCTGCCGGTGGAGCAGGCGGAGCCCAGCGCCACGCAAATCTTTTCCTATTAGACTCCAATTGGGCGCGCTTTTTTGAATTGTCCCGGCGCACTGCGCATGTCCATGTCAGAGGCGGGCACAGAGCCACCCCCATGGTTGTTTTTTTTTTCTTTATTTCTTATATGAGGGTAGCGCCAAATGGCCAATATCCTTTATGAAGGAATTTAGTTCAGTTGACAGCGTGCGCTTCCTCGTGTCTGCTACGGCAGGGAATTTGTTTAAAATTGACTTAAACGCTAACCAAAAAAACTTTGTTAAAGCAAGCATTAGAAAACGCGTTTAACCATGTGCCACCAGGCGCCATTGTGCATTAATAAAAGTGCTTCAAATATTTAAAATAAGCAAATTTTTAATTTTTATACTGCGAGCAGAAAATCAAAAAAAAAAATCGATTTCTCACCAATGAAAACAAAGTGCTTTAAAAAGCGTTAATTAAAGCGCAGGCGACCCAGCAGTAAAAGAAACCAATAAAAAACAAAGGTACGCCGCAGCGAAAACGTTTAAAATTTATAAACAAATGCACAAAACAAGCAAAACAAGTGCCCGAAGCAAAATCAAAGCGAGCAGCAAGTCAAACAAAAAGCCGCCAGTAATTAAAACAAACAGCTGTGAAACCAATCAAATTTAATGAAATCATATCAAGTGCGTCTTTTTTTAAACAATAGCAAAACACAAACACAACCTTAGTAAATTTAGTTAATTTAAACAATTTTTAGCAGCAGCTGCTTGCTGCGCCATCCCTGGGTCTACCACTTAACATGACCATTTTGAGCACCTAACAGTGCCATTACGAGTTTATGCTACTGTTAAACTAACTGAAACATAAAACCAAAAAAAAAAAAAACAAACGCGTCGTGCTCGCGCTGCACACAGTGCAAATTGAAGAAAATAGTGCGAAATATTTTCCGCGAAATTCAGTGTGTAAGTAAGTTGTCAATTACTATTAGTCACAATCAATAAAATAAGTCTGTATTTGCTTAAGCTGTGTTTGCTTGGCGCTTGGCTTGCACAAGCAGCGCGCTGCTCTTGTCGTCGCAGTCGGCGTTTTCACTTGTTTTTTACGCACGTACGCGCCGCAATGTATATATGTGTATGTGTGTGTGTAAGTGTTTGTATAAAAAAAAATCGATTTGCTCGTAATTTTCGACTCAAATTGTGCATTTAAACAATTATATTACGTCGGTAAGCTAAGCCAACGCCAGCGCCAGCAGCGCAGCTAACATGTGCAGAGCTGCTTAGCTGTTGTTGTTATAGTTTCTGCTGCGGCGGCTGCTGTCGTTATTGAACGGGTCCAGCGGCTGCGTAGGCGGGCCTGAACGCAGCCAGTTTATATGTTTACAACAACAACAAAAACAACAATTTAACAGCGCGCGCCAGTCGAAAGTTGAAGCAACAGTGCATTCTAATTGGACTCTGTCCTAGGCGAGCTGTTATCCCCTGCCTACCCGCAGCCCATAATCCCTATCATAACCACAACAACCAAAAACTGCAGCAGCAGTAGCAGTGGAGCAAGCAGAAGGGACATGAAAAGTTTTGTGACTTAGCGGTACTTGCTATCTGTGTGCGAGTGCGTGTGTGTGTATGTGTTTTTGTTTTTGTTTTTATACGCTGTTCATAAAGTGAAAAGGGGTATATTCGATTTTCGACTGCTCTCGTGTTTAAATTAAAATTTGTTTCACACATTCACAAGAGAGCGTGAAATTCTGATTCTTCCACAATCTTGGAGCTAGTCTAAGGCAGGTAGATTACAAACGCACGCAGCCTATAAGACTGTTTCAAGCTGTGTACAGAGCATTTCACAGTCGGGTTTTGTTTGTTTTTTGTTAGTGTTAGCCGCGAACCGCATTATCCTTTTGGCTTGACCCAAATTGCACTGCCCTTTAGAACTTGCAACCATTTGTTTTTGTTGCTCTTGTTGTTGCTTTCTTTTGTCCAAACTTTATTGGACGAGCAGCAGCACCTACACGACGCACCCCGCACCATGCCCCCCAGCCCTACCAGCCGGGCCTGTTGTTATCATTTAATGTGCGGCCAGTTAATTGCCCCCACTCCGAGAGCAGCAGAAACTTTAACAAACTGTCGCCTTTAACTATTTTTATCAGTCGAAAGTTTTTAAAAGTGTTTTGTTAGCACCCTTCGCTGCCCCCCCCCCCCCCTCGCCACATTGCTTAGCAAATTAAAATTTTAACACCCGCTCGCCCCCGCACTGGCTGTCTCATTCGTTGGCCATTAATGGAGTTTTGTGCCAAATGGGCCTGTCAAAACTAAGAATTTCCTTATTGAAATTGCTTCGTTAAAAGCGCACCCCCCCCCCCCCCTACATCCCGCTCCTGCCCTACTTGCTCACCCGAATCAGAGCCGGAATCAATAAGCTTTTCGAGCGTTTCTTATGTTCATTTCCTTCTGTTGCTGCCCGAAAAAAATGACTTTTCATTTGCTGAATCTAAAAATAAGGTAGAGGCAGGAGGCGGGTTGCGGTAGGGGCGGCACTTTAATTAGTTGCTCGCATCTCGGAGTCGTTGGGCCATTTTTTGACATTCGTTTGGATCGCATATGGATGCATTTTGTGCGTTCCACTGGGCACATATAAGGGTTGCAGCCAGTTCCTTGACTAGGGTCAGAATTGCTCCCTTTAATTGTTGCTGTTGTGGATGAGGGAGAAGTGTCGGCTCTAAACGTGTCCTGTATCTATATTAAAACTGCCGCAGGAATGGGATATTCCGTTTAAAAATAAATATGTCAAAGCAGTTGGGAAATGAAACGAAATTGAGTTACGGAACAGCGGGGTTTCATTGATTTCTATGCGTAAATGAAATTCGATTGAAATACTCTATTCAAAATGTTTCCAGTTTGACAGAAAGGTCTTTGTGGAGTTAGTTGCTTTGTAAAATTCAATCAAATATTCAATCAATTTACTATGGGAAAGAAGATAGATTTTCTTGCTTTTCAGTTTATGGCAAGGGTGTAATTTTAAGGAAGGGGCTAGATTTTTTGCGCTTTTCTGTTAATGACTAGGTTCCGAATTTAAGGAAGAATCTTAATATATTTTCCACTGCTGAAAAGCGAACATAATATTATAGAATCCAGAAGCATTCAAATTTGTAATTTTAAAATTTCTTTCAAGGAAATGTTTTTAAAGAAGGCATTCTCAAAAATAGATAAGGTTAGTTATTATACATCAAAATTGTTTTTAGGTATACATTTAAGACACATAAATATCCTATGGATATATCGTTCAGTTTATATACATTTCTTTATGCGAGCTATATGATGTTAAAATGCCTTTTTTTAATGTTGTTTATTACATGGTATTTAATACGTTAATAAACAGTTGACTGAACTTATATATTAAATGAATTTGAGCCCGTAACTTCTTATTCAGATTTTCAGTTTTCTTTAGTTTTCCTAACGGTCAAGGAATATTATTATCCCTCTATACTACTACTGTTATACTATGGGACTATAATTAATTAAAATACACATACTCTGTTTTAACAGTTAAAGCATACGTTTTTATCGTTGTTTCCTTAAGAAATATTTGTATATTCACAATAAGCCTTAAAGGCAATATACATATAATTGTTTCAACATATTTAAATTATAATATATTAAAATACGTCTTAAATTTGTTCCACTTTTTTTACAATATTTCTTTATTGCTTGCAAAACTTGCCATTATAAGTATTTTCGGCTGTTTATCATTTTGTTTAAGCCTCGATAGTTATTGTTTGCCTTATTGCTATTTAAAAATCGTTTAGCTCTTCCATCATTCTATCTCATCCGTCATTCAAGGCGTTTTTAATTGTTAGTTGCTGTTGTTGTTCCTATCAGTTCTCGTATAATTTGAAAGCCCATTGCAAATCCCACGCTGCGTAAACATGACGCACTCTTAACTTGGCCAACCGAGTTGGCCATTTGTTATCAATGTGTTTCAATCGTTTGGCTTACTTGGCCTTTTACCAGCGCCTACGACTAAGCCCCAAAATAAGCCACTCGACATACGCATACTTAAGACACATCATATTGATAAGCCTTGGCCAACTTTTGGCAGGCCTCGCATTCTGTGTCTTTTCCACCAGCTGGTTTCTTTAATTCCAGTGGTTTGACTTAAAGTGCATTTAAGTCATGTAAGGAATAATATGCTAATACACATTTTAGGATATTTCAGAATTAGAATATGTTTGAATGTGCTCTATAAGACCTTTTTACTGAGGAATTTAGACTGTTTCGCCAAGGAGATTCTTTAAATTGGTTAAAAAAAATTGGTTTCTAAATAGTCTATTTTTCGTAAATAAAAAATAAGACAATTACAAGAAAGCTATAATTTTAATGCGTTTAATCCAGAAAAAGTCGATTCTATATATTTTACAGTATTTTTTGTTGGCATTTTGAACAGCCTGTCGGCCACTGCATTTTTTTTTAAATGAATAAAGAGACCTAAGGTTTTCTTTCTAGTAACTATACACACTATGTTAGGTTTATAGAATTTGTATAAATTTATATTTAACTATATTTTGTTTAATTTAAAATACTTAACTTATGCAAAGTCCGTCCATATTCATATTTATCGTTTCCTATAATTATACTTATATTTATAGCATGAGTATTGTATGTTTTCTAAAACTGCTATAAAAAAATGCCTAAATCCTTGGTGTTTAGCCTATAATACTTTTGCTGTTGAGAGCTTTAAGTTTGTAGAGTTTTTGAAAGCTTGTTTAGTTAGGTCGAAAAACTTTTTGGCATTGCAACCCCATTGCAACTTGTTGGACAAATAGAATTTGAACTTAATGCTGATTTCTGTTATACACTCACTGTGATAAAGCTATCCTTTTGCTGGAAAGCTCTAAATGTAGAACAGTTAAGCACTGGACCTAGTTTGCTTTTAGCCCTGAATACGCTATTGACTTACTGGTATAAAACATATAATTCTGTTATAATAGACAAACTGTGCCATGGCGACCATTGTGTGAGCTTTAGAAAAGTAGCATAAATTTAAAACATCAACTACAGCTCGTATTTTAGAGTAATTGTGTCATCATTTATTATATTTCATTTCTGTGTGACTTATCGAGTGGGTTGTTGCACGTCTACTAATTTTAAAAGCTGTTTTTGACAGTCTTTTGTTATAATATGTTAACTTTTATACTTTGAACAAGTTGTATAACACTTTTTCATAAAAGGGACTTTTCTGTGCGCCAACCATTTCCTATATATGTATATCAAACGCGGATTACAGTATTTGGTATACTCTAATAGCATATAACAGTGGTATAAATCATAAGAGCTTGTGCATGCTGCTATTTCCAGGTAGTACACTTTGAATCTTTAATTTATAACTTGTAGTAGTTGTATACACTCACGCTGCTAGAAAACCACGTAGCCAATACATAAACCTTATATGAAAGGCAAATACTTTTATAACACTATAACAACCCCTTAGCACTTATAATTTACACTTATATTGTCGACAAAAATAAGACCTACCCCTAGTTGTGTAGAATATTCCATGCTCAAGTCCCCTATAACAACCCCTTAGCAGTTAAAAATGTAACTTATATTGCGAACGAAAATTAAACCTACCCCCAGTTGTGTAGAATATTCAGAGCTCAAGTCCCCTCACAGTTTGCGCTGATTTGTTAGGGGTTTTACCCCTCGTCGTACGCCTTGTTGTATTTGCCTTGCAGCACAAACTAATGAGTCGAATGTGTCTTAGCCAAATGCCACATGCAACCGCTGAAAGCCGAAGCTTTGGCTGCTAAAAAATGGCACGCATATAAATTGCACGTTATTATCCTCGCAACTGCAGCAGACGGACGCATCCCATGACGGTCACAATTCTTTCAATTTTTTTTTTGCAAGAAAAAACAGCAAAATAACTGCACAAAAAATGTGGGTAGATAAGTAGAAAGGGAAATAGAGAAAAACCAAAGCTTTTACTTTAATTAAATGCGTGCGTGTGCCGGCAAGTCCCAATTTAGAATTCTCTGCTGCTTTCCTCAGTTGTTGTTGTTGTTGTTGTTGCAGTTTCTGATTAACGGCAGCTGCTTTCGCTCTGGCTTTAGATACGGCCCAACCCACTTTTCCGCCCTTGCCGCCCACATTTTGCATAGCATACTTTTATGCTGATTGAGTGCGGCTTATCTGCAAGTGAACGACGCCGGGACCAGGCCGTTCCGCTCGCAAAGCCCTCTCGCAGTTATAACATAACTCATATGATCCCCGCCGTTATGTCAATTGTAAGCAAATCAGCGCCGAGGCCCATAAAAAACCGCAGCCGAAGACAAATGTTATTATTAAAATGGCCGACGCATATAAAAAAAACAATGGCAAAAACGCGTTATGCGAGGGCCGCAACTGCAGTTTGTTCAAGAACAGAATCGAAAATTGAAAAATATGATAGATTTGCTTTTCCCAATTAGACTCAATAAAAAAGCTTCCATCAGTTAAATAGTTTCAATTAAAATTGATTATCGTTAGTTTAGAAATTAAATTATATATTATAAAATTTTTTTTTTTTATTTCTTTACATGTAGGATAGTTTATATAAAAGTAAAGCTAACCTCAGAAAAATATAGCGCTGTCTGTACAGGATCTAGGTATAGTTTGGGTATACAATATTTTAGATTAGACTGAAATTTTGAAGTTAGTATAACGTTAAAAGTGTAGTTTGAAAGTAAAAGGTACACACGTCTTCTTACTTTGTGTCAGATAATATATAATTGTGGTTATATTTTGGGAAGCAGGTTTAATAATGTGAGTATTTGACTATTGTTGTGAAAAGTGGCGGGTCTGTGGGAATGTGTTATTCTGGTGTGTTAAAAGACGAAAGCGAATCAGAATCGTTTACCATTGCCAAAAAAAATGATAAAACGATAAAAAAGGTAAACGACAAAAAAAACGATAAACAATTATGATTACCGATCCTTAAGAAATTCCTAAATAATTAAAACAAGTATTTTACTAAACAAATTCATTACATTTTCATTATAATTTTAATTCCAAAACACTTTTTACTTGTGATTACCCGAGTAATTTTGAATGTTCCAACAACATTTCATTGCGGAACTTTGTTAGTTTCAGGTTTTGTTATTTATTTAATATTTTTAATAAAACTCTTACATCAAGATTTCAAAAATACTTACTGCGATCGCTCGCAACAATGTGTTGCTTTCAGGCAATTTTATAAATACCACAAATTTTGTGTGCTTATTTATAAATTTAAAAATAGAAAACATTTGCTTAAAGTTCCAAAAACACTAAATTTGAGCCTAAAGAAGAATTCGAGTGTTTTTGAAAACACCCTCGCTGTTGCTATTGCCCAGCACATCCTTTAAGCAATAAAATATCAAGCTAAAAGCCCTTCAAAATGACAGCGAGTTGTTTTTGTTGCTGCTGCTGTTGTTTTATGTTGTTTCTGTTGCTGTTGTTGGTTTCTGCTGGTGCTGCTGCTTCTGTAAGCGGCTGCTATAAATTTGAAGTATTAAAACAGATATCGAATGGATTATTTTTAATATATGACCATGCATACAGTGTGCCAGAGTTGGCCCCAAAAACTGCAGCCTGGCAGATTGCGGGCGTAGAGCCGACACCGACGCCGACGCCAACGCTTGCCAAGGCGAAACGCAATTAGCCCCTGCAGCAAGTGCCCCCGTTGCCCGCCAACGCCTCAATATGTAGGCAACTGGCTGGCGCTACAAATTGCCATCAGCAGCATCCACATTCGCATCCACATCCTCAACCGCATCCGCATTGGCAGTGCCATTGCCAACTTGAAGTCGGCAACAACGCAGCTGGCATTTTCCGCTGCGTAATCCTTTTATTAATCCCCTTGGCTTGGGCTAAGATCCCTTACACTGCTGTTGGCACTTTTGCAAATCATGAAAAAAAAACAACAAGCAGCAAAAAAAATCATGGCAACAAGCTTAGAAAGTCGTGAGTAATCGACTAGCCAAATATCCTGTAAGCCTAGTGATCCTCGAATGACATTTCTTTCATAAATTTTGAATTAATGTTAAAAGTAGCTAAAACCTTTGCTGATTTATGTATGCCAAAAAAAACGATGACATATTTCGGTTTTGTACCTTTCTGAAATTTTAAGATAGATAAATGTCATGCATAGCGTACACTTTTTATATGCATAAATTTTATATTTATATCGGAAAATTTTTAGTTAATTTTAAAAGATTTTTGGTCAAGTGGATAGAAATACTTTACATTCGTGATAAATTGCACATATATATATATATATATATATATATATGTTATAGAAGAGCCCATATATCTTCGAGACATCGACAAATCGGATAAATAGAGGTGCTTGATGGGATAAATTTGGCTATAGGTGCTCTTAAGTGGTTGATATGCCTTGTAGACTCGGCTCTGCCTTGCTCTCCCAACTACTTTAGCACAACATTCGAAGGCCCTTTTTTTTAAAACTTTTTTATAAGCTACAGGGTATAAGAAAAGAAAACAAGTAGCCAACATAAAATTAAGATAAATATGTGGGTGTGCAACATACGCAAAACGCTTTGGTCGCGTTGCTCGCCTTGCTGGCCTCGGCCGCTTTGGCGGTTGCCTGGTTAGTTCACAATTTGTTGGAATGCTTAGCAAAGATTAAAAATTAATTGCCCTTGGTTTGAGGCGGTTAGGGTAGTGGTTTAGGGGCTGGCGCCTATAACATGGCATATTTACGCGTTGAGCGTAATTTGTGTTGCTTATTTCTGTTTTCGCAGCAACAGCTGCGACCCGCTTCAAGTGCTTTAAAAAACGTGTTGCGCTTATTTCTAGCCGTATGCTTTTTTAATAAAGCGAATTAATCAGCCAGCGTCCCGTTAAGTCGTGGTGCTTAGAGTCACCTTACAACACTGGCGAAAAATCCCTTTTTAGACCCCGCGCTCCTTTAGTGCTTTGTGCAAGTTTTGAGAAGCGCGCAGCATTAAAAATTCAAAATGCACTTAACGAAGCATAGCGCGTAAACCGATAGCCAGGATACTACTCAGCAGCGTGTTGGCCAGGACACGAGGCAGGGGCAGGGACAGGAGCTGGGCCAGGCAAATGAAACCCACTTTGAGCGCTACACAACCCTGAGCATGGCCGTTACTGTTACACACTTGACCCAGCTTAATTTAAATCGCTCAACAAAGGCTACTTTGATGAAAGCCCATTATTCATCAATAGAGCAAATCCTTTCAGTTAGTTGTGGAAAGGCGATCACATGAGCTGGGAAACGAGTTTGAATCAAGGGCTAACAAAAATGCACAGAAATTGACTGAAAATTTCAAAACAAATTGGAAGTAGCAACTGTGTTGATAAGTGTGTTGTAAAGATAAATGTAATTGGAATTCTTCTAAAATATTTCAATTACTACTACAAATAAGCCAAAATTTACGACTACAGCTATTTATATGAATATATCTTTATTATATGAATTACAGTACTTGATTTCCCATTAAGAATCTAGAGAAATAATAGTCAAAAGTAGAAAATGGGTTTTTGAATTAATATTTAGCAACAATTCTTGAATTCAACAGAGTTTATTGGCAGGATAAATATATAACGAACATATTTCAAATATATAATGTAAACCTTAGACATTAAATTAACTTTATGCCAAAACTAAATATCAAATTTAGACAATAAAGTAATTTTTATGAATATTTTACACTTTAAGTTAATTTGAACTATTAACTTTTCTCTCGTAAACTATTAACTAATTTTATCTCTCATGTACAAATCCCTGTGAAGGTCATTGACAAAGCCCCTGCAAGCCGAAACTTAACATCATTTGCCTCACTTTTGCTTTGTATACGCATTTAAGGTTTATGTTGAAGGTCTGGGGCTGGAGAAAAATATTGTAAAATCTTTTTGAGTTGACGGCACTTTATCAACATTAGCGCAACTTGTTTTGCATTTTGCTTAATGTTGTTATTGTTTTCTTTTTTTTTTCCTCTTTTTTTTTGTATGTTATTTTAGCCTTTTTCACGCACCACGCAACGGGGTTGAAAAGTTAATTCAATTAGCTTGACTCTGCCACTTAAGCTGGCTTTTAATAATAAGCAGACAGTTAAGTACTTTGCCAGGGAACATTCGCACAGGCGCAAGGCAAAGGAGTGGTTTCTATGGGAACAGCTTCATATCATTTATTTTTACAATATTGTAATATTTGATACCCTGTAAGCAAGAAAGTGTGTGTACAGTGTGAGCGTGTATAACACTTGGAGTATAAGAACTAAACATGTTTGCGTTAATGAAGAGATATGATAACAATAACAACATATAGAATTGATAAAAATATTTGTTACAGAGTTTTTTTTATAACTATAGAGTACCTTTTGGTTGAGCAAGCTTAATGCGAGTTTTTCTTAACACTTATCGACTTTTTCTCAGCTAATTTAAAACTAAACAACTCAAAACTTTACCAATTAGGCAATCAAATCAGCAGGGGGTAGAAAAGGACGCGGGAACGGGAACAGGAACGTGAGCCTGAAAATATATTCACGAGTGTGTTAAATGTCAATAAAACGTACGCTGGCCCAAAAACTACACGCTGCTTAAATGTCAAAGTCCACACGGCGTATGCGTAATAAATGACAAATTACGCCCTCCGTGTTTCGTGTGTTTGTTGAGGGGTGTGTCGTTAGTTGTCTCTCTGTGTGTGTGTGTGTGTGTGTGGGTGTATACTTTAGGGGTGTGTGTGACCGTATTTGCCTTGTGCAATTGCATATAAATCAAACAAACAACTCAATTGAAATGTTAGACGCAATAATATCATAATTATATTGTCATATACAACCGCCTCCTAAACTTCATTATGATTATAACAAGGATGATCGTTGCAATTAGGTTTGAGTTGTGGCATTCTTCTTCTTCTACTTCGTCCTCTATAGCACATATGCACATTGCCCGCCGCCCAGCTTAATGAGTAAATCGTAAACTAATTGCAAGATAATTAATTTTAATTATTTGTGTATTTTACTTGGACCTCGCCTTTGCCTTACCTACCCCTAGCTACCCCCCGCTCTGCCCTTCAACCCTGCTCCCCAACTATATGATATAATCAGCTGGACATGGGGACCATTAAAAGCACATTAGCTTGTTAAGCGTTGGCATTGTTGATGGGCCGCGCGCGGCCTGGGCTCAAACCTGCCACCACATCTACAACAATAACAGAAGCAGCAGCAGCAGCAGCAGCTACAACATCAACAGCACACGTCCAACAACTTTTGTTTGTTGTCTTTAGTTGTTCATACATCATTATCATTAAAGCGTTAAATTGTTTTGTTGTTTTTGCTGGAGCGAGAAGAGGGCCGCATGTTTCCCGCTGAGCTAGGGGGTTGCTTCGTTTAAATGATTCGAACATTAAGGTTTTGCATTTTTCGATGGGCCTGGTCTCATAATAAAGTGTCAAGGGATTTTACAGCGCACACAAACACATATCTGTTGTTTGTTCGCGTATTATTTGTATTTATTCTTAACGAAATTCCTCGAGTACTTAAGTCTAATGACGTGAGAAATTCAATTTGATTAGCTAAATGTTTTTCTTTGGTTTCTGATATGCCAATGGAAATGGCTTAGCTCATTATTTGATGGGTATCGATAGTATTTATCAAAACAAATTTCTAAAATGGTCTCTATCTAACTTTGGACCTTCTTTTTGTGTATTTTATTTACTTAAGGATATAAAGACCGGGCGTATGTTTTATTTAAGTATTTTGTCCGTAGTAAGCTGTTCCCAAATTCTTTTTATTATTTTTTTGTATATCATTATATTTTTCAACCGTCTTTCAAGGGGTCTGTTGCTATTTGTGGGTCTTGTGCTATAAAGCGATGGGTTTTTTATTTCCGAAATCTTGATAATGGAAAATTAAAACACGTTCAAACAAACTTAGTATAGTAGGTTCTTACTTAAATATTATAATATTGTTTCAGTCAAGCTTTCCTTTTTGTTTTTTCTTTTCTATAAAACTTAATTTCTTAAAAAAAAAAAATAAATACAAAAAATTTTGGAAATTTTCTTGTTGGGATTTAATAAATTCGAAGCATAAAAATATTAAAATTAAGCTTGTTTACAGTATATGTTTCGCTTTTCGAATTTATACAAATTTAAAGTTTTGTGTGCACAGAATAATTATATACGGAATTCATTTAAAAGTAGAATTTATATCGATAAATGTATAAAATTCGATAGTTGTATGAAATGTTCATTTTTATTCAGTATATAAAAAGCAGGGGGTAGATAAATAATTGAAGTACTTAACTTTTGTTTGTATGAACTATGCTCTTTTATTTTGTAAATTGATTTTAATTATACATTCACATACATTCACATATTGAGTTTCACATTCATAACAATTGCACAACAAATTATTGCAGCATACGCTTGGGTTTAAACGCAATTATATTGCGATATGAGAGAACCAACAATTGTTTCCAAATATAATTAAAGCTTTTCAAAATATATGCAAAAACACTTTTTTTTGTTTGTATGCATACAAAAATACACTCAAAAAATACAAACTGTTGCGCAGCGCAGTTCTCCTTTTCTTTCAGCTGTCAGTTGAGGCCAAGGCAACAAATTATCTAAGAAATGTGAAACTTTCGGATAACATGTGCAATTTTTCTTGTCATTTGTTTAACGCAGATGTTTTCGGAACTTTCGGCTATATATAAACAGACAGAATATACATATGTATAAACAGACATGCACATGTCTAACTGTACATCTACATATATTGTATACTTTGTACATGTCAGCATTAAATATTCATGTAACAGTTAGCGTCTGAGCGGCGGTTGGAAGAGAAGCAACAGACATAACCTTACATCTTCATACGCAGCAGAAAAGTATGCTACGGTTTATATGCCGCTTCGTTTGTATTAGTTTATTTGCCGTTACACGCTCAGTTTGCAAGCGAACAGGAGTGGGAGGAAAGTATGCTGGTTGGTGGTGATGGCCAGGGGGGGGGGGGGCTGAAGAGAGCCATTTGGCGTTGCCATTAATGTAGCCGCTAAGTGGCAATGTCATGCTAGGCTAGGCCCACTGTGCAGGCCAACCGCAAAAGCCAATGAAGATTTCCGGCTAAAAGGGTGCGTGCCTTTGGCTGAGGGCGGTGCGTTGTGCTCGTTGATGGTGGGGGAGAAAAGGCGGATCTGAGGGATTGAAGGTCCAAGGCGAAGTCCTTTGCATATTTCATAAGCAATTACTAAGCGGCTTTTAGGCGTTGGCATTGCGTAGAGTATTTTTCAAGAAGAGCAAAAAAAAACAGAACAAAATATTACGAAATTGGCGGCGTTGACAACACAGCCACGCCCAGAAGTAGGCAGCAAACGCACTTTGTTCTAGCCACATACACACCTACTTTCACACACACACACACACACACCCACACACACACTGCACTTGAGCACAAATGCCAAATGGCCGGGCATATAATTTATGATTACATTTTATGACTACACACGCGTTGCGCCTGTCTTTGGCTTTTGTTTTCTTCGTTGTTGCTCTTTTGCTTTTGTTTTGCTTCCCCTGCTCCGCGCACAATCGCTTCTCCCTCTCCACTGTTTTTAAGTCATTGCTTCCTATTATTTTGTTATTAAATTACACGCAATTGCCTTTGGCTTGCGTGTGTGTGTGGTTGATTTTTATGACTTGAGCAGAGTTCAAAGTGACTGCCTACCGTCGTCTAACTACCCCATCTTCATCATTCCCCACCTCACAATGCCATTAAAAGTTGATTTCATTTTATTAAATTTGCGCGCTTTTTCTGCTCTTGTGATTTTTTGTTGTTTATTTCTTTTGATTAATTTCTATGCGATGCATTCAAGTCGTTGACAGCGTGCTTAATTTTTGTATTTTGATTTATATTACCTGGAAGTCATTTGAGGTTGAATTTTAATTTGATTAAGTGTTGTAAAATGACGTGCCAAAAGTGTTGTGTAGAGTACTAAAGCGATTTATTTTTTGTTATATGAATTGGGCTATTTTTATGGAACATCTGAGGGTTATAGAACTGTTTCAAAATCTGTTTCAGTAGATTTGAAATGTTTTTTTTATTGAGTTGATAAGATTTTAAGCTAATTAAAGTTTGAAAGAAACGAAAACAATGTAGAATATAGTAAAGATCTGGCAAGAGATATATATTTAAAAATAATATAATATAAATTTAAAGGCGCTTCGAACCTTTCTAAACTATCAGCAAACATGTAAAAATCTGTTTCGAAAATTCTGGCCACACAGTAAAAAACTTTTCACATTCTAAACTTTTGACCCTTAAATGTTTCGTTTGACTCCTTGATGGTAAAAAGTAGATGATTGCGTCAGAATAATGAATCTCTGCAAATGCAACTAATAGAAATTCTCACTTTAAAGCAACAACTAATTTTTGATTTTAATGTGAATTCTTTTATAAATTCTTACGAATTTTGGTAGGAAATTAACTGATAAATCTTAAAGAGCCACACGCTCTATTCATTTCATTTCGATTCGGGCTGCCGTTCCCTTTCAAGTTTTTTCATTTGGGCTAGAGAATTTAGTCGATTATCTTGTATCTTGTATCCTAAACAAAGGCCGACAATTATCTTAATGCCAGGTGCAAGAAATTAATGTGCTGTAAGCACATTTCAGCACAATACTTCGTATAACTAGCGCATGCTATGGTGTCTGCAAGGGCTCGGGTGGACGTTAGATGACGATGTCGCACTTAATCTGCGATAAAGACGGGCGTCCTTTTGGCCTAGGCAAAAAAGGTATCAGCAGACAAATCGCTGCCTGGCCCTCGGCAAGGGGAGAAAGTGCAGAGTTGTGCAGGGGGGGGGGAGCAGGTGTGGGCGGACAGACCATTATAAGAACTCGTTGTGGTCCCTTTTTTTGTGTTGTTGCTTTTGTTGTTGTTGTAGCTGGGTGTCATCTATTTGTATTTTTATGTGCTTAATGTCAACGAAATAATTGAGTAACTCTGTGGCGTAGGTGTGTGTAAAGGTGTGTGTAGGTGTGTGTAGGTGTGTGTAGCTCTGTGTGCCCGAGCCGGAAAGAGAAAAGGCAACAAAGTGCAGGCATATCACATGAATAGTGAATGGGGGGCTTTGGGCTAGGGGAGTGGGTTACTTTTGGACATTTGGGCTGCTGACAGCTTGACTGAAATGGAAAGTTAATGTTTATTCCATTTTTATGTCCAGGGCTGGTTGGTAGATACCAGAGGGGACACGGTGGCAGCTTGTAAATCGTATCTCTATTTTGACGTTTCAGCGCTATTTCATGTTTTGTGCAGAAGGTTAAAAGTTAAAAGCAAATGCTTTTGATACATATTCAGTGGGGGTAGAAAATAAATAGTATAAATTACAAAAATTTAAACGAAATTCAAAGAGAATTGTTTTGCTAATTATAGAGTGAAATGTTTTTAGTTAGATGGATGATTATAGATACAGTTACTATATATATAGTTTTATTTAAGGATCGTTCTTTTAGGGGCTTTTAGTTAAGCAGAAGAGCAATATATAAGATTTTTAAAGAATTTTGAACACACACTATTGTTAATTTGGAACAGAATATATTGAGCTATATTTTGAACTGATACCCTATCTGGCGAATAGTAGAGTTCTTTTAAAGTTGTGATATACTAAATATCTGAACACAGAACAGACATCGAGCTTATATAAATAATTAATATATTTTTTGGGGGCATGTTAGTCTGCTAAAGAATAAATCCGACCTAATGTATGTGTTTCGTATTAAGAACTATCTTAGTTAAAAAATTAAACAGGGGAAATCGAAATATTGTCATGAAGCTTCCTTTAAAAGTTGTGTGACATATTATATTGCGAATTTTCAATATAAATTTTCCCACATTTATTTATTTTTGTATTTTCTTATTTATTTTTTTGTTAATGTTAACGAATGTCTAACCAAGTATTCAATTCAAAAGAACATAATAATTATAAGCTTAAATATCTTTTTTAGCTTGTGATATATATAAAATTAATACTCAATACTTTTATCTTGTTTAGTCTGCATTAATATAAGTTACTTTATTTAACCTGTGAAATATCAGAAACTAATCGCATTATATAGCCTACTTCATATATTTTCTCAAAATAATCCAACTTTGTGCAACCGAGTTTTTTTATAGCTTCTGTTTGCTATTGGAGCTAGCTTTTTATATGGGAAACAAAACTCTTTGAGCCGCTTTTAGGCTTTATGTCTTTTCAATACCATGCGAAACGAGTAAATTTTATGGTCACAACAGCGGTCCACCTATTTGGCATGCACAACTAGTCGAAAACAGTTTTCCTATCTTGCTCTCAAGTGAATTTTTTTTCGCTCTACTTTTTCTCATGTTCACAGATATTATATTATTTCTGTTGGCATGGTGCGTGGCAAAACCAATTTTCTCAGCGCGCCACTTGCCGCTCTTTTTGGTAATATGACCATTTTATGGTCCACGCATGTGGTGTGTGTATGTGTGAGTGTGTGTGTGCCTGTGTAGGTGCTAAAGCTAAACACGTACTAGCATGCCCAAAGGTAGTCGCTGCCAGCTCTAGGCAGCACCACCTGCCTGCGTTTTCTTTTTTTTAATGAAACAATCTCAGCAAATATGATATTTTGTATGCAAACATGCAAAATATTGCCTGCGCCTGGGACCGGGCCCAAAGCGTACTCGTAAAACGAAATAAGCCATGCGCCCCAGCTCTACAGCAGCTCCTACCCTTCCCCGCTGAGCCGGCTCTAGAAAAAAGACCTAGCGCTTGGGTGGGCTGCGGGTGCTCCTTACGGCGTATCTTGTGTGGTTGGGTGGCTGCGTCTTACGTCAAAAGACAAACAAACAAATATTTGCGCTGACAATAAGCTGAGTGGAGCGCAAAAAATAAGGGAATTAAATACAGTACTCGGCTGTTTTATGAAACGAATTCGCCACGAATCCGACAACGTTTCACCTCGGAGGAAAATGTTGATATCGTGCAGATAAATACATTTTATGTTTATATCGGAATTCAAATATTTTCAAATGTATTTCTTCAATATATTCGTTGTATATTTTCCTGTAAAAAATGTTAAACATATATAAGTATTCAGGCCTTTTTTATATTCATTCCAAAATAATCTGTATAGTGCCGGATGTAAGGCAAAAAGTACATCCAGAACAACCCCTACCCAAACCCAATCCACTCAGCACGCTGTGAAGCGCAGAGAAAGGCGCAAGCTGCCATTTGCCTTGCCTGCTTCTTCAATACATCAACGCATTTTGAGCGGCTTTTATGAATATTTTATGTTCTTAGTTGCCGAACGAACTCAAATTGTCAACTGCATTTAAAATGAGGCCTCAGCGAAATAAACCCTTTGATAAGTAAATACAAATATACATATGAAATTCTTTTTTGTCAACTTGGTTCCCCAAGTCATATATGTATGCATGGATATGCACACACAAACACACACAGACACGTGCACATACACATACTTATATATTAAATATGTATTGTATATCAATAATTCAATATTTATTTTCACTTTTGTCGCTTTTTGTCATTTTGTGCTCAGCCGTAAGTCGTAACAAGGAAATTTAATCTTTTTCTTTTACACATTTCTCCACCTGCTGGCAAAATGATGTTCCTTTTTTTTTTTTTTTTTTTGGTGTTGCTTTCTTTGTAGAGCGCTGAAACCCAATTAGTTGACGACAACGTTGACGTTGAAATTTGACATCTTTGCTGGCAAAGCAGCAGAAGCGGCAGCAATTGAAAATTGAAGTCCAAATTGTATTTATAACGAAACGAAATGGGGAGAACATCAATGTTTTTTCTTTCTTTCTACCTGGTCCCCTCCTATTGAGGGATGAGTTTTAAGTTTCTCGTGCTGGTCAATTGATAATCAAATCACTAAAAAATGCGGTTATCTATATATTTAGTTATGTGTGTGTGCCTTAGATTTACAAAGCCTAAAGGGATGGCATGAATGGTCTAAGGATGAGTTGGCAAGACAACGTATATAACTAGAGTAGGAGAATGGATGACTGTTGTGAACATAATGAGATTCTAGTTAGGAAATAGGAAGTTGATTGGAGAGATGTTGATAGATACCTTAATTGACAGATATGAGAGGCATAAGAAAAATTAGATTTAATATGATATAGATAAAATTGAATATAAGGCAAATCAATAGATACTGCAGAAAATATATCATATTAGCACAGTTAAGATTTCTTTATAATATTTATTTCATCGTTACCGTGCTGCGTTTTACCCTTTTCTAAATCACATTGAGTTCTATATTTCCCTTTTAAATTTATCTTTTCCTCATCGCCCTTAAATATATTTCTTTATCTTACTTAAATATTTATCTTCAGCTCTCTTAAATATTATGACCTTTCGCCTTGAATGGAACAGGTTTCATTTAAATATAATATGTGTGTTAAGTAACCGCTTACGCAAATGCCGTTCTCCTATCTCAATTTTCATTAAATACCATTTTATTTCCTCAACAACTTTGTATCCACTACCCCGCATCCTCTCATACCACCCCCTCCGAAACTATTTACCATAGTCACTAATTACAATTGCGCGCTGTCTCGGCCTTTTGCTGGCCACATTTGGATAGAGGCTGACGCTGTATATGGACGTCTTGTAGCCCCCAAGGAGTCCAGTTCGTTTGAGTCCCATTCCGTTAGGTTCCGTGCCATGCCGTTCGGTTCCGTCCAGTGTTGGGCAACTAAGCTGTCAACAAATTAACTGTAACGCTCTGAGCAGCTCCGACATTGTGCCCATGTTCGGTTGCCAAGTTGCTGGCCTGGTCGCTCGGCCGTGCACATGTGTCGTAAATTGCATGCCCCAAAGGAGCTGCTAAAGCGACAAACCGACCAACAACCAACAGCCCTCCCCTAACAAAGCGACAAAACCAACCAAAAGCAACAACAAAGCGAAAGCAGCAGCTGCTACAGCCGCTCCACATGAATTGAACAATTAGCAAAATTGCTCAGACCCCAAAAACAGAAAAATAAACTGCCAGATGATTTAAATTTCTTTTCTTCTCAACTTTTATATACATATACACTATCGTTGGTTATTATAAATTTCTGGCAAATCGTGCAACTCAGGCATTTCTATTACGAGCTTTGGTTTGTCAGTCCGCTGATTGCCTGTTTGACCGACTGATTGATGATTAAAACAGCGCACAAATTTTATCTTTTGTTATGTTTGTGAAATCTAAGATGAGGTTCTCAAAAACTTTCATATAAATCTGCTGGGGAAATCCACCTTCCTGGGTGGAAAATGGGTGTTTTTAAGGTAGTAAATTGAATTGAATTGAATTCGTAGAAATTAAAATATTTATAAATAATAATTTAAAGCTTTTATATCGGAATTTTTGTTATACTGTTTCGAAAGTGTATGCAAAACTCGGCGTACTACGTATAATTGTGTATATGTAGTGTACCAATTTTATTCTTTTCATGTATTTGTGGGGCTGTTCAGAGTTAGGGGTGCGGGTTGGTTGTCGCTATAAACGATATACATTTTGTATAAATAACGGCGCTACGTGCGGTAATGATGCCGACACGTGACAAGCCAGCGAAAAGCAGGTAGACAAAAGGCGCTGAAATGAGATATTTTTGGCGAATATTTATTATGGCGTCCGGGCAGGTGTATAAATTTGCATGAGCTACTGCGATGCGTGCGTGTGTATGTGTGCGCGCAGGTGTGTAAAAGTATGGCCAGAGGGGGAGGGGGAGTAGAAAACAGTTCACAAAGCACTGCATAAACAAATAAACAAACAAAACATAAATTTTTGCACACAACACACACACACACACACACGGGTATTCATAATGTGTAGGTGTATGCGGGTGTTACGCCCCACTGTGGTGCGGTTCTCCTTATGCCTGGCACGTTTCTTGGCTGTCGCCGTTTCCGGCTCTGCTGACTTGTGCCGTTGCCTGCTGTGGGCCTTTCGACTCCGCCGGGGCTTGACATTGGCTTTGATAACAATAATAATAATAAGAAGGTATAATAACAATCATTTTGTGCCCATAAATGCCGCTGCATGCCTCGACCCAGTCCCAGTCCCAGTCCAAAAGCCAACCATGAGAAACTCTCTTAAATTTTTTGTATTTTTTTTTATTGACTGACAGTTTTGTTGGAAAATTGGTTTATTTATAGCAATATTTTTATTTTTATTGTTGCGGCACATAAAACATTTTCAAATTTTTAAAAAAGGAAATAAATAACAATATTTTGAAGAGTCCACCCATCAGACAGCAAGAGATTTCCAAGTGCAGCAGCTGAGGAATATAAAAACAATTTATTGTTAGCCACGAATTATTATTGTTACTTGAAAAGACTTAAGACTAATCAAATATCTTTTATTTTTATCTCTTTCTTATAGCTACACATGTGCTGATCGAAACGCATAAACTGCTGTAGAGATAGATGAGAAAAACAAGAACAACAACGGTGGGAAATTATGGCGATATTTAATAACGTGAGTAGCGTTTTTAATGGTTTGACTAAATACTAAAGAGCTCTTTTTAAAATATTCTATAAAGATATGCAGTTTTTTATAAATAAAAAGAGAAATCGCTGTATAAAAAGTAAAATATAAATAACAATTACGACGATTATGCGATGAAATTCATGATATAATACAGAGCCGAATTGTCTTCGAATAATCATTTCCAGTGTTTATAATGAGGGAATATGAATCTACTATACAACACAAAGTTAATATGCCCCTTAAAAGCAGCTCATGTGCTCAAAAAATATTCTTTTTTAATGCATACCAGAAAGTATAATGATTGAGTGAAAAGAACATATTCTATATTTGTGCCAGCATATTTTGTATTCTGCTGTGAGTTTTATATATAAGGAAATATTTTCCATAAAATATGCTGTTTTTGCTGTATTTAGCAATATACTCTTGAATAATTTATTAGGTGATTTGAATGCCATTTTTTTATTATTGAAAATCACCTCACATGCTTGCGTTCCTTAACTAAATAATTCCCTTCTTCAGTTCTATGATATATTTAATACTTTACGAGTAGAGTGGAAACAAAGATAATAAGAGATGAGTCATTTTGGAGTGTTCTTTAAAGAGAATGGAAAGCTAAAGATAAAGACGAAAGAATTTTCTAGTGAATCTTCAAATTTTTCATAGTGTACGCTTACAATTCCCAAATGGTATAGGCGCGCACTTTTTTGCTGGTTCAATCAGCTTTTTTCTAATTTGTTTTAAGTTGAAGGTTCTTAAGTTGAAGATTCTTCATGGCAACTAAATCACATATATTTGAAATTTGTTAACCATCCATATTTCACTCGTGCGATCCACCGTCAATAAATCAGAAACGCTACGCAATGTTGTTGTCCAATGACCCGCAGCACATTTTGCATATCGCATGATGTCCGGTTTTCGGGACGCACACACTTTCTCGTTCGGCTGTGGTCTCATTTGTCAAGTGGTGCCAGATCTTTGGCCACATAACTGAAAGCTATCAAATCGCTGCCAGTTGAACGTATGATTTGGCCATTAGGCAAAAGGAAAGCAAAGCTACGTGCCAATGCAAAATCGAGTCGGATTTTCCAAGTGTCTAGACTTTTCGTACGATTCCAGTGCAAATACACTTCTTCGGGCCCTTCTATTTACATAGTCGGGTGGCCGTGAAGCAGGAGGGGTGGAGGGGTTACGGCGGAGGGTGGCAGTTCGCAATTACTGCGCAGCGTATTGAACAGTTTCTGTTTTATGGGCAGCGCTTCCATTTGCCAGCCATAATAGAAGGCTCTGTTCATAAAGTAATCTCGACTGCGCCTTTGTGTGCCTTATATGCGGGCCTCAAGCAGCCCCCTGCTGGCCCCCTTTCACCCAGCCCATGCCTGTAAGAGTTGTAACTTTTGTTCGACGCCCGGACATGTGAATATCAAGGATATCAGCTGGTACAAAAGGCAACAAATTAAACGGTTCTATTTGCAAATGAATTGTGCGTGTCTGTACTGCGTAATTTTGCTGCAAAACTTTGCAATAAACCCATGCAATATACACTTGAAGAAATATTCCTAATCTACATTTCAGTATGACCAAATCTTTTCTAAACTGTATGTAAAATTGTTCTGAAATTACCTATGAATCGGGCTTTATTTCGAACAAGAATTTTCAAACTTAAAACAAATAGAAAAGAATAGATTGGAATAGAATATAAAATATTTAATTATCAGGCTACACATACATTTCTAAGATACGGGACTTTACTGTATTCTTAAGAATGTAAAAATGTTGGAGATTTAACATAGTTCTTTTACTTTTTTTTTTATCAGTTTCTCTCTCTTGAACAATTTAATTTAATCAAGATAAGATTCTCCGATTAGAACAAACTTTATTTTTAGAAGGAGTACTATAAATTTGAGCTTTGTATTCTGTATTATATAAAGAATTTTGATTTTGATTAACATGTCTTAAGAACTCTGCTTGGGTTTGTACTCACACGAACATCGAAGTGGATTGGGTTATGTATAAAATGATTGACAATATATTAATTATATCAAAAGAATTTTTATTCTAAGAATTTTAAAATCTTAATAAGTTCTCTAATTACTAATCTCACGCTCAGGCTATAGACTTCTAAGGTTTGGAAGCGTTTGTGCTTGATCTGAGCACAACGTGCCTGACTATTTCTCCGAGTGTAGCCGGCTAGTTCTCCTTTATCTCTAATGTGTTGTAAAATGTTGGGGATAACCCAATAACTAGGCAAATAGACACACACGCGCACACTCTTGACATAAAATAAGTAGCTGCTATAGAAAGGAAACGAATTGAAAGCAAAGGATTCTAGTGTCTTTGTGTGTGTGTGTGTGTGTCTTTTGTGTGTGAGCGTGCGCGTGTGTGTGCTGAACTTTTGTGTGGGCTTCTGCTTTTGCGGCATTTCATACGCTCAATTGCTGTTGGTTAGCCAACACTGGCAGCGTGTCCTGGTCGCCAGTCAATTGAAAATGAAATTGCTAAAACTTGGCAAGTTCTTCCTATCCCGCACCACTCTGCTCCCGCCTTCCTCTTGATCTCTCTCCCTCCCCCTCTCTCTCTGTGCGTGTGTGCCTCAAAGCACAACGTGCGGACAAGCATGCATAATGAGCTGCAGGAGCGGCTCCTTGAAACTGGCCCCGTCTCATACCCCACAGCGCGCCTCACTTTTGGCATGCGGGCAGGTTACCTCAGCAAATTAATACTAACAGACGCGCAAAAGTATGCAACATCAAATGGCCCAAGCGACGTGCCACCAGCTTTTATGACACTGCAAAAAAACTGAGGTGCAGCCGGTTGCTCGCCCGAACCTCTTTTGGCTCGTAAAGTTGCAACTGCAAGCTGCAGGGGACACATTTTGGAGCAACATTTCGCTGCTGCTGCTTATCACTTGACACGTTTTGTTGTTGTCATTTTATTTTTCTTTTTTATAGATTTGTTTGCATTTGTAGCCTCCCTCCCCCCTTTTTTTTTGAGTGCATTTGCTTGTTGCGCTTGGCGTTGACTACGCAGTTTACAGATTTTTACGATTCAACTCGCCAAATTTATATTTTGTTCTCTGTGTTGTTCTTGTTGTTGCACATATGCGAAAGTTTTCATTGTTGTCACAAAGTGACAGATTGTTCGGTTATAGATATATAGAAAGGGGTTTTATGCAGGGGAAGTTAAAAAGGATTAAGCACATAAAAATGCAGACATAATGTGACCATATTATGGAACTTTAACAAGAAGTGGGATTTTACGAGCACCTCTTTTTCACTGCGTGTGTGAAGGGATTTGGGATTTGGTTTGAATGGTGCTTTGACTCGAATTTTATGAGTATTCAACATGATGCACAGTTACGGCTATGATATATGAAATAATCCTGAAGGTATGACAGTGGAATAAACATAAAAAGTAAAGATACTTCACTTTATGGATACTCAAATTAAAATAAATTCAATAATCAAATTCCAAAAAGAGGACTACAATTATTAAAATTTCCTGCCGACAATTTATGTTTTATTTTTTTAATTAAATTTAAATTAGAGGTAATAGTAAGCGAGTTTAAAATTAATTATAGAAAGGATACTTCAATTTTTGGAAGATACTCAAATTTAAGAAAAATCGAAAATTGTCCAATTTTAAAATTACTATTAGATTAGAAATTTATGTTTTGATGAAAGCGACTTTGCAGAAAGGCTTACAATAATGTCACATAAAGGGACACAATTAAGCGAACAATTATTAAATTGTAGATTATATAAGAGCTAAAACTGATATATAAAAGAACGACCTGATTCGCATAGTCTCCGGTATAAAAAATATATAAAAACGAACTCTAAGTGGAAATCTAGCAGAAACTTTTTTAATATTATTCCATAATGTGTCACGCATTAATGGAGGAAAATTTCGGTCACAGAGAAAAATATATATTTTTGTAGTGGAATATATGTAGGTACTTTGCCTCGAATTTAATGAGTTTTAAACATAGTTATGGCTATGATATATAAAAAAAAAAGAATAGTTGCTTTATAGCAGAACAAAATAAAATTTCTGATGCACATAAGAAAATCATTAAAAAAAGTTTAAAACAACTCGAAAAAGAAACCTTTCAGAGACTACTCTATTATTTTTGCAAAATGTTTCGCGCTTTGATGGACCACTTGAATGAATATACAGTCTTTCACTGAAACAACGAGCTGGGTTAAAATATTAAAACCCGTCCAATAGGTTGCCCGACTGATTGCTTGCAATTTAGTCTACTATTTTGAAAGCCAACTTCATGTTTAGGTTTTTGCGCGGATAACTATGTTATGTAGCTGTTATATAAAATATTGTTTGCAATATTGTTGGGAAGCAACATTTTCATTTGTAGAAATGATTTGTTTTATAAGATATTTTATGTCTATATACACTGCGCTGGTTAAATAAAGAATAAAGCATGAAGATATTCTTAATATATATAATATATATATAATATATAAATATATTAAGTTATCTTATCTTACACTAACTCTTTTTAAATATCGATAGAGTGTTATATTTATATCAGAAAAATATATCTTATGTATGAAGATATGTTAAATTTTTAAAAATGTCCATATACACTAATTCCTCTTAAACATCGGTAAAAAGTTGTTTTTATGTCAGAATAATATATCACCGACAGAAACTTTAACTTTGAGTTTAGTTTCTGTATGAAAACTAAGTCTGCAAAGGTATTTCATCTTTGGCACCAAGGTCTGTGCCTCTTTCCTTCCAATTGGAGTCAACAAATTTCTTCTAACAAATATTTGCTTTATTCGAATATTTACTTTTAATAAATAACTATTAGTAGCTTAATATTTTAATATACAAAAAAAACTACATTCAACTATGAAATTCTTTAAGAAAACTTACCATTTTTTGGATGAAAATATGTATTTAAAAGGCAGCCTCTTAACATACTATCTGAGATCAAAGCCTTTACATTCTCTTGTTTATTATTGTCAGTCTTTCACTTTTTACGTTTGCTTTGCCTAAAATAGATAAATAAACAGATAGAAAATCAAATAAACATGAATTTCTCATATTTGATTTGATTTATTGCTTAAATAAAATTCACAAGAAATTGTTGCACTTTTTTTTAGGCTGAAATTCGGTTTTGGTCTTTCACAATTTACAGCAATTTTGCTGGTTTTTAAATTTCATCACAAAAATAAATATATTATCATAATCCTTATTTTTTTTACTCTCATATTTTTGCAAAAGCTGCCCCGTAAAATGTTCAACAATTTTCGGCAAATATTTTTCGTGCAGCATTTGTGTCATTTTTTGTTTTTGTTTGTTTGTTTTTGTTAATTCTGTGTTGGGCTTTTCGTTTGGCGCATCGAATACGGCAATTTGACATTTGCATTTCGGGACTTTAAAACGAGCCAAAAATATGCCAATGCCTAAAAACGTACATGCATTTGGAAATCAAACATAATTTTTTTTTTAATTCAAATCGAATGGAAAGTTTAATTTGCATACCCCATTAAGGCAAATCATATGTTCTGTAGTTGTGAAAAGTGATATTGCGGGTATGATAGGGCACAAGATATTTTATATTTAACAAAATATCCTAACTGATTGCCTAATTTAGTATACCTATCCATGTGTCTTTTCTGTTGTTTCTTTATAACAAATTCGCGAACTCGGGGATGTGATTTTTAACTTTCTGGCGAACCTATGTAACTATGTAATCACGCATAAATCGGTTTATTTTCCATAAAACTTTATTTGAAAGGTTTAACTGCTTAGAGTTGGTAATGAAATATTATTACTTAAATAATTGATTTACTCTCTATATTCGCATTATTTCATATGTATTTTTCTATTATTAACTATGCATAGGAATCATGCATATATAAATTGAAGTACCATAAAACTTTATGTGGAAGGTTTTACTGCTAAGAGCTGGTAATAAAATATTATGGCTAAAATAACTGAATTACTATCTATCTTCGTTTTTCTTTCATAAATCATTAGCAAAGAATTTTTTTTTATTTAGTAATATTTCAATTTGCTTCTTTGATTGAAATATAATCTATCAAATTAGAAAAAATATATTTTTATTTATACACTTTTCTCTATGTTGGCATATTAATTGTTTTATTTAATATGTCGCTTTTAATGTAAACGAACTATTCAGTCTGAGGTTCTATTAGAAATAATACACTTGTACTTTTACAAAGCTAGAAAATCAATGAAATGATTTTATTTCCAAATGTTATTTTTGTTAAATGTTATTGCGCGCACAACTTTGAAAATATTCTCTCCAAACTTGATATGCGATTTTAAAGCATAAATGAAGATCTGACATGTTTGTTTTTAGAAAATTCTCATGGAGATTCTCTTAAAAAAATTATCTTAGTACAGGGCATAATTCAGTCGTTCACTCTCACAATGCACTTGATCACTTTCACGTACATTTTTGTCACTTTAATATGAGCGATAAATCAAAAGTTAAAACTCAACAAATCATTTGGCTGGCACACTAAAAATTCCATTTGCTAAAATACAAAAAAAAAAGGAAGCGAACGCTCCCGAATTAATCAGTTTCGATTTCGGCACTTGCGGTTTAATTGGCCATTGGGCGGCACACCCTAACGATCTGTGTGTGTGTGTAGGAGTGTGCGTGTGCACACATAAAAATTTATCACGCCTCCAACTGTGGCAAGGACTTGGTCTCCGCCTAATTCAAACATTCGAATTTACGTTAAAACCTCATAAAAATTCGCGCGCCAAAAAAAAATAAGAAAGTGCCGTTATGAAGTTCATTCAGTTGATGATGGTGTGTGTGCGTGTGTGCGTGGGAAATGGGTGTAGGCTTGTATGTTTATACTCACATGAACTAAGCAAAGGAGCAGTCGCTATCAGCAGGCAGCATCCTGTGGCGTTGCTTTATAATATATAAAAATATATATGTTTTTTCCCACGCTGGCTTTTGTCCTTTACATATCGTCCTGGCAGCGCAGCTGTGTGAGTGTGCGTCTGTGTGCGTTTGTCCTGTGTCCGTGTCCTAAGCGCTTGCCACGTTTGCCGTCTAAACGATTTACGACACTTTTGCCAACTGCTTTGCCGCACACATTTGCAATATTGTTTCTACTAAGTGTGCGTTTGCCCGTGTTTGTGTGTGTGTGTGTGTTATATCTGTGTGTTATTAGCATTAAACAAAACCAACACAAACACACGCACATACACATTTACAGTTGCAAAAACAGCAACGAATGCCGCACACGTTCGTTTTTATTATGTTAAATGTCTCCTGGGGCCAAGCAGCAGGACACACACACACACAGCCATTCTGGCGCCACAACAACGGTAAATCGCAACGTCTGCTTTGCCTTTGCAACTGTCTGTTTTTTTGTGCAACTTTCTCGACTGTCTCTGCGTCTGTCACATTTCACATAAACTCAGCCTGAAACGCGCGCGCCAAAAAGTATGCAACACAATTCGCCCGCCGCACCAGCAGCAGCTGCCGCGACAGCAGACGAGCGTTTCCCTTTTGCACCTGCCGCTTTTAGCACACAGCACGCCGCTCCTCTGAAGACTGACGCGGCAACGCGCTTCAATCCGTGCGAATTGGCCAGCTTCGGTAAATTCACCCACACACGAGTCAAGTAAAACGCGACGCTGTGCCGAGCATAACCGAAAGCTTTTCCCTGTCCTGTGTTGAGTTGAGTTGAGTTGAATTTGGCTGCAGCGGTGCTTCGCTCTTTACTGTGTTTGAGTTGAGTTGCCTACAAAAAGAGTCCGCATTTTACTCTGCTCGTTTGTTGAGTTTCATCTGGGGTATACTTGAGCGCTGCTCCAAGAGACGTTGAGCATGTCAGTGTACAGAGTTTTGAGCGCTATTCATGTACTCGACTCTCTTTGTTAGTCCTGCTGCTGTAAAAGAGCTGCTGAGCGTGCAAAATACTCCACTTGAATTTGAGTTGAGTTTTGTGTTGCTCGAGCTGCGAGTCGCCTGGCTGCTCTTGAGTTTCTTTAAGCTAGCCTAGCTACTGAGTTGTCTTTGGGTTGCTCTTAGTTGCATTGAGTTTTCAATTGAGCACTTACACAGCTGCTATGAACCTTGAGTACTTTATTTGACTCTTACTTAGCAGCTCTTTGAGCAGCATAATTGAGAAAAATGTTTGACTTGGAGCTTGTTTTAGTTACGCTCTGAGTTGCATTTATGAGTGAGTTTTAGCTACACATCGAGCTGCCTGTTTGAGTGAGCTACTCACTGCTTTCTTTAAATGTTTTTAATTTGGCCTTAATTACAAAATATAAAAAAAAACAATATTTTCTTCATATTTAGTAATAATTTCAATTAACTTCTATGCTTGAAATACAAAAATTTCAAATTAAAAAAATCAGTGGATTTTAAAATTAGTTTAATTTCTTTATTTATTAAAAAATATATATATATATTTTTTTAAATTAAAAATTGCTTTCATTTTACTACATTTTTTTAACGTTTGAACCTTGAGTCAATTGCAATTTGGACGGCTTTGCAACTTTGCTCAACCTGAACTACTTTCGCTCGCGCACACTTAATGCTCTCTTCATGCTGTGCTCTACATTCTCTTTTTCTGCACTTTTGCTGCAATCCGGAATTGAGCTGCTTTTGCGACTCCAACAGCATCATTTTCGCTGCTCTCTTTAGCTCACTTGAGTGTCGTCCTTCACTGAGTGGCTTTCTTAAATACTCGCGCTCTTTGATTGGTAAGCTTTCGAGCTGGTTTCGCGGGGCTTCGTTAGCACTTCGTTGCTCGCACGAAAAACTCACCACAGTAGCTTGCCGAATGCGTTTATTCGCTCATGCTGCTCGTTGTGGCTCGGCTGGCACACAAACACACACACACACAAACCCACTCACACACGCGCACACACACCATCTGCTCGCTGCTGCTGGTGCTGAGCCTTGGCCAATCGTAAAAGTTTTGTACGTATTTAGTACAATTTCGGGATTTGGCAGGATGTAACCAGCCTGTAAGAAACTGAGCGCGCTGTGTGTGACAAAAAAGAAAGGAAATAACAATCAAATACAACAAAAAATTGTTAAAAAAAAGTTTTAAAAATTTTAAATAAAATACTAAAAATATACAAAATTAAATATATTATATATAATATATAAATACTTGTGTTTTGGTTGAAGAGTTTGAATTGAAAACGTCAACATCTTCGGCTTTGCCTCGGTTAATGCTCGTTACACACCAATCCCCCCCAGCCCGCCTCAGCTCCCCCGTCTTTCAACGCATGCCACGCGTCGCGTCGTGTTTACCGCGTGCCGGTTAACGGTTCTTATTTGTTTGGGTTTTTTTTAGTTTTTAGCTTAAAGTGCGGCAACGGCTAATTAATGTTTGCTTTGAAGCGCTTTAAAAACTGGTAAAAAATTAATTTAAATTTTTGTTTAAATTTAAAGCAGAAAAACAGATCTTTGTGTGTGGCCTTAAAATGTCATTTAGGCTTTAGACTATTGGGCATAGCAAAGGATTTGCTTATGCAATGCTAAAATTCTTTTAGAAATTTGACAAAAAAAAATAAATAAAGAACCCAAAAAAGTGGCTTCACAAAATGAAACGATTTTCACAGCAATTGACATGGGGCAAGGGTCGCGTCAGGGGCGTAGTGTAATGTAGGGGGAGGTAGGAAACTAACCCAAAAAAATCAAAATCTGTTGTGTTTGTGTTTGTTGTTGTTGTTGTCCTGTGTCATTGTCCTGCCACAGTAGCTGCTGCTGCTGCTGCTGCTGCTGCTGCTATTGGTCCCGGGTAATAGTGTCGTTTCCTTTATTTGTGCCCGCATTGACTTTTATGTTACCTTCTTCGCCTTTTTTTCCACTTCTGGTGCTGCTGCTTCTTCTTGCTCGCCGACGCACACACAATTGAAAATTCAATTGATTTACAAAATGAAGTTGCTTTGCACTGAATGTGTGTGTGTGTGTAAGTGTGTGTGCGTTTTATTTTTTATCTATTTTCATTTTGGCTTTTACGAGCGGTACAACAATTTTGAGCTGCTCTCCTTGGGCTTTTGGCTTAAAGCAAGCGTTAACAGTTTTCCAGTTTGCAGTTAGGCTAGAGGCGTGGCACGACGTTTGACGCCAGCATTTACTGCCTTTGTTTTGGGCAGCGCAAAACAAGCGTCACGTTTGCGGCGACTGCGACTGATGGTCACTGTTGTGCATATGTGCGAGTGTGTGCGTGTGTATGCGCGCGCGTGTGTGTGTGTGTGTAGATTTCGGCCTAAATCGTTTTTGGGCGAAGAGCTGTGATTTTTCGGGCGTTGTTTTTTTTTTTATTTGTTGGTTGGGCAAAGCCACTGAAATGTTTGCTCTGGACATTGTCCTTAAGTTTGGTGGGACAAGCAAGAGAAAAGGATGCGCCAGAAATTGACACAATTAGGGTTTTTTTGGAGTAGCTATATGGGCCTAGTAAGTGAATTTCCAGGCAGTGAATCGGAAGTGTAACTATCCAATGGGAACTTGCCCGAAAAAAGGACGCAGGCATTTTTGATAGATTGCTTTAAGCTGAATCGACTGTCAAATGCATTTTTCGGCTCTCAATTGAAATTTGTCAAGCCCAACTATATAGAGGATATAATTCAGATTAAATTTCAGTAAAACTCAATTTTATGTGTCAGAATTTTTCGCCGGCCCCAAAAAGCATGCTATAAAATTGGTTGTGCAATTCGTGCCTTGAAGTTGGAAATTCAGCTCTATTTCTGCACATAAAATAAACTCGTAAAATTATTTTTAAAATTTTTATTATCAGCAAGAGCTCACATACGCAAACTGACCTATCGTAAAATATGTGTATTTTATATTTGTCAATTTTCAGCCAAATTATAAATATTTCCTAACATTGAACCCTTTGGATGGCATAATACCTATTGATTAATGAAGCTCCGCAATACTTATGAGGTACACTTTTAAGGAAGTAGAATAACTCAAGCTCTTTAGGTTTTTTTTTAAAGCAAGAAATAGTTAACGCAAGTTTCACACGCTTCAATAATTCACGAGCTCTTAAAACTTCTCCTGAAAAATAGGCTATTTTTCTTCTGCCTTTGCGTTTGTAATATTCGAGCTGTCTTCAAGTAGTTGCTTATGAATCGCATCAAAGGCAACAAATCGCACGCTCGCATAAGCCAAGCATTGGATTTGTAATCAACTCCCAGCTCAGTAAGGCAGCGAAGAAATTTCAGTGACAGGGGGGAAGGTGAAGCACATTTAGTTGCCGCATTAAAACTGCAAATGCTCGCATTTGGTCCTTTTTCATGTCCATTGACAGCTGCTGCTGCTACTTTGTAGCATACTTTTGCGCTGCTTTTTATTGTGTAGCATTCAGTGTCGTCCTTTGGACCAACTGTTGTCCTTTTTTTTTTGGTTATTTTTTTTTTGTAGCCACTTTTGCAGCATTCGATTGTTTGCCATAGAGATAATTTGCAGTTAAGCGAAGCAAAAGCAGCTCAGTTATGTTGTTTTACATTGTTAGTTGGTTTTAAAAGGCAAACAGCTTGCGAAAAGGACCTCAAGACTTAAGCGCCTGATGAAGTAGTTTTGCACAGTTTTACAGTTGTCAAGAGCTTCACATTTTTGATAAGATGCTTTTCGTGTTTTTTTCGCATTTGTCTTAAAATTTTTAAAGCTGCATCAAAGCTATACACAACATACTTAAAGCTTCTTCTCTCCGTGTTACTTCCTTCTTCCGTTCTTCAATCCCTACCTGCCCACATTCTTCATCTCATTTCGTGGCTCCCACAAGCACTTTGTTTTGCTCGTTTCGGTGTCAAGTGTTTTTATTAGACCCAACGCAGAAAAAAGAAAGAAATAAAGAAAATATGAAAAATATGTGGCAAGAAAAATATGGAAAAATTTGCAGCTACTAGAGTCGACAGCTGTGGCAACTACTTCCCCAGATCCCCGCCTACTCCTTAAGAGCTGGAGCTGACGCCCATTTTATCTTTATGCGCGTGTATGTGTGTTTCCTTTACCTTTATAAGAGCTGTTGCTTTTTACATTTGTATATGTGCTCTATCAAAGCAATATTAAAATGAAGTTTTGCGACATCTCAGGCAGATTTAAATACCCTGTGAATATTGGAAATGCCCAAAAGGGTTTGAAACAAAAGATGGCAAAAGACGGCAGCTCCGGTATTTTTATATATATTATTGGCCAAGTTTGTATACAAGTAGTTGTACAGAGTATCTACTAGAGTATCCACTCACGGCAAGAGCACTTATATTTGTTGTATTTGCGTTTGGAATCCATTTTGGAAGCACTCATAGCACGCATACGACGTGTGTGACAGCTAAAGTTCTTCTTGCTGTCAACTTGAACCATTGCTGACATTCGTTTTCCTTTGTTTTATTGTATTATATGGTAACATATCTAGTGAGCAGTTGGCTTATCAGATGTCATTAGCCTAATTGACAAAAAGTCAGCAAGTTTTCTGTGCAGTTCGTTTCTGGCCAAGTCGAGTTTATGTCAGCGTGTAAATAGTGAACGTGTAAGAAATATGAGTAAGAAATTTGATAAGCAATTGGATTAGAACTGTTTGCTTTATATTTGCATATAGCTTGAGTAAATAAAATGCATGAATATATTATTAATTAATTAAAATTGTAGGCATTTATGAGCTACAGTAAAAAAGCAGTCAAGCGAACATCCAAGTCTGAAACTAATTAAAATAAGTGAATAGTATAAGTGCTACTCATTTGAGAATGGGGTTTTATTAGGCATCTTTATGACGAGGCTAATCGGTTGCGATCTCAGGCTAGTAGAAAGAAAGTAAACATGGTTTTGTCATTAAGTAAAGTTGACAGCCTTGCCTTACACTTAACAAATGCATTATGTACAAAAACTGCTATAGCTCAACTTTTTGGGATTTCAAATGAAAATTATATTCAGAAATCAATAAAAAGGCGCTGAAAATATAATTTAATTTACTCTATCTAAGTACTGTGATAACTGCATAAGTTGCAAGTTGCGCTCAGCTTAAGACTGGAGTCACCTGCAACTTAGCTCTCCTGCTTCTGCTTAACATAAAGACGATAAGCACGCATGGCTACAGTAGACACCCCATAAATTATACCATAGCTATCGCCAGTCAATCTATTTCTATTATAAATTCCAATTTAGCAATTTCTAAGCTACGTTTTCCAGCTTAGTTGTAAGTAATTCAAAATTATCTTTGATCTGTTTGGCATATGCTGAAAGGTTTAGAGAGAATATAACCTATATATACATACACATATACTATATATGTATATATATAATGCATTTGTGGCCCTTGTCTTTATCTTTCTGCTATAATGACGGGCCGTTTGGCATAAAATCCATTAAATCAACTGGCAACGCGGGCAGCGGGCAGCTTGCACTTCAAGTTGGCAGCCCCTTGATACGAGACGTTGTAGGCGGTTGATCGGCCACGCCCACGCAGCTGTTCTGCTTGCTCTTGCGGCAGCTGTTGTTGTTGTTGTTGTTGTTGTTGCTTTTCTTGTTGCTGTTGACGTTTGCAATTGGTGTTGAAAACTCCAGTAGTGGAAATTGGGTAACGCTCAACGAGAATGACGACGACTGCAGTCAGCATTAAGTGTGGCCCCCTCTCTCGCTTACACCCCCATCCGCAGCCCAATAACCCCTTCTTTCCGCCTTTCGCTCTCTATACCTTGCTGTCAGTAACAAAGAAAATTTTAATTTTGATGGAATGGGCAGCGGGTTTTTTGGGGTTCGTGCCTGTGCTTACAGCAAAAGTGCCATGGCAAAAAAAAAATCCAATTATTTTAAAACTTTTGACAACTGCAACAACAACAACAGCAACTCCAGCAGGCAACAATGCAAGGGCTATGAAAACAATAAGAAAAGCAACAACAACGCAAAAAAAACGAGTTGGCAGCCATTATAACTTCACTTGAAAAGTTTAATTGATTTTTACAAGTGCATATAGAGCATAAAGCCGAGATGTGTATACACACACACACACACACACACACATATATATATATATATATATACATATATGTGTGTGTTCCGCCTAGGCAACAACTCTAGCTTGGCCACGCCCACCTGCTACGGCCTGTTTGCTGAGTGCAGCTAACCAGGTTTTTTTTTCCTACCTTTTTTCGCTCGCTCCTCTGCCAGCCCATGTAAACTAAGTGGGTGCAAAAAAATAAATAATAATAAAAAAGCGGCAGCAAAAGAAACAGAAATCAAAAGTAACAAAGCTCATGCAATTGCGCAGTGACTTTGTATTTACCTTTTGGCAGTGCTGCCAACCTGTCTGTCTGTCTGTCTGTCTGTCTAACCGTCCAATTGGGCTGTGTAGTTGTTCGAGAAGTTTGCAGTTCGAGTGCCGACTTTGGAGGCATTTTAAGCTGAATTTAATTGCCAACAGTTGTGGCAATTATTTGTTGTTGTTCAGGTCGTATACTTTGTAGAGGTACCTAATAATAGGCCTTGAATAGCCTGACGCGCCTTGTGGCATGCCACTTATGCCAGTCTTTAGTCTGATTAACTTAATTGCGTGCAGCAAGAGTTCAAATTGCTTTCTACACTTGCTCAGACCTGCAAACAATATATTTATGCAAACTATATACGTTAGTTGCTAGAATATTGCCACTTTGAGAAATTAGACGCCTTGAAAGTCTGCTTATGGAATAGTTCTATAGAAATTAACCTTTCTTAGCGCTAGTATAAGTGATAAGTGATCCCTTGTCCGGAATTGCATTGCTCTAATAACTATTCAAACTGTACATTTCTCTTTTATCGAAATGCTCTCAGATTTCAAGATTGGCACATCCTTTTCTTGTTCTTCGATTTTCGCAAATATTTTTAACATTTTTCAAATTTTCTATGCATAAAATATATGTTGGGTTCTTCTCAAGCAAATGTTGGCTTTGGATTAAAAAGTTCGATAGATTGAAATTTGCATAAAAACCGCAACAAAACACAAACACACAAAGGTCTGTTGTTTCGTATTCATTTTACATCCTTTGTCAGCGCAAGGATGTCAGTCGAAATTACCCTCACAACATGTCACTCTCTATCTGTTTTTGCAGGCGACTTAACACAAACGCATCAAATGACAACAACAAAAAGAAAATATCTATAAATCAATAAAAATAAAGAAGAAATATTAGAAGAATATAAAACTGCATATCTTTATATTGTTTAAGAGTTCATTTTTAAGTATTTAGTACAACTTTAAGCAGGTAAATTTTGTCGTATAGTAACAACAGCTTCCCTCCACATGGCAACGATATATGTTTACGATAATCCTGATGTTAAACCTGATGTCAAATGCGGAACAACGACAACATCAACAATACCAAAACCAATTGGGGTACTGTACACAACTGAACCAATCAACGCATAATGTCCACAAATATTATCACAATAATAATAACAACGATAATAATGCGTGAACAATGTGAACAACAACCACTACGACAACGATTACAACAACAACAACAACAACGATGGGCGTGACACATGCGTTGAGCGCATGAATATTTTGTTTGTATTTTACTAATCAAATGCCGCCATATAATGCCAATAATGATGATGATGACATCGCATTTGCTAACATATCTTGTTATATCCGATGATTTTCGGCAAATGTATTTAACAAACGATTGAACAACCATTTTCCACGTGTTATCACAAACGTTCATACAACTAAATGCTATAAAAAAAACTTATACGCACACAAAACCAAACTACACACACACACACACATACACGAACACACGTGTAAAACGCTCCTTGCAACACTACCCAAACACTGCTACCCAACACTGACTCTCTCTCTCTATCTGGTCAAACAGCGCGTGCAGTGTCGCTTTGACGTCGACAGAAACGTTTGAGAGAGAGAGAGCGCGTAAGGCGTGCGGGCGCTTCAGAGCATATCAGCAAAGAGAGTAAGTCTGATCGCACTGTAAGAGAGGGAAGAGAGAGAGAGAGAGAGAGCGCGCAGGCGAGAGCAATTTGCAGTATTAAATACTAGCATATTCAAACTTGTGATTCCCACAAGCTCTCGCTTAACTATTAAGCAGCCACATACTCCCCACCACAACCATCACCATATCAGCACGATCCACTCTCTCACACCTTCTTTTTGGCATTAAATAAATAATGGGTCTGCAGATGGCAGCCAGTTTTGTTGCAGTCAACTTGTTTGCAGCCCTGTTGCTTATCTGGACACCAGCGACCGTCGATGCAGTCCGTGAGTACACTAATAAATACTACTACTAAATGGCAAATATATATATAAGTATATATAGACTCTTAGGTATTTCCATTTGATATATTATGCATAGATTTAAGCGCACTTTCTAATTGTTCATGCAACACGTTGCACGTTGCAGGCTACTTAAGCTGCTGAGTCTCAGTTAAGTTCTATTTAGTTTCGTTTACGTCTTGACACTCGGGTTGATTAACTTGTAGAGTCTGTCAGCAGTTGACTTGATTTCAGTTAAGTGGAGAATTCCTCTTAGTTGAGGCAGCTTTAATCAGAAAACAGTTTACCATCAAACCAACACTTTTAAAGTCCAAGTCAAGAAGTTTGTTACAACTTATGGAATATAGATATAGGATAATCATGGTTAATCGTTTGATATGATAAATTAGTTTACGTACAAATCTAACCCTCTACTAAGAATGCTTAGGAGAAGCTATTTAAATCTGGGGTGTAAATAGTAATCGTCTGCATATTGAAAACAAATACCGGAAAAATAAGTTATCTATAAAGGAATTAAATTCATTTGAGATGAGTTAGTAAGTTAAAATTATATTATATATATAAATTATATTATATTATATATCCATCTGAATCCTATTCCATTTTTCATTAACTTAACTAGCTGAAAGATATATTATGATAAGAGTTTATAAAGGTCACATTACATGGGATTAGTAGTTCACTTCCTGTCCCCATACCTATTGTTAACTAAATTATTATTACTATCTAAATAAGCAAAAACATAAACAATTCATAATTGATATAAGTATCGATAACTATGTCTATAAACATAAACATTTTTTAATATTAACTATTTGGGTTTTTTAACCAAATTTATTGTGCTATAATTCTTATTTATTTTAAAATATTTTTTTATTATATATTCCATTGATTTCTGATTAATCAATTGCGATCGATAAGTGTCATCGTCTTAGAAAGTTCATATTGAAGTAGCAGCTCACATTTAGAGAGAATTCCTAATCGATTGTTTTTTGATATACTTGGAATTTTCTGCGCTTATCTGAAGCTAATTTGTTATATCTTGCAATATTTGTTACTTAATTAAGACCAAATGCAAATCTGCTTTACTAATTACCTTTGCAAAGATAATGTGTAGAAAGAGAGAGAGGTAAATGTGCATTAATCTTAAAGTTTTCTGTAGGCTTAGCCGGCTCGTGTCGCGGCAATTAATGCGACGCTAATTTATCGGCGATTGAAGTCAGGTTTATCTTCTTTTAAAATATCTAACGCCATGTGCTCAATGTTCTTTTTTGTTTTTTGGCTCAATCAAGCGAAAGTTGTAAATTTCAAATTGCTCTGCCAGGTCGACCCACAGCCCACCCCCTCACACACTGAGAGAAACTTGTTTTTGGAGTCATATTTCATCAGTCAGCGCGAATGGCATATGGGGGTATATGGCTTATGTGGATGGCTGGGGGAGATATGATTCGGTTTTGGCAGAGGGTTTGTACTAGTTTTTCGGCAGCTTATGGCTTAGAGTGTAGCGAAAACTTTTGCTATATGTTAATTATGGCGCTGCATTTATTTGAGGCTTAATATAGCATGTCGTATTCATATAGTTTGCCAGTTGCCAGTTTCTCGGTTTCTCGTTGAGGTTTTAGCTTGCCAGCGATTTGCGAGCGGGTGGGCCTGCGAGTGAGGGGCTTGGCTTGCCAGAGGGGATAAATTCTACCTACTTCGCTGTCGCTGTCTAAGCGAAAACTTTTCAAATTATCGTAGCATCAACTTTTTGTGCGCCCTGCTCGTCACAGCAACTGAGCGAGAGAGAGAGAGAGCATGAGAATTATTGCGAGGGGAGGCTGTTCAGATTGGGCTGGAGCTGCGGCAAATTAATTAAAACTTGTTGCAAAAAAACCAGAACGACCAAAAAAAAAACAACAAAAATTTGTGGTTGATATTTGTGTTGCGTTGCCCACTGTGCAGCTGTGCGTGGGCGTGGGCTTTGGGGGGGGGGAGAGCCCTCCCCTCTCGGGCTAAAGCCGGACAATTGGCCGGCGTTGAGCCGCTTTTGTGTCATAATTTCAAACAAACGACAAATTAGCCGGCAAACGTTTCCGTGTGTGAAAAGCTGTGAAGAGGGGAAATGGTTTGAAAGAAGAATGGCCAGGATGGTGAAAGCGTGTGTGGGGGGGGGGGGGGGGTCAAAGAACCATTTACATGCAATACACACGGCAAACAGCAAACAGTTTTGCATATGTTTTTAAACCAGCCTGCCAGCCCAAGCGCGCCCCCGCCCCGGCCCACGGATCTTGGCCCAGTCCAGCCACTCGACAAATGTTGTTGTCTAACGGTTTGTCGCTCTGTCAACGCCCAGGGCCGCTACAAATAGATATAGAGCGGCGAGCGGAATGGAAGGGAAGGGGAGCATGTCCTGCTGAAAAGCCGCAGCCCGCAACGAGTTGTACAAACATTTCACGCGGCAAAGTGCCGCATAAATTTCAATTTAATGGTTCATACGAGTACAACACACACACACACACAGACAAACACACGTGTATACGAAAAAAAGAGGTGCGACAAAACTGTACAAAAAACAACAACAAAAACTCTTCTGTCCAACAGGATGTGCAACATTCGCTTTTGTTGTTGTTGTTGTTGTTGTTGTTGCTGCTGCTGCTATTTCGTTTTTGTGCAATGTCCTGCCTGCTTGTTTATTAGCCCAATGCAATGAAGCAGCCGTGTGAAAGGTGAGACCAAACAACAGCAACAGCTCTCATCCTCTTGCACACAAAATATATCTGCAACCTGTTTCTAGAAACTTGTTTTCATTCTCCCCAATTTAAGCTAACATTTTGACTCTTGCACATATTTTACATTTTCAACTCGGGCAAAAACTGAAGGAAATAATATTTGTAGCGAGGTTTGCTTTCAGCATTTAAATGCAGTTGGAAAATAAAGTAAATAGAAAAGTTCCCCTCCATTAGTCTAACAATATCTTAATCTCAACTGATTTTAATATTTCTGCTCGTCCTTGCTAATAATTTGATATTCAAACCGATTCTATATTCTAATATATCTATATAATAATAATAAAAATAACAAAACACTAATAATAATAATACAAAAATTTTATATATCTTTTAAAAATTTCTATACAAAAATGTCAAATTTAAATCTGTTTTAATATTTTTTCTTTTCTTATATTGAGTGCAGACTAAGCTTTATTTATTTATTATTTTATAAAACATGACATTTGGGGGAATATATATAAAATTTTTAAAATGTTGAATTCAAAAGAATATTTTTCCATCATTTATAAAAGTTTTGGAATAGTTGATTTTATTTTGAATTTGTTTACCAATTTTTATCCGTTAATTTTATTTATAATTTCTCCTCGTTTTGCAAACTTTATAAAGCAAAGTCTCATGCTCTAAGCTGCATTTATTATTTGTGCCCCAAAATTTTGTAAATGTAATTACTTGAATATTAAGAGATATATATGTATGTATGTGCTTTTAGGGCGTTACGTAATTAGCGTAAAATAAGATGAAAGTATTTATTTATGCGGTCGTTTCGGTTGCTTTTGCTGTCATTTTCAATTGTCGGCGATGGCAGCAGATAAATGTTGATTTATATGACCCTGGCCTCGCAGGTCCTGCGACATTAATGTGTTGACATTTGGGACCTCTTGAATGAGCGAGAAAAATGAAAAAAAAAAAAAATACAAAAAACTAACAGCTTTTTGCTGTAGCCCATCAGAAAGAGGGACACACCAGATAGAGGGGCCCAGTTGTAATGAAAAGTAATAATATTAAATTAACAGAACTCTCAGGAATTGTAGCCGCATGGTCCGAGCCAGACAGTGCTGGGGGGGGGGGATGTGAGAGGGTCGAAAATGGAACAGGGAATGCGGCCTGTGTTTCCACTATTATTTTCTGGCTAGGCCCGTCGCAGTAACATCTTATTTATGGTCTCGTTTCTCGTAAAAATTTGTTATTTAGATTTATGGCGCTTTGCTCTTTGTTGTTGCCACATTTATTTATCTCGCTTTTATTTTCTTCTCGTTTGTGCTGTTTGTTGATGCCACTGAAATTTTAGAGCCACTTTGCTTGGTCACTTTGCCACAAACGGGCGAGAGAAAAAAAGTGTGATAAATGCCAAAACATTATTATTGTTGAGCATTCGGAGGGGGGGCGGGCAGTTAAGAGCGTGTTCAAGTACTTCTTATATGGGCATGTTTGTTGATCTAATGATATGATGGCATTAATAAAACGCATTCGCATTTGCGTGTCTCATTTGCCTTAACTGTCCGAGGCATGAGGCAATGGCTGGGCGTGGTCTCCAGGGGCTGGCATTGAATCCTGCTAAAAAGTTGAGCAGTCACCATCGAAAGCACAGTTCAATTCCAATAGATGGAAGTTTTAATGTAAGCGAACTTTTATATAAATAGTTTGTCATTTTGGTCCACGAATGTTCCAATTACCCATGTTTGCGTATACGTATATTATATTATCTGCAATTTCCTAAACATGTTCCATTTCCATTCCCTTCCGTTCCAATGCGCACCTTGTTGGTAATTATGTCTTTTGTTCTCTATTATAAAAATTTATATTAAGCATAATTTAACAAATATGTTCAAGCAATTTACAGAATATAATATATATATTCTAAAAATTATTTAAATATATATTTGGAACAAGTTATCGGAACTTTCAAGCACACACTTAATCAGTGGGTCAGCTTGAAGTTAAGTTCTTTAAAAATGTTCACCTTGGTTATGCTTCGAGAATGAATCAGTTCTTTTAAGTTGTTGAACCCCTTTTTTTTTCTTCAGACATTAAAATTCCCAGCTGAAATCTCGTAGCTTAAAGTCGCACTTATCTGGCCCAAATGCCACCGCAGACAGAATGACATTATGCAAATCTTTGCTGCTTCACTTTTAAGTGCCACAAATTGTGGCAACGCATTGTGCTGCACACTTGTTTTTTTTTTTTTTGCATACCACTTGCTGCCAGTTTAATTAGAAAAAATGTTAATTTAATGCTTCGCTGGCTCGCCGGGCTTTCTCTTCAATTGAGTTTCCTTGGCAGCCAGATGAGTGTGTTTGACTGTGTCTCTATCTCTGTGTGTGTGTGTTTGCCACTTTTGTCTATTTGTTTGTTTCCATCTAACCGAGCTGACGCCCAAAAAGTATGCCACATTCACTCACACACACACAACACACCACACACTGAGCCGAACACACATTTTGCTGGGCAGCGCCATATGTCCGTGTCATATTTTGCTTGTAGCGAACAAATTTCGGCAATAGCCACAGAAAAAAAGTACTAAAAAAATGTTTGTGAAAGTGAATGAACTAGAGAAATACCCTGCAATTTATCATAATGTTTTCTGTGGTAGCATGGCAAAGTGCAAAAAATGGGAATTGCATAAATCTGTAATTAAATGAGCTTCATATGCGCGATTTAAAGCTTAAAAGTCTTTCTTTCAGTAATGCACTAGATAAATACCCTGTAAGCTATTAGTAATTGGTTGTGTTTTACAAGAAAAGTACGTGTTAAAATTGCAAGATCTTTGGTACCATATATTATTGAACTAGTTCGAATGAGCAAAGTAAATTCACAGACAGTATTTTAATAAAAATTGTGTAATTAAAATCCGGATCAAATAATTGATATAAGACTGAAAGTTTTATTTGGTCGAATGGTCTGTTAAGGGAAGAAAATATGGGAAGATGCGTTAGTTAATGAACCAGTTCATATTCACAATAGTTCCATTGGTCTTCTTATAGCGAAATGAATAATGTTGAAATATTTGATTCACAGCTTCCTTAAGCAAATAAAATAATATTGATTACCAAATGAATTAATTAATTGGGTTATATCCAAATTGTGATTTTTCTTATAAACTTCAGATTTTGGTTCACTTATTTCGGTTCATCAAATTGTTGCCCTTTGCATGCCCTTTTGCCACGACCTTTTACAGGGCAAAAAGGGAAATCCTCGCGCAGTTTTCATTTAAAAAGCGAAAAGTTTGCGCGCGCTTGCCGCGCGTACGGGCCAGCCAGTGTGTGTGAGTGCTAAATGATTCATGACTCACCTATGTGTATGTGTGTTTCAGTGTGTGTTGTGCCGTGGGCAAAAAGTGCTTAACTCGTAATTTTTCGAGCGGTACGTGCAAATAAGGCCACTGAGGCCGCACCGGCCGCCGTTTAGCGTACAGCTTGTCCTCTCCACCCCACCCCTCCCCTCACTTGGGGCAACAATTTTGAGTGCATTTTATTGTACTAGTTTGCAGGTTGTTCACGTTGCTGTAGTTGCTGGTCTGCACATGAATATTGCAGCTGATGAGCAGCCCCTCAGCAGCAGCAACAGCAGCTGCCGCCGATGCCCCCTCAGCCCGGGCAAGGGTCAAAAGTTTTAATTAATGTTTATGACTGCACTGCGGCGACTCGGAAGCCCCTTTAAGTACAATTTATTTATTTTTGTTAGCATCCAGCGTTATGGCTAAGACGGCGCCCCGAAACGGCCGACTGGCTGCGCCTCACAAGATGCCGCCTAAAAGCAGACAACGCATTTTTTAATTAATTTGTTTGGCCCTTTTACCACAAATTCGTTATTTTTTTATATTTTGGTATTTTGTTAAGGTTCAGAGGTCGGGCGGGGCTTATATTAATCAATTAAGGTGCGCAGGCAGCAATAAGTACATGAAATTTTAATTGCATTCCCTTACGAAGTACCCAGACAAAAAATTCCTTTCTGTAGACGTGTGCGTGACAATAAATTTCATTTATTTCCGTTTCTCGACAAGGTTACGGGGTGCGGCTGTGTTTATTTTTTGTTTTTTGTTTTTTCGGGAACTTTGCCAATTGTTATGGAGTTTTGTACATAATTCTCTTTTTAGTTTTATGGATTTTCTTTTTTTTATTGTTAATAGGAATAAGTAACTAGCTTTTCGGAAACTTAGAATTGAATGTTTAAGCCAATTTTACTAAAATATGACATACTATAATATGCACATCTATATTAATTAATATAAATACACAATTAAGTAATTAATTACTTTTTTATATATTAATATATGATAACATTATATTATTCTTTTCTGGGGAATATTAAATTTATTTTTTTACTAGCACATGACAAAGTTTTTAAATTTTTTTTCTGAGTAGATTCTAATTTGAAGAGTCTGTTATAAAATTAAATAAATTAGACGATAGACGAACCTGGAGGCATTCACGGTAAATGTTTTGCATCAAGAATAACATGTGTAATCAAAATTTAAAAGCTAACTAAATGAATCTGAACAGGAACTACTGATTACTTGAAGTAGGAAGAGCTTTGCACACGCAGTAAATTTTTCAGACTAAGCGCTTATAATTCCCAACTGGTTTAAACGCAATTGCGTGCTGCGGGCTTGCCGTCTAAAACTCTATTGCATAGCTCATATACTTTACATCGTCTAGCTATGTATATTAGTTGTGCCTTTGGTAAGTCATGAGTATAGCACATAAATCTTTACTTCGCTCTTTTCTTGAGTAATTTGCTAGAAACTCGTTGCCCAATAAAGCTCAGCGCAAAATATGAACTCTTTAAAGTCCTTTTGTTTTCATCACGCCATATCCCATATCTCACATATGCCATCATCATATACCATATGCTTATTTCCAAAATTTTCAAAGCCCAACAGAACTGCCTCTCTCTCTCTCTGTTTCTCTCTGTCTTTCTCACTCTCTCTCTCTTATAGTAGGGGCTGCTTTTCATGATGCGTGTGTGTTCATTTTTTCTCGTGTGGCTTTGTTGTTGTTTTGGGGAGCACGCAGGGGAATAATTACAAAATTTATGAGCACGGCAATGGGCGTGGCCTCATAATTGTCAATTGATGGCAGAGCAAGAAGGACGGAGGGGCTTAGGAGTCGCAGCGGGTAGCCTCATAAAACTGAAGTATTTTGCCAGGCAACAGACTCGTTGTTGTTGTTGTTAGTTGTTGCTGGTTGTTGTTCGTTTCCGTTTGCATGTCGTGTGAGCACACGCCAAGGGGTTAAGGTTCAAGCGGCACGTGCGGCGCCCCCCATTGGGGCATGTCGATGCTTGGCTAGCAGCAAATCGGGCATCGGGTTTTAATATAATGCGCATTTTAATGTCATTATTTTTGTGTATTTTTTGTGTAATTTTTACTCGCATTTCGCTTAAAGCAGCTGCACGAGGAAAAAGCAAAAGTGCAAAAGACGTCGACAAAGCAGGCAATGCAAATTGCGGGCAAAAAAAAAACAACATGAAACAGTTGGCTAAAAGGGTGTATGGTGAGGGGATTGGGGGGCTGTTCCGCACCGAGAGAATAGCGTGAAACGAGACTGAGAATGAGAAATGCCGTCCGCAAAGTGAGCTATTTTTGTATGGCACATATAAAAAAGCGAAAGAAAACAAAATAACCAACAACAGCAGAGCAGAGTCAGCAACAAGAGCCGCACTTGCCACACTACCTTCCCACCCCAGAACCTGCCCCTCTCGGTTGCCCCTGCACTTCGGCAGTCAGACAAAGCGACGGCATTGTCGCTTTTGTGTTGCATAGTTGACATTGTTGGATTTCCACAAAGGTGTAGACCAAGCGCCAGGCAACAGGCAGCACTCGGTGCGAGGACAACGAGAAGCGGCAAGGGGTTGGTGCAGGGGCTTGAGTAGGGGCAGGTGTGGAGGGAAGAGCAGCAGCTGCTAGGCGAAGACCCGACCACAAAAAACACACTGGCACACACACACATAGAGATTGCAGCGCATTTGATTTGGTTTTTGCTTTGGTGCGACACTCGTATTTGCTTTAGTTGTACCTGTGTGTGTGTGTGTGTGTGTGAGTGCAACAATAACGCCTTTAGATACTTGCGACTGTTCATCTTCACACCTCATTGGGTCGCCAGGTGGCGCCACTTTGCCACTTGCAAGGCAATGCAAAACTAGCAAAAGTTTGTTTTTGCTGCTCGTACTTGTTTTTGCCCTCTACCCCTCTCCCTCTCTCTCTATTTCATCCTATTTCGCTCCGTTTTCTTGCTCTCTTACTCTATCTAATATCTCTTTGTTGCCATATTTGCTTTGGCTCGAGTTCGAACTTTGAGCCAGTCGAGTCAACTGTTTAAAGCCAATGCGCATTTATATTTATTTTGCTTGATTTATTCGTTTCATTTTTTTCAAGCACTTTGAAGTCTGTAAAGTTGCCTCTTTGGCCATTTGTTAATGCTGCAAAAAAGAAACAAAATCAAAATATATTAAGAAAATAAAAATTTAATGGAATGCTTGTTAAATCAACTCAATCACATTTAAATTAAACCAAGATATTCCCAAATCAATGAAACACTTTGATTATGACATATGATGAATGCAAGAAGTTGACATATATGCAAAATTGTGTTATATACATTTGCCTTTAATAAAATTCATTTTCAATTATATATAGTTTGAGTCTAGGCTTAACTTGTTGTTAACAATTTTCAACTTCCAGGCTTGATTTTTTAAAAATGATTGTAATTGTTTGCGAACTACTGCTGCTTTATAAACAATTTTCAGCCTGATTTATACCACCCCAAAAAAATGAATAGACTCAGTATTTCAGTTCAGATACGTTCATAGTTTTTTCTTTTTTTTTCTTTAAGTATATCCTTAAGATTATGTTCTTTTATATTTCGCCAGCTAGCAAAACAAAGAAATTATATCTAAAAGTTCTTAAAACATTTTCCGTTTATTAACAATCTAATCTAAAGTCAACTTTTGCTCTTCATATTGTTCTTTTTAGGCTTTATATATACATATATGTATATATATATAAATATTTTTTTTTCGCACTCAACTTCATATTTCACTTGTTGTCAAACGTTTTTCAACACTTTGGTGCCATGCACACAAATTGAGGACAAGTTTATTTTTTGTCAGCTTCACTTCGCAGTTATGTGACCAGCACTTAAAGCACATGTCAACCCCCTTGCCTCTCGCCACCCCGTCCGCCTCTTGGTTTGCATTTTGTGTTTGCCGCTCTGACTAAGTACTTGACTGAAGAAGGGTGTCGAGCATCGAGGGGGTTGGGGTGTGTATTGGGAGGTGCTGGATTGGAGCACAGGGAGCTACCTCTGGCTCTGGTTTTTCTTCGACAGACTGCGCCCAGGATGCAAACTTTCCAATTGTTAAAACTTTGCACTTGAGCGATTTTTGTGTAGCATATTTTTTGGCATATTTGCGCGCTCGCATGTACCAAGCACTTTGCAAAGAAAACTTTTCAATGTGGTAAACACGCGCACACGCACACACACTCACAGGCAAACGCACACACACAACCACACACACACACACACCGTTGCACATACTCGCACAATGCCGCAGACACAACTATTAAAAGCCAACAGCAGCAGCAGCCACCGAAAGAAAAATGCATAAATAATGTAGGCAGAGCGAAGCAAAGCTGCAGGCAACAAAAAAAAAAGAATGAGAACAACAAGAAATATGAGCTGGCAAATTGTGTACAACAACGAATATTTAATGCCCTGAAGGAAGTGCATAACAAGAACTTACTTACTTACTTACCATGAGCGACTGTTATGCTACATAAGTTGTCTTAAACTAAAACCAGTTAAGAATTATAAAACAAATGTAGCTTAACATAAACATTGCAAAGATAATGTTTCAGCTGGAACTAGTATATCCAATATTCCCTAAAGGAAGTGATCTTCAAAAAGTTACTTCACATTAGCAATTGTTATGCTACATAAGTTGCTTCAAGCTAACACTAGTTGAGTATTATAAAATAAATGCCGATAAATGATAATGTTACAGCTATTAATAGTTTATTCAATTGTTATTTTCCTCGAATCTGATGGCCTTCTAACAGTCTTCTGTTACGCTATTTGACCTTTTCTAGGCTAAAACATGTTGGGAATTATAAATGAAATTGCTTTATATAAAATCGAAGGAATGTTATTAATTTAATAGACTTGGTCGCCTTATCAGAACTATCTGTCGTAAATTATTTATTATATCCCAAAACTATCTTGACTTTGTTTTTACCTGCTTCCATAAATAGCTAATATACCCCAACAAGCACATGTATACTATAGGAATGACAAGAAAAAAAGGACACCGCCTGTGTCAAGTTGACAGTTTTTCTTTGGGCTGGCGCAAGTTCTTTTCCACACATTATGAAAAACTTTCTTCTAGCGCGCACTGATAAACGTTGCCCAGACCCCGCACACACCCTAACTGTGTGGGTGTGTGTGTGTGTGTTTGGCTGTGTGTGTGTGTGTGTCTAAGTCGACACCAACAAGCGAGCAGCGAGTACATTAGGCAAATACTTTGAAAATGGTTTTGAGTTCGCCCGAGTGGGTTTCTTGGTGGGTTTTGGCGGTTTTAGTGGGTTGGTGGGTCAATTTTTTGGCTGTGTTCGGGTAGATGGTCTCTGGCCTTGCGTGTTCGCAGCGCGTTTTGAGTTACCTTCGCCAAGTTGTTCGCTGTCATGTTACGGCAATTTTACGCCCTCGCCATTTCAGGGGCAGCAACAGCAGCAACAAAGTTGACGACCGCCCAGGCGACACAACTTGCTACTACAATGTTAAAATGTCAAAGCAATTCCACATTTTTCCTCCATATATATACACACATATATTTATATATATATGTTTTTTTTTCAAAGCTTCCCGGATTTTTTTCAACATTTTTGCCTGGATTTTGCCAACGTTTTTACCTATTATGCAGCGAGGCGTGCGTGCGCCTCAGCTTATGCAGCACTTTAATGCCCGTTGCTCATAGCTGGCAGACTAACCGGCACATAACCCTCAATACCCCTTGGCGACCACATGCGCTGACCGTTGCAGTTGCTGTTAAGCCGCAAAACACGCATCCAGTTGCATGCAGCATTCAGCAGCTGCATTACTCGCCCCAGTCAACTGGGCTGACCGGGCTTTGGCATTTCTATACCCTGCAAAAGATATCGTAAGGGTAATAATTCCTTTGAATAGTTTTTTAAAATCAAATCAAAGACTGTTACAGCAATAAATCTGATATGTACGTGTATACCATATAGATAGTTTTATGAAAGCTTTTTTAAACTCGATTTAAAGGATTAGAGTTTTGATTGTGGATACACACACTTCATAATACTCGCTTGACAAGATCAAAGGTTATAAATGTATCCATTGATGTAGGGCATCTCACTGTCAAGCTGTGCAAACCCTATGCATTCCGATTTGTTTTGAGCTGCATTTGCAGAAATTGATGCTACTGGGCCTTGGTCCACATATTCACTGCAGTCAGAGAAGCAGTTGTTTCTGGGCCCCGTTCGAAGCATTTTTGCATTTTGGCCGACAGTGTGCGCCGGCTATGTAAATATATGCCGGTCGAAATGCATAAAACCAGCAAAGCTGTGGAAAACTAGAAAACCTGCAAAACCATTGCCATTGAGTGCACTAATTTGAAATTATGCCGAGCTACGCAAAATATCGCATAGACCATGGCAACATTTTTTTTTTCGTTCTTTTTCAAGTGTGCCAGCCTCCGGACGAACGCTGGGGTTTGAGCCTCCTCTGGGGTAGCTTTAAGCATTTAATAATGCGGCCATTTCGAGAGCTCTTCTTGAGAGTTGTGAGTTGAGTAATTGTTGTGGCTAAGTGAGTGTGTGCATATACAGTTGCGAAAAAAATAAAAGCACCACTACAACACATTTTGTACTTGATAAAAAAAAATGCGATTACTGTTGCGATTTTTTTAAATCTTTATTTTTTTTATATTGTTTAGTATTCCCCATAAACAAAAAAAGTGTTACCGTTCTTCAAATTTCGGTCTATATATTTTTTTTGGGGATTTTAAGAAAAAAGCCCCCAAAAACAGCGAAAAAAAATATAGCACCATTAGCACTTTTTTTTAGTGTATCCCCCATATTTCGCAGAATCGCCTTTGTAGAAAGCACGTGTTTATTAGTTTTAACTAAGATTTAATTGTTTCTATCATAAAAGTTAATAATAATCATTACAATGGGACGTGGAAAGTACTGCACTGCGGAAAAGCGCGATCTTATCAAAAAATTTATATTGGACGGAAAACTTACAGAGAAGTTGGTCAATTTGTAGGATGCTCCATTAAAATGATTAAAAACGCCTTAAACTATGAAGAAAAAGCTGAAACACGCGGACGAAATAGATCTATGACCCCTCTTCATGTCAAAAGACTGATTCGTCAGAGCAAGAAGGATCCCTTCAAGCCTGCTACCGAGCTTAAAATGGAGCTTAAAATAAATAGGACTGTCCAAACAGTTCGAACATATCTTAGGCAACATAATTTAAAAGCATGCAGCCCAAGAATGGTAACACTTTTAAACGCGACACCTATTACTAAGCCCAAGAAGTATGCCAGGGCTCATGCAAATGGGACATCCCAGCAATGGAGGAATATTCTTTGGTCAGACGAGTCCAAAGTGGTTATGTTTGGTGGAAAGGGATCTCGATACGATATCTCATACGTTAGACGTCCAAAAAACACAGAATACAAACCCCAGTACACCACAAGAACCATAAAGCATGGAGCGTGTAGTGTAATGGTATCGGCCTGCTTCTCCTACTATGGAGTAGGTCCAGTAAATTGGATAAAAACCATCATGGATCAGCATGTGTACGTAAATATCATGGAGACAGTAATGCTACACTTTGCAGAATACGAAATGCTGCTCGTATGGGTATTTTAACAGGACAATGACCCCAAACACACCAGCAAGAGAGCAAAGGAATGGCTCTGTGAACGTTTTGGAGTGGCCTGCTCAGTCGCCTGACCTGAATCCCATCGAAAATCTATGGTCCGAAGTGAAGAAGGCAGCTACTGCTTCCATGCCAACCACTATCGGATCACTTTGGGAAGAAATTAAAGAGTCCTGGTCCAAAATTCCCCTAAAACGATGCCAGGACTTGGCTGATTCCATGCCAAGACACTGTGCAGCTGTTATTGCCAATAAAGGACACTGTACTAAATATTAAATGATGAATATAGATTGAGTATTGATAGTTCAAAATTGTTAGCTAATGAATTCGTTACTTATCGTTCATTTTTTTTAATTTTAAACCCATGTTTGAAAAGTGGTGCTATTATTTTGATCGTCCAATTTGATCAATTTCAGTAAAGTTCCTTAAATAACTTTAAAACGTTATGAATAAGGATGATTCCTTTTTTACTCCCAGATTTGTAAGAGTCGTCCCTTTCTAAAAATGTGCTTAACGTTTCCCTAACGTTAAAAATGTGAGTTGGGCGACTATTTGAAAATTGCTTGTAGTGGTGGTGCTATTCTTTTTTTCACAGCTGTATATACATGTGTGTGTGTGTGTTTTTCAGAAGCTGCCAATTTGTCTTTCAATTAGTTGTTGTGTGCTTGCTGAGTAGAGGAAGAGTTATAAACCATGGGGAACAAATTATTAAAGAGTGCATTTTAAATACTTTTTAAAGTATAAAGTTTTTGATTTTTAAAGCTTACTTGTTTTTTTATTCATTAACCTTTGAGTGGAATTTCACATAAGGTATATAAGAACATTTTGTTCCTGTAACTTTCTTTGTGTGATATATGTGTATATTTAAATCTATGAGGAATTTAGCCTATGGAAGAAGTTTTTATGGAAGTTTTATTTTTCGGATCAGAACATTTGTTTTGATTTGCTATATTTATATATTCATAAAAATAATTTATAAATAGAGGAGATTTATATTGCTTGCATTAGATGTTAAAATATTGTCATAAACCTATCAGGATAATAATTTAAAAAATTGAATTAAGAATTTATTTTTTTTTTCTATAATATTCCTAACACAAATCGCACTTAAACTTGAAATTTAACTCTGTGATCAAATAACTAAAATGCGCATTATTAAACCAAATTAGATCCAAAAAATAGTAATTAAAATAAAAATGGACTACTTTAATTGTTTGATCGCCGATTCACTTGGAACCATAAAAGATTAATTAAAAATAATAATCAAAAAATAGATTGCTTTAAGAAAAAATTAAATTAAAACCATTTGATCAAGTGTCATTGGCAAAAGTGCCTAAGCAAGTTGACTAATTAAATGGCTTGTTAGCGCAACAGAGACAGCAACAGTGAAAGAGTGCGAGATAGATGTAGAAACAAAGCAAGTCAATTAGAGATGCTGTCAATGACAGAAATTAAAAAAAAATGACGTGAACATTAAAAAAAAAAAGGAAGTCAAATGTGTAAAATGATTAAAGGCCTTAAACAAAACATTTAAAAATTAACAAACTTAAGGAAAGCGTTAGAGTATGCGAGTGAAAAGAAGAGGATCGAGTTGAAAGCACGGCAAAACAGAAACAGTTACAACTGTCAGCTAAAGGAGCCAAGTTAAGTAAAACGGACTTAAAGTTTTAACAAGCTCGCCCAAGTGTCTGTCGAGATGGGTTCCTGTCGAGGAGTGCAGGGGATTGGCGAGGGGCGTGTTGGTGGAGGAGGTGCGCTGCCTGAAGGCGTGCCTGCAAGGCGCTAAGCTCCAAGAGGGGGCAGACGCGTGGATGGTTTGTTGCTTCTTGCTATTTACTTATTTTGTTTGCATTTACTTAAATCGGATGAAAGGATTTGCTGCTTAGTGCGCGCGACTTTGTTTCTGCCTGCTCCCCTGCCCCTTGTGCTCTACCTTTTCCCCAGCGCGCCCCCGCCCCCCGCTCAGACCAACCAATCCTTGACAACAATTTTAAATGAACTTGCTGCAAAACTGAGTAGCATTTCAATTGGGTGCCACCAAATGTTGTTAGGCCAACAAATTTTTCTCATCTTTATTTCTGGTTGCCTGTCTACAGATTTATGGTCATTGGCCCGGCCCAATGTGTGTAACAGATATAGAGCTGAGCTCTCAATAAAAACACCCCCCCACCCAGAACCCAGAGAGAGCAACAGCCCCCCGTTGCAGCCCTCATCAGCTGTCACCAAGGCAACATTGGCTTTCAAGTAGCATAAGAAATAAAAAAAAAAAAGGGATCGTTCAGTCGCTTATAATAATGACAAAAGGCACCAACAACAACAAATCACTGGCTGTATATATTGTTACGTCGTGCTCCATTTGTAAAATCCTTTTTTTATGTAAATAAATTCTCAAGTCCATTTTCAACATATTTATGCGCCATTTTACACACACACACCGAACCCAATTCTGGCATAGCCTCTATAGACATTTCGTTTTTTTTTTTGTAAATCCCATTAAGAGAATTTTTACCCAAATAAGAAAAATGAGCTTTCAGCGCATTAGAAAAGAAAATAATCAGCCCGAAAACCAACAGCCAAATAACCAAACAACCAACAACCAACAACAAATGACAATGGCCAAAGTGTAAGGTAAATTTACTGTTGACATTTCATTTTGTTCATGGAATTTGTCTGCCGTTTTTCTCGTTCCTACTCTATACTCTTTCCTTGGCTGTTTTTTTTTCTTTCAACTTTACCCTCTTTTTTTTGGCGAGCGTTATGCTTGACACCATTTTTTGTTGTTTCTAGCGGAAATACTCAAGTGTTGTTTGGGTCAATGACGAAAAAAGGGGCTCTACGAATGGCTCTGCTCAAGTGTGCTGAACCGTAGACTGTTAACGGAAACGCTTGTTTAGCGACAGAGATGATACATTTATGCACATGGAAGATTTGGACTTGGACTGTTTTAGCGCAAGCTGAAATAGGGGTTAGTTAAACTATGACCCCGAAACTATTACTCTTGCTATTTTAAACAGGATCTGACTATAAATTGTGACGTTATGACAAAATAGAAAATATTGTCCATCTCCGATTCCGAAACCCTATTTCTGCTCTACTGATCACGAACTCTTGAGGCTATTGTCATTTCATAAAGAACTCCTTAAAGCTTTCAAAGCCCAGCTTTCCTCATTTCTTCTAGCCGAAAGCTCCTCGCGTCATTTCGTGACCTTTGACAGGTCAAATTCTGGGCACTGACAGCCGCAACATAGAGCTCATAGAGCTGTGCACTTATCAGTCGAAATGGAAATTAATATTTAATGCGAGCACATTTTTATTATTTTCTACTTTCACCCAAAACACGGCCACCCCCGCCTCCATCGCCCCTCACCACCAACTGGTCCCTGGTGGCGGTTGCGGAGCTTTGAAATGTTAGACGCTGCTTAAGCCTCATTAATAAATAATGACGGGCATATTATGAAATGAAATGTAAGGGAAATAGCTGTAACAGAGAGAAAAGCGGATGGCACTGTGGGAAAGTGGAGAAAAGTCGAGCAAAGGCATTTCTCGAAGCCGACTTTTGCTGCTGACATGCGCTCGATTTTTGCCATTTCTCAGTTATATATATTTTTTTTCTTCTTGGTTTTCAATAATTTTTGCTGGCTGCAGTTTTTTTCTTTTCTGTGGGGCGTCTTTTCAATAGGGGCCGGGGGTGCCGGACGTGGCACAGCCACACGGCATTGATAAGCCAAAGAAAGTTTTGCTAGCCAGCAAAAATCCCCCAGAGATAGAGACAGCAAGAGGCGGAGCCAGAGCGCGAACGAGAGAGAGAAAGAGAGGGCAAAAATTTGTTTTTTGGACAACTTGGTGGCTGTGGGATCTGGTTTTGGTCTGGTCGCTGCTTAAACGCAGACAAGCAAAACTTTTGGCCGCAAAACTTTTAACTGGTTGGTCGCCATATACTTGTTGCCGCCCAGCCAGCTGGGGGGGGTGCGGGGCTGCTGGCTGGTGGCGGTTCACGGCAACAATTCACGCAAGCAGCTGCTAAGACAAACATAAATTACATGCCATTGTCCAATGGTGCGCGTCCAGGGCCACAAAGTTGCCTCTAATGATGCCACATTCAGACGTCTGTGGGGCAAGCAGCATAAATTAGCCAAAAGCACAAATACACACAGACACACACATACGTATGTATGTACGTACAGACGACGCTAGGTGGCGCGCCAGTTCAGCTCAAATTAAATGTTAATTTCATGCCATCATAATCACCAGCGTCGCACAACCAACACACACAATCACACACGCACACACACACACACACACATGACCTCATTAAGGCCAACCGCTGGCCAACAACGAACAGAACAACAACAATCAGAAATAAGTTAGATTGCGTAAAGTCAAAAGAGCTGTACATGTGGATACCCTATAAAAGCAAATCTTTAATTTGATAATTTTAACTAACATGGCACTTTAAATCTTAGGAATATATTTAAATTATATTATCTATATTTAAAAAAGAATTATATATATATCTTTGCTTATTGTCACAAACCTCGTGTACAGCCATCATAGCCCGTGCCAACGTGCCGTCTAGGGTATTATATCACGAACAATGCCGAGGCCGTATAATAAAAAGCAACAAGGACCGACCACATATAGCAAAGCTACCAACCGTTGGGCAGCTGCAGAAGAGGGGCTTGGTAGGGGGTAGGAGAAAGAGGAAGAGAAGGGGGGGGGGGCGGTTGACGGGGCGTCGTCTACGTCGCGGTCGCCACGCTTTGCAAATAAACTGTAAAAATGTTTACCGACAATTTTCTACACAATTTTACGCTGTGTCGAAAGGGGGGCTTGCGGGGTGTTTGGCTAGGAATTTTAGCAAATTAGGGTGCGCATGAGGTCATATTAATGTGGTTAATTACAATAATTAGAAATTTAATTAAGGTGTGTGTGTGTGCGACCGAGTGTGTATGTGTGTGTGTGTGTGTGTGGTGGTACACGCTAAAAATCGAATTTACATGTTAAAAAGCTGTTAAAGAAAAACTGAAATGAACACATGCCATAAATACAAAAACAATACACTTTGTACTATGGGCTAGGTCTACCATCTGAAGGTAGAGTAGGGTGGGTTGTATGGGTGAGGGGCTCCATCAAAAGGGCTAACTACTGGCCAGTTAGTCAGCCAGTTAAGTTGGCAACGCGACAAACAACACAACTAACTGAGTTGTTCTGGTTAATGGGCTGTAGGTACCCTCTTTCTTTTTTTTGGTAGCAAATTAGAAGTATGCAAATGGAATTTCAGCTGGCGGGCATTGGGACAGGGGCTAGTCCGCTGTTAATGATGATAAATTTTGATTACATTTGTTGACTAAGGAACTAGCTAAAGGATTGAGTTTTGAGTCCATGAAACTGGGCAGAACAAAAGGGCCAAAAAACGTGTGTTGATATTTATGTACAGCTGTCAAAAGTGTAAATTTCGTTTTGTGTGCATATAAAATAATATCAAGTTAATAAATTTAAAAATTATGCTAACTAATTACAAATCGAATAACTAATTAATTAATAATGATGTAAGAAAATCCAAGATTGATTAAATTTATATTTTCGGGCATACAGAAGATTTGTAAAGATATGTAAAGAGAGAGTCTGAAAGTGAGTGGGAGAAAGTTGTTTCAAAGAGTACAACAAACTAATTCTTTGGGTTAAAGTACGTATGCGATGCAATTGTAGCAATGGACATAAATATATGTATGTTATATCTCTAGCATGTAGTAGAAACTATGAACTATGCAACTTTTTGTGATATATTCCTGCACTTTTCAACACTTGTTTTGTTTGGTATTTTAATACACTCTGACACGGTATATTATATGCATTGTTCGTTTTTCTTGAGTAGCTTAATATAAAATATACTGATTTAAATTGCTTTTGGAAAATTATTACAATATCTCAAAATGGACGCAATAAATATCTTATTAATCATTCCTTTAAGAGCTTTAACAGAGCTTTATATATAAATATATATATTTTCGAGCTCTACTTAATATTTATTTTCCTTGTCATTTTCTTCGAAAATCTCGTTAGTTTATATTTCTTCAAATACTTTGCCCTTAGAAACATACTCTGCTATTTTCCTTTAGAAGCATAAATAATCCTTATAAATATATGTTCCATTTCAAGGACTTCAATTAAATTCAAATGTGGCTATCATTTCCTATGGGCTACTTACCAACTGGCCAACTGCCTTCCGACTCAATTATAGCTTGGCTTTGATTCCACACAGACATTTGTTTAGTCGTTGGTCGTATATCATATGCCGCGACCCCTTCAATTACCAGGTATTTGCTAGGCAAACCAATTACTGTGTGAAAGTGTGCCATCTCTCGCCCTCCCTCCCTCTCTTCCTGCGTGTTTAGGGTTGTATTTATGTGTGCGTTGTTTCCATTTTATGGCCTGCTATGTGCGGAAATGTACCGCGCCAGAAACGTGCGTTTAATTAGAGTTTTTACATGTCATTGATTTGCCACAAACACACACATTTACACACACACACGGACATAAATAAAATAAAATATATTGGGGCGCTGCACCGTTCCCCAGCTTGCGGCATGCCACGCATTGCTAACATTTGTTCTATGTGCAATTTGATTTTGGCTGTGCCGCACTTTTTGCTGAATTAAGTTTATTATTATGTAATGAATATTTGCCAAGGCATGCGTCTGCCGCTGTCTGTGTGGGCGTGGCACATAGCTGAGACCAACTGCTACGGGATGTAGATTTAATTTGCGTATGAAAAAATTCCTTTTGCCTGCCTTGTGAGAAGCGCAAACAGCAGCAGCAACGGCAGCGGCAGCACAATTCCCCAAACAAGTCGAGCTCTGAATGCGAGTAGAGCCACTGACTGCCAGTTGCTGTTCTTGTTATACCCTGTTCAAATGGCATGTTGATTAAAAAGGGTATTATGGATTTGTGCAGGAAGAAGTCAATCCTGTCTCCATCTATCTCAAGATATTAAAGGAACTAGAGATCTAAGATTTTGATTATGGCTTCTTCAATAAGAAATGCAGCAGATGTTAAGACCTCCTATTAATTTACCACTTCCTCCAAAATGTTCAATATTATTAAAGTCATCAAAATTGATTAACATTAGGACAATAACCCTAAAAGTTATTCAAGATTCAATTGTCTAAAAAGGGGGGAAAGCAGAAGCGCAGTCAATGTCTACTTCACTTTGGAAGTTTATATTTGGGCTTAGGGTATCTGCTAGTCAAGCACTTCTGGCTCAAGCACTTTTACTAGTTATCCTTGTAGTTGTTGTTGTTTTTTAGCTGTTTGTTTGGCTGTTCCTTTGGCTCTGTGTGTGTGCAGTTGTTTAGAGGATATGCATAAGAATGCCTTGCATTTCCGTTTCAGTTGTTGTTGCTGTGATTTCCTATTTGCCTCGCTCGTTGCTGCAGCAGCTCCTTTACCAGTGGCAAGTGGCATTGCTGTGCTGCGAGTTGATTTTATGCTTTGAGCAAAGTTTCGTTGCATATTTTAAGGCTCTTTTGGAAGCGCCCAACCGCCCGTCCCACCCCCGGCCAGAGACCTCTACCCAGCCCAATCTAGACTACAGTTATGTATGTACTGGAACGTAAAACAATCAACTGCGATTTGTTGTGGAGCAATTGCAAAATTATGCAGCGCCACACCCACAACTGCGCCCCATCTCACCACCCTAAACAGCATATTTTCTAGTGCGCGGCGAGCGTTTGTCAGACGGACCCGACGGACGGACGGACCGTGGGGCCAGACAGACAGACAGACAAACAGTGGCGCATTTGAAATAATTTGATGTTTTTCATATTTATTAAATTCGCTCGAGGCTCTGTAGCTAGGCAAACAACAACGCCAACAACAATGGAAGACAAACTGCCGGCAAATCAATTACAGCTACCACTCAACAGCTACACACACACACACACCTCTGGTCCGTGTGTGTTGTGCCGAGTTCGTTGTCCGTTTGCCGTTTGCATGTTTTGATTCGTATCTTTAATTAGAGCGCCGCTTGAATTGATGACGGCTCGAAGTCAGCGGATTGTTTGTTGCCCATCACCAGGTAATTACCTGGCAGGAAATGCATATCCTATCCCCCCTCTGGAAAAAAAAACCGCACAAGGCTTAGTCCAACAAAAGTGGCTACAAAAAAAGAGGAAACTTTTCGACAGCTTTTGGCGCAAATTTGTAACGTCAGGTTTGCTCAATTTGTTAAGTCTACCAACCCCCACCGCAGGGCCCGCTCCCTGCTGCGCCTATCCGCAACTGCTTTTTGGGGTAGCCATCATCATAATCAAGCATCAGCTGCTGTTCCACTTGTTTGGGTCACATCAACAGCCAACATGTCAACCTCAAAAACCGCAAAGTTGGCAAACAAGTTTTCCAAAAGAAAAAGGAAATTCGGCCTCAGCTTCGATTGAAAATCAACGCACACACACACACTATGCATACACACAACACACATGTCTGCACACAGACACACACATTTGTTTATTTGGCATTGTGAAATTTAATAAAAGGCGCACAGTGGGCTGCAGCTGATTGAGAAATGCCAACTTGACATGGGTTACAAATCGAAAGCACGGTAATAGAATGGAGCACGGTTTGGGGGTGAAGGCTGGGCCGGATTTTCAATTTTGTGGAGACACAAAATATTTGTCATCTGATTGAGTTTTGTTTAGCCTTGTTTGTTTTCCAATTGATTTTTCATTTAAAAGTTTTTGCTTGGTCTGGCAACAGCAACAGCCACACAAATTGCCGAAAAAAAAACTAATCGACTGCTCTGCTGTAAGCAAATAATTGATATAGGTTAAGCACGCATAAGCATAAGACAAATCTAGAAATATAAAAATAAAAGCAAGAGAAAAAACGAGGAAATTAATATATATTTTTATATAAAAGAAAAGTTAAATGAATAAATAATAAATAACTCATATTAATATTTAAATTAATAAACATAAAATATTAAAAAAAAAATTATCAGTAATTCCGACATATTTCGTTTCTGATACTTGTGAGTAACTTCACTCAATTATTTATTTATCAATCGCCTTATGGAATTCCCATTTAACTTATCCCCTTGCAATTTCCTACCAATGTGCAACATTTGGTGGCAGCTCCGTTTATTGGTACTTTTTGCCTGAGCATCATTTTCAATTTTGGCTGTTGATAAGCATAAAAATCACCGAGTGTTTGACTTTAAATTTTTATGTAAACAACTTGGTGACTTGCTGTCTCTTTCTGCCCTACACACCCCACCCACGCACCGCACACAAAAGCATACACATACATACACACACACACCCTAGCACAATTTCCTGAGCCACTCAACGCAATCACTTCAATGTCAAGCATCAGCAGAGCTGGGAAAAACAGCTACGCTCATCAGCATATCAATGGATGCCTCTGATTTTCTTCTTCTACTCTGTGTGTTTGCGTGTGCTTTTTTAATTTTATTTGTATTTTTTATGCTCTCGAATTTTAATTACAAAGTCGTCTGTTGCCGGCTCTTGTTAGCCGTTGTTTGCTGTTGTTATTGCGGCGTTTCTAATTTTACGCTAGACAAATTTTATATGACTGAATTATGATATGAACCGTGGCCCTGGGCTATGCTGCCACGTTCGAGCCAGGTCCAAGCGGCCAGTTCGCATCATAATATTAAACTTTAAATGGTTTCAAGCTGTGTGGCATTTTTTTGAATACCCTATAGCCAATTCTGTGTCTGCATGTGCTGTGAATGTTTAAAACTGTCAGCGAAAGATATATCCGAAAATATATAAACCTAAATGAAATTATAGTTCAGGCAATGTCTGTTCTTGTGGAATCTGATTTAAGTTAAACTTTAGATTTTTTAACTGTTAAAATTGTTCGAGTATTTAGTATATATATTTATACTACATCATTAACTCCAGAGTTTATAAAAATGAGGTATGCAGATAGTTGAATACCTTCTCTCCCATAGTTAAAGATAAAATACAGAAATTTTTCAGACAAATCAGACGAAACATTGCGGAATTATTAAAGATTTACTTAAGTCTCGAATTAAGAGGAAGGTAGAAGCTTTTTTAGGGTATATTTTGGCTATACGAAATTGACCGCCGCATTTTAGCTTTTATTTGTATTTTTTTTTTAATTAAACCAAGCGTTTAAAGCTAGGAACAGAAATCAAAGCCCACGCATACAGCAAGTAGGCCGGAATTTATGCTAAGCATATGCCCGGCCAGACTTTGGAATGATGCTTGGTAATGACAAGGACCTCAGCGGAGCTGAAGCAATGCCAGAACAAAACGCTGGGCCAGGGTGAGAAGCATGAGCTCAGAACGCAGCCAGCCAAAAAGGACAACAAGCTTTATTAATGTTTTATGTGTATTGTGTGCTGCATACTAAGTAGCAGCAAGAGGGGAGAGTGTTGAACGACGGTCGGAAATGCTAGAGGAAGGGGGGGGGGGGTTTCTGTGGCGCAGAGGAGCGTGCTGTCCTGACAATGTCAATTGAAAATGTTTTGGCGAGCAAGTCAATAAGTGGGGCTAAATAAAACTAATTAGTTCCAATGAGCAAACAGAAGCGAGCACCTGGTATGGCGCTGCACTAGAGAAGATGAGAAAGACAAGCATTTTTAATTAAATGAGTAGAGTGCGGCCCAGCGGGAGTTGGGGTTGAGAAGTGGGAGTGGGAGGCAGGTGGGTAGCAAGTGACAATAAAACAAATCCAGGCAAACAAAGTATGCAATGAAGAGACTGCAATTAAAATTCAAATAACATGCAAGGCGCCAAAGTGCTCGACGATTCTAAGAAAACCGCCAAAACACACACACGTGCCATGAATCACACTCACACACTCACACAGCAAATGTAATAAAGCTTTGGCTGGCATTCATTTCCAACTTGGCCGCATGTAGCATACTTTTCCAGGCCACCCGACGCATATTGCGTTGGCCTGCGGTGACGGGGCGTGTGCGCTGGGCGCGCATTTGCCACACACACACAGACACCCCCTTGCTGCCGCTCCCCTTTGTTGCCGCGCAAAACATCATCATATTCATTATTATGACAGTTGTTGTCACAATTAAAACAATAACAAAAACAAAAGTCGTAAGTTTACATGGTAATTAAATATTTTAATATGCCTGCACTCCGTCGACGTCGTCACACACCTCGCGCCTGCATTGCTCATTTTGGGTTTTTTGGTTTTTGGCGTCTGCGGTGCGAGACAGCCGGCGCCAAAGACAGGCACCACTGTAAGTGGGCCTGGTGGAGCGCCTGTTGGTGGTCGTAATGATGGCGACAGTGGTTGCAAATTGCCAACCAGCTAACACAGCTGTGTGAGGGTCTTCTTCTTCTCTCTGTCTCTCACTCTCCCTTTCTAGCTGCCTGCAAACGCAACAAAATTATTGCCATTGTGCCACAGTTGCTGCGTTAAATTTATTTATTCTTTGGTTATACACTGCAAACAATTGTTTATAGAGTTTTTCATAAACTAATTTGGGGTCTCACAAACTCAAAAGATAAATGCAATCTTATAAATAAATAAAGACGATGTCTTCAGTGTATACAAAAGGATAACTTGTCAGCGAGAAGCTCGCTTTGTTAAAAGCTTTGCAAATCTGACCTCGATTTGAGCGGGAGAAGCGCAGCGTTAAGCTCTGGAATAATTTATAAAGCGTAGAGCCACGGGTATTAAACCTGGCAATCATGCTGCACTTACCTAAAGATAGCAGCAAATATGGTAATGGAATAAACGTCTTATAGAAGATTTAGAATTAAACAATTTTTTGTTGTTTTAATGGATATTTAAAATAATGTCATCAGTGAGCAGTTTAATATACTTCGAATCTTTTGGCATACTTTATTCCTTTGCAAACGTCCTCATTAATTGAATTACAATTATTTTAGTCTGAATTTATACAAATAAAATTACAATATTTTTAAATTTCATGATAAAAGATTCGAAATCTAAAAATTAAACAAATCCAATTAAAACAGTTAAAAACAAAAAAAAACAATATCAAATATCAAAGCATTTCTGAAAGTCTCTACACTAAAATTTGTATGGATAACAAAAATGTTTACATACAATGCGAATTTTTCAACGATTTAATGAGTTTTATATATTTGACTAAACTCTATTATAACATACACAAATGTTTTGCTCAGTGTAATTTTAATTTTCTAATTGTCAAAGTTGTGTGTGGTATTCACATATTTTTTCCACACACACACACACGCACACACCGCAGTCGTGTGGCATCTTGTGAGTGATTTTCATCTATTCAACTGTTGCTCAAGTTTTCAATGTATGTGTTTGTGTGTGTGTGTGAGTGTGTGTGTGTAAGCGTGTATAAGCGTATAAGGAGCTCTGTTGAAACGGGTTGGTTTGGCGAGAGGCGGGGTTTTGTGTTCGCACTTTGCAAGTTATGCGATGCGTTTAATTACAACTTTATTTTAATTTTTGTGCGCCATGTCGCCGCTGTCAGCATTTGTCAACTTTATTTTTACTGAAACCTACCGGCTCCCGGCTGCCTCCCCCTCCAGTTCTTCCCCTCTTCGTGCTGCTCAACTGGCATTAATTAATTCAATTCAGGGCCTGTCATTTCCGCAGTTGCCGGCGTCGTCTTTTAATCTGATTTGAGCACGCACTTAGGCATTATTGAATTTAAACTTGTATATAAGTATATACGAGATATATATATATATATATATATATATATATAAATCGAATATTGCTTATTTCGGTTAAGTAAGACAATTCATTCAATTTGTGGCCACTAAATCAACCATAATAATAACCACAACAAATGGACGGGGGCACATAAAAAATAAAAAAAAGTGGAAAAGAAAAGAAAAGCTACGGCAGCTAAACGAAAAACCAAGCCGCAAATTCAACGCCCAATTTGTGCCGCACTGCTGCTTCCGTTGTCAATAACAATTTACGGCAAAAGGACCAAATAGAACTGAACAAGAACCGAACAGAACAGAACACAGGACACTGTTGGCCAGGACAATAATCGAAAACAGCAGCCGGTCAGTAGAAAATATATTTCCTTTTTCTAATATTAATAATCCGGCGTACGCAACGACCAATGCGCCACCGACGAATCTCTCTATATAGTTGGCAAGTGGCGTCTACTGAGACGGGGGCAGGGGGTGTCACGGTACTGCCAACAAATGAGCTCCGACAGGCGTGGAGTAGGCGCTCCTAATATGTCACTGTTGGTGCCAATAACAATAATAAGCAGCAAAACAAAGCCTAAAAGCTGCCAACCATAAATTCTGAGCTGCTGCTGCTATCGAGCACTCTGTTGCAAAAGGGAGAGCCACAGAGGGGGTGACGGAGAGGGAGAGGGCGAGGGGCAAGGGCTTGTAAGACGCCGGCAAAGACGTTGACAATGTCAGGCTGGCCTATAAAAGGAATGAGAGCAGAGACCGACAACGACCCTTGCCAATTTTAGCTGCAAAAATTTATGAAAAGTTCAATTTATTGTGTGACATTATTTTAGCGCATAGTTGCCGCAAAAAATATATACCCTATAAATACAAGGCCTGGGGAGTACAATAAAGTAATTAATTTCTAGAGTATAACACACACCCAAAAAATATATTTAAAATTTCATAATAAATGAAAAATATTAAATATTACAATATTATTATAAAACATCTAAAAAAGTTGAAAATAAATTAAAGCTGCACTTAAATAGTGAGGGAATATCCCTATTATGGTAATTAAATACAAACATTGTTATTTTTAATAATGTAAACATTTAAAAAAAAAAACAATCATTGTTTTTATGTGAAGGATAAAAATGATTTGTAATGCATAGAAGATAGGGCGTATCCCTCATAAATGTTCAAATGAATGCCTTGTCTCGCTCTTCAAATTAAAGGGCATACAATAAGTCGCATATTGAACTCTACTGTGTCTTGAGAATATATTATATTTTATTTAAAAACTTTATAAATTTTACTTGTGAATTACTCACACATGAAAAAACGTTGGCATATCAATTTTTATGCCATACGCACATGTATTATTTTGGCATTTACATATGCGGGCGACCATGTGTGTGTGCGTGTGTGTGTGTTGGTAACATATGCCATAAATTGCCTGAAGTGGCCTCTCAACTTCCTTTGCTTCGGGCTTACTGCCTGCTGCCCTCATCTCCCGCTCTCTCGAAGTCGAGACACAAAATGCTTTAGCATTATTGAAATTTTTACTTTTTCTTTGACTTATTTTTGTTTTTGCTCCTTGCTTCTGTTTTGGTTGTTTATATGCGGGCAAGACAATAACCCACTCGGCATGGCATCAATTTAACATCAATCTACCGATCTGTGCACACACACACACATACACATACACACAGACTATGCACATGCCATATATCTTTTACACCGTTTCTAAAAGTCGTTTTGCATACGGGTATTTTTGGTATTTTATTTTTCTGCTTTGTGCTCGTTGCTTTCAAAACATTAGCAGAGAGAAGCTCAACTTGACTTTCGATTGTAGTGCAGCTGGCAAACATAATTTTTCAATTTACGAGCGGTTGTATGCATAGTTTTTCCGCCCGCATTTCTTTTTTGTTTATATGTACATAGTTCGCTGTGGGATTTGTGGTGAATGGAATATTTTGTCTTTGATTGATTTTAAAACGAACTTTCCGCTGGGATTTGATAGTGATGTGATGTGCGGGATTTTCGAGTAGCGATAACGATAATAGATTGGTTATAAAAGGAGTATGAACTTTTGGTGGATCGTAATTTATCTGCACTTTAATATGTAACTACCTCTTACTTCTACTTATACTCTACAACTATACCTCAACTAATTGTATCGTATATGAAAACTCATATCTCAATCCGCACGCTGGCATTTGTAACCGTGGCCAAGTTATTTGCTATCAGTTCACGGATTTTCTGCACTCATTTTCTCTTCTCATGATTACATTTCCTCCACCCCACACCGTTTTTCACAATGATAGCGCGCGTTTGGCTATAATTGCTTTGCCTTTTGATATGCTGAATCATGTAAAATAATTTCCTTATTGGCCAAAATAAAAAAAGCAAAAACAGGTCGCAACTTAACTTTTTGACAAAATGCTGGCACTGCCAATCTCACGGCTTTTCCATAGATTTCCCCCAGCTCAACGCAATGACTATATACTTTCTTGTCTTTTTTTTTCATTATCTCTGCCTGGCGTAAATCTGGCTTTAGGGCTTGGCTTTAATTAATGAATCTGCAATATGACAACAAAGCTTAACTAATTAATTTATAGCGGACAACAACAAAATGCACCGCAATAAGCTTAAGATACCATGAAAACAGCTTAGGCATATGCTCGGGAAACAAACAATTCTGTAAAAAATAAAAAATCCTTGAAAATACTACCTCAAATCTGTTGACTAAAGCTGATTAGCCGAACGGTCGGGAATAGCCAGGGCAACGAGAAAATGGCGACAACTTAATTAATATAATAATTGGAATTTTAAATATAGTTATGGATTTACTTACAATCCTCCAACACAAGCTGTTTTTTAAAACTTATTTCTGCCCAGCTTGCAAAGAAAGATAAAAAAACGAAAAAAAAGTCCAGTTCTGCAAAAGCAAATGAAAGTTTCGTTTTACTATTGCTAACGTTTCTTCTAGGTGATAGGTTTTTCTATGAGCCAGCTGGTTTACTTTGTCATTCCCACTGGAATGGAAGCATTAGTTCTCAGAATCTCAGTTTTATTGCTGTCATATCAGATTCGTTCAGTATTAATTTTGGAATATTATGCAATGCTATGACCAACTAACCTGCTCCACTTGAGAACTGATAGTGAGATAGAGAGAGGAGGAAAGGGAAAAAAGATTTCTTGATGATAACCAGCCCTATTTCAACTCTCGTATCAGCTGAAGCAGCTCTCATAATCTGACTTGCCCCTGATAACGTCTACTTTTTTGGTTTGGAAATGTTATTGCTATCTCTTTCTCTCTGTGAGCTGAGCTGAGCTTTCACTTGCTGCTTTTTGGTGTCCAGTTACAGTTGGCGTCCCCAAACCCTCAAGTGCTTAACGCCGAGGCAGTTGTCTGTGCTCCCCGAGCTCCTTTTATTTCCCCCGTCGGTTTGCACGTTACGTATACGTAACAATGCGCGCACATGACCCCTTTTGCTTGACCTCACTTATCTTACTTAGTGGTTTTAGTGCGCAGCTCGCGCGACCAACGGCTACAACTTGGTAACAAAAACATTTATAGACAGCCGCAACCGCTGCACGCCCCCATCCTTCTAACCGACCCCTTGGCCGGCACGCTCAATGATCTGCCACCCTCTGGTGATATTTATGTGGCCAGCTGTTGGCATTAGTGGAACTGGCTTTTAAGGCGGCAAATGTTGTGTGCCCCGCATGGCAATAATGTGGCCAATGTTTGCCACGCCTCCGCCAACCGCCCAACTCCCGAGCTGCCCTTTTGTTGCCACTTTTGTTGCTGCTGCTGCTGTTGGCGCATTAGGTTTCAGGCCACAAAAGCTTAGGCTTTCGTCTGGCTGTTTGTCAGTCCGGCAAGAGTTTTTGTGTCTGGCCTCCGCTCTGTATATGTATGTGTGAGTGTGTGTGTGCGCGTGTGTGTGCGGGCAATAAACTTGTCACTTGTTATTATCGTCTTAATCGTCTCGCCCGCTCAATGCCTTTGCTTTAATGTTGTCTCCCCCCAAACTGCGTTTCTCTTTTATTTATTTATTTATTTTTTTGTGGCCGTTCTGTCCCGCTTTTATGTACTACACATGGCTGCTTAAGGCCCCCAACCGCCCCACTCATAATTGCTGTCATTGCAACAGTTGTCCCTGTCCAAATTGATGGAAACTTTTTGGACACACTAAGCACTTACTCACTTGTGTCCTGTTATCCTGGACAACCTGCGGCGTTGACTCGTGACGCATTTCACTAAGCCCACGCGGGATGCTCCTAAAAAAAAAAAAAAAAAAAAAAACACAGAAGACAGGCTCAGGACTTGAGACTGGGGCACATTTATCAAACTGTAAATGTATCTAAATATTTCTCTCAAATCCCCCACCGCTCGCAGCAGAAGCAGCAGAACGGCAGCAGTTTTCATCTTTAAAAGTAATGCGTGCCGCACCACGTGACAAAGTTGTGTAAATGTCAGGCCTCCGCCTCTGCCCCATCAGCGTCGACCTTTATAATCTGGTCGCACCACGACGCATGATGCATAATAATAAAGAGGCAAAGTCAAAGCTCCAGACAGCAGCAGCGGCAGCGGTAACAACGACAGCGACAGCGATTTGAGAAACAATAAAACAAAGAGCCAGGATCCCCTACCACATAATATAGGCCCATAGGCCCACACAGACCCTACTTGGTCGGGCGTCAACGGCAAGCGGCAAAAGGCATAGCATACTTTATGGCTGTTCCTTTTAGCCTGTCGCCGGGCTTAGCGGCAAGAACGGCGTCTTAACATTTTTTGCCTTCTGGTATTGCAGACCTGGGTAGTGTGGGCTCCGAAGCGAGGTTGTCTTTTAGTTTCTTAAAGAAATGTAGAGGGAGGCATGGCTGGCATGCATATATTAATTCCTGAATCTTCTGGCTTGAGAGGTGCGTTCGCATTGCACAGATTTGATGAAAGTTTTATGTTATGCTGTTTGTCACGATTGATTTGTCTCTGAATGTCGGTCGGTCGGAGTTCTGGAATTTCTCAAGAGTTAGGCACAAAACGCATGTCGCATAACTTAGACAAAGAGCTGAGGGGTATGCGTGTGTGTGGCATGAAAAGTTTCGTGCAGATTGAAATTCTATGCATTCCGATTGGTTTACATTTTACTTTATAAAATTGTGAAATATTTTCTAAAAATTTCTCAAGTATTTCATATGAGCATGCCTGCCTTTCTAGAACAGCTAGAAAGTTTTAAATTTATCAAAAAAAAAAAGAATATAAATCTGAAATATATTACAAATGATTAGAAAGATAATCAACCCTTTTTGTGCTTTTTCTCTATTGCAAAACATCCAAAAAATCTGTAATTGCCTTAAAAATCTGTAGTTAAGTACTTAAAAGGAAAGTATTAATTAATATATTTATTCAACAAATATGAAGAGCCTTGCCACTTGTCATTTGGTTTATTAAAATTCAGTGTTGCCATATCGTGCCGTCAATTTGTATTCAACTCAACTCAAACAATTTGCAACGCATTTAACCAAGTTGTTCCTTTCAAGCTAAGTTCTTTAGATACAAATAAAAAACAACTTTTCTCTTACAATTTCGAGTACAAAACTCAGCTGTCTGGCAACGCTGTCTGTTGCCGCTTTGTGCAGCTAAGCTGCAGCTTTGTGCTGAACCATTTAGTGAGTTCCTTTTACAGTTTTTACCTTTGTTGCTCACTCGCGCAAAGTTTTCTATGCTACGCATTTGTTCGCTATATAGAGTATACGCTGAGCGCGTTTCTCGAGTGCTTTTGGCAGAGTGTTGCCACACGGTCGGTAAGTAATTTCAGCTATTTATCAAGCTATGACAATGCGGATTTGAAGGCAGCTAAAATGCCAACACATTTCAAACTGCCTGAAATCTCGAAAACTTTGGCGCTTTTCTTTGCTTCTGTTGCTGTTGTTGTTGTTGTTATTGTTGTGTGAAGCACACTTAAAAGCAACTTTGACTCCAGCCACAACGACAACGCCCCCCACTCTCTGATTGCTTGTGGGCTGCCAACGCCCCCTCGGGCTGGCTACCTTTGTTAGCTGTTGCCATTTACCAGTTACCTGTTAGCTGTTGGTTGTTGGCTGTTTCTTGCATTGTTTTTGCTGCTGGCGTGCTTTAAGTGTTGCCTGTTTACCTTTGTGCGCATTTAGACGGGCAGTTGTTGTTGTCATTGCCATTGCCATTGCCATTTCTCTGTGTGTTGAGCAAGTTTTTATACCCTATTATATTTTTTGTCACGAAATGTGCTACGCATTTTGATATTAGACATTTTCGACCGCAGTGAGTATATGGTATTTATATATATATATGATAAGGCGAGTTGTACCTCTATCTGTCTGTTTCTATGAAACATTTTTTAATAGTCTTGAAGCCTTTTTGCTTGAACTTTGCATCTTTCTACTTTGAGAGTACATAGACATATAGCTGAAGTAGAAGAGCTCTGCCATAGAATCTTTTGATCGAAAAATGCTTTTTCTCTAGCAATTGTGTTGTTATCATGCCCTTGCACTTTATAACCTTCACTCAGATTATCAAATTAAATGAAAAATCGTATAAATATAATATAGCTGCCAAAGAAACAATCGAAATAAAGTTCACATAAGGCCCTCTGGTTTTAAGGAATATGTTAACCAATCTCAGTCATAGCAAGCAGCAGTCCAATTGGCTTAATTAAATCTACTTTTATTTGTTATTATCTAATATCCTTCATTTTCTTAAAGCTCCAATAAGAGCAATCGGGCTTCAATTAGTAACAAGCCCGAAATATATCCCAAATCTGATAAATTTGTTGTTGTATTTCTACTTTTTTCCTGTTGCCTGCAATTGAGCAACTGGCCACAGCTTACAAATAACACAAACCGAAAAAAAAAACAGCTCAAGAAAAATGAAACTTTGATGCGAGCTAAAAGTTTTTTTTGCCGCCAGCATCATCAATATATATGTATATATACCTATTCAGTATATACATATATTAGTATGTGTATAAACTCGATATAATTTCTGTCAAAAGTTGAAACTAATAAAAGTCAGCAAAAAAAAAAAAGAACAGGCACAGGCCTCTTAATGCTAATAATAATAAAAGTTTTTTCAAACTGTTGGCCAAAGTTTTTGCATTGTCTCGCAGAGGGAGAGGAAGAGAGACAGAGAGCGAGAGAATACTAAAGAGAGGGCGAGCAAATCCTGCAGCAGGCTGCCCTATACACGCATCAAATATATATATCATAAATATTATGACAAGCTCAATAAAATATCAAAGCCTGCTTACAGGCGCCTTTACGTGCGTAAAATGAAAGCACAAGGACGAAAACAAAAGCAAAATCCAGGGGTATAGGCTAAAAATGGTGGCCGGGGGGTTTGCCAATTTGGCAAGTGTCTGCACAGTTTATGAAATTGCCAGGTTGTCTACAAGATCTCTCTCGTTCTCTCTGTACAACACGGGCAATCATAAATTGCACAAGGCCTAGTCAAAGGACAAGACAAAAGGGCAGTGCCGAGGGGTCGTCAGCAGTGGAGTGGGTATAGGGGGGTATAGTGGGGGTGGGATCGGCAGAGGGCACGTGTGTTGCGTCTCATAAAGTTTGCGGCATTTTAAGCCGTAGCCCGGCTTACTTAGTAATCCTGCATAGAGAAATAATGAATGTGGCCCCTGGCCTGACGTCTTTGTGTATCTGTAAAAAAACACAGATAGATAGATGCTCAGATACATATAGATAGATTGCTGTGTGTCCGTGTGTGTGGCTGTGTGTGTGTGACTATGTGTGCGGCAAATCCCCATTTAATAGAACAGGCGTGAGGTTAGGTTGAAATTTGTGCAAAAATATGCTGCGGCTTATAAAATGCTGCCAACCGACCGCAAACTCAAATAGTTTTAGGCCCGCAGCAGATCCCAAACCCGCTCCAGCACCATCCAGCCGCAGTCAAGTCAACTTTGCTATCCTTGAGGCAACTTGAACCACAGCAGCAACACCTCCTCCCTCCTTCCTCGTCTCCGCCCCAGCCCCTGTACCCAGCGGCCACCGCAAGTGCTGACATTTTTTGGCCGCACTTTACATTATGCCCGGAGCAAAAACTAATTATATTAAAATGTCATGTAAAATTTTCGTGTGCTGGCAACGGTCAGAAATAGTTGTCACTGTATTAGTTAACTTAACACTGTGTGTGCGTGTCTGTGTGTCTGTGTGTGTGCGCGTGCTGGTGTCTTAATTTTTGGGTCCATTTAACGCTGACTTTGCCAAGTCAATTTTTCGTGCTGGCCAAAGCAGTTTTTTTGGGCCGCCAACTGAGCTTTGAACTACTTTTCAGAATTGCAAGAAATTTATGTTGATGAGCTGTAGAAAAGTTACTTTTGGCTCCAAAATGAACTGGGTCAGTTGGGTTACTTCTTAATCGATTCGAAGAATATAAAACCATGACATAGTCCCTGGTAGATGAGTAATTAGGCAATTTGACAATGAGAATCAGAGACTGAGAATTCCTGGACTGCACAGTATATGGACTTGGCAGTGTCTTAGTTATTTAAAATATATTGATATTTTGTAATCAACTAACTATATAATTTATATAGTTGAGGGATTGGAATAGTCAACTATATTTATTGAAACGAAGTATTTATATACCCCTGAAGAAAGTATTATAGTGTTGTCATGAGATGTGTAACGTACCACCTTATAAAGTATATCTAGATTAGCATCAACAGCCGAGTTTATATAGAAATGTTTCTATGCGAGCTAGTCTCTCAGTTTGTTAGCTATCATTTCAAAACTTTTCGTAGGTCCGTCTTTTTGTTTTTTTTTTAATACTAGAGTTGATTTCTACTCAAAGTACAGCAACGCATAAATAGGTAAGGTAAAAAAAAAGAAATTCAATTAAGAACAAAAACCAGAATATTAACTGTCACACAAATTTTATACTAACGCTTCATATACAAATCTAGAAACTCAAATTCAGTAAAGCTGTTGCAAAATTAATGATAATTTTTTTTGGTAATTCACAATAGATTTTCTATACTCTGCTAAACCCGTTTGCGGCCCTCTTCAACCGCCCCTGCCTTTATTGACTTGCAGATTGTTGTTGTTTAAAATTGGCATTTGTTATGCTCGACAGTTGACAGCTGATTGAGAGATCTGTAAAATAGGACGTAGCTTGACTTAATGGTTTACCTTTTTATCGGTTCATTTAGCTGAAGCCAAATGTGAAGGGTCACTGGGCAGCAAAACAGGAGCGCAGCTCTTCAGGCAATGGGGAGCCAATGAGCTTCAAGCGTACAAAGCGAGCTTATTTATTTAAGTGAAAGTGAGCACGATTTCGAATTAGAAGTTTTTCTCACTCTCTCCCTCTCTCTCTCTGCTATTTAGCTGACCAGCTGGTCACACTTTTAATTTTGATTAATGACTGTCTTAGAAGCTCCACATCATTTATATGCCTGACTGCGCAGCGTCAACCTGTCGTCCGGATAGGCCCGAAAACTTTGGGCCAGCTTTACTTACTTATTTTCGGTGAAGGGGGGGGGGGAGGGGCAAGGGGGGGCAATGGACAGACATTCATCGATTTGCCGATTTGATGAATTGTTTAATGGGATTTTGTTGACACTTTTTTGGTCGGGCGCGCAATTTCAAAATCAAACCTGTGCGTGTTTTCTGCTGCCTGCAGGACTTCTTTTACTTCTTCAGTCTTCTTATCCCTGTCTTGTTGTGCAATTTAATTAAAATTGTACATTGCATAGTTGCAGTCGGCCATACGATATAATCGCTGGCTTTTGTTCCGAGCTCCGGGTCGGGCCGGGCCGTGTGCGCAGCTTGTTCTCAACTTGCGTAAAGTTTATTTTTATTACTCTTTGAAGTAACATTAAAATTTAGTTGCTGTACGTCGACGGTGACTGCGACGTCGACGCTGGCTATAAAAACCCCAGCGTAAAACTATGCTGCACTTTATATTTTATTTGCAGACTTTCAGAAAACGGAACCAGTGCCAGAACCAGATCCACAGGCAGTGCCCTACCCAGAGACAGAGCCGGAGAAGGAGCCAGTGCCAGTGCCAAGGCGTTTCTGTTTCTTAGACTCAGCAGATTTAGCAATTCTATGCCAAAGTTGCTGCATTAAAAATACACAACGCGCCTCTGGAGAGCGAGAGAGAGGTCGGTTGGCGGGCGCTGCAGGATTTCAACAGAGTTGCAATTTGCCGGGGCAAGTGTTGGATAACAGCAAATGCAATGAATCGTTAAATTTAGCATCGTATTTCAATGCAATTCAGTAAAACGAAATGTGCTGCTGCTTCTGCTGCTACTGCTGATGCTGACAGGTGAATTGCAGCTGTCAGTCAAGAGGACAGCATTGGCGGAGGGGGGCGGGGTATCGGGGGTTGGGTCAATCCAGCAAGAGGATATTCCTGCTGCTTCATTTCGCTCATATCTTTTTGGTAGCTAGTTTTTGTTGGCAAATGATTTGTCCTCAACAAACTCACACACACACACACATTGCCAGCAGATCCAACAGTTTAGCAGCATCAGCAGCCTCCCTCTACCCGCCAACTCGATACCCAATCCGGGAGCCCCTACCTCGACCCTTGACTATTTGCAGCTTAAGCTACAACAACCCTTAAATGTTGAAATTTTTGCACAACTTCTGCCCGCACTTTGCACTTATTAAAAACTCGTACAGATGAAATAGAAAAACCATTTTAAGCGAGTGGGGGCGATGGTTGAGGTGGTTTTTGGGCGGCGGCAGCGCATAAATTGCCAGGCCAAGCATTTGGAAGGCCTAACTTTCTCGAACTAGGGTTAGGGCCATAAAAAACAGCTGCATACTTTACGGCATCGAGCATATGCTGATTTTATATGCCTACGCTCGTAGCCCCTGCCCATGCATTTGCTTCTGCTTCTACGCTCCAACTCACGCCCGCCGCCCTTACCTTACGCGGCCTTTTGCCACACGGGGTCAATTTTTATGAGGATTTTGGCATATTGGAAACAAGGCCAAAAGTTATGGGTATATTTTAACAATGTTTCAGAAGCAGAGGCGTCATTGCAAAGGGGGCTTACGAAAAGGAAATTGTCAGTGAAAGTATTCGAGTAGATTGAGTTATTTGACTGGGTTGCAGTGAGAGGCTTAGTCGAGTCTTAGACAGGAGTCTTGTAAGGAAAAGCTGAGTTTATGTAGAGTACATTAATATAAACAGCTTAAAATGAGCACATTTATAGTTTTTATCTTCAGGCAAACCCTTTTTTTATGATTATTAAACTGCGCCACTGTCTGGCAAAACGTTTGTGGAATATATTTTATAAAATCAATTCGATTTTTATATTTTATTTGGTATTCTTATTTTTTGCGTTATAGTAAAAATGTTAGTATTAATTTCCATATAAATTGCCCGGCTGCCTGCGTCCGTAATCCTATTCCTCCATTTGTGTATATGTGTGTGTAGTTGTGCTAGAGCGTATATCTATAACTGTACATTTGAAACGTTGAAATCAATTTGCACATATCAACAACGAAATTGTTTGCTCTATAAAGCCCCGCCCCGAACCGCCTTCATTCACCCTCTCTCATCTAATTCCCAGCGCCAGTCAAACGTGCGAAATGAAAAATCAAGGGGGGGGGGGGGGCAAAAAAATACAAAAAAAGAAACGTTGCACGCAAAGCAAAACTTGGCTGCAGTTTAACCAGTAAAACCCACAATCCGAACCAATCCAATTCAACCAGTTCTGGTTCTGGGCTCTGGTGCTATCTATGGCATCTACAAATTTCATTTCGTATGCCTTTAATCTTTGTAACATACAAACCACCCACAAAACCCAACCCACACCTGCGAACGCACAGCACAAACATAATTAAATTTATTTAAATTTTAGTCGAAACCCAGCAGCAACAAGCGAAATGTTGGCAATCCGGCAAATAAACAGAAATCCCAGTTTTATGGCTATAATGATACGATTTTTACGACTCGTCACGGCAGTCTATTTTTCTCTTTCTCACTATCACGCTCTCTCTCTCTCTATCTCTCTTGGTCCGTCTGTCTGTCTGTCTGTCTTTGCCAACGCCACGCAATCAAATTGTTTAAGCAAACATAAAACTTTACAAATGCGCCCAGAGACAGCGCTAAAAAAAAATAAGAAATATATCTATATATATATATATATATATATATATATATAAAAATCGCTGTAAATTTGCTTTACCATCTTGTAAAGCGCCTGGGTTTAGGAAAGAGGGAGGGGGTGGGGTGTTAGCTGATGCTGTAGCTCATTACAGCCACAAACCAATATGCTTATTGCTGCTCGGGCTATAAAAACTGTTAACGTAAGCGTAAAATGCTTTCAAGTGCTTCGCAAATCCAGCGACGACATTGCACTGGCAAATCATCTTGGCAAAGAGAGTGAGCAGGCGATAAATACTGAGAGAAAGAGAGGAAGAGAGAGAGAGAGAGAGAGAGAGACGCTCAGTGAGTGTGAGAAAACTCCATTTGGCGTTTTATAATGAGCAATGGCAAATTTAGTTGCACTGAAGGATGTTCTTGGCAACGATTTCAACACAAATTCAAGTGAGCTGCCATTTGATTGAAATTGTTTGTTGAGGCTTAAACTAGTTGTAATTGTAGGCTAAAGCCACGTGATATTCTTGAAAGGAATTTTAAATTTGCTTAACTTGTTTCATATTTATAGAACAACACGCTGAGGCTTGAACTCAAATTAAAAATATCGAGAAACTATTTATAATAATAGCTCTGCATAGATAGAGAAGTTAGTTAAAGTATTTTTGATTAAATTTTAAAATTTGTGAACAAATTTTAATCAACTAAAATTTAAGGCATTCAGCTTCTGTCGAGTAGCTTTCCAAAATTCAGTTTGCTCTGGGCTTAAAGCCTACTTTAAGAAATGCAAATTCTTTGCTTTTCTTTTGTGTTAATTTTGTGACCACACTTGAATTTTCAAGTGTCAAATTTGAAAAAATGTTGTGAATTTTGTGAAATTGAGGTAGGCAGGCGGCTGACAAGTGAAATTGGCCTGGCCAACTGCTAGACTTCTACTAGAAAGCCACACATAGTACGAGTATTTTTATTTTTTATTTTTCCTGTATGGTTGTGTGTGTGGTGTTGCTTGTTTGTGTATTTTCCACATGCTTGCAGTGCGCAAAACTCTGGCCAGCAACTTGTCGAGGCTAAAGTTTAACGCAAAACTTGCCAAATGATACCAAGTATTCGTAACAACAGGAACAGCAACAACAGCAAACAACTGCAACAACAACCACAAAAGCAGCTGCCTCAATGGCAACGCATTACCAACCAAATGGTCTGCATGTTTTGGCTGTGAACGCCTTGTAGCAAACTTTAAATTATTTACAATACTTGTACATTACAATGTCCTCAGATTTTTGTCCAAGACAGCAATTCAGTTCGCCCACAATCTCTCTCTCTCTCGCTCTCTCTCACGCACCCTGCACATTTTTCCCTATCTCTTTCTGCGAATATTATTCTATATACTTTTATAAAAAGAATATATATATATATATATATATATATAAGTACTATATATGTATATACTTATAAACCTGCGGCATTCGCTTTTGGTTGTTGCCAGGTCCCGCCAGGCCTCGACTTTTAACAGAGTCCCAAATCTGCACGAAAAGCCAAAAAGTTTTCATGCCGCCCAGAACAGAGAGAGAGAGAATCCCATTGTTAAGCATAAATCTTAAATAACTGAGCAAAATATTGCCATTTTTTCATCTTTTTATATTTAAGCATTTATTTGTGCTCACATTTGATTTTCAAACCCAAGTTAGTCATTTTGTTTATTGTGGCTCTATTTTAATTTGTCGCTTGCTTGGGAATGTATTTTTAATAGGTTTTAATATCGTAACTCAGGAAATACTTGAGCCTCCTTTTTAACAATCATTCTAGTATAATTTATTATATACTATTGTATTATATATATTGCTCTTAAGAAATAATTTACAATTATTATTATTAAAGGATTTGCGTACGTATGAAAAAAGTATATTAATTAAGTAGTCGAGTATTTTTATTGTATAAATTTGAGTATTAACTGTTTTTATATGCAAACGTTTTTTATATCTATATATGGATAAGTATCAATAGATATGGTCACATAGAGTATAATTACAGACTAAAGACAATCTCTTAGTTTAAATTTAAGCCTTAAACTGAACTCAATAAACCGAAAACAAAACCATAAATTATAAAAAAAAGTAATAAAATAAAAATACTATGAATAATAGTTATAAACATAAACGCGTTAATCATAAACGGTTGAAAATCGTGTCGTGCTGCGCCGCGTTGCAATATCCGTTAATATTAACCCCGCCGTTACATTTACAGATGCAAATTTTTCGGATTTTCCCTATATACAATATCTGACACGTAAGTTTTGCCCGCTGGCCGACGACGCTTCGGTAGCGTAGCAAAGTTAAGAACATACAAAAAACATACAACAAAAAAATTTAACATTTAATTTAAATAAAATGCATAAATCGAATTGATATGTTGGGTAAACTACTTTACACAGCGGCCGAGCGACAGGACAATTGGCATAAGGGCAGGGGGGGTAGCCGGGGGGAAGCTGCTGCTGCACAAACGATGCACATGACAATATTTTTGCTGCTTGTTTAACGTTTCGTGATTTTTGCCAGATTTTTAATGCCACACACACTCGCACTCACACACACACACAGCCAGCTGTGCCGGTTCCTGTTCGTATCTCTTGCTGTGTATGCAGCACGTACGCAACGTCTGTGTGCGTGTGTGTGGCACAAACAACATGCGGCGTCGTATTGACAGCATATTGTGACAAATATGTAAAAAAGAAAGAAAATGTGCAAAACACACAAACGCAAAAATAAATCGAATTCGTTGCTAAAGCAAAAGGCAAAGGGCGTATAAAGAGAACATGAACATAAAAATCAGTTGCCCAGTTGCAAGCTTAACAATTACAGCAAATCTGCCTCGAAGTTAAACCAAACCTGCAAGAGGGAAATAGCTTTTCCCTGTGAAACAGGCATGCCTATCGCTTGGATGATACATTGATTCAAGTAACAAACACGAAACTCATTCGATTTGCTCTAAGCTATCGCCAAATTCTCACTGAAAGCGATAGCAATGTATTTTACTACACCTATCGCCAATTTGTCGCCTAACTCTCTACCAGAGTGTTAGCAAACAACATACAAATGTTAGGCAAAGAAAAAACTGCTACATTAATGTACTCTAGTTCATGTGTATCGTCGAGCTATCGCCATGCTTTCTGCCTGGCGATAAAGATTAGCAGCGCGTCATTTGACTAGAAAATCCTATGCCTCGTCATTTGTCCTGTTTTTTAAATTTAAACTGAATCCTTTTACTAAACCTCAATTGCTGTTCTTTTGCACTTTCACAGATCCACCGGAGATCATCAGGAAGCCGCAAAACCAGGGCGTGCGCGTTGGAGGCGTGGCCAGTTTCTATTGTGCGGCACGCGGCGATCCGCCGCCATCGATAGTCTGGCGCAAAAACGGCAAAAAAGTATCGGGTAAGTCGAGCATTAGCCAACACTTTTTTTGGCAGCTGAGTAATCCGTCCATCCATCCATGCATCCATCCATCCATTCGTCTATCCCCGTACTCAACACAGGCACTCAATCCCGTTACACGGTGCTGGAACAGCCAGGCGGCATTTCCATACTGCGCATCGAGCCGGTGCGAGCGGGTCGAGACGATGCGCCGTACGAGTGCGTTGCCGAGAACGGAGTGGGCGATGCCGTATCCGCAGATGCAACTTTAACCATCTATGAAGGTAAGTGGCAACCCATTTATAGCCAAATGCAGGCGCCTTAATTGAAGCTGCAGATGAAGAGCGGCTGCGTGGAGCGTGTTGCCGGGGATGGCGGTGGGAAAGGCTGTTGGCAGAGCAAAGTTTTAGCGTAATGTAAGCAAAGTTCATACATTGATTTTGAATTAAAACTGGTTAAAGAACTTTATATGCCTTGGCGTTATAGCAACTTTGCCACCACATCCAGAACCCAACCCCAGTCAACCCACCACCCACCCCCCTTCGCCACTTTTAACTCTCCACACCCCTGGCAAGCCGTGGGCTAACTGCCGCCTGCTGTAAACTTGTTTGCCAGCTTGTTTGTGTGGCTTAAATTACTTGCCAAAATTTACTTTTGCTTATTTACAACTGTGCAAAGGATAAAGTTTTTTGGCCTAAGCCTAATCAAGTCTATGCCAAATAGCTATATACAGGCGTGGACCAGAACTAGAGGGGGAGTGAGGGGGGGGGGGGCTGCTCACTTACTTGCCCCGGCAATTGAGCTAATTTGCTTAAACCGAGCGCAAAGCCTGGCCCGAAAGTATTTATAATTTTGCACTAAATTATAAACAGCTAAAAGTTTCTCTTTGTATTGCTCTACGCAAATCAATAACAGGGACCGAGTAGGGGTTATCGTCGAAAGCGGTGAGGGGGAGGGGGCATAGATGGTTAAGGCTTTTGCAGTGTATTAATAACTTTTGCCGGTTCTGGCAAATTTTTAATGAGCTTTAAGTAGCCCACGTCTAATTAAGTGTGCAATAAACCAATAAAAATTAATCGCTGGCTCAAAAACAAAAAAACAAATTTTTTGCGCAGAAAATTAAGAAAAAATAAAACTAGTTAGCAAAAGTTATGCATAGTTAGTATTTAGCTTGAGTTGTGGATTTATAGCTTAACATATTTAGTGCACAACAAACTTATATAATACGCTTGGGCTACAGATAAACACAAATTTCATATCTGCAAAAAACTTGGAAGTTCTTCCCAAATTTGATTAAACATCAACTTATTTATAGTGCGTCGAGTGAAGTTGATCAAAGTTATGATAAAGTTATGGGTTAAAGTTAGAGACTGGGCGAAATGTCGTATAAAAGTGTATTTATTGTGACATAAACACGGCGCTGTAAAATTAGTTATAGACAGGACATGGCATTAGTGCAACTTGTGTAAGAGTATTTGTAGCTTAGTTATTTTATAGCAACATATTGATCCTAATAAATATTGTTCGGCAGGCTTTGGCCGGGCAAGGTTGTCGATAGTTGACCTTAGACTGGGCAAAGATATTTTTGATCCATTTTCATTTAATTTTCTGCACAAAATAATTATAAATTAAATAATGTGAATAATTTTCAATCTTTTACGCCTTTGGACTGAGCGTTCAGCATCAATCAGTCAGTCATTCAATCGGTCAGTGAGAATAAATTGTTTAATAGAAAAGGTAATCCTCTTCCCAAAAGTCCACTATTTGATCCCACATCTTGCATAACAGTTAGAGGTTCCAAATTGTGTAATATATCTATAGTAGTCTCTCATATTTATAACTCTCTACATTCCCTGGCAATTCGAAAGGAAATAGTTAAAAGTATAGAGTTTTTGGTTTTCCAGCACAAGCATATATTATTTGTTTCCAATTATTTTCGATTTCTGGCCTGGTCTTTTGCCTGTTCTTGATATGGCAGCCAGTTTGTAAACGGAAAATAATTATCAGCCAAGGTAAAAGGTTGAAATTTATGCACGCGGCGTATGAGTAATGTGCTGTACTTTATGGCCAGACTCTGCAACTTATAATTTACTACTGTCTACTGGTTGTTTGCGACTTGTTGTTATTGTTGTTGTTTTGTAGTTGGTTGTGGGGAGGGGCTGGGAGATGGGTCTGTGTGGCGACGTAACACCGCAAAATGTGTGAAAATTGCAGAGGGCCAGGTGCAAAAACATATTTTTGTTGATACACTCGCTCCCACACACACACACACACACACACACACACATCTCAGTTGCATACTCGGGTTTTTGCATTTTTAGTTGTTAATTATGCCAGTTGATTATGCTTTGTGCGCCCTGGCGCCAGGTAATTGGTGTGCATTTGATTTGTGGCCGCTTGTAACGCTTCTTGATGGAGCCCCATAGCGTCTCAAAGTGCTTGTGGCGGTTGTGGAACAACCCACGAAACGAGGGGAAGTAATTAGTGTAGTTTAGTGGGGACTACAAGCGAGCGATTTGAAGGTAAAAGTTGGGATTAACACGCCGCTCGTTTGTCATGCTACCAGGCAGACAGCTTTTTTTTTTTGGTGGACTAAAAAATTGGTATATACATAAATTAAATTTTGGGAAACTACCAAAATCGCTCCGCATATTACTTTATAGCTTCCCTTAACTCTTGCCTTAACTTTTATCCAGCTTGCCTTGCTTACTGCTGCAAATATATCATCACGCGGGGCAGTTTCTTTTTTGCCAGGGCAACATGCCCGCATTTAGCCCCATGTATATCCATCATCTATGCGAATATATATGTGTGGCATAATGTATGTATGTATCTCATATAACTCACCTGCAGCTGCACAGACGCCAGCAGCCTTAACAATTAATTGCTTTATGTAGCAGTTGCAAAGGGCTGCGCCATATTGTGATATTTACATCATCTTTATACCCTAAACAAAGGTAATGCAAACTATATCATAAAGTTTGCCAGACCACAAAGATGGCGCGTTTATCTCTTGGCTTGCAAATAAAGAGAATACTATTGTGAAAATTGTTTGGCGTCAGATCTTCGGCTGTATTTAAGCTATGCAGCAGGAAATTGGTATGCTGTTTAATTATTCTTAAAACAGCCCAAAAACCTGTTAAAACTCATACTTGGCAAATCAAAAGCAAAATAGTTTAATATAAAATTAAAATTTTCTTTAGTAAAGAGAAGTTTTATATTTTCGTAAATATTTTACGTATTTCAAATTTCTTTTGTATGTTCGTAAGGGTATACAAACTTCGGCTTGGCATACTCATAGCAATTTTCTGATTGTACTTTTCTTTTTACGCTCTCGCTCGTTGGGTTAAAGTTTTTGGTGTGATAAATCTCAATGTAAAAATTTGCAAAAACACACACACATCACACACACACACACATACAGATACAGATGCACGGACACGCGGCAGGCAGCAACGCGTTAAAATAAACGCGCCAATGCCAATAAAGGCTCACTGACACGCCCACCAAGACCCATTCAACCATGCATGTAGAGAGAGTGAGCAAGAGAGAGCGGGAGAGTGAGAGTGAAGAGTTGCCAGATCCGTCGATTCGGCGCCAAGCACGTTTGCGCTTCACGTGGAAGCATTTTTAATCAAAATTCCCAACAGGCTAAAGCAGCGCGAGATCAAAAACACTTGCAACGAGATGTGTGTGCGTGTGTGTGTGTGTGTGTGTGTGTGTGCGTGTTGCTTCTCTTATTACAACTCACCGCAAAGCCGCCATTGCCACCTTGTGAGCACACACCCACGCACACACACCTGGAGACGCTGGCGTTGGAGTCAGAGTTGTCGGATAGATTGCAACACCTGCAAATAACGTGACTACGGCTAGGCAGCTAGCAATATATCTGATGGCGATGTGGGCGTGGCAGCTGCAGTAAATCCTTTAGCTTCCAGTTTTATGCACTCCCAAAAAAATAAAACAAAAAAGAGTCCTTCAGTTAAGTATGCACGACTTTAAGATGCCCTGTACCTAGTTGTGGCTGTGCTTCTTCTTTTCCCTATATTTTCCTAAATTCTCGGTAAGCGTATGGCTTGATCATAATTGAATATATAGGGCCTGCAAAATGCTATATTTTCCGCTTGACAATTTCCTATTTCTACAGGGTATTAAAAGCAAAGCCAACCCGACCAGCAACCCACCGCGAACTAACAGCCACGACGACGCTTGCAAATTTTTTGACATGTTTGTTTTTTTGCGCTTATGCAAATATCGAAATAAAGATTAGTCCACACATCGTTGCAGCGCGCAAAGGATTTTGCACATGCCACCGCCGTAACACGGCAGATAAATTTCTTTTGTGGGCGTGGCACAGCCCCAACATCAGCCGCCTGCGTGAGCGAGTGTGTGTGCGTGTGTGTAGGTGTATATTTATGTGAGAATCGTTTAACTAACTGGCGGCGTTAGTCGCTGCGATTTAGTGCTAATGTGGAGCCGAGCAGCTTCTGCAACCCTCAACCCTTAGCTTCTGCCCCCGCTGACCCCCGACATGCCCTGCAGCTTGCCTAGCGCAAAATTTACTGTTTACAATTTGTTGGCTGATTGCTTGCGCTTTGCTAAATTTATTGCATGCTTTATTTATTTTTATTCACAGCCCCCGCCCCCTTATCTAAACCTTTGTCAAACCCTCCTTCTTCATCTCTCTACCTCTCTCTCTCTCTCACTCTCTGTGCGTTTTATTTCCCTGCGTATTTATTATAATGCCAGCCGTTCTGCATTATTATATTCGTATTACTACTATAAAAAAACAAACAGGTTGGAATTATGTGTGTACGCATTGTGTGCTCCTTGAACCCGCTGTTAGACAACATTTTTGATTTAAAATTGTAACTAAGTGCATAAAATAATGGCGGTATGATAGGATAAAGGTAAGGGGTAAAGCAAGTGGAGTTGTTGTGTTGAAATGTCAAACAGCAAACGGAAAAGCGCCTTGTGGTCTTAAGCTTGAGGATAATGATGTTTCTTTGATCGTATACAACCAATAATGTCGATGAGGTTTAAAAGAATCATGTATGTTAGTGGGTGTACTTTGACAAACAACAAGAGGAGCTTGGACATTATAAAGCATTCAAATTCGATAGAAGGAAGCTATATGATACAGTAGTCGGATGTTGTTAGGACTTTGCATAGATGTGAGGAGCATAGTAAAACTAATAAATGCCGAGCGTGGTCACGATCTCTCGAAAAACAAAAAGAACCCACTTTTCGACTGACCGTTCCGTGCAACAGAAAAAGGAACTTCTGCAAAGTTTCATGACGATAGCTTCAAAACTGAGAGACTAGTTCGCATAGAAACAGACAGACGGACAGACGCACATCGCTATATCGACTCGGCTTTTGATACTGAACAAGAATATATATACTTTATGGGATCGGAGATTTCTCCTTCTATGCGTTGCATATTTGACTACTAAATTATAATACCCTTTGCAAGGGTTTAAAAAACTCGTTGTCACCCAAATGATTATTTTTTACTATTAACCTTTTCGCCTGTTTGTACAAAATAGAGCAACAAGATTTGTTTATTTTGTTTAAATCACACTAGTTAATACTGCTATTCAAATCAGCAGTCAGGGCTTCAAATCCCTATCATCTATAAATACCTATAAATCTCTGTCAGGAAATTTTTTTGCATGCTGTTTATTTGTAAGCACAGCGAGCCATAAGCTAAAAATCAACGCCTTTCACATGTTCTATAAATGAGTTTTTTCAACTAAAATCAATTTCATTGAGATTCAAGTCAAGACCATGGCCCAGTCTAGACAGTATTGGCATTGTAAGTCGTAAATTGCAGCATTCGTGCCAATCTGCGTCTTGGCCATAAAAGCCAAACAATTTGCTTTTGAATTTGCTTACAAAAGCTGCAGCAGCTAAGCCACATCCACAACCAGGCCAGAAACAATATGCCCTGAAAAGCTGGCCTTCAACGCGTTGTTGCGCAAATAAATTTCATTAATTGCCAGCCAAAAATAAATAATAATAGCAACAACAACAAAAGGACCTTCGACGTCTTCCCAAGATTCATTAATCTCACTTTATAGTAATAAGCGGCTTTCGTGGTTACGGTTGGGCTTCTGTCGGGGGGCATGGGCCTTACCTACGCGCCGAGCCATTAGTTGGGCCTTGATTAAAAAGGCCGCCTGGACACTGTTGCTGTCTCGCTCCCGCTGCACTTGTTGCAAAGTCAAACGGCAAGTCTCAGTTAGGAGCCGAGTACAAACTTTATCCTTGGCATTTGCTAGCGACCGCCCATTGCGCCTCCCCCCCCCCCCCCTCGCGCCCCTCTGCTCGTGCATAGCACTTGGTCACAGACAAACATTGACAATACTCTGGGCGCGTTTAACTGGCCAACGGGCTGGCCAAATCCTCAACCAAAACCGGGTTCTGAGTCCTGGGTCCTGGCAGCCACTTGGCGCCGTTTGCCGTTTGCGGGCTGCCTAAAAAGTCATATTAATAATGAAAATTGTACAGTAGCGAAAAGTTTAAATGGGAAATTTTGCAGGCAAGTATGCTGCAGAGTCCAGCCCTGCAGCAATGCAGTCCCGGCGCCAAGCTGTGTGTGTGCCCATCTACACAGAGCAACAGAAAGAGAGAGTCCATGTACAATGAAGTGTGTGTGCATGAAAGTTATTGGGCTTAGAGCGCTTTGCGCTTAATATATGATATATGTAGCATACAGAATGGGGGAAGGCGCACAGAAATGCTGTTAAACTTAAAGTAAAGCCTGCAACATGAAGTTAAACAAAGTTATGCTAATATGCGTGTATGTATGTAAATGTGTGTGTGTACCGACTCCTACGAGTCGAACAACATTATGATAACGATCTGGAATTTGTTGCAAATTTCTTGCATTTGCCGGACCCAAGCACAATTAAAGCTGACAACAGGAAAATTTCTCAAAATGACACTCTCAAAGTTCAAGTTATTCAAATAAACAACATTTTAGTTGGGCTCAAGTGCAAGTTAGCCTCATTTAAGTGGCACACTTTTATGATAACGACACAGAATCTGGCTGAAATTTTTAGCCAAGCTTTCCCTTAGATAATTAAAGCAATTTCCTCAAAGTTATACCATATATCATGTCAAATGCTTATTATATGCCATAAAAATGAATTACTATTCAACAGTTCATATATTATGCGTAATGCGAAATTCATTAGGTGCTCGCTTAAATTTTATTTGGCTTGTGCTAACAGAAATTCAAGTGCCTGGCAAGGGAAACATATATGCCAAATATACTTATATATATATATAGTCCTACATATAATATGAGTGTAGCAATAACTAAGCTCTGACTTGGTGGCATGTGGTTGCCGAACGGGGCGTGCTGTCTCGCGTGTGTAACCACACGTAACTATCAAAGCGACTTCGTCGCCAGCCAACGTCTTAAATTAAGTAACACCGTGGCGCTGCCATAGAAATATAATGCAACCGTGAGAGCTGAGGTAGCGGCAGCCACAGAGAAACTTGGCCAGAAAATTGTTGCAGAGTAAATTGAAAAATTGGGGTGTACGACAAAAAGAGGAGCATGTGCAGCGTAAATGTAACGAACTACTTCTCTAAATAAAAATTGAAACGAATCAAATGGTAATTGAACATTGGCCAAAATAATTAAATGCAGAAAGAAGCGCAAGATAGGTTATTAACAATAATTTGGTTCGTTTTTTAAATTTCCGAAAACTCTTTCAACTAGCTTGTACCTAGATATAAGCACAGCATATTAATAAAAATACATGTATATAAGACATGAGCTCCAGCTTGAATGAGTAGATGATGCAACAAGAAATCCAATCTTTTAAATTTCTTCAACTTATTTTATTTTATCAGCTTTTTTTTTACCTTAGCTAGAGCATTTCATATTCAACGTAGCCCCAATTACTCATATGACAGCCGCCTGCCCATCAATAGACACTCAATATACCACACCCCTGTAACAGAAACGCCACCGCCGCCCCCTTTCGCCAGCTATTGGCTGCCACGAAAGTGCAAAGTTTTCTTTTCGGTATTAAAGTTTCAAATGTAATGACGTTAAATAAAATTGGAAGCGACTTCAAAAAATTGAACTTTTATTGGCTTCCGAAAAAAGTGAAATTACATTTATCTCCCTCTCGCTCTCTCTCTCTCTCTGCCTTTCTCTTTACGAAGGGTTTCAGTATCTATCTAGTATCTAGTACCTAGTGTGCATGTATAGTTTAAGGAGTATGCCATGTTTTACATTTGCCACATGCAATATTTCATGCCCGCCACCCCAACCCAACCCTAGCCCACAGCCCCACTAGAATGGAGTCCATCATCATAACAGCAAACGATGCGCTCCAAGTGCAGCCACGAAACTCGCATGAGAAACGTTTTTGACGCATTGCAGTGTAGCCACCAAAATGGATTTAATGTCTATGCCCGGGCATTTAGATAGGCCAAGGGGCGTTACACACATACAGTGCGAAAGAAAGAGAGGGGGGAGGGGGGAAAGAGAGAGCATGTGAGACAGTGTTAGCAAGATATGTGAGTGAGCCGCATAACATTTGCTGCTAAATAGTTGGCATTAGGAATTAGACTTGGCCCATAAGCTTAACGATAAATTGTAACAATTTATACTCGAACCAGAACTCTCTGACCAACTACTATATGAGACTTTATTGCTAGACAGCTTTAGGCTGTCTTGGCTAAATGCTAGCCAGAGCTCAAAACATAGTTAATGTAAGGTTGGATATACATTAGTTATAATTTATTAGCACTGAACTTGTAAAGAGCTAATTTTTGAAATGTTTAGGTATTTATACCTATAATACAGCTTCTCTTGGTAACTTGACACTAAATGCCCTACTATAATTTAATATGCTTTTTTATTTTACCAATTATTCCTTTACAATATACCAAAAGACACTTTACCAGCTGCACGATAAGACAGCGATAGATAGTCAAAGTCTTTTTTTCCCACTTTTATTATTAATAATTCCCAAGTTAACTGCACAAGTTTGTCAGTTGGAAGATGGCATGGCGATAGCAAAGCGATATCTTCTGTTATACGCCATAGCTGCTATGAAAACTAGCGTCTGTTTTTCTGAGTTATTTCCCTTTCATAGGCAAGAGCTGGGCTTAGGGTATGGCATTATAACCTATAATATTTTGATCTAATATTTTTCGTACTTATTAAAGCTAAGTCCCAATGCACTCTGCTGGGAGTTTGGCCTTATGGCACGGCCATATACTTCTATACGAGGCTGTCCTCTCATTGTGCACACAAAGCCAGCTCAAGCATAAACACACACACTCACACTCGCCTACACACACTTATGCTTTGTATATAATGTGCCATGTTTTTTGACAAATTCTTAAAGCATACTTTTGTGGGCGCGTCCTCTATTGTTTGGCTTTAGCTTTTGCTTTGACTTTGGCCTCACTCATTTTTGGACGCTTTGTTTGCCAACTGCATTGCCGAGTGGCCTTTGTTGTTATGCAGCACTGGCAGCTGCAACCACACACACACTCACAGTCACACACAGACACACACACACATTCACACACAAACACAATGCTATAACAGCAGCAGCAGCGGCGTCTACTGCGATTATTTTTCAGATTTCTAAATAATAAATGCTCAACGCAGCTGAATTGAAAATTAAGTAGAGTGAGGGAGGTGTAGTGGTTGATGCTGGTGGGGGAGGGGGAGGGAAGTTTGCTGAAATATATATTGTGCAATTTTAAAAGAGATTCGGAAATGTCTACGACTTTATCAAAGATATTACCATTGTTGTATGCCACACGCTACACACGTGGTTGCGCTGCCTCACAGGCAAATTAGATTGACTGATGGCTGTGGGTTCCGCGGGGGTGAGAGGCAGCAGCAGCAACAGCGGCAGCAACAACCCACCTACCCTCACCTGTACTCCACCTTATGCACTTGACATGCCAGCAGTTGCCCTGACATACGATGCCACTTGAGAGATATGTCTTTGTTTCATACTCTTCACATTTGTTGGTTTTGTTTCTGCTTTTGTTTTGTTTTCTGTTTGCTTATTTGTTTATTTGTTTCGTCTCTGTTTGCCTTTTGATATCTCAACTTGGGCGTGCGGCTTAGCGACAGGCGACGCATTGTAAATCGGAGCAATTCACTCAACAGGGGGTTGGCTGACAGCAGAGTGTGGATGGGGGGTTGGGGTTGGGGTTAGGGATCGCGTCACATGATATCTCGCACGCATTGTGGTTGTTTATTTATTTATTTTTTTCATTACACGTGTAACAAAGTTTTGCATTTGCTTTGAGCCTTGTCTCGCACATTAAAAAGCCAACAGAAAAAAAAGTCGCGCAGTTACATTTATTTGTTTTTTTTTTTATCATTTTTGTTTATTTGAGTTTTTACTTATCCAACGTGTCTGTGTGTCTGCCAAGGGTTGTGTCCTCCGGCTATGTGGGGTCATCCTTGTCAACTGCTTGACATGTGGCATAAATCGCGTAAAACGAATTGAAAGGCGTTGCCAATCATATATTTTTATGCCGACGGAAATTTCAATGAAATATTGAAGCGTATTCGAGAATATATTAAGATTGATGCCAACAAAAAACGGTCTTCAAATAAATAAAATGTAAAGGTAAATATTTACTCTTTAAACGTTACAATTATTTAAAGAAAGTTTGAGAGAGTTCTTTTTGAAATATTGATATAAATTATCTAAAAATGTACCTGACTATTATTTTTCTCAGCTTAGCTAATTTCTGAAATAATATCACGCTATATAAAGTCAACTGAAAACTAAACTAGGCAAAAGCCAAATTTCTCTTTAAAATGTTCCCAATACTTGGTGACCTTAATATAACGCCTACTCCCAGACTTGTGCGCATTGTATTTTCCGTAAATTAAATCCTTACAAAAGTCTAAAAGTCGCGATTCGTTAAAGAAAAAACTAAGAAGTTTGCCAGATTTAAAGAAGCGCCGAAAAGTTCTTTAGCTTCAAGCTCATTCTAACAGCCTCCCTCCCCTCTGTTTTCGCGCACTCCCATTGGATAAAGTCCCACTGCCACTTTCGCTCGGTTGATAAAAAAATGCATTTATCTTGCTGAACTTGCCAAAAAAGTCAGAAAAAAATTGGTTATCAGTGAAAGTAAAAATTTGCTGAGCTTAATGCCAAGAAATGTCAGATTTATCAGTGCTTAGTTCAGCATATTTCTAGATATATGCTACGGCTGTGCTTGCCTGATTAAACAAAGTGTTAAATGAGCTGCGAAAAAAGGTATACAATGCGCTGACCAACACTGGACAACTATGCCATAAAACGGACAACAAAGGGAAATGTCAGCTATTTGTATTGTTGTTGCTCTTATCACATGTGAAATATCGCATAAACTAAAGCAAAATGTCAAACTTGCAGTCGTGGCGCAAATGTCAAAAGGGTTGACAGCGCATCAGCGGGGCTGTGAGACAGGGCGGGGCGTGGCTTGGCCTTGCATGATTTACGATGGTCTATCAAAAAATGGCGACGCACAAAAGTATGCTATGCTTTTTTAATGTAATGCAATGCACAAAGCGAAGCGAAGCGGCGGCTGTTAAAAGTTAATCAGTTGTTGTTGTTGCTGCTGCCGCCAGATGAAAAATGGCTCAAATGCTTGGCTGACATTTCATTAAAAAAAAAAAAAACAAAATTCCAAACAAAAAATAACAGAGCGAGAGGCGTAGAGGAGTGTGAGAGAGCGCGACAGCAATGCCAACACTTACACAGTCAATTGCGCAAATCTCAGACGCAGCTGTAGATGCAAATGGTTAAAAGAATAAGAGTGTAAGAGTGTGGCGAGAGAGTGGGGAGTGCTACGTCTTATAATACCCTGTAAGAATTGAACGTAAAAGGAGGATGTTAAAATTGTAATTAACGGGCAGAGAGAAGCAACTCTGAACACGTTGGATATATATAGAACTTACCTAGCTTCTTTGCCATAATTAAATATAGATTTCTACTCTTGCTTTGTGTTTTCAATTTTGCAATTCTTGGGAAAATCGCATAGCGCATTTTTTTGCGCAGCTTGCAGGGTATCCCCCAGCCGATCAGTCTTACCTAGTGGCACACACATATATTCTGCAGCTCGATTATAATTTAATCTAGTGTGGTATGTGTGACAAACTCACGATGTGCATGCGACGTGACACAGTCGCCATTTTTCACAGCATTCCACTCTGCATATGGCTTAAAAGAGGAGGGTAGTGTGGGGAGCGATGGGGGAAGATGTAAGAGTTCTGGCAGCAGAGGGATGGGGGTATCCACAATGACAAGGACCTGCAATGTGGCATGTGGCGAAATAGAAGTGTCTGTCATTTTTATAAATAACATTTGCTATATGGCAATGCAGAAGTGGATGTGTGTGTGTGTGTGTGTGTGAGAACAACAACGACAACTCTGGCAGTGTGTCATTGCCACTAGAATCTAAAAACAAATGACAAAAATGTCAACAATTTTGTGCTCTACGCATTGTCATAACGACAATAAAGCAAAGGCCCTACACCAGCTATTTCTGCGTATGTGTGTGTGTGTGTGTGTGTGTTCGAGTGTTGGTAGTGTGCTTATAAAGACCAATAAATATTTGCAATTTCCAACACCGACAGAAATGCGACGCACAATTAAAGTAATTACACAGCTAGCAAAAGGAATTTCTGCTTTTGTAGTTGTTCAAATTGTTGTGTTTGTTGTTGTTAACTGTTGTTGCTGCTGTTGTTGTAGTTTGTCATTAAGCCTGCAATTAAGCCATTTATGCGCAGGCAGCACAAAAATGTTAAGCACTTGCCAGCCAGTCAGCCTGGCAGCCGAAGTCAACTAACTTTGGCCTGAACTTGAATTTTGCTCCTACAAGCCGCGCAGCTAATTAAAGTCGCTTAAAGGCGAAACTTCAACCTCTCTCTGATGATGATGACGGTGATAATGATTGTTAGTGGTGGGAAAGAAGTTTACGCTTTTGGCCCAGTCAGCATTGTTTGTTCTTGTTGCTGTTAGCACATTCCAAGCCTCTGAATATCGCTTGAGTGTGGCAGCTAATGAGTGTTATTCATGAAAAGGTAATCATTCACGTTAAGCATTGTATTTCCAAACGCGAATCTAACTGCTCAATTGTTTGCAAGCCTAGAAACATAAAACATTGATTTTTCGCTAAGGAGCAAAGTAGATTTTTAATTTGCCAAAATGACATAATTATATTTCTACGGAAAAGGCATACTTTATATAAGTATATTTGGCATGTGCAGATAATTAGACCCAGGCACACAGCTCGCTTTCTCTCTCTCTCTCTCTCTTGACAGCAATTTCGTTAATTGCATTTTGTGTGACATTCGCAAATGTTTTGCTGGCTGCATATTCTGTAAGGTATATTGATTTATGCTTGAAAATTTGCAAGCGTTAACATTTGCAATAAACATGAAACAAATGAATGAAAATATTTTGTATGGTTCTAGACTTTGTTTAAAGTACACAACTACCGCATTTTGTTAAGTTTTAATTTTTAAATTAAAATAGAAAAAAGTTTTTTAGCTTGCATATCATTAGATACTCTACGCAGTCTCACATCTACGCTGTGTTCGTTTTGTATACCATATTTTAGCACGCTCCATTCCCCTCCTCATACTTTAGAGCATGTCATAACAATTATTTTTCACAGCTAAAACTAGCTTTTAACTTTTTCAACAGCATGGCAAAAACAACAAAAAAATAAATAAAAAACATATATCGCTCGACTCTTTTTACATTCAGCTCGAGACGGCACAATTTCAGTGCTCTACATTACCATACTTTCCCGATTATGCGAACCAACTTATGCCAAGCGTTTTGCCCGGGCAACTGAGCAGCAGCAGCAACAACAACAACAAGTGGAGCAAAATGCAAGCCGCTTTAAAACCTTCCGCTCATTATAAAACGCAGTGCCGCACATCAACCTCATCTGCTGTGGCATGTCTCACAGTTGCCCCACGGTACAGCAACAGCAGGCAGCAGTGGCAGGCAGGCGTACGGGGCACCATGCAATGTTGCCACACGTTGTGCTTTTCATATTTTTGTACAATGAACGCCACTAGCCTTGAGCCAGCTGCGGACCGTCTTCTGCCCTCTACTCCATACGCTGCTGACTCTGCCATGTGCAACTGTCGCTGCCAGAATCCCCATTTCCTTCCCAACCCCCTTTACAGCCCTTTTGCGGACCATCTTTTGCTTACAATTAACCTCAAAAATGAGTTTCCATTAAAAATGCCCCACAGTCATCGATGTGTCCTGTGTTGCATATGCATGTGTGTGTATGTGTGTGTGTGTGTATGTGTGTGTGTGTGTTTGGGCACACACAGCTAGCAACATTTTCTTCTTCTTTACCTGCTGCTGCTGCTACAGCTGCTTGCATTGTCCTCTTCGGGTCCGCCTCCTCCGTCTGTGGCAACTTTACGACAACGCCACGTGACGTATGTTGAGCTGTCAGTTGTGTTAAATGTGCTGCGCGTTGCATTGTTGTTGTTGTTGTGCTTTTCATGGTTAGCTTTTCGTTTTTCTTGTTGCGGCTTAAGTCTGCACTTTTTCTTCTTACCAAAAAAAAAAAAAAAAAACAGAGAGAAGAAGCGCATTATCGAAATTGTTGTGATTGCGTTTTGGATCAACTACCAAGAGATAAGACCAGCTGAGCCTGACTTTATATATTATATAATGTCCTTTATGTAATGTATTTATTGAACATATAAAAGAGTTTCAAATCATCTTGCTCCAGCTGTCACTCTGTAAAATCAATTCCTTTGTGATTCTAAGATTTTCCTTGTTAATTTTCAAATATATTTGAAACTTTCACATCTACAGAGCGTATTTATGTCTCTCTCTTTTACCTTTCTCACGAAATGTATAAAAAATTGAGATGTCTTTGATCCAATAAAATATTTGTGCTCGATCAATATTAAGGAATCAGTCGATATGACCATGGTCATCTGACTGGGAGAGTTCTGCCTTTCTTCTGTCCACTTTATTGCAATTAAACACTAAAAGCTAAAGTTCTGAAATTTTGTATATACATAGATGCTCATGAAGCCCAAATCGCTGAAGTTAGTTTCAAATAATATTAAACTTTTTGCAACACAGTCCCTTAAAACTATAAGAAAAAAATTATACAAATAAAAATCTAATAATATAATATATATTTAAACATTAATAATGATATATGCTCTATCAAAACTTAAATTTTCCCACAAATGAATTATATTTTACTTAGCATTCGCCCCTGCCCTACTCCATGGAGTCTATAAATTAACAAGTGCTTCTTGTCATAGCATTATGTACTGCAACTATCATTCCTAACTTCTGCTTTTCTTCTGCTGCAACTAAATGTGTCCAATGCAGTTGCTGTCAAGTTTTTCGTATGCTGTCCTATTTATATGGCCCTGTCTGTAGCTGTTGCTCTGGTTCTGGCAGTGGCTGGCATTAGATTAATAATTCCTCGACCTTAGCTGGCAAACAATTTAAATTTCTTTTGCCGTGGCAAAAACAATTAGACGCTCGATCACACTAATTGCTGATGCATTAATCTATTGATTTCACTCCCACACACACACACACATACACACATGACATAACCATACACACTCACACACGCGCGCGCGCTCACATGAGCACGTCCTTTTGGTTTCGGGGGCGGAGACTTGACCATTTTAAATTGAATTTTAAATTAATAAACGTTGCGGTTGCATCAAGAATTACAAATTTATACGCGTCGTGCTTGGCATCGTCTTTGTTGCAATTGTTGTTGTTGTTGTCGCCGTTTGTTTTGTTGTTGTTGTTGTTGTTGGCAGCGTTGTTCGCGTTGGTTCCTGCCGTGCGCCTGGCATTCTGGCCAAATCTATGCACATTTTTTTAGTCGCTTGGCCTTCTGCTTGTGACTCTCTTTTCTTCTACTTTTTTCTAGTCTTTTTTTTTGTAGTGTTTACCCTGTAATCTGTTTAGGAGTGTGGTGTATATGGCTTTTAGGTAAGGTATTTGCCAGAGTATGTGCTTTTGAAAAAGTTGCCATGTTCTATTTATTGTATTTTGTATTTAACATATCGGAATGAAGAGTTATTAATCTCTTTAATTTCTACATCCTTGCGCTCGCTACAAGAAACCTGAGGCTAATTTGCGAGTGATTACTGCACTTTAATTTCTATACTCTAACGACCGCTAAATGGCGCCTTTTAAATTCTATTTTGTTTACCTAGAATTTATTTCATATGAGATCTCTTAAACAGCTGCAGCTTTTAGTTCTCTACAGGATATCTCTGAGTCGGTGTTGCCCCACACGCTACATAGTTTAGTTAATTCTTTTGTTGCATATAAATCTTGGTTTAGCCGACCGACTATGCTCTGCTTGCCCCATGTCCCCGTGCCATGCCCCCTGCACTTGCCACAGCCTTGCGTGGCAGTTTGCATTTCTCTTCTTTTCTTTTATTCACTTTTGTATCGCTTTCTTCTGTATTTTTTGTTGTCTTGTTTTGTTTGGCATGTTTTGCTTTTGTGGTTTTAATTCTATTTTCACTATAAATTGTTTCGGTGCGCTAACATTTTACAAGACGGCGAGCGTGGAGCGGGAGCGTGGAGAATGGAGCGCGCCGTGCGGCTGCTGGCCGTGTAACCGTCTGCATGTCCGGTGCGTCCGTTGTGGCATGCAACTAATTACATTTGCATATCTATGGCCAAGTGGAAATGCGACGCAATGATACAGACCCACAGCACATCCTTGGTTTAGGTGGCGGCTTGAGCGGTACAAACTGCAGTTGCCCAAACAAAAACAGCCAAACATCAAACTCGGCCGCTTTATCTAGAGTAGACCGTGCCGCTTTGTGGCCACAATCAGCATAATTATAAACTTTTCTTAGCATTTGCTTACGCATTCGCTTTATGTCTATATAATAAGCACGAACAACAACAATTGGAACAACCCAGCCAAACAACTTTGTCTCGCGCTCGCCAAAGCAAGCAATTAAATGTGCACTTGGCGGGTGGCTTTCGGGTGTGGGCGTTGTGCTTCTTCTACTTCTTCTGCGTATATGCAGCTGCCATCAGACTGGACATGCCCACATGCACGACTGCCTCGTCGCTAGACTGCGTTGAGCATTTTGTTAATTAGTCTATAATTAATAAAAAAAAAAAACAAAAAAATTGTATTCCAGCAAAAGAAAACTCAGAACTGGCTTTGATTGCTTAGTATTTGTTGTGCCAAGAGCTTAATGTTGTTGTCATATCTACACCACACCGCCACCCACCACCCACCACCCACCACCCTGCCCGCTCCCTATTTGTTGTTGGCATTTTCAATTAATTGTGTGCCACTTGCCAAGTTGTTCATGCGCCAAGTGCGCATCAGCAGCAGCGGCAATAAAAAAAGCGCATTTAATCGCAAATCAGCGCCTGAAGTGGGCAACTGCCTCGCCCACTGCCCACACTTAAAAATGCATAGAATGAGTGCATTTTTTCATGTTCTGAATTATTTCCAAGTGGTGGAGTTAAATGCGTGGGTCTATATATATAAATAGGGTAAAAGTTTGTGAGATAATATTTTTAAGCCTGGGCTTTCATTCAAAGGTGCTTCAGAACTCACAACTCGAATATTTTGTAAACTAGGCTGCTTTAATTTTGTATGCGGGCTAATGAGAGTTTATATGATTGACATAAATATTATACTGCGATTTATAGACTGATTTTAATGGCTTAAAGACAAATTTAAGAATTTATGAAGCTTAAGAGAGAATTATATATAAATTGGATATGAACTTACAAAGTCTAAACTTTGAGAAAAACAAGCTTATGTCAATTTTAAAATGGAGCTTGGGGACTTTTAAAAAAATTTATAGCACAGAGTAAAACACAATGTATAGGCGTGTATTAAAACTCGGGAAATATTCAAAGCTTACTTCCCAAATTGTAGTTTTTGGGCATATGCTAACTGTTAGATATACATATATGTATCAAGCTTAATATAATTATTTTAAAATCAGTAAAGAATATTTAGGAAACTATGAAGTTCAATAAATAATAAAATCAAGTTAATCTACCGTCTATCCTATTTTTAGGTACAACAAGCAAAAAGGGGGACATTAGCTTGGTGTATATAAATAGATTTATTTGATTTAGTCACTTGGAACCTGCCTACGAAAGTTTTCAGCGTAATGTTAATATCCATTTACTGCATACATTAGCAAATACATTAATGACATTTCATAGATTTACATGGCGTGGGCGCGCACATCAGAAGGCCTTCAAATCTGATCGGCAACCGAAGCATTTGGTGTGAATTCCCAATGGACACAGTTGCGGTTGTCTGCCACAAACTAGTAAATTAATCAAATGAACTACCTCGGAATGTAATTAACATAGACCTCTAACAAACGCGACTGACTGGGGACATACGGAGATATAAGGAGATTAATGGCAGGAGGGCTAGAGCTGAATGGCATACAAAAGCTAATTCTGACATGTGCAATAAAACGGGGCACAAAAGTTAATAAACCTAAAAGCATGCGACCAATAATGTTTATAAATTTAATTATGTAAATGCGCGACTATAAAAAAATAACGCAAACAAACGAGCAGTGGGAGGCGGCGAGAAGGGGCAGCAGCTGAACATTGAAAAAAAGGCAAAAATTTAATAGATGTCAAGCACAAATTGAAATGCGAATACGAATGCCAAAACAACCAAACAACAAATCTAGTGAAAAAATCGCTCTTTGGATATATATTAAAAAGCGAAAGAGCGCAGAAGTTGAATGGGGTAGAGATAGGGGGCTACGAACCCTATTGAACCCATCGCAGAGAAACAGCCAGCGAGAGCGAGAACGAGAGATACCTAAAAACTTGATGTGCATATGAAATTAATTAAATTTTTTCGGATTGTCAGGTCGCGTTATGCATTTAATGTCCCTGCTTTATGGCTGTTACCTTCAGAGCAAAAGAGAGCGAGACGGAGAATTGGAGAGAAATATATATTTATATATATAAATGTAGCTGTGCATTTCCGTTTGGTTATTAGTTTTCCAGCGGCATTTCCGGTATTTTTATGTGCGCTCGTCCACGTGTATGTGGTTTAATGGCCACGCCTGTGTGTGTGTGTGTGGAAATCAAGGCTGGACTTTTTTATTGCTGTTGTCATGTTACTGTCTTCATTTAACTTGCAGCGGTTAATTAAAACAACAATAAAGCCAAAATATGATATGAGCTACATATATGCAAATGTTTAATGGCTACTCTTGACTCTTTAATGCCACAAAAGAGATTTATATGTGTGCGTGGGGTTAAAATATTCAGTTAATTAAATTTATAATATATGGTGTAATAGATCAGACTCTGTTTATTTGCTAAAGTTGCTAGCCAATATAATTATTCCGAACTTTTTCAAAAGTCAGATAACAGACAAATATTGGATTGCAAGAAATATCCCCTTTTTTCTGCAGAGTCAAACAATTTCTATAGACTGAAAAATACATTAAAAGTGCTGATAAATGCGACACTCATTAAAATTAAATCCCTTTTGCTTTTGTACTACTTAATAATATTTAATAATCATGAAAAACATTTCATAGCGTACTTTACGGCGTGTGGCCGAGCGTGGCAGAGTTGCCAACATGTGTCGAAATTAAACAGGTAGATGGCATTACGCTTTTACTGCCCGTTGGCTGTAAATTTTATGAGCATATTTCCAATAAATAATACATACACGCACATACCCACAGATACTACCACACACTCTCATATATTTTACGGTTTCCAAAAATAAGCAAAAGGGTGGCCACTCAATTATATGGCCTAAAATGGTGGTTTGGCTCCGGGTGCGTTGGCCACGTTTATTACGTAAATGCAATTATGCAACTTTATGCAAGTCTATTTGAATGTTTAACATGTCATTTACATATGAAAGATTTAATGGCAGCGTGCATTGAATTGAAATTGCAAAAACACATGATGGCCATACAGAGCGGGTACTGTCCGCTGTGTTTGGAGGGGGAGTGGCGGGGCGGAGTCATACAACAAGCGTAACAAAGAGCCAATTAAAAGGCTAACAGTGTGCGCCCATGGCCCAAAGTTTTTTAATTATAACTTTAAATTCAAAAACATTTAAGCCCAATGCGAATGCAAAACGCATAAAAACTCCTGTTTTGTTGCCCATAAAAGTATGCTATAAAGTCGGATAAATGTGTGTGTGAGCTTGTGTTTGTGTACACACACACGAGTGACCATAACGGTAGCTGTCAATGTATTGGCTCTGTAGCAATAACTGCTGGTTGTACCCTAGAAAAAGACAACAATTATCTTACTGCTAATTGTATAGAAGTAGTTGACTCGATCTTATATAGGAACAATCTTTATGCAAGATCTATATTAATTATACATATATATTATTTAAAAAGCATGAAAGGGGTAAAATATATCATAGCTCTTACAACTATGCTACAATAAATTCCAGGATTACGCACATGAAAGACGGACGGCTTAGAAAAAGTAAAATAAAGGACAAATACACTTATTTTTATAAATCTATTTTAATATTGTACTTTAGTAGCACAATTAGCTGTGTAAACTATGAAAGCTTTTGAAAGTATATTTCGAAGAATCGAATATCTTTCGAGAAGCATAAAATATATATCCTACGTGACAGAAAATAGTGCTAATAGTAATAGAAAATTTAAACTTTCTCCAATAACTTTGTTAAATTCAATTAACTTTTAGTTTTTGAATCCAAATTAATTTTAATTTATATTAATATTTTATTTTTTATTAAATTTACTCAAAAGTTTAAGAATAACTCTCAGCAATATTGTATAAAAGTCTAAGCCCATCCATTGATTCGCTTTAATTTTTATTTTGTGAATATGTAAAGTAAAGGATATCTTCTAGTCCTTAACACCTTTGCTCTTTCAACTCAATATAACTCTTGTTGTATTTGCTCTTAATGGCCGGCATTGTTAATTGCGTGCCATAAATCTGTGTGGAGCAGTCGTCCTCGTCCTCGTCGTCGTCGCCGTCGTCAACCTCAACCTCAAACTGGAAACTCGCATTGCCAGTTTTTCCCATTTTCGTTCACATAACGCATATAGTCATTCGTATAGTCGTATAGTTGTAGTTGCATATATATATATATTTTATAACTCCCCGACTACCTTCTGCAAAGAGACAGCACCAAAGGAGTAAAGCAAACACGAGCAAATAACAAACAGACGAATGGCCAGACAAAGTAACATGTTACATGTAATTAATTTCAAATTATTTATACATGAACGCGCGTTGCCCCGTAAAACTGAGCTAACAAATAAAAACAACAACACCGGCAGCAACAACCAGGAAAAACTTTGGCTCAGCCTGCGGCGATGTTCGCACCATGCGTTGTGCTCAATTAAAGCCTGACCAAAGGGGCAGTCAATAAAAACTGTGAAATAGCCAAAGTCATAGTCATAGTCATTCTCTGAGCTTGGCTTTCAGATGCTCTTTGTAGATAATAAAACAAAGAGTGGATTGAAAGAAGTTGTCGAAATAAGAAGAGGTTAGCATAGAATCATTAACTCTCTTGAAAACCCAACTAAACAACTCTTTTTTTCATTTTCATTTTACTCTATCTTGACAAGTCAGTGAAGAGATCAATTCTTCTTACCGAACCAACAAATAATCATCCAATAAATATTATAAATGTGCACTTTGCCATATTGTTCTTCCCCCTTCCTTGCCCTAATACATCTTCGCTCCCATTGCTCTTATACTTTCTCGTTCTCTACTAGCAGAATGTAGAATCTTTACGAATACAAAAGAATAAAGAAAGGAAAATGAAAGATTATAGAAAGTTCAATTTTTTACTCGCTCTCTTTTCCTGTCCACTCCATTTCCCTCTCATCTTTCATTTATTAAATCATTTTTTGTTTTGCATTCGTAAAGATTTTACAAGCAATCCTGCTTAACTGCCATATTGAAAGACCCAGCTAGTATTCTTTGCATAGTTGGTAACATTTTTTTCGGATTATTATCAGATGAAAAAGTATTCACTTAAATTTTTTGAATTCATATATTCGTTGGGTGTGACCAAATGTTTTTGTTTTATATATCCGTCTTAATTATGAACAATATTCAGACGCATACACAAGAATTTTATTTATATTTATTACCTGCCTTTATCTTTATTATCACCTCAACCGAGCTGACATTTAAGCTTTGATTGTGACGCACGCCTTGCCGCAGCTAATATGCCCCTTCCCTTCTGAATCAGCATTCCCTCGTGTAGGGCATAAAATGGTAGCGTACAAGGTCGTAAAGTCGCAGAGCAGCGCCTTTTGGGGTTTTGGCTTGAGGTTTTGGTTTGGGTTTCGGTCTTCTCTCCGCCGCTTGCCCAGGCTTTGGTCTTTTTGGCTGTGACGAAAGACCGCAAAGTATTTATTTGTTAACTGGTTTAATGACAGCAGTGCCAAAGCAGTTTCCACGCCTCTTTGGCGGTAGGGGGTGTGGCAGTGCCCCATAAAATGCGTGCGTACGCACTTTTTGCCACAAATGCAATTGCTGTTTGTGTATATATGTGTGTGCGTGTGTAAATCATAGCATTTTGGCTTTAAGCGTTAAACTGCGCAGCATTAACTGCCTTTTCCGCCCAGCAGGACATGCCAGCTCTCAGGTAGGAGCAGCAGCCGTCGGAGTAGGGCGGGGCCCACAGCACAGCAGCTGCGTTCCAATAAGCACATAATTGAATTCTGATCATAAATTTGCATTATGGCCGTGGTGCGCGGCGGTTTCTAGAGGCTTCACTGTGCTTTGCTTTGGGTTTGGTTGGGTTTCTTTTTTTTTTGCTGCTGTGTACGCAGCACGTGGCTTATAGCATAATTTTACCCAAAACGCACATTTCAGTTTTGGGCCCAGCGCCAGGAAAGATACTCGTAAAAACGTGCTGCATGTAAATAGTCAAACAAAAAAAACAGAATAAGCGGGCAGCTGGATGGATGCCAGTGTAAGGAGTAGAGTAGAGTGGGCAGGCGCATAAAATCCCACGATTTATGTCCGAAGCACCTAAATAACAATTGACATTGGTTCGGTGGTCAGTTGTGCACTCAGCGATGGGCTTGATAGGGTAATGAGACAAACAGAAATTAACTTTTAGACTATTAGCCAGCGGGAGGAAATACGTTTTTGTACAAGATTGTAGATTGTATTTAGTTATATTAATTCTATCTATTGTTATTGTAGAAATAGGCAATGGTATCAAACTACCAAAGTAACTGAAAAGTCTTCTATTGCTTTTGATTAAGACAATATTACGTTCATACTCTAGTCTGTTGCCTAAATGACTAGGTCATCCACCAGGGAATACATCTAATTAAGGTTATTCTTACCAGTTCGTTTGAGGCACATATATTCACCATAATAAAATTTGAATCAGTTCCTTAATCAAATTTCCACCTTTCATTAACTTTATATTTTAACACTTTACTCATTAAGAAAATATTGACAGATACACGATTTTACACAAACTGAAAGCATTTCTGGCAAATTGACAGTCGCCAGCTTGACTCAATATTGATCTCAACAGAAACAAGATGACAGGTTCACTTAAGAGTTGCACTCACAGAAAATACCTTAGCATTTCCAGTTAAAATTTCTTATTACGAAAAACGAAATCTCAGCGTGACAAGTCTAGATAGTTCTTTCTTGATATAATTGATTTAACAACAAAGAACACAAGTTTACAATTTTAATCATCCAAACAAGTTGACAGGCTCAGTTATGACCAAATTTTATGTTATTCAACTTTCCACAGTAATGCATATTTTTTTTTTACCAAATAAGCAGCCATTTTTAGTTGCAAACAAAATAAAAAACAAACAAGTTGGCAGCTGTACTTGAGTTATTAATTAGACAAAGAAGTTAACAAGCCTAGTAAAGAGTTGTTCTTACTGTAAACAAATTGGCTGCTACGCATTAAGAGTTTTTAATGCAGAAGCTGGCACTTCCACTCAGCACAAATTGGCATAACTACTTTAAGGATACCTTCAAATATTAAACTAGTTGGCAGCCTGCACTTAAAAGTTACTTGTTCAACGAAGCCAAGTTGACAGCTCCGCAGCCACATTAGTGTAATTAAGTAATCAGCATTTGGTTACGAATCCTTGGTCCCTTTGAGATAACTCGTGAAGTCCCTTGTCTGAAGGACTTTTCCTGCTCCCTAACTAGAAATGCTTGCTTTTTGTGAATGTGTACTCGAAATGTGATGTGTCCATCGAATCCATTGAGTGTTGTTATTCAAATATGCAGATGCCTACAGTTGCTACGCACTCTCCCTCTCTCAGCAGCTGCTTATTCCCAAAACACACACACATACATACACTCGAGCCATGCTATTATTTATATTTTCATTTTCAAGCACCTGCAGCTATGTAAGACACATGCTTAAAACATTTTATTGCCAGACATATTTATATACTAGATTTATCTAATTGTTTATTAATATCTTGACTTGCGGCTAACAGCAACAAAAACAAGCAGCGCTTCCATATGTACATACATATTTTCTGTGCGAGTCAGTCAATATTTCTATCTATCTATCTGTCTATATATAGATATATAAATAATGTGCGCCCATTTAAGGGGCGTGTTCATACATTTCGCATTGATTGTTTTCAATATCGTACAACAAATGTGCCTGTCAAAAATTAATCACTTGCACTTAGTAGTAAACACACTCACACACACGCACACACACACATAGACAATGCCTGTTACACGCATTTATAATTGAATTTGGCTTTTGTAGTTGTTGTTGCTGATGTTGTCGTTGTTGTTGCTGTTGTCGTTGTCGTTGTTGTTGCTGTTGTTTTGACGCTCTCTGTCCAACTTGGCAGCTCGGCAATCGATAGGCGGGCGATGCGCGCTGTGCCATGCCTGGCAGTTGGCAACTGGCAGCACGCAATTTATTTTCATTTCTCTAATAGACTTATTTAGACACACACCCACACGCACACACACTAGCTAACACACACACACACAAACACTCTCACCTATACAACGTTGGCTGCCAATACGCGTGTGTTTCGTGATAAATTATTTGTAATTTATTAATTTATTTATTAATTTCGCCGTCTGTTTTGTTTTGCCTGTCTGCATCGCTGCTTCTCTCTGTGTATTTGTGTGTGTGTGTATTTTCTTTATGCTCTTATTAGGGCATATTTGAGCCCTGTTAACAATATTACACGCCAAGCTGCTTATTTTGAAGCCCAATAACTACTTAAAGTACTCGTTAGCTTATTTCGGAAATTTCATATAATTGACTGCCCAGAATTATTCCATTATGTGAGCTTTTAAAATGTATTTTGAATTATTACAAAATCCGAATAAAATCTACTAATAAAAAAGTTATTTTTATTCATAAAATAATTTAACATAAATCCATTAATATATTTGATAAAGATTCAAATCAAAGATAGAGAAAGTTGATAGGATCCTATATTGTGTATTTGAATTATAGAAACATTTGCTGCTCCTTTATAAAACTTATAGGTATTATTTTCTTTTATTCACGCTTTGGTAGCAGACATGCGGGCACAACAAAAATCCGTGTTTGATTTGCAGGCTAGAGTAATGATGTGTATCTTAAAGATGTTGTATATCCATGCCAAAATATAAAATTAATTTTTAAGTTCTACGCAATTTAAAGAAAATTGAAAATCTGAAAAAGTAGTCCAATTCCTAGGGTATATAAAATTTGATTCGATTTTTCTTATACATTTTCCATTTCCGTTTGGCTTTAACTTTTTACCTTATTTTGGTAGCTCATTAATAAGGTCAGCAACAAGGCGAAGGTGTTTATGCCTCACACTGTCTTAACTTGTTTTTCTTATGATTTTTTTTATTTTTATTGCATGCTACCCGGCGTTTAATGGCCCCCTCGCATGCGAGTTGCTAGTTGTCAGGCTTGTGTTGACAATATAAATGGTTTTCCAATGATTTATTGTTGCATTAGAACGCATTAGGCCACGACTGGCAGCAGCAGCAGCAGCCAGTGGACAGTCGACAGTTGACAGTGGACAGTCGACAGTGGACAGTAGACTGGGTATTGGACATTGGGTGATTCTGACTTACCCAGGAAGATACTCATTCTAGGTGCGCATCCCGTCCAGACATTTGTTTCAGAGTTCAGTCAGTGGAAATGCATAAAAATGAATCATAAGTTTAAAAATTTATAAAATGCGCCAGGGCATAACTGCCAGACAAGGAACTAGTGCCCAGAATGGGGCCTGAAGTAGGCGTGGCAATACGCCATTTGCAACAGTTCTTGCAACATTTTACTGCCCAGACAGACGAGGCAGCATTATCAAATGTCTACGACAAGAAAAAAAAATTAAATTAAATTGTAGTGAGTAGTCAGGACGGAATTGCAGGAAGGCTTGGCGAGTGGGGTTATTTCTCCGAGTCGAAAAGATGCAGAAAGAAGCAGAAAAAAAAGTAATAGAAGATGAGAGCTGCTGCATTGCTATATGTTAAAATCGTCTTCGACAGGCACATGGGCTGCCTGGACAGCGAAATTGAAACTCCGGCATCTAAGACGATGCCCATCTTCCGGGCTGCCGCTCGAACAACCTTCGTAATGCAAACTTAATAAGATGTACGCCACCCTCTCACCCAGCCCCCAGCCCCCATACCCCTCCCTCCGCCCTCGCTGTGCATGTCGTCTGTCAGTGGATACACATGCAACTATCACGACTGCACTGTCAGTTAGACAAACAGGGCAGTAGAAGAAGAAGCAGCTATTGCCATACCACATCCACTTTCGTCAGTTTTGCCATCAGTTTATCTGTCGCCGTGCCAGAGAAAGAAAGACAGACGGATAGACAGACCAGCAGGGAGAGGGGGAGAGAGCGCGAGACAGACGAGATAGCGAGCGGACAGCCCGAAGAGTCAGCGAATTTGTTGCTCCTGCCAAGTTGTTGCCATATAACTGTAATCAGTAAACATTTTATGGTCGCAACTGTACTGCATTTTGTATTAGACATCATGATGTGACTGGATGGATACTGGTTCACATATAGCCCAAACAATGCCAACGTGCTTTCTGACAAATATTGCCCGAAGCATGGCAACCTTCTTCTCAAGCAGACAGTTTCACTCAGAATCTTAAACTCTATTGATCAGAAGAAAAAAGGGTTGTTGTTGATACTTCAAGAGTAGCAAAAAAACTCAAATTTCTGAGAGTGTCAAATAGATACAATATTATTGAATATAGTTTAAGAAACAAATCGTTTTTGTTTTAATAGTTTCCCTTTAGAAGACTAAATTGGAACTGGTAACTTGGAGCATTTGTAATAAAAAATCCACCCTTTTTATAGACATAGCTTTGTCAGGTTAAGGAAGCCGAAAAAAGGCGTTTTGTAGGTTTAATATCATTGAATATATTTAATCAATAATAATATTATTATATTACTAATAAATAATAATTATATTATATAAACACAGTTCGGGTTCAGGTTTTAGTTCGGCGGTGTCTTGGACAAGGTGCAGTAGAGTTTCCAAAAATTCAGAAGCCCAAGTGCAGCTTCAACTCGGCAACATATTTATTGTCATAACTGTCATAAAATCATTAAAGTAAATATGCAAGCTATTGAGCTGTAATGCTGTATTGAATCACAACTCATTGCGTAGCTTTGTTCTGCTTCTATGGCGCACATGAAACTCAACTTCAGTTCATGATTCCACCTATGCTTACATTGTGCTTCTCTCTGCATCTATTGTAAGCCGGACCATCATTCTTCAGTTATTCACAATCAATTTGGTCCCAGACATATACATACGTAACTATTAACTGCTATCATTACGGGCTACTTGGCCAGTCCTTGAGCTCCACTCACAGGACCCTTCTCTGCGTTTCAATTGTTTGCTGCAAGCGAAGTCTGTCTAAGTGCGTTATACGATATACCATGACAGGGCTGAGCAGCTGAAGAGCGGAGCGACAGCAATTAGGCAAACGTTGGCCCTTCATTAGGCTGATCAATGGCCTGCTTGATGTCACTTCTAGGCAGGAAAAGGGTTTGGGGTGAAGAGCGATTGCCACATGTGGCACATCCTTTTCTGCCAAGAGGAAGTGTTGACTGGCCACAAATTTGCCGGCGTCTTGCGGATGCAACTTTGTTATATCTTCATGCTTCGCCGCTTCCTCTCTCCCTGTCTCTCTGCCTCTTGTTTGAGTTTATTCTCTTTTTTTTGTGCCTGCCGCCGGCACTTGCGGCTTTATTGTTGGCATTGTCTAACATCTTCAGCAAGTTGCCTTTTTTTTCTGGCTGCTGCCACTAAAAAAAACGGTTATTTACTCTGCTTGTAGTTGCCGCAGGCGTCGCTGCCTTGTCGCATACTTTTCACTCTATCCAGCCAACACGTTCCTGCTGCCCTCTCACTGCGACGCCTGTGTCTCTGTGTGTGTGTGTGTGTGTGTGTGCCTACTTAACACAATAAACACTCAATTTTGAAGCATGTTTTGTTTGGGATTTGTCACAGATACTTCTTTGTGTTGTTAGAATGAAAAAGAGGAGAGGAGTCAACTGGGTGCTGGTTTGAAACTTTGCTAAGCAGCCCGCAACTGTTTTGTTTGCTCAGGAGCAGATCAAGTTGAGGCCTATAAATACATTTTAACATGGCGACAATTGTTGACTGGTGGCTGCTGCTTTGATTTGTTTTCAATTGTTGGCAGCAAAAGTTTTCTGAATAATACCAAAAACTTGACACCAAGTTTATAAGTGAAGAAAATTCTTGCGGAAATTTAAGATGTTTCCACTAGTCGGCAGCACGCAGCAGCAGCTTAAAATTGTAGCTGCTAAAAAATATAAACATTCGTAAATACGAAAGTAAATATAGGCGTGATAATATAGAAGTCATCTATTTATTCATTGCAGCATTTGCTGGGGATCTTTTGTTTTCGTTCTCATATATCAACAAGAGCTTTAAACCCATTAAAAGTCTATGACAAGAGACATTAACAGTCCTTAAGTATATATTGCAGGCACCTTGCAAACTTGTTTCCCTTCCCGCTTCTGCTTCTTCACATTTCTATTAACAAGCCCCACTTAAGTTTCTCTATAAATTACAATCCATACTTCTGCCGTCTCAGCTGTTTTAATAATTTAACAATAACAGCAACTTGATGCAAATGCCTCAACAGCCAGCTCATGCTAATGCGCTCAGATGCTGACTAGTGGAAAAATGGCATTTTTGAGCAACTTACGAGCCGCAGCAGCAAGTGGCGTCGACCCTTGCTCGGCCCGGCCACAAGCCGTTGGGCGCACAAGAAAAAAAAGGCGCCTCTTATCAATCTTAAAAATGCATGAATAATTAAAATATGCAAATTTACTTGTGGCCAGTTGCTGGCTGCCTTAAAGGCACAACTCCGCCGAAGCCAAAGCCGAAGCCAGAGACCAAGACCAAGCCCAAAGTCGAAAGTCACAAAGTCCCTTTAAACAGAGTTCAGAGCAATTTTTTGTTGTCGCATTTGTTGTTGTTTTTACTCTTGTTGTTGTTGTTGTTGTTGTTGCTATCGTTGTTGTTGCCTTTCGCTTTCGGCGTCTGTAAAATGTTTGCTATGCCAACACGAAGGTAACTCGAACATGTAGAAATAGCTATGAATATCCGTAATACCGAAGATTTTATGCCCTGTAACTAAACTATACGATAAACTATTTTCAAATGATTTTATATAAATTATAAATAGCTGCCATTTTTAATTTTCTAACCGAATTAAATATAATTTGCATTTATTCTGTTTTATATCAAATGTACCAAAACACTGCTCTCAACATTTTTCTCAAAAATAATCTTATTGCTAAAAAATCAACTACTAATTTCTTTTTATACAATTTGTAAATTTTCAAAGCAATTTCATAGATCGTAGAACAATATGACAAAGGATTCGATCGGTTGCTTATTTGGCATATACCAATATATTATAATCTTTAAGCAACATTTACATATACCTCCTTGGGCAGGGTATTGAAAACAACATTCCCGCTGGCAAGCCTGGGCAAACAGCATATTTATCAGAGTAAAACTGAGAGAAAAAACGCGGCGTGAAAATGCGCCTTTGAAAGTGACTCAATAATGCAAACACCTGCCACCTGAGCGTATGCTTTGTATGGGTATCACAGTCGAGCACCTTGTCTCTAGCCCCATACTCTTCCCCCTTCTTGTTTCTTTGGCTTTTTGTTGTGCAGAGGGGAGGGGGGGTCAGTGGCATCTAAAAGCAGACAACATGCAAATAAAGCGCTTTATGTGCCGTCGCTTTTGTGCCGTCTAATGATGTTTATCGCCGTCAAGACATTGCCAACACAGTCTATTGAGAGGTGTGCAAGTGTCTGTGTGTGTGTACGTGTGGGTGTAGGAGTGTGTTTGATCCCAATAAAAATGAAATGAAAGCAAAGTGTGACCAGGTGCAGCACTCGACACAAGTCGAGAGTCGACGCGACTCTGCCTTTATTAGCTAATTCATTAAAAAGCTGTCGCAACGGAAGAGAATTGGCTGTGTCTCTACCTTTCTCGCTCTCACTCTCTCTGTCTCTGTCTCTGTCTCCACCTGCTGCTGGTAGTGCTACTGCTGCTACTGCAAATACATTGTTCGCACATTTTCCAACACTTTTCGCAGCGGCAACCGCCAACTAGCAGCAGCTTAATTGAAATGCATGAAAAGCCACATGAATTTGGCAGTCAACGACAGCAGCAGCAGCCACTGGATGCTGCTCTATCTCTCTCTCTCTCTCTCTCTCGCTCGCTCTGATTCTGGCTCCATCTCTCTCTCGCTCTCCCTCTCCCACTCTCTTTGACTGCTTGGCTTTATAATAAATGCACACGCACACCCAACACACACAGCACGCACTGGCGCGTTGCATTGGTCAGCGATGCGTTCGTTGCGCCCTTGCCTGCTCCTGTCTGCCCCACCCCCCCCCCCCAACCCCCGCACACCTCCTCACTTCATTGACGCCTCTCGTAACGCTGTAAATGAAGTGTTCGCCAGTTGGCCAGGCTCTGAGTTTTCGCTGTCCTCTGCTTTTAGAATTTTTCATTGCATTTTCAAAATTGGCGACGCATAGGCAACAACAACAACAACAACAATGTGTCCATGGGGTGCACTAAAACAAAAACAACAACAACTACAACTACAACAACATCAAAATCAACAACTTTAGTCTTTAACTGAAATGTAGTTTAACCAGAGTGTGGTGTGGCCCTTTCGATGGTGTCAATGCTGTGCTCCATGTACCACCAGTTAGTTGGTTTTGGTGCCGCATTTGTGAGCCACTGCGACGTCCACTGAAAAACTGCATATTTTTAGTTTAGAACAATGGCAAATATTTGTCCCAACATAATGCTTGAATAGTGCTCCAAAAGGGAACTGCAAAACGAAATGCTCTTTAAAGCGCATATAGCAAATATTATATAGTAAATGCATGAATGCAAAAATTCACTGGATCGGGAAAATAATATTAAATGCGAATTTATTTAAATTGGTATACAAATATGGAACGGCTAGAGTGTTCTCTGGTTTAATTTTGTAATTAAATTGTTTCATTTGTGTGCCTTATATTATATTGACTTTAAAAATGATCAGTATTTCATCTAACAATAGATTTTTCTTGCTGAATAACTAACGGGAAGAACTTATGATTCAGGAATATCTTAAATGAAAACGTCAGACTTAATGGTTTTTGCAACAATTTGAAGAGTCAACTTCATATATTACCAGTATTCATTTATTCCAGAGGCAGTGTTAATAAATTACCTGTAGTCCCTATGTACCTAGTTCTCTTTCATAAAAGCATTCTATCTATACTATAAAAACCTTCAACTGACTGAAACAAATCCTGTGCAAGAAAGTATTGCCTAACAGTAGGTGCACGTTTACATAGCATTCAGCTTATGATTCCCAAGCGGTTCTAGCAGCTGCTGTATGGTAACCCAAGGGCTGAGCTGGTTTAAGCATACTTACCTGGCGTAGAGGTTAACCGTGATCACGAAGGCGGTTCCTCCGGAGTGAGGCTTGGCCATTGCACATTCGGTTGAGTTGACCTCTGCGATTATTCCTAATGTGAATAACTCGTGCGTGTAATTTTTGGTAGCCGGGAATGGCGTTCGCGCCGTCCCGACATTAATTAATCAATTTTAAACTGATGAGCTTTAGTTTTTGGGGCTTACGCTGACTTCTACCCGCTTGGAGAAAAACTGAAGCAGTGTAAATATAATCTCTAATAGAACATACGTAAGGGTATTAAAAAGGAGAGTGGTAAATAGGGGGGCTTAGGATTCAACTAAAATGTTCTTTATGTCTTGCCCGGGAAAAGTAATCTGGTTTTTCTCTTCTGAAACTTCATGTTTTCTCTCAACTTTTGTATGTTTGTTGTGCCTGTTGGTTTGTCTGCTGTTTGTCATATTCCCTTTTATCCCACAACAAAACCACACACTCTCGCACACACACACGCTAAGCAAGCAGGAATACACTGTTGGTGCATTTGTTTAATAAAAAGTTTTATTTGTTAATTTTTGGCACAGTTTTCAGTTGGGGTTTTCGGCTTTGTGTTTGTTGTTGCTTTTATGTTTTTCGTTATGCATTTGTGAAGAAGCGACGCTGCAATAATAAATAAAACGCCCAAAAAGCCAAGGAAAAGTGGGCGTGACAGGCGCAGAATATGGCTGAAAATGCCAACAGACTAACGGATAAAAGAGGAGAGAGAGTAAGGAGGAGGCTGAAGAGAGGCGGCAATGACGGCAACGTCAAATGTCAACATCAATGTTGTTGTTGTTGTTGTGGCTGCTGTTGCCATTGTTGCTCTGCTTCTTGTTTTTGCATTTATGCATACGTATATATGTATATGTTTGTGTGTGTATAATAATGCATACATATGCCGTCGCGTTTTTTGTCTGTTAAATTTTAATTTCACGCTGAAAAACACAAGCACAGGCACAACAACAACAAAAATCCGTCTGTTAGTAAGAAAAGGGAAAAGGGTACAGCGAGGGGGATAGCTGGCTTGATTCTAAGGGGGGAAGGAGCAACTGCAGCTAACTCGTGTGCCGTTTATTGTAGATGTTGCCGCTGTTAAATGTTTCTAGCGCAATGCACAAATGGAAATAATAACAAGTCGAATAAAAAAAGCAGCAAAAAGCTAAGCTCAACGAATTATAGATATACCCTTACGTCTTCCGAGTCCTTGGTAAAGCTGAATACAGAGGATCAAGGTTCGCATTTTAAAACAGAGTTCCAAGCCCCAAGGCTAAATGTATTTGAAAACAAACGTTTAATGAACTAAATACTTTCCTTTAGATTTAACGCGATAACGATAGTTTTTATCGGTGTGAAGAAAGCTACAATATGCTCCGGCAGTCTCTATAGTTCAGATATAAACCAGATCTACACTCAGCCAATTAATTGTTATTGCAATTAATTGCATATTTCGATGCTTAAAGGATTTGCTCACATTGTTTGCACAGTCGAAAAGGCTGAAATTTGTATCAATTCTGTCAAATTTGCATTCAACTGATCAATTCGAGATATTTATGTCATTTACATACCTTATTAAATAGTTGGCATACCCCTAAGCTGAGAGCTACGCCCGAGGGGAAACGTGGGAGCGCCAACAGCATCCGGCAGATGTGCAATGCCAGCTGCCGGAGCTGGCTGCTAAAAGTGGAAAGCGGACGGCTTGGGGTGGTTGGGCGGAATTCGTCGCCGTTGCCTGCTGGATTTAATTGGAAAATGTAAATGAGCTTTGTTCATTTGAAAGATGCAGTCGTGAACAGCAGCAGCAGCAGCAGCAGCAGCCGCCACTTGGCTGCCAGTTGCGGATTTGCTTTAAACTGTCCCCCGCCCCTGGCAGCCAAACCCCGCTGCCGCCGCCGCAAAAACAATGCGATTGCGAATGCGAATGCCAAGCCCTTAAAGTGTGCCACAAAAGAAATTGTCACAAGTAAAAACGCTGACCCCCGCTACACACGTACACACACACTCGCACACACGCACACTCACGTATTTATGTGTGTTTGGTGCACGCCATTGTTTGACTTACAAAATGGCGTAGAAAGCGGCAACAAAGGCAACCGAGCTTTTTAAAAACAAAAAACGGCAACTTCCGCTTATAAAAGCTTCATGTAAAACAATACTTTACATCTGTGTGTGTGTGTGTGCGGGTGTGTGTGTGTGTGTGTGTGTGCATGCGTGCATATTTGTGGCATATTGCTTTCGAAAACTCCACCCGCACCGCACCCCTTTTCAAACTCTTCACATGCCACATATGTACATATATTTTGTTATTGTTATTTTTCGCTATGCAACATAATTTTTAAACCCGTTTCGTTGTTATTTTTTCTCTTACTGTTTTTTAACATTTTCTGACTGTTTTTTTTTTTTTAAATATATATGTATTCTTTTCCCCGTTTCAGGCGATAAAACACCCGCGGGCTTTCCGGTTATAACACAGGGTCCGGGCACACGCGTCATCGAGGTGGGTCACACGGTCCAAATGCAGTGCAAAGCCATTGGCAATCCCACGCCCAGCATCTACTGGATCATAAACCAGACCAAGGTGGACATGAGCAATCCGCGATATGTCATTAACAATGGTAAGTCCAACAGTTTTATAATCAAATGATACATTGCAAAGTAGATGGGGAATAAACATAGATTATGATATTAATGTCTGCAATCTAATTAATGCTTAAACGGAGCACAGATTTACAAAGAGAAATTAACTGAGAGTCAATTATGTTTCACTCGAATTTGTTGCAAAAAATGGCACCGTTAAAGCAAAGCAAAGACCTGACGGTTGCTAATGGGAATCCATAGATTAAATATTTTCATCTTAGCTTTTTCCCAACAATAAGGTTTTAATGGAAATCAATGTTTTTATCTCAGCTTTTTTTCAATAATTAGGTTTTTATTTCAAGGGACAGCGCAAACGATTGATAACTATAAAGTTATTAATATAATATTAAGAATAGATCTTTAACCTCTTTGTTTTAAGGTAAGATTCGCTTTATAAGGGAAATATAACAAAATAATAGGTTTAAAATAATTTAAAATCTATAAATACTTCAAATAGGGTTCAAAGATTCTATTCAAATACTTTCCGCTCTCACACCTTCTATACTACCCTCCCTTTTTATTTTTATTTTTTTTTTTAAATCACAAATATATTCATTTTGGCGAATCTCTTTGATGTCTAGTTTTGAGCACATGTGCAGCTCGCCTGCCCCCAGAAAAGGGAACCCGTTGCCAGGGTTGCCGAGTTATTTCTTGGCTATGAAACGACTTCATTTATTAAAATTCAAGTCTCTGCCGCTGACTTTTTGGTGTATTTTTTGTTTCTTCCACTGTCTCTCTCTCTCTCCCTCTCGCTAGCTCGTTCTCTATCTCTGTCTTTTTTAGTATTTTGCGCTTACGCTCATTTGAATTTCTTAGGAGTTTACTTATGCTTGGCCGCATTTTGTGTCACAAGTTTTTCGGCGCTTAGTTAACGTTTGACTTTTGCCAGCTGCTGCGTACCTGAGCCTGTCCCTACCTTCCCCCCTCCCTCCTTTCTTACAAATGGCAAAGTTTGTCCTTTAAGAATGTCGCTGCCTTTAGTGCTGGGCAGCTGCGGCCGTTTTATGAGCCCAGCTAGTTGAGATCTTATTAGGTAGAAACTTTACAAATGTCAACAGAATTTCGTCAGGTCCTTTAATCAGGCGCCGCTTCAGGTTTCAGGCTACGGAGGTGGCCTGCAATTTTTCTGGCCAAGTATTTCTAATTACCAGGGCATATACTCGATAAGGCCGTTGTCGTTAGTGCCTGACATGGCACATCAAACGGCATTTAAATACTCACAAAGCCGTCAACAACAGTGCGGACGGTCATTAGAAGCGCAAATATTGACATTAATATTGACATTAATATGCATTAAAAAGAGAGTCCCTTTAAAATGACATCAATTGCCGCGTCGTCGCGTCGCCAAAGCCGACAGACGGAGCGACAGCGGCGATAACAATGATTATATTTGCTTTACGTCCAAACGAGTGGGCCCAAAGGGGAACGGTGGGGGGAGCAGTAACATGGCTAACCCTCGCGTTTCAATTGCAAGTGCCATTGACAGGCGTCCAGCCGATCAGAGCCCAACTGGTGGCCACCCGGACACGACTGCCAGCTAAAGCGGCGCCCCGGCCGGAAGCCAGGTCCGGAAAGGTCCGGCCTGCGGCAGCCGCTTTAACAATTCAAAACGTGTTGGGCATATTAAAAATCGCAAGAGCTGCTGCTAAACCTGGCCACAATGCTAATGAAATGGAAGCTCGCCTAATGACAACCCACTAAACAATTGACTCGTCGCCACACAAAAGGTGCGGCCAGCCGGGCTACGATTGAATACCCTGCACTCTACTCGAATCGAACCCAATTAGTTGACAGGCAAACTAATTAGCTGAACAGGTGGTGAGTGCAGTTGATTGTATACTATTTGTTGATCTTTGAAGACTTTTTGTCGAGCTATAGCTACAGCGAAATTTTAAATGTTATTTTCGGACGTACATATATGTTAGAGGAAAAAGCATCTGAAGACTTCTTCTGCTTAGTTGCTATAACGTAGCTCTTAGAAAATTCATTAAGTTGAAATTTCCTTTGAAGTTCTATTTGGAATTGGAATTTTCTATGAAATTCATAAGCAAGAATCTGACGTTAGAGAGAAAGAATGTTTATTAAACGGAATACTAGGATATTTCCTAATTCCAAGTCATCATTTGCCAAGTTGAAGTTGAATGTTATGCTAGTTTTCAAGTTTTTTCCTTTACTCGCAGCTTATCTAGTTTCTTCCCTCAATTATACATCCATAGAGTGGGAATTTAATGTTTAGCTGGTTTTCTTTCTTTACTCGCAGCTTATCTAGCTTCTTTCATCATTTCGTTAATCCGTTGAAGTGTTCAGCTGATTTTTGAGTTTCTTCCTTTGATCGCAGATTAACGAACCTTTAGGATATTCCATAAAAAAAATGTTCTCTTGCAGTTTCCCGCTCTTGCAATAGTCAGCTCGAATAGTCTCAGAAGTCGTGGCAACTCTTATGAGTTGATATCACCTACACTCATGGCCTATTGCAATTACCCACTAAGAACTAACCACTTTGTTTTAGTGGCCTTAGCGCATTACAAATTAAAAACTGTTGCAAAAATTTCCCCAAGGTAAAATAATTTTTTATGGTATAGTAAAGTAGTGTATAGTATGTGCCCCGATATTGTTGTCTTTGTTGTTGTTGTGGCGCTGTTCCTATTCGAGGAGAAACAAATTTTTCGTTTTTGTAATTTTTGTTTTCTGCTTTTCGGCTTCGGCTTCTTGTGGCAGGCGGCAGGTCGACTAATTTAGCGTAACACGAACAAAAGTGGCCGTGAACGTTGCGGGTTAAATTAGTTTTACGTGGCCCGCCCAACTTTGCCCAGAGACTTTTGTATGGGGAGCTGTGCAAGCGAAGGTAGCTGGGCGAGTGGGTGGGGTCAGGGCTGGCTAGAAGACAGGCTTTTGGCCATCTTTGGCACGTTAAACGAAACGTAAAAATATTTCCGCCAGCTAAATATCCTTTTGGGTGCCCAAAACGTCTCTAAGCGGCGCCTTCTGTTGCCATACATCCTCCGGACCCTCCACGGCCAGCAACCACCTGCTTCTCTTTCGGTGTTGCTCGCCTTTGTCTTAAAGTACGTTTTAAATTTATGAAAATGAAATAAATTTACGCTTCAGGCGCGGACGGGTTCGGTTCGGCTCCGTTTAAGTTCTTCGGTTCTCTTTCGGTCTGTTCTGGGCTGCATAGCAATGAAGGGCCAGCGGGAATATAGAGTATATACATATATATATTTTTGATAATAAGTTATGCAAGTCATGTGCCGTTTTATTCAATTAGCACTTTATGGTCCTTTATTTTGCAAACCACTTCGCCGCAACTCAGCGCCAACCCCAACCCCAGGCTTCCACAAAAGGCAGCTTGAGGGCGCGTTGATTTTTCGGTTATACGGCCGCCGCCTGCTAATTAGGGCCCTCGGGAGGGGTACGTGAGTTATCAAAATGAAAAGTAACTCCCGCATAGTCGCACTTCACAGCGCTCACATTGCGCTCTCTGTGGCCACCTCGCAACCTCCCGCCCCCGACTCCCCCATATCTCCCAGACTGTCTCTGCCTTTGTGCTTGCTTCATAATTAAATTAGAACTTTATTATTTTAATAAAACGCCTCGGGCTCTCTTTTGCCTTTTCCCGTCCCATGTTCTCTGTCGTCTTTGTCATAGTTACAATCATTTTACGCCTTCGGCCACGCCTCATTTGCTTTAAGACTTATTAATATGATTATTATGGACCCTTGTGGAGCTTTTTCTTAGATTGTTAACGCATCTTATAAATTGTGATAGGAAATTGCACATAAAGCGATTGCCAAATGGGCTTTAATAAGCAAACACAAGATGATATTTCAATTTTAAATAATTAACCAATTTTAATAATTATATAATTCTAAAATCAAGTAAAGAAATAGCCTCTCATATCAAAGGCTTCTTTGGGGGCATAAATTTAAAACAGAGCTGCTGACAGTAAAACGTTTGCGAATGCGGTACAAAGAAGAATTGTAAAATGCACTGACGTGAGAGTAAGCCCTAGAGGGAGAGTGAAGAGAGAGAAAGTGCGAATGGGGTAAGGCAGATTTGGTAATTGATAATTTCAAATAATATAAAAGTTTATAGCAATTGCGAGTAATTTACATTAATGAGTACTCAAAAGCACTTTCGACCCAAATCCCTCAATAGTCGTATATGTTAAATAGCCCTGCAAAAAGGGTATAAAGGAGTTCGTTGTAAGGTGGATCTGCATTTGGTGTGTTTTGCTGTTGTTGTTGTTGCTTTTTGTTCTACACTCTGGCAAATGACAACGGTCGCACTTCAATGCGCAAATACGTTTATAAATATTTTATTTAAAATTACTTCGGGGCATTGCCGCATTGCCGTTGATAGTTAATTTTTGTCCAAGCTGTGGCAAAGGCCCAGTTATAGAGGCCGAGCGACATACAGAGAGACAGACAGAGTCCGATAATAATATTGAGCATAATACCTTTATTTTTTTTTTCGATGGCCCGCCAAATAGTCCCTTAGGGCTTTTGTTCAATAAAAAATGAAAATAATAAAAAGAAAGCCAGTCTGAAGCAGGAACCTCCATTGAGTTGTACTGACCATGTTCTGCTTCTGCTTCTGTTGCTTCTTTCCCCATTTTTTTTTAGAAGGGTTCAATGCGTCTGGGGAAATTACTTTATAACCGAGTTGGGGGCTGTGCGGGCTCGGACTCTTTGCTGTCTTGGGCTGCTTATTGCGAAAAAGAACGACAAGAAAAAAGAAAAGGTATAGCGAATATTTTTCAAATACCATAATTTGGCTTTTAAGCAAAAGAGGCTTATCAGAAATTGGTTTTGCTTGGCCAATTGTCTTAATGGCCGGCACGTGGAATGAGCCATGAGCTTACGCAGAACGCACACAAGTGTCAGCCTACAAGGGGACAAAGCAAAATGGAGTAGAAGGGCTAAAAGAAGCAATGCCAACAATGGGTCGTGATAGGGCTGTTCCAAGAATTGAATACGACAAGTGGCGAGTCGCAGGCAGTTAATGATTTGTATGACAACCCAGGGAATTGGGTGGCACAGCAACTAAAGAGTGCTTAACTAGCCTACATAGTTTAATTACTTGAGAAGACTCTCGGAGCAGCTGGACTCTTAAGTTAGTTGATTGTTAAGATCACGCAAAGAATGGGTTAAAACAAGATTAACATAATAAAATGTATCAAGCAATAATTTATATTGTAAATAGATTAAGTGAACCTTTTATTTAATTAAATAGTTTTGAGTTGAATTAAGTGCCTATATAAATTCTTGACTTAGGCAAAGCTCAATCTAGACAAAGGCAATCCTCAACTTAAATCTTATGTCTATTTTATGTACTTCAGCAAACTACATTTCACCTTAAGTAGTTGATGCTTAATTCTTAACTACATCGATTCAATGTTAAATACGTAATGCCCATGTCGTAAGCGCCATAGAAAAGTTTAATCTTTATGTTTGCCCATTGTCGTAAAAGAATACACCTTGTCACAGTCGCCAAGCTGTCCATGTGTTGTCCACACACACGCACACACGCATACACTCGCTGCTTTGCGCGTTGTTTTTGGCATTTTTATGTGCTCTTGTTAAACTTGCTGTTAAACTTAAACTACAAGTGGCAACGTTTTGGCCGCAGCTGCAGCCTCTTTAAAAACAGCCCTCAGAGCCGCTGAGCCCCCCCCCCCCTCCCACCGCCTCACCTACGTCAAAATAGCCATGCGACTATAACTTTAATTGCTATGCCCATCATTACAATCCTGCGCTACAGTTGACCCCGCTTGCCAGCCAGCCCCCCTTGGCTGCCACTTGTCAGGAGCAGGCGCCTCCTTTGGGGCGTTCGCTCGCAATTATTTACTTGAGCTGTAAAACTGTAGTTAAGACCAAGTCAACTTGAAAGCATTTGAGAAAGTTTAATGCTTAAATTATGAGCTACCCTAACCGGCACCACCCTACTTCAACTCGTTTCGCCTTGCCTCGTCCTCGTCCTCGTCTCGTTTGGTTTGGGCCAAAAGAGTTGACAGTCACTTTTGTTGAAAATGAGACAGTAATTGCCCAAAATGTGCATGACTGTAAGTGCTGGCACTTGGGTGGAGTAAGCTCGGTGGCTCACACATTTTGGTCTGGGTTGCGGAGGGAAAGAGGGTGTAGGGTCAGTCAAGTTTTTCCATACATATTATTTTGTGCTATTTTCAAAAATTGAAAACTTTTCAGTTCTGTGGGTCGCCCTGCCTGTGTCATATTGTTGTGCTTGAGATGACGACTACTTAAATTAAAGCGTAATTTAATTAATAATCCCATTTGGCCGCGCTGTGCCAAGCTGTGAGCACACGCCTTAGCGGCTGTGGGATTCAGTCAGGCGATCAGCTTAAACCCCCCACCAAGCCAGCATGTGTGCGTGTGTGTGAATGTGTGTCTGGCAACGGAAGTTGCAAAATATGAAAATGACTGCGCAAGCGGAAGTGCAGTTGTGGCATGCCACATGTGTGCCATGTAGCAATGGCAAAGACGGCAGGGGGCAACAGGGATTAGGGCGCAGCCATATACAGTCTGGGGCACATGTCCTCGTCTGGCTTCGTATTGGCATTGGCAGGCGCCATTGTCTCGCGCCTGTTGTTAATGGCAACACTGCCACAAAAGACGACAAAAACGGTGGCAACACGCGTTGCCCTTCTGCCAGCCAAACAGCCAACCAGCTAGTCAGCTAGAGCCCGGCTCTGATTGACTTTGCCTAAATAGTCGTTGCGGCCATTAAAAGCGCCAGCAAATTGAGCGCCAGCCACACAATAATGCAAACTATTGGGCTTTGTCTGAATGGTTCCGCATCCGATATGCATAGTTCCCTTTTTGTGGGCGGTAGCCTTCGCAATTCAACGACAATAACAAGGGCAAAGCGGCCCAAAGAATGTGGTCAGAGCAAACTTGGCTAGGTTTTAGTTCATTAAAATCCTAATAATGCTTATGAACAACACTATCTAAGCTCAAAATATTGCTAAGTACATTTTTCCAGCATGAAATCAGAAAAATCCATTACTATGTTTGAGCTTTGAGCCTTAATAAGTGTTTTAAATATTAAAAATAATATTTAAGCTTTTTCTAAAAAAAATTGTAATTTTATAATGAAAATTGCTTTTTTATTTTTTAAATATTTACGTGATGAAGATTGAAACACTTTTTTCTAGATTCGAACCTGGGTGCACAATATAAAAGACAAAGCCCAAACCCAACCGGTTCGGTTAAGTTTCTGGCGTTTTAGATAGAAAATGGTTTATTTTGAACCACGATAAAATTTTTGCCAACCTACTCTTTGGTGTTAAGCACTTGCTATTCAAGCCAATTTTCAGAGCTCTCTCACTACGTTGGCCATTTCTTTATTTTTATGATGCTTGAAAGAATTTTTAATTTTCATAAGAGTTGTGCACACCCACACACACACACACAGAAACCCAAGCACACACGGGCGCACACACACTGGGGACAGCCAGGCTCGTGCGACTGAGAAGCTAAAAGGCCAGAGACGAAAGGACTTTTCATAGCTTAATTTTTATTGCACAGGCGAAAGTGCTGCCACCTAAAAACCCTTGCAGCCAGCCACCAGTAAGCCCTAGTCCTATAGCTATCTATGTGTGTGTGTGTGTGTGTGTGTGTGGCTTATGTTAATGTTTTGCCAGCTTGCAAGCAATTTTAATGAAAGTTGCTTGCCATAAATTTTAATCACATTTTCTGTTGTCTTTTTTTTGGGAAAGATTCTACCTGAAGCCATGCAAATGGCACAGTCGCATGCACAAGCGTATTTAAAGCATGTACAAAAAATGGCAATATTTAAAATTCAGTGGCATTTAATGGTTGTTTGAATGGTTCAGCGATTCCTAAACAACAACAATAACAACAGCAGTAATTGTGTTGTTGTTGCTGGCGCCCCGGAAAGCGCAACAAGCGTAATAAATGTGCAGCGTCATACAACACCAAAAAGTATGCAATAAATTTCACAACAATCAACTTTGATGCATGTAGGTGAACACGTACACACACGAACAGACACACACACACACGCACACACAACAAAAATAACAACAACAAGAAATACTACAAATACTGTAAATAAAAATAAAACTCAGCCAAAATGCTTGTGCACTGTGGAAAAATAAAACCGCGCCACAATCATCTAGCAGCATACATCATCATTTTTAGTTCTTTCGCATTTTTATTTGTATTTTTATTTTATTTATATTTTTTTTGCCTTTCTTACTCCACCGTTTCCGTTGCTCCACCCAAAATAAAATAATAAAAAAAAATACACATAATAAACACGAATAGTAGAACAATTTTTGCAACATTTAGCACGGCTCGACATTTCTACAATTTATACACAGACATTTCCTGGGCAAGAGAGAAGGGGCCTGCTGAGTAGAGTGGGTGCGTGTGAGAGGGGGGGGGGGGGGGGCGTGCTCAGGGAATTGGTCGCCAACAACACGAGTCATTAAAATGATTCACTCAACTGTAGTCTATATGTGCCTCATATTATTGCAGTTCTTTTCGCTGTGGTTGATTTTCCATTTCGCTGTTTGCTTTTTTCCCTGTTCAAGGGGGGAAGAGCGGAGCAGAGCGTAGCACATTTTCATTAATTGGCCAACATCAAATCAGGCAACAGCAATAACAACAACTGCAAACACTCTTCTGGCCCAAAAAGTAAAAATAAAACTGCTATGAATACTTTATTTGCATTAGCTGCAACCTGTCGCTATTCACTTTTCACAGATTAAACAAAAAACATACTTCTTATTCTCGTTGACATTTAGAAAAGTGAAAATATTTGTCATTTTCACTCAGCGCTGAAATTTGATTATTTTCATGCAGATTTATTTATTACAAGCGAAAATCGAAACTTTAACATCAACAAGCTTTCAATATTTTATTCGTTTGTGGGTAAAATAAAAAAATGAAATAAATTGCATTGAAAAGGTTTGGGAGTGCATTTCTCTGATTACTTGGCTTGTAAATATTTTATTTTATTTACATATACAATTAAATTAATATCGCTATTAAATTATTTTTTTAATTAAAGTGCTGATTTGAATTAAAAAAAATATTATAGTTTAAAGCTTTTGCATACAGAATATTAAGTTTCTATGTGCCGAACTTTATAAAAGTACTATTGTTCTGCACATGTACATATCGATAACATAGTTATCGATTGTTACAACTTATAATAGAGAGACTTGCATTCGTATACGATTCTGTGCTCAACTCAGTTTGTTTTATAGCAACATTTTCCACAGATTTCCCTTCCCGCCGCATTTTGCGCTATGTTTTTAAAAAAATGTATAAAAAATAATATTTAAAAACGAATGTGAAATAAAATCTGGGAGCATAAACGATGTGACAACTTTTATCGTATAAAAATGTGCTCCATAAATAATGAAACGATTAAAATTAAAATCTGCAAATATTTTATACATACAAATATGAAAATGTGTGCAAATGAATTGTTTTCACATATCGTGCATATTTCATGCGAGTATTTCCAATAAATATTCTGCAAATGGACTCACGTATATGCGTATTAGTGTTGAATAATTTCAAAATGAAGGCACCTGATTAATTGGAGCGCATCCAAGCGTAAATTGAAACCCAATATTAGACGAAAAGTTCGGGAGTAGAAGAAATAATTATGGCGTATTGTGTGGCTTTTGCTTAATTAGGATATGCGAGACCCGAATAGTATTGAAATCATTATTAAATCAACATATTTTGAATTTTTAGCCTTAGTAAAAAATGTATATATTTCATACAAAAGTGTTGAGTAGGTGTATTATTTAATATTAGCCTTTGACTGCCGGAATTAGCTTTTTTGGGCGACATAATTCATTGTTTATTGGTCATATAAAAATATAATGCACGGGCTCTCCATACAGTTTATGACGCTTTATATGTGTCATTCACATTAGCTTAATATGCCGGAAAAGTGCGCTCGATATTTAATAGACCCCGGGCAGATTCCAAGCAGTCGTATTCGCAGCAAACACTGTCATAACTTTTATACGGCCTTTAAAATCATATAAAAAATTGTGTTAATTTTCATGTGTTGCTGCCGCCCTACGCCCCAACCGCACCCCACCCTACCCTTACCTCCACCAATTCACGCATAAAAAAGGTTAATTCTGGCCATTTTATGGACCAATGAGTATCATGTGGATACGGCCATTAAAGTGAAGCTACAAAATGTGAGAAAGAAAAGCCAAGCACATTTTGACTTTCAAATTTATTGATAAATCTTAGATCTTAGGACTACTTACACATGCGTCCGCCCTGGCTATAAATCTTTAAAGCTGTTTTTTTCTTCTGTTCACCTTAAGATTGCTTACATATTATAGAAGTTTGCTTATGATGATGATGATGGGTTGGCAGGCTAATTTTATGAGCATGCACTCAAATCATAATTTAACATTTTATATACGCATTTTTTTTAATAGATTAAAAGTCTTTGGAACTTTTGCTGCTTAAGTTGGGGAATACTTTTATCTAAACCCCATTTTAAAGAGGGCTTAACAATAGTTATTTTTGTCTTTTATATTATATTTATTTATAATAGTATTATAAATTATATTTAAAAATTTTTCAAATCGTTCAAACTGGATTTCTAACTTAACACATAATCTTAAAAACGAAACCCATTTTAAATCGGCTTAAGCTGGTTTAACCCTAAAAGTAAGCATCATTTTTGTGAACCGGGCTTAACTGGATTACCCCCGATTCATACCCATCTAATGGCATCCGCATTCCTTGGCCACCGCCTTTTGGTATTTGGTTAAGTCTATGATATCCTCGTTTATGTAACGCAGTATGGTTATGGCGCCCAGAACGGTGGGCACACAGCAGGGCTTGGGCAGATGCGGCTGCTTCAGATGCATCAGGGTCTGAACAATCGCATGATTCGTGGCATTCATTTTGGTGCCGAGCGGAAAATTGCAGCCGCCGCCGCAAAAGTACGCCTCGAACTTCTTGGGCGCTATGACCCAATTGTGCATTTGCAGCTCCTTGAAGTCCACTGTAAAGTTGAGACGCTCGCAGGACTGCGGCGCCTTGAATACCTCCGGCGGGGGCCGGACGTGGCCAGTTGGCGGCAACATGGCCCTGCGCTTGTTCAGGTCGCGCTTGAAGCGCAGCTTTTGTACCTTAACCAGCAGCTCGGGCCCATTGAAATAGCCCACAATGAAGGGCTCCAGATTGGAGCCCGCTGCCTGGGGTGCCACTAGACCAGCGCCCAAGGCACTAAGCTGCGCCTCGCCCAACGAGACGCGCAACTCGTGGCGCTGTGGGCTCTTGTTGAGCAGCCAGGCGCGCAGCGTCTGCGTCAGATTGAACTCTAGCCAGCCCTTGTATTCGGCTGTGGTGTTCACCGAGTGCAGAATGCGATAAACAGGAGCACCATCCTCCGTGAAAGCCTGATGATGACTGTGAATCCTTCTATATACCGAAAATGTTAAATTCTTGCGCCGCTCCTGCCAGCTGGGCTGCTTATAGATGCGCAGCATGGCCTGCACCAGCGTCAGATCCATGGGCACGTCATTTGTATTGAAGGTGATATGCAAATCCTGCCGAGAGTTTATCTCCTCCTCCCCCTCCTCCAGCGACTTGAGGCGACTGGAGAAGGTCAAGATGCTGTTGCAGCTGGCTATCTCCTGGCGATCCTCACGGGTCACTAGTATATCATCCTCTAGCGAACGCTTGTGCCGCTGCTGCAGCACTTCCTGCGGCTCCTGCTCCTCGTTGATCTCATTGTACACCTCTAGCAGGAACTTTGAGGCCGACGTGTGCAGCTGCTTGGGCTGTGCCATGCGCCTCGGTCTGTCGCCCAAGTCCAGCAAATCGACCATCTCCAATTGTTCAGCAAGTGTTGTTGGCTCCATGTGCTCATCGACTGTTACGTATGTGGTGCCCAGGACGCCCAAATAGCTGGAGAGTAGCACCAATGGGAGTAACTTTAACATTGTTGTGTTGTGTGTCGAGTGTGCAATAAGTAACTGAGAAGCCTCGTTTGAAAGGTCTGTGTTTTATAGGCAAACAGGTAGTAAACGACGGAATATCTAGGTAGAGCGCAAGTTAACCCTTTCGCAGAGAAGTCTTAACTATGTCAAAAGCCCTCAAGTGAAGTGCAGGCTTTAAAGGATTGAAGATTATCGCGGATAGATTTTTGCAACCCAATCCTAGTCGGTCTTAAGAGTGGTTTTTACCTAGAGCTCAGTTATTTCTTGGATAAGTTGAGCTAACGACAAGAGATTGTAAAGATTGAAGAAAAAATTCGTTTTATTTATTAATCTTAACATTATGCTATCTTATGTTAAGTTCTCTCAGGATTTCGCTTAAATAAAAAATTCGTATTTATGAATCTTAACATTAAGATGTCCTATGTAAAGTTAAATTCTCTCAGGAAAATTCTTATTATATCTCTTATATCTCTTTCGCTCTTTCTTCTTCCAGGCGTCCTGCAAATCAACAACAGTCGCGAAGAGGATCAGGGCAAATACGAATGCGTTGCGGAGAACTCTATTGGAACGGAGCACTCAAAGGCCACCAATTTGTATGTGAAAGTGCGTCGCGTGCCGCCCACATTCTCCCGCCCACCAGAGTCCTTGAGTGAGGTGATGTTGGGCTCAAATCTGAATCTATCCTGCATAGCCGTCGGCTCACCCATGCCGCACGTCAAGTGGATGAAGGGTAAGTGTGCGCGATTGACATTTGCCGTGGCACCCAAAGGTAATTTCTCTCATTCGATTTGACAGGTGCACAAGATCTGACGCCGGAGAATGATATACCCATAGGTCTGAATGTGCTGCAGTTGAATAATATACAGGAGAGCGCCAACTTCACGTGCATAGCCGCCTCCTCGCTGGGCCAGATCGAAGCGGTGTCCGTGGTCAAGGTGCAATGTGAGTGGCAGCAGCAGATGGAACTTCAGATCCGATATTAACTATATATGTATATCTTTGGCACTCTCTCGCTGTCTTTATCGTTCCAGCACTGCCCACGGCGCCTACGGATGTGCAAATCTCTGAGGTGACCGCCACTTCGGTGCGTCTGGAGTGGTCGTACAAGGGGCCCGAGGATCTGCAATACTATGTCATCCAGTACAAGCCGAAGAATGCGAATCAGGCCTTCAGCGAGATCAGCGGCATCATAACCATGTACTATGTGGTGCGTGCCCTGAGCCCATATACCGAATACGAGTTCTATGTGATAGCCGTGAATAATATTGGGCGCGGTCCGCCCTCGGCGCCGGCGACCTGCACCACCGGTGAGACAAGTGAGTATGCCCGGCTACCGAAAGGAGTTCACTTCAGGATAAACCCACTAACTGTTACTCTTCTTCTTGTTTTCGTTTATTTTACTTTTACCATTTTAACAACACGCTGCCAGGATTTTTTCAGGAATTTTTGCAATTTGATTTTGTTTGTTGGTTTTTTTTTCGCTTGAGTTTTTATGTAAACTGCGGTACTCACCCGTTTCTCGTTATGTCTCTCTCTCCCTCTCTCTCTCTCGCTCTCTTTTATTTTCTCTTTTTCGCTCACGCTTTCTCCGCATCTCAGGCGATTACTCATTTGGTGGCACAAGTAAGTATCCTCTTAGCCTTTTCTTCTATGCCAGAATGGGTGGCCAACAAGATTTGATGGCCAAAACAATTTCAATAACAATTCTTGAGCGGCATTCACATAACATTAGCCTTCCCCCACCCTACCCCTTTCTCTGCACGAGTTTCGCTTGGAATCAAAGGTAAATGCAATGTTTAAAAAACAAGAAGCGTTGCATACGCAGCTGCCTCAAGCCCAGACACACGCGCACACTAAATCTGTTGATGTATGTGTGTGTGTGTGTAGAGGCAGCTGCCTCACGTTGCCTAAGCCCCCCACCCTCCCCCGACCTTCTCCCCTCTGAATGTGGCTGGCAACGCATAAACTTTGCATTGTTATGCGTTCATATGAATGCGCATCAATGTCGTTTCTCTGCTTACAAGTGCCATGCATATGTATGTGTGTGCCTCTTCATGAAAATGTGTGTGCATGTGTCCATGTGTGTGTGTGTGTGTGTGTGCATGCAACGCCGTTTTAGCCATGGCCATTGCGCGTAAGCAAGCGCTGCTTACAACTGCGTTACGCCCGTCGCCCGCTCCGCTCCGCTCTCTCTCTTCCCTTCTCTTCTCTTCTGCGGCTATTTTGGCCTGTCTGGCCAATTTTTTGGGTTTTTTTTGTAGCTTGTCGTATAAAAGTTGAAAACTTTTATTGCCGCAATTATGCTTATCGCTTGCCCAATATCGTTTCGAAATATTATTTCGATAGCAAACGTTTACGGCCAGCAGCAACAATGGCAGCAGACCAAAAATAAAAAGAAGAACAAGAAAATGCGGGCAAAAAAACTAACACAATTTTTGAGAACTCAGCAGCAGGTCGCACGCATCGGATAATGACACGTGTCAGCTCGGTTAGGTTCGGTTAGGTTCGGCTTAGGAGCTTAGGCAGCAGCTGGCAAAGTCGAATTTATGGCCTGTAAGTGCAACAATCGAGTGCCATAAACAGCAGACAGCTTAAGGAGGCACGAGCATCAGATGGAGATGGAAGCTACCTGAATACATAACTCCATCGAAAGTTCTGCCTTAAGATGTGCCCGCTAGGCGTCAAAGGGACTTGGTATTGTCAATGTGTTTCCAAGAACTTTATCAGGTCGCATCTTAAATTAACCAATTGTTTATTTCCATTTCATCTATAAAGTTATTTACCTTGTTTAAATGATATTTAATACACAGCGAATGCTTGATTAGCAATACTTTTTGGGTTCATAATCTTTTGCAATTATCTATTTGCGTTAACGACTCTATAAAGTATTCATAGACCCTTCATAAGTCATGCCCAGCTGTCTCATAGGTCTGACGACTTTAAATCTAGATTCTCGTATACCATTTAACGACTTTCGATAGCACGCATCAAATACCCAAAAATCGATAAGTATCGATCGCTAATCTTTTTTTTCGGAGTTTACAAGAACTAAAGGCATGGTAGCTCTGCTTAAGTATACACAGGTTATGTATAATTCCCTGCAAAATAAACTCAAAAACGATTTTATTTTTATTTTAACTTTACGGTCAATTTATGCCCTAAAAATGCATACAAATATTTTATAAAAGCTAATCTATTTTACGGCAAGTCACATCTGGTTATTGAGTTTCGCTTTGGCAAACAAATTTTCCTATTTGTCTTTGAACTTATATCTCTTACACGCTATTCGTAATCCAATCATATGTTAACATTTAAATCCTTAAATTTCTAGAAACATTTCCCATCTATTGCAAGTTTCATTTGACATTTCAAGTTACTTATATATATATGTACATTGCCCACATGCACTTGGCCTATTATCATCTATTTTGGTTATATTATAGATTGGAATCTGTTATATATGCTTTTCATTAATTAAGCTGAGACTTTGCTTGAGTTGATCGCATCAGACAGGGTCTTAACAATTTTCACGCAAGCCCGGCAGCTGCTGTTCCCTCTCAATTCGCAGCAATTATAAAGATATGCAGCATGTCCTGCAGGACTTGTCACTCGCTCTCGTTCTCGCTCACTCTCTCTCTCTCTCTCTCTCTCTCTATCTGTCTCTATTGTCTGCACTCAACCTTTGGCTGGAAATCCTTGCTATTGAAGTAACTGCTATCTTGTATTGCAATTTGGCTATACTGTATACAACTAATATGGCCTAATACATTCAAGTTTAATGCGCACACAAACACCTACACACACACACACCAACACGCACACACAGACATACAAAAGTGTGTTGGCAACTCTTTAACAGCTCCTTTCGTCATGTAATAGGTCATGGGGCCTCGGCACATGGTTCCGATGTATTTCGTTGTGTGTGTTTGGGTGTGCGTGTGTGTGTGTGTGTGGGAGGCTGCTAAGAATTTAGTGCTATGTGCTATAAGCAGACAGCAGTAGGCGTGAGCAGGCATGCAAGGGATACATATTAATGGAGCGTATCCGTATGTAATGTATATGCTCTTAAATGCAGCTTACGTGACGCTGCCACACGATGCACACGAGCAAAAGGAGCTGCCAGGATAACTGGCAGCCAGGCAGCCAGCCAGGATAACTGCAAGGCAAACGGAGGGCGGTTCGCTCCGGTCAGGATTTCTCTGTGTGCGTGTGTGTGTCTGCCCAGGCGCTTGCCAGGCCAAGCTATTGCAATTTTTGAATGCCCCATGTGCTGCATGCAAATCTTAGCCTAGACCCAGCAAATGGCAATGGCAGGCACTTCTATTCGTGCAGCACACACACACACACACACACACACACACACACACGCTCACTCGCACACCCATAGCACACACTCGTGTAACAGATGAGATGGCTGCGATATAAATTGTGGGTAAAACGCTGCAGTGGCACCATGTAGATATTGCAGTAAAATTGTGAGAATTGGAATTTATTGATTGGCCATTAACCAATTGAGGAGCACAAGAAAAGGAAATGATGCAACACAGACACACACTCGCACACACACACAAACACGCACCCTCTCCCAAGGCACACAGCATGCAGCAGCAGCAGCAGCGGCAGCAACAACAACAACACTTGCCGACTCTTGTCAGCAATTGAGGCGATCCACTGCTGTTGCCCACTAATTAGCAGAGCTTCCTCTTGCCCCACCCTCCCCCTTTCAGCTGCGATATCTACTGCTGCGTTATCTGCCTCTCTCCTCTCTCCTTCTCCTGCTACTGTGCAGTTGTTCAGCAATTTCACGCCTCACAATTGTATTTCAGGCATTTACGAATGCGATTTAGGGCAATGCACAACTGTTGTATACCCTACATGCAGCATACTGTGCTTCCACGCATAAAACTGATTCTAGAAGTAAGCAACAAATAGTTTAAAAAATATTTTAAAAAAATGATACACATACATCTGTATTTATCCGAGCAAGTCAAGCTATATTTGCTTTGCGAGCTTTAAATGATTTTGTTCGAATTGCCTTTTTAGAATTTGGAAAAATGTTAAACTCAACATCAAGCCAATTTTATCAATAATTATCAATATATTGAATGCTCCACTGAATGCTTCTTTCATTTTCTGCCAACTTATGTCGAAATTTATAATGTGATTTGTTGAGTGCCAATCGATTTTTCAATACGGTTCTAATCTTCACTTGTGTCTGAAATGCAATTTTGTGTTACTTACGAAAACTTTCAGTTGGAATTATGCGAATGTATTTACCATGAAAGCCCCAAATTACGTTACGAAAGTTTAAAGAGTTTCTATCTCTGGCAGCCCTCTGGCGGTATCTCCAATAAAACAGTTCATTTACAGTTTAGTTAACAGAATAATATTACTTTCGTATAATCTGAAAATTTCGCTAATTTTAATGTGCCACTTAGCACGCAGCAATAACTTTGGCTGTTGACTATACAAAATTATGTAAATAAATTCGACGCTGTATTAATCGTCTCTGTTAGGTAAACTCCTCTGTTATTCTTGTTACTGCAACAACAACATCTGCTCATACGAGCGAAATGTATGTATGCGCGAATGTGCATGAGCGCCAAAACAAAAGGAGAGTTACGGTTAATGCGCCGAGCTGCTTTTGCTTCGATATGTGCGTATTAGTGTAAGCGAGATAGCAAGATCATTCCCGTTTGTTCTGCTGTGAGTTCCCTTTGCACAGACCTTCTTAGTCGAAGTGACGGCAATTTGAAGATTAAATCAACAGCTTCAGAATATGTGCGCCTGGTATTTAGAGATGGCACTTTACGCTAATTATAGCCAAAGTTTATTATCTATTTTAAAAATTTAATACAAAACAAATGCCGATCAACTAATGATATACCTTTCTCCTCTGCATCAGGACATAAGATTACCACTAAAATATTGCAATCCTAATATTTGAACAAATGTGACATAAATAAGTTGGTTCTGAAACCAACATTCGATTTTGTGAACTTTCACGAGTCGAAAAGGTATATTCATACAAGATCGGCCTTAAATTACCCGAGCTGAAGCCATTAATTCAGAATAAATAGCTATCTTTTGGCGGCTTTTGGATCATTCAGCCAAATCCGCCATGTAAATTCGATGCTGATCTGCCATCACTATTCGGCAACCACTCTATTATTCTGTTTACTACAACAACAAAATCAGCGCATACGAGCGAAATGAATGTATGCGCAAATGTGCATGAGCGCTAAAACATCAAGAGAGTTACAGTTAACGCGCCGTGCTGCCTTTGCGCACATATGTGCGTATTAGTGTAAGCGAGATAGCAAGATCATTCCTATTCGTTCTGCTATGAGCTCCCTTTGCACACACCTTCTTAGTCGAAGTGAGGACAATTATAAGATTAAACCAACAGCTTCAGATTATGTGCGCCTGGTATTTAGAGATGGCACTTTATGTTTTGTTTAAGACCTGGCGTTGCCTGCCATCGTCATAATAAATGCAAGTTTTTATTTATTTGATTTACCAAATATTTTATAGACACATTCAAAAAAAGAGAACTTTTAAATTAGCTGAATATAATATTAATAATGAACCCCATTTAAGACTCCTATTATGTAGGAGCTCATTTGCAAATTATTTACAAACATAGAATATTAATCGAGTAATTGTATTATAGCAAGCCTATTTTTACACGATCAATAAGAAACGAACGAAAAAGTCGCGTGAGTGCGTTGTATGCGTCTGTATGTAAATGGGTAACGTGCGTAGAAGCAAACACCCACACATATTTGTGCATAACGTTCACATACATTTTTGTTGTGGCTTATCGTTCAATACACAAATTGCTTCTTTACTAAATCTACTTATGATCTTTTGCTTGTTCTATATTCTGTGCACCGTTTTTGCACTAAATGCACGTGTGTGTTCTGCGCTCTGAGCGCAAAAGTCGCCCCTCAAGCTGTCACTCTCCGTGTCGCTTGCTTGTATATTCAATCAACAACTCCCTTTTATGTGCGCCTAGAATTTAAAGACGGCACTCTACGTTTAACTTAAAACTTGTGTTGTCTGCCATCGCTATTAAAGCCAATTTTTATTTGGTGTCAAGTTTAATTTTCTACATTCATAAAAATGAGGCTTTTTATTATGCACATAAAGCCCTATCCCATAAAGAGATATGTACATATTTATATATTTTAGATTCCTCTGGATCAGCATAATATTTGTCATAATTTTATAACAATAGCAAAGGGCAGCCCTGTACATATCATTGTTCACGACTGACAATTAAAGATCCATGTGTCTCTGCTTAATCTTTAGTAATTAATGTACACATTCGATTTCTAGAGTCAAACTAAACAAAAATCCATAAACGCAAGTACACATATTTACATACTTTGCATACTCTGCATCTGTTTGTGTGTGCGTTTGCTTGTACGTTTCTATTTATGCACGTGTGAAGCAGCAAAGAACTTAATTGCACGACCGCAAAACAGATCAAAAAAAGTCGCTCTCAAATAATAGAGCAAGTCTTGCTTAGAGCGATAAGCAGCAAAAAAAAAATCGCGAGAGCGCGAAGAAGAGGTAGATAATAATAAAGTAAAAACATATCACGCGATTCTCTCTGCATACACTTCTTTGGGCGTGTGTTCGCCCGTGTTATCTACATTATTAGCTAAAGTCGCTCGTGTACGAATTTCTCTTCTGATCGTTTGGCTGCTGTAATTTGTCTACGCCGACCTGCGCAAGATTATTTTGTGTTAGTCTGTCCCCAGAAGTCAATTGAGCTTGAGCGGTAGCCGGTAAGGCACTTACAAAATTTTATGGATTATGTTAACTCGACTCTAAAGCCGGTTTCGAAATATATTATTACAAAGATTTTAAAAATGTATTACATATGATCCGATTTTAAAATGTTACATATATATTTCGTGGGCCTATACAGGCCTGTTAATTGGCAAAAATTTCACTTCATTAATTTGTGCAACTTTAGTCAGCGCTGCACATCACATTCTACACACCCATCAAAAAAAACGTACGCCTGTGCAAAATCTTCATCATGCATTAATGTCAATTTGACTGGCGCGAGTGCAAATTAGACAACAAAACAAAAACGCCACGCAAGAAAGTAAGACAAGTCTTATTTGAAATGCAGTTTAGGTGTGTGTTTGCTTTTTCGGTATCTATTTATGCGCAAAGCAGATCTAAAAACGGCGCTCAGAAAATAAAGTGAGTCTTGCTCAAAGCGATAAGCATAAACAAAAATTGAGAGCGCACGATGCAGAGGTAGATAATGCATAAGCACGCATATGTATATAGAAATGTGCATACATACATATCATGCGACTCCCTCTGTATGCACTTGTTTGGACGTGTGTTCGCCCGTGTTATCTACATACATTATTAGCTAAAGTCGATCGTGTACGAATTTCTCTTCTGATCGTTTGGCTGTTGGACCTGCGCAAGAATTCTGTGTTAGTTTGTCCCCAGAATTCAATTGATTCTATATATGTACATACGTTTAAAAATGAATTTATTTTACAATACAGAAAAGCGATTTAAATACATATTTAAAAATATTAGAATGACGTATAAATTCCTGTGCAAAATCTTCATCATGCATTAATGTCCATTTGACAATTTGGGTGAAACTTACTCAGAACTAAGTTCCGCGAGTGAAAAACAAACAAAAAGTAATTAATAGTGAAGCTAGTTTAATTTGAAATAATAAACGCATACATAAATCTCTACATACTTAGTGATTCCCTCTGCATGCACATGTTTGTGTGTGCGTTTGTTTATACGATATATATTTATGTGCGTATGTGATCGCCAACAGAGAACTACATAAATTGCGCGAGTACGAAGCGGACTCAAAAAACGGCGCTCAGAAAATTGAATAGGTCTGTGGAACGATAAGCAGAAACAAAAAGTCGTGAGAGCGCGATGCATAGGTAGATAATACAAGAGCACACATATATGTACATACATACTTGGCGATTATCTCTGCATACTCTTGTTAGCGTGTGTGTTTTATTGAGTGATATCTACTTATGCATATGTTTAATTGCTTATGCGTTATCTACCTTTGCACCGCGCTCACTCGAATTTATGAGTTGCTTGCTCTATTTTCTGTGAGTCGATTTTTTCGTTCATTGCGGCCGCGGAACATAATTCTGTTTTACAACAGTCGTGTAATTCTGTTAAAAGTATTACAAGTAAATTGTATAATGTATATACCATTTGCTTCTCGAATGGTATACGTTTTCGGATTCATACGGGTCGAGTATCGATTGGCTTTAAAATATTCACATTTCCCCACTTTAAAATTTGACCAAGTTTGACTAAAATAGCATTACAGTTTCTGACAATATTAAGTGTGATGAAAAGTAGTGCTCTTCCGTTTCTGTATACTTTGCCGAATACAAAAAGGTATGTCTTTCCAAAATCGGGCTTAATTTAACGGATATAGAGCCAACTAAATTTTACAATACAATCCTATTTTCAGGTTGTATTTTTCAGCCAAATCTGCCTGGCTCATGTACAAAAATATCAACAATATTATTGGTTTCTAGATGACCCAGAAATCCTTGGTCATTATATACCATGGATACAGTCCTAATGAACCTACAGGACTGAATTCTTGCTAAATGAGCAAGAATATGGTCCAAAAACATGTATGCTTTTTCTTTCAGCCGCCCCCCCACCAACAACCCCGCCCCTATGGTTCTTAGTTGACTGTCATATCCTTGGTTATACTATACCATCGATATAGTCCTTGGAAACCTAAAGGATTAAATCCCCGCGAAATGTGCATCGGAATGGTCCAAATATATGAATGATTTCTCTTTCAGCAGCCCCTGTACAGAGCTGCAGCTGCAGCTGCTACTTAACATCTGTCTTTACAGCATTTTAACCCAGTAACATTTTTGCCCCTTACGTGTATGCAATGAAATACGATTCCTACTTAACAGCCGTATTTAACAGCACTCATTTAACATGAACTGTTACTTAACAGCACTCATTTAACATGAAATGTTACTTAACAGCACTCATTTAACATGAACTGTTACTTAACAGCACTCATATTAATTTTTGCCCTTCTACCTGCTACGCATTTATGTTCGCCTGGTATTTCAGTCAAATTTTAGTCCAAATTTGGGACCCAGCCAACGCCGGGGGCGCCCCTTTCGGGTATGCAATGAAATGTTTCTGCGGCAAAAATTTTTGGCGACGTTCTAGTCATTTCTGTTCGCCTGGTATTTTGGCTGAATTTTAGGAAAATCTCGGCAACCAGCGGCTGCCAACGGACAGATTTTTAACGACCGTTGATTTTTGAATTTTTTGCAATCCCATATCCCTATGAAGTAAATAAAAACAGGAATTTGTTTAATAGTTTTAAATTTATTATTTATTTTTGTTAAAACTAACTAATTTGTTGTTTTTTACATGTATTTTTGATTTTAACTTAAAAATAACTATATCTGGCTTAATATAAGCCCGATCCTTGTAGGAGTAGCCTTGTTGGATTCGTAGAAATCCTTAGAATCGATCAGAATCCTTGAATCCTTTAATCTGAAAAGATAAAAACATATTTGCATTAAAAATCAAAAAAGAGATATTAGGTCATTTGGAGGATATAAATAGCCATAACTCGGCCATATCCTTGCAGATTTTTAAAGGACATGGTGCGTTAGGATCGTGGAGACCTACTGCATCGAAATGCATTCAAAAATTATGGGGTCATCTAAGAATCCTGGACTTGGTAATTTTTCAGTCGCGGGCCGCAAGGAAAATTGCCCGAAATCATACAATTACAGTAAAATCGCAATATTTCTGAAACTACAAGCACAATATTGATGTCCTTTGGCCAGATGGTAGTCCTAGTCAATACAATTTTTTTGACACAGGACTCGTCAGGATATGCCAGGATACAGCCGAGTTATAAGCTATTTTCGGTTTCAAAATTTGTCCTTAAGACTTTTTTGTCCGAAGGATTTTCGTCCTTTGGGTTGCATATTCGTAAATGGGAGGATGAGGACTATTTACTGTCCAAAGGGCATCCCGATAGTCCTTCAAATGACGAAGTTAGACCCGAATTTTTCGATTTTTGGCCATTTTCTGAGTAAACCCCTGTAAAATTTTTTTGTGAAATTTTTTGTCGAATCTTGAAAATCCTTGAATGCTATTCGATAGATCTGCTCGCCACGAGTTCAAAAATGTATATCCTTTCGATATCCTTCAGGATTTGACTCAGTTATGGTCATAAATAGGATGTCCTTTTTAAAAAAGTAGCCATATTCCGGAAAGCACAAGGATTATTTGTATGTCCTTTGGCCAGTTTGTAGTCCTAGTCAATACACGTTGTTTAACACAGGACTTGTCAGGATCCGCAAGGATACGGCTGAGATATAGCCATTTTTATGTACAAAACAAATGTTCTTATATCTGGACTGTTTAAAGGACCTTCGTCCTTTTCATTATATTTTGTGTATGGGCAAGACAAGGACAGTCTGCTGGCCAAAGGACATTCTGAAAGTCCTTGAAATGCCCATGTTATGGACAGTTTTGTAATAGTATCCTTTTTAGAAAAATAGCCGTTATTCGGCCGTATTCTACTAGATTTTCAAAGGACATAGTGCGTTAGTATCGTGGGGACGAACTGCATCGAACTGTACTAAAACATTATGGGGTCATCTAAGAGTCATGGACTTGCTCAAATTTGTCGCGACGTGCTAGGCAAAGACCAAAAAACAAATCCTTGATATCTTGAAAAATACAAGCATGATTTGGATGTCCTTTGGGCAGTTGATAGCCTTAGTCAATGCGAGTTGTTTAAAACAAGACTTGTCAGGATCTGCAAGGATACGGCCAAGCTATGGCATATTTTATTTATTTTTTGTTTAAAGGACTATCTTATCGAACCTAATCTATTTTTTGTATATTCCGAATTGGGAGAATGAGGACTATGAGAAATGGGCATGCTCTGGCCGATTTTGTAATTAATGTCCTTTTTTGAAAATCAGCCATATCTATTAAATTAAAAGGACCATTTCGATGAATTTTGGATACTTAGCACTACTGGTCCAAAGGATTTGTTTAACACAGCAACTGTCAAGATCAGCAAGGACATGGCCGAGTAATTGCATATTTTCTGCAGAGACACAATAATAACCCCTAGAAAGCTGCTGGCCCGTACAATTCGCTTGAAATAGGATTCGTTAGTACGGACAGGGTTGGGCAGAAGTTGAAGGATAAAAGCTATTTGCTGGATAAGTACATCAGGATAGTTCTTAAAATGGCCAAGAAATTAACAATGATGCAAATTGTGGCATTGTTTTTTCTTGGATATCGCAATCGTTTACTTTGCCTACTTGTGGCATGGCAAATCATTAAATTATGAATAACTTTTACGCTCAGTCGGTTGTCTTTTTTAAAGATTCGAATTATTGTCTGTCTAATCTGATCTAATCTGGATATCCAGATATTGTACAAAAAAGCGATTTCCTAGCTTTTTCTCCCTAATATACCCCCTCAACACAATGAACATTTCTAGGGTATGGATATTATATGCTTACAGCATATGCCAGGCATCTAATATGACAACAGACAGTTGGGGCTGACTCTGTCTGCATTGGCATTGTTTTTCGCACAACAAAAATCAGTTTAAGTGTGTGTGTGTGTGTGTTATTTGTTGTGCTGTGCGTGTTTTTGCAGCATTGTGTTGCACATTATAAATGCAAAATTCGCACTATAATGCGCCGGACTCTACGTGGCAGCAGCACACAACTGTTTACAATGACGAGTCCTGCGGACGGACGTGCATTTAGCAAAAGTTCATTCCCAGCAATTGTGATGGATGATTGTTTGCATTGCAAAACAATTGCGTGGAGCGTTGGTTTCTCGATATGCACGCCCACGGCCCCCATTTGATATTGCCTGTGCCCATGCGTTCATGTCCTGGTCTATTTTCAGCCTGGGTCTGCATTTGATTTAAAATCCTGACTATTGCTCAAATGCGGAAAATTCATTTAACAAAATTGCATATGCATGACCGAAAGCGCGCGAGGTTTCGTAGTTGTCTGAGTTAGGGTCAAGCGTTTACCGAGTCGCATTTAAAGCGCATTTGATTGTGAATGATCAAAAACAATTATGAGCTCATCATACTTCAGGCCTTTTCATAGAGAGTATGTAATGCAAAGCACTAAATTACTTTAGCCCATATGCAATTATTTTAATTGACTCTCGAACAACGTGTTGCTTATTTCCGATAGGCTTGTAAATCGGTTCGTTAATAAGATAGATAATCGGCTATGATTACTATTAATCAACCTTTGAACTATGGTATATTTTCACAGAAATTATTAGACCCACACTAAACCAAAGAGTTCTTGAGGTTACCCAATCTTGAGGTTTCTACTGGATGCTGTTTACTGCTTAAAAATAGCTCAAATAATTTTTCGTCCACCTTTCATTTAAATGTGCTAACAATGGTAATAATCCTTTTATCCCACCTCTCTCTCTCTCTCTCTCGTCTGTCTGTCTCTTTTCAGAAATGGAAAGTGCGCCACGTAATGTGCAAGTGCGGCCGTTGAGCTCCTCAACGATGGTTATTACTTGGGAGCCACCAGAGACGCCCAATGGACAAGTGACCGTAAGTACCTGGCATTGAGTACGCATATTAAACAACAACCCGAACAGGGACACAGGCTCGAGCTCCGGCTACAGATGACTGCAGGCCAGGCCAAGGGTCGACACTTTGTCACGTCGAAACGAAAGGCCGGGGGCAAGGAAATGGCCCAAATGACGTTAGCCATGTTTGGCATTAAAACGCAGGCGGGCCCAGAGAAGGGGAGCAAAGCGTTTAAATGCAAATGTGCGAATGAAATCAAAGCCACACAACAGTTAGCCAGTTGGGCTCCCAGTTAAGCCACCCAAGTCAGATCCTTCTGCTCCTTTGGCTTTGGATTGCCAGGATGGGCTGCACGTTGATCGAGTCAAGTGCTAGGCCGCAATGGCTGTGGTCTCCATTGTTGTGTGCCTCGGGCCACGGCGTGCTGCAGCTGCAAACTGTTCTCGCCGCAATGTCAAAATTATAAAGTACGCAAATCTGAGACCACAGACCATATTTCATTCTAGGCTATCAGCTTTACCAATTGCTAGCAGTTTATGGTTAAGCCAAAGATTTTAGGAGCACACAAGGATGCGACTTTGAAATGAGCTCGAAGCGGAATAGTTTAAGTTAATGTTTTTGGGGTAATAGTAAATCCCATATCTTGTTTTTTCAGCTGCACCATTCACAATTTTTCTTCGTAACGCATTCGTAAACGTTTTGTACTTTCTCTCGTTCTCTACAGGGCTACAAGGTGTACTACACGACCAATTCGAATCAACCGGAGGCCTCGTGGAACTCCCAAATGATTGACAATAGCGAACTGACAACCGTATCGGAACTGACGCCTCATGCCATCTACACGGTGCGTGTGCAGGCGTACACCTCAATGGGAGCCGGTCCCATGTCCACCCCGGTGCAGGTGAAGACACAGCAAGGTAAGTGTCAGCTGCCCCCCAATATTGATAGCCAAATCGTATCCAATTAGTGGTGAAATGCGTAATTGAATAGCTCGGTTTAAACGGCCCGCATAGAGAACACCAATTATTTAATTAGAATGTCCAAAACGTCCAACCCAATGCATATTATGTCGCTGTTTGTTAACCTCTACACAATCTCTAACAATCTGGCAACTCGCTCTTATCCTCAAATAGAAATGAACGCCAATATAAATTAGTCAGTATTATGCGCTCTCTCTCTCTCTTTCTCTGAATTTAAATTAAATGTATACCTCCTGGCAACGCTGTCAAAAACCAGGAATAAACGCGAATTTCCCTAGCTGATTTTCTAGTCGTCCATGAATTAAAATAGGTTCTCTAAGACTCAAAAACGATTTGGCAACTCTGTCATAAACTTGGCCAATTCGTTTAACTAATTCCCTAGTTTGTCATGAAGAGAATATTTAGCTTTACATTAAGACAAACTAGTTCCTTTTGTTAACTCGACTTCATTTTCGTACTCTGGCAACTCTTCCATTTTATAAACTTGGAAACAAGGGTTTTTTTTTAGAGCATGCCAAGTTGATTTTGAATCAAACCCATTTATAAAATTTACTTACAACTATGCGTATCTATGTGTACTTACGTTTGTGTGTGTGTGTATCTGTGTGTGCGTGTGCATGCAGCAAATATTCATTAAATTTGACTGCTGAAGCAATTGCATTTCCCATACTTTGATATGCAGCTTTGTGGTTTCCGAGGGCTTCGTCTAGCAGGGCGGGAATCTCGTTGCACAAAGGGGCGTGACTGGGGCGTTGGGTATAGACGGAGACATGGTGGTCATTCAGTTTATGGTGTGACTTTGAATTTGTTGCTTTTGCAGCTGCTGCCTAATGCGCTTAGCTGCGTTTGGGCCAACCTCTCTGACCGTAAGTCCTTTGTATTGCAAGGGAATGGATTTCCATTTGCAATTGCAACTGAAAATATAATCAAAATGCTTTCATTTATTTTTCTAGTGGAAGTATCAGAAAGTTAAAACTAAATATTGCACACATGAAATATCTAATAAGGATAAAATGGGATTACTTGAGATTACTTTAATAATATCATGAAAGTTCAATCTTTAAATCGTATTAAAAGGTAATACCCATCAATCCTGAACAAAGAACTAATACGATCGACCTTAGGCATGAACCAAGTATACAAATAAGTATCTTTTGTAGAACTTTAAAAGCTGAGTTTGAAGCCGAACGGAATAAAAATTAAGTTTTCCCAAACTGCAACTCTACAATAAATTTACGGGCTTGGTGATGTGCTTTTCAACATTAAAGACTTTCGCATAACTTCATTATACCCTATTATCCCAATTGAAATGGATAAAGTTGATGGGCACATACAAAAATATTACTTTGGCATAATGGAATGTGTCTAAAATGGAGACAGATCTTCGTTATGGCGATAGCAATACGCATGTATTCAAATATTTGTGGGGGGAGGGAGCAAATATTTCAATCAATTTTATAGGCTGAACTACATTTATTTGCAGCTGGCAACAATTTTGCATATCTAAGAGTGAAGTGTGCGTGTGTATCTGAATCGTAGTATCTGAATGGGCGCATATACATAAATAAATGCCACATTGATTTGTTTGTATTTTATTTAATTTCCGTAATTTCCGTTTCATTATTACCAAACCAACCAAAACCGAAAACCAAATATGTGCGTACGTGGATGCCTCGATACGTTTATACATACACCCAGGTGTGCCGTCACAACCGAGCAATTTCCGGGCCACTGATATCGGCGAGACCGCAGTCACATTGCAGTGGTCCAAGCCGACGCATTCCAGCGAGAATATTGTACATTATGAGCTCTATTGGAATGACACATATGCCAATCAGGATCATCACAAGTGAGTTGGAGCCCCCTCCCGCTCTCCCTCGCCTCCACCCAACTAATTATAAAACAGTAAGAAATTTAATCATTAAAATCATTCGCAGGCGCATCTCGAACTCCGAGTCCTATACGCTTGATGGTTTGTATCCCGATACCCTCTACTATATCTGGCTGGCAGCACGTTCCCAGCGTGGCGAGGGCGCCACCACACCGCCCATACCCGTCCGCACCAAGCAATATGGTAAGTGCTTTGCCTTTGCTTAATCCTAAGTTAGGTACCCCGAAAAAAAGCAGAAAAAAACACATAACGAAACTCAACTAAGCCGTAGAAATCGTACGAGTTTCTCTAGTATAAGTACAAACCAAAAAAAAAAACGACTCTTAACATAAATTTCGTTTCAACATATAACTATATAATTACATATTTATTATAAACATATATATATATATATATATTTATATATATATTTATATGTTCAATGCCTATAAGTGTAGTTGATTATTCAGTTGAAATACCTTTATATATATATACATATGTGTGTGTTATATGTGGGAGTGTGTGTGGATATTTTGTGTGTTATGGCACCCTCAAGGAGACAGGTAAAAATCGAGTGTGTGTGTGCGTGAGTGTGTATGAATAAGGTGTGTTATGACTTGCACTTTTCTGCCTTTAACTTAAATATTAATATAATCATTATATATACAAATATTTACTATATTATATATTGTATGAAATGTGATTCTTTCTAGTTTCTTGCAAGTTATTTATACTTAGTTCAGTTTATACATACACTATATCATACACTAGACTACTCCTAAATACACCTGTACATACCTTAAATAGTTTAGCTAAGATAATACGTAACATACATACAACATACTGTTTAGTTAGGTATACTATCCACAATATACAAAACCAAACTAGTTATGAGCCCGATTCTATTCAGTTATTAAGTAAAGAAAGGCTTATGTTCAAATAATTATGATTCACCAATAGAAAATAAATAATAAATAAATTCAACATATAAATGAGATGAGAAAAATAAAAAATACACCCAACTTATTTTCTATCTTGGAGTTTCCCACTGTTAAATACTCAAAGCCTTCAACCTTTTTCTTGACTAGTTTTATATAAACAACTTAATTTTTTCACCTGGTATTAATTATCAATTACTAGACTGAATATTGCGCCGTCGGTACGATCCGAATAAAAAAATTTTAAATATAAAAGAATATAAAAATAAATATAAAAATAATAAAACAAATATTTATAAGTATATAAATTTCTATCTATTGGTGAAACATAACCCCCAAAAATAAACAAAACCTGCTCACGTTAGCCAACACTGTAAACATCACCACATGACAGTTTGCATACAACAGAACAGATATTTCTTTATAAACTTTTTTTAAGATTATTTTTCTTTAAATGTTAATGATATTTATATTATATGCATACGAATGCTATTATGCCAAATGTGTAGCTTTTATTTCAAGTGTTGCGTTAAGAAAATTATGTTTAAAAGTATCTGCAACTTGTGCTCAGCCTCAGCATGTCAAATTTGTAATGCAACTGCAACTTGAACTGCACCAATGCACAAAAAGCCACAAACCAGAATTCCTAGACAATACTCTACTGTTGTATTAGCAAATCCCTCTCATTCTCATTCACTTACTCGTCCTCTCTCTCTCTCTCTCTCTTTTTCTCTCAATGTGACTTTCTCTGTTTGCGTGTGCATTTAGTAATTGATTTTGAAATGCATTTTAATAGAGCAACGCGCAAAGACAAATTGTACAAGGAAAACGCCAGCAGTAGCAGTAGTATCTGGCAATTGTATATAGATACTATATCTAACATTATATACACATATATATATTTTCTATATTTATTTGTATTGCATCACTTTTGGTTTTCATATTTGCACGTTTTGCATACTTGTATGATTTTGAGCATAATTAAAGTTTAAGTGGTTCCAGTGGTTCCTGGCTTAACAATTGTTCTGTGGCTGCCACAAATTGTGCTCACAGTTCTGCCAAACTTTCACACATGGAGAAAAAGAGAAGTACTGAGAGAGAGAGAGAGAGAGGGAGGAACGGCGGAGCAAACGTTTAGCTAAATGAGATATGAATTTGGCATGCGGATTATTCAGTGGTCTAAATTGACTTATTTCCTGCAGTTTGTCATAAGTTATTTGCAATGGTTTTGCAATTTTGGCTTTTGGCAACATCAATTGATATAAAATTAAACCTATTACGTTTCAATTACGTGTAGTGTATAATATTATTTCCATAAATGTTTTGAGTATAGTTGAAATCATTTCTGGACTTGAGTTAACACAAATATATATATTTTTATTGAATACTATATAAAATTTAGAGTCGAGTTAGTTTTATGTTTTAGCTGCTAGTTTCACGTTTTACGTACAAATAAAAAACCCATAGCCACATGGTTTATGCAAATTAAATGTTCATATACCTCCGTATACCATGTGTGTTCGCACTGTGCGTGTGTTAATGTATGTGTGTGTGTGAGCCTTACAATTAGTTTAAGCTAGTTTTAAATATTTGCACACTTTTATATTTTTATTAAATTATATATTAAATATAAATAGCCCGTTTAATGCACGCTTTTAAATATTAAATGTATTCCAGTATTATTAGTTTATATACATATATTTCTCTCAGTGTGTGTCTCTTGCTCACTCGTTCTCGTAGCTAGTTAAAAATTTCAGCTCAAAATCGTTACCAAAAAATATGCACAATTTAATTTAAGCGAGAAGCAAAACTTCTCCAATAAAATAGAACAAAACGCTAAACGCTAAAAAAAAAAGAAGCAAACAACATTATTTGCATAAACCATTGGATCTATAAAATTTATGTCTTGAATCTTATTTGACTTATTATTTAATATACCTAACTTATATGCCTACCTTATATACTTATGCCTATCCATTATGTCATTTATTTAACATGATTTTTGTGCTTTCTTTCGTTACATGTTTTTTGGTTTGAAACAATTTTTGTTTGGTTTTAACGCTAATCGCTGAACGCTATGAAAAAAAAAAAAAACAAATATCTCTGGCTATAACGCAACCAAATTTTCTATGCACATCACCGAAAAAAAAAAAACAAAAAAAAACAACAACAACACGTTCCCATCTATTATGTAATTAGTACCAGGTGCACCGCCACGCAATATCACGGCCATTGCCAACAGCTCGACAACTATAGCGCTTAGCTGGCTGCCTCCGCCCGCGGAGCGCTCCAACGGTCGCATCGTATACTATAAGGTACTGTTCGTGGAGGTGGGCCGCGATGACGACGAGGCGTCCACCTTGACCCTGAACATGACCCAAATCGTGCTCGACGAGCTCAAGCGCTGGACCGAGTACAAGATCTGGGTGCTAGCCGGCACCTCGGTGGGCGACGGTCCGCGCTCCCATCCGATCATAACGCGCACCCAAGAGGATGGTATGTATGCCAATGACAATCTTACCTATGCGTAAGTCTTAACTCAAATCGTATTCTCTTCGTTCATTTATCAGTTCTCATTTTTTTTTTAAATTATTTTTAATCTCATCTCTTATATACATATGATTTTAATTACTATTTTAGTTTAGTTTATAACTTTATAACCGTTATCTACCTAACTTATGCCTCATAACTAATCAACGAAAATTTTTATACGATTTTTGAATTTTGATAACGAGCAATCCCAACGCAGGAGCTGCCGGAACGCCGCAATGGAGCGTTTTGTTTTTGGTTTTTATCAACAAAATTTGTGTGTGTCTGTGTGTGTGTGTGTTTACCTAAAGTCATTTTAGATATGCGACTGGCAGTAAATACCATATGCTACATACATATATACCATATATGTTCTTAAAAGCTGCAAATATTCATATATTTTTGAATGCAGCTATATTTTATACATTTGAATATCCCCCCTTTTTGTAGTGTATTATTTGTATTATACATTCCTGAGTATTTTTTTAAGTAAAATAGACATATTTCGATTTTTACAGATAGAAAACTTCAAACCAAATCCTTCTGATACGAGTTAATTAAATAATACTCAACTAATCTATATAAAGTAACTTCCCGATAAAAACTTAAATCTGTAAACCTTTTAAAACTCGTATCTTTTAGTTACTTAGTGAATTTCTTATGAAAAATATTCAACTATATCTGTTCCCTTTTGGTGATTCTAAAGATTCCTGAGTCATCTTCGCATAAAATATTTTCATGCGAACGAATTCTATTAAAACATTTCTGCAGATTGTTTCATACAAATTCAATTAATATTTTAATTCTATTAAAATATTAAAAAGTAAAATCACCATTGACATTTTAAAATATTTTAAGGATTCCTAAGATCTTGAACCATTATAGATATTTAATTTAATTTGTATTCTGTTTATATGTCATCGAAATATCATCCCCTACTTCTGTCTTTTACCATTTCTTGTCCGAATATTCCATTTTATGTTGAACCCACCTTAATTTATTTTTGTTTCACAATTATGTATGTTTTTAATTGTTAAATTTCTATCAAAAAAAGATTTTAAAAAATTACAAATTTTTATTGGTACTATAAAATTGCATATTTTTTGGCGCAATTTTTGACTACTTTTTTGCACTTGTATCTATCTCTATGAAAAATCAAAAACTAACTTTTTTAGCACAACTCCTATATTGTGTATTATATGCAAGAACGAATTTTTGTTATTTACTTGAATCTCAACTCGTCTGAAAAAAAATACACGAATTGGATAAATACTATAAATATATATGATAATTTTTGATCGATATAATGCATCAACTTTTTTGTGGTAATTTGTATAGCACCAAGAAAAAACAAAAAATAAGAACATGAGCTCTGTGTTTTTGTAAGCGCACCAGATACTATACCAAATACTTACACACACATACATATCTTAAACAAACATAAATATAATCTAAACAAATATCAAATTATGATTTTTGTGAATTTAGTTAGTTTGTTTGTTGTTTATTTTCTGCGAACCACCAAAAGAGCCGCATTAAATATTAAATTGATTTATTTACATAATTAAATTTATGCAATTATAAATGTAAACACACGCTCCCATTACCTCACAAACAAGCCTAAATAGGGTCTAGTTATATTCAAATATCATATATAACGAAAGCAACACAAACCCCACTCCTCCCCCTCTTACTACCCGAACTCCAACCCCCACCCCCCATGCATAAGCTCCTTTGTTGTGGTGTACCTAAGGCAAATAATGCAAACGTTTGGCTGCATTTATTTATTTACTTTTTGTTTTTAGTTGCCACACACACCTATATATATAAATATATGTATATATATATATTTACGTGTATGCATACATATTTAATAACATTTTGCAGCAGCTCGATGTATATTTTTGGACAACGCTCCCGAGTTTGTTTTTGTTTTTTGATATTTGCACTGAATTTTTTTACAAACATTTTTGCACTTTGGAGACTCCGCGCCCTACACCCCCCCTCATATGGTTTTTTCTTTATCGCTTTGCAAATGCGCGACTACATGGGAAAATCCTTAAATTGATTTTCGCATAAAAATTATTTGATTTTTGTATTTAATTTGTATTCTGTTGACACATTTGATTAAGTTTTATTTGCCATCACCTGCATGTTTGCCCAGTTAACACATTTGCATCTGGTTCAGCATTTTTTATTCGATCCATCCCCTGTTTTTGTTATTATTGTGGCCGGATCTGAGCCCCCCTCAGAGTTGATCCTGCCATTTGTTAAGGCAACAATGGACCAATTTTTATTGTTTATGCTCACATTTTTTGCACAACTAATTGTTTATTTTTTTATTTCTGTGAGTTTGCAGTTCACAGTGAGCCAATTATTTAAACAATATATAGTTCATCAGCATTTGTGAGATAATTAAGCAGAAGTCTTTTCAATATTTTAACAATATATTTCAATTAATCAAACTGGCTTTCTGGTTCGTACGCATGTGAAATACTGAGAAGTGCCTTCATTATAGAGGAAAGAAGTCATTTTAATCCTATTTAAGAATTCTATTTAATCCTATGAAGAACGAAATATTTAAAATTTAAATCAATACAAAATTCTGCAAAATCCGAAGAAGTTTCTTTCGATTCGTTTCTGTATAATATGAAATAGGGCTGCTTGAAATTCAAAAGTTAAATACTAATTACTTGGCTCCGGCTTTAAAAACATCTAACTGCCTACTCCAAAATACTGAAATTCTCTGAGTTTTAATTTTTCTGGAAGAGCTTGACATTGTTGCACTTTCCCACATCATTATTTTTAAATATCTCAATATTTTCTACACCATTCTCGCAAAATCATTAACTGCTTGTTAGCTATTAAACTGCTTGTTAAATTACCTTTCATGCTTTATAAAGTACCGATTTATTTTTGGTTTTGTTTAAAACTTGTCGACAAAATGAGAAAAAGTTGGCACTCACATAATTTGATTTGTTTAAGCACAGTTAATGAATTATATTTACTTAACGTTAAGCACCTAGTAGTACGTCTCTAGTCGGGCAATCGTAACTAAGTTAAGCATTAAGCACACTACAAAAGCCACTTTGATATTGTACTTAGGTAAGCACTTGAAAAAGCACCTGAAAAACGAAACTGAAAAAGCACCTGGAAGCACCTAGCACACGTATGCCAAAAGAGAAAATATCTATATAAGCGTTAGGTGTAAACAATACGTACACAATTACTACTCATACGTAAAGCAACCTTTTTGATTTCTTTCGAAATATTATTATGAGCAATGCACCTCAAGCACATTCACGTGTGTAGTCAGCACATTATTCTACACAGCTCTATTCTCTGTCTTTGTCGCCTACTATATTTTAATTGTACTCAATTTAGCACAATGTGTGTCAGTGTGTGCGTGTTGTGTGTGTGTGTGTGTGTGTGTGACTAAGTCAGTTCCATTGATACCCCTGCGGCTACAGCATTTCACACTTAAAGGGTCAGCACATAGGTATGCTACAGTATTTTTTCTACCACATATGTAAGTATATTTCTATTTTTTTATATTTTAATTTTTATTTCATATACTTTCGCATATGTTTCGTTATGATGGTGCGCTTGTTAGCTTCGCTGAGCTTCGCTTTCAATGCGAAATGCAAATAGCACCTGGCCCAAAGCTGGGCACTTGCTTGGTTCTTTTTTATACTCTTCCACTCAGTCACTCCGTAATGCAGGCAGCTTGCCTTTTGTGTGTGCCACAGTAGACACACACGTTCCGCTCAGAACGGCAAAAGTACCAAAAAACAAAAAAAAAAAAACAAAAAAGCAACTGGAATACTGAAAAAATTGACACCTTCGAGGGTATACTCAACCTACAGTTGCTCACACCAAAAGGGGTATTCCACATACGACAAGACTTATATGTTTAGAAGATTATATATACATATATATATGTTCTGTTGTTTGAATTAATCTGTTTTTGAGCCCATGAAAAATGAAGCATTCGGCTTTATTAATAATTCAAAAAATAATCTAATTTCAGTGCTACAATTAAAGCTTATCGACAGGTCTTGTAGATCTGTCCGTCCTTATTTGCTGTGTACCAAATAAGTGATATATGCAATTTACAAGAAGTTTACAAACACCTTCGCATGTGCCCAACATCTTTATGTTAGCAGGGTATTAAGGGTAAATAAGTACGGGCTATATAAAAAAGCAGCTTAAAATTTTGCTTAGCTTAGGACTTGCACGTAACTTCGTTCTTTCTATTCAGCAGTATACAAAGAGAAAAAAATAAATATATTTAGAGAACACCTCCTAACGGTAGAATTTTAATTATTTTATATACCTTCACTATGCACGTGTTAGGTGTGTGTTAGTGTGTGTGTGTGGGTGTGGGTGTGAATGCGCGTGAAATGACAAGACACAGACAAAGCTACTGCAAAGTGCTACAGTTGACGTACCTCTGCCCTCGCCCATATAACCCCACGCGACCATTCTGCGCCAACGTGCAGTGCTTTGGAGAACACTAATGAAGCATAATTTAACATTTGTGCCGCGGGTTGCATTTGAATAATTTTTATTATGCAGTTGCTCAACCTTTTTAACGAAGTGAATAAAAGTTGAACAGACCATATAAATCAAAACTATACACTGCAAATAGCAAGACTTTAAAGTATTGTAAAAATCGTAATAAATTAATAAATATTTCAAAATATATACCATGATTTGTATGACAAGTTCTTTTATGATATAGATTATATTATTAAGTTACTTTTAAGACCTAGGTTCACTTTAAGACTTAAGCTCTACAAAATACCACATCATATTAAATATTTATACAACTGCAACACATTTGTAGAGTATCAAAGCGGGTGTGCCAACAAATATGTACATTTTGTATCATATATAAATATATATTCAGATAATTTGATAACCTATTTTCATTTTAATTTCACCAACTACTATCTTTTATAATTTCATATGATTTTCACTTCAATGCCATTCCCGTAATATGCACTAAATACTTTTTGAAACTGTATACTGTAAACTAAAAAGCTATATCTTATATCTTTTTTCATATACTACTTAAAAAAAATCACACACACACTAAAAAAAATACCAAATATATCTTTGCTTGGCCACTCGCACCTTGCACTCTACTTGCTCTGTTTCGTGCACCTTTTTTTGAATGCAAACTCGAAATGGAAAACTGTAACCAAAATTTTTGAAAACTTTTTTGATGTGAATACAAAATATATTGCGAAATTTGATTTTTGAACGCAACATTTAATGGATGGTGGTTTAATATTAAAAATACAAATAAAAAACATTTTAAATCTATTTAGAGAAAAAGAGTGAGTATTTTTTAAATGGTTTGACTATAATGTTTAAGAATGCCCCATAGCAACCTATATATACATATATATTTATATCTACAATATCTTGTACTATTTTTACTTTTAATTGTTCTGGTCCAGAATATTGTTGACCAATCACTAAAGAATCAAATCTCTTTTTGTTTTTTGACATGTTTTTTCTATTTCACAACAAACAACAACATTTTTGAAAGCCAAAAAGTCTGCGAGGATTTTGTAACTGGGCTCTTGACTTTTTCCACAAGAGCCCCATATCTAACGATCTTATATATACGAACATCTACATATATATATTTTCTTTTATTTCAATCATATGTTTTAAAAACTTTTTTGAATGCTTACATGTTTGTTTTTGTCCAATCGAAAGAGTTGAGCAAGTAAAGAGCCTTAACTGGTTCGATCTTGTTTCGATTGTCAAGTTTTTGTGTACATTTTTTGAGCTAATCTATAAGTATGTACTATTCTATATACTCAGCAAGGTATCAACTGCACTTCTTATTCACTTTATGTGCACTTACTACTGAGCAACCACCTATTTATTTCATTATTTATATACTATACCTACCTACCTAACTATAACTATACATATATAGCACCTAAGCAGCACTTTCTTTGATACTTTTAACGATTTTACGACTTATACATTAAATATTTTGATTTTCTAACTGTGATGTGGTGACTTGGTTGACTTGGAGCTAAGTTTGTTCTGGTTTTGTAAATTGCTCCTAGGGTCTAAGGCAACTTTAGCAATTAGTTTTTAATGTCTCTAGTTCCATATATATGTCTTTAAATTAAGCAATTTAGCCATAAGGAACCCGAAACTTCTTTTATACTAGCCTAAGTTAACTCCTAAGTACTCGTTAAGTATTAAAATAAGTTCTATGAAATAACGTTACTTTTGCTGGCCGTACGCTAATCTCGTGTCTCTTCGTCGTCGTATCTAGTGCCCGGAGATCCGCAGGATGTCAAGGCTACGCCCCTAAACTCTACATCGATACATGTGAGCTGGAAACCGCCACTAGAAAAAGATCGCAATGGCATCATACGTGGCTATCACATTCACGTGCAGGAAATGCGAGATGAGGTGAGTTGGGAAATGGGGAAGGGAAGGATTTAAGGAAAATAAAATGCTCTTTTTTCTTGTTAATTTCTGCTTTCTACCAGGGCAAGGGCTTCCTCAACGAACCCTTCAAATTCGATGTGGTCGACACGCTGGAGCACAGTGTAACCGGGCTGCAACCCGACACAAAATACTCAATTCAGGTGGCCGCGTTAACGCGCAAAGGTGACGGCGATCGCAGCGCGGCGGTTACTGTAAAAACTCCCGGAGGTGTGCCCGTCCGACCAACGGTAAGTCTGAAGATAATGGAACGCGAACCGATTGTTTCCATTGAGCTGGAGTGGGAGCGTCCGGCGCAAACGTACGGCGAACTGCGTGGCTATCGCTTACGCTGGGGCGTCAAGGATCAGGCGTTGAAAGAGGAGGTGCTGTCGGGACCGCAAATGACCAAGAAGCGTTTCAACGATCTAGAACGTGGCGTGGAGTACGAGTTCCGGGTCGCGGGCAGCAATCACATTGGCATCGGCCAAGAGACGGTCAAGATCTTTCAGACGCCCGAGGGCACACCCGGCGGACCGCCGTCCAACATAACTGTACGATTTCAGACACCCGATGTGGTCTGTGTCACCTGGGATCCGCCAACGCGAGATCATCGCAATGGACTTATCACACGTTACGATGTGCAGTTCCACAAAAAGATCGATCACGGCCTGGGCTCCGAGCGCAACATGACGCTGCGCAAAGCGGTCTTCACCAACCTGGAGGAGAATACCGAGTACATCTTTCGCGTGCGTGCCTACACGAAGCAGGGCGCGGGTCCATTTAGCGAGAAGTTAATTATTGAAACGGAGCGTGACATGGGACGTGCCCCAATGTCCGTACAGGCGGTGGCCACCTCCGAGCAGACAGCCGAAATCTGGTGGGAGCCGGTGCCCAGTCGCGGAAAGCTGCTTGGCTATAAAATCTTCTACACAATGACGGCTGTGGAGGATCTGGATGATTGGCAAACGAAGACGGTGGGTCTAACTGAATCGGCGGACCTGGTCAACCTGGAGAAGTTTGCCCAATACGCCGTAGCCATTGCAGCGAGGTTTAAGAACGGACTGGGACGCCTGAGCGAGAAGGTAACGGTGCGCATCAAGCCCGAGGATGTGCCGCTCAATCTGCGCGCCCACGATGTCAGCACGCACTCCATGACGCTCTCGTGGTCCCCGCCCATACGCCTAAATCCGGTGAACTACAAGATCAGCTTTGATGCGATGAAGGTGTTTGTGGACTCGCAGGGTTTCTCCCAGACGCAAACGGTGCCGAAGCGTGAGATTATTCTGAAGCACTTTGTAAAGACGCACACGATCAACGAACTGAGTCCATTTACCACGTACAATGTAAATGTGAGCGCGATTCCATCGGATTATTCTTACAGGCCGCCAACGAAGATAACAGTGACCACACAAATGGCAGCGCCACAGCCCATGGTCAAGCCGGATTTCTATGGTGTGGTGAATGGCGAGGAAATATTGGTTATATTGCCACAGGCATCCGAAGAGTATGGTCCCATCTCGCACTACTATCTGGTTGTGGTGCCCGAGGACAAGTCGAATCTACACAAGAATCCCGATCAGTTCCTCACAGATGACCTGCTGCCCGGACGCAATAAGCCGGAGCGTCCTAATGCACCGTACATAGCTGCCAAATTTCCACAGCGCTCCATACCCTTTACCTTCCACCTGGGCTCGGGAGATGACTATCACAACTTTACCAATCGCAAGCTGGAGCGCGAGAAACGCTATCGGATATTTGTACGCGCCGTGGTGGACACGCCACAAAAGCATCTGTATACGTCCAGTCCCTTTTCTGAGTTCCTGTCGCTGGATATGCGCGAGGCGCCGCCCGGTGAACGACCACATCGTCCGGATCCTAACTGGCCCTCCGAGCCGGAGGTCTCGGTTAATCGCAATAAGGATGAGCCAGAGATACTCTGGGTGGTGCTGCCCTTAATAGCCGCCTTTGTTGTCTCCACCACGCTTATTGTACTGTATGTTGTTAGGCGTCGTCGCCAGCCCTGCAAGACGCCCGACCAGGCGGCAGTAACGCGTCCACTGATGGCCGCTGACTTGGGCGCCGGTCCGACACCCAGTGATCCCGTGGACATGCGCCGACTGAACTTCCAAACGCCCGGCATGATCTCACACCCGCCCATACCCATCTCCGAGTTTGCCAATCACATTGAAAGACTCAAGTCGAATGACAATCAGAAGTTCTCGCAGGAGTACGAGAGCATCGAGCCCGGCCAGCAATTCACCTGGGATAACTCCAACTATGAGCACAACAAGTCCAAGAATCGCTATGCCAATGTCACAGCCTACGATCATTCACGCGTCCAGCTGCCCGCACAGGAGAACGTCCTCGGTTCGGACTATATCAATGCCAACTATTGTGATGGCTATCGCAAACATAATGCGTATGTGGCCACCCAGGGACCGCTGCAGGAGACCTTTGCAGACTTCTGGCGCATGTGCTGGGAGCTGAAGACGGCGACGATTGTGATGATGACCCGTTTGGAGGAGCGCACACGGATCAAATGCGATCAGTATTGGCCCACGCGCGGCACTGAGACTTACGGTCAGATATTTGTGACCATCACCGAAACCCAGGAGCTGGCCACCTACAGCATACGCACGTTCCAGCTGTGCCGCCAGGGCTTTAACGATCGCCGCGAGATCAAGCAGCTACAGTTTACGGCCTGGCCGGATCACGGTGTGCCCGATCATCCAGCTCCGTTCCTGCAGTTCCTGCGTCGCTGTCGCGCCTTGACGCCACCCGAGTCTGGACCAGTTGTGGTGCATTGTTCGGCAGGCGTGGGCCGAACTGGCTGCTATATAGTGATTGACTCGATGCTGGAGCGCATGAAGCACGAGAAGATCATTGACATCTACGGCCATGTGACGTGCCTGCGCGCTCAGCGCAACTATATGGTGCAAACCGAGGATCAGTACATCTTCATACACGATGCCATACTGGAGGCCATCATCTGTGGTCTGACCGAGGTCGCTGCACGCAATCTGCATTCCCATTTGCAGAAGCTGCTCACCACCGAGCCGGGCGAGAGCATTTCGGGCATGGAGGTGGAATTCAAGAAGCTATCGAATGTTAAAATGGACTCCTCCAAGTTTGTTACCGCTAATCTGGCCTGCAACAAGCACAAGAATCGCCTGGTGCACATCCTGCCCTATGAGTCGAGTCGCGTCTATTTGACGCCCATTCATGGCATCGAGGGCAGCGACTATGTCAATGCTAGTTTCATTGATGGCTATCGCTATCGTTCGGCCTATATTGCGGCTCAGGGACCTGTGCAGGATACTGCCGAGGACTTTTGGCGCATGCTCTGGGAGCACAACTCCACCATAGTTGTTATGTTGACCAAGCTCAAGGAAATGGGCAGGGTAAGCTGTGATATTCTCTTTCATTGGGTATCCTCTCTAAAGCATTAACTCTCCCTCTCTCTTTCTGTCTTTTGCAGGAGAAGTGCTTCCAGTATTGGCCCCACGAGCGTTCCGTGCGCTATCAGTATTATGTTGTGGATCCCATCGCCGAGTACAATATGCCACAGTACAAGCTCCGCGAGTTTAAGGTAGGGTATATCATATTCCACATTTGCTTTACTAATTGTTTCGCTTCCAACTATCCAGGTAACCGATGCTCGTGATGGCTCATCACGCACGGTGCGCCAGTTTCAGTTTATCGACTGGCCCGAGCAGGGCGTACCCAAGTCTGGTGAGGGCTTCATTGATTTTATTGGACAGGTTCACAAGACCAAGGAGCAGTTTGGCCAAGATGGGCCCATAACGGTTCACTGTTCGGCCGGAGTGGGACGCACTGGTGTCTTTATCACACTCAGCATTGTCCTGGAACGCATGCAATACGAGGGGGTGCTGGATGTGTTTCAAACGGTGCGCATATTGCGCTCCCAGCGACCGGCCATGGTGCAGACGGAGGTGAGTTGACCCCGAAGACAGGCTTTCCGGCTTATTCAGTTTTGCCCCAATCCGGCGGAAAAACTTCTTTATTATTTTAGAGCATTAATTAGACCTTTTTTTCTTTGACAGGATCAATATCATTTTTGCTATCGCGCTGCTTTGGAGTATTTGGGCTCATTCGACAACTATGCAAACTGAAGGAGTTGAGCAGGAGGAGGAAGTGGAGGAGGAACAGCAGCAGAAGTTGGAGTCCGGGCTACAGAGCAAAAGCGTTGTCAACTTTAAGTTCATGTTAAATGTTGCATGATCGTTTTCAACTGTACGCATAAAACGCATTTATGATATACACGGATACCTTAACTTTAAAGTATTATAGCCAGATACTGCCCACAATACTTACTTATACTAAATAGTATATAGTATACAAAGATTTGTATAATTGAAATTTTTAAAAACAACTTAATTCTGTCCCTATTTTGATCAGTTACTCTTGTTTTACGCCTCGGTCTTTTGCTATGTTTGATTTCGTATAATGTAAACTCAAAAAGACTGTTACAAGTTTAATTATCAGTAATTTATACTTAAATGCATATATCCCTATATGTACATATGTATGCATATATATATGTGCACACAGTTTTTGCTCGAACTAATCAAAGTAGTCAATCAACTTGTTGTGGTGCGGCGGCGCCTCTCAAAAAGCGACCACCCACTGGTAAACCTATACATATTTGAACTAAGGACTTGGTAGCTTTTAAAACTTACCGCCTAAACGAATCTCGAGAAAAGCATAAGCTAAAGTCAACTAGTTGTCATTTAAACTTTAACGAGAGCAAATGGTAGAAGCATGGAGTTCAAATCCCCATTAATCATAACATTCTAGACTTTATGTGCATGTATTTGTGTGTGTACAACAATCAATCAAATATGTTTAATATGTTTTTATACTTGACATACTTAAAAAGTCCGCTTAGGTTCTATATATATAAAAACAAATATATATATATTACGCAAAAGCAAATGTAAACCGTGCAATTAGTCAAAAGTCTTGCGTAGTGCATATCTTATAAGGCAGCTAGTTTTAATTAGTTAATAGATTAAGTTCCGTTATCAGGCATGTTTTCTATTTTATTACATTCCCAAAATATGCTTACAAGAGCTGTCCAGATTTGTAAAACTCTAGGTCTTTGTACTTTATATAAGTTATTTTATTCTACCAGCTTTCTCATTCCTGCCCCAGTATAATTTTAAGTTAACCGTTTTTAATTTGTTTTATAATTACATTCCTGTATATACCACAAAGCCCTGCAGCTATACGAGTAAATAGGATCCTACAACTAGAAAATTATGGTACCTAAAGTGTATGAAAAAGACAGCATAGATAATAAACCCAGCAGATAAACAAAAGAGTAATAAGATAACTGTAGATATGTATTGTAGAATACTTATATGATACGTCTATACAATTATAAAACGCACCCATTTATACCTATAAAGCTACACTACAATATGACATTATGAACTTAGAATTATTATAATGTACATACATATTTGATATGCAGTTCAACGGGCCGATAGTATTTATAAACGATGTTAGCAAGCAAATGCATAAAAGCAAATAATATTAAATTAAATAATAATTATTAGCCGAACACATGTTAAACAACAATTGTAATACGTATGTACACTACAGATATTAACGCATTGTGCATAATGCATTATAGATATAAAACACACACACACACACACAGAAACACTCATATATACACACCTACACACACATATGTATCTGTTATAACAAGTTTAGCGCGTTGCCCACTAAAGAAGGAATTAAAAGAATTGGAGTTAGGACCTAGTAAATTGACAAGTTGGCTCAATGCCATAATCCAAAAAGGTATTGGGGCATATTTAGAAAGTATATATAATAATAAAAAATTGAATAAATAAAGATTATAGCGTTTACAAATACGATTAGCAACAATAAATGTCTAATAGATAATGGTAATCACCACAGCGTTGCAAGCATATTTAGCATCCTTCTATATAAATAAATTACAAATCTATATTGTATATTACAACAAAAAATTGGTCAGCTTGTCAAATTTTGTTATTACTATATGAAATTGTTTAATATATATATATATACATACATACATATATTTTACCATTTAGTCAGATTTGAAAACAATTTTAACGATACATGCAGAAGGCCCTAAAAATTAATCAAGCTAGGAGAGGAGCGATTGTATTTCATACACATAATTGTTTAAGCAAGAAACATATTACGTTAAACATTATCATACGACTAAATGTATCAGATATATATATAAATATATATATATATATATATATATATATACCGATAAACCAATAAAAATGAATATTAAAAGACGAAATAAAATACATATTATGGAAAAGAAAACCCCAACTCGTGTCATATTTTCATTGGATAAAAAAAGATTAAATATGTTGTTTTCGATCGATTATTTTTAATCGCGTAATTTCTTACACTCATATAAAAAACAAATATGTTTTTAATAAGGCAAAAAGCCATTGTTGTACTGTTCCGGATATCTTGTTAAGGGCTGCATAAAAAAACAATTTTCAAACATTTATTCCTACGGGATGTCCATCATATAGAATCCCGAAGATTATATTTTTCATAGAAGAACTTTATCCTACAACTACGACGGTCATAAGGCATCCATATGCCACAGTAACACGATTTTGATAAGTTTGTTCATACAAAAACTTAAAATGCTAACTATGATATGTAGAAGGTTTAGATGGTTGATCTAAGCTACTCTGACATATCTGCCATATCTGCAGCAAGTTTTATAATAATAAAGCTGAGACATTTACTTAGAAGCAGACAGAGAAAGATAGACAAGCGGACGGACATGGCCAGGAATATGAATATATTGTTTAGAAAGAGTTTGCTTCACATTATAAAATGTGATAAAATTTTAATACCCTCATCTAGGGTACATCAAAAATATGTTGGGACTTACCCATCCAAAAATTACAACGTTCATAACAAATAGGTAAAATAAAAGTAAACCAATGTATATAAAGAATGCGTAGCTCGTTAGCTAGACTCGGAAGCAACAGATGATTCTTTGGAGGCCTGATTAATCTCAGACATAATGTTCAAAGGATCCTCACTGCGTAAGTAGCCATTATGCTCGGGATGCGATTCGAAAACGACTTCGCCTCGTATCACACGAACTCGGGGACCGTGGGCGCGTGCCGTAAACTTGACCTTGCCACACGTATCCGGTCGTAGACGGCGATGTGCGCGCAAGCCACTGACCACCACGAAGTTCTTGTCACAACCATAGCACTTGTAACGTTTCATGCCAATGTGACGCGACAGATGGGAGATGAGCGTCTCGCGATGTGTGAAATCTAGCGAGCAAACCTGTAAAACAATAGCATTTAAATAAGATTAAGAGGAGCTTATAAAGATTGAGCTTTTACCTTGCATTTGAATGGTTTTTCACCTGTGTGCCGGCGCTGATGGACGCGCACCTGGCCGGGTGTGCGAAAGCGTTTGTCACAGTAGTTACATTTATGCGGCAGCTCGCCAGTGTGTATCATTTTGTGGATGCGCAAGGCACCCACAGTGGTAAAGCACTTGGAGCAATCCTCGCACTGATACTGCGCAGGACGAACTATTGGAGCTGGTCGTGTTGACTTAGCAGGAGCTGAGGCGGGTGGCGTTAACGAAAGAGCTGCAGGCGCTACAGGTGCTACAGGAGTTGGCTTTGTGGAGGCTACTACTGATACTGGAGCGATAACTGGAGGAACGGCTTCTAGAGAAGCTACTTCTGCTGCTTCAGCTACAGAATCGGGTGCTGTTGTTGTAGACTCTTCTGGAGCTCGCTCGGTAGAAGCTGCAGTTGGCTCTGTAGCACCGGGAACCACAGGAGCTTCCGCAGCTGTATTAGGCGCAGCTGGGGTCATCTCTATTGGACTTGTGGCTGGAGCCATTTTGGATAAATTCAATTCTACAAATATACAAAACATTGTTAGATAATAGCAGAGCAAAAATATCATGTCTTCAGTAAGGCAAAATTTGAATATCCTTGTAGACGACGTTTACGACATTTAATTAATTCAAGCAAGGAAATAAAATCATAGGCACAATTGGTACTCACTCTTGTAAGTCTTGACCTCCACTTTTATATGCTCGAACTCTGCTTCCTCAATGCCGTGCACTTGAGTCATGTGGTTACAGAATGGTAAATACTGTTCGTAGCAGCGCGCACATTTAGGACATTCCCAGTGAAAACGATGATTGGGATAGGTATAGCGCAATTGACGCACTTTCACATTACTCGATTTGGTGGGAGCCAGCCGAAGCACCTCCAGCTGCGATGGCAACACTAAATTGTTGTTTCTCTTGGGCGTTTGCAACACGCTGCCGGGCAGTGGCAATGTCTGCTCTATGCTGCGTATTTGATTTTGGAATTCTGTGATGATCTTGCGAGATTCAGGCAAACTCTCGAATAAACTCAAGGCATTAAAGTAAGCATTGCGATTTATGGCTGCCTTTTGTGTGCCTTCTGCTTGTGACGTACTGGATGCAGTTGGGCTAGGAACTGTGGCGGCCGAGTAGTTTTTGGAACCAACGGAAACTGAGCTTATGGTCATGGCACTTGGCAGTGTAATAATCTTGCTGCCAATGGTGCAGCTATTCGAATTGACGCTCGTCGGGCTGGGCGCTATTTTAACGATCTTGGTGTTTGGCGGCAATTTGATTAGCATGCAATTGCTGGGCAGAACCTTTAAGATGTTGGCTGCAATATTTGGCTTGTTTTTGAACGATTGCAAGCCGTTCTTTTTCAAAATATTGTTCTGCTGATTACTGCCTTTTTTGGGCTTCAAAATGTTTGGCAGCTTTACCGATTCATTAGTGTTAGGTATTGGTACAGGCTTCCATTTGCCTGCGGGCACAACTGCAAAAAAAAAAAAACAATGTAAATAAAAGAGTCAAATAAGCTGCTTTAACTATACGGACATTGCATGAGTTCAATATGCTATCTGAACAGAGTATAAACATAATAATACTAACTCTTATATAGAGTACCTACACTGTATGGTTGGGGGTACAGGCGTTGGTGTTTCAACGCTCCTTCCAGTTTCAACTTTGATTGGTTTCTGTATCGACGGCAAACGCAATTTGCCGCGCAGTTTTCCTGCAAGGCTGTTGTTCAACCAGTTGGCATCCTGGCCAGAGCTCAGCTCATCTGCTTCGGACTCCGGCTCTGTTTTTATAACAATATCCGCCATTTCCTGCTCATACTCCGGTTCCGGCTGTTGCTCTTCGGCTTCCAGCGGCTCCGTTTTAATTTCCACATCACATGCCAGCTCCTCAGGCAATTTGGCGTCGAGCTTGCTGGCTGCCACCAATTGGCCTACATTGCCATGTATATCAGCATATTCGACCTGGCCGCACAGCTCCTTGCTGTGCTGCCAATGCAGCTGCAATCCCTGGCGCGTCTCAAAGTGCCGGCGACATACCGCGCAGACAAAACGGCGAACATAAAAGTGGCTGCTCATGTGCTTGGCCAGACTGGCGGCATCGCTACAATTCAACTCACAAATCTGTGTAACGAAAAAGAAGAAACACCCGTTATATTATTGAAAATGTTTATAATTGTATATATAAATTAATCGGATTTTACTAATATGTGACGAGCATGGTAAAGCTTGGAGTTGCAAATTTTCTTATATCTTAAAAACAAGAAAATTGCATATAAACAAAATATTCTTGAATGTGTGACGAAATTGTGATTCACTATCGGAGGGTATAAAATCCTGTGAAAACTAACAATGGGCGCCCACTGTGCTCGGAACCCCGGTAGTGACATCTCTCTCGCACTTACCCTACAGCTTGATCCATTTACACCGCCCGCATGCTTGCGAAATTCGTGCTCTAGAATCTCCTCAAGCGTGTTGCACCAGAAGCCGCATCCATGGCAGCAGAAATGCCGATTTAGCTGGTGGTTAATCTGATGCGAGGCCAACGCCAGATGATTTTCACACGTAAAGCTGCAAATTTTGCATACAAATGCACCGAGAGTGTCGGCCGGGGCAATATTTTCACAAGATGACGTCACAAATAACTGTAAGGCACAGAATCACACTGTCACACTCAAAGATATGTTTGCATGTATGTGTGCTGAGATATGTGCTACCTTTTGCTGCTGATCGAACGTGCCGAGGCTCTCTATGAATTTAAGCTCATCCTCGGATTTGCAGTCATGCACCGGCACCGTTATCATATTTGGACGCTCTTCGATGATTTTCATAAAGCCGCCCGCTAGAAAACAGCAAAAATTTTACAGGTAAATTAAAACAAAGCTAACGGTATAGTGCGTAGTAAAAATAGACGCAACACATGCAAACCTACAGCCATGCGCACGCACACAAGCACACATGCACACGCACACATAGGTACACAAAGGCACATTGTCAAAGCAAAAGCACTCATATTTACCGCACGTCATATCCAATTGCGGCGCATCCTCGTCCAACTCCAACTTTATTTTTGTATCGTCAATAACAAGTTCTTCCTTTTTTATAACAATTTCCTCGTGCATCGCTTTATGGCGTAAAAAAAAGTGCGCAAAATAAATTACCGCTGCGATCAGTAGATGCTATCGACTTATGTCCGAAAATGTATCGAATACAACCTTCGCCGCATCGGCGATATATCGTTAAGCGTCGGCTACGATAGCTACATATCGATAGATTTTCATGTGCGGAGCACGAAAACAATATACGTACACTGAACTGTAACTATAAAAAAACAATAAGCAAACAAATTGTGTTTGCTTTAAAATTAAAATTGTTAATAGGGTGAAGTCTTTGTCATTTAACTATTTTAAACGAGGCAGCCAATAATATATTTCACAACGGAACGACTAATCTTTTAATTGTAAGAATAATTTTATGCTGAAATTTTACGAGCGTAAACAAAACAAAAAAAGAAAAATGAGCAACAGTGAGGATTCACAGCAATATCTCACAGATATGTTAGTCAAAGAGGAGGACGAGGCGTCGGGTGGTAAGCAATTAATCAATTTAATAAAGGTTCTTATAAAGATAATTGCTTTGCAGACGAATCGGACCGACAGGATGGACATGGCAGCATGCTGCGCGAACAGGATCGATTTTTGCCCATTTGCAACATTATTAAGATAATGAAGGTGCCCGTGCCGCAGAATGGCAAAATTGCCAAAGACGCCAGAGAGTGTATACAGGAGTGCGTCTCAGAGTTCATATCATTTATCAGCAGCGAGGCCATCGAGCGCAGCGTCGCCGAGAACCGGAAAACAGTTAACGGGGATGACCTGCTGGTGGCCTTCAGCAATCTGGGCTTCGACAACTATGTGGAGCCCCTCTCCATTTACTTGCAAAAATATCGTGAGGTGAGGTGGTGTCTTAAATTAACTCTTTATTATGACAATTTTGACTTACCTCGTTTTCTTTTCCGCTGCACAGTCCAACAAATCGGACCGCAATTTATTTCTGGAGGGCAGCTACATGCAAACCGACGACGCTAATGACTCGGGCAAGCAGTAGCAGAATATTATGGGGGCTTTTTATTTAAGTTTCTAATACCCTTGCAGAGGCTAATATAATTTCGAAAGAATTGTACACATTTCCAATGTATTAATATAATAACCTTGCCGATTTAGCCATGTCCGTCTGTCTGTTTCTATAGAAACTAGTCTCTGCTTAAAGCTATCTTTATGAAACAGCTAGGCCTTTCTTTTGCAGGCAGTGTGCCTGAGTGGTCGAAATCGAACCACTATATCTTATTTACCGAAGTTCATTTTGACGAGAAACTCGTTTGGTTTTTCGAAATGTATCAATCCTAATAAATCGCGCAACAATATGTCTGCAAGTGTATTTAGTCTTCGGCATACCGAAGTCAGTGTTCTTTTTTTTTAATTTATGAATTATATATATACATATATATGTATATATATTAATATATAGTCAACGTTTTACTTTTATGGCAAGTAGCTTAGTAATATAATAGTTTCATTTAATATGTATATTTTATAAGACACCAAGTACTTTTGTATATTCTACAGGTTTACATATTTGTATATGCTTATTGATATTAAAAGGAGTATGATGATTCATATTGTGTTGTTACTGTATTAGTGTTTAAAATGGTGACATTCTTAAGGATACAGTTGAGTCGTAGCTACGAGAAGAGGATTACTCCATAGGGAAATAGTACCTCTAGCTCAGCTAAATGCTTGCAGATTTTTCAAGTACTTGTTCAATACTAACATTTGGTATTTGAAGATAAGGATAATTCTTGATATCCCAAAACGTAAGAGAACAATTTATTTATTCCCTAGCCAGTCGACAGGAATCACGCTATTAATGTGATGACATAAGGACTTTTTCTTAGCCCCAGGCAAAACGAGGGGAAATAAGCCAAAAGATCCTATATATTCGTTATTTAAATTAAAAAACGAAGTTAAAATTGCCACACAATTTAAAATGAACTAAAGCAACAGCTAAACAAGGAACATTCCGTGTATAAAAGTTAAATAAGGCTATAAGGATTGAAAAATCACTGGACTACCACATAGACTACATACTACATATACATATACATTTATATGTATATATTATATTAGCTATTCAAGTTATGTTTAGTATGTGGGGGAGGGCTCTACCTAAGAATAGTGTAGACGTGATGCTTAATTTCATAAATACAATTATAAGAGATACTTACGTGTTAAATATTATAAATTATTTGTGACTAACTCTAGGCAAAAATGATGTGGCTTATTAACATGGGGATAGTACTCCAAATTAACACATTATCAAATGACACGGTATACTTTCGCTCTGACTGTTACAGCATCAGATCCTCACACTCCATAGGCTCATCCTTGACGCGCAGCAGCCTGCTGCTATCTATGGCAGATTCGTTGAGGAATATATTGCTGTCGTTGTGGTTTAAATGCAGCGTGGGCATGGCGTCCGGAAATAGATGACCCGGCTTAATGAAGCAATAGCTCTCAAAGTGTTTGCAGCAAATGTGCTTCGAGTTGTCCCACTTGGCGACTGGTTCGATTTTCAAATTGTAGCACCATTTGACTCGCTGATTGCGATGCTCGGGAAAGTCCTGCATGGGTAGCTGTACATCCTCCACACCGCAAATGAGACAGCTCATCGCTTTGGTGGGCAGGTGCATGGCACAAATGTACTTGCCGGAGTGACGCTGCTCATCCCGCAAATTGAGCGCCTGACACCACTCATGCAGCAACTGGGGATCTGTGCGCAAAGTTGTAGAGTGATTAGACAAAGCAATGGCTTGTTGGCGTTTAATATTTACCGCTGGGAAACTTGTGCAGCTTAACATGTCCATCTGGTTGGCAATCCTTAATGCAGCAGTGTGGACTGGTCGCTGGCAGCTCGGATTCTTCGCTGTTTGGACCCAGATTGCGCGTGGGTACCGCATTGGACATAAGACGACGCACGCCAATAAGTTGCGGATCAAAGTGACGACTGCAGATGAGTTTTGTGTTGCGCTGGGACTCAAAGAAGCGCATGCCCGTCGCCTGCTCCCATTTGCGTATGGCGCTGATATTGTTAGGCAGTCGGAAAAGCTTGATGCCATCGCCGCGTGGTCTGCGGCAATAGGGCAAACAGCATTGCTTGATTTTCCAGGGTGGCAGCTGACCCGGCGGTAGTGGATCGCAGCGTGAGCGATACTCCCGCTTGATGTGTGGCTCAGCCGGCAATTGCTCAGCATTATCATTATCATCATACTCATCGTCGTATTCCTCCAGTATGGTGTCCTCCAGCTCCGCATCATAGTCCTCGCCCTCACTGCCCGCTTCCACGTCGCTGCTGCGCTGCTGCACAAACTGCTGTTGGCTTTGCTCGTTCCTGTACAGATCCTGCGGAACATTGTCGCCCAGCTCTAGTGTGGGTACCGCCCAAGGACGCAGTTTACGCAGGCGTATGCACTGCGGCTCAAAGTGTACACTGCATATCATTGTCTTCCAAGGTCGCCGCTCGTCATATCTGATTCGTAAATTGTGCATCCAGCGATGCTGTAGCTGCCGCGAGCGTGGGAATTTATAGATGTGGACGCCATGCTGTGAACGCTGGCGCTGACAGTGCACCAGCGAGCACTTGTCATAGCCAGACTTGACGGGATTATAGATGGTGCCCTTCTCCTGCTTAATGCTGGGCAGACGTAGCTGCAGCTGCAGCTGTTGCTGCGAATCTCTCCAACTGTTGGTGTAAATAAACTGATTGTCTTCCTGCTCCTCGTCGCCCTCGTGCAGCTGCAGCTCTGGTACCAGCATGCTCAGATCCTCCTGCTCCTGATCATACAGCTCCTGATCATCTTCCACTTGCTCCTGCTTCACTGGCAAGCCCTCCTCGACGCTGCGCTTTTCCTTATCCAGGCGCAAGCTAATCGCCGCAAAGTCATTGCCAAAGAGCTGCTTGGGCGCCCGGGCGCCCAGTTTCAGTGTGGGCACGCTGCCATGCATCAGCCGCATGTTTCCCAGGCAGATGGGCTCGAAGTGTGCGCTGCAGATACGATAACGCCAGCGGTACTCCGGATCGAACGGCACCTGTGTATTGTGCTGCCACTTGGCGCACATGTCTGCCGAGTGTGGAAACTTGTGCAGCGTAAGATTTTCGCTGGTCAAATGATTGGAGCAGCCATCGATCTGACAGAATTTGCTGGACTTGCGCGGCGGTGCGGGGCTGGGCAAATGCAGATTTATATTAAACTCCGTCGCGCCATCGTGCGGTTCAGTGGGCACCAAAGCGTCTGCTGACGCCTCAGCCGGCTGATCTACACTCGTCTGCTCTGGCTGCACATTGAACTCATTGTCATAGATATCCCCTGGGCGGCGCGATCCCAGACGCAGCGTGGGCATGGCCCCACGTCTGATACGCGAACCATTAAAGCACTCGGGTAGAAAATGCAAGCTGCAGATGCGAAAACGCCACGCAAAGTTGATGTCCACATTCACCTGGGTGTTGTGCATCCATTTCTCCATTGCATCCAGCGATGTGGGAAACTTGTGCAGCTTGAGACTGTCATTCACATCCAGAGTGGTCACATCGCAACCCCGCACGCTGCAGTGGCGCGCGCTGTAGGTGAATCCGTTGCCGACAATACTGGCACTGCCCACTGTTGTCGTTGGGCCTAGTGGATTATGTGACAGGGTATCGGCATAGCCTATAATGGGTTTTGTGTCCATTTGCTCGTATGTGGTGCACTTCTCAACGTGGCCCACTTCGAGCAGCACCTCTAGCGCTTGCTGCTGATCGTTGGCCTCGTACTCCTCATCCTCATACAGCTGTTCTGGCTGCTGCTTCGGCTCCAGCTTGACAATAGGGTGCAGCTCCTGCTTGACAATTGGCTCCGGCTCCAGCTTGACCACGGGCTCTAATAACTCCACTGCCTCGCTGCTGCCTATCTGCTCGTTCATGCGCTGCCACTCCTCCTCCGTGGGATTCTGATGCAACGGCAGCGCGTCTGGGTCACGTTCCGGCAACTCCAACGTCGGCATGCTCCATGGTTTGAGACGGCGAGTGGTCTCTGTTACGCAGATGGGCTCAAAGTGTCTGCTGCATACCTTATACATATAACGCTGCTGCTCGTAGAACACAAGCTGCATGTTGTCTAGCCACATCTGGAGTACATCCCGACGCGTAGGCATGGCGTGCAGGCGGTAGTCATCGCGTGGCTTGAGTGTCCTGCAGCCACGCACCGCACAGCTAATAATCCGTATGCGGACGCTATTTCGCGCAGCCTCGTAATTGGCGTCCAGCAGCTGCTCCTCTGATGAATGCTCTGGAAAATGGTTGACACTGTGTTCATAAAGCATGATCAAGTGCAGCGGGCAGAGCTTGAGCGTTTGCTGACTATGCTGCTCCAGACCCAGATACGACATCCACAAGTTACGCAGTGCCTCCTGCTGGGGCAGCTCATAGGCGATTCTTTGATAGCTCTTCTGCAGCTCCATACACTGTGGATAGCAGCAGTCGTAGCTCATGGCTATTCGTTTGCCTTTAAGCTGCGATGGCGGCAGCTCCGCGCTTTGATGTATATTGTCCAACTCATCGTGGCCCAGCTGTAGCGTGGGCATCGCGCCTAAATGTAGACGGCCATTCTCTATGCAGCTGGGCTCAAAATGTGCGCTGCATATCCGCATTCCCTGCAGCTGTTCCTTGCTCGGCTCGAGGCGGAAATTTTGCAGCCATTTCTCCAAGACCCCCTTAATCCTGGGCACTCCGAATAGCTCCACATTATCCCCATCCTTGGAGCGTCCACAGCTGGGCACAAAGCATACATTCACGTCCTCCTCCCACTTTGCCGGATTGGGCAACAAATCGAACTCATCATCGTGGCCCAAATGAAGTGTAGGTCGAGCACCCGGACGCAGCTTGTACGCACTGAAACAGTGCGCCTCGAAGTGGCGCTCACACACGTGCACCTCCTGGCCGCTTATTGACGCAGCATCGATGCGCAGATTGTAACACCAGTCCTCCAGCTGTGAGGCACGCTTGGGCACCTTGAAAAAACGACAACGTGCTGCATCCTTCTCCCTAACGCAGCCATTAACCAAGCAGCGCAACTCGTGGACAGGCCGGCTCAGCTCCAGTGTGGGCACCGCGTCTTCCTTCAGCTCCCCGGTATCAGGATCAAAACAGTCTGGTGTAAAATGTGACTGGCAGACCTGAAAGAGATGAGACTCGTGAGCGAAAACTGAGAGAAAATTTGACATCGAAACAGGTGGAAATGGCTTTATCGACTCGGAGTGGTCATTTTTACATGACAAGTGTCTGCGCTCACCTGAAATCCATCGCAACTGGCCTGCATGGAGCGATGTTTGCAGTTGGCGGCCCACCTGCGTATGGTGGGCCGATCTGTGGGATAGGCATAGAGACGAACCTGCTCGCTGCGCTGTTGGAAGCAGGTGACCACCGAGCAGTAATTGGCCCAGATGTATTGCAGCGCCTGCTTGTTCTCCTGGCTGTCGGCAATATTGCCATTGTGCTTGGCATTCGGTATGATGTGGCCCTGATGGCCCAGACTGAGGGTAGGCACTGCCCAACTTTGTAGCTGCTTCTTGCAGATCGCCTCCGCCGCGAAGTGACGCTGGCATACAAAGAGATTCTGCGTATCAACAAGGCGTGGCTGCTGTTGCGTGTTCACCAGCCATTTAAGCAGGGCCGTCTCGGCGCTGGGAAAGCGAAACAGACGCGTTTGGGCATTGGCCTGTTGGCCGCAGGTGGGAATGCAACAGGTGCGCAGTTTGCCGCGTGGACTGGGACTGGCACTGGGACTGACCGATAGGGTTAGCGGCAGCTCTGTCTTGATGCGCAGTGGCAACTCCAGCGGCACAGACTCGGCTACCGGCATGGCGTCCGAGCTGTCCAACATGGAATTCTGATATATATCCGCATCGTTATGGTTAAGATGCAGCGTAGGCACCGCCCACAGCTTAGGACGTACTGCACCCAAGCATTGAGGCTCAAAGTGCCGCATGCAGATGCGATACATGTAATGGCGCTCCGGATCGTACTTAATTTTGGTATTGTGCACCCACTGGGCGCAGGTTTGCGGGCACACGGGCAGCTTGGTGAGACGCACATTGTCCGTGTATTTGGAGTAGCAACCGGGCACAGCACAGCGCAGTTTCATGGCCATGCTGGAGCTTGATATTTGTTCGTAGGTTTCCTGCAGTTGGCGCAGCACAACCTCAGGCAGATCCTCAGGTAGCGGCACCTGCTCAAACAGCTGCATATAATGCATGACGCAGAGCTGGGCAACGCTAGCCAGCTGCGGCGGCGGCAGTTGCAGCCACTGCAGCCAGGCCTGCTGCACCTGCGGATGCTCGGGCAGAGCATAGCAGCGATATAGATTAAGCCGTGCACACGGACAGCTAGGCACCAGGCAGCCGCTGGATAAAGCCGAGCTGCCATTGCGATAAATGTTGTTACCCGCGTGGCCCAGCTTCAGGGTAGGCAGCGTCGCCTGTGGCTCAAAGTGCTCCTCGCAAAGAAACGCGTATCTGGTGTCTATGTGCGCCGGCAGCTTCAGATTGTGCAGCCACTTGCGCAGCAGCAGACGTTCCTTGGGCAGTCGCTTCAATTGAACGCCATGCAGCTCCGGCTCCTTGCCACAGCTGGGGAGGCAACAGCGTCGTTTAGTCGTCGTCGGATCCGGAGGCATCGTCAGCAGCTTCCTTTTGCGGCAGTGTTTCAGGCTCCAAAGCCGAAAAACCGAATGCTGCGGCTGTGCATCGTATATGCTCAAGGATTGGCCATTGCAGCTATAGCTCAACGGCGTGGCATGACCCAGATTCACTGTGGGCACGGCATTCTGCTTTAGCTTGCGTGTGCCTAGCACCTCCGACTCAAAATGTTCGATGCACACGCGTCCCACACAATCGACGAGGTCCAGCTGCAGATTGGAGCTCCATTTAAGCAGCTGCTGCTGATCCTTGGGAAAGCCAAAAGTACTCAGCTGATGACTTGGGGTGCGCTCCTTGCGGCAATGTTTCAAGCAACAAATGGGCGTCACATTATTCACCGCCTTTTCGCGGCGTGGCGGCAGCTGTATTGGAACTGTGTCTGGCAGCAGCAGCTCATCATCATTGCCAGGTATATCTTCATCTTCATCATCATCATCATCATCAGCTTCGAGATGATAATTGTCAGCGGAATTATCATCGCTGTGCTGTTCGGCAAAGGTTTCCACTAGCTCTAGGGGATCAAAAAAGCCATGGTCCTGCAGCTCTTCTTCCTCCTCATCCTGCTCCTGCTCCATATCATCATCAGGATCTTCCACCTTCGGCTGCTGTTCGCCCTCTTCATCCTCATCATCATTTTCTAACTCCGGCTCTGGGGTTTCCTTCTCCTGCTTCTCAATTTTTATCTTCCCCAGCGACTCCAAGCTGCCCACCTCCTCCTCCTCTTCCTCCTCCTGCTGCATTCCTACTTTAATGGCCTCATTGTCAAAGACTACGCCCTCATCATGGCCTAGCTTCAGCGTGGGCACTGCACCCGTCTTCAACTTCAGCTTGCCGCGCACCATGGGCTCAAAGTGATCCGCACAGATGCGTCCGCGACATTGATCCGGCGCCAGACGCAGATTCACGCGCCATTTCTCGAGCAGCTCCTCGTTGCGCGGATAGCGGTAGGTGCGCAAATCATTGTCAATGCTTCGTCGTTTACGACAGTGCGCCAGCGCACAGGTGGGCGTAAAGAAGCCCGGTATATTCTTTGGGTTCTCATATATGTTTTGTTCCTGGTGGCCCAGCTGCTGTGTGGGTATGGCCCAGCCACGCAGCTGTTTGCCATCGATGCAGCGTCGATTGAAGTGAGCGCTGCAAACACGCGTTGTCCTATCCACATCGGCGGCGCTAAGGCGGAGATTGTGGCGCCACTTGGTCTGCTGCTGCTTGCCAGTGGGAAAGGGAAACAGACGAGCCCCATGCTCCAGCCGGCTGCGACCGCAGCTGGCCACACAACACTTCAAGTCCAACACAGATTTCTTGATCTTCACCTGAGAATTAAAGTGGGAATGAATTGGTTTTAAGTAGCTAATCTTTAATAGCCGTCTGCTTACCTGTGTTGTGTTTGTATCCGTGGCCTCTGACATGGTTATGTCCGGCTTGATATCCTCATCCAGCTCCTGCTTGATGCTCAGTCGCTGATTCTCATGCACGCGTCGCGGGCGTCCAAACAAGTTGCTCTGCAGCTCCTCGGGATTAACCTGAAACAGATCATCGGTTTCTTCGTGGCCCAGCTCCAGCGTGGGTATGGATCCAATATTGAGACGCGTCTTGCCAATACAAATGTCCTCAAAGTGCGCATTACAAATCTTGTAGCGCTCGCGCTCCTTGAAGTTGAGATGGTCCAGCCGCAGATTGTGCCGCCAGCGCTGGAAGAGCGATGGGTCCTTGGGAAAGCTATTCATTTGCGCCTCATCAAATTTGCGCGTTTTGCCGCAGGTGGGCACACAGCACTTGAACACAGGATCACCATAGCGTTCCTCCGGCTTGGGATTGGGTATCAGCTCGATCTGGCTATCGTCGTGCCCCAGAACCAAAGTGGGTATGGCCCACTTGTACAGATGCTTGGGCCCAATGCAGTCCGGCTCGAAGTGCCTATTGCAGATACGCATGCCATAGCAGTCAACGGGATTCATTTTGAGATTGTTGCACCACTTCCAGAGCAGATCCTCGTCGTCGTTGGGAAAGCGGAAGAGACGCACATCTGGCTGCTCCTTGGACGCATCGCAGCCCTCTACGGTGCAGTGTTCCTCGACAAACGACTGCGCCTCATTGGGATAAATATCGTCATCCTGATGGCCCAGCTCCAGCGTTGGAATTGCGCCTGTGCTCAGACGCTTGCCGTTGAACGAGTGCGCCTCAAAGTGCAGCGAGCAGATGCGATACTGTTGCCGCATGGCGCCTCTCGGTAGCATGCGTAGATTGTGCATCCACTTGCGCAACTGGGTGCGACTGTGCGGCAGCCGGAAGAGCTGTACGCCCTGTGCCCGCTGTCGACGGCAGCTCTCCACAATGCAGACGCGCTGCCAACACAGCTTGTTAGCCCTCACCTTGGCTGGGTTTTGGTAAATCTTGTAGCCCGGTGGAGTATTGAGATCCAGCGTGGGCACCGCTAACGGCACCGGGCATTTCTTGCTCAGCACATTCGGCTCAAAGTGGGCGGAGCATAAACGCCTTTGGGCGCTGCCGACCAGCGGCACTTGTAGATTATGCGCCCATTTAGCCAACGTTGTGCGATTGACCTTGGGGAAGCGATACAGCTGGACATTGTGCAGAGCGCGCACCTTGCGGCAGTGCGGCAGGCAACAGCGTGGCACCCAAGAGGCCTTCATCGTGGCTCCGTCAGCGCCAGCGCTGCGAGCGGCGGCTCTGTCCGCGTTGAGATGCGTGCGACGCTTATAGAGCATCTGGTGTTCGGGATTCTCGAAGAGATTCTCAATGTTGGTGGCCAAATTGAGGGTGGGTATAGCCCAGGGTCGCATGCGTTTGCCAATGCAATGGGATTCAAAGTGCAGATTACAGATTCGCATGCTAGAAAGCTGGGCAATGTCCAGCTGCAGATTGTGCGCCCATTTGGCAAGCACCTGCGATTCTTCGGGCGGACGATAGAGCTTGATGTCATCTACGGTAGGATTACGCTTACAGGTCTCTACACAGCATTCACCCTGCTCTTCACCATTGTTGGGCGCACTCGGACGCGCATAGGACTCGGCCACCTGCTCGGGCGTGGGCAGCGGGTAGGCAATATTCTCGTGGCCTAGCACAAGCGTAGGCACTGCCCACTTCTCCAGTCGCTTGTTGCGCAGACAGCGATCCTCGAAGTGCACCTCGCAGATGGCATCATTGAAAAGTTTGGTGCCATCCGGTACGGGTCGCTGCAGATTGGCGCACCACTTGGTCAGCAGGGCGACATTGCTGGGGAAACGATGCAGATTGGCATGATCCCGATCTCGATTGCGCTTGCAAACGGCAACGCAACAGGTTTCGCGTATGTTCAGCTTCTTAATCACATCCGGATTACGATGAATGTCCTCGTCATCGTGGCCCAGATGGAGTGTGGGCACCGCAAACGGTCGCATACAACCGCCAATGCAGTAGGGTTCAAAGTGTAGACTGCATATCCGCATACCCTTGTGCATCTTGTCCTCGGGTATCTTCAGATTGTGGCACCATTTACGCATCTGCTCTGGCCGCCTGGGTATTGTATGGAATGTGATGTTCTCATTGTTGTGCCGTTTGCTCTCGCAGCTGGGCACACAGCACACGTCCATGCTGTCGCTGACATTCAGGCCAGAGGATGAAGCGCCCATGCCCATGTAGGATGCACTCAGCTCTGGATCCACATAGTGCGAGGCCGAGCTGGCCGACGATGATGTGGATGCAGCCGAATGACGCTGATATTTATGATGTACATTTTGTTGCAGTTGCTGTTGATGCTGCTGCAGCTGATGCTGCTGCAATTGCTGCTGATGATTTTGGGTGGATGTAGAGGGCGTCGGTGGTGGCCATAGTTCGTTCTCGTAGATGTTGAAGGTGTCATTGTGGCCCAGATGCAGTGTGGGCACAGCGCCTGGTGATAGTTTGCGCAATCCGAGGGCTTCCTTAATGAAGTGTGCGCTGCATATTTTGTGGTTCTTGCCGCGATAGACAGCCGGATCGAGGCGCAGATTATAGCACCAGCGTCGCAGCAGTACTTCATCTCTGGGAAAGCGATACAGTGACATGTTAAAGTCCGAAGAGCGACTGCGACGGCAAAAGTTAAGGCAGCAGCGTTTCTCTTCCACATACAGGTTCTTGGGATTGTCATGAATCTTGCCGTACTGGGCGCCCAGATGTAGAGTGGGCACAGCCCAGGGCTTCAGCCGGAACTTGCCGATGCAGCGCTCCTCAAAATGGCGGCTGCAAAAATGACGCGGCTCCTTGGCCTGGACGGGTAAACGTGCATTCTGGCACCACTTGATCAGGCTCTTGATGTCCTTGGGAAAATTATAAAACTTGAGATTGCTCTCGCCGCGTTGGCTGGTGCAGTTGGGCATGCTGCAGCGCGCCACCTCGCCGGTGGTGAAGGTGTTGGTCAGCTCGCGATTTTGATACAGATTGGCTACATCATCGTGACCCAGGTTGAATGTGGGCACCGCCCAATAACACAACGAATAACGATTGATGCATCGCTTAGGAAAATGCATACTGCAGATACGAAAGCTGGCATAGCTTGAGGCCGGAATATGGAACATTTTGAGATTGTGCAGCCACTGATGCAGATACTTTTCATCCTTGGGAAACGTAAAGAACTGCAGCGTGGGGCTGGTGCTTTTGCGCACACCGCACAGCGGCACACAGCACAGCGCATCCTCCGATTCGTCCAGCGTGGAGGAGTGTGCCTGCGGACCACCAATTGCTGCGCTGCCACCATGCAACGAATTATCGCTGCCGTAGGCATTATTATAACTACTCTCGTGCAGACTGTAACCAGACTCGCTGGTGGAGTTGCTATAGCTGCGCTCCAACTTGACATTAGCCTCGCTCTTCAGCGTCGAGGCATACAGAGCGGCACCATCCGCATTCGCCTGGCGCTGCTGCAGCAAGGAACTAAGCGCCGCCGTTGCAGGCAACGCATTTGTCTTGTGGTGCGGTGGTGTCACTAAAAAAACGTATAGTTTAGCAGGTGCTGAAAACGTATACTTACGGATAAAAAAAAGAATTAAACTCACTTTCTATGGTGCCCATGTGGCAGTCCTGCAGTTTGTAGTTGCCTTGCTGCTGCTGTGGATGTTGATGTTGTTGTTGTTGTTGTTGCTGCTGCTGCTGCTGCTGATGAGCTGCTGGATAATACTTGCCACAAAAGTAGGGCGCCGCCAGTCGATGCTCGTGCAACTCTAGTGCCGTTTGATACCACAAGCGACAAATAGGGCAATCGTAACGCTGCTGAAACTTGTGCTGCGGCAGATGAGCATAAAGCTGTTCCCGCGTTGAAAACGTTACGGAGCACATCTGCAAAATCAAAGACAATTAATTCAGGTTAGATTAAATAGACCCCCTATACACCCATTCATACATTGCACACAAAGCTTTCGTATTCATGCTGCATATACTCATGCGACTCGCAATCAGCAATGTTGTCAAAGTGCTTGCCACAGTATTTGTGGCAAAAGAACTTGTCCGCGCGATGCAGTTGCTTGTGCTTCTGCAGCTCCTCAGCGCCCATGAAGGACATAGGGCAGATGTTGCACTTAAAGTCATACTCGTGTATGCTGCAGCTGCTCTCGGCCACATGACGCAGATAGACCTGCTTCTTGAAGAAGACCTCCTTGCAGCGTTGGCAAATGGGCAGACTTTCCGCAGAGCGCTCAGTTTGCAGTTTGCGGCGCGGATAGCTGAGCGGGTTCTATTAAAATATAAATAAATATTATATTGTTTTTAATGGAAACTAGTTAAAAGTTTACCTTTTGACTGCCATAAGCCTCGTCCTTAACCGTTAGCTCAACCTTGGGACTTAGCATGTCGTCGCCAAACTCGGGAAATTTACTAAAATCGGCAAAGGGCGTATTGTCATCGATATAGTTGGACTTGAACGCATGTTCGTCAATGGGTTCCGCTGCCAAGAAGAAAATTAATATATAAAATGTTGATTAATATGCAATAGAATTTATCTCAGCTCTTTATCGAACTAATTTCACTCTTGCTGACTTTGCACCTTAATGAAATTAATGTTAAATTTAGAAATCTATTTTCATAGCCTTATCGACACAAATTTTATTTGCAAATTTGTTTTTATACGAGTTGCACAAAAAACAATGTCTTATTTTCTTTACCTGTCTATAAATATTAATATTATATTCAAGAAAATTTAGAATTCATTAGTTTTTGTTATTTTCTTAATGTTTTTATTGCCTATTATAAATGGAAAATATAAAAAAAATGCACAGGAATTTAGAGAACATCATAAAACTAATAAAATATACAAAACGAGGGCATGTAAGAATTGTTTATCTTAAATTTCTTATTAGGAAGAGTTCAATATGGAAAATGCTCGCAAAGAGAAATTCACTATGAAAAACAAGATTATCATATCATTGTAATCATCATAAATCAGATTTGAAAATATGCATCTAAATTTTTTATACAAATAAATTTGATTTTGGCAAATATATAGTGCTAAAAATAGTACAATACCAGAGGTAAAATAAATGTTGTGGAATACATTAAGATTTAAAAATGGCAATTTTTTAGATAAGCAATACACGGAATCATTGTGGAAAGCAACGAAATAAAACGAAAGTATCTTCTTGGGAACTTTAGTTATTTTCCAGTTTCTATGGCTTAACATACAAACATATTGTTCAATTGTTTTCAGTTGTTCTCACTGCTTTGATAAGCATGAATACAGAGATAACACGAGCGAGAGTGATTTTCTTTTTACTTTCTTATATACACACATAAATCTATAGTATGTACAATATTTCTTAAATTTCCGCAAGCGCTATTAAAGGAAACGCAAAAACAATTTTATAAACAATTTTCTTTCTTTTTGATTATAATAGTTATTGTATCATCAAATTGCGTTCGCTGTAGGTTATATTTTTATTATATATGTATGTATGCCCCGCCCTAATGGCTATGAAAGAGTATTCTCTGCATACATAGGTTATAATCTATTTAGGAACGTACAGTTACATAAGATTCGAGACTTGAAAGTGAGAACCGTCAAACACACAAACGCACACACACAATCTAAAATCCATCAATAACTGGATGTGTGTATGTGTACATAAGCTTTAGGGTTATAGCCGGTAATATAAAGCATCTATATGAGAATATATATGTATTATATATTTATAATGGTACATATAATATACATATATCAAATAGATACATACATACGGACAGGCAAAACGCACTCAGAAACAGACATACAGATACAGTAGACGAACTGAAAAACCGAAAACTGAAAACCGAAAACCTAGCGAACCCAGCGAAAACCAACCGAACGAAACAAGCGCAAAAAACCTCAGCGTAACTCAACTCTGTAACAAAACGTTTTATTGATTCGGCGACGCCAAAAACGGAGCTGAAATTATGGCTACTTACGCTATAGGAAAAATATAGGCGCCCAAGTAACAGTAACTGTGTGCGCTCTCGCGCTCACTCACCTACACTCTCGGTCTTGTTTTTGTTACGCTCTGCGTGATTATGTGCGTCTGTACCAATTAAAGATGGGGATTGCCTTATATTTCCAACTGGACACGAGCACGAACAAACAATTTGGTAACACGCACGGTCAAAATGATCAACACACCACTGAACACTTGTTCATATTAAAACCCAATTTATTTATATAGGAATCTTTAAATTAAAATTTCTTTATATGACTGAAAACTATAATTAGTAAAAGTGACATTAAAAATTAAAATAAAAATAATAAGAGGGCCCACTTTTTTAGTGAACTGTTTGTGTTGAGCGAGTTTTTTTTTTTTTGAGTGTATTTTGAATTATATTTGTGTCGTGCGAAAAATTTGCGACACGTGCCCATCTCCACGCCCTACTCTATTACGAATTGCTTATTACTGTTAGTTTTTGTATGAGCGCGTGTAAGTTTCAGTATGGGTATCGATATCCCTAAAGCTCGATACTTACATTTTATTATCATTTCACCGCTAGCATCGAGCGTGTGACGATTGACGGCAGGCGCTGGTGGCGGTGCCATTGGATTCTGGAAATGTTGTTGTTGTTGTAGCTGCTGCTGTTGATGTTGTTGATGGCGTTGTCTATCATCAGGCAGTTCCAATGGTTCGCTCTTGATATAAGGATAGGAGCCATGCATTAAACTGTGCTGCATATACGAGCGTTGACTGAGCTGTTGCTGCTGCTGTTGTTGGTATTGCAGCAGCTGGTTGTGCGCATAGGCCACAGTATTGGCCTCAAGGTTATAACCCACCCCAGCCCCAGCAGAAGGAGCAGCCCCATAATAGTGCGCGCTAGCAGCGCCCGTGCCGTATGCATTCATAATATTGTTGTTGTTATTATTGTTGTTATTCTTGCAGGGCGCCGCATAAGCAGCGGCGGCGTGCGGTTGGTGGGGCGGGTAGGAAGCAACATGTGAGTACCAACTGTGCTGCTGTTGTATTTGTTTATGCTGCAAATGCTGCTGCTGCTGCTGGAGGTGGTGGTGTTGTTGTTGTTGTTGTTGCTGGTGGTGGTGCTGCTGCTGCTGATAGTAGTGATGATGCTGATGCGAATGCGGTTGATTGTTGTGTTGTGACATTACGGGAGAGATAATCTCAATTTGATTTTGGCAAAAATGTTTACCGTTGCAATTGGTTATTAGAAAAACACCCGCAGTGCACTGTTCTATCTCTCTCGCTCGCGCGCGCTGTCTTTTTCATTTGGCGTCGTCTTTTATATACCAGTTTTTCAGTGTTCTGCCCCCCTTTGAAGATGTGTGCGTTTGTGTGTGTGTGTATGTATCGAAATGTCAATTATATTCATTACGAGCTGAATTTAATTAAGACGGCGCTTGCAATCCAACTGGACACATTTTCAACTAATTTGCACTTGAATACCAATTGGAATTTGTTTCACTAGGAGCGAGCATTATAATTTTCAACATTTTTTTTCGCTTCGATGTTTTAGCGCGACGCGACACAACAAACTCCTGCGTGCGTGCATGTGCGTACATGTACGTGAGTGTGTGTAGTGTGGTTGCTTAGTGATGTGATATCGCCTGGTGGCGCAGTAATATGCGATGTTTTATTTCGCGCAGGGCTATCGATAAGAAAGCATCGTTAAATGGGTTAAAAGGTAAACAGAGCATATCTTATTTGAATTTGCAAATGCCAATAAGAACAAAATATAAAACATGTTCTAATTAAGATTTTTCATTTAAACATAATATTTTGCTTTTATTAAGTTATTTTCGGCCCGATTACGCCTACTCGCTGCTGCAGCTGCTCTTTCAGCTGCTGATTATCTGCTACCAGATGCTGTTCCGCCAGCTCGGCTAGCGTTTCGCGCAGCTGTTGCTTTACTTGCGTTATGCGCGCCGAGTTCTTGGCTGATATGGGCAGAATGTGCTCGAATTTAAGAACTCTGCTAGGGCGCAGTTCTTCAGGACACGCGGCTAGACCGCTGGATAGATTTCTAATGCTTGGCTTTAGATTTTTTAGGATCTGCTGGGCGCCCTCCTTGTCCATTTTGTTGAGCAGCAGCACGCAGGGCTTCTCCAGCAGCGTGGGATCGTACAACTCCAGTTCCTTGTTCAGCGCATAAATGTTGCTTAGACAGTCTCGATGCGGATGCCTCGGACTCAGCTGAAAGCCAAATATATCCACCATGAATAGCAGCAAACGTGTGCGTTCAATGTGCTTTAAAAACTTGTGGCCCATTCCAAAGTTGGCATGGGCGCCTTCTATCAGACCTGGCAGATCCGCGATGCTAATGGAGCGCAGATCGCTGTATTCAACGGTGCCAATTTGCGGGCGTATTGTGGTAACTGCAGTGCGAAACGAGATGGTTACAGTGAAATGAAGCTACAGGAATATCATTGCTTACACGGATAGGCGGCTATCTTGGGCTTGGCATTGGAAATGGCTTTTAGCAGCGTACTCTTGCCGGCATTGGGAAAACCCACCAGGCCCACATCCGCTATCAGCTTGAGATCCAGATGCACTGTGCGACTCTCGCCAGGACGTCCTAGGAAATTGTTGCCCGTGCAGCCACCCGTGCCGCCGCCTGCCACAATGCAGCTGGCCTCGTGCTCATTTAGATCGGCCAGCAGCTTTTGCTGCTCATCGTACACCTGCACACCCAGCGGCACCTCAATGCGTTGATCCACGCCGCGTCGTCCAAAGATGCTCACTTTGCTGCTATCTTCGCCGCTGGTTGCCTGCACGCGTTTATCCTTTAGGTTCTGTGCCAGCTTGCGCAACGTCAGCCCTTCCTTAGCCACAAAGTAGACACAGCCGCCCTGGCCACCGACGCCGCCGTATTTGGGTAAACCATTGCCGCCATGGCCGCCGCGCACCGTCAAACGCAACGAGTCCAGGAAGTTGGATCGAAAGTGGGCGCGCGCAGGCTGCAGTGGTTGCTTTATAATTCAATTTTTATATCAGTTTATTTATATACTAACCGATTTTGTGGATTTTAATAGGAATTTAAATAACTGCACCATCGTGGAACAGCTGAGCGGTCACAGGGCCAGTATGCTGCTCACTGATTATGCGAGCAGGGCATGGGACATCAAGGCTTATTTTATGAGACATTGTTTTATGTAAAACACTAAAATCTAACTTATCAATAAAAGATTATTATTTCTACGCCGTCAAATAGCAACAAATAGTTTTTGATACACTTAATTCCATTTAAATCGAATTCATTTTGAGGAGCAACTGCAGTCGATATTCATTTCATTAATTTATCGATATAAACAGCTGATTTGAGCACGTGCACTTTGTGTGTTGTTGTTTGGAAGTTCTAGTTCCATTTGCCGATTGAACCTAATCACTCATTTAATTGCTTTCTTATTGAGTTGTGCATTTCTGATTTGATTATTGTAGAGTTAATTAATTTATTGGTTTATGCATGCTATATTCTATTCAATTTCCATCTAGCATTTAATATAACTCATGTGTTTGTAATAAGTTGAACAATGACTCAATAAGCTCAGTAGTTCTTTTCAATAACCCGTTCAATTGCATTTCTTCTGAACAGAACAACGCATCTCTGGTTTGCTGTTCTAAAACGTTTCTCTTTAATTTTTTAGTACATACACACGCTGCGAGATGGAGCCGGGTATTTGCTACATTAAGCCAGAGTGGGTCTTGTTATCTGAAATTTGCACTGCGTTTATAAAGCATACATTTTTAATTTATATAGATATTTGTTAGCCGAGGCTAATAGTGGTTCCAACAGCGAAGTGAACGTGTCGGTCGATGGAGAATCAAACAAGAGAAAACACGCGGAGGATGCCGGCACTCCCAACGAATCTGGCAACAAGCGTGGCAATAAAAAGGAGCGCAAACGTGGCCAAAATAAGGTAAACATGCATGTCAACTATAATGTATAATTATACTTAATATTCGTTCTTTAGAATCGACCTGTGTTTAAAGATGAGCGCTACTCCCATCTTTGCCACTCGCTGATAGATGGCGCCGGCGGCCCGCCATGCGCCGTGCCCAATTGCCGTTATGTGCACGATGTGGAAGCCTTTGTTGCAGCCAAAGGCGTCGACTTGGGCGATGTTTGCTATGTGTATGCCACAAAGGGCTATTGTGGGCGTGGTGTCACCTGCCGCTTTGCCAAGGCACACACAGACGCACGGGGCAGGAATATGAAAGCGGAGCACTACGATGAGCAGGCGGCGCAGACCACGTGCAATGGCATCAGCTCAGGTTGAATTTAAATTGAACTTCTTTTGTATATGTTTATAATCTTAAATATCGTTAAACAGAACTGCAGGTGCGTCTGCGCAAGCACGACTACGACTTTAGTCGCACCAAGGAGCTGATAAAGCAGGCGGAAAAACTGCGGGATGAAAGAAAGCAGCAGGAGCAGCAGAAAAGGCAAGAAGGATCAGCAGAGAAGTTAACAGAAACACCAGAGGAGAACACGCCCATTGGCAGTGCCATAGATGATAACCCAAACGGACGCGATGCTCAGCGCAAGCCTGTCATTGACTTCCGTGAGAAGCTGGTGCTGTCCCCGCTGACCACAGTCGGCAATTTGCCATTTCGACGCATCTGCAAGGAGTTTGGCGCGGACATCACCTGTGGCGAAATGGCCTGCGCTGTGCCGCTGCTCAAGGGTCTGGGCCAGGAGTGGGCGCTGACCAAACGCCACGAGAGCGAGGACATCTTCGGCGTGCAAGTGTGCGGCAACAATCCCAACGTGATCACACAGGCCGCACAGGTGCTGCACGAAACAGCGCGCGTGGACTACATTGATCTGAACATTGGCTGTCCCATTGACCTCATCTATCAGCAAGGCGGCGGCAGCGCGCTCATGCGACGCACCAACATCCTGGAGCTGACCGTGCGCAGTTGTGCGGCCTTGTCCGACCGGCTGCCCTTTACGGTCAAAATGCGCACGGGCATCTATGCGGACAAGAGTGTGGCGCACGAGCTAGTGCCGCTGGTGGAGCAGTGGGGCGCTGCGGCGGTAACGTTGCATGGAAGATCGCGCGAGCAGCGCTACACCCGGCAGGCCAACTGGACGTACATTGAGCAGTGCGCAGCGCAGGCCAGGCACATGCCAGTCATTGGCAACGGCGACATAGTCAGCTACGAGGATTATGTGGAGCGACGTGCTCTGGCGCCGCACGTCAGCTCTGTGATGATTGGCCGTGGTGCTCTCATCAAGCCCTGGATATTCCAGGAGATCAAGCAGCAAAAGGCTTGGGCGCCCACATCCACGCAGCGCTTTGAACTGCTGCGTCGCTATTGCAACTATGGCCTGGAGCACTGGGGCTCCGATGCCAAGGGCGTGGAGAACACGCGCCGCTTTTTGCTGGAATGGCAATCGTTCCTCTATCGCTATATACCCGAGGAGCTGCAGCTGTCGCCGCCGCAGAAGATCAACGAAAGACCTCAAAAGTATCGCGGACGCGATGAAATGGAAACGCTCATGAGCTCTGGCAATTCCGCCGACTGGGTGAAGCTCAGCGAAATGCTGCTCGGCCCCGTGCCAGAGGGATTTAGCTTTGTGCCCAAGCACAAGGCGAATGCTTTTTAGCGAAAAGATGAGGCCCTAAGAAATTAGGTTTAATTGTTAAAGAATCCAAGTTTGGTATAGCTTGGATTTAGGCATAAAGTAAAGGTTTAGCTGATAAGTTGTTAACTAATAGTTTTTTCCACTCGCAATTTATATATTATATATTATTGTCGGTTTAAAAAGTTATGTAATAAAAAAATATATATATACATATATTATGTAATGTGCTACTCTTTAAATTTCTGCAAAACATCCGACAATAGGTCTCAGAAATTATAAACTATGCGAGCTTAACAAATTTCTGATTTGTGAAAAGCGAGGTCAAAACTAAAACCTGACTGTGTGCATGTACGATTGGGTATCTCAGTTTTGTAGTCTCTATTAGACTTCGATATATTATTTTGCACCAATTTAAACAGTTTTTTAAACCATTTTCATTTCAGGAAAGAATTTATGCGTAATCCACAAGATCAGAGTACGAATCTCAGGCTAGTCTATGGATCTATTGTCTGGATTAAAGGTCTTGATAGAAATTATTATTTACAATTAAAATTATAATTAGCTGATAAGCAAGAGTAGCGAGTGCTATTAATAACTAATACTAAATGCCTATCTCCAACTTATCTTCTCCATAATAACACTCAAAATTCTAAGGATCTTCCGACAAATATTCAAAATATTGTTTGACATAAATCCCAGTCCATCCTAATCTCCTTTCCTAAAAAACATTATTTATTATCCAAATAGTATAAAACACACATCACTTCAGGTAGCTGAGAGCCTCCTCGACATCAAGTTTGGAGCCCAAGAATATGGGGCTGCGTTCGTGTATCTTTTGTGGCACAATATCCAGTATGCTAATCTTGCCATCGCTGGCCAGGCCGCCGGCTAGGATCATGAGATAGGCCATGGGATTGCACTCGTAGAGCAGACGCAGCTTGCCATTGGGCGCAGCTTTGGTGGCCGGGTAGATGAAGATGCCGCCATATTTGATGGTGCGATGCACATCGGCCACCATGGAGCCGACATAGCGGGCACCGTATGGCTTGCCCTTGCTGGGATCCTTTTTGGCCGCAATGTAGTTATAGACACCCGCCTCCCAATCACTGGCATAGCCCTCATTGATGGAATAGATCTTACCCTTCTCGGGCACACGCATATTGGGATCGGTCAAAATAAACTCACCAATGGCAGGATCGTAGGTGAAGCCGTTGACGCCGCTACCCAATCCCAACACAATGGCTGTGGCGGAGCCGTAGAGCGCATAGCCAGCGGCCACCAGCTGATTACCCGGCTGCAGTGCATCCTGCACGGTGGGCACGCCCGTGCTCTTCTTGCGGTAGATGGCGAAAATGGAGCCAATCGAAACCAGGCAGTCAATGTTGGACGAACCATCCAGTGGATCAAAGCAAACAATATATTTGCCCTGCAAAAATGTGGCGCCAATTAAAAATAGTTCGAATCTTGTACAAAAAATTGCACTCACCTGTCGCTCGGTTTCCACCTCGATGACATTCTCATTCTCCTCGGAGACCATCAGGCAGGTGGTGTACGAGGACTTAAGCATATTGATGAACAGCTCATTGGACAGCACATCCAATTTCTTGACCTCCTCACCCTGCACATTCACATCCCCCGCAATGCCGTGCAGCTTGGCAATGCCAGCCTTCCGCACAGCCGATGCAGTCGCCTTGATGGCCGTTTGTATGCAGTTCAGCAGCTGGGACAGATCTCCCGTTGCTTCTTTGAACCTGCGCTGCTCCTGCAGCACGAAGCGAGTGAGCGTCATCGCATTCGAGTCAAAGGCGGGTCCCTGTTGAGTCATTTTGGCTGTGAATTGCAGCAGGCGACAAGTTAGTCAAGGCTTCTAATTAATATTCAAGCTGAGCTAGAGACTAGTTGCGGCAATAATTACATCAAACGTTTTTTTGTTAAAGAGTATGTTAGAAGGAACATATGTGTTAGAAGAAGAACGGAGCTACTCAGTTTGGCTTAAATGTCTTTTGTTTATTTTGAGTTAGAATTATGTTCTCAGCTACAGAAAAACTCTATTTTGCAGAATATCGGATAAACAAGCAAGCAGACGTAGGGACATGACCCAGAACATTGTGCTTATCAAGAATATATATATACATATATATTTATGCGGACTGGGATATATTTACTATATCTTTATAGTATATATTTACTATAGATATATAGTATTACACTTAACCTGATCAAATTATATATTTTGCAGGACAAACAAATATGCATACTATTCGTTATTTAATTATTAATTTTCTTGAGCGTTAACTAATCAAAATATAATATTGAACTAATAGAAGCATATGCGACCATTAGCACATGCATATCTATGTATACTATATATATTTTTTATTGTTGGTGACTGTTGATATATAAATATATATATATATACATAATGTACATAAATCGATTTTCGAAACTGATATTACTTCATAATGCCGTCATATATGTAAATAAATATAAATTTTATGTTATATCAAGATATTGCTCATCCCTCGTTTTCTATATATTATATACAAAATATTATAGATATAAATAAAAAAAAAACTTCAAATAAACATTTAGTACGCATAGTTTATATAATCACAAGGCTTAGATTCTTAGTTAGTACTGGAGATAAGAGAATTGCAAAGCTGAAACTATTTTAGTTTATGGAATTGTTTTTTGAACAATTTTTCTAAACAATTAGGTTATAAAATATTTAGAGTGGGTTGCTTCATTCGTTCAGAAACTGTGCAACATACATGGGGTCAACTATTTTAAGGTTAGTTCTGGGCTACTCCAAGCAATAATTTCGGCATAGACAGAGGTTGGTTATTTGGGGATAGTGGATGCTGTGTGTGGAGGGGGGCAACTAGTTGGGCAAGTTATAAATTAAAACTTGTGGTGCAACTGGGAGGGGGGAAACAGGCAATTGGCAGGCAGCAAAGAGCGGAGAGCGGAGAGTGCAGGAGGGGGAGCTGAAGCAGTGCAAGGCTTTGATTTTTCACTTACAATCACCGTTACTGGCCGCCATGGTTGGGTCTAATGTAGTGTATAAATTATGCGGTTCCTGTGGCTCCTTTAAAAACAACAATGACACAAATTAAAGGGCAATGTCAGCCAAAAAGTGTGAAGGTCAAACGACAGACAGCTCCACAGAGAAGCTTGAGTGGAAAATTATTATCAAAAACTTGTCAGCTCCTCTCTGCGTGTGTGTGTGCGTGTGTGTGCGTGTGTGTGAGTGTGGTTTGTTGGTTGTTTTGGCTAGCTGATAACCTGTTTGTTCTACTTGCTATTTAGGTATATATATATGTATATATATATATGCAGATATCGGTTGAAAAAGAGAAACCGGAACAAGCGAAAGTATATGTTATTATTTTTTTTTTGGCTATTTCTCGGAGCCGCGACACGTGCCCCTAATTTATTTTTGGCAATAGCGCAGAAAACACATGATTTTATTTAGATATGGCATATATCGTATATATATACGTGAGCTATCTATCTATAAGTGCCGCCCACTTGGCTATAACTTTGCTCGGAACCTCTCCGATGCCGGCACAACACATTTGTGGTGCTTCCTCGTGCATATACATATGTATGCAGGTGTGCATACGTAAATAATGAAAACAATAGTACTTTCACTTACAGCGGAGGCAACGATAAACGAACTGATCAAAACAGAACACGGATGAACAGAGCAAACAAAGGAGGGCACCAACTGAACCGCAGTCGATGGCTGTACTGAAGAGACTGAGCGACAGCGACGTTGACTTTCAGCTGGCAATGGGAACGGCGGCGGCGGCGGCGGCGGCGGCTGCGGCGAATGCAACGTCACAAATTCGTTGTGCCAGACGAGCATTAAAAATACAAGAAAATAATAATAAAAGTGGGTATGCGCGACGAAGAAATACCCTATATAGCATAGTATGAAAAATTCATGTTTATAAGGCAGTATAATAATATCCAAAATATTAACTAAGATATACCCTGTACAAATTAAAGATTACAATTATGTGTGTGCATAATAATGGGGTTTTAATAAGAGATATTAATATAGAATTAATCAGTATACTTTGTATATATTTAAGTATACAATAAATAATATCTATTTAAGAATAGACAAATTACAAAATATGTATTGGGTCAGTCTTCATTGGGCACCAACCTTAAGTACCTAATTGTCAAAGCGGGCATACCCTGTAAATAGTAGTTGCACACTATGCAATCAGAAACTAAATCTAAATCAAACATTATTAAAATATATTGCTCCAGAGGAATACGATTTAAAGTGTCAGGCTTCGTCACACAAACTCTTAGGAATCATAAAATACCCATATAAAATGTAGAAGTTTGCTTCAATTGCATAAAATATGTCTGCAATATATATTATACATTTACATGTTATTAAATAGAAAGCAGCAGCGGAAAATAAATATATTTTTAAATAACTAGGCGACATTCAGTGCCAATGTCTGAGTCCTATTTGTCAGGCATGATATATTTCGATCTCGCAAACAGCCATATTCAGAGCTAAGCTTTATCCGTTGCTGCGCTCATTATAAAGTTTTTGGTTGACTATTTTAAACAACAAAACCTTTTTAATATACCCAGGGGCCTACAATAAAATAGGGTATTTATAGCAGATAACATGTAAATGTACGCCTAATCAGCAGGCATGTGTAAGAAGGAGAGCAAAGAACCAGAGAGAGAGAGAGAGAGAGAGAGAGAGTAAGACAAGGGGAAAGCATCGGGAGACAAAAACAGAGCGAGACATGCCCCCACGCAGGCAACTTAAGCATATACATACATATGTACAATAAGTATATATAGTATATTTATGCAAGTATATGTGCATATATATATATATATATACATATATGCGTCTGCTGATTGAGCTAATGAGCAGAGTTGTCCAACTCGCAAAGGAGGGCGTGAATGAGCGCAATTGTCAGTTGTGGGAGAACTTGAGAGATACAGAAAAAGTGCGTGAAGTTGAAAGAAAATTGGCATGCTGGCTTTCAATATAAATACAACTCTTTTTAGCTTATTTATAAAGCCTTCTGTTATCAGTTAATATACGTAATAGCTGTTAAACAGGGTGCCCGACAAAAAACCCGAATATATGCAGAGCAAAAATAAAATATAATAAAATTAAATTAAAATTTTCTCGCAATTTACGTTAACAGTTTTTATAGCTAGTTTCAATAGTTAAAAAAATACATCACATAAACACCCTGTATACACTTACCCAACGTAATGCTTATTAGCCACAAATCTGTTTTTTTTTTCGCCGCCAGTTGATTTGTGTGGAGGCTCGACTCCGCTTTGCGGTTTTACCGAAACGCCGCAACTTTTGATAACACTCACATTGAATTTTCGAAAATGCGACAGATAAATGTACACATATCTGCTATAAAATTATTATTATATATGTTTTTGGGTGTTTTTTTTTAAGCACCTCTTTCGTTTCGTACGACCTTTAATTGTATTTTATATGTTTGCCTGATACAATCGTATTATACTCTCGATTTTAGTCAATACTGACTGATTACGGCTAGTTTTAAAATATAATAAAAATAAAAACACGCGCAACTTAGTAAGCTATAAAACTGATAAAGAAATATGTTTTTGTTTTTATAGAACTGTGCACTTTGAATCTTTGTATAAATATACAAAATTACGTTTAATAACAATTTAAATTTTATATTTTTGCTAAGCTCCCAATTTAAGTGTATGGTATGTGCTATATATGCAGATTTAGTTTCGACAAATATATATAAATATACTAAATACTGTAATATTTAAGCTGTAGATTTTAGTGAAGAAAACTTCGCCACATAATTAGTTGAGAGTTTTCGTATGAATTGATATTATTAGATATATTTTGTTTCGAATTTGAATACTATGCAATTCAAGCTCTTCACTTATATCTGTTAGACGTTAGAAAATTGATCTCAGTCGGAGACATATGACATGATAGAAAATATATGTTAAAACGATTTGAAGCAATTAAATATTATTGCTCGATATCTATATCCAAAAACTCCCAACTTACCAATTTAACATGTTGAATAAATGGGATTCTTAGCTTATAGAATATTATATCTAAATCTCTTTCAGATTAAATGACATCCTAAGCTATATATAAGATATGCACAGTACCATCTTAAGTTTAGATCTATAAATCTTATTATATATATATGTATATCTATAAATTGAAAAAAATTATTTTTTGGTGTAATTTAAATATTTTCAATTTTGTATAGATCCTAATGTATTCATATAATCGTGTAGCTGGTAATAATATAAATAAGATAATAATAATCAATATGATTTTATATATGTATAACCAACAAAATAAGGCTAATAAGAGTACAAATGAAAATCTTTCGCTGATAAACCTTAATCTTAATCTAAATCTTAGACAGATGAGATGGTATTAAAATGTACTTACCTTAAAGGCAAACATATGGGGCAAGTTGTAAGCACGCCGGAACTCCGGTACTGGTAGCCACAATTACAAGTCAATTGGAAGTATTCAACCACTTTTGTGCTGCGAGTGACAACAAAGTGTCTCACTAAATGGCTTGCTAATAACCCGCAATTATTTTGCCATTGTTGAGAGCACTTGAGAGTATTTCACCCTCGGCACACGCCCACATGGCCATGCGCCAGGCGTGTGGGCGTATGGCGAAGAGGGCGTGGCCGCAGCCATAGTCATGGCCATGGCCATAATACTTCAACCCTATGGAAATGTCGCAGTTTAACCTGATTAGTGCCTACTTTTTGTTGGTCCTCAATTGGATTTGATTGCTCGACGGGACGCGCCCCCGTGAACTCGACGGAGTCAAAAGAGTTTTAACTTTTAAGATCCATTTTCACATGAGTTTTTATTGAAAGCATTAATACTAAGCTGGCTAACACATCAATAGAACTATGAAAGAGAGTTATATACTCGCCGAGAGATAGGGAGAGAGTTCTTAAAATGGAAGTACTCGAATACAATCACTGTATTTTAAATATTAATAATATTTTAATGTATGTATATATGTATATGTGTATATACTTAGCTTAAATGTAACTGTGACTAGAACTCGCGCTCAATTGAGAGATCGTATTATGATCATTATTTACAGATTTATAACGTTAATTGTATAGACTCGAAATGCTGAGTGTTATGCACTAAAATACCAACATAAACTGAGAAAAAGCTGAAAAAATATAAACAAAAATACCAAAAAATTACTTAATTATTGAATTAGTAGAAAACTTTCTGAGAAATATAAAATTTTTAGAAAAATAAAAGTAATCATTTTTGCATTGGTATTTTTTGTATTTTGTGGTATATTTTACAGACTTATAACGTGTTTTGTATGCACGTTAAATCGTATGTGTTGTGCACGGAAACACCAAAAATACCTAGAAAATTAACAAAAATGTCAAAATATACCAAGAAAAATACCAAGTACCAAGAAAATATGGATTTATCTGGTAGTATGTTAGACTATTGATTGAGGATATCAGATTTGGTTTAAGTATAAGGTAAATTAATAATCTTTGTAACCTTAAACTGATAAGAATGTGGTATTTTTTATATTGCTTGGTATTTTTTGCACACCAACTGTTATAATTGGTCTATTTATTGACAATGTTCACCCACTTACGGCCTATGTTAGCTGATATAGCTTCGAGTCACCCACAATGTCCACATCGCTGGAATTATCATCATCTTCGCTGTCCGCCTCCAGATCGGAATAGTCATCCGTGGAGTAGCCATGCTGCAGGAAGCACATTTGCAGCTGCTGCTGCTGCTGCTGCTGACTAGTTGCCGGTTGACCCAAGCCCGATGCCAGTTTGGACTTGGAATCTGTGGAGGCCGCTGTTGGGCTGGTGATGGCATCGCCTTGCTGCTTGCTGCCCGGCTCGGTGCGTGAGAAGTCAACGGGTTCTGCGGGCAGAAATTTGCCAAAAAGTTGTACTACTAATTTGATTTGGGCCAAAAACTTAAAGAAAACTTTCATCAAAAGGCTGCAGGCTAATTGGCCAAAAGCATGAAAGTGCCAAAAAGTTCTACAAAGAAAAGTTTGCCCAAGAAAACTGGCTTCTGTCCACTCACCATTGGCCGTGTCGCGTCGTCGCAGCTGCTTCTTGTGCTTCATGCGACGATTCTGGAACCACGTCTTGACCTGCGTCTCGCTCAGACCCAGCGCCGTTGCCAGCTCGACGCGCTCCGGCGTCGACAGATATCGCTGCGCCTCGAAACGCTTCTCCAGACCCGACAGCTGCGGGTCACTGAACACGGTGCGCGCCTTGCGCCGCCGGCAATGCCGCAATGCATTCACGCCCATGCCCAGGCCGAGGGCCAGTTCGGGCACACAGCCGGGCGCACCGAAGAAGGGCGCTCCTCCAAAAAGGCTGGCTGCAAAAAGTGAGCTTCACATTAATTGCATTACACGCACAGAGTTTTGGGTTCCGTAATTGAGTCGTGCACTTGCTCCGACAAAACTTTCGGGTGTTGCTAATGGCCATTGACACGAACGTACCTTGGGACAAAAAGTAGGGATCCACTGACTTGTACGTGCCCGACGATGGCGACAGATAGCCCAGTGTCATCTGCAAGAAGCCATGATCGCTATAGCCAGCATTTGGATAGAGCACACCATTCGGACCACTTGACGCAACCGGCGGTGGTGGTGGTGCCGGTGGTGCAGGTGGTGCAGCTGCTGCTGCAGATGTCATTTGCTCGGCAGTTGGTCCAGAACTCGAATGGGCATAGTGAGCGGCAGCAGCCCGTTGCTGATGATGTGCACTATAGTTGTGAATTTGTAGTTAAGAGATGGCTAATCAATCGCATTATCTATATTTCTATCTACCTATACTATTTTTATTTATAATCAACATAATTAAAACTAACTAAAAGCATAACCTCGCTTGGCTCTTAAGATTCTCGTTAATTAATTCTCTTAACGACTTGATCTTTAAAGAAAACCTTTCTATATAGAATAGTTTTCCTAATGTGAAGCTCACTTTATAACCATAAGGCTTTGAATATATAACAAATAACCGTGGCTTCAAAAGTGAGCTATAAGAAAAATAAATCTATTCAAAATTAAATATCTTACAGTTTTATTCAATATAAACTTTATAGGTATAGCTGAGTCAACCCGAAGTTGAATTGAATATCTGAATATTTATCGATTCTCATTTCATAAGGCCCATCTATAGTTTTTTTATAATATACCCCTGGAAAAGTTACTTAATTATATCCACGATATGTTTATGTATTTGATCTGGTCGAGGAGTTTAGTTCGTCTGTCTGTCTGTCAGTTTCTATGCAAATATGTCTCTAAGCTTTGAAGTTATGGCAAAGTCGGAAAAATTGGATAAAAAAATCATTTAGTTCTATTAAGAAAACTAAGCAGAAAATTCAGTTATTATATGGAAATATGATATATGTCTGCAAGCGTAGTTATTCTATCTATTTTTAAATATATTTATATGCGTTTAATAATAAATCCTAGCACATATATTATTTTATGATTTTTCTTTAATAAGTCATGATTTTAAGAAGACAGACATTTTTGTTTTTTTAAAAATTTAAATATAGCCAAAACTTAAGTGTTATAGCATGGGCTCTTAGTAGTTCGGATCGTAAGATATTGAAAATATAGCAAAACTCTAATGATCAAACTTGGATTCTTAGTAGTTCGCATCGTTAAATATTAAGATAATAACGATACCTAATTTAATTAATTTCAAAATTGTTAAATGATCTACACCTAACAACGCTTTTTGTTCTAGAGATTATCTTTGGAATTTCTGGAAAATTAAAAAATCAAATTGAAACTCAATTGCTCTTTAAACGTAATCCTACAGCTTAATCCAACTCTATGACGCCCATTTCTGCTTAAGATATTCCAAGAGGCTCTTCATATTTATTTAAGATTTAAAAAAAAAAGTCTAAATATGCTAAAGGGAAGATATATACATGGCTCTGTAAAATCAACATTAATTTAGCATAACCAATTTTAACCAGGCAAAGTATTATATTTACACTTTTTATTAATTTTTTGGCAATTTAAACCAAATCGAATTATATATTGAACTTCTTTTAAAATTGTAAAATTAACTACAGCTAATACCATCTAACCGAAACTGGAGAACCCTATTTGTAACAGAGGTTATCGTAACAAGCTTACAATTTCTGACGGAAAACTTCGAAACATAAAATTAAAATTCAATTCTGCTTTTAACATAATCCTAAATTGTAATACAATTATTTCACACCCATTTCTGCATTAAATATTGCAATCGCTCCTAATAAGATTTGCTTAAGATTTGAATATAATTTCTAAGTTTCTTAAGAGAAAAAAATATAAGCATGAATTAATAGCGTTGGGATTTTGTCAACATTGCCAATTTTAGCCAGACAACTTGTTTTCAATTTTATAGATTTTTTTTAGGATTAGGAATGAAATCCGAATCCGAAAATTGTAGAAGAGGCACACAGCTTTTCATTAAATTCGTATATATTCGTGTATATATTAATTTTAAAATCTTTTCAATTTTCAATTTTGACACTAACCGTTGGCTGTGCATGGACTTGACGTAATCCTCGCTGGGATAACCCGACGCCGAGTGGTTCGTTGGGCTGCTTGTTGGGCGTGTGGATGCCGTCGCTGTTGGATTTGTTGGATATCTGCTATTGTCATATGCATTGGCACTGGCACTGGCACTGGATATGGTATTTGATATGGATATGGAGCTGGCACTGGAATTGCACCTGGCACTTTTCACTGCATATTTGTTGCACTTTTGATTGTGGCTGCTGCTGTTGTTGTTGTTGTTGTTATGATTGCTGTGGTTGCTGTTGTTGGTGGTGTGGTTGTTGCTGGCACTATTTAAATTTTGAAATAATATATGCTCAATCGAAAATGGCGTTTTTGTGGTTAGCATTGTGGTCGTTGTGGCGGGACTCTTACTGCTGGCAACAGTCGCCGCCGTCGCCGCCGCCGCTGCTGCTGCTGCTGCCGCCGCCGCTGCAGTTGCAACTGGGCTGATGCTGTTCTCATTAAGCGTTGACATGTCCTGCTTGCGCTGCGCTTTGTCCTGGTATGTCCTGGTATGTCCTGGCCGTTGCCGTTGCCGCTGCCGTCGCGCTTATGTTGTTTACTCGTTGACGGTCGCGTTGAGTTTGCGGCAATCACCGCACATCAACCAGCAAATCGCTCTAAACGATGCTCCCGGCTCGAGCTGCACGGCACGGCACGGCACGGCACGGCATGGGACAGCACAGCACAGCACAGCCCACCCCCAAAAGCGGGCAATGCAGTTGCGGTTCGCTGCTGCCGTTGCTGTTGTCGCTTAGGCACCCAAAAATATATATATACATATATATATATATAAAAACACACCCCCATTTGCATGTGTAGCATATATGGTTGTCTCCCTCGCACAAAGGACAATGACGACAGAATGCAATTTAGCCATTTGCACCGCTTGATTTTGGACCATAATGCTGGCATTTGCCTATAAAACTATATATATACAAAAATATATATATATATGTATATATATATAGATGTGTGCATATAGTACTCTGATATGCTGGTTCTTAACTGTGTTATGGTTATGCACTTGCTAAGTTTAATTGGCCCATGTTAACCGCAAATAACTCGCTCGCAGTTGCGGTCGCTGTTAGCGTTGACGTCGACGCCGACTGCAGCCGCCATTTTGCCCATAATTAACGTGTCATGGCCGCCATTGTGTTGTGCATGCATTAAATACATTAAATGCCACAATTATTATAATTAATTTATCGACTGATGGCGCAACTGTGCGCCTGTTAGCTACCCAGACAGACAGACAGATCGATAGATAGACAGACAGACAGACGGGCAGGCAAGCTGCCAACGCGGCGTATGCGTAATATAGCGCACAGCTGATTGTTAGAAAAGAAAACGCTTGCATGCACAACTGTACCACACCATCTACTTGAGTCTAATGTAGATATAATTCGCATTTGCCTGGTGCTTTCAAACATTTACGCCCTGAACCGACCCGCCCCTAGCTCTTGTTCTAGACCGTCTCTAAGCTCTGACAATTAGGCAAAAAAAAATACTTGGCCGTAATTCAATAATTTGGCATAGCCTTACACAACCCACCCAGACAGCAGCAGCCCACAAGACCACCTCGCAGGGGGTGTGTCCTGGCGTCCTGCTGTAGCCAATCAGAGCGATTTGCGCTCTGGGGTTGCCGCAACAAGCAGCTGTTTGTCCTTATCCCACGCGCAGTAACTATATGGCAATGGGGAAGTTCTATAAGGGTTGGGGTCTTGGGGATGTGTGTGTTTGTATGTGTGCGCCTGTGAAAAACAATAACGACGGCAACGAGCTGGCAAGGATACTAGCATACTGCGCGTGTGTGTATGTGTGCGATGGATGCGACCAAAAAGCAAGACAAATTTGCTCGTTTTATTAATAAAATAAGTCACGCAAAGTAAGTCGAACATCATTATTAGGTTAAAGCCCTAAAGCGGACGCATTAGAAGTACGTATGTACACACACTCACACACACACATGCGTGAGTGTCTATTTGGAGTATGAGAGCATAACTGTGCTGCCAACTACACTGACATCAAAGAGGTGACATATAATAGAAGTGTTCCTTAAGAGATGACTTAAGACAGTTGATCGACAATATGCTATATATAAATCAAGGTTACAGCCCGGTTTGGTTTAAGCCGGAATCTTTTTGTTTCGGGTAGTAAAAAAATTAAAAGATAAACCGAAAAATAATAATATCCGCTCATACTTAAAAATATTATCGACTTGTATTTGTCGAAAATAAATTATAATAATATTAAACAAAATAAATAATATTTAGTAATATTAATCAAATAAATAACAATAATTATAATAGAAATAATAATTATAATAATACAAATAATAGTAAAAGTAGTAATATTAGTAATAATAATAGTGGTTCAAACAAAATTGCTAATAAACAGTTAATATTGCTGTTATACGGTAATAATGCTAATGATAATAATAATAATAATAAAATAAGTAATTGATGATAAAAATTTCGAAATAAACCAATTTTCTATACACAAATGTGTAAGTAATAAGTAAATAAATCAACAGTAATTGTATAAATAATTAGCAATGATAATAATATTGATAATAAAAAAAAATAATAATAATAGTTATAATGATAATATAAATACCTATAAAAATAATCCTAAATATAATAGCAATAATAATGATATTTGAAGTAATAGTGATAAAAATAAAAGTAATAATAATAATAATAAAAGTAATAATGAAAGCAATAATAATAATAATCATAGTAATAATATTAACAAAATTACGAGTTTTTAATTATATCATTAAAAATGTTATTGCTAATAAGACAGCCAATATTTGAGAGAGCCCGAATATTCAACTAACTCATTTCTCAAAATATTATAAGCTGAAGTATGTTACAAATTTTTGTAATTTAGATACTTTAATCTAAAACCTGTTTTAAACTCTGAACAATCAAATTGCTTGAGAAGTTCTAACATTTTTTGTCAACTGCAAAATCTCGTTTATTTTTTTTAATTTCTAACTCTAATTCTAATTCTAATAATTCGAAAATGTACTCTACTTTCGTTCATAAAACATTTGAATGCCAGCACTTACCCAATTTCTTACGGTGTAATTGTGACATGCAATTAAGTCGCTTTAGCTAAATCTCTGGGCATTATTTTTAGGTACAGGTAACTTTAGCCTTTAGCCATTGTGGGCGTATACTGAAGCGTGGGCGTTGGCTGTCTACTGGCGTCCTTAGTAACTGACACAAGCTGCTTGTTGGTGGCACTTAAACTGCGCCCCGGAACTGACATCTTCAGTGCCTCGGCTCCATTGTTTTCCCATTTGACGTGAACGTGCGGAAGAGCTTACAGTATGTGTTAAATATACATGTCTAAAGGTCTGTCCAACAGACTCAAGAACTTCCACTGCCCTTTATTATCGATGCTCTGTGCAGTTGCGGCACAGGAATCAACGTTTGGGAATATTTTGTGGAATCCCATTTGAATCGATGGAGTTGCACGTGCCCGTCAGACGTGCTAAGCCTAATTTTTATAATAATAAAAATCAGGCATCGTATTGCAAGGGCACTTTGCGGTTTGGAGAGGGAGGATGATCGACGCCCGATGCCTGTCTTCTGGCAATTACAACATTTTGTGTCAGTTTGCATGGCAAATCCTTTTGTGATGCGACGTCCTCTCATTACCTTCTGTTTTTTTTTTTTTGTATTATAATTCCCTGAAATCAAAGCTGAAGTGTGTCAAAGATCAGGTTACAGACGGCGGCTTCTCAGATGCTCGATTGCAGCATCCGCATTTGAGTTTGATTCTCAGTAAATTAACTTCCGAAACGAGCAACATAAACTTAAGTCTACAGTTAGCTAGGGGTACTTTGTTTATGCCAGGGCCAAAGTGCCGCGCCACAAGTGGCAACATCCTTGCTTTGAGGTCAAAGGCGGCACTTCCCTGATATTAAATGTATAGGCTCTATAAGGGTTTGTTATTTATGTGCTTTTTTTTTAAGATATGATGCTATTCTAAGATGTAGATCTTTTGTTTACTCAGATCCGTATCGTATTTACGGTTTATCGTTGTTTGGTTACTTTTATAACACTTTTCTATAGAAGCTTTTAACTTTAAAAGTTACGACATAGATGAATAATTAAGTAATTAATAATATAATTTATTATGAAAAAGTCTTTACGCACAAAGAGACCGGGAAAGGATTTAAAAATAAGGTAATTTTCATAAAAAATAAAAAAGCTTGAATGTAAAAAAAAATATTCGAAATCTGAGTATGCTATACGAGAACCTAAGCACCATATTTGGATTATCTAGGTGATTAAACTGCGAGAAATGACATATAAAGACTCGATTATCTATAAATATTTATAGAGTTTGGGAATATGTGTGGGAGTTATCTATAAATTTTAATACACAGATGTACTTATGCCTTTGCCAGAACCTGCCTTTTAAATTTGAAGTATAAAGCTCTTCTAATCTCCTAGAGCAACGCGCTTTTACAAACGGAAGGACGGGTAGACAGCGACAGTGACTACATCAAGTCGTCAGCTGATATTTATCAGAAATACTTAATAAGGTCAGAGATGACTCCTTGTGGTTATAACAAATATTGCTTTTAGCGAGTATAATGATTTTTAATAATGTTTAAGTAGTTTCATATTGAATTTCTTTTGAACAATTTACCCCGGCACTTTTCCTTAATTCAATACTCTTTAAGCCCAGTGAGAAAATTTCAATATTTCCTAGACACAAAATGTATGCCAGATGGGGCTGTTATAATCAGTTTATGAATAATCTGCTTAATTATATTATACAGCAATTGAATCGCTTCCATTAATTTCACATATTCCTAATTGTAGGTTCTCCATTTAAGCCGTGGAAGCGTTGTCAATTAATAGCCGGGTGGGACCATTTGTCCGCCCTTGCACTGATTCAAAGTTTTTCCACGTTCCGTGCCACTTTTCAGTTGCAGGAGTTCCAGGACTTCGGCTACGACGGGGTTTTGCTTATTAAAAGCCTCTTGTTGTTAACCAAGGCACAGTAACCTTTTGCCCGGTTGCCGTCCGCCCAAACAATTAGAGCAGTAACAAATGCAATTACCAGTTCAACCTACTCCGACCCACCTCCAACCCCTCCCGCCGCCACCCTCTCCCGACAACGTACACGTTCCCTCTGCAGCACAACACAATTGCTCTCATTGGCAACAATTGAGCCGCAGAGCCGAGAGCCAGAGCATATCCTGCTCGTCCTGCCACCAACAAATACAAAATGAAAAAAAAAAAAAAAAGTTTGCCAAACGCGTGCCACATATTAAATTACATCGAAATATGTGCACATGAGTGTGCATGTGGGGTGCGGGACAGGGCGGGGAAAGTGGCAGCTTGTAATTTGCTGGCATTTTCTCAATGATTTTATCAGCACCCCGAACACAGATATATTTTGTTATTTTGATATATTTGTTTGATTCGGCCGTGCGCTATTTGATTTAATTTGCTGCGCGTTATTGTCATAAAATTTGATTTACCAAATATTTTCTATTGTTAACTTAAGGGGTTTCGTGAAGGGTTTTGGCTAACATTTAAGGGCGTGGCAAGGCCTATACTGAGCATATTTTCGATTCAAATCTAGCCTAGGAACACAATCAAAGAGCCAAAAAATAAAGCTAGTTGATCTTGTGCGAACTCTAGGCGAAAGGTGTTTAATAAGCGTGCAATATAAGCCAAATATATAGATATATATATATATAAATATATATATAGTAAAAAGGATAAATATCTATACTATATATTGTAAGCTTTTACTTTTACATAAAATAGCTGTGATATAGCCGTCCGATGTTGACAATAATTTGTTTTATATGGGATATGGTAAGGAACATATAATGGTGTTATATACTTTTAATTTGGAAAACTTAATTTCAATTTATTACAGCAAAGTGATTAATGGGTAGCTCTTAAACTTGACGAACTTAGTTTTTTTTAGTAAACATTGCTGGCCAAATTTTAATGATGCGAAAATGTTAAGGCAGTCTGTAAGTCATGCTAAGTGAAAGCCTGTTTGGCGTGCTCAACAAGAAGTCATCTGATTTGACCAGCAGAAGCTTTTCATGTTTATTCTCGAATAATTGCCAACACGTGCCCTATCAGCGTCAATCAAGCCAAAACAGTGAGCACAGGGGGCAGGGTCATGGGGTCTAAGGGTATGGGCTGTAGGAAGCGCAGCAGGATGCAAACGTTTTCACACTTATGCGCAGCATTTAGTGCATTCTTCAAACAACCCGCATATAAACCTTATATATATATATTTATGGTATATACTCACTCAGCGGTCCTTAGCTACCTGTTCGGGTGGTTGTTTCTGCTGCCCCGTTCGTGTCCTTTCGCCGTTAAGTAGCCAGCTATATGGCGGCTATTGCTGCCTTTGTCGTCTGGCTGTTGTTGATGATTTCATAAGGCGATAAGGAAGCCATTGTCATTCAAAGCAGCGTCTCACGCTGAGCGTTTCTGTGGCAATTTAATCAAATTAGTTTTCTCACGTGTTGTCCTTTTTTAACCCGCCCCGCTCACAGCAGGCTGGTTAAATACATCCCAGTTAATCAAAAATTTCATAACAGAGGGAACTCAAGTAGTGTTGCACATAAAAGGCCTTTACGAATAAAAACTGAGAACAAAGACACGAGTTATTGTAGATAGCCAAGCGCTAAACAAGCAAATTAAGATTTATTGTTCAGTTGGGCCGAAGTCCCGGCGATACTGCAATGCCGGGCCAACCCGTGACAGAGGTGGAGCAAGCCCCTAGCACTCCGTCTGATTCCAAAAATCAGTTTAACATTTGTTGCTCTCCAATGGAGAAACTATCAGATGTTAAGCTGATAAGAACAGATACTACACTTTGATCTTAGCCATAAGGCCGAGAAGCGATAACTTAAAATGGATAAATACCCAGGCCTCTATGCAGCCACAGCTAAAACCAGTTGCGAATTATAAGCGAGACACGTGTGTGTTGCTAGTGGTGCCTACTTAGGGGTAACGCCGTGTACACTGTTGTCTACTTAGGGGAAGCTCTGTTGCCTACTTTAGGGGTTCTTCAGGTGCAACTCCAATCATATAATTCACAACTAGTTCAAGCATTGCTTGAGGTAGAGTCAAGGTGTTTGATTGGTTTAATTCACTCTGGCTTCTCTTCAGTTGTCGAATAAATCTTTCGCCTTTTACTAAAGATTTCCGTGGAGAGGAGCACTCTAATGAGTCTAAATAGAATTTTTTGCAGTGCCTGGTGACTTCTGTTGCCGGGCCAATTAAAAATAAATTACGCACAAACAAGTCGAAAATGTCCGACTAGCAGAAGAAACCTGGATCTGTATTAGTTAGTCGTATCTATATCATAGTATACACATGAATACCCACATAAACTAGTATACAAAGAAAGTTTAAACGTTTAAATATATTTGTTTTTAATATGTATTAAATTATTTGTTTATTGTTATTGTTGCTTCTTGTGTTTTGCTGCTGTTTCTGTTTGTTTCAAATTAGCCTGCAGCTATTGATTGTTGGTTTAAATAGCATACGATGTTATTCATTGAGTAGAGCTTCCTTTATAATAAATATATATATATATATATATATATTCATTTATAGTAATGCGTTTGTATAATAAATATATTTATGTATATGCAAATAATGTACTTCAAATCATTTCGCAAGTGCTTTTTGTTTTCATTATCTCCGCTTCTGCTGTCAGTCATTATACAATACAATTATTTATAACTAAGTTGTGGATTTATTATTATGATCTTTTATCAAAATATATCAAATGCTAACTTATCTGTTTTAAAGCTTTCTATTTAGTTATTGTTTGTATTATAAATCTGTTAAGATTAACAGTTTTTCGATTTTTTCAATGCTCAGTAAAAATTTGGCAGCTGGGTCAGGACGACTAAATTAAAATTTGTTGTGCAAGTTAATTTTTATAAAAATTTGATTAGCTGAAATTTAACTAGTAGTAAAAATTTTAATATAAACCGCACTGTGTTTAAGTATTCTTAATGGTTATAGATCGTATCTAATTTCAATATGTTAGCGTTTAGTTAATTTCTGTCGATTTCATTTAGTTATTGTTGGTCTTTATAGTTTAATGAATAGGAAAGCTTTATTATACAATAAATATATACGCGCGTGCCTTGTGCGGGTCTTAATAAATCTGTCGTTAAAAAGAATTTGAATTTAATTCTGAACGAGATTCTCGGGAATGCCCATAAATTAGGCATAATCAAACTGCTTTATAAGGCTCCGAAAACCTGTTTGATTCTATTTGAAAAATTTGTATAATGGACTATAAAATTATTCGGAAATTTCTTATACTATTGTTCTCTTCATAGCGAACTGTAACCATATTAGCCTATAAACAACCATTGTTTTCAAAGTGTTAAGCTACCAGGTTCTACACAGATCTATTCTGTCTAAACACAAACGAAAGAAAGAATTATGCTTTTTTATTGAATATAATTAGTATATTTTAAATTTATTTTAGATTTCTGACAGATTTGTTAGGCCCGCGTTTCAAAGCACTTCTCAATTGTACAATACAATTTTTTTGTAGTTAATTTGCTCTTCTTTTCATTTTGCCATAATTTGCAAGCCGCGTAGCGCATTTAGAACAAGCAAGCATAGAGTATTTACAAGTATTTAAGTTTAAATAAAAATAGTTCATAATAAATCGAATTTGTATTTATTTTATAAACTTTGTGATTTTTGTTAAAATATATAAATTAATCGCATAATAATAATAATAATATACTTAAAGCAACTCACTCAAAGTTGCGTCGAAATGCATAATTTTAAATTAAGTTAAATTTTAAGAAAAACTCTCAGCGCTCTCCACTTACACATTTAATTTAATTTTTTTTGCTTTCTTAATTTTTCAATCAACATTAATGAAACAAATCACACATAAAACAAATCGAAATCAAGTCAAGTGAAATGCAATAATTATACAAATAAACGAGAATTCATATATGTATATGTATATGCATATATATAAACATAAACTTAACACCTAAGATCGCCCAATGCAATAACAATTTGCATTTGGCGCTGGGTCTTTTTAGTTAGTTATTCACTCGAAACTCTTTCTTGAGCTCCATCTTGAAAACAAAATTGAATTTTGCTCTGCTCTATATAATCCAGCGGCGATTTTGTTTGTGTTTTATGTCTTTGGTGCCGCATGGTCCAGAATCCAAAATATATATAAGTATATATATTTAAATAGATACATATTTGCGTATGCATGTGTTCTCGAAATATGCTTTAAACATATAGAATTTTACAAACTAAATAAGCTATATAACGCGGCCGCTCCTTTTCTCTTCTTATACTTCGTCTTCGCTTCCTTTTTTGTGTCTTCTGTTATCTATATAATCTGTATATTCTGTATTCGACGTTGCCTAAGCCTATTGATTTTGTGAACGAGATTCGAACATTGCAGTCATATCGCGTATTGAGAATTGTGGTGAGATCTTTTCTCTGTTGCTGCAAATATAAGAAGATTTGTGAAATATATCCGATTTTCCAGGTCCAATAATTGTAAAATTACTAAACTAATTTAATGAATGTAATACTAAAATAAATAGCATTAACATAATTATGTTAAGCGACTATAAGCTGTTAATAATATTTTACGCTGCTCTAAATAACATTAATAACATACGCTACATGCAAATAGAGTACTTATAAAGCGCTTGCCATTTATAATATTATTAATATTAACAGAGTATTTAAATATGAACTACTTACTTGACGCTCGCATTGCTTTCTGTGGTTATTGGATGGGGCATAGAGTTTCTGGACAGTCGGTCGCGTCCGATACCCCGCTCAAACTTCGCTGGCATCGTTGAAGTCGTAATCGCTGTGATAACTGGCGCATTGCTGGCCGCATATTTCTGGGCAGTCGTCTTGACGCTGTGCACGGCTAGATTCATGCTGGCCCCATTGCTGGTATCACAATTCTGGTTCTTCTCGTCGGAGATGCTGCGCACACGTTGTGTGCCAAAGTCGCCGGGGTGATGTAATGTGCTCTCAGATCCAGCACCAGCGCGTGCCAGCTGCTTGAGATTCATGTCCATGTCCTTTTGCAGGGAATGCATATCACCGCGCGACTTGGACTTGATGCGCATCGAATCGGGGGCCTGGAAATTATTATCATCCGAATTGAGCTCCGTTTTGGAGCGTGACTTAATTGTGTCCCCATAGTACTTTTGAGTCAGCTGCTGGCGACGCTCCTCTTTGATCTTATCGATGCGCTCGCGATCGAGTATAACGCCAGTCAAGACGCTCTTGCGTCCGCCAGCGGGTAGATTCAATGTGGCTGCTGCATTCGGTTGGGGCTGCTCACGGGCAGCCACATTATTCTGCTGTATCAGCGAGATGCGATTCTCTGTGGTGGGCGTGGTGATCGGCTCCTCCGGTTCATTGACGCGTTTCTGGCATATCTCCTCGGTAATGCTCATGCCTGGCAAACGCTTGGGCGGATTCAGCGTCTTGGGACGCGTGAAATCAAAGCTCTTGCGACGATTGTTCAGCTCCGGCAGCTCTGGCAACTTACAGGCTGTCAAGTCCTGCAGCTGCTTGCCGCCAAACTCGCGGACAAAGGCGTTCTCGTCCAACGAACGTGTAATTTTCTGCGCATTATTGAGTTTTTTGAGTGGCACAGGCATTACAGGCTTCGGTGGAACTGCGATGGGGAGACTCAGCTCATTTGGCTTTTTCATTGAGCCACCGCGTTGTGTGAAATCAAAATTAGGCAACTGCTCTACAGGCGAACTCTCAAATTTGGTCGCCAGCTCTTTGACGCTGAACGATGGCGATTTGCTGGGCTGTTCGTGTTGTTCCATGTTGATGTGTTCGACGCTCGGCAAACTATCCAGGCTGTCCAGTTCGATTCTATCACAGCTCGGCTGCTGTTTCACCACTGACTCCAAATCCAAATCCGACTCGAGCTCTAGTTCGTTTCCTAATGTATTGAGTTTCATTTCCTCGCCACGTAGATTCTCATAAACTGTTTTCGGCTTGCGCAGCTCGATGTTCTCATAAAGCAGCTGCTCCTGCGCTCGCTCCTCCTCCTCGTCGTCTTCTTCATCCTCCTGGTCTTGTTCAAGCTGCAGCAGCTGCTGAGTCATTTGCGCCGCACGATTGGCACTGACATCCTCCTCCTCAATCTGCTTGAGGCTCTGGCCGTGTCTCTCATTCAGCAACTGATTCACCTCGGTAACCGAATTCCTAAACAGCTTCACCTGCTCGTAGACAATGTTCTCATCGAAATTCGTCTCCAGCATTAGCGAGGGCTTTGTCGGCGGCTTCTCCTTTTCCGGCGACTTGTACGTTATGCTAATGGTCGACTTGATGGGACTGTTAACAACGGGCAGCAGCTTTGGCGGCGTCAGCGCATTGCTGGGCGTTTGCTCAAAGTCCTCGTAGAGCGGCGAACTCTCCTCGGTGGCCAACAATGAGTGCATGCTCAGCTGGCGCTGCAAATGCTGATAGCCAAACTCGCTGGGCGTCACCGATTGACTAGTGTTGTCCGTAAAGTTCGAATTGTTCGGTGAGCTGGCTTGCAGCTGCTCCTTGATAGGCAGCGTGGCGGCTCGGTTCGCTGGCTGCGGCAGGCGTGGCTGCAGCGGCTGCAAATCCAGCGACAGTTCACGCTTCAGGGCATGCATATCCCGTTGCTCCACTTCCGGCTGTTGGTGGAACTGTGAAAGCAGAGGCAAAATGTAAATCGGTTAATAGAACCAGATATAATTCTAAGCCGACTCACCTGCTGGCCCAGGCTCTCGTGCGAACTGCCCAGATAGCTACTGCCTGCGTCTAAGCCCAGCAGCAGCGGCTGCTGTTGTTGTACATTGGAGGAGACGCCTGAAATGCCTGACATGGCAGAGTTAAGCATTAGCGGCTCCATATCATATTGTGGCGTATTCACTGCCGAGCTATTCTCCGAGCTCTCCGTGTCGCACAGCAGCAGCGAGTAGCGTGGACTATGCGCCGGCGTTGTGGGCGTGGGCACAGACAGCTTTACAGTAGACTGATCTGTGCTGCGCAGTGTTGCGTTTCCATTGCTGTAAAGGATTAGGAAAATTGTCAAATGGATTTATTATAAATTAAATGGTAACTACTCACTGTATGGATCGAGTTGTACCAGTGGGCTCCGGTTTGAGGCCCGACTGCGTAAAGGTGCCCTGATAGCTAAAGCGCTCCTTGGCTGCCAGCTGTTCCTTACGCTTGGCGCCCAGCTGCACGGATGGATAGCTATAGCGTGCTGCGCCTGTGGCGCCAGTCGGCGAAGGCAGCTGAGCCTGCGCCTGCGCACGTGCTGGCTTTGGCGGCGGATGCACCTCAACGCTAGCGAATTGTTGCTGCGCAGGCAACGGATGCTCCGGTGTGCCGCAGTCAATGAACTGTATATCCGAGAGCTGATCTTCCAGCTTGTAACGCTTGCAGCAGTTTTCGGCGCCAGCGGGCTCATGGCCGCAGGTCTGTTGTGGATTGGCATGCGGCAGCGTGCGCGCCGCACTGGGCGAGAGCAAGTTGAGACGAGGCTGCTTCTTGGGGCTTGGATTGACGCTGTTCGTCTGACTGGAGAACTCCTCTGGCCGTGCGCGCAAAATGCGGCGTGTAGCACAGCCCGAGGCTGGTGGCACATTCTCCTTGCCCACACGCGGCGAACTCACGAGCGATTCGCTCTCTGAGAAGATGCGCATTTCGGGCTCTTCGCGATCAAAGTTTAGTCCGAGCTCGGATAGTTCCCGGGAGGGGCAGGTGGTCATGTGGCCGCGCTGCGGCGACTGTAGCAGATCAAAGTACGAATCGTGCGAGACGCTGCGCGAATGGCCCACTGTGCGCAGGCTATCGATCGAATTGGAGCGTATGCATAGCTCCATCGGCTTGCTACCCAGCGCCGAGTCGCGTGCATCACGTGTAGTCTCCAGCAACTCAATGGACTTTGGTTTGTCGTGCTTGGACAGCTCCTTGGTGGCATGCACGTGGGAGGCCTGCACGAAGCTGACGCGCGATGAGCCGCTCGCCTCCTTGCTGCTGCCGCCTTCGAGGATTAGCTTGTGACCGGGCTCATTGCCTTGGCGCTGGCTACGCGTAAATATAGACTTCCAGGAGGGCGTCTTATCCGGCTTGCGTTTCTGCCAGCTGCGCGGCACTGATAGCACTGTATGATACTTATCCGGCAGGCTAGAGGGACCGCCGCCCACCTCGATGTAGGAGCCAATGTTGGAGGCGGCATTGCCGCCGGCACCGCCTGCCGTGCTGTTGCTCATCATGTTGATGGGCAGCGATTGTTTCAGATCACCGCTGCACTCGATGCGCGAGTGCCGCTCTTGCGCCTCCTCCAGGCTAATCAGCTTGGCGCCCCCGGTGCTTAGGCTCTTTGGTCGCTCGACAAGACCCAGCGATTGATCCTGTTCGCGCTGCTCCACCAGCAGGCTCTCGCAGTCGGTGAGCGACTCTAGACGCAGCTCGCCTGCTGCAGCAGCTGCAGCGGCAGCAGACGCAGCCGCTGGGCTGCCCACTATGCTCAGGCGCGCATTGTGATCCTCGAGCGCATCGAAGATGTTGTGACAGTTGCGTATAAGGTACTCGGTGACCACAGCCTGAACGCCCACGCCACGCAGCGCAGCGACGCCGCCAGATTCCAGTGCCGGTGAGCGCAGCAAATTGGGCGCCCAAACAATCGCCAGATTCTTGTCCGTCATCCCAGTACGTTCGTGATGCTGCGATACCTTGTTCAAGTGCTCCGACAAGTACTTCAGGGTGCTATCGAGCGGGAAGATGAAAGAAGCGAAAGCGGGAATTAGTATAAAATACAAATAAAAAATAATTCATAACATCTTGGGGCTACGTAAGATTCAAAATATCTGCTCTATCTGCTGATTTGAATATATATGCTTTGTCTTAATCTGACTAGGGTCGTGGATTCATTATTTTGCCTGTAGAAAACGTTCGCCCAAATTCACTGTGATTTTTTTTTTTTACCATTTCTTTCTGAGTACAGGGTATAGTAGAAAATAATATATTTTTAGAGACTTAAAGCTGATAAGTTCAAGCGCTCGTAAATGAAAAATATATATACATATATGTATATGAGGCAGCTGCTTGCCACTGAATTCTTTAGTTCAATTCAAGATTACCCAAAGATGAGTCGCTTGGTGCCGATCAGCATAACTCTCTGGGTGCGTATAGCTATCAGTTAGAACATAGGAATATGCTATTGATCTCGTTCACCCTTGTAGAGTCTTGCGTATGCCATACCGGAACAGGATTTGTCTTTCATAAATCAAGTGGAACAACTAACCGAGAGTCCCTACAAAAAGATTATGCAAGAGGCCCTAGAATTTAATACGTATAAGGCCCAGTTAGCTATAGAGTGTAAAGCATAGGAAGAAATCGAATCTGAAAGGTGGGTAAACTGCCTCTATCATAACTCTCAAATCTCAAAGAAGCGAAACCTAACCGAAGACGACATTAAGAACTTCGTCGATCAGCTGGAGAAAGATTTACGTCCCCTTTACCAAGACTACGTACCTCCTGATGTGCAAGTACAGCGCCTGAATGATTGTACAAATGAAACGTATGCGGAAAGGCATGGCAAATCTATTGAGAGATCCGAGGAATATCTGAAGGCTTTCGAGAATGAAGCTATTGCCAAGCTGCGTGCAGTAAGCGAAGCTACAAAGCAAATAGATCAAAAATGTTGCAGCCTTTAACAATTGTATCCATGCGGAAAGGGAAAACATGAGGCTGCCTTTAAGGAGTTTGTTGCAAAGACATTAAGATATGAGGATAGAGTCATCCTCACCGAGATGAGAAAGCCATTTATGAGTTTAAAGCTAAAGACTAATATCTATACGGCCGAGTCTATCGTGAATTGCAGCGTTGTCAGCCAAACGGAAATTGACTTTTTGAAAGAAAAGCTCCAAGATTTTAAGGCAAAGAATCAGAGTTTAACTGATGAGCAGATTGATAACATTTCAGAAACAATTTATAGGGAAATTATTCCCATGGAAGAAGAGCTTAGAGTGCAGGTTCTACAACGCTTGGACCAGTGTACAAAGGGAACCCATGGGAAAATGGAAGCCAACCTCAGACAACTCGGAGATCAATATATCAAAGTATTTGTAGCAGTAGTTACTCCAAAGATGCATAAGGTAAGCTATGCCACAAGAGAAAATAATGACATGATGTTGCACGGATATCGCCAACTTGAAAACTCCGAGGATTGGGTTGAATTGGAGTATTTGTTTGACCATTTTGTAGGAATTTTGAGTGTATTTTAGCTTAACAACATACATGTCGTTTATTAATTAGCAAAATAAGAAGCAGCCTCAGGCAGTTCGGAGAGGAATGGAACCAAGCATTTAAAGCAATAGTTGTTTCCGAATCTAAGAAACAGCGATGTACTATTTATATGTTTCACGATTATCACGGCTTTAAAGACGTCGAGTTGGATAAGACTAAGTGCCTTATTCTTAAAAAACTAACACTTTGGTCAAGATAAAGTATAAACTATAGAGTAACAGCAAATATTGTTGTTTGTTGATGTTAGGTAAGTATAAGAAATATATCTAATTTTGATCACAAAAACAACTTAATTTCCGGATGACTGTTCCTATTAGCACAATATATAAGTAGCTTTTAGGCCTAGAGACTAAAGATACAAGTTGACAGACAAGCTTAATTAATTCCATTGTTAATATCGATCAAGAAAATGTATAGTAGTAGTCTATAGGGTTGAACAGGTCTACTCTCTGCATGGACATAGCGAGTCAAAGATCAGCGCCAAAGCGAAAAGTAAATTTTGTAGGAAAAGTTCTCCTTAAATTCCAGTTAAGTCCTGCAGCACTTACCGATAATGTGGCGGCGGCAGCTTCAGCACCGTCTCCTTCATGAGACGCAAACGTTCGTCGGCCTCGTCGGCCTTTACCTGGATAGCCTCTACAAAGTTGTCGTACAGCTGATAAGTGCAGAGCGGATTGGGCAGCTCGCGGAAGTACATTTTCAGCAGAGAGCTGACCGCATGAATGTCCTGCTTCATCTCCGGATTACCCAAATCTGGTACACGCTCCTCGTCGAAGGCGCGACGCAATCGCTGTATGTTCGATGTGATGCCGGAGAGGCGATAGATGCCATCGATGACGCCATAGTTCTCAATGAATTCGGCACAGGAACGCAGCACCATGGGTATATCCTGGCCGCTGTTCAGCAGATGCTCCGACAGATCACAAGAGAAGACGCGCTCCCTGTAGATGCCGCTCTGCTTGAGGCGACGCCGCGACGGACGCGACAATATGAAGGAGCGAAAGAATGCAATCAGTTTGCCATGCTTGCGCAGCACCGGCTTCGTGGGCGAAGCATCTAGATGACCCACCAGCGGTGCGGGCATGGGAAAATTCCGTGGCACCTTGTCGCCAATAGTGGCCACACAGGACTGCGGAAAGAAGCCAACCTCGTAGAGGGACTTTTGCAGATGCGACTTCTTGCCGCGCCACCAGATCGATTCCGCCGGACTGGGCATATCAATAACCGAGATCATGTCGCCCACCTCAATGTTAATCTCGTCTGGAGCCTGCGCCTGATAGCGTCGTACGCCATAAGCCGCGCCCACCGCTGGCGTATTGATCGTACGCTGTGTTTCCCCATCGGCCAGCGGCAGGCGGCGTCCTTTATTGTCCAACTGCAGCCAGGTGAGTATAGTGCCGCATGTCAGCGAATCGGAGGCTATTTTGGAAAAGCGTTCCAAATACTTGGCGACCGCATATTCCACATCCTGTTCGCTCTGCAGCTGCGCATCCGCCTCCAGTTCGCACATGTTGCGCAGCCCGCTAATCTTGCGGTCGTAGACACAACGATGCAGCATCTCGTCCAGCATTTGCATGTTCTCGTAGCTGCGCTTAATCAGGAACGGTTCACAGCGTTGCGGACAGACGCGTATGATGAACCAGCAGCTCTCAGGCGTGAACGTACCCGAACGCATTGAGCTGTGCGCCAGCTCGCCGCCAATCGACTGGGAGGCAATGCTGCTGCCCATCTGCTCCGATTTGTCGTCCAGCAGCTGCACCGAGAGGGCGCCCAGCTGTACGCGCTCATAATGAAAATGGGCGCACTCCTCCAGCTTGGGAAAGCGACAGGATTTCTGTGAATAAATTATAGATTAATATATATAGTTTCGATAGAGGGTTCAGGGTTGAGGTTTCCTAGTTTACTCACGCTATTCAAAGGCTGCACGGCCATGTGCCTGCTGGGCTTGGGTGGCGGCACTGCTGTCGTAGCTGGCGGACTGCAGTTGGACTCTGTGGATGCATTTGAGATTTGTGATGTGTTCATCGAGGCAAACATCTCCTGGCAGCTGCTGCCCAGCCCTAAGTTAAGGCCACCCAAACTCTCCACTGGCACAATCTTAAAGTTTAGCTGCGCACCGATTGCTGCCGCCGGTGCATCCGTCTCGAATTGCAGGTGCGCATCCTTGGAACCAATCATTGGCTGCAGCTGGTAAGTGGCAGTCTCTGTGGAGGAGTTTGTTGCCATCGCATGCGCATGCAGTTGTGCCGCCAGAGCGCTGCTCACCTTCTCGGACATGGTATACGGTCACGGATTACATGGATTTAGTCATCTGGAAGAAACGAATGAAAACAAATTAAATCAACCTGCCTCGCCGATAATATTTCTATATAGGTTTTTATATGGAACGTGTGAATGTAACTATTAACGAAGAAAATAGTTCTGATAATTCTAAATGTGGATGAAAAAAATGTCTGCTGTCGCCAATGAGAGGTCTTGGTAGAGGATTCAAAAATATGACCATTTAAGATATACATTTAAACCATATGAATTCTTGGCTATAGATTGATTAGGTTACGATTGATGGAATATATACAATATAACAATTAGCAGCTGTATGTATATTATTTATTACAGAGCAGTTTAAAGTCGAGCTGCCTTATGCCCTTTGCTTCAAGCATGACTCGCCGGGCAGTCAATGGCCATAAATTTCCAATTACTCAGAGATTTCTTTAGTTATTTCTTTGAAATTGTATAGGGGCACACACACACGCTCGCACACGCACACACTTATAACGACTGCATCAAAATAATGACGGAAGCCGTCAATGAAGCCCCCCAAAATACTTGCATGACTCTCAAATCAACTTAGCTGCTCAGCTTTGTGGGTTGCAGACTGTTTTACACTGGCAAAAAATATTGTTGTGAAATAAAATGAATAAGAAAGCTGTCTAATTTTATAAAGCGTTGTGAGTTTTATGTCTGGGCTTACTGTTCAACAGTGTGAAGATTATTAAATTGCTAAGCCTATGCAATTTTTTCAAGTGTACTTATCGAACGATTTGCACTATGGAAATTTCTTTTATTTTGTTATTACAGCGAAATTTTTATTGGCGTAATTTTAAATATGTAAATTTCGTTGACGTTTAATGCACACATTTTGAGTGAAATCATTTATTTTTTGAGTGTGCTTTATTAAATGCGTAATGTTGACAGTGTATGCTGTGTGCTGCTGTTCGCGTTTACTTTCTAACAACACGCACGTATTTTTTTTTTATCAATTACCCCAAGCCGGCGTGTTCTACTTTCGGCCAGCGCAAAACTCTCTATGGGCAAATGCTGTGAGCCGTGTCTGGAATTCCTTTATTTGGAATAAGGCCAGTGGCTCAGACACACACAGCCACTGGCCGCTTAAGGATGTGGCACACCACACTCATACATACATACATATATAAATATATATATATATATATATATCTGCAAGTATATCCCATCTATAAACAGATACAATAAATATTTATAAGCAACCAGTTGGAATCGCAGTCGACTCACCTAGCGGCAGTTCTGATTTACAGGCGACACCAAATGCATGCAACGGCCTGCAACATTTAAACTTTCATAAATTAAGCTAGCCAGGGGTTGGGCAGCAGGAGTCGTTTGGAGGGAAGGCTGCTACACTTGGACTGCGATTGAGACAGAGACACACGCATAGAGCGAAAGAGAGGGAAGACAGAGAGACTGGCGCTGCCGTTGGCGTCGGCGAAATCGCAGAGCGCGACGGAAACGGGTTTTAGCTGAGGATAGAGGGAGTGGGAGGGGGAGGGTGGCGATCCAGTACCCGGCACTGGACACCGGCCAGCAGCAGCTGCCACATCAGGCGTGGCAGGGGGAGAGGGGGGACTGACGGGCGTACCGGCTACGCTTATCAAATGCAACAAAACTATTAAAAATGTTGACGCTAACGGTTCGAAAATGCAGCACATAAAGAAATACAAAACGACAAAAGCGACAAGCGACAATAACAACAACAACAAAATGTGCACATAAAAAAGCGTTAAGCGAAATAAACAATTTGGTAAAAAACAAACGGCAAAACGAGCTGGGAAAATTGAGACAAAACACACAAAAACAACAGCCACAAAAAAAAACCAGGTAGAAGAAAAAAAATGGGAATACAAATAAGAAATAGCCATAGATCAATGCGGCCAAATGTAGCTGTAATGTGGCCTAGGCAAAAACGGGAAATGGGATAGAAATCATGAATAAGTGCGTGAGATTAACTTTATTAATGATACCTTTGACAGTCGGTCCATTATAAAGTGATACGGTATGATTGTTTTTGATACCATTTAAGGTCTTTCATAGCTGTTCTCTAATGAAGTTAAATAGCTAGTTGGAGCTATTCGGAGCTCATTTATAGATTGTATGATGGATCTAAGTGATATGATCTATTGGGCTATAAATGCACTATGCACTATGCTATTATGAAGTTCAATTAATTAGAATTATTATTATTTTCAATTTTTTTTTTTTTTTTTTAGAGATTTTTACTAAAATTTTTATTAGATCTATGGGATTTACTATGGGAAAATGGAAGAGCTTTGCTTTGTGATAATTTATTTTCTTGTAAATATACTATATTGCATAGTAATATTTATTTAAATTTTTTGATCATATTTGCTTAACCCATGAACATTTATTAGTGATCTTTACTCGAATATAAATTAGTTCGCATTGTATAATAAATGATCCCTGATATAGTTATGCAGATTTATTACCATATAAATACAATATTCCCTTTGGTATTACGAAGTGCTATATATTAGAATTATTAGATCATGTTTACTGCAACTATTTGCGAATTTTTAAATTAACTAATTAAGCTTAAGTTATGATGATCAATTCATAGACTATTAATGATCTATAATTTATTGATATTTTAATAGCATAGCTATGCATATTCTTTGGAGTAATATTAGTTCAAATGATTATATTATTATTACTTTAATGAGTAAGTGCTCTGTCCTGAAGGTTCAAAAAGGGTACGACTATAAAGAATACTGCGAATCGGCGACGAAATTTTATAATGTTTTTAAAACAAGTATAGGTACGGTTCGGCTTTATGCTGATTACGATTGTCTTTTAAAGTATATGCATGTGATATATATTTATTTGAAATGTATCTTTAAAGCTAAGTGAAGAAATCAGTTTTAATATCAAGTCATAATACAATATTGTAAATATGTAAAAAAAATTTAATAGATAGATTATGATGAAATTTAAAAGTACATAAACATTTAACATGAAATGTGTAACGCATAGAAGGCGGAATTTCCTATCACATAAACTATATATTCTAGATCAGCATAAGCAGGCGTGTTTTATATAGCCATGTCCGTCTGTCTGTTTCTATGCAAACTAGTCTCTCAGTTTTAAAGCTATCGTCTTAAAACTTGTCAGATGTTCGTCTTTCTGTTACAGGTGGTACATATGTCGGACCCGATGGGACTACTATATCATATAGCTGCCATAAGAACGATAGGTCGAAAATTAGAACATTGCATGAACAGCTATTTTGTTTTTCAAGATATCTTGACCAATTTTGGGATTTATTAGTTTAGATATGCTCCTCATATAAACGAAAAACCTTATCAATATCAGAGCAATTCATCATATAGCTGCCAGCCTATTCTCACGTATATGCAAAAGGCCAATATCTAAAAGGGTATTAAGTCTTCGGCTTGTCAAAGATATCCTTACTTTCCCGATCTTAATATCTCTTCACATTCGAATTAGAATCTCTTTTAATTATTGGATTTAAATTGCTTGCGAATTTCGGCTACTGGAACATCATGCCTTATGCCTTTCAATCGATTAGATTGCTTAATCATTTTTTTGAAGATAAATTGTTGTGTTACTGGCAGTATCTGGGCTAATTTCTTGACCGTTGCGTTTACGACATGATAATCAATATGCCCAGCAACTGTTTTTGCCTCGAATGTTTTTCAATTCAAATTTGTATTGCTGCAATTGCTGTAATCGGTTTTTTTTTCGTACCGTTACAGCGCGGTATTGCATACATATATATCAAATGAATTTTATCTCGCACATTTACAATGTTTCGCTTGATTAGCTGCTGCTGCTGCTGCTGTTGTTGTTGTTGTTGCTGCTTTGGGGTGTTGCAATTGGCAGTTGCAGCTAGGCTCTTGGCTTGCTCGTGCACTTTGCCATCGCAGCCAAAGATGAAGACATTTTCCCAGGCAATAGTCGAAACCGAACCGAACGGTCAGCCAAGTCATGTACGTCACTTTCTCCAATCAATTAAGCCCCATGTGCAGTGTGTCTATGTGTGTATTTGTGTGTATTTGTGTGTGTGTGTGCCAGGGTAGCGATTTCAATCGCTGGCAGCCTCTGTAGACTAATTAATGCTATGAAATAACTTAATATTGAACAATAGTTAATGACTTTTTAATAGCCAGGTTTTTACTTTTTTTTTGTTACTTTTTATCTCTCACGACTGACCCAATTGAGACAAGTAAAAATGCTTAAGATTTCAAGACGTAACTACGAGTTACCCTGTAAGCAGACATGCTCAATTTAATAATGATTTTTATTACTAATTATACTCAGCAATTATCAGTTGTAGACATAAACTCGTTTGATGCTAATTAAATCACGTACTCAAAACAATCCTGACAAATTGCGGTTTACCATCAAATTCAAAGAGAACAACATTTTTAGATGGCTTTATTTAATAATAATCATTTTAATACTATGTGCAAATTGATATAAATTAAATCTAGATAGTATATTTTGTATGAAAAAACGACTGGTTTGTAAAAAAAAAAATAGTCGAGAATGTGGGGACATGTTCAGCACGCCGAAGATCTAATACCCTTGTAGACATTTGAGGATGAAGCTCGTAAATGCTGAATTTAATAACAGACTATTTTGCCATACAAAAACTTATTTATCGACCGATTCTTACGTTTTATTTATCGACCGATTCTTCCTATAGAGCTAATATAGAAGTGCAAAAAGACTTGCCACATATATAAGCAGCATAGTTTAAATAGTAAATGTTGTGGTTGGTCAAGACATCTTGACAAAGAAGACATCCTATACAAGAACTTAATTTTCGACAGATCGTTAATATGGCAGCTAAATAATATATTGGTCTGATGCTAATAAGATATATATAATGGTAAAACTAATAAATGCCGAGCTTGTTCAAGCTATCTTGATAGACAAAAAAGTACTACATACAAAAACCAACTTCTCCTTCTACTACTACTTCTATGCATGACAAAATTCTAATACTCTCCAATAGGGTATAAAAACAAAGTAGATGTATCACATGCACACATATAAATTTCAGATTAATATTATTACAAATACGTATAATACAAAATTCTTCTTCTACCATTCTTTTTCAGTCACGTAACACGTTAAAAAGTTATATAAAGGTATTATACAAAAGTCCACCTATGAAAAAACAATTTGATTTTTACTTTAGTTTTGTTTATCTTGAGGTTGAGCGACCATCACGTGCGTGTCACCGCATTTGCCTTTCTATAAAGGGTTCGTATTCTTTGTTTATTATTAAACAATAAATTAATAAAAAAAAAACTATATATTTTGAAATGTGTTATAAAACTTGATAGTTATCTGGCAAATCTGTCTTTCGTAGGAGAAGAGAAGACTTTTATTGCTGTGAGGAAATAAGTGAATCAGGTGTGGATATGGCTCCCATTGCCTGCTGCTTACAGGGTATACAAACAGCTTTGGCTGCCAGGCCAAACTAAGGCGACTTGAGCTGCAGTGCGTGCGAGTATCTAAGAGATACTGAGATACTCAGACCCGCATTCGTATGCGTACTTGCATTTAATAAATGCACAATGCACACACACACACACACGCACACTGACGTTCTAAGTTGTCTGTTGCAGTAACTGGCAGTCGGAGGCTTGCGCTAATTTATGGCACTAACTGGGTCACAACTGCTCTGCGGCGTTTCTAGAGCGAGAACGCACACTAACTAATGATGTTGTCGGCCATAAAAGACTTGTGACTACGTATATATATACACATACATTTATATTATATGCCATGCATAATGTGCTTAACTTGGCTGTCAGTCAGTCAGTCGGTCGGTAGTCACTTAGCTGCCGAGTCCCTGACATGCTGTCGTTGCGCTCAACAAGTGCAACACAATAGAATACCCCTGCATTAACAGATCCGTCTGGGCAGAGGAAGTAGGAGGTGCTGCAGCCACATCCCAGCAGATTACAGCCCCAGGAAATGCTGCTTACTGATTCTAGGGCATTAAGTGTAAATGGTTTCTAGGAAGCATATATGTATATATATATATGGGAAAAGAAAAAAATACTTTTGCACAGCGTGAGAACTTGGCGGTTGCTGATTAACAGAAGCAGCAGTTGATGAGCTGATAAAAAGCTAGATATAATATATAATTTCAGCACGTTTTGTTTTTCATTTTATTAAATTTGGAATAAGCTGAAATTCGAAACTGATTAGTGAAGCTTAAATGCTTCCTGAGATATGAGACTGAAACACTTTGGAAGCGCTTTAAATGTATGAAAATTGTTTATATTTGTTGATCAAGCTTTATTTTATTTGAGGTCCTGAAACTCGTCATTATTAACTGATAGAGATACATGTTTTTTCGTCTTACCTCTATGGAAACTTCCTACATATGACAATATGCCATAGTAAATTATAATGCACATAGAGAGAATAAAAAAAAAATGAAGCTTTTGTTCATGCTGGACTTTTTCATATTTGAGTACGCTTGGGATCTATGCTAGAAGATGTTTGAGCATGGATTGAGAGCTCCTTGGGGTTCTCTAAAGTAAGCCGAAGGTTCACTTTGTGGTTAGCCCGCCCGGGTAAATATATGACTTTTTTATATATTTAATAAAAGCACAGCAAAGCGCTCGTGCGTGTCATTCTTAGTCACACTTGAAGCTAGCAAATATACATTTAATTACACCACAATTATAACAAGTAAATTTAGCCACTAGATAATATATGTTTGTAAACATATATTAAGCAACTGATGACTAGCTTTAATAAATGATTCACACTTTTGCAGTTTAAGCCAATTAAAACTATGTATATATAATATAGCTATGATATTACAATTGAATGGAATATAAAAATTTCAAATTTCTCATAGACAGTGACTAATGAGTGCGCATAAAAAGTCATTAAACTGGCCAATTTCAATGACCATATAACTTTTATAGTCTGTCTGTGTGTGTGTGTGTTTGTGTAGGCACTCTCGTTATGTGCTCGACACATGAAATATGATGGCAAAAAAAAAAACATGTATTTATATAAAACTATGGGGTGTCTCGTCTGCTATAAGCAACCCACTGAGCGCAGATTTCCAAATTGTGCCCCAAGGCTGCTACAATTCCGGTTCCATTGCGGCGCTACTGGTTGCTAATCTCTCGAGCTGTGTCGTATCAATCTGCTCCTCAGTTGACAGAGCCAAGACTCGAGACTCGAGACACGAGACCCGAGACGAGGCACTTGCCAGTCGCCAGTCGCTGGCCGCAGCTCGCGAAATCTGATCTGATTGTCTTGACTGACTCACAATGTGGATTTGTTTACATATGTTGAACCTTTTTCGAGAGATTCCACCCCCCCTCAACAGTCTACACTCTGCTGACTCACAAAAAAGTTGCCACTGTTCGGTTTGGTTGCATGCACCGTAATTAGTCTAAATGTAGCTGCATATTAGTCAACGCTGGCAAACGCTTTCATTGCGTTTATTTTTAGTTGTGTCCGCAACCCGCCCAACCAACATTTTAGACGACTCTCTCATTACAGACATACCTCGTAATTGCGCAGCTTTCAACTTCCGGTCACATAACAGGTGCAGCCACGAATCGTTTGAATTGAAAGCTTGCAAGCCAAAGACCGAAGTTTGAATGCCCTTGCTTTTAATATAAAAAAAAACTTTCTATGAACTAAACCTAAAGTAGTTAATTGTATATTGCAAACTTTAAAGGACTAAAGGAATAATATTTAATTGAGATTCAATTAGTTTACGAGGCTTAACTGCGATACTTTGTTACAAATATATTAATAAAAAAAGTAGTTAATTGTGCATTGTAAGAATTAAAGGAATAATATTTATATGTAATTAAGATTCAATAAGTTTTCGATTTAAAGTTGTGCTAATTAGTTAAAAAACTATTAATAAAGCTGTTTTTCAATGAAAGATACTTAGCTTCTTTTATGCCATATAAATTAGCTTTAACTCAGTTCACAGACTATTTACAAGGGTCTAGGATCTATTATTTATAACTTATATAAACTGTTAACTAAATGGAACTATAATAATGGCTGGAACACCATTTCAAACCAACCTGAACACCTCATCAATACCACTTTTCATATAAAATTGTAACCTAGTTAGTTTATTCTTTAATAATATATATTGATAGAAAAGAGAGAATTACTAACCGCTCGCTTTCTATAAATGCATTGCATATAGCAAATTGAGAGACAAAAAATTGTAAAATAAAAGCGAAATCGCTTAGTGTTCATGTAAATTTTCTACTTTGACATTTTGTGCAGAATTTCGCTGAGGCTCTAAGCGATCCGAGCCATAAAACCTAACCTAATGTCATTTAACGACGCTGACGTCGACGTCGCTGTCGTCGTCGCCGTCGACATTTGCCGCGGCTTTTGCCAAGCGCACAGGTACACACAAAACTTTTTAATGGAAGTGAAAGTTTTTTGCGCGAAGCCAGTGTCTAAAAAAAAGCATAAAATAAAAAACAACAAAATAAAATTTGGCCAGCACACATGCCGCATATGTAAATAGTTTTTTATTTCCATTTTTATTTTTTATTAGAGCTCTTAGCGCCAGCATGCCGAAAATTTTCAAAAATAAACAACAAATTAAGTGTACAATAAAATCGCACATTAACAAATATGCGAAACAGCTGCTGGAAAGCGCGAGCCACATATATTTAGAAGCAAACGTCAGCGCTTTTTTAATTTCATATAATTTAATTATTATTCAATATGGTCTGCGCGCATATAAATTGTTAAATAACGAACAAGATCTCCACGAGCCAAGAGAACGCGCTACAATTGATAAGCAAATGCGAATATTGGAATGAATGAAAGCTGAAATGTGCCTTATGGTTGAATAAAATGCGTTATTTATTCAGGCCTAGTATACTATAGATATATGCTTAAATATTCCAACAATTCGAACGAGAAATTTCAGTTTCTTTTGTTGATTTTTTTTTTCCGTTTGCCATTTATTTGTTTTTGTGGCATTTCTTGGGGTCTATGTTTAGATATCTATCAATGCGAACTATATACAGGAATTTCTTAAAATAGATCTGTTGACTTTTGTACCAAGAAAAAACAACTTTACAGGTTGAATAAGATAAGATTGGGTGCTAAGTTTATGGAAAGGGTACAAAGGGACATCTCAGCTAGAAACCTGTTTCTAAGCTATTATAAATCAGTTTCAAGGCGACTTGTTTACATCAGGATTTGAACAGGTTGAAAAACTGGTGAAACGGGATGATTGTTTTTTAAGTCTGTAAAGTGGTTTGAAGTGGTTTTTCTCTAAACGATCCTAAAAAGAAAGGAAATCTGTGACCTCTGTCAACCTGCTGGTTGTCAACATATTAGCGAGAAACCGTTTTCTAAGTCCCCGTGTAAAAGGGTTCTAGAACATATTTCAGATACGTTTTAAGATATGATCCCAAAAGAAAATCAGCTTGTGCACCTGCAAAAAGAACCGGTTTTTTAACTGGTTGAAAATTTACTAAAACTGTAGGTGTACAAATAATGAAATAATGAATATGCAATTGTTCAGCCCTTTGAAGTAAAAAATTGCTATACATACCCAATTGTGTAATTAATAAATTACCATTGAAAATATTATCATATCTAATGCTGTATTCAATATCAAAGCCATGTCTGTGATTCATATGTAAATCTATAGATAATTGTTGATTTCTTTATCGGAAAAGAGTCTAGATTGTGTGTCACATGGATGAGTCATGGTGAAAACCTGCACTGAATGCCAAAAATGTAGCTCAACAGGCCACATATACTTATAGAGATAGGTATAGACAGATGTATAAGCAAGTACTTAGTCAGCATACAAATCAAACAAGCTGATAAATGTAAGTCATATATGTAGGCTTTATAGTTTTACAAACATTTACATAATACGTGATTGAATAAAGTCTATAGATAATGCATTCCGAAATTCTTATCAATGATCACTAGCGAAATTAGTGAAACTAGTTTATTTAAAAGCGAATCTTATGTTAAATAAGCGCACCTTTATGGTTATCTAATAATGTTGTAATAAATCTAATAATAGTACAAAAATGATTAAATATTGAGAAAAATCTGATGATGGTTTAAAATATAAGTATGATTTGTGGTATATGCACATATTGAAATGTCATCTCAAATTGGGAAAAACGTATTTACCAAGGGCTAAGCGAGATTTATTTATAGAAAAGTTACTTAAGAACTCATTTCTTAACTCAGTAAAGATAAATTTATATACAAAAGACAGTTCAAATAATATCATTCAGTCCCCCTTTGGGGAACTTTTGATGCTCATTGACTCTTTTTCGATAATGCTGTCTAATTTTACTTAACTACTTCAAATTGCTGCATTTAGTTTCTAAGGCGCAGTTCGTCAAATACAATAATCATCAGTTCCATCATCAACATCAACATTATGTTGTTTGCTTTTTGTTTCATATGACTGCTGACTACAACAACAAGAAAAGCAGCAGCAAATATAAACAACAACAAGCGGCGGTTGTCAGTTTCAATTAAAATCAATTGAGCTCAATTATTTGATACGCAGATGAAATAAAAAACCCGCGCGCCACAAGTTTCTGTTTTCATACGACGTTTCTGTGTGAGTGGGTTTTGCTGGTATGTGGCCCTCGAAAATGTTAAGAATATGGGGGCGTGGCTAGCAAGAATTTACATGCTGTAAATAATAAACAATATGCAAAAGCGAAATGCGAGGCACAGGTGTAAACAGCAAAAACAACAACAACAACAAAAGCAACTACAAACATGGCAACAAGACAAGGGCGACAAAAAACGGGTGTAAAATCATTTTTTGCACTTGCTTGTCATATACCCCGTAAATGGCATCAATTGGAGTATGCTGAGATAAATAAATAAATATGGGGCGCATGTAATAAGTGCAAGAAGAAAGCGAGCTAAATAAGCAGATAATTAATATTGTAGGTCGCAGTACAGTAGACCCTCACTATAATAATCATTGGCAATTTATATTTTCTATAGCAATCAATCATATTTGACCAGTTAGAGCCATGAAACTAGACATGCAGTTCCTTATATAGCTGATATTGAATAATTATATACAAAAAATATGGAATTTGTTGTCCAGTATAAAAGTAAAGGGATAAAATGATCACGGTATAGACCATTAAACAATTCATATATATTAAAAAAAAAATATATATATATATATATATTTATAGATTATTTGTTAAATCACTTTACAAACATTATAGGTACGCAATATAGGTATTTTTAATTATTATATAACCTTCGTTTCTTAGTCCTTACTAAGTACTTTTTTATTATTTTCTTCTTTAGCCACACCATTGCTGGGTATGTGCTAGTCGTGCACAGTCACGCTCACAAGACTTACTTGTTTTGATCGTATGTTTTTTGCCGCTGTTGTTGTTTTCTGTTTAATAAGCCACAAGAAAACAGATGTTACCAACAGCAGCAGCCAGTTGGTCAGTTGTGGCTTAAGGCAAGGGTTAAAAAAAGAAGCGAAGTGCTTGTACGATGCCAGACAAAAGACAACAACAATAACAGTAGGTGTAATGTGTGTAGGTGTACGACCGTGTCTGTGTGTGTGTGAGTGTGTGTTTGAGCGGATGTTTGAGTTGAGTGCACAGCTACCGAGGCGCAACGAAATTAATCGAACTCTATGCGCACGTTATGCTCTAAACACGAGCCAGGCACATATACATATATGCACATGCATATACATATACAATATAAAATATATACATATATGTTTATTCGTTGCATCTGTAGTTATCTGGCAACTTGACACGTTTCGGTCTGAGGCAGTTTTCATCGCATTGGCAGCTATGAAATGTGCCATAATCGTGCGCAGTCGCAGCGCGAATCTTTGGCTTTAAAAACGTGAGGCACATAATAATAACAGTACTCGTTACACGCTATATCGCATATAACATATAACACTAATACAGATGCACAACACAATGAGAAAGCTTGCCCAAAAAAAACTTATATATATATATATATATGTATATATATGTAAATAGTAAAAAGAAAAAAATCTTTGACTGCACAATTAGAAATCAGAGAAAAAAAAATTAACATTGACGAACTACAGATGCTCTTTGGGCGCAAATATACAACAGTTTTAGATATGCGAATATTATGGGCATATACTCTTTATTGATAAACATTCAACATCGTCTGAGTAGAGTAAAAAATTATAACATATGTTAAAGTTGTATCTAAGAAAATTGTTCTGACTCTGTGGTAACAGAACAAACGGAAAAGAAACGATCTTGAACTGATTTTGTTGTTCACTTACGAAATAATAATGTATATATGTATGTACAGTCTTCAGGGTTAAAACAGATCTTGCAAGTAGGGGTTGCTTTGAAGGCAGAGAAAACGTGATTAATGCAGCCTTTGCATCTTGTTAAATCAAATGAGAAATAAAAATCCCTTCAAAGGTAATTTAAAAACAAATATCCCTAGTTCACTAGACCCGTTATATTTTGCATATATCTTTGCAGTGTATAAAAAAGTAAATGCTGCGATAGCGACCAAAAATGAAAGGCCGTTGCGACAGGAGTTGGATTTTTGTTATTTTTTTTTTAAATTTGTCTTTTTGGGAAAGTATCGCCGCGACTGGCAGTGCCGCAGCAAAGGCGGCGCACTTCCAGACGTAGGCAATGGGGAGACGAAGACAGCAATAGGCGCAACTGGAATTGCTGGCGAGTTCAATGTCAACGGCGTGGGCACACACTGTTTTTTTTTTATTTTTTGTAATTTTTTTATTACCACTTCCGCGCCGTTGTGTAAAGGAAGCCCACAACTAAAGTACGGCCACACCTAAGCCAAAGCGTCGAAAACAAGTAAAAGCAAAAAACAAAAACAAAAAGTGGCATGAACAGGCAAAAGGAGAAGGAGCAAGCAGTCGGGCGGCATTTACAGCGCGAAATGGGGTGGAATGTGTTAAACAGATAGAAAGACATACAGAACGGAGCAGAGTGAGGGGCAGACAGACAAGCAGGCAGCAGGCATATGGTGGAGTTGTCTCAGGTGTGAGTATGTTGTGTGTAAGTGTGACCAGCAGGGTGACATAAATGTAGTGTAAAAGCAACAAAATAATATACGTACACATATGCATTTACATATATACACATGTATTTGCCCTTTTACATACCAGCAACAACAAAAACAAAAGCAAAAGGCAAAATGCGTACATTATGCGAGCGGCGATCCATGCGTGGGAATAGGAGACACACAGAGTAAGAGTGAGAGCAAGAGGCGACAAAAACGTATGACGAAACCACACAGCAGATGCGGGAGGCGGTGAAAGATGTTGACCCCCCATAAAATGGGGCGTTGTTGTAATAATCGGTAACTGTAAGCTACTGTTTTTTTGCCGTATTTGACACACAATTCGCGCTGATGGGAAAACGATAAAACAATAACACAATTAAAAAAGACAGCGTTTTAAAATGCTTGAGAAACAGAAACAAGCGTCTATTATTTATTATGCCTTAACAATACACATACACTGACACACATTTTTAAATAGAAGAAGAGATACTTTTCTGCTGCTGCGGCCGCTGTTCGTTCGCAGCATATCTTTTTTCTTTTGCTTTTCACACACTCGCACACATACATGCACATGCACAGCGGCCAAGCGCACAGCCACACACATTCATACGCACACACATTCAGGCAGACATGCGAGTTTTGCTGGACAGCAGACAACCGCTTATTTAATAAATTTACCAAACAATAAACACACCTTAATTGCACATTAAAGCACTTGCATGTAATTGTAATTATATTACAACATTTCAAGAAGTTTTCACTAGCAAAAATTTGCAGGGTTTTTGATTGGAAACGCGACAACAAAATTGCGGCGCACGCACAAACGACCACCAAACCGACGACGACGAACTAAAAAGTACTACTGAACGCGGTGTGACCAACGCCGACCAAACGATACCTAAGAGTAGTATTGTACAACAGACTCGTTGCTTCACTTTGATTGGTTTGCATGCGATACCAATTTAGCAATTTTGCTGTAACCGCATGCGGTCACACTTGTAAATCGCATATGTAAACAAAAATTCAACCGCATAAAATGAATCCGCTAACGAATATGCGAAATGTGCTTAAATTAAGCGAACTCGAGCTTAAAAATCCCAGTGCCAAGAGCTGGCATGATATGTACCGTGACTCTGCATGGATATTTGTAGCCGGCTTTCCATACACACTCTCCGAAGGTGACATCATCTGCGTATTCTCCCAGTATGGCGAAATTGTAAACATAAATCTGGTGCGAGACAACAAAACGGGCAAATCGAAAGGATTTTGTTTCTTATGCTACGAGGATCAGCGCTCCACGGTGCTGGCCGTGGACAATTTAAACGGCATCAAAATCATCGATCGCACACTGCGCGTCGATCATGTGGCGGACTACAAGCCTCCCAAGGACAACGACAAGCTGGACGAGGAGACGCTGCGCCTTTACATGGAAGGATGTGCGCCGCAGCCTGTGACTAAACCAAGTTCTGCTCCAACTGAGCCCGAAGCAATCAAAACCAATAATATAAAGCAGGAAAAAACCAAACGCAGCAAGAGCTCCAAGGAGAAAAAACACAAAAAGCGCCGCGATAGCTCCGATTAGTTTTAAAATTATAAATAGTTATTATTTCTATATCTCTCTATTCGAATGTTTTTTAGCTTTGAAACTATCCTGCTAAAACTTGGTAAAGACCCAATATCTTGGGGCCTCAGCACATTGCAGAGTCGGTGGGATTTGATCAGAATAGCATATATGTATGTAGCTGCAGGAACAATCGATCGAAAACAATGTTAATGCATAAATAACTTTTTTGTTTGTAAGTCTAAATAAGATCTATGTCTAATAGATAAGGAACAAGTTTTTGTATGAAAACCTCGTTGTTTTTAAAGATAACTCAATCCCAGTCCATAAAGGGCTTCATTGTGGTAAAAGTTTCATAGAAGAAATATATAAAATATAGCTATAAACCTGCAAGCGCATTTAATCTTTTCACTTGTTTACAAAAAATATATATTTTTAAGAACTAAGATTATAAACATTCGAATAAATATATAATATGGTGTGCCTTTTATGGGAACACAAAGAACATAATATATGGAAATAAATATATGTATAAGGTTATTTTTTAAAGCGCCCTTTAATCGCTATTTTGGCCATGATCGCTGGCGCTCTCAAAATACGGCTCATCTTTGTCAGAATCTTCGGAGCTGGAGTCAAGGCCCTCCGCTTCGCGCAGTATGCGACGTTTGTAACGATCGTAGGCGCTGCCCTGACGATCCACATTGTAGAAATCAACATCATCCACAAAACCATCTGCCTCTGTGTCTACGGTGTGCACATACGGATCCTTATATGTATTGTAATCCTCCGCATCGCTAGAGCCACTGGCAAATTCATCCTCATCATCATCTGCGAACGAGTGGCAATTAATTCGTAGTTTAACAAAATTTTAACGGGATTGGGGGGAGTGGCACCTACCAAACATGAATTTATTCATTTGTTGGCAGAGCTCCTCGTCGGAGCCCAAGGCGCCAGCATCGTCATCATCAGGATACTCATTCGTATAATAGTTCTCCTGATTTGAGTCCTCCGAGTCACAGTCCTCATCATCATTGTAGCAATCCTCAAAGAAGAGCTCATCCACGGGACGAAGACTATGAAAGTGAACAGATTTTGTGATTGATTAATACGCAATTGAAATTTTAACTAACTGAATGATTGACGTGGGAAAGCCGAATTTTTTACAGTAATTTCCTTTAAACTAAGTATGTAAAACAAAGATTAGTTTTTTAAAAATTCATTGCTATTCATTCGACCTCAGACTCATTTCTGAAAAGCGGTTTGGAAATTCGAAGCGAATTTCCCTCCCTGAGCGCACGTAAATTTCCCGAAAGCGAAATTTTGGAAGAAAAACACTTGGCCCGTGCAAAGCCGGGTAGTATCTACTAAGTATATACATCAATATTTATTTGAATTGGGCGCTAAACTAACCCTAAGCACTTAATTAGACTTTAGCACAAGATTTGTGGAATGACTTAAATCGAAGAAAGAAACTTAAAAAACTGGCAACTGGCAACAAATGGGACAGACAAAAGAAGGGGTAAAAAAAAAAAACAATTCGAATACAAAGTATATAAAACTAATGTGTGTGTGTGTGTGGCAAGGTGCAAAAAGCGAAAAATATAATAAAACTAATAGCTAATTAAGTTGATTTGGTTTTTTTGCTTTGTTTTTTTTTGAGGAGCTGACTGCGACCCGTGCTTGAACTGTGATGCGTGCGGGTGGGTTGTGTATGTAGGGGGGTGGGCGTGGCAGCGTCTTATCACATCGTCGTGGTTGTTGCTGTAGTAGTAGTAGTTGTTGTTGTTCTTGTTGCTGTGTTACCAGTAGCAGTTGTTGTAGTAATTAAACGGATAATACAACCTTATATAGAGAATCAGACGAATTACAATAACAAATTATTTATAGTCAAGTTTCTTTATGCTTATAGAAATTAAATCTAGATGATGTTTTATAAGGGGACCAAACAAATGAGCAACATTTACTTAAGCACACACACATAATTCAATTACAATTCGACTAGCCCCAAAGAATGTGATGTTTTTAAACATAGAAATTTGTAATGTGCAACAATGGTTGTTCTTCAATGTTTAGGACGAACCTTAAATAGTTGTCATCCAACATATCAACATATTGCGCCTGCAGCTCATTCTCCGGCACATACAAATCGTAGACATAGCCAATGTCCGAATCGGCGGGCTGTTGCTGCCTTTGTGCCGTCTCCGGCGACAGCTCCTCCTCCTCCTCTTCACGCTGCGGATGCTGCGACTCAATGTCAACAATCGTTATTTGCCTGCGCTCCGTCGCGGTTTGCGCTTGGCTTCTGCTGCCGCTGGCTGCCTCCTCATCCTGCTCCACCTCATCGTGCAGCGTGGTTCGCAAACAGTTGACCACTCGATATCGTTGCTCGCGCGCAATTTGCTGCGCCTCCTCGCGGCGTTTATCTCGTCGCTGAGCGCTCGCAATAGCCGGATCTATTGTTTGACGCACCAGCTCCTTGGCCGTTGCCTTGTTTAGACGCGCTGCCGCAAACTGCTTCGTGGCGCTGTCATCCTAAAAAAGTTTTAAGCATTAGCTTCAGCACATTGAACGCTCCTTTAAAAAACAGCTCGCTTGCTGCCTTTAAGGGTATTTAATCTTCGGCACACCAGGACAAATTGAAACCCTTGCGTGTTCGCTTAAAGGTGCTTTCATTGAGTATTTGCCGCCTGACTCACCTGTTTTTCCAGCGTGCCGGCAAATTTTAGCAGCACTTGGTTCAGCTCGTCTTTGTTATCAACGCTTGGCGTCCCTGCCGCGGGCGCATTTTCATCGTTAAGCAAGCGTCGCCGTTTGCCATTCAATACAAATGCCGTGTGCGGCTCTTCATCAATGCGGCGCTTAATGCGCACCACAGCTGGCATATTTTTAGCTTATTTAATTGCTTTATTGTTGCTTATCCGCTGGAATTTATCAACAAAATATGACGCTTGCGCCACAAAATGAAAATGTGCTACTAACAGTGTGAACGTAGGCAGTAGGCAATAAAATACTACAAAAAAATACCAAATTGATGGCAAGCTGTCCGAATCTGGTACGAAAACGATACCGATACATTTCTTGAGCACAGCAATTATTTTGTGATCGCGAGTAAGCATAGGCGCCAAAATTATACGTCGTGTGGAGAAAATTTTTTGTTTATATTAAAAAATGTGTAATATCGCGAGTTATAAAGTGCATGGAATTACGTTTTAACCAAAACGGGAACTCGGTTAAGTGAAAGCAAAAGCGTAAAATGGCTGCTGGCTGCTGAGCGGTTAAGTGAAAAAATTTTCGCAAGATGTCCCGTTAGCTTTGCTTACGCTGAAAGTGCGCGAGTTATAGGCGATTATTGTTAGCGTGCTGTCTCGCTCTGTGCTCTGTCTTTTATGCTACGTGGATCTATTTTTTATTTATAAAAGCTAAAGGTGCAATTCTAAATACAAAATAAGTTTGAAAACAAAAACGTAGCTGAAATTCAGAACATGTGAAACTGTTGGCTATGAAATGTTAGTTAACAGTGGTGCGCTCTGAGCACGCTAACATTGCGCTCCCAGAAAGTATGCAAAGCCTAACACGAAAAAAGGGAATGTTAAATAGTCGGTTTGTGTACGCGCCGGGGTTCAGTTGTGTCTTTGCTGGTGACGCGCGCGTTGAATATGTTTTGCAAAATGTACCGTTAGCATTTACGTGCGCCGGCAGCCGCAGCAGCAGCAAACAAAATTAAAACGTGTCGCAAGTGCCAAAGCTGTTTGTCTCGCCATCTCACTCTTTCTCCCCACTCAAGTGCAATAATTTAAAGTGCGCTTAAAAAATTTAAAGCACGCCAGCATCACCCTGTGAGTGGGTTGTCCCCTGTATGCAAGTGTGTGTGCGTGCGCGCTTGTCGCTCGTCGCATTGTCTCGAATTCGCGCGCGCAATTTGGCTGTCTGTGTATTGTTTGTGTTATGTGAGTGTGTGTGTGTGTGTGTGTGTGCTTACTGCAATTTGCGCCCAAATGATTTACCGTTTGATTGCTATCAACGCTTGCCGCAATTATGTTTTAATTGCCGCTAAATGGTTTATACACAACGGGATTAGCTGCAGCCCTTACGACAGGTGAGTGTGCATGCTCCTAACCCCGCCGCACCTGTGCAGCATCTTAAAAGTAAATTGAATTCGCTATGTGGCATGAACTAATCCCGCATGCACAACGGCCTACAGACTATAAAAATATTTACGACTAAATATGTATTACAAGGGAGCCCACAGCTTCCCAGCTAAGCATAACATATGTTTGGGCGCACTTTTCTAATACCCTGTATCCATTTAAAATGTGTAAAACAGAGTATATTACGGTTGAGCAAATATATGTAACAGGCAGTGAGTGGCATTTCTGAACCCATATATATCCTTGATTGGGATTACAAACTGAGTCGATCTAGCCACACCTAGGTTGTCTTGGATAGATTCACTTTCTGTGTGCTCTAAGGGGATCAGAAAGGGGCTTATTGAAAAATGTGTGCATACAGGGCATCTCCTAGTTGGACACTCTTGACTAGAGGACTCTTCCTTGTTTATGATCAGTGGCGTGGCGGCGGCGCGGGGTGTCAAAAAATTTGCCAGCGCATGAATCATTTCGCCTACCCGCCGTCGCCCCCTATGCGTAATATGAGACGCGTCTATAGCACGTGCATATGTGTGTGTATGTGCGTTCGTGGGGGATTTCGCCTGACGCATGGTGTGGATACACTGGATGCGTTTGGCATAATAATGAAATAATAATGTCGCCTTTTGTTGTGAGGTGTCTCTCATCCGTTGTGGCAATAAATTAATGGGCCTGCCACATAAAAAGCACCCCAACCGCAGGTCCTTTTTTTGTTTGATTACAGCCTCACATGACTTCCGCGTACCAGTTATGAGAGTGGAAGAGTCACGGATGGGGGGGAGTGTCAGCTATGTCAGCTGTTTGGCGCAGCAGCCGCTAAGCCCAAAAGATTAACATAAATATTCTGGTTCACTCTGTTGTCTCAACATAAAATGATGAGCAAAAGATCTGCTGATAAAATGCTAATCATAGAAACAATGTTGCCGCGACAACAACGGCAGCTACTACAAGGATATGCCGCACCGGCTGTGACTGTGCCCTTAACATTTCATTTTTTTCGGTGGTGGCAAAAACTCCTTGAGAAACTTTTGTGCTTTCCACTTAGACAAGTTGGTTTTTCTTCATTTCATGGAGAGTTTCTGCAGAGGTAATCACCACTTCGTTATACAGTTTGCAATGCTATCTGGATAGGAAGACAGAACGTGTTTATAATGTAATAAAACATAGTTAAAAAATACAAATATAAACGAACAGCTTAAACACCTAAAAAATTTATACTCTATAAACATTAATTAAAATACCAATTCTCATGTCTGAAAATTTTGTTTCCAAGTTCTAATTTTAGAGTCAAGAAATCTTTAAAAAAAACATAAAAATAAATATTTATTTTTATCAAGATTTGGGTTAGTGTATCTAAGTTTCGATTAAGTGAACTATATTTTCAGTGATTTTTTTTTGTAGCTCTACTTTGTAACATTTTTGATTAGCTCAAAGTTTGTACTGGCTTGAGGGGAGGCTGTGTGTGTGTGTGTGTGTGTACGATGGGGCTGGGGGTGGTTTAATTTTTGTTTAAACTTGACAGAAAACACCTCAGGCGTCCGCTCGGGTCGAGTGTCTCTTTGTGGTTTTGACAGCCTTTGTTTCTTGGGGGGCGTTTGGCTACTTAACCGATAAATTTGGCTTGCCAGCAGCAGCCGCAGCATCATATATCCTTGTTAATTTGTCTAAGGGATGCTTTTGCTTATACCTGTTTGTTGCCCTCTCATGTTCATAAATCATTTTAATGCATTTTGTTGAGACAAGTTGTCTCTCGGTCAGTTTATTTGGTTTGTGTTGGTCATTTTAATAACAAATTCATCTTCATCATCATCGTCACAAGCGGGAATAATGACAGACAACAAGAGTCATCCACTGGACACTAGAAGGCAGATTGTGGAAAGAACATCTTGGGTAACTTAATAATATTATTTTTAAGAGGTCGACCATGACATGGGACTACTTGTTTGTAAATATATTTGAACCACGTTGAATAGAAAGGCTTCTACGCAAGAATAAACCCAAGAAAATCATAATGTGAGGACATCTCAGTTTATTCTACCCGCTTAAGATGTTCACGTCGAATAATCTAACTATTCTGTCTCTTGTCTCTCTGACTCTCTGCCAAGTTTAAAGTTCAACATCTTCAATTCCTATACTACATGCAGTCAGTCATTCTTCTATTTAAAAATGTTGCCATTAAAGTAATTTAAAGGAAATCTTAATGTTTAAAGTGCTTTCCATTTGCTCAACTCGCAATTGGGCTCATATTTTATTTAACCAAAAGTGTAAAACGGAAGAAAACACACAGAGACAGAGCTGAGCTGAATTGAGTTGAGTTTCAGGAGAAAGTTCCTCTAAGCGTTTTGCTGCAATGGATTTATGCGTCTTTTGATAACTAATTCCCTTTGGGCGACTGTCAACATGGAGATAAACTGCTAGGCAACTCCAGAGTCCAGCTAAAGCACATGTGAAAAAGAAGAAACGAAGTTGCAAACGAGAAAAACTTAAAGCTGAATTCTTTCTATTTGTCGTTTACTCAATAACTCTGCATGACTGGCAGAATGACAGACTGACTGGTTGACTGGCTGACTGCCAGATTGCCAGACGGACACTCATATTAATTTGCTGTTAAATGGCAACCCTAACGGCATTTTCGGGGGTTAACGCCTGGCCAAATGTGCAGAAAAAATGGCCGAAAACAATTTGAGGCAATCAGCTGCCGCGTACGTGACACGAGCTCCCTGTTGGCACTCAGTTGCCAACTGGCCAACTATTGATAAGAGAGAAAAACTTGGGGAAAAACTTTGAGGAAAAACTTGAGGAAAATGTAGTGCAAAATGCAAACAGCTGCTGCCCTTTGGCCCATGTCAATGACCTCTTCGCTAACGTGTGCACGTGAGCCAAGTGTAGCGGCAAATGAGCTAATTTACTTGAATTTCAGCTGCAGCTCCTTGGCAACCCACACCGGGCTCACACGTGTCCAACAAAAAGTCAAGAAATTCAATTGTGAACATAAATCATGCCAGACGGCAGATGAACACGCAATCAGCTGTTTGTCGCAGCGCAGGTTCCAAATGGAAGTGCTAGTTGAAATCAAATTGGAAGGGGTCTGTGGAGCATGTCAATCAGGCCACAAGAACAACGCGAGGGCATCCAAGGGTTGAGAGTGCTTTAAGCCCCAGCCATAACAGCATGTTCGGTGCAATAAGGGTACTTATAGAGAGTAGACAGCCAAACAGATACCCTCTCTTGGGGTAAACATTTTGTGACTAAAGGAAATGTCAAAAATAACATTTTTATATATATCAGAAATTTTTAAACCTTTTTTTCTATGCTTTTTTAATTATTATATAAAGAGATAAAATATGACAACTTTTAGAAATTCTTGCATACTTTTTTATAAAGCTGATAAGTTCGTAAATGTTTTAAGTCTATTTAGATCCAAATTAATCTCATTTTTGGTCACGTTACGTACTACCAAATGTTTGGACTTCATCCTGAAAACATATTTTCCACAACATTTACATTTTACAACAGAAATGCTGCTTTTATATGAGAACACAAAAGGAAGCAATTGAAATTTTGGTGATCATCTTAATCTTTCCTTATTTGTATTCATTTTGAATACGTTTTAGTCAATATATGCAAACTAATATATCTCAAAATATGTCAAACCTCTTGATTAGCTTTCTCCGTAGGGTATAAAACCGAAAGCGTATACGATTTATCGATGGCTTCGATGTAGGCGATAATTTATTTAACCATGTGTGGGCTACCAGCCTCGGGCCAGGGGCTTGCCCTTGGCTGGTCCGGGCCATTGAGATGTAAACGGTTGCAGAAATACGTCGAAGTTGGCGCTGGGCACATTGTTGGCCCTGGGGCTAGAACAAAGAAGAGAAACGTTTTTATCTGCCGCAGCATCGCACTCCTTCTACTATTTGTCGAGTGCAAATTGCAAAATGATATTAGAGAGAGGCGTTGGTAACTGTGGGGGTGGTTCGCCTGCTGCACTGCATCAACGATTGGGGGTTGGCCAGCCGAGCAGAGTGAAAGTAGAAATGCGACCAGCACATGTAGCAGCAGCAGCAACTCACGTCTAATGAGCACGAGCAAATTTAATGTGATTTGTGCGAAGGGTGCAACGCCTTTTTCAATATGGGAATCTCTATTTATACATGTGTGTGCGTGTGTGTGTGTGTGTGTGTGTGCGTGTGCTCTATTTGCTTTTGTAATTGACGTGTTGGTGCAGGATACAAATCTAACACGCTGTGCCCTGTCCAGTCATCGACTTTAATAAATAATTGAGCACACACACCTAAATGTTCTACGTGAAAAACACACAGAAATTGTCATGTGCATTTTCCAGGACATTTAGAACAGCTGCAGGATCAAGGTTGCGCATGAAAACATTTGTTATATGATAATTATGTCCAACAAAAGAGAGCAATATACATTGTAAGTGGACATTACATAAAGAATAACTAAATGAGTTTAGTTCCAACATTTTCGTCAGGGATTTTAATAATTAGCTAATTGTTCCAAAATGTAAACAGAATTATGTGGGCCTAGCCGGCTAATTCCTGAATATCTGTGCTCTAATTAAATACAAACTTGCTGAATTAGAAATAGATCATGAAATTCCAAACTGGAATGGAAATATAATAACAAAGTATTAAATGTTAATGTAGTATCCCGGATTTTGTGCCATATTATTTGTTGATAGAACCTATTAAAATTATTTCTATAATTAGGCTGTGTATATTTACAGCTTTAAGCAAAACACAATTTATTTATGTGTTTTATGAGCTAAAAATCCTAGAAAGTAATTTGTCACTGAACCCCGACTGTTAAAAATATAAATTGTATATGTCAGTGTTATAACTAGAATTATTTTGCTAAATTTGTTGCGCTCTAATTAAAACACAATCTTTCTTTTTATTAGAAAAAAAAAATTATATGAAATTAGGAGATTCCAAAATCCCAACAACTGAATACAACAATTTTATATCTGCGCTTATATCAGGGATATTTTTTTGCTGCATTCACTTGTTGAAAGAACCTATAAAGATTATTTTTATCACTAGGCTATTATATAATCTAGGTCCTGGATTTATTTGTACTTTAATCAAAACGCAATTTATTTTGGTGTTTTATGAGCCAAAAAGTCGGACAAAATTGAGAAATAGGTCAACGAATCGCAACTGTTAATAATATAAATTTTTTACCGGATTTTACATCAAGAATCATTTTGCTATATTTTTGGTTCTCGAATTAAATTGAATTATTCAATTAAAAACATTTTGCTATATTTATTGTTCTCTAATTAAAACCTAATTACAAATTCTTATAAATTTAAAAATATATGACCAAACTCCAAGAAATGTAAACGGAAATCTTGTATCTAAGTCTTATATCTATCAGGGTTATTTTTTCTATTCCCATACAAGACTTTTATATGTTCTACTTCCTGGATTTTTTGTGTTTTAATTGAAGCACAATTCATTGCACAAAAATTGTAGAATATTGGGAAATTGGTCAGCAAATTCGAGCATTTATTTGCCTGTATTTTATGTGCTCCAATTAAAACGCAATCTTAATTTTTTATTATAGATTTACTTTTGTATTTTACGAGCCACTGAAAACTAAAATTGTATATCTGATTTTCTATCAAGTATCATTTCAATATATTTACTTGTTGAAGGAGCCTATTAAAATTATCTCCGTAACTAGACGATTACATGATAATTGTCCTCTATAAAAAATTGTATATATTTTTATGACAATATTTTTTCCCCCTTCTGTTCTCGGCTCTACCTACTGCCTATAGCCGTCATTGACAAGCCTCGTTACATTTAAGCTGTCCCTCACTTGAAAAGTAGAATGTCCTTTGCCTTTGCCTTTGCCGCCTGCTCATTAGCACTTGAAATGTCTTTTATTGAGGCCACTAAGCAGAAGGCGTTCCGTTCGTTTCGCAGACGTCTTTATGGTTGTTTGTTAATGCAAATACGCCGAAAAGTCTAATAAAATTATTTCCGCTATTGTTTAGCGGACTTTTGGGTTTCGTGTTGCCTTTCGGCTCTTGTGGGGAATCAAAAAGGCTCGCTTGATTTCATGACACGCAAAGGACTTGACTTGTTTTCGGCTTGATTTAGCTGCATTGAGATAAACGCTCTTTGTTTGGTTATCGTTCGAACGAGAAATGATAAACATAAGTTGAACTTGGGCCGAGACATTGACAGGCATTGGAATCGAGGAGAACGGTTAAACAGGACACGTGCTCCGTCCTGCCTGCTGTGCTGTATGTAAAGCTATGTGCAAAGAGGGCCAAGAGCCACGCCAACTGTAACGACCTCCTCAGCGCTCCTTCCTTCGCTCTCTGTCCTGTGCCTGGGTTTGGGTTTGGGTGTTTGCATTTTAAAATCAACCCTCGAAAAACGCTTTGCCAACTTCAATTTCAGTCGCTGTCATTTGAAGCGACCCGTTAGCCCTCCCTTTAATACAATGCACGACCTCATGCCTCCAGCACAGTGGAAAAAAGTTGAAAAAAGTTAGTAAGCCAACAATTTGTTTTTATATATAATTGTACTCTGAATTAAACTTGTTTCTACTACAACGAAAGTGCTCGCTCGGGCGCCAACTCTAAAAATATTTATCAATATAATTTATTATTTTAAAGGTTGATTTATTTCTATTTAAAGTATTGAAATATTACATATTATTGCATTAGAACTGTCACTAAATCACTTAAAAATATACTACGACATTGCATCAATTGCGAAAAGGAGAAGCATCTGCTCAGGCGTCAACCCTGAGATACAAATGAAGGCTCAAACTTCAACCAATTTAAAAGGGTTTAAAAGTATACTTTGTGCCTACTTTATTCGCGAGTTAAATATGTCTAAATTTAAAGCAAATCGAATTATGATTTTTGTATTTGGGAGCTAAAACTTTCTATTTAGCATATTTTGTAACGCAATCATTTAGACTCTTGTGTCACTGTGCGACTCTCTGCGTTGTCCTTTGGGAATCGCCGGCGCTATTTGGTAACCCCATTTGGCCTGCATTTTGCGCGCTTTTTCGATTTTAGTCCTCTGTGAATAGCAATTCATGTTCCGATTGGGGTGTCCCATGTCGTACACTGCGGGCCACATTGGTCCAGGTAGCCAGCGGGCATTGCAAGTGGCCAGATATGTGTTTGTGTTTGTGTCTGTGTCTGTGGCTCTCGTTTCAGGCTTTTGGGTTTGTTAATTTTTTATTAGATTTGTTGCAGCGTCTGCACTGTGCCCATAATTTGTGTGACTGTGTATGGCAAATTGTTGCTTCTAAAGCCGCTCACTTTCCCCTCTTTCTGTCCCTCTCACCACTTCGCTCTCTTCGATGTTGGCAAAAATTCAATCAAAAAACTACAAGCGTAAACAAGTGGGTAACATGGCCAACTCATGTATCGTTTCCACTTCAATTTTCAAGTGTTTTCCTTTCTGTTCAAGCCGCATTTTTGTTTTGGGTATGTGCTGTGCTTTTACCGTTATGCCGCATTTTTGTTTTCCATTCGAATTGAAAATCGCAGCTGGCAAAGTTTGTTTTTGGCCAGGTTTAAACTGCCTCGCTGGCAATTTGTGCCTACAGCCCATTCCAGCAACACCTCCCAGCTCCTTAATACACCTAACAGCCGCGCTAAGTCCTGGCAGGGCTTTGGCTCAGACGCCGTTCAAGAAGTATTTGCACGCATTTTGCGGCCTAAAAGTATTCAAAGGCCCAAATTACTTGGCGCACACCGCTGCTGTTGCTGCTATCTGCTGCTTTTTTCATCTATTTGTTTTTGTTTTTTGTGTGCTCTACCATATGGAGGGTATTTTGTTTTTGTGCTGAGACTTGTCGATTGAAGAGTGCAAAGCAAGTGTTTGGCTTTCGCAGGACTAGTCTATACAAATAATAAATAAAAGCGTATGTATTTCTATGCTATATTACAATGTTGGTCAATCAGATAGTAAATTAGTCTAGCAGTCAGTAAATCAGTCAGTTGGTCAGTCATACAGTCAATCAGCCATTTGGTCAATCAGTGGGTCAGTCATTCAGCTTGTCAGTCTATTGGCCAAGCAGATAGAGAGTCGGTTAATCAGTCAGTTGATAAGTCTGTCCGTCAAACAATCAGTCAGTCAATCGGTTGTATACTAACAAACAAAAATGTGCAGAGCATTAAATCATTAAGTCTGTCAATCAGTCAGACCGTCAATTATTTTGTCAATCAATTAGTTGTATATTTAAATGATATATAAACTGTCTAGAGCATTAAATCAAATGATTACCAATCAGAGAGTTAGTCGGTCAGTCAGTCAGTTAGCCAATCAATCAGTTATATACAACCTGTACAGACAAAGCATTAAATCGAATGTCTGCCAATCAGACAGTAATTTGATCAATCAGTCCTTCAATCAGTCAGTCAATCAACTAGTTGTATATTAACATGATATATAAACTGTACAGAGCATTATATTAAAAGAATGCCAATCACTCAGTAAGCTAATCAATCAGTCCGTTTGTTAGTTACTCCATCAATCAGTCAATCAAAAGATATTCATTACAATATGACCTGTGCAGAGCATTAAATTAAAACTCAGTCAATCACACAGCTTATTAGCTAGTCCGTCAAACAATCAATCAGTTGTATATTAACTCCGTCAATCGGACTTATAACTTGTGCAGAGCATTAAGTCTTCGACATTTCCAAAGAATTTTCGCTATTTTGTTTTTATTGCTGATTGTTCCACTTGTTTTTGAGGATAACAATAAATTTTTATTGTTGTTACGTTCGCCTTTCGCTTTTTTGTTTGTTGTTTATGTTTCGGTTTCAGTTGGGTTTGTTCTTTCTTTTTTCTTTTTTTTTCTAGGGGGGTTTTCGCTTTCGCGTTGTGGTTGGGCTCCCCGTCAAGAGTGGCCGTCTTATTTATTGATTTCTGGCGTTTTTCTATTTCTATGTTGGCATTTTGGCAAAAAAAAAACATTTTTGGCGGCTGCGGCGATGACTGCGGCTGACAAATGGTTTGAACTTTGTCAAAAGTTTTCATTTTGTCTAGCTGTTGCTGTTGTTGCCGCTGTCGAGGAAAACTTCATTTAATCTAATTAAATTGCTGCACAGTAACTGTAAACTTCATTAAGTTTTTCGCACAGCTTCTACACATCTGTTGTTGCCAACAATGAGCCAAGTTAATGTGCCCGAACATTGTCAGGGGCTGGCGGGAAGTTGGGGCGGTCTTTCATTGTGTAAATTGTCATAACTATAGCTCTTTTTAAAGTAGTTGTTGTTGTTGCAATTAGCAGTGAGCTGTGGCAGCTGGTTTTTCCTTTAACCTGTTGTGCTTTCAACTTTCGGGCGGAACTTTTTGGCTTAAGCAGTCGGTTGGTTCTTTGCCAAGTTTTGTCTAGGAAGTTGCTGTTGTATGCCAAGAAATAGCATCGAAACATTTGACTACAGTCATTCAAATGGGTTTCAAGTACTATGGGCAACAACTGTTTGAACATGCTTTAGAATTCGGACTAGGTGGAAGTTGGCTGTGTCAAGCTTTTTCACTTTCCATATATGTAAATGTGTGTTAACACTTTTGTAGAGCACTTTATGCCAACTGCCAGTCTTTAATTAAGTACATTTAAAATGCTTGAGGTAATCCGATTAGTTTCCATAAATATGCAATGAAATATAAGCGGATTAGCTTCAACTCGTACAAAGAAATGCAAGTGGCACAAATCCGCTTACAGCGCATTACAAGTTTATGAATTTTATTGCTTGAATGAATTAATAATTATTAAGTGGAATGAATCAATTTAAATTCTATTAAGGAAGCTACTTACTGGATATATTAATTAAATACAAATTACTTAACCATATTTTAAATTATCTAATAATATTTTGGCCATTTTAAATTATGTGATATACATTTCTCTTCAGCTCTTGAGCAGATGTTGTAAATTCTTGGATACAAAAATTTGGAAAAAATATGTAGTTATAATAATATGATTTTTAATTCTAGGATATTTTTTAGTGTGGTATGTTAAAAAAATATACAACTTTTATTCTTGAAAAATATTTAAAATAGAAATCCCGCCATTCTTTTTCTATGTGTTTCGCTCTATTTCTGGTTCATTTCTCCTTATTTTGAGTATGATATATATTATTAATTTTATTCTTTTTTCGGTGTTGCATACTTAAAAATAAACTATTTCTTTCTTGCAATATTTTAATAATTAAAACTTATTTAGTATGTTAATACACTTTCCCAATGCATTTTTTCTGTGAGTTCCTTTTGATTTTCAATATGGTATATTTCCCATAAAGTTTTATTCGCTGCTTCGCTTTCATAAAAATGCTGTATTAAATCGTCCTTTGCATGTGTTTTGCTTATGCATTTTCCATTGTGCTGCAATAACCCACAAGTTTTTCTTGTAGTACAGTTTGTCATAATTTGCAACTGCTGCAGCGCATTGCAGCAACTACCATGTTGCAGCTCTCCCCACGCCTCGCTCCACACTTGTTCTTATTAACTGCTCAGCCATTTGTAGTATTGGAGTTAATACAGTAAGGGGGAGGGAGGGCGATTGCAGGGCAATGGCTTGGCATTTGGAGTGCATGTCCTTGTTGCTTGTTGCTGTTGTCCCTATAGCTGGCGTTCTTGCTGTCCTTTGACTATGTCGCTGCATAATTTATGACTGCTTAGTTGCAGTTGGCTTTTTTGTGCCACAACCGCCACCGGCACATGCCGCCTGCTGCTCGCCACTTGCCACTTGCCGCATGGCACTTGCCACTTGCCACTGGCTGCCAGTTGTGCAGTGCACTGCCAATTGCTGACCTCTCTGAGCGTAGCATGAGACGACTGTCTCATGCCTCAGTGCGTGGCAGGACTACTAAATCAACTGCAATTCGATGCGATTGATACCCTTCGCATTTGCATAAGTTCAAAAGGACTTTAAGCGCTGCGGGTCAATTGGAAATGGCCCGAAGTGCGGCAGCACTAACTCAATTATTAAACCATTTCATTGGTCAGGCAGACCAGTTGAGATTTGCAAGAGATGCCGGATGCCCAGAGTCTACACACACACCGCCCCCCACACACGCACTTACAAGCAGCTAATAAATTGTAGTCCTTTAGCATATGGAGAGCATAAGGACCTCCCTTGACTACTGCTGCCCACCCGCAGGGCATAAAATGTGTTGCTGTTGTTTTTAGTGGCTGCGGCTCCAGCTCCAGCTTCAGCTCCAGCTCTTGTTCTTATTGTTGTACTTAATTAGTGTTATGGCAGCAGCGGCCACAACTCATTTGAAATTTATTAAAGCTGGCACATTTCAGCGCCGAGCGAATGAAACGCGTCATTAATTTTAACCCAAGTAAACAGCACGATAAAAATGCCATAAGGAAGGAAATTTGTTACAATTTTCTTTACGATCTTCTCTTATGTAACTATGTATAAAAAGAAAACCGTAAAATTGCTTAAGATTTTGCTATTAAGATTGGAGAAAGTCGCAATGCAATTTAAGCTGATGTGTTTTTTATTTTAGTGCATCGAAAATTGTTATAAACAAAAGCTGTACTTCAAACCAATTCTGTCAACAAGAGATATTTAAAAACAAAATAGTATCACAATCCAAAAATATTCTACTACATCATCATGATTTGTATGGCTAGCCATTCTTCATAGTCATCGCCCGTTAAGGTGAGATATTCGAAAAAATTATTAAATTGAAATTCGCGAGATCCTGAAGATGCGTTAGCGAATCTATTAAAGAAATTAACAGTAAAATATTCATCACGGCCTGTTGCGGCTCTCGATCTTCGTATAATTTCACGAGCCTCCGACTCGAACGCCGTGTATCGTTGGGCTTTGCCTTCCGTGAAACGGGCGTTCATGTTGTCATAGGCGCCTTTTGTGTATCGGTTAAGCTGTTCTGTGGCCTGTTGAGATCCGTCTCCCTCTGGCAGTAGACTTGATATTTGGCTGCTAAACTGCTTTATGCCGTTGTCATCTGCTGGCAGGGCCGCAACTCTGGGAGTCCATTGCTCGATGAAGCCGTTCCATTTCCTTATTTCTTCTTGATTTGCCACCTCACAACTCACAATCAATCGGGCTAGCGAGAGGCAGAAGTTAACGCTATCCTGTCTGATAAGTTTCTTAGTGTTTCGGGCAGACTGAGCCAGTTCCTCTCGGAGATCTCCAGTCGGAGCGTCGGCGCACACAAGGCTCTGTATGAAGGTTAGGATTTACTGAAGCTTTTCAGAGTCTGTGTTCATAATATTACATACCAACAGAGCGAGACCAACTGCAAACGTAGAACGCATCTTTAATAATGCTCAAAATCGGCTTAACATCCCAATATATACACATTTTTTAGGAACGAATTATTAATATATTAAATGGCATTCGATGCGCGATTCAAATTTTGTTTTCTTAGAAACGTTGAAAATTATCGCATATTCAAGCCGGGGTCAATTGTAGGTCGCTTTGTTGTGAAAACTCGTACATTGATATACTTTTTAAATAGTCTTTTTATTTCATATTTATTATTCAGTTGGGCCGAAGTCCCGGCGATACTGCAATGCCGGGCCAACCCGTGACAGAGGTGGAGCAAGCCCCTAGCACTCCGTCTGATTCCAAAAATCAGTTTAACATTTGTTGTTCTCCAATGGAGAAACTATCAGATGTTAAGCTGATAAGAACAGATACTACACTTTGATCTTAGCCATAAGGCCGAGAAGCGATAACTAGAAAAGGACAAATACCCATGCCTCTATGTAGCCACAGTTAAAACCAGTTGCGAATTATAAGCGAGACACGTGTGTAAAACTAACTCGTGCACTTTAGCAGTGCCTACTTAGGGGTAGCACTGTGCATACTGTTGTATATTTTAGGGGTTGTTCGGATGCAACTCTCGTATATAATAAAATAATTCGCAACTAGTTTAGGCATTGCTTGAGGTAGACTTAAGGTGTTTGATAGGGTTAATTCACTCTGGCTTCTCTTCAGTTGTCGAATAAATCTTTCGCCTTTTACTAAAGATTTCCGTGGAGAGGAGCACTCTAATGAGTCTAAATTGAATTTTTCGTGTGCCTGGTGACATTTTGTTGCAGGGCCATTTAAAAATGCATACAGTGTTGAAAAGAGTAATCTGTCGTCAGCTATATATAATTCTCAGTATTGCTGGCATATTTACCAAATTTTTACTTATCATCCCCAAGCAGATAATGCGTTTGAACTCTGTGCACTCGAGATTTTTATATAGGTTTACGATTATATTTTACAGTTTGAGTGTTCGTAATTTTGGCTTGTAAAATGTCGACACATAAAATTTAATAAGCGCTTTAAATTGCGCCGCACTCGTCGGCAGCTGTTGCGCGTCCTTTTTAATGGTTCCTCCTTGACAGCCTGCGGCTTGCCTTTTATGTGTGTCAACATTTATGACAGCTACAAAAGTCAATTAGCCTTACCAAACACCAAGTCCCCAAATAGGCGTTTCCTTTCTCGCTTTAAGCCGTCAAATTACTAACTTTTGCTTACTCGCTCTTTAATATGTTCTCTCTTTCTATTGCTTGGCGAATGTTGACATGCAAGTCGCATCGCTTGAATTAAACTGTTGTCTAATTAGTTAGTTGAAGCGTCTAACACATGATGATGAATGCCAAAACAGTTGATACGTGCACAGATAATAGTATAGCAATAGGGGGAGGATGGGATGCATGTTGACTTTGGAAAAGTGGGGTGAATTCTGTGTGGTATGTGTGGGCTTCTGCAGGAGAGGAATGTCATCAATGATGCTAAGAACTCTACTTTACGTGCTGGAAACCTTTCTAATATTTAATTAATGGTTCGAGGTCTACGTTTTAAATTAAGAATAATGAAGGCCTGACTAAGACTGTCGCAGAACAGTCGAATTATATTCTCTAATCGAAACAAACGAATTGTTTGCTTTAATTAAACCTCGAACCGGCTAAACCATTAACTAAGTTTTTATTTTACTTTAAAAATTTAAAAAATTTAGAATTCTGTAGCTTTATAATATAGTAGTTCGATGTTGATGAGACTTAGCTTATATATAATCAGCATAGCTTAAATAATAAATGCCGAGTTTGGTCAAGATATCTAGATAAATAAAAAGGTTTATTTTTTTATACGGTTACCGTCATACTCCAGTAAACTTCTGATGATTAATCTTCCCTAATGGGCTTGGATATGTTCTCGTCTATTTCACATTTCATGACGAAATTATAATACCTTCTACAAGGGTGTAAAAATAAAAATATGCTTGATATTAGAAAGATGTTCAATTGTAGGCCTCAAATACAATCGTGCCCCCTTTGGACTAAGATTTATTTTTGTGTACCTGCAACGGTAAGCATTTTGCTATTTGTATTTTTATGCGAAGTTTTGATAAGTAAATAATAAAGCAAAAAGGCAACGTATTCATTAATATTAGATACGCAATGGCACAGTGCTGGACATTGATATGGAGTCAAATGAAATAAAACGTCAATGAAAGGGAGCGAGGAAACCATTTAAGTTAGATATTTGCCAAATGCCAATTGCAATGAACTAAGCTATTAACAAAATGCAGCTAAGCTGCTTAAGATCTGGTCAGATGCTTGGAACCTTTTAAACACTTCTAATCAACTGAATCGCATTGTGCATCAAAGCAGTCAGATTTGCCTGGCTGTGGATATTGCTTTTTCTGTGTGTGTATTTGGCTAATAAATTTAGTCAAAGCACGTAGCGTAAAGTTGGCAATAAATCCGGAAAACCCAACCGTCCGTACCAGCTCCCCCTCTGCCTTTCTCCCACACACACACACATACACGCAAATACGCACAGAGCGCCTGCTGTGTTACACGTGGCGTATTAACAATATCGACATGGGTAAACAAGCCCTGGGGGTAGCTCTTTGCAGCTGAGGGGGTGAAAGTAATTTACACTTTTTCGACTTGAACTTTTGCTTGAATTCATTTTGATATTTACTTTCTACTCTCTCTCTCTTTTGCAGTCAAATTAAACCATTCGCTGCGAGGGCAACAAAAATTAACACAAATGTATCATAAAGTGACATATCTCGATGCAGAGCAAGTACTACCCCAAAGACAGAGACAGAGACAGAGCCTTGAGCAACCCCAAGGACAAGGACACGTGCTAAACATCCTTATCCATAGTCATTATCAGTGAGGCCAGTATGCCGAACCTTCATCATGTTGACTACAATCGGAAATATTCCGCCACGGAAACGATACAGGTAAGTGATTGCCCGACGGCCAATACCCTAACCGCTTCAAGTGGCTCCATTTAAAATTCAACTTGAGTGCGGTAATTAAAAATAAGACATTTATTTACGAGCTCTGCCCCTGTGGCACGCGACCTCAACTGGGCGTACCCCTGCGTTACCCCAATACCTGCCCCAACTTGCGTCCATTTGCCGATTTTTCACACCCGCGGACAAGGGTTCATTCTATCTGCTATCTCTTTCTTACTCTGGATGCCGTCTTGATTGATGCGCGCGTTTTGTTGTCTGAGCAGCTCTACAAATTAATTGAAGAGTTTTGTTTTTGGCCTTCTTTTTTTTTTTTTTGCTTTTTGGCAGGCTGCCTGTGCCTGTGCCTGTGCACGCCCTTTTGCCCACTAATTGCTGTCATAAATTTGAAGTCTCGTTCGAAATAAACATTCTTGAGGCCGTATACGACTACGGTGTTTAGATTAATAGCTTAATGGGGTGCATTAGACGTGTGAAAAGTTATGTAACTGGTTAAAGAGGGGAGAAGTGCACAAATGAAGGGAAATTATATGTAAATACAATTTATTCATTTAAATGTAGCAAAAAGTTAACTTTATATGTAGATATTTCTTAAGCGATAGGTATATACGATTTTTACAAATTATGAATATTAAATACCTTTGTTATATATTTTTATACTTGCAAAATATATTGTGGTATATTTCGATATATATCTAACAAAAACACGATTTTGATACAATAATTCTATGGTAGTTACATGATATTATCGTCCAGTTGTTAGAATTTCATTTTTAATTAGTAACTGGAGATAACTTGAAAGGGTTTACCATAAGAACCTTTTGATATGTCGATCTCATCTGGCTTCTTTAATTTATTTATTATTTTCTATAACTTATATATTGTTAATCATTTTATATAGAATCTTATCCAACTACATGATCACATGCTTGTTTAAAAAAACCTGCAGCATTTAAGAGCTTAATCGTTGAGTAATTGCGTCTAATCCGAACTATCGGAGTTTCGCCTACGCTTCCTCAATTTATCACACATTTTGTAAAGAAATTAAAATCCGCCAAGCAAGTTTATTAAAATACACTTCAGCTTGTGTCAATCAAGCTTATGGACCAACAAGCTATTTATGAAATGCATTTTGATCAGAGTTAAATAATTTATTATAGTTTTTATATTCATTTAAAAAGACATGCTATAATTATGTCACTGTTCCACTGCCTAGGACTAGGATGGCACTTTATATTATAAAGTATTAAAATTCGAGCCAAACCTTCGAGTTGAACCCTTTTCTTAGCTTGCCTGAATAACTTGCCTTCTAAAAGCGTACAGCAGTTGGCTTCTCAGCTTTATGCATTGCAGGGCGTTTGCAAGTCGTTAAGCTTAAGCTAGCTACTGTTATCTCAGCTTTTGGTGTTCCCACGTACGTTTTTCTTTGTTGTTTTTGTGGTTGTTGTTGCTGCAGTTTTAATCACAAAAACAACAAAAAAGCGTCGGCAAAGTTTGCCGCTGTCGTTGCCGTTGGTCGTGCTTTGTTTTTGCTTTCTGTTGCATACAAAACGGCGCTTCCGCATGCCGTCACATGGCCGGAGTCGAGCCCCAGAACTGTGTGTGTTGTATCTATATATACAAAAAAACATAGATACACACACATACATATGTATATATATGTGGGTCTCGGTCTGGGTCTGGAACTTGATTAAGTAGTTTCCGCGTGTTTTTATTTGCACAATAAAAGCATAAAATTGTTGCCCGTTTATTAAAGCCGGGCAAAAAGTGGCAGAGCAAAAAGTGTGAAGTGGATGCTTTTTCCACTGGCGCTCGGCTCCCTGGCAGACAAGGACTAACGGGCGAAATGCTAGACATGCTGTTTGCTATTTAAGCCGCTATTTTTATGGCTTTTGCCGGAATGATGGCGTTATGACTCTATTGTGACACGGCGCCGACGTGCCACAGTTAAAAGTCCATTTATATTTCGGCATACAACCAAAAAAAAAAACATATATAGCAAGTACGAATGCTTCAGACAGCGCCCCGAGAGTAGCGTAAACATCATGAGCGAAGCTCTTACCAGACTTTGACTTTCCCAAGGAATTATATATATTGATTACGGCTTTATCTTTAAATGGATTCTGATTTCAATTTTATTTATTTTGGAAAATTGTAAATGGAATAAGTGTTTAAATAATTTATGAGTTTTTCATAATTATAAATAAAAAGTCATTTTTTTTGTCTGTCAATAGTCTAATAAGGCAACATTTAATTATATATTGAAGCTTTCTTAGTTCCATATGGGAGATTCTAAACTTTAAGCTTGCCTTACTTTAAATCGAGATTAATGTAGAATATCAGATATTTCAGGGCTTGGCTTTTAAAATAATTCTGAAACTTTTGTCAACATTTAATTTTGAAATAAAGTTTTAGGTGTATCTAAAAACATTTAATTTAAAATTATTTTTATCTTTATTTATTTATGTATTTATATGCTTATCTATTTATATAATTTTATACATATTTAAATAAATATTTATATATATCTATACATATGTATAATATATATATATATATATATATTTATATATTTACTTATTTATATATTTGTAAAATAAAGGCGTTTCTCTTCAGCGCATTAAGGAATTGCCAGGACCCCCTCCACTTAATCGTAATCAAATTGTTAACTGTTTTCTAATGTTCAGTTTTGTCTGTCTTTACTGAGTGGTCGGCGGAGTGAGGGGTCATCTCCGTATATATATATTTGTATATATTACTGCCATATGGCGCCTCCAGACGCAGCCCATTAAAAATGATTACAAAATGCCGCTACACAGTTCCCGGTAAGTGCCTCAAGCAACAAGAATGTTTGCCCCAAGCACCGTCCCACAGCTCCCCCAGAAATTTCACTTTTCGCCGCATATGCTGCCCGTAACCTTCCTTCCTTTCTTTTTTTTGGCAACAACAAAAAACGTTTTCTCTCCTTTTTTTTTTTGCAAAACAAACAACATAAATATAGATTTCTCATTAAAATGCCAAAGTTATGCCGAGGAGCCGAAGCTGCCGGCATGTCGAGATTGCCGGGTCCGCCTGGTGGAAGCAGCGCATGCGCTGTCTCTGTTTTTCTCTCTCTCCCTCTCTCTTTATCTCAGCGCTCTCTCAATGTCAATGTCGCGGCATTGCGTTCTCTCGTTTTGCGCTCTTTGCTTTGTTGGTGGCAAGTCACGTGCTGCCATTGACGGAATTTCATTGCCTGTTTGCCGGCTTAGTTGTATTTGCACCCCCCTCTGCTTACCCCTACTGCCCCACCTTCCCCACCCTCCCCTTGCTCATGCTTTGTTCGCGCTTAACACTCCGGCACGACAATGTGCGGCATTTGTCATGAAACGGATTTCCGGTATTCCGAATGTCGCAACATCGCTGTCTTTGTGCCGTACGTCTTCTGCTGTAGGGGATGTGTTAGGGGCTTGAGAGGGATGTTCCTCGAATACCCTATGCCCATTGAAAATGGATAAGAAAGGGTAGATGGCAGCTGTGCAAATGTAGGTAATGGGTTGAAGCAGGCATAGCTAGCTGATGAAGTATATTGTATATTCTTGATCAGAATGACAATCTGATTTTAATCTCCATAAATAAATACTTTAAGTTTGGAAAGTATGTTTCTTATTTTCAATTCCTTTTTATCTCCTCCAAACTAAAATAGATATAACCTTTATTTTTGGTATAAACACACATTTTTATTTAATTTGTAAGCGCCGAAATTTACGTTCCCATCGAACAAAATACACAAAAGTTATTTAAAAATTAATTTTCTATAGAGCTAAGTTGGGAAAGGAAGGACCTGAATGGAGTATTATGCGTGTATTATATATACAGATAAAATATAAGCAGTTAGTATGCCTGTTAACCCAATCAAGGCTTGTTACAGGGTATCTACTGGCCGGATACTTTCGAGTAGAGCACTCTTATTTCTTCTTGCTGTCTTCTCTGGCTTTGACACTCTTGACTTTGGGGCCGTGTGCTCGGGCACTTGGCCTCGGCCTGCAACAACTTGTTCAATCTTTTATGACAAAGGCTCGGGTCAAAAAAAAGTTTGTTGCTGTTGTTTTTTCTGCCCTGCCGCAAAAGTGGCTATTTAGCATTTTAGAGTAGGCGAACCGTCGCCGCCGCCACCGACGCCACCGACGCCGCCGACCTTCTGGCTTCTATTCACGTTTTGGCAGCCATTTTACTTGGTGCATGAATTTTTCATTAATTTCATTAGATTGTTTAAGCGTGGGGAATTTTAATCAACGCTTCGCCTGGGCCCAAAATTTGTATAATAAATATGCAACGAAATTTGACAATGATAATAGTTAATGAGATGTCTAACTGAGGGGATGAGCAGGGCGGAATGGGCGCTACAAGCCGTGTGGGGATGAAAACTATCTGAAGTTGACTGGAGCTAAATTGCTTTGTAGCCCAAATGGCTGACAATGCGACACTTTCAGTTAATAGACTGGCAAATGGGGAGGATAATCGAGAAATTATGTTGGATAGCAAAAATGCTTATGGGCCAGCCTATTTGGGAGTGTGCTGCTATCAAATAACTAATAGTTTAATGGGAACTTTTAAGATATGCATAATAAAATATGTTCGAAATTGTTGAGCAGCAATTTTGGGTAATTTATCTAATTATGTGCAGCCTTTTATGATGATGATAAATATGTCCTAATTTATATATTATATGTATATTTTCTTTCGCTTCATTTACTTGTCTCAACATCCCCTTACCTGAAGCCCTAAGCCTTCTCAACCCCAGAGTTTCTCTGAAGCTCAAAAGTATGCTTTAAATTGTTATCTTTTTCGCACACCGTTTGCTTGTAATTCACAACCGGTTCAAGTAGTTGCTGTATGGAAACCCTTTTGCCTGGTTGTTTGCATTTATCTTTGCGCAGAGGCGATATCGTAACCAATGAAGTTCTACTGAGGTGCGATTATTGCTAGTTGAAAACTTTAACCAATACCCCGCCATGGGGACGTGAAATACCGTCCACTACGGCAATTTTTGGAAGCCCGAGAGGGCTCATAAATTAATAAATCTAATTGTACAATAAAATAGAAAACTAAAATATAGCAAGACGTACTTAAATATTGTTGTTGACAAACTTGGGACATAGAAATGTTGCCGTGCGAGCTTTTCTCGGGCCGAATATTTTAATAGGAGGCGCATATGATATAGTAGATGGATATGCAGATATGTTAGATAGAACGATAAACTCCGTCTTGGAGTTTGGGCCAAGATATCTAGAAAAGCAAAAAGACTTCTTAATTTGAAACTCAATTTTCAACTGATCGATCCCTGTACTTAGTTTATGAATGTTTCGCTTTTGTACAAATTCCGTCAGATGTGAATGTGACCTGACTACCCAAGTTAACAAACTTTTATATTTATTCGGTTGTTGATACCGATCAAGACTATATATGTACTTTGTGTTGCGGGAAATGTCTCCTACGAAACTTTACGTGATGAAGTTATAATACGCCCGACAATAGGTATAAGAAGCTTTACAAAATAGTCCCAGTATATATGTGTATATGCTAGCAAGTGAGTCCTTATTTTAAATTGCAACTGCTTCTGGCTTTAAACCAAATTGTTCATCTATGTGTCTTCCAACATCAAAATATTTCTCTGAGTTTTGTTTTGGGTATTCGGTAAGGTGAATAGCAGGTCGCCAAACATTTTAATTTATTAAGAAAACATATGTAATTTTTTGAAAAATCAGCATCGGGATTGGATCCTTCGTCCCCGTGCTTTCTATGCAGACGCCAAGTCCACCATTCTACCCAAGCGCCTGTGCAATTCAAAGATTCTTTGGGTGAAGTGTTAAGCTATGTCCAATATGCATAAATTTATTTTCGAAGTTCTACTTAAGAAATTTACGAATACGTGTTTTAGCGATTTTGGAAATTCCATTGGCAACTGTGGTAGCTTGGCGGAAAACGGTTGTATGAAAGTTTTTTGTTTACCGTCCGAACAGTGTCAAAATAATTTTTAAACCTTTTTGAAAACATTTATTTTATACGTGCCACGGGCAAGCCGAGTATAATGTTAGGCGTTGAGTTCAAGAGAGTACGTGTAGATTTAAATTGTCTAGGAGCGGGAAATGGGTGAAAATTGTTATACATATTTATTTTTATGTTATATTTTATGGATAAAATCTACAAGCTAAATGCATGACCATGAATGATAATTTAATAATAATTTAATGTATTATTATATGGCCCGGCGAGAAAACCGCTGCCAGTTACTACTATAAAAATTAGTTTATACTCAAACTTCGCCATAAAGCAAAAGCAAATCCCCCCGATAGCTCAAGAAATCTCTATACCTTATCTAAATTTACAGATGAGAGTCGCACCCGAGCAACCCCTAAAGTAGGCACTGCTAATGTGCACGAGTTAGTTTCACACACGTGTCTTGTTTATAATTCGTAACTGGTTTTAACTGTGGCTACATAGAGTGCTGGGTATTTATTCATTGCAAGCTATCGCTTCTCGGCCTTATGGCTAAGATCAAAGTGTAGTATCTGTTCTTATCAGCTTAACATCTGATAGTTTCTCCATTGGAGAACAACAAATGTTAAACTGATTTTTGGAATCAGACGGAGTGCTAGGGGCTTGCTCCACCTCTGTCACGGGTTGGCCCGGCATTGCAGTATCGCCGGGACTTCGGCCCAACTGAATAATAAATATAATTCTTCTACACGTTCTGGTTGAATAATAAGTTTTAAATTCTTTGAGCACATGGACTTATGCTTTATGGTATAATTTATATGTTGTAATATAAAATAATTAGCCTGCTTCTTTTAATGATTAACATTTGCAAATCGCGTAATACTAATATAAATCTTGACAAATAAGAACATAATTATGGCCCATTAAAAGCATATTCCGTCAGCTCTTTTAATTTATTTGTGTTAATGTCCAAGCCAAGTGCCCAGCTGTGCATAATAATAATAGAAAGGGTTTTCGAGCATTAGACAAATTAAACATAATGTTAACTCCTTTTCGGATGGCTCGTAACGACTACGCCCGGCGGGGAACACTTAAACCCAATTACAATAACGCAAACATGGCAGAGACATTGAACAGTTGAGGAGGATAGTCCTGGCAACCCTCCCCACAACCTTCCCTCGCAGCCTACCAACCTGACCGAGAAATTACGGCCGCAATTTATGTTTATGTGACTCGAAAGTTTTGCGGCCGTCGGATTTTTATAGTTCAAGTTCGACGTTTCAGGCAAAAAAAGAAAGAAAAGTTTGGCTCGCATGTAAATTTAGGTACTGTTAGTTTAGCTAGGAAAAAGTTGAGCCTTTTTATGGGCTCAAACCCAGAAAGAGCGCAAAACAAGAGAATAGACAAAAACCACTAAGAGGGCTGCAGACTGTCTTGACCGACTAGGCTATACCCTTTCTACATTTCGGGCTGTGGTAAAATGCATTCTTGCTTTTTCCGCCTGCTTAACTCTATAGAAAATTAATCCCTTAATCCCTCTTGTGTTTATTGTTGATGTTTCAGTATTTTTGGCTCATAAATATTGTATTTACATAAATGTGTCTACATAATAAAAACCAGGATAATAACGCTTAATTTTTTGGGGAGAGCTTGGGAAAGTTGAGTTGCACAGTATATAAAATAATAAAACTTCCAAATGTTTATGCGTACTTGTCTTGCTTGTCTGCTTAAACAAATGTAAATTTGATTCATGCGCTTGAATAAGCCTTCCCCTGTCTGTTACATACATTGCCTCCAAACCAGGATACCCGTTTTTATCCATTGCCATTGGGTACAGGGCTTTGCCGAGGAAAAAAGGTAAAGCCATTGAGATTTGTCTTTATATTTCTGTCTGTTTGCTTGGCAGCCAGGCGCAACGTTGGTCAAACTTGACTGGGCTTTATGAACTGGGCCGAATGTAATTCGAGCCATGACCCCTGACCCAGCCACCGCCCACTGTCCCTGGCCCCTAAGCGTCGGCGGAGACATAATTCATTTTTTATGCCCAAGGTCTATTTTGCATGCCGGTTGCGTAGCGCGTGTCGCACTGATTTGGTTCCTTGAATATCCTTGAATATCCTGCGGGATTCGTGAATCTAATTTATGCGTTATTTATGCAACAATATTGATGAAGATGCACAGCAAAAGGGACAAAAAGCTAAAAGCGCAGAGAAAACCATAAAAATAATTCAATTAAAATGAATAGATAAAAGCAATTGACTTTGAATTTAGGCTATGGGGATAAAGCTAGGGGGCTGTTCCACAAATCCTTTGTTGCGAATAAAAAGTCTTTTGTTAAGATTTAAAATGTTATTTTTAACACCTAATGTTAAACTTAGATGTTATAATTTTTTTATTCTCAAAGTCTTTTTATTCATGGGCTTTAATTTGTACAGATTTTATGATCTCCTTGTGAGACTTTTCTGTACTTGAATGTTATTGAAATCTATTAATGCGTTTCTTGCTCAATTATATTGCTCTCCGTACAGTTTTTGTATGACTTAATATTAAAATAAATGTGATATTAAATAATATATTTAAAATTTCACATGTCCAACTTATAAGATATTTTAACTAACACATTTTTCACAAGGTTGGTTTTTATTTTATTATTTATTGAAATACATGTAATTTCATAATATTAGTATTATTTATTTTTAATTGGCCCGGCAACAAAAGTCACCAGGCACACGAAAAATTCAATTTAGACTCATTAGAGTGCTCCTCTCCACGGAAATCTTTAGTAAAAGGCGAAAGATTTATTCGACAACTGAAGAGAAGCCAGAGTGAATAAACCCAATCAAACACCTTGAGTCTACCTCAAGCAATGCCTAAACTAGTTGCGAATTATTATATTTTATACGAGAGTGGCATTCGGATGTTGCATTCGGGGTTGCTCGGACAACCCCTAAAATATACAACAGAGTGCGTACCCCTAAGTAGGCACTGCTAATGTGCACGAGTAAGTTTCACACACGTGTCTTGCTTATAATTCGTAACTGGTTTTAACTGTGGCTACATAGAGTGCTGGGTATTTATTCATTGCAAGCTATCGCTTCTCGGCCTTATGGCTAAGATCAAAGTGTAGTATCTGTTCTTATCAGCTTAACATCTGATAGTTTCTCCATTGGAGAACAACAAATGTTAAACTGATTTTTGGAATCAGACGGAGTGCTAGGGGCTTGCTCCACCTCTGTCACGGGTTGGCCCGGCATTGCAGTATCGCCGGGACTTCGGCCCAATTTAATAATACATTTAACTTGAAATCGAACTTTTTAAACAGCTCTCGCATTGAGTTAGAGTTTGCATTTAAATCGTTTGGCGATTTGGTTTGTTTTGTGTCCTGAGAGGAGCCGCATTTGGGCGTGAAAGGCAATTCCAGTGGCAGCGACGACGACATGCAAATGCTAGGAGCAGCAAAGATGCCACTGACAAGGACAAGGACATGGCAGCTGCTGACATTGCAACTGTGACCGTGTCCTGCTCCTGCAGGCTCTTCCTTGTTCCTTGGGGCTGGCTGCTAGCAAATTGTTTTGTCGTCGTCTTCGCCAAGTCGTTTGGAAAATTGAAATGATTAATTGTTTGGGCAAACTCAGCTGCTGGCACTTGAAAAAGGAATCGACTCCTGGCCTGGCACTTGAATCAGGAATCAAGTTGTCCTGGATTGATGGCCCGCAGCTCAAAGTACGAAAATCAAAACACTTTTTATTGACAGCTCCGCATTTGTCGCGCCAATCGCAACTGATTTTCTTTGTGTGTGTGCGTGTGTGTGTCGGCCAATTTGACAAGCACGCGACAGTTATTTGTCAGCTGTTGAAATGGCGGGGTGAAGCGCGTTCGCTGGGATTAAAGTGAGTTATGCGCAGCAGATGGGCAAAGGGAAATTTAAGTGCGGGAAAGAATTTTCTACTTCTAGACTGGTTGGATTATTTACTTTTTTGAAGTAGAATGATAAAATATCTTTATTTCAATTATTTGATCTTAAGTATGTCTTTACTCAATATTTTCTAACCTTCGTTTCATTGAGAAAAACTTGTACAATTTACGCCATCTATTGGCTAAACGAGGAAGCACTGTAGTTTCTTTTCTGGTTAGTGTCTTAACTAATGGCAATTTATTGTGTGTCTTTACTAAGAGTCCAAAAGGAAATATTTTGTATGAGTTCTCACCGAATATTGTCAAGAGAGGAATATTTTTTGTATGTATCCTTACTAAAATCATCTGACAAAGGATATTTTATTATGTGTCTATACTAAATTGGCCTAATATTGGAAATAGGATTGTCGATTCTTGTATACAATGGGAAATCTACTCCGAAAGTAGCTTGGCTAACAATTGGGTAAATATGTCAGACACATAACCAATGTCCATGTAATACCACGGGATAACCAGTTTTATTAAGGGTCTAGAATTGATAAAAGGTTTTAAAACACAAAGAGGACATCTTTTAAGGTTCCTAACCGTAATGATTGGGACATATTGAAAAATTATTGGGTAAAAAATTTTTGTTATGGCAACATTTAAATAGAAAATATGTGCATATACCGTTAAATTTAACAAATTACAGCCAGGACACTTTCAAGGGTTTCTGTCTATGATGGTTGGGATATACTGAACAATTTCCAAATTAATGGGTCAAACTTTTTGTTATGCCAATGTATAGCTGGGAAAAATTGAGATTTTTGTGCGCTAGAAAATATCACTGTGTTCTAAATATATACCGTCTTTGCTCGAGGGTTCAATGCTCGATTCTGAGATACCCTGTAACCAAGTTGTTGCCCCTTTGCACACATTGAAAATAGGCAATACAAAATGTTTCTGCTGACTTTGATTAAAAACAATAAATCTACCAGCAAAAAAAAACAAGGAAAAAAACGTAAGATCAGGCCTACCATTTGCTGCGCTCTACTTATAGTATATTTATACAAATGAATAGGTATAGGGTCCTGCCTATTACTTTTAATAGAAATAGACCCTTTTTAATAATTTGATTATTGATCGTTTTTGGAAAGTAAGATTCTAAGCACAAAATTATCTGAAAATGTGTAAGGATTATTATGGCATGTTAATTTATCCGCTTATAAAGGAACCCATATCCAAGAGGAACCTACATTCAATAGCCAAGCTATTTCTACCCAAATAAAATCTAAAAATAAAAATTAATTGATAACTGACATTTATTTTCATGTTCGTTATCTTTTGCACTTTTTAGGTATTTCACTTTTGAATTTTCTTAACTTTATTTCAGTTTGCAATTAAAAACCCAATAGAACAAAGCAATTTGAATATTATAAAAGTCCAACGAAAGTTATTTTATCTTTTGATATCTTTTAAAATCATCCTTTCTGCCTTACTTCGCCATCTTCCCTTTAGGCTTTAGCTTCTTGCTATTTCCTATATCTTTTGTCATTTGTTTTCGCAACCTTTACCTCGCCCAAGTTTAAATTTAAAGTTTTGTTTTAATTGCGGAGGGCGTAAAAAAGGTAACTCAAAGAATGTATAAACAATATTATCTGAGAAAAGTGTCCCAACTGTCTGTTTAGTTATTTTTCTACCCTGCAACCCTTCGTCTCCTCCCCTACCTCTCCCGATAACCTATTTGTTCACGTGTCTTTTGTATTGTTTTTCTAAATATTTTTTTTTTGCCAAGTGCTGCGTTTTGGATCCTTTTTCTATCTTTGTTTTGCATAAATTTTCACTTTATTTTTATCAAGCGCTGTCGGGAGGCCTTTCAATGGTGTGTGTGTGTGTGGGTGTATATGCATGTGTGTGTGTGTGTATTGTGCCTTAATTTTCAGTTCAGGTTTTTGTTCTTGCCCTGCCTGAGATTGATCTATCGAGATAATATTTTTGTTTCGCCGTTTTTTAATCCTTTAGCCAACGGCTGGCGGCAACCCTTGCCGACAATTTCGCCACCCCGCAACCCTTGCCCCCCTCTCCGTGCACTCAGTTCTCTTGCTCTGTGGACCTGGTTGACTGCATGCACGCGACATTTTATAGTTATTGCCGAAATTCCCTTGATGGTTTTAACCATTTTCTATGCCATTTACATTTTATGTTGTTGCATGTGTCGCATCGCATGGAAATTGCGGCTCTATTGTTTTATAGCCGCAGCGCGCAGCTCTTCCATTCAGGGTTTATCAATACGGCGAACATGATGCATGGCCAAAGGAGTTTCATTCATAAAAAACGTTACACAAACAAATGTGAGGAGCACAGAACGCTTAATGACGCTCGGCGACAGGTTAAATAGGTTGTTGTGGGTTGTCGACACTTTTTGTCATCTTAAGTTAAGCCTTAAAAATGTTTATTTTCTGACAAAGAGCTTGTTTAAGCCAGAAGTAACAGTTCAAACTGTTTGATCCCAACATTTGACTACTTCATTTAATTTTTACAAGTTTCTTAACGATTTTATTCCAAACCCCAAAATAAATATTTGAATTCACCAGCCGAAATTAGGGAAATAGTCGGTTTTATTTGACTTTTTCTTGGCTACCTCTATAATTTAAATTTATTCGTTTTACTGAAACAAATTATTTTTTAATAGCTTTCAAACAAGGTTCAATAAGTCTAACTTTCATAGGAAATTTCTGAAAATAATTTGTGGAATTTTGGATTCGTTAAATTATCAGAAAATAAAAAATTTTCTAAAAAAATTATTTTCGAATACTTGAATCGCTTATCTTCGCCTTTTAGTTTTAAAAAATTCAGGTTTCATATGCAAAATACACAAAATCTCAAAAATTCCTTCACTTTATTTGGGGAATTTTGAACAGAGGGGAATTAAATTTCCTTGTGTGTGCCCCAGTCTGATAATGACGTCACTTGCCAACCTGTTAGAACCTGAAGGTGTCAACGAGTGTTTGTTTTGTTGTGGAAACTACCCCTTGGGAAATGTCCTTTTGTCTGGGACATTTTGTAAGGACAACCCTCTGCTGGCTGGTGCATTGAACCAAGCCGGCAAAACGAAGGCTAAGGTCAATTGCAATTTTTTGGCTTCCAGTGAGCGACAAATGTCCCTGCCCATAAGGGAAATTTCATAAATGCCGCTGTTGAATGTTTCGCTGCCTGCGTGTCCTTTTTCAGTGCTCGTTGGGCAACCAAGGCGCGCGGTTCGTATTCGCAGCGCTGCGTCTATCGAAACTTTATGCGAACAATTTGTGCGCGTAAATTGTTTTTTGTTGACGTCCTGTTTTCGGCGAGCGAGGCCGGCAAATGGAACATTCTTTAACAACTGTGGATTAACATAAAGAATGTTTCGTTGCTTTGGCGAAAAAAAACGAAAAACGTGAAGTAATGAAATGGTGAAATTTCTAGTTATTTAAGCAGCTAATTTGCAATGCATAAGCCACTAACTGGGCTGGCCGAAAGGAAATGGCCAACGCTTTATGCATAAGAAATTAGCTGACTGCGTGAAGCCAAAACAATGTGACAAAGTGTGAGGCAACAAAAAACGATGTGAAAATGTGCAAATATGAAAAAATAAAAATAAAATCCAAACGCAAATAATAAATGCCAGAGGACATACAAACGGGACTCACACACATGTGCCAGCGGCAGCGGCAGTGAGGCGAAAATAATCATAACCAGCGTAGACATTACAAATGTCTGCATGTCTTTCGCTCTGTGTGTGTGCGTGTGTGTGTGGCACCGACTTCCGTTTCCTGTTTTAATGTTTACGTTTTGCGGCTGGCGGCTTCCGTTTGCCAGCCAAATGTCCTATGTGTCCTGTTGCCATCCTGTTCTCTGTGGATTTTTGAGCTAATGTAGTGGCATTTTAGGCGCAACGAAATAATAGATAATAAAATGTAATGTCCTCCTCTTGGCTTAGCCAACGCACATACGCCTTAGGCTTTAGGTCTTTGGTCTTAAGCAGCTACCCCTACCTCTCACTTCTCCGCTCCCTCACTCCCTCTCTCTCTCTCTTTCTTGCTGCTTAACGTCCTTTAGTCGTTCGTTTCGTGCGTGCCGCACGTCGATTATTGCGCTTTTCGCTCGTTGACGGTAATAAAAATCAGTCGGAAATCTTTCAGCGCCTAAATGTAGGCAACAACAAGCCAGCCCCTGCCCTGAATTAGATTAGATGATGTGCCATAATGAAGCTGTGCCGGAAAGAAACATACGAGCAACATATAAAAACAAGGGGGGGGGGGGACATAGCAAAAGTCTAATGTGGAGGCTACAGTGAATTAAAAGGGAGTACGTATATTTGGCGTATATTTGGCTACAACATGTGTGTTAAAGAAAGCATTATTAAATGGAATTAATAAGCCGTCATTCCTACACAGAAAAATATGTAGCAAGATATATAAAAAGTGGACAGTAGAAACAATATTTTAATTTATTTTTGACACATATTTTATTAAAGTTAATTTTCAGATTTTGTTCCATTTATTATATTATGTATTTATATTATTATTTAATATTTAAGATGTTTTCTAGATTAAAATGCTAAGGAATTTAGGATTACAAAAATTCGATTTTGGGATGGTTTTAGATATTCGAAAAAGATAAGGAAAATTTTATATATACTATACTATATATATAATAGTTCATTGAAATATTAGCTAAATATTTTTACGTAAACATTCGCATTTCCTTGCAACTAAAGAATTTACCTTTATAATAGAAAGCAACCTAATGTGGGAAGTGTTAAGAGAATACTTTTCACTTTGGAAAGTTAAAGTTAAAAAGTAGAGAAATTAAAGATTATATTTTAATAGTAATCTTTAGATATCGTAAGCGTACATTTACCTTAAAACTATCTTTGAAGTATAAGAAAAATATCTTTAAAATTATCTTTAAAGTAAATATATTTTATACTTATGATATCTAATAATGATATCATTTAACTATAGTTAGAGTTTAACCTAGATTTAGTTTTTAGATTTTTTTTTTAAACTGTGTAAAAAGGAACATTTGAAATAGGGTTGTATACAGAAAATAAGATTAGAAGACTTTGAGGATATATTAGCCTTTTTTGTGGTGAATTATACATGTGTATCAATAATATACGTGAAAAAAGACGATTTTTTATATAATTTTAATATGCAAAAATATTGGACGTGCCCTTAATCAAAATAATTTTTTGTCAAATTAAATCATTTTAATCGACGTATTTAGTATTGATTTAATTCTGAATTCAAATGGGTATTTGAAAAAAAATTACACAAAAGAATGGCTAAAAAAAAATAGGAATTTCAGATATAAGATAACCTATGCAAAGCCTTTTTTATTTCAAGATAATTCTTCTTTTTTAAAGTTCCTAACACTGTGCTCAATACTTGAATTTTATTGAGATAGTTTATTCTAAAATAAACGAAATAATGGCTCAGCAATAGGAAGCTTAAAGTCAAACAATGCATTGTCGTTCTTTATTTCTAGATAATTCTAATCTCTAAAAGTTCTCAATGCTATACTCAGTGCTGTTATTTTATTGAAATAGAGTACATCATAAAATAAATGAAAATAATGACTCAGATATAGGAAGCTTAGCTTGAAGGCAACGAATGCATTCCGAATTTTATTTTCATTTCAGTGAGATAGAGTATATCCTAAATTTCTACTCAATATTGTATCCCTTTGAGCTGCTCGTCTCCCTTAAGCGCAATCAAATCTCTCTCCAAGCATTGTATAAACTACATATGTGTAATATTAATTAGGTGGCTACACAATACGTTCTTAGAACATACGAAAGATCCTTCAAGGCGCCCACTCATCAAATTCATGTTGGTCGGCGGGGCATGTTGCCCTCCAGCTGCCTACTTATTATGCGTCAAGTGTTGCCCCAGAGAGGTGCACAAGCTGAAACTCAAACACAAAACGTGCCGCCTAATTTTTGGCGAAAAAAGAGAGAAGAAAACTTTCGCTACGTGTCAAAAAAGATTACAAAAAACTTAAAGTGCGCCTCGACAATGTGTTTGGCAAATTACTTCAAGCATAAATCAATTGCTCGAGACTTTATGAAATGTCCTGCAATTCAATTTTCCACTCATAGCAATTAAAGGCCCAGCTTTTTCCGTGCTGCATGCATGTCTTTGGCTGTGTCTTCACTTCCGGCGCAGCCGGAAGTACTCAAGCAAAAGAACGCAAAAAAGCTGTAAGGGAAAAAAAGACAAACAAATCCAAAATAAACAAACGTCTGCTTCGGTCTCAAGCCCACCCAAAAAAAGAAGCTGTGTGTTAAAAAAAATAGAGAAATGCTTACGAAGCGGAAATTAAGACCCACTCCAGCAGCGCGTGAGCCCCAAACAAAGCTGCCAAGTTCGTAAACAAACACATGTCTAACCCCCGCAACCCCTGCCTTTCCCTCTCTCCATCCTGCGCGCGTGTGTGTGTGTGTGTAAACAAGCCCAAACATATCACATTTTAATCCGATGTAGTGGAAAATTGCGCAAGAAAATGCTACACATTGAGGGAAAATTGTATTGTTTCCCAAAAGAATAAGAAAATTTTACGCTACTCGCTGGGGATTGATTATGTGCCATTTTTTTGCGTTAAGTTAAAATAGCGATTGTTTAATTAAAAAGTTCCATTCCCATAATGTCGCACAGCTGTGAGAGCTTCTGTTCTTTCACCTGACAAATCCTTACAAATGTCCTTCACGTTAAATTTAATAGTCCATGAGATTGTGCTGAATTATGAGCTCAACACGTGACCATATGGCTGCTGCTCCCGCCGCTCCTCCACACGCCCCTAGCTCCACACTACCCCACAAATTATGAAGCGAATCGCCTGAGAATGACTAGAAAATTGCCTTTTGCCTAGGCTAAGACATTGTCCAGGAGTGGAGGCGCTTTCTACTTTTAAATTAGTGTAAATTTTATGCGCCGCGCCTATAAATATGCAAAGGTTTCTTTCTGTTTGCCTTTGGAATTTCTTGGGCATGGGCACACTGCCATTTCATTAATGAAGAAACAAGTGTAGCGCGTGTTCAGCCACTTTGAATGTTGTTATTAATATTATTGCTACCGCTGAGCTAAACAATTGAGGCATATGCATTTTCTGAGCTTCTTGGCGCAGCAGCGTAGAAAGAAATATTATAAAGAGACATATTTTAAATCAGCATTAAATACGAGTCGTACTCGTACGTAATTAGAGAATAGAAATAAACAAGTAAATTAGCATTATATTTTTGTAAATAAATCTTTGTAAATATAGATTTAATAGATACATAGTTATTATAATCTTTTAAAAACTCATTTCCTTTTTTCTATTTTTACATTATTTATATTATTTTGTTATGCAGCTATTTTAATACCCTAGAAGAGAATATCAAAATTTTGACATGAAATCTGTAACGCATGGAAGGAGAAATCTCCGACGCCATAATGTATATATATTTTTAATTAGCATAAACAACCCAGTTGATATAGCCATGTCCGTCTGTCTGTTGCTATACGAACTAGTCTCTCAGTTTTAAAGCTATCGTCTTGAAACTTGGCAGAGGTTCGTTTGTTTGTTGCACGTGGTACAAAAGTCGGAACCGCTCGGATCGGACTCCTTAATCATATAGCTGCCATGGGAGCAATTAATTGTGTTTCAATATATCTTGACTATTACAATTATCCTGCTCATATATGAGTCAAAATCGCACAACTGTATAATATAGCTCGATAGGAAGAATCAATCGAAATATGAGTTTTCGTAAGGCAAAAGATTCTTTTTCTTAGATGTTTTCATCAAACTCAGCGCTTATGAGCTTTACTATTCTCAGATATTTTACAAATGTCTGCAAGGGCATTAAATCTTCGGCGAGCCAAAAGTATCGCTAATTTCTCGTTGTGTTAAATTAACAAGCATAGGGTTCTTTAAAGCATTCTGGTTTTGCTAAATTTACAAACATAGGATTCCTAAAGCATAAATATGTTCTGAAAACAATTTTTAATAAAATGCATAATTGTTTTCAAAGTTAGAATGCTTTGAGTCCAGCCATAATTATAATTAAAGAAATTTCTGAATTCTGTATTTGAAAACTTTGTTTTGCCAACTATTTTTTGCCAATTTTGTTTGTTTTGTTTTTATAAATTCCTAAAACTAGTAACAACCTTTCATGTATTCTTTTTTAATAACCATTTTTTTATGCGTGAAATCTCCTCGAAAGAGATTTTAATTTATTAAAAGCTCAGGCTTGGCAAATGCACAACTCTCTGCTTTTGATATTATTCTAACTGTAGTTAAGTCCACTCACAGATTTCAGCTAGGATCTACCTTATTGCGCAGCGCATCCTTGGCAAAACTAATTTCCATATTTCCTTCTTTCTTTCTGCCGTTGGTCTAGAGAGCCGCCTCCGCCCATAAATTGTCTATAGCTGTCATACTTTTAGGCATTTAATAAATTTTATGACTCTGAATGCTTCTTCTTGTTGCTTTACGCTTTTATTTTTTCACTGCCTTTCGTTTTGCGTTCGTTTTTAATAACATTCGTTTCTTGTCCTCGACGCTGTCCGCCTGGGGCTATGCTCTTCTTTGCTTTGTTTTTTTTTTGTTTTTACCTTCCCTCTCCACAGCGAATTGCAAATGTGGGTATTTATGCGCTCGCTGCGCTACAAGTTTGTCCTGTTGTCGCCCCCGCATGTTCCCCTTGCTCCATCTCCCCTCCCCTAACTCGACTCATTTTGGCGCTCGCCCTCCCGGGAGCATGCAACAATCTTTTATATGAGTTTATTATGTATGCTTTTCCTTTTGCTTAAAACATACAATTTCCTCAAGCGATTTCCGTTTGCACTGATGAGTCTTATTAAATTCGAGCAGCCCCCATATTACCCTCCTGGGGGCGCCCCGTCCGCCCACAAAAAATTGTCTGCCCGGATTTGGTCGTTAACTAACTAAAATACGGCGCCTGCTTGCAAATTGCGCTTTAATTGAATTGCACAAAGATTTTGTTTTAGACGCTACGCTCTTCCGTTTGCTGACAAATTTTCACATCAAAAAAAAAAAATAAAATAGAATAGAAGGAAACCCCATAAAGTTTTGCTGCATGCCACAATTTGATGCCTCTCTCGCTCCAAAAACTCGCGGCATAACTCAAAAGTCTTTAGAAGTGTTTGAAACTGTCATACGCACGTAGGTTTTTCTCGCACTCAATCTGTCCACTTCTCGCTCTCCCTCTCTCTGTCTCGCTTTCTATTGCTCAATCTCTTACCATTTCGGCGACTACAACAACAGACTTTGCCACTTTATTATACACTATAGCTTTAAGAGCGAGTACACTAACTTTCTCATCAAATTCGTTCGTTTTTAGTTGACCACGATAAGTGAACCAGTTAACCAGGCAATCGCAGAATGAAGCTGAGGGCTCGAACCCTGGGCTAAGAAATACGTATTTCGTTTATTTAAAACTGGAACTTAAAACCAGAAAGATTATAGTACTAATACTATTATATCGATATATACTATTAAATAAATATTGCACTTGATTCGCACTCCTCGATGATCTAGTTAAACTTTTTTCCTAGAGCAGTAGAGTTCCGATTTCGAACCTCATTCTTAGTTTAGAAATGTTCAAAAAATATGAATTGAAAAGTAGGATAAAATATGTTGGATGAAAGAAACAATTCCGCACTTATTATTGCCATAATCCCGTTTCTTTTTGATGAGGGTATTCAGGTATGTTTAATAGCTCTTGTAACGCTCAGTTTGTGCGTCTTGTTTGACTACCATTTCGTAGCGGCATTGAGTGCTGAAAGTAAGCTGAATAAAGAAAGAAATAACAGAAATGAGAGTAAAGAACTAACGCGTTTTGGCCAGCATCGAATCAAAAGCATTTCTAACCAACTTTGTGGCAAAGTTTGCGCAGGCGGCGCAACGACTGAGATTGAGTGCAAATAAAATGATGTCATGAAGTGGCAGCGGCGGCGAACAGGGGAGCTCTAGCTGAACTCCTTATTGTTGTTGGCCCAAAGGAAGGGAAGGGGCGTTGGGTGGAGGCGTGGCGCTGCAATGCATGCTCCACTTTATTTCAGCTATCAACTCGTAAAGTTTGCGGCTTGATGGCCGGCTGCAAAAACGGGGGCGGGCGGAGTTACTTAGTGTAGAAAGAGTGTAGTGCCAGAAGGGGCGGGCAGTTTGGATGGGTGTGGGCGTGGTCTGTGATTTTTCTGCACGAACTCACAGAAACCGCAGCCGAGATGCGGCTTTGAAAACTTGAAGCACAGCAATTACAACAACAACAACAACATTAACAACTGGACAAATCTTGACAACTATTTTGTCAACTTTACCAGCGGCTGCTTAAGTGCTGCAGGTGGGGACGTTGCCCATTGGCGGGGTTAGGTGGGGGCAGTGTGTTTAAAGTGTCGCCTACTTCTTTTGCCATAGAAACTGAGAGTTGACCAGAGTGCAGCAACAGCAGCTGCTCGCAATCGGACACAACTTCTAATTAGCTTGATAAACAAACTCTTTGCCTACTTACCGGTAGCTGCTGTGCCTTTTTCCCCTCACTCCACCCCGCAAGTCCAGCGACTGCCGCTTTGCAATTCAATTAAAAATTAACATTTTAATTGCAAATAACTTTTATACTTAATGGCACAGTTTGCCGCTCCAAAAAAATAGCTGTACAAGGTTTGCCTTTTGTATTGTGAGCCTTCGCAAAAACAATTATTCTGGGTGTTCACTGTGACTGCTGAAATGTCAGTTTCTTGCTTTTCGAAAAAAAAAATTGAGATGGTCTGAATCTTAAACCAAATGAAAAAAAAAACAATTATCTATCTTCCATCTTCTGGGGAAATGGAACCCCTAACTTCGAACTCACAATGACGACTCTTTATGGTACTTTTGTGCTATCGAGATCTACAATATTTCGAATACATCTGGTCACACTCATTCATTCACAATATTGAAGTGCAACTGATAACAGTTGTGAGCTTAACAAAGCGCACCTGGTCACACTTTTTTGCTGCCAAAATGCACAATATTTAAACGCATCTGGGCACACTCTTGTGTGGCCAATATCCACAAGACTAAAACGCATCTGGTCAGACTTTTGTGTGACCAAAATTCCCAAGTTAAAACGCAATCCCAGAAAGTAAAAATTTCTCAATTGGACCAAATGAAGCTACCTGTGCAGTCCATGCCCCTTGTTATTTTCATGCCCATTACCATCAGATTTCCATTCCCATTTCCCGCTACTTTCAGCCGTTTTTCAGGCCATTTAATTTGATCATGCGCCAACAATTATGCAACTTGTTGGCTTACTGCGTCTACAGCTGAGCGGGAAAACAGATTGTTGTTGTTGTTGTAGGGCTTGTTGTAGTTGTTCTCTCGGCCGCCTTCTCCATTCTTTGTTGTTGTTGTTGGCAATAAAACTTTTTCCATTTGCTTGGCATCAAAATGCCGTTTGTTGCTTCATTGTTGTTGCATAGTTTTGTGAGTGGTCCGACAAGGCGAGGGCTAGTGAGAGAAAGAGAGAGAGAGCGTGAAGCAGAATGTGTTGCATGCCCCAAGGTGTTGCGGCGTGTGTGAAAATTATATGCCAGCCAGTTGTAGAATTGGTCATTAAGACATCTGAAAATATTTGAGATTCCAATGAATAAAACTAATCTAAGCTTAGCATGGGTTAGCCACAATACAGAATCTTTTAGCAAGAACTGTAATTGGGATTGATTTTGTGTACATACAGCTTAACGCTGGCCACCTGGGACACACCTGCTACATTTAGTTTTATCTACTTTATCTTGTATATTTTTCAGTCTATTGATTTTCCGCAATTTCCTTGCTGCATTTTCCACAATCGTTGCTGTTTTATTTACTTGTGAACGTCATCAAATATGCAACTTTTGACACGCCTTTGAATTGTTATTCCTTTGCCAAACTCCACTCCCAAACATTTTTATTGTCTTCAATTTCTACAAATTTAGTTTTCCTTATCGACTGCTGTTGCATTTAAGTGCGTTTTCTTGTATATTCTGGCTTGTGGCATTTCTGTGCGCATTGAGTTACAATTTAATTTATGGCCATGTTATTTTCCATAAAATAAAATGCACGCAACTATAACAGTTGAGAAAATCAGCTAAATCTGTGGCTAAAATTTCAAGTGCTACACAATATTATTTGATTGAATTTATTTAGGTTTATGTGTATTTATATGATAATGATTTTTCATTTCTGATTATTTGTGCATTTACTTTTTATGTATTCTTATTTATATTTGATTTTCTTATATATATTTATTGCTGGCAAATATTAATTGACTTTGCCAGGAAAAAGTCATTTTCATTTAATTAGAAAATGTATATACCAAAAATGTTGCAACCTTCGAGAAAACAATTTTACAAAACTCAGCCCGACAGTTTTCTAGCTTTAACGAGCTTTTGGCAATCAGTCGAAATATTTTAAGGCATAGCACACTTTAAAGAATACTATACTTGCACATCATAGAAAACAGTCCAATAGAATTAAAGAATATGTTTAGTAACTTATTTTGCTTTTCCATAAAAGAGAACTTCACACTTCAGACAGCGCTTTGGGGTTAAAATTCTCAACTTGTAAAGCCCCAGCTAAGACATCCCTTTTCTGCTGTTCCCACTTCCTTGGTCAGTTGCTTTCGCTGTTAATTGCTTTTGTAGACAAATTATAAAGCGCTCGAGTGGCTGTGGCTGTGGCCGCTGCCGTTTGTGTGCATCACTCAAAAACAGACAAAACCACACTCCGGTCCATGACCATGACTTTGCTCCAGGGCTGCCCAACAACAACAACAACACAACACAAACCGGAAACGGTACCAAAAAAAAACAAAAAATATTACAAAACAAATAGAAAACTCTTGTCGGCCGGGACCAGTCGTCAGTTTTAATTTAACTTTGACATGCATCAGCTCAAAAATCCAATTACAAAACAAATGTACAAAGCGTGCGCCCTTTATTTTTTTTTTTTGCTTTGCACCCAGAGCGAAAGCTGGCAGCTAAATCCCATTAACGCCTGTGTAGATATTTTTTGGCCAGCAAAAACTGACCCAGCGAGTTGAAGATTTATGAAACCATTAATTTTATGAAAAGTGAAAAAAGTATAATTAAAAAAAGTGCAAAAACCAAAAGCAAAAAAGTAAAGGCGCGTGCTGCCAATTCCCTTCCCCTGGCAATGAGCCGCCTTCCATATGAGTGGCCAAGGATAAGCAGCCGGACAAGACAAGATGTCCAGCAGCCGCGGCAAGCTGCCGCCACGTTCCGATCGCAATGCCAACGAGGAGGAGCAGCTGCAGCAGCTACAGCTGGGCGCCAGGCCCAAGGCCCATAAAATGCTGCACTCAAAGACTGACAACCCGTCACCGGGACATGCCAACTACATGGAGCTGGAATTTAGCCAAGTGCCGGCAGTCGGTCGCAGCTGCAGCGAGCTGCCTGTTAGCTATGCCACCAGCACAGTTGTGTTGCCAGTGCAGGCCTATCAGGAGCCGGCACCGCCCACGCCGCCCCCGCTCTCGCAGATACCCTCGCGTGAATCGCGCTTGTTGCACTCGGCGCCAAATACGCCCAGTCGCGGCAAAGTGGTGCTCAGCAAAAAGGAGCGCAAGGAGCTGAGCAAGCAGCTGGGCCTGGAGGAGCTGGGCGTTAGCACCTCAGCGCAATCCAGCCCCTACAAGGGGCGTGTCACGGAGCTTAAGAACTGCATAGCGCGTGGCCTTTTTGCCACGTTGCATCGTGGCTCGCAGAAGTCGCTGCAGCCAGCGGCGGGGGCGGCGGCGGTAGAGCGCGGCAGCCAGGACATGCAGCTGAGTCAAGAGTTGTCACCGCCGCCGCCAGCGCCAGAGCTGGCCAACAACAATGAAGACGATGCCGCCGACTACACAGAGAAGCTAAAGAACTTGCCCGTGCGGCGACGTAAGGCAGCCACCTCGCACATGGACAACTATTGTCTCTTCGATCCGGTGGACTTTATCAACGAGAAGGCGCTGCGGTATCCCGGCAATGCGAAACATGGTTTGCGTGATCCTTTGTTCAGCTCCAGGCAGCATCTGGTGTGCGAGGATGAGGAGGAATTGGTGCCGGAGGTCATCTACGATGGCGAGGAGCTCGAGGAGACAATCATTATTGAGACCTCCGGCGAAGCGGATGCCGAAACTGAGGGCAGCGCCTGTGCTTTGCCTAGTTTTGAGCATCATAATTATTTTGTCATCGATCCGGAAGACTTTGAAATGGAGCCGGCCATTCAAGACATAGGCATACCTAATCCCTACAGCAACGAGCAGCTGGTGCATGCCAAGCTGGAGCAACAGCTGCTGAATGAGTTCGAAACAGCGCCCAGCATGTCGAATAGTCAGGAGTCGAAGGACACAGAAACCACCTCCACTGCTCTTGTGGAATCCTCCACCTCCACCAATTCGGCCAGCTCGAGCGGCAGCTCAAATGCACAGCAACAGCAGCAGCAGCAGTCCATGAAAAAGAAGCTCACCTTTCTTAATCTCTCGCCCTTTCGTCCGAGCGCCAAGAAAAGCAATCAGAAAACCTTTATGGAACAGCGCGCCATCTCGGAGCTGGTCACCTCCGATCACATGCTGCATCTGCAGCAGCTGTTGCAGCAACAGCGCAAGGATCAGCGCGCCCACACGGTGCCCATCGAGTCCAACTATGTGCTGTTCAATCCGGGACCCGTGCCCAGCCGCCATGTGCAGTACAAGATACGTAAGCCCCGTCCGCTCTCCACTCACAGCGATGCGGACAGTGGATTCCTCTCGCCCTGTTCACCGGATGAACTGAAGGCCAATCCAAGCATTTTGGTGTTGCAGCAATGCGACAGTGTTCAGGGTTACATTGAGGTGAGCTTGGAATATTATGCGAAATATCTATAATATATTTATTAAATTTACTTAAAATTGGAAATGTTAACTAAGGCATTCCACATACTTAATTTACGCCTTATAGCTTAAGAATTTTTATACCCTGAACCAATTAAAAATGGGTAAACAGGGTATAATGTATTTGGGCAAATGTATGTAACAGGCAGAAGGAAGCATCTCCGACCCCATAAAGTATATATATTCTTGATCAGCATCAATAGCCGAGTCGATCTAGCCATGTCCGTCTGTCTGTCTGTCCGTCTGTCCGTATGTATGAACGCAAGGATCTCAGATCCTATAAGAGCTAGAGACTTGAATGTAGGTCCTCCTAGTCCCCGCGCAGATCGAGTTTTTTTCCGATATTCGATTTCTTGCCCCGTTGCCAAGTAATCGATAAAAATCGATATCGATACCTGTTTTTCGAGCAATTTCGGCAAATAATATGAGCTAGAGTAACCAAAATTGAAATGTAGCTTCTAGAATAGTATATATAAGTATATTAAGTATCTTTCATATTATACCTATCGCCTGTTGGAAAAAAGAGGGTTCAGGGTATCCCCTAGTCGGGAGCTCCCGACTAGAACCTCTTACTTGTAAGAGTTTCAATTGTTCAATTTTGAATTTAAAACGTGTTTTACGAGATTTACCTTTATACTAAGTTTAAGCTTAATAGTTTCTACATTTTCTCAGTTTCGATAGACTAGATTAATATATTTTGAGAATTTATAGTTCTTATGGAACCATCTGAATTTAAACTTAAACTAATGAAATTTTTGTATTGCCAAGGGTACTTCCTTTTATTATGGATATTTCTTTGATAATATACAATCGCGTTTATTGCTTCAGAACGGAACCCCGTTCAGGCACATTTATTTCGATTAGATATTCAAAGTACAGCTTATCTAAAATTTCTAACAAAAAATACACATGATTTGTAACCTGCCCGAGGGTCTAGCCCCTCAGCCAACACATTTGCACACCCCATATACACATATCTTAAAGCTGGTAATCATTGTGGCATGTTCCAGTTCGCACTTGTCGCCATTTGCCGGCTCACTTATCTTAACGAGCGGGAAACTTAACAAGTCTTATTATGCAGCTGCCGTCAACCCCGGGCACTTTTGCCGGCCTTCTTATGGAGTCGAATCCTGTAAGTGGGAATTATCAAACATCCATGAAACTGCAGTTCAGGCTGAGCAGCAATGCAGCAGCTTAATCGTGGGGGGTTGTTGGGCAAGCATTAACGGGGGTTGAGTTTGGCTTTTGGCCTTGGTGATTGCATCAATTTTAGTGTTTTCTTTGCGTCAAGTAGCTGCTGCTGCCGCTGTCGCTGCCATCGGCGCCTCCGGGGAGCAATCAATCCTCGCGTTGCCACTGTGCGCTTCATTAGTTTTTCGCTAGAGAAACAGAGAGCGAGCGAGGGAGAGAGTGCGATAGAGGGAGAGAGTAACTGGGAGACAGGAGGAATAAATAGCGATAACAACAATAATAACAAGCGAAATACTTTTAGCACAGCTGTGCACAGCATCTTTGCGACTTTTAATGGAATTGAATTAAAAACTGTTGCCATGGCGTCGACGTTCCACATGCTGCAGCCCTTGTCCCCGAAACCGCTTGCCTCAGGCATTTTGAGTCATTTGTAAATTAAAATACGCTCTGCGAACAGCAGCCGGGAAAAACAACAAGTTCAGGTCTCGCCAGGCCTTTGGATCATTGTATGCCCCGCGGACGCAGTGGCATTCACTGAAGTCTACTTATGGCCGCTCAATAAACCGGGCCAAGAGAAGTGTCAAGTGCAGTGCTTTTCATATTTGTAATGCAGGCAGTGAAACAACTATGAGAAAGAGGGTTGATCAATGGTCAAGGTAAATGGGCTGTAAAGCGTTGTTGCCGCGGGGGTAGCTGCAAGCTCAAGGTGAATGGGGCTTGAAGAGAGAGAGAGAGAGAGAGTGAGAAGAGAGAAAAAAGAATGTAACTGTCGCTGAAAAGAGAAAACCCCAAATAGAGACTTCAAAATTGTATCAAATTTAAGCAAAGATAAAATGCATTGAAAATGTGGCAAATATTAGGCAGCTGCATTAGCAAAAGCTTACAATTCTCAAATAGTTTAAGTAGTTGAGAGTGGAGCGGAGAGAGCGGAGTCAAAAGAAGAAAAACAAGAGGCAAAGATATTTCTTTACAATTTTAAGAGATGTTAATTCACAGTTGCAGATAATTTCAATTAGATAATCTACCTGATATATATTATATATTTAAATAAAGTAATATTTCATACGTGTAATTCTCAAGCAGTTAAAGCATTCAGCTGTTTAATAGGTGTTAAAGAAATTAGACTCCATTGAAGAACATTTTCTTAATCTCACTCAAATGTATAATTAAGATAAACCAATTACCTCGATGAGCAGAAAGATACTAAAGCGACCAAGTTTATGGGCCTAGACAAATGTTCTTACAAAGTATTTTCTAGCTTTTGCCAAATTTACAGCTAAAGAGAATTATTTAATTGAGATCCATAAAGTACCTCCATTAAGAGAGAAAGATATAAAAGAAACTGAAGCTAAAAGTCTAGGCGCTTTTTCTCTTATTCTATCTGTCGCTGCCAAACTCCTCTTTAAATTTCTGGCTTTTCGTACTTCCATTATAGACCCCACTTTATAGTCACTCTATTTGCCTACTGCCAGAGCCACCCACACTCATTAATTCTAACCAAACAAAACTCAAGCAATTTATGCAAAGCGACACATGACTCGCTTCCACTTGCCCATAAATTTGACTGCCGCAATTCCCTTCCCTCTGTGCTTGTGGGCCTAACCCAATGTCCTGTGGCCAGCACCCAGCAGCGCACGTTGGTAATCCCAGCTCTATATAGAGTATACCATATTCCAAGTGCGTCTGCCTTCCAGCCAAAGAACTCAATTGCAAATTGCAACTGCCACTGAGGCATGCAATTTTCTCGTACAACGCCGGGCGACATACTGTTAGCTCCGTCGCAAACCGCCCCGCCCCACCCCCGCGTGAACGCAGTTCCAACAAAAACTCTTCGCGAGGCGCTAAGCTGTCAAATGTCGGACGTAGTCGTTGTCCGGGCTGCCACCACAGCGGCTGCTGTTTCAGCTGCTCTTTCGAATTGGGGTTGCCATGCACCCAGCATTGTTTATGCTTTCGAAATATTTTCTATGCCCAAAACTGGGTAGGGTAGTGAGTGCGCGGGAGGCGGGAGCGGGGTAGGCATGTGGCACAAGTCGCGTGTCGTGGGCTACTTTATGTGCGGCTGACAAAACCCTTATCACCCCTGCATGTCGCATATATATGTATGTATTTCTCATGCCGCCGTCCACTGATTAGTCCAATAAGTTGTAAAAAGTGTCGACCCAATGCGCGAGGCGATTATCTACTCTGGCTTTTATTTCGATAACTTTTTGATTTATGGCTGTGCAATAAATGTTCGATGTGCACTTTATAATTATGTGGCGCCGGATGTTGCACGAAAGGATATAAAATGCCCATTGCCAATGCCATATGTGCGCAAAATTGTCCATAATTATGCTGGATAAATTGCAAAAAAAATGAAAATAAAACAAAAAACGAATGTGAACGTGTGGCGTAGTAAGTATGTGACTACAAGTTACGCTGCACGGGAACTTGACTATTGCAATTTATCGAGAGCTAATTAATATTTATGCTTAAAATTATGAAGGAGGCTTAACATAATCGTGTACTGTACAGTGGTCTCTCGTGAACTGCAAAAGGCTCTGACTTATCCTTTTCGTACGTTGACAAAAATGGGATATATATATACTTTATTTAATCTAACAATTTCCACAAAGAAAAATATATATTTTTTTTATGTTGTTACAAAAAATCCACAAATTAAAATTAATTTTTGCTCTAATTTCAATGCAACACCAATTTTTTAGCATTTTATGCTATTGTGTCTATTTTAAATTTTTAATGTATTTAATATAAGGCATCTTAGAGTCCTATGAATTGAATTTAAGAGTGTAAGGTAGAAGTATTTCTACATAAGTATAAATTGAACCCTGCACAATACGAGTTGCTAGCTAAACATATTCTATCTGCCACAGACGATTTTCTGGCTTTAACTTCAATATAGGAACTTCAAAATTTTGGATGTACTTCAAAAACTTCAGAAAGTTTATGGATAAAAAAAGAAGTTATATGTCTACAGTCAAATTTGCATTATGTAGTTCGTAATCTTCCTTATTTTACCCTCACCATTTCTTAGCTAACTCTTTAGGAAGAAATCATAAACGTTCAGTTACGCGTTACAAACACATTTTCTCAGTTAATGGACTTCACAGTATCGCACAAAAGCCCATTACAAATTGTAATTTTGCAGTTAAAAATATGCAACAGTTAATTCTGTTCGTTTTACTGTTTTTTTGTTTTACTGCCTGTAACTATTTAAAATGAATTGTCATTTGGCATAAAAAAAAGAACTCTTTTTGTATTGCAAATATGCATCTGAGCCGATAAAGAACTGCAACTGCAGCTGTCAATATCAAACGGGGGCTGGGGGCTATATATCCCGCGGGGCATTAAAGTTGGCGCTGAATTAAGCTGCAATTTATTTGCAACAACATTTTCAATGGATTTTCTCTTGTGTTCACTCTGTTTTTCTTCGCATATTTGCCAGTTGGTTGGTTTTAATAATAATTTCATTGCAACAAAATAATGTATGTGTGCGTGTGCGCATATGTGTATTAATATTGTGCGTTAATTTTATGGCCAGCTGGGCCGCATTACCAACGTCTGTTGCCCGGAACCGGGAGGAGGCAGGGTATGGGCACAGGAACTGAGCCGTTTAATGGATGCGAGCGTTATTAATGCACATGCGACGAGGATAAGAAAGAGGACGAGGACGAAAATGACGTCCTGAACAATGTCCTTCAACATTTTTGCTCCACTTTAAGTTTTTCAATTTGCCGCACACTATCAGAAACGCGTCCGCCTCAGGCCTGCTTTGGTCCACTGAGCAGATGGTGCAGGAGTCCAGGCCGAACCCAACGCTGGCCCACCGTGGCGACTGTGTCCGGGCTTTAAAAGCAGCTAGCCAAGACCAATAGCCAAGACCCAAGAGGAACGCCAATGTCGTACTACCCGACGCACAGCACAGCACTGACAGCTAAATGCGTTGCACTTATGCTTAAAACATGTCAGACACCGTAGACAGCACTCAAACCGACTAACAGACAGTCGGACAAACAGAAGGACGCATGCCGCACTGAAATAGAATCCTTTAGGGGGCATGCGAATGCAGTTGAAAAGCGCTGCATAGTTTTTGACGCACTCACTCCCTATCGCTCGGTATTTAATGCTCCTATCACATGCTTGCCAGGAATGATGCATTCGCCACGCCAAAGATTAGAAGGTTTCCATGGTATTCGATTTTGGTATATGGGGAATAAGTAATTAAGAGTTCGATATACAAAAGCTCGCCGATTGACTATGTGCTGCTTTTCGATTGCACGTTAATGTGGAACACGCTTCGTCTGAATCGTTGGTTTTCGCTGCTTTGAAGTTGTTTTGTAGGCGTCTTTCCCTAGAGTTCCATAGTCTGCAAAGAGCTCAAATATTATGTAGGATCTTTACGTACGTTTCGTATTATCAGTTTTCTATTTTGCATTTTCCATTAGCTGATGCTTATGATATTTAATTATAATTATATATTTACTGAATATCTTCAAGAACTTTTTTAACTTTTTAAAAATAATACATTTATTTTCTTGAGAGAATTTCGAAATATATATAAATGATGATATTTATACTTAATTTAAACATTATTCTTTTTTATACCTAAAAGAATCTCAGATAATTCACATGACTAAAACTATATTATAACAATATTACTAAACTCATTATGCTTCTCAATCTCTGTTCCACTTTAGAGCCAACTAAAGTGTCAGCTATAATATATACTTTACATTACTTTCAATGATCTTGACAGATTCACAGTGTGCCCATCGTGTCAGCGGGTGAGAATGCTGTAGCGTAAAGTTTGTGCTTATAAAATAATCGCAGCGCTTAGTTGGTTCTTAGCTGCCTCAACAGCGATACCATTTAGTATTCCCCTTGCTACTCACCCTCTCTCTCTCGTACTCTTTCTCTCACGCTCTCTCTCTCTCTCTCTCTCTCTCTCTCTCTCTCTGTCTATGTGCTCCGGTATGCTGTTGCGCTCTGTGAAAAATTATAGCCATAATTTTTGGCCACTAACAAGGCAGCAGAAGCCTGAAAACTCTGGCCACTCTGGCACTTTGGCCATGGCCCCGTTGATGTTGCCAGCTTGTTGCTGGTGTTGTTGCATAGTTTTTGGCGCTTAATGCATATTTTAAACAGCTTTGCCAAGTCGTCTGCTGCCCGGCAAAAGCGCATTTTTGGCTTATTGGTAAATTTATTTATTAAATTTCGCCGCTGGCCAAAAAGCTGCCGCTTGGCTGCGTTCGTTTTTGTTGTTTCGCAAACTAACTAATTAAGAAGTTATTTTTTACCATGGCACGTTGTATTTATGAGCTGCCGTTAGCCTCAAAGTATGCAATTAATTTCGAAAGTCAAGCTGAAGCTCAACGCACAAAACTATGCGCAAAAAATGCACAAAAAATGCACAAAAAATGCACAAAAAATGCACAAAATAATTGCATTGTTGCATTTCAGATTACTTAGAAAGGAGAATAAGATTCTACCATCCCCTACCTCAACGCCTGCTCCACTCTATTGCCTTGCTTTCGGCCATAACGATTTATACAGCGCTTTATGCATCTGAAAGGTAAGAAAACATGGCGTATAAATCAGTGCAGAGTAGGTAGTAAAAGCATCCACAGAAAGACAAAGATGCCATCGAGCATTGCCTAGAGACGCGCCCAGAGTGACATAAAGAAATGGAGATAAACTTGGGCCCCGGCAAAAATAGCTATGCACAGCTTATAAATGTGAACAAGCAAAAAGACAGCCAGAGAAATGCGAAAAAACGTGTTGAGTTTGGCATAATATGTTGCCGGGATACCCTTGCAGGATGACAATTTCTCGACAGAAGTTTGACAAGATAATATATAATTTAAATACGCGTTTTATTTATTAGCATTTGCTGCCTGATAAAAATATGAATGCATTATGTAATAAATTGCAAATATTTTTTTATGGAGTGTATAACAATATGGGAAGGTCTTTAAAAACTATTCAGTTATATTTAATGATATAACTGGGCTTAAAAAGAAAAAATATCACTGAAAAATGTTTTTAAAACTGCATATTATAAAAATATAGAAATATCTCTAAAATAAATATTGCAGATTAAAGGCGTCTAATGCAATAAAAATTCGAATGCTTATTGCTAGACTTTATTTCCAAATTAATATTGGGTTTAGAAATTCGCAAAAATATAAATTTGAAAGCATTTTGCTTAATATCTGGCAACAAACATACAAAAGCAAACGTTTAGGCAAATATCTGTTCGCTTATAATTCCCAAAATGTTTAAGCGTAAATAACACAGCCTTAATAAATACCTTTAAATATTTTATTTATGTGTATATTTAAAATTAACATTCATTTCCAACTCTTTTTTTACCACACTTAACTTGTAAAATTTTTTTTTTTTTTTATGCATGCCGCAAACTTGATTAAAATTTGCAAATGCTTCCTTTTTTGGTTAGTGCGCAAAATATTGTTTGCATAACTTTGGGCGTAGCTTACAGCTCCCCAAAAAAAAAATGGACAAAAAAATAAATAAAATAATTCAGAGAGATTGCCAGAGAGAAAGCCAAAGGAAAGTTTTGCATTTCGCAATGGCTGCGCTTTCGATTAAGTTTTCGAGTTGGTTTTTTGTGCAAATGGTTATGAATGGCATTAAATATTTTGTAAGCTGTCAGAAAAAGAACGTACCAGAGCAAATGACAGGATTTTTGCTAATTAGAAGAGGCAACAACTAAAACAAATAAATGCCTAGATAAATACGCTTTAGTTGTTGTAGTGCCGCGTAACCTGGTGATAAAAGTTATAACAACAAAACAAACGGGATAATTTATGATGTGACGACCCCTACACATAGTTACCCTACTTTTTATGGAGGAGGGAGGGGGGAGGGGACTATCAATAACCTTTGGATGTGGGTCTGAGGCATAAAAACCATAAAACTAATGCCACAGCCTGGGGAGCAAAATGTCATGGGCTTAGCGGCGAGTCCTGTGAAATTAATAACCTGATTTTGCTTCCTTTTTTTTCGCTGTGTATCCCTTTTGTGTGTGCGTGTGGGTGTTAGTGTGTGGGGTTTGAACCCTGGTCTGCTGTTGTTGTGCACATGCTCGGGGATTTATTTGCCGGAAATAAATATTAGCCGCAGTCAAACACACTTAAGCCTACGTTGAGCAATATCTCGGCCATTTATAGTTTTACAGGGGCTCTTTACAGGCGGTTTCTTAGAGGGCGCTCAACAGTGGGTTTTACACGGGCTTAGAACTTGCTTTACACGCACGCACACAATGATAAATGCCTTTTATATATATTTATATATATATATACATATGTATATATAGACCGAATCTTGTTGTTGTTGCAAGGCGCGTCGTTTCCCATAATTGATTTTGTATTGGTTTCGCCTTTGCTCTGTTAAGGGCTGGACCGAACGAGGGAAACTTCCACGTGGGCCAAATGCATATAAAACGCATATTGAATTTCAAAGAGTTTCTGCGCAAATATGCTGCCATCAATCTGGCTGTCTGTGTGTGCGTGTGTGTGTGTGTGTTTGTGTAAATGAATTTTCAGCTAAGATTACAAACAGGCAACTGTCAAATGCAGAATGTCAGATACAAACCATAAAACTTCAGCTGGGACGTACTCATAATCGAATTTTGTTTAAATCAAATTTTAAATTTCACAAAAAGCAAACAAAAAAAAAAAGCGTAATAGAAACTTACCCCAGGCTCAGTGTTTTTGTACCTGTGATGGACCTGCTGTGGATGCCGTAGAAAACCAAACATTCTGTCTGAGCCAAGTCCAAAAGGGTGTACTAGGCCAGCTAAGAGAGCTGTTCGATTCGTAAATGGTTTAGTTAGCGCTCTGGGAATAATCTCCTTTTCAAAAGGGTCTTTCAATGTAATATGGTCTAAGTTTAGGATCTGTAATGCTTAGGGCTTTAATTCCAAATAGAAATAAGCATTTAAATGCAGCGTAGACTATTGAAGTTTGTTGCGTTTGACAAAAGTTAAGTAAGTCTGAATTATTTTATTTATATATTTTTAAGTTTTCAGAAATTACAGATTACAATTTAAAGCCATTCAAAAATCTTTGTTAAGTATCACAAACTTTTTTTAAATTTCATAAATCAAATTTTAATGCGGGAAAAAACAAAACAAAAAATATAAATATTAATAATTATAATTAAAAAATATCTTATATTATCGGAAAGTCGGAAATTTTCTAAGCAGAATCAGAAATTTAAGATTTAATCTAGGCGTATGAACAAATTTTAACAGATACATAGAGAAAACTGTTTTTTTTTTCGCAAGAAAAAAGTCTTGGCAAATGTAGTTCACATAGTTCTCCTATGTTCCTTCTTTTATGACTGCTCTGAAATTCTATGGGAAAAAAGGGTTTTTAATCTTGTAATCAATCAAATGCAACTGCAGATGTGACACTTATAAGTACATCAAAGGCTTGATCGATATTAGCTGTAAGATTTCGTTTGTTTTTTTTAACTCGTAATCCATCAATTTTCTGCCGACTTTTGAGGCAACCCTCGTGTTGCGACTGCCGCTTGCAACCACCAAACAAAAGGCTAAACAACAAAGAGCAAATCGAGTTGTTTTTGTTGTAGTCGTAATTGTTGTTGTTGTTGTTGTTGTCGGGTGCACAGACAACAGAAAACAGAAGCCTTTGCCTGCGAGCATCTGGGGGAAAATGTTGCACAGGTTGCCATTGCCTACGAAAAATCTCACTGTCCAATGCAGTTACTGCTCCGCTACCCACTGCTCCGCCTAGAGTGTGTAATAATTTGTTTTTATGCCATACCACTCCCCGCCTAACCACTACCCCTACCTGCTCCCCCTGCTGCTATGTAAACTATGCAGCAGGGTTGTAGCCAGCATCAGGGTGAAGTGTGCAGCCTCATCAGAATTCAAGCTACCGGCTGATCTGTGCGAAAGTATAACAAATATTTATGCTTTGAGCTGTGTTATTAGATTTTAATTTCTTGCACCCATGGAAATGATGGGTTCACCCTTAAGCAACGACTTACATTTACGCCCAACTTCTGTCCCACTGTCCCCTGCCACTTTCAGCAGCTCTTTATACCTTTTCTAGTCTGGCTAAGCGTGCGAATGTTTCTGGCTTGTACTTTGCATTCGAGAGGGTGGTAAACATGTGCCCCTTATTGGGGCAAGTCCCTTGATGCATGCCGCCCTCTTCACATTGTTGCAAGGTGTCATGGCCAGTAATTGAGTATGGTTTACGCTAGTGCCTCATCATTTTGGCATTTGCTGCATTTGCAACTTGCAAATATTTGAGTAACTGACTTCGTTAGGGCTTTTTTCATTCTCTAAGTTTGTTATACCCTGTACCCATTGAAAACGATTATGGGAGGGTATGCACGTGTTCGTAGGGTGAATATATATTTAGAATACTTTAATTTTTGTATAAATATGTTACCATATCTTCCTAAATGGAAGGGGCTTTGATACATAAACACATTTTAATAAAAAAATAAAAAAAAAACAATTTAATTATCATCGAGAAAAGATAGAGTAAGTCGAGTCTGCGTATAGGGTATATGCTAGACGGTCACTGACTGATTCATTTTTTTAAGTGTTGCCACAATGCAAATTTCTGTTTGGCACGTGATGAAAGTTGCAGGAGATACGCGTTGACTCTGAGAGTGGGAGGGCTAGAGGGCAGAGATGGGTAGACAGCAGCTGTTTCAACCACCGAACTTTCTTTTTTTTTTTTTACTTTTTTTTGGGGGAGTTGCGCTGACTGCTACAAAATGACGTTTAGAAAATTACATTATTAGAAATTGATGGTTAAGTCGAGTTGCTGTAGGGTGAGGGTGCGTGTGCGTGTGCGGGTGCGTGTAAGAGTTGTCAGCAGTTTGCGCTTTTTAGAGTAAAATGTTTGGAATTGTTAGCGAAGCGATGGAGGCGGAGTGTTGGCAGCTGGCAAGTGGCATTCCATTAAAAGTAAAGAAGCCAAAATATGTCAGCAGCGCTCTAATGAGCGTCAGTTGCACAAACAACGGCTAAAGGCGGTAGGGAAGGTGGGAGGAACCCAACAACAGCACCTACTGCCACTGCAGCCAGCATTAGCTAAGGGAATTTTTAATAATACAAACCACATTTCAACTGGATTCGGTTCGTTGCCCACTTGTAAGCTCCGGCCGCAATTCAACTGCGCGACATAGAGACCGACTCTAACCTCAATGCAACTTGTCGGGCCACACGCACTCACTGGCACCGCACAACCCCTCTCTCATCTCTTTTCCATATCCATTTCCATTTCACTTTGCAAAATGTTGCATAGTTTATATATGCGTTTTGCTCGTCCCATCTCGTTTGGCTCTTTGTGGCATTTGCGTCCATTTTTAAATATTGAAAAAACCGTTGACGGTGTAAATGATGCCCCAAAAAGCTTTTAAGCTGCTTGGGCTAAAGAGCTTCATCTATGGTAGGGTCCTTTGATACGTTGATGATACAAGGAATTGAACGAAATTGAAATATGTTTGTAATTTAATTTGTAAATTAACTAAAGGAATTTCTCCGAATATTTTTTTAAATAAAGGAAAAACTTTTGCTTTACCAAAACGATATCTTTGGCTTTTGCCAAGATAAGCCTCCAATTGCAATCCGAAGAATAAGAATATAAGCCTCCAATTAATATGAAAATTAACTACAATGAACCTATGGATTAACACTTAAAAGTATTAATAGATTTTTTCATTAAAAAGTTTACAAATATTTTTAATAATTTGATAAATCTCGAAAAAATGGGGATGATACCATTATGAAAGCAAGAAGTTTTCTAAAAACATGATCCCTTCTATTTGTTAGATCTTCAGATTTTTTTAATTTTATTAGTTAGTAGTAGTAGATAGCCGTGGGATTCGAGCTTAGAATCTCTTTTTACACGTGTCTGAATATCTTATTAATACAAATTTCTTACCAATAATTGCATTTATTGTTAAACATGCTTATTTCGAAAATAATATAAAATTCTTAAAGGAATATATATTTTACTACTAATTTTTTGAAAAACAAACTGTGTGATTATTTTTTTCTAAATTGACTTAAAGTTATTTTTGAAACTAATATAAAATAATCACGACTTGTGTAGTTATGTCATTTTAATTTAAAGTAAACATTTTGAAATAGTGCAGGTGGAAAGCAGTTAAAAATATATCATTTTGCTCAAATCAGTGGAATCCTAACTAGAATGTGACAAATAATTGACTAGAATATTAAATTGTTTGCTAAAATCATATCATGCATTACAAATGATTAAATAATTCAAAATGAACATATGTATATGTATTACTTGCATTCTGAATTTATGAAACAGCCCTCGCATTGCTGACACCATTTGCAGTTTTTGTTTTTTTATTATTTTCGTTAGCATACAAGAACTGAAATGGCAACCTCTGTGGGCAGTGGGCACCCATTGCAATAGATGTGGGGGGAGGGTGGTGTGCTGGAAAAACTAGTCAAAAGGTATTACATTTTTTTGTGTGTGGCGTTGAATTGCATAAATGTTGCTGCATTTGGCATAGATTTGCATGGCAATAAATGGTGTGAGGGGTAGCTAGGAGGGGAGGTGGGAGGTAGGTGGCAGGGGCAGCTGATATCGACTGGCAACATATTGCAGTTGCAAGGCACGGCGCCCGAAACTTCCGTTTTGGTCAGTGGCAATAAAAATGAACGACGCCGTTCAATGACAGACAGGAAGTCGACTATTTGCATGAGTTAGAACGAAGAGCCAAGAGGGCTGCAGGTCTATTGATAAAACAGCTAGAAGAAGAGTAGAGAAAAATGGTATTTTAAAGGAATTAAGGTACAGGTGACGCTTTTGTTGATTTAATTGTTTGTTTTCCATTTAAGTGAGGCAAGTGACACGTAGATATCCGAGCAGACGCACACTATTAATCAACTTGATTGGGCTTAGAGAAAGAGCTAGAGTGAGAGCGGGAGGGAGAGGAAGGGGGGAGTGTGTGTGTGTCCTGGCCCAGGGGAGCAGCCACGACTGCTGTCTTGTTTATAATTAATGTGCAACACGCTGTGGGGATGTCTCGCTCCTATGTAAATCCTCCCCAGACGCGAACTCTATGTCATCTACTCTGCTGTCTGTCCTGTCTGCTAATGAAACGTCGTCAAGTTTTGACAGCCCTGCAGACTCGTTGAAAGGCAATCTAAGTTGCAGCGAAACTTAATAAACACCCCAGCCAAATTGCAACTGCAACAGCTCGCTGGCAACTCTGCCGAAAAGTTTTCATTAATCTTTGCCCGGGCCAAACTTCAACTTTGGGCTTATCAAAATGGTTGCTTCACAGCTCCTACACTGAACGTCATTTACACGCTGGCCACAATTAAATTGAATTAAGTTGGCAGCACCAAAAATACACAAAAAACAGAAAATCCTAGCGAATTACGCAGCACCTGAGCGCGCATCAGGGTGCCCCCTAAACGCAAAACTTCGTTTGCCGCTTGTCAAATTGATATTTGATTCATGACCAGCGCATTTGTCAAGTCATTCATCTTTCTCAGAGCCAAAGCCAAAAACTGCTGCGGGTGGTTCCCGACGCTTGTGGATGTGCCGCGGAGTGGGTGGGGCCACTTTTCTTTCGTGATGAATGGCCCATTGGTGTATGGCAGCCCTTTTGCTGTGATTTCTTGCTACGCCGCATTATTTTAGATTACGCTAAAGCGTCAGTTTAGTTAGGGGTACATAAGCTACGATACTTAGCCAGAATGTGCAGAAATATATCTTGAGCTAAAAACTTAAAAGGAATTGTATCGACATTTCCAGTCTGAGTATTTACCCCAGCTAGCATAAATCTGATCTGCTTCCTTTTAATAACATAAATGTTATAGATTTATCTTTGAAATTTCATATACTTAATATCCGACCATTTATTTGACAACCCCAAAAATATTTTCTATAGAACTTTCCTTTTAAAATTTGATGTTTAAGTTCGATAAAAAGCAAGAAACCACTTGGTTGCGACTCTTCTGAGACCTTTGCTGCAGGGGTTGTTGCGTTTTAAAGTTCATTGGCTGTCAAATTAGATTTGCCTTCATTTGAAACGGAACTAATCTGCAGGACACGTGTATTGGTCAACCCCTGCATGTAAAGAGATGAATGATATATAAGGAAATAATGATAGAACTAATTTTTATAAGCCCAATTATTATGCTTTTTATGGTGCTGTTAGCCTTGTAAAGCATTTTATTAAGTCTAAAGTATTTTGAAAGAATTTTACTAAGTATATGTAATCTAGACCAAATTATTGATAACATTATAATATCATCTGTGAGTGTAGAATTTTATTTGGGTCAACATTTTAGCCGCAAAATTGGGTTTTGGAAATCTTAATAAAATTCTAGATTGAGCTATAATTTAATAAAGCCAAATAAGTCTATAGACATTAAAATATCTATAAAATATATTTTCATGCTCTATCTATTTGATAGATCATTTGCTAGTCGTCTAGGCTTATCAGCGCAGTTCTTTGTCCTGACTGTATACAGCTAAATTTACGTTGATTTCACTTAAGTGCTAGCCGCAAACCCTAAACATATTAAGCGTGTGCAGCTCCCCGAGGCGCCGACTGGTCGCCGCTAATGCCGCATCATCGTGAACCAGTTCCAGTTCAAGTTCCAGGCTACAGTTGCTTGTTGCTAACACGCGCACGTAATTCCTGTTGGAGGGCTTACAAAACCAGAAAAAAAACACGAAATAAATAAACGAGAAAAAAGAGAGAAAACTTTTCTTATAGGCTTACATTTCATTTTAGCACGATTTGTCAAGTCAGCAGGAAATCGTGCAATGTCCATCAGCGTGGCATAAAATTGAAAAATTACTTTGCGTGCCAACTACTACAACAACAACGAAAGCAGAAAAATATGTGAAAACTTATGAAATAGTCACAAAAATGCGACTCGAGTTGGCTATTTGTGTGACTCGCCTTGATTTGTGGCCAACTGAAACGCCAACTAGCGTTTCTTTCCTTTTTACTTGGCCAAGTTTGAGCCGCAGGTGGCCGCAGCGTGTCGGAAGCGAGAACTACTCGCAGGCTGCTTAAGCCTGGCAAATTGTAGTGCAAATATTTTTCGTTGTTTTTCCACTTAAAACTGTTTGGCCGGGTTAATTAACGGCATGCCATTTAGTTTGGCTAACGCAAATAGTCAACAATTTTCGGTATTCCGCTCGTTTCCTCCATCCTACGCCCTAAAAGCAGGCAATGCAAATGCAAATAAATATTAACCCAACGCCTTGGTATGTTCAAGTTTCGGCTGTTTAGATAAGCAACAGTAGCTAATGGCACTTGAAGTTACCAGCAACAGTTGCATGAAAGAGAGTGGAAGATGGGTGAAAATAAGAGGGAGAGGGACAGCAGATGAATAAAATTGCCTAATCTAAAGTTTGTTAAGTCAATTGATGACCATTTCCTCAGGCGTAAAATGATAAATAATGAATATTTGTTTAAGCTTAATCTTTAATTTCTGTTTAATGCTTTTTTTATACTTTTTAAAATTGAAATATTCACAAAAAAGTTATTTATTATAAAATTAAATATATTCTACAAGGCAACAAGGCTTGGGTCTAGCTGCAGACCTTTGTTTGTTCTTCTCTTAAGGCTCAGAAATGTGATATTCATATCTCGTTTCATATCGCTTTATTATATTTATACACAAGAGACCTATCTGTCTTCCTCTGATATATTCCTACTATATATGACTTTAAAATCGACCCATATCAGAAATTTGAAAAAATAGAATCCTGGAATTCGGTATGTATATATTTGACATTTAAAGGAGGTTTTAGCAAATAGAAATGAAGGCAAGGACTTAAAAAACTGCGTTCTTGTACAAATCACTTTATTGTTTATCAAGATATCTTGACCAATGTCAGCATTTATCGGACCCCTATATTGTGACTGGTTTTAGTATGGCAAAATATTTTGTTTTCCAAGATATTTTCATTAAACTCAGCATTTACGAGTTTCACAGTTCTTACATAGAATCAAGGGTATTAATTCTTCAGCGTGCCGCTGATATCCTTACTTTCCTATATACATAAATTCCACTCTGAAAACAATAAATATGAAGCCATGAAGTATATCTCTATTCCACCTCTGCTTCTTTAATCATCCTTAATAGTTTATCGTGCTTTTGTATGCAGCTTCTCCTATTTGTATTTTAGAATATCAATTAAAAGCATGTTCAACGACATTCTTCTGTCTGTCCATGTTGCTTTTTATATACATACCTCTGATCTCAGATAATATAAAAGCTTGTGGTCTAAAATAAGACATGCAGCTACTTATGCTTAAAAATCATTTAACATTTAATGTTATAGGCCTTCCTTTGCACATAAAACTAAAATCACATTGATAAAATAAATGCTACTTTAATGCATCGCCACAGTTTTTCTTTTCATTTTAGTATTTGTCATACTCATAAAGTTTGTGAGAACACGAACAAATTCGTTCCCTGCCTTCTAATTTTCTCCAACCCTCAATAACTCCCATAGAGCATGCCAACAATTTGCCTATTTGTCGCTTTGTGTTTGGTGCGTGTTATAAAAAAATAATTTCCCCAGATAATTTCGCGCCCTTCCCCGCGCCCTCTGGTGCGCCCTGCTAATAGCAGCCCAAGTTTGAGTTGGTAAAGTTTTGGGCCAAAGTTTTTTCGTGAGCCCAAAAACTTTTGTTGTGATTTTGTTGTTGTTGGTTTTGGTTTTTGTTGACGTTGCTTTCGTTCATTGTTTATTTATTTTAATGCAAACGGTCGTGTGTTGATTTAATTGAGCCAAATGTGTTATTGGGCCATCAACATAATTGGCCGCAGGGCTAAGTTTTTGCCAGCTTTTCGGGCAAGGCGGGCACGGAGTTAATTATTTGCTCAGCTCGTGTGTCGCATAAAGCGGCTTATAAACTGCGTCGAGCTGCCTGAAAGTATGCAGCAAAATATTCGCAGCCAGGCAATTGACTACGTGAGCAAACATCAAGCGAGACAGGGGCATAGCAGGGTGGTGGGGAGGGGAGGGGGGCAGCCATCAACGTGGGCTTTCATATTAATTTTACATTTTGCGGCGCAGGCATAAAAATAATAATAAATAAAAGTATCGCTTAAATTGTTGATACAACCGCACAATGTGCTGCCTATATTGAGTGCATGTATTTGGGTCCATTTTCCACAACCTCCTCCACTGACGAACTGTTTGCTTCTTCGTTAGGGGGGCTTAAGCCCCGGAACGTGACCCGGACAGGCGGCACATTGTTTGTTTAACTGTTGTTATTATTCCCTTTCAATATTTGTGTGGGCGCTGGGCAAATTGAAGCTGCCCGTGTCCAGCCGCCCGTGGTTCGAACTCGTCATTGTCCCTCCTGCTGACCCGTTCCTGCATTATATTCTCTGCTGTCTTTCTCGCATTCTCCCCAATCTATCTCCCCAGCTTTCAATCCACGTGTTGTATGTTTTCGCTTTGCTTTTTGCTGCTCTCGCCAAAAAAAATTGAAAATTTCGTTAAGCTCCATGCAGCGGCAGGTTGAAGTGTGTGTGCCTTTATTTTTTGGGTACACTTCCTCTGCCAGCGCCTATTTGTGTAAACAAGTGAAAGTGATTTATGCAGCAAAATATCCCAAACCTCACCAAAAAGACCTGTCACAGAAAAAGAGACCTTCATGCCTGCCCTTCGTGTGGGCCACAGTTTCATGTAGCTGTTGACTCAGGCGTATGATTGTTTTGGAGTGCCTGGATTTATGTCTCTTACTGGGCGTATTGAAATAGATTTTCATATAAAGTGCTCTCGATTGTTTTTGATGCTGTTTTAAATAAACAATCGAAAATTGAAACATTAAATTTTCATTTAACATTTATTGAGCATATATAGGCATAAAAATGTGCTGTATAGAAAGAACATCGATATATTACTTGCATAGTGAGTGAAAATAAAACTTTTTATACAACGCTTTTTCGCAATTTTTCCACACATGCGAAATGAATTTTCAAAAATGTACCTTAATCACAGAAGCTAAAAGCTCTGTCCATCATTCAGTCATTTAATCAGGAAAATTTCGAATTTGCGTTCTTTCACATCGGCATTGAGCTTGGTTCCCCTTGGCAACCCTTAAATATATTTCAAACAAATCTTTAACCATTTATTATTGAGCTCTTTGATTAGCTGCACACGTTAATCCGAGGTAATCAAGTATGTAAAATGTTCCATTTATACACCCAAATACTTGATGCGGGAACGTGTACTCGCACATGCAATATCCGGAACCATTTCAAGTAATCAAGTATCCACTCGCATAAAGCGCTGGTCAAACAAAATTGCGCAGTCCCCAAAATTAATTTAACGCTCAAGTGGGGTTACGGCAGGACTACACCCAAAATCCACTTCAGCTGCGCTCGTATGAGGTGCGGAGGCACCGCCCACAAGTCCCGTTGCCAGCGAACATTATAATAAAATTAATCTCCATTTGTTGAAGGGTCGTCGTCGCTGTCGACGTTGACGTCGCCGTCGCTTTATTAGCGTCCAAAAGCTACTGGAGCCCAAAAGTGGCAATTATTCATTTTATGAGCTGAGGGGCAAGCCAGTATGTGAGCCATAAAAATTAAAAATTAGCTCCGGCAGCTGTAAGGGGATTATATAACACGCATTTGATGTAGCCAACTCACCAGGCGCCAACCCCTTGCGTTAAAGTCAAGAAAATGAATATTTATGCGACATTCCCCACTCCCTTGGCGGGAGTTTCAGGCCCCTCCCCCGGGGCACGGAGCTGAGGCTAGAGCATTGTTATATAACCAGCACATGTCAAAATTTTCATAACATGCGACCCACGCTTGGTAGCCAGATCAAAAGGAGAGCTGCCAAAAGAGATTCTGGTGCTGGGTCACCAGACAGGCTTAGACCAGGTTTCCCAGTTGCTTCACCCTTATCCAGGGCAGGGTTAGGTGTGACTATCAGCGCTCGCTCTAATGGGCATATGAGAGCCAATGCAATTTCAAATGGGTTGGCAGGGCCGGGACCTCGGGCTACTCAAAAATTAAATCCAATTATCAGTTTAAGACCACTCGCAAGTCCGTTGGGGGCAAACTTGGGAGCTGCCAGACATGTGTGTGTGTGTGTGGCAACCATACAAACAACAATTACAACCAGAGTGCGAAAATGGAGAGTACACGACTAGCAAACACCCTAAACTCAGCATACTTCTACCTCGTCCCTCACAATGTAACAACGTATATGCTTGTCTAACTTTTGTATTAATTGAAGATCTCATTAAAAAATATACATATACCAGGCACATACCAAAATTTGGATAGCGTGAAAAGCTCTGCCTCCAATTGTAGCATACCCTCTTTGCCCACATCTAAAGGGTACAGGGTATAACTACAGCAGCCAAGCAAGTTTTGTAATGCAACAAAGTTTCATTTTAATGAGAAACTTTTGTTTATGCAACCCCCTGTTGGGTCCGGTCCAGTGTTGCCCAAACCACATGCAAAACTTGCCAAAAAAACAATGTACATTTTGTTAAGCCAGCTTTGGACCAAGCAGACTTAAAGATGAATGCATTTATGGGCTTTCCCAAGTTGTTGTTGTTGTTAGTTTTTTCACTCAGTGTTGGGAATAAAACTAAATGCAACGTTGGCTCTAATCGTTGTGCTTAGTCAAGTATTTAGGGCTCAGTGTACTATTTGCTCCCAGTGCCAGTGTTGTAAAGTAGTTGCAAATATCTAACACACGCTTGATATGTGCTGGACAAGGATTTGCATCAAATACACAAATACTCGAGCATATAGAAATTTATTCGGCTTGGACATTTAACAATTTGTTGTCAGTCGTCTTAAAGTGTCTGAGAATTAGATCCACAAAGACTTGGCAATCAGTTTCCTGTCCGCATTTAACAAAAGATAACCTGAAAGTGGGCAATGGCTTAGGATTTTCAGGTAGGTTCGTAGAGGCACACAGGAATTTGTGCAATTTGTTGCCAGTCTTAAGCAATTTGTTGGCCTACAGCTAGGATTTAAGCAATTTTTTTCCCGTAAGCTTATGCAAACAAATATCTGTTTTTTTTTACTACTTTTGTCTGACCTTAGGGGCGCACACATGGCCCCCCCAAAAATATTAGCATAAGTGTCCTGGGCAGCTGAATCCGAAACCCGACTGCTCGGGTCGCGTTAGAAATGCTAGAAATGTAAATAAAATAAACAGCGGAAGGCAACTGAAGAAAAGGACACGCCAAACAGGACACAACAGCAAAAAGCAGAAGGTGCCGAGCGTGCAACAAAAGCAACACAAACAACAATGGCACAGGAAAAATATCATTCTAAAACGCTTGACAGCCACTTACACATGTCAAATGCAAAAGGATAACGAGCAAAACGGATATTAGAGTATTAGACAGGAAGCTGTGTGACATGGCTTACTCTCATTCCAACATTCCACTAGCTGACCTTTTTTTCTCGTTTCGTATACCCTTTTAGCCATAGTAAATGATTGAGAAAAGGGTATATTGTGACGGGTAAATTCGCAGATCTCCCACACCTGTTCTAAAGCCAATAAACCTGCTTCGTGAGTTTGAAGTTTCCATAAAAATCGAATAAAAATATATAATAAAATGTTCTATGTTATATCAATTCCGAGCTCGGTACAGGATATCTTTGAGTCAGTCAATTGCAACTAGCAAGCTCTGGTTTTTTACTATACTACCCTTTCTAACAAAATATATTTTCAGGCATGCCAAACGCGTCGGTTATCTAAGCAGATTTTCATATAAAATGCCAAGAATTTCCTTAATATAGTTCCGGCTCTTCGAAATATACTTTAGCTAAGTCAATTAGGCGGCCAGCATCATCATCTTTTGGCTAATTGCTGTTTATATTTGCCCGAAGCGTCGTTAGATTGTTGGTAACTTAAGGCGCATGATTCGAATTCCACTCAGTTTAGGCTCTACTCTCTCCTCCTAATTAGCCTGCTGTTGTTTTTCATATTTAAATGAGGTTTAATTAGCTTTTGTATTTACATCTTCGCCATTTGCATACATATAATATTAATGCGCCTTATCTCATGCTTCATTTATCTCTCATTGCAGGTAAGCCGATTTTGAGACGTTTCCCATTGAACTATCGAATGAAAGTCCTTCTGTTAAGGATAAGGTCGTAAGTAGCTTAGCGGACGGGCAACTACTTGAAATTTAATACGCGCTCAGTAATTGCTGCAAATTACATGCTTTAAGCTTAATATGCTTACGAATATTAGAGAATTTACTTGAAGTGGGCTTATAGCTGGGCTGGACTTGAATTTGTATAAAAAATGTGCAGGTTAAGGGAAACTCTTTAATCTTTGTTATGCCTGTGGGGTTTTTATCTGCTGGAATAACAACGTTTAGGTTTTAAAATAGCAGGTTACTTTTGCCTACGAATTTGTTGAAGTGAGATGAAGGATTGAACTCCATTCTTGTATATGGATATAGTCTTAGTTTTGCTCAAGGCTGTAATAGGTAGTAATAGCTAAGAGTTTAATAAGTGAGTTATAATTGAAATACGAAAACAGAAACGACTGGAATAGTACTAAATGTCGTACGAAAGAATTAGCTAATGTTTAACAAGGTTTTAGGTAACCTTAGCATAATATTAAACAAAATATACGAATGAAAGGGATTTCTCACAATGAAATATATTTTTTCATTTAAGCAAAGGTACTTAGTTATAGTTGATGTCAAAGACAGCTATGTTATGTTATGTCAGCATAAACTTTATTTCGCAAGCTCATATGACGCCTTGAGCTACACTCTATTTAATTTCAAAGCCGAGCTGGTAGTTGAGCACCTGTGCACATACTTTACCGTGTCATTAAGCCCGGCTATGACGCTCATTAAATTTATACATATTTAATTGACTTTATGAGCTGGCGCAGACACTGACTGATGCATAGTGTGGCCGGCAGAAGGCGCCAAGAGGCAACATTCTACCCTACTTAGCGGATCATAAAAATGAAAAACAGCAGCAACAACAACAACATGAAATATGCATGCAACATGCTCACGCATAAAGGCTTTAATAATGCTGCAGTTGGGGCAGACGGGCGGGGTGCATGATGCGGCTCATAATTATGTGACATGCAGCGTGGTTCGTGTTAAAAATGAACATAAAAATCACATATATGTATATATACATACACATATTTTTTTAAAATATGCACAGCAAAAAGAACAAGTAGCAAAAGCCGTAGTAGTGTTTACGGGTGAGAGATTGGCAGCCGTGCAACCCCGGCGACAAACTGTCAACACGCATGGTTCCTCAATGCCGCAAGTTGCGCTGGCAACAATGTTGCTAACGACATGATAAAAATTTCCACTATGTCTGCACGTTGGATCCTTGTCGACAGCGTTGGTTTTATTGATGTTCTGGGAACGATTTAATAAGTATGTGATTTGCGTGCTTCGTCACACACAAGACAACTTTAAGCGCAGTTTTCCTGAACTAACAATTAACGCTATTATACTTTGTTGAAATTTTATTTTGTATAAATGAAAACCGTGTTTGGAATTGAAACTTAATATTGCAATTTAATAAATTGTAATATATCTTGTAATCTTGCCTTGAATATATAGATATAGTATAGAAAGAGATATCTCCGAACTTATATTGCTGATATAGCCATGTCCATCTATATGTTTCTGTGCGAACTAGTCTCTTACTTTTAATGGTATCATTTAGAAACTGACAGTACATATCGGGTCCGTCCGGATCAGACCACTTAATCATATAGCTGCCATTGCGGTCGAAATGTAGGTTCTTGGGGCGAAATTTTATGTTTTCTAACATATTTTCATCAAACTCAGCATTAACGAGCTGCACTCTCAGATCAGTGCAAAACTGTATGACAAATATCTACAAGGGCATTAATCTTCGGCGTGCCAAATATATCCCTACTTTCACGTTTTTTTTTCAATTAAACTCAAAATACTTTCGGAGATCTTTGGTTCGATTTAAGTATCATTTTAATCAAATTCAAGTTATTTTTAAAAGTAATTTTAATTAATTAATTAATTTAATTAATTTATTTTAATTTTAATTAATTAATTAATTTAATAATAATTAGTCTACCCTTATTATTATTTACATACTCCCTTTTAAAGTTAGGACCTTTAAATATATTATTTAAGATAATCAACTCCTAACGTGCGACTATATATTATTTTTTCCACTGCCTGCATAAGCAGCATGTGTCATGGCATTTTTCCTGTTTCCTTCCGCATGTGATCAGTCACAAATTTTCCTGTTTTTCGCCGCTCCTCCCCTCCGGTTGCCCACACTTCGTTGCAATTAATTATGAGGCACACTGACATTTTCCTGCCGCAGCGCATGCCGCACAACTTGTCGCTATTTTTTTATATATATATATATATAATTTATTTTTAGTTCCAACGCCAGTTGCATGTTCCCTATTTTGTCTTCGACATTTGGCGGCGTTGAACTTGACGCAATTTATTTTGTCAAAAGATGCGGAGGCAGCAACAGACACGCCTAGTTGAGTGCCATCGCACATGTGCCTTATAGCATTTTGTTTATAAATTATATAAATATAGCAAGAGCCTACACTTGAACACTCATCTCTTTAATATGCCGCCAGGGAATACCCAAAACTCTCTGGCATTTCCTTGCCATAGTTCAAGGTTTTAATTGCACCCCAGCACATGCTCTCGACGCTGACAGATGAAAAAATCTGAAAGAGATATAATACTCGATTGTACTATGTAGAGGGGATAATCAGAGAAAATTAGGCTACAGGAGAGTTAATTATTGTGAATTATTAACTTATACCTTATATGCTTAGTATATCTGACAACTTATATCTTATAGCTTAGTAAAATTCCATCTTATGCTCTTTACTTCTGACTTTAACAATTTTTATAATCCAAAGATAACTTCTTTCAACTTATTTTTAATTTATATTATATGTTTAATATATATATTCATTAATAATTTGTATACTACTTTATTTTGTATTCATTGCTTTTATATATATTTTATTTCTTAAATTTTTTTATTGCTTATTGTTTGCCTTTTTTCATAAGCAAAACCAAATTTAATTATCTTGGTCAATATATACTGATTGCATACACATCGCAGCTATATTTTCTTACTGTTCTCTGTCTCGTTTGTGGTATTGAAATTGTATTATTTATCTTTATTTTTGCAATATTTTTCATTGCTTGTGTCCTTAGAAGTCCCACAACATTCGCCAAGCCATAAACAAACTCTTTGCCGTTCTGTCACCAAATGAATTTTTGAGTTCCCAGGCAGTTCTTTGCAGTTTATTAGCTGTAATTTTTAATATACTTCTCTTTTCGTTTAGTCTGAAGTTTGTTGACTTCTAATGCAGACGCTGAATGTTTATTTAAAATTTCATTTTTCAAGTACCTCTTCGGGTGTCCTCTATAAATAGTGTTGCCCCCTTTCGATTTTTGGGGCGCGTTTTCAGTTCTGTGTGAAATATTTGTGTTTGTCTTTTGTTGTTGTTGTTACTTTTGTTGCTGTTAATTAACATGAGTAGTTTACTTAATTAAGCGTGAACTGTGCCAGGCTGAGTTTTGTTTATGTTTGTGGATTTTGTCTAGGGGTAGTTTTAACGGCGGGGGGATTTTCGGTAATCATTAGTTGTGCATCTGGCATAATATGCAATTATCTTTCATGAGTATAGTGCAAGTTTAGTGCAATAGATGGCGCCGCTTACACGCCACATTAACTGCAATTAGTCTTCATCAGGTCAACGTGACAACAGCAGCAGCAGCAGCAGCAAGTGCAACAGCAATTTGCAATTTGCTAAAAAATGAGAAAACAAAAAAATTTGCAAAACAACAACTAACAAGCCCGAGCACAGTCCGTGCCCACACCCAACCGCCCTAGAACCACTTCAAACTGAACTTCAGCCACATCCACATTGACATTCAGGCCACTTAGTTGCCATGTCGTCCGTTCAGTGCTGCACCTCCTTCTGTGGTTCAATGTCGCCCCAGCCAGCCAGGGTTCTTTGGGGGCGGCGGGTGTCGTTAGGGGGTAGCTGCTTGACGCCGTCGCTTGTCAACTGGCAAAATTGTTTGTAAAAATAGCGTGTGGCAATAGCATAAAACAACAGCAGCAGCAGCAGCAGCAACAACAACTATACCCTAGTTGTAGTTCCAATGTTGTGAAACATGCTGCATATATTTAGATATAGTAGATGCGTCGTCTAGCCACAGTGGCACAGCCCAAAAGGGGGGTGGGAGTCCTCCCCATGCGTCAGTCAATGCGCTTAGATGGACATATCCTGTCAATGTTGATTAGCTGACAGAAAAGCGAATAGTTCTTGAAGCATCCAAGCGTCCCCCTCAATAAACGTACTGTAAGTGTTCCAAAAGGTATACGCCAGGGAAATAATAATAATAGTTGGCAAAATGATGGCCGGGTTTTATATCAGCTTGTTTCATTGGAGCAGATAAGATTAAACCAATTTAACATTTATAATAATATTGGCAGACTCAAGTAATCAATTATTAATCTAAGCTTCTCAGTTACTAAGACATGCTTACTTATATTCATTATTTGTTATATGCGAACCCGGAATCTTTTTGTGTTTTTTTAATATTATGTGTATATGTTTATCTATATTATTGTGTATTTAACCTTATATTGAGAGTTTAGCTTACCCTAATCTACTTTTATTTTTAACCTTACTAATATATAATTTATCTCGTTATCTCGTATATCATCTCATTAATATATTTATTTTAATTAAACCTTTACAGACTCTTAATGCTATATAAATCTCGGGTTCTTATTTATCTCATTAATTAATTTATTTAATTTAAATTAAACCCTCTTTTCTGCTACGCCTCTGTCAGGTCCATGACTTTGCACTCTTTTCAACACCATGCTCAACATTTGTGCCAGCACTGTTGGGCGCTCTGGTTTCTATGACTTTGCATGTTGCCAGCAAATTGTTGCACGTGGTTGCAGCTCGGTTTAGTTTGAGTTTGTTGCCATATATTTACGTCTAATGGTTACAACGCTAATTTTACACTGGCTTGACAGTTGACTGCACAAGTTTTAGTCGAGGGGGGGGGGGGTTTCTATGGGGAGCTCTAGGGTCCAGTTGATGGCACTAAGACTGTTTACCTGTTAGTTGGTTGGTAAAAAGTTTACATTTATTTTTTGCCGCTTGACTGCAAAAAACATTCTCTGTGATTCGTTTAACCACTTAAATCAATGCCTCGTTTGCAGGTTAATTTCCAGAACCTGGTTATATCCCATTCATGCTCCCAGGCTGGGGTTCGAACTCTGGTATTCCAATTTCAAGTGGTTAAATATGTTGTTTAATAAAAAATATTTGATTTATTTCTTATTGGAAAATGTGGTTCGATTCGAGTTAGTTTTTTCTTAGGTTTAAAAGCTTGTGGATAAAACCGCCCTTAAAGTATTTGCATATGTTTATCAACCTCTTGCCATTTGTCTCAGTCCATAGTTTTGTATACTTCTTTCTTTTTATAATGTAAATTAATTTTGTAAGACGTATTTGCATTGCGTCTGAAACTGAAAACTTTTCACGTCGCCTGGCACTGATATTGTGTTTCACATATAGCTGATGCTTGGCCATTGTGCTGCCCCTTTGCAGACGCAACCTGCCATCCAGCCAGCCAGCCACCCAGCCGGCTAACCACCCCACCATATGAAGAACATTTTCTTTTCTACAACTATGCATTGTTCTGCTTCTTCGTGTTGTGCTTGTTGTAATGCTTAATGCTTTCCTCATGACGTTCCTTTTATTGTTTTCCTTTTTTTTTGGGAGGAGTTTTACTTGCTGCCGCTGGCAACTGGCAGACATTGCGCCCCTTTCAAAATCTAATTGTTTATTTTGTAATTTAAATATTTTTTGTGTACTACTGCCAGATTTTATAAAGTATATGCGTGGGTTGAGTAATTGAAAATCTAGCATTGCTATGCGCCCGAATGGGTGTGGATTTTATTTAAATATATGTACGCATATATTCCGTTTGGTCTTACAACTTTTTCCACTAAGCTAACTTAATCCATTTCCGTTTTTACAAGAATTCGTATCGTAACTCAGAAATTTTTTGGGGGCTGCATATTCGAAAATGTTGCTTGCCAGTTCGAAAATGTTGCCAAGCATTTTGACACCAAAAATAGATTCCCCGACTGGAGGAGCCGTCAGAGAGATGTGCCGAGAAACATTCGTGCGCTTATTTTCTACGCTCAGTCTGTGGCTGATCGCAGGCACGTCGAGTCTTTGGCGTCAACGTGAAAACGGGGCAAAATAAGAAGTGCTATAGAATATGGGAAAATAGAAAAGCGTGCCCTGCATTTTCCCCATTTGCTGCCCCCCCTTTCGTTTGGCAGCATCGCGTGTACGCGTGTTCGGTTCATTGAAATGCGCGTGGTCGTCGCTGCCAATGCTTTTTAATGAATTAATTGCCGCGCTTTTTGTTGTAGTTGTTGTTGTTGTTTTTATCTAAAAGGCAAAAATTATAGTGCAGCGAATGGTTTAATCAAGTGGAATTTATGTGCTTCAAAAGTGCAGTTAATTAAGTGTAAATACCAAGCATTAAAATTGAAAATGCTTTCGGGCAGCAACGCTTTCCCCCTCCGCCGTCTGTCAACACACTCTATTGAAATGAAGTATTAAAACAAAAAAAATAAATACAAAAATTATGAAATGGGATTTATGCTGAGCTAAATGGCATTCGCGGTCATTAATAAATCACTTCAAACAGCAGCTCGCTGTGCGCTAAATAAATGAATCGAGCGTTTATTAAATTCAATTAAAAATCATGCGGTAAATTTTGCTACGCTCAAACAAGTGCAACGGCTAATAGACTAGGCCAAAATGTGTATAATAATAAACTATTGTCTAAAATGCTAATTACTTTGGGCAGCCTGCAAATGATTAGAAATATTCAAATTAAATATTAAAACAATTGAAAATTGTAGTTTTTTAATTATTTTTCGATAGGGCAATGCGCTATATAAACTGAAAATAATCAAGATATTTTAATGAAATAAGCTGTTGCCTCATTTAATACATATTTGTCAGGATTATCCTTAATTTACTCGATGTTAGAATTTGTTGAGAATCAGCTTCGGCCGCCCTTTTTTGTGAATAGATAAATTAACAGGGTTGTGTTTAAAAACTCCGAAATTGAACTTAAATAAATAACAAATGTAAGGCCTTTAAATTATCTAAAGCTTATATCAAAAAGCAAATATGCAAAATTTTATTGATCTGAAGTAGCTATTGAAATTAATTAATTCATTAATCAAACCTTTTAACAATAAAAGAAAATTAATGAAGTCATAAACTATAAATGATTAAATATGAAAAAGCTTAATCTATAGACAACATTTTTTAGTTCATTTTAAGTATATATAAAAATATTTGAATATAATATGGCACCAAGAGTCCAAGCCATTTCTGGATACTAAATCCCCTTCATTTTTTTTTGCAGAAGCTTTTGTGATAATAAATTAAATTTAAAACAATTTAAAACATACATTATTTGACACTGGAGGTTGAAACTGTTTGACCGTTCAATAGGAGTTAGTACAAACTTATATAAGGGCGAGGTCCGGGGCTTAATTTATTAAAACCAAAGAATGAAACAATTTTGTTTTAATATATAGTTGCTGCGATATATTTCGGCTGCATATTAGCAAACGTCTACGTTGTTTGTTTTACACCTCTGCGCTCTTTGGCGTAGATAATAAAAGTAAATATTTTAAAAATGGAAGGTATATCAAAGTCATTATGTATTACATAAAGATCTATTGCTAGACCAATTGTAATTTAATTTATAATTGATCGAAACTTTTCGATTTTCCTTATGTGCTTAGTTTCACTTTATATATAACTTTTGCTAGAACTTCATTTTGAATAACTTTATCATTAAATATATCTTTAATTCAACAAATTTTATTTCATTTTACAAATTTTTCTTATATTTTGTATCTATTTATTTGTGGCACAGTTTTACGCATAGCTTCAAGGTCATGATTGAACTTCCGGTTTAATTATTACATTTACAACAAATCTCACTTAGGCCCGAGGCTCTAATTATTTATGATTTTCGTATATTAGCCGCATAATGTGGCAATTTACGAGCAGCAGAACCCAAGGAACCCTTTTTTTTCGCACCCAGTCGCCCCTCCCCCTCCCCACCCCTGTGCGTCGCACTACAAATGAAGCCATTAGCTATGGGGTGGTGCACATTGCTTTTGCCAGCCCCGCCCTCGGGCTCGCCCTTTCCATTTTCTCCTGCTTTTAAAGCTTTTATCACATTGTGTTTCGTATTTGATTTTTTGCTTTAAATTTGCAGGTGGAGCCTTGGAAAATATCTGTAGAAAAAACCAGCTGCTTAAAAGGGGCGCCAATTTGGCCGTTTTTTTTTCTAGCCCCGTCCCTGCCACAGCCTGTGGCAAGCTTTGATTGTTTCCGCCCGTTTCAAGCAGTTGCTTTTGCTTTCGTTGCCGGCGCACATTGCGTATGCGTAATGCCTACATCAAAAGGGTTGCATTTGGCAATTGGAGCACGCCCCCTTTTTGGCAGCTTTGCCACATTTTCGGGCGCACGTCAATTGCAGGTGACTCACAAAGCAGTTAACTCGGCCCAAACACGCAAAGACGTTAACAGCTGTTAACAGCCTGCCATTCGTGCGGCATAATAATAAGTAAAAGCCAGGCCAGCCCAGGCCGCCCCCTGATTTCTTGGCGGTAATTAAATAAACGCGCGCGCGGCTCGTTAAAAAACTTTTTTGACTAAAATGTGTTGCCGCATAATTAATTGAAAACATAATTAAAAACAGGGTTACCCAAAAAAATAAGAAATTGAAACATTTTTCTAGCCAGTGCCAAATGCTTTTAATGCTCACCTTTCATTGTTGTTTTTTTTTTTGCTTATCCTCACCTTTTATTTTTATCGGAAATTTAATGCCTGCGCATTTTTAGTGTCAATTTGTCTCATTTTCTCGCCGCATACGCAGCTGCTTGTATTGAATTTAGCCGCTTTTCGGTTATTTCTGGCCGACTTATCGATTTAGCTCGAGATGCGGTCAAGTCCTGGCTTTTACGTCCGGTAATTGTTCAACATTATTCTGTGCGTAGGCTGTTACTAAGGGACACACACACGCATACACACCCGCACACCCACTTGCACACACGTACTGATGGCAACAGCTGTGCTCAATTGCCCGTGTGTCCATTGACTTGGCCGCACACATATCCGTGCCGTCTGTGTCTGTGTATCCTGTGGCTGCCATGCGGTCAGCCTCGATGGGCATTTGGTCAATTGGTCAACTGGTGTTTTCTTTTTTTCCCTGTGCAGATTTTATGCAAAATTAGTCAGGCAACTGATGCGTTTGGCAATTAGTTTAATGCAGCAACAGGCTAAAAGGTTGAATAAATCGGTCAAATGACTTCATTCAAGCGGCAGTAAAATGTTCGATTAGGGATCAGCACTGAGAGAGTCTGTCAATTGAAGTTAACAGCAATAAACGTGATTAAACTAGGAAAACATATGCCAGGCTGTGTGAATGAGAGTATATGGTACAGTTTTCGAAAGAGTTTTCCCAGCTTACGAAAAAATATGCAAATAAATCGATTAAAGTTTGCCAAAGCTACATCATTTAGAAGTCGGTAAAAGACATTTACTAGGATATTTTTTCTTCTTAATAACCAATTTTCCAAACATAATCTAGCACTTTTAGATAAAAATCAATTGAAGGAACAAAATGGAACCAAAATCATGTAATACCTTTGGCGAAGTTATGCAACTTGTATATGCATATCACTTATTTTTTTTTTCGTTTTGTTTTCCTGGCTTGCTGCATTCAATTATCTAGAGCCTTGTCCTTTGGCCCCGCCACTAATTCGAGCACTTAGCCTCAGCTGGGGGCTCAGCGTTTTAGCATCCCCACCGAGGACTATCCAAATGTCATAAAATGCCAGCGGCAGCTCGAATGAAAAAGTTTGCTCAACTTTCGTTTGGCCTGGCATCAGTTTTGGGTTCGTTTAGCTGTTTTTGTCTTTTTTTTTTCCGCCCCACAAGTTTCCTTTTTTTTTTTTTTGGTGTTTTTGTTTGGGTTTTGGCATCTTTGATGAGCCAAGCGCCGCAAGTGGGTCATATACATTTTTGATGAGTTGTCATTATTAAATGCGACAAACTGACAACGCCCCCGACGCCGCCCTGCCACGCTGTCATGGCAATTGTTAGGGCGGGGCAACAGGAAACAAAAGTCTGGCAAACTTTTTGCCTACTAAAAATATATATAAATATAATTTATTTATGTGACAGTTGACAGGCCACGTCGGTTTTTGTTTCGCTTACTTTTTTTTTTCTTTATCAGCTAAAATTATTTATTTCTATTTATTTTTTGCTGCTGCATTTTTGCCCTCAATATTTATTGTTTATTTAGATCTTTGTTTTACGGCAGCTGCCATAACTTTTGTCTAGTTTTTATGGCACAATCAAGGAAATGAGCGGCAACGCATTGTGTCGGCTCGGGTTGCTGCCATTAATTGTGACAAAAATTGTTATCAATTAATGAAATAGACAGCAAATAGAATAAACATCGCATGTGGTCGTCTTTTTTGTCTCTCTTCGTTCCCTCCGATTTTCAACATATTTTCTAGGCCCAAGTGGGCGTCTAAATTGCCGCAATAAATTTGTCTATTTTGTCCACTTGACACACCTACGTAAGGCCAGTGGAACAGACGCTGGTTAGCAGTCGAAATAGGCGTTATAGTGGGGCCCCACTTTATTGCCGTACATATACATAGATGGGGTGTGCACTGCGTAAAAGTTTTTATTTTTCTTAAAGGGACACATAAAATAAAGAGAAATAATAAACTTTCATTCATTTCGAATGAAAACACTATTAAATATATAGATAGAGACTTTAAATTAGATACATTTAAAAAACATAAAAAAGTAATGTTGTAATCACAAGAAGTAGGATTTTAACTGAAATGATTTAAACCTTGAGTAAAGCAAAAACAATTTTCATAAAGTCTTCCATCAAGTAAGATTGTTATACATACAAATATAATAACAAATCTGTACACAAAATTTGTGTTAAGGGTCTATCTAAAAAGCATCTAGATTAGTCTCTAAATAGTTTTATAGCGCCTATTAAAAGTCTGTGGGCAACTGTTTACATACAATCCATTCAACTTTATAGCATTTTTATATCAAAAGATTTTGCTCGATTGTGTCACATGCCCCGCACTCTCGTTGGGGGCACACAGATGACAGTTGCCACCCCGAAACTGGACGTGGCCCTCAAAGCACATGACAACTCGGCTGATTGCGCACATCAACACGTTGCCAATCAGCCGGCGCCCAGCATCAAAGCAAGCCCCCTCTCAACCTCAGTCCTATAATGAAATCAAAGTCGAGGAGCAAAAAGGTGACGTAGATTGTTTTGACATTACTTTCAAATGTCAATCGCCTGAGATTTTGCTTCTCCCTCCTTGACTTGGCGCAAATCGAATTGAAAGACGCTTTTGCGCTGTGCCGTTTGGTCAAATGCGATAAAAGTCGTAAATGCAATCAAATTTAATGAGCTTGCCAGGAGAATGGGCCTAGCAATAGCTGAGGGTGGATTTGCACTTTGTGTTGATTATCAAAGCAATTTTTAGCTCAAGCCCAACAGGTTGTCAATGGTTTTCTGCTAAGCCTATCGATTACACTGTGCTGCAAACTTTCATAAATGTGTGAACAATATGAATAACATTTTCAATAGTATAATATTTGAAATATTTTGAAAAAGCCTTTAAGCTTGACAATATTTCGATATAAAAACTAATTATCAGAATATTAATTTCCATAATTTTTAATGCGTTTCATTTATTAATGAGCCGTAATCGATATAACAATCAATATTTAAATTTAAATTTTGTGTATCGATTCATGTGACAAATTTTATCTATACCACAGAAAACAATTTAATGTGATTAATAAATCGCTTTAATAATTAATATTTCTTTGTAAATTGAATATATCAAGAAACTTTAGTCCATAATACAAACTAGTTTATTCTAGAAATTTAATTTTTTTTAAATTGAATTAAATTAAAGCCTTGTTGCTGCTATTGATTGATAGCTACCGAAACTCTGTTGCCTTGTGTTATTAAACACACCTGAATGCGTTTTAAGGCACAAAGTGTCTAAAGCTCCTAAGCTGTAAAGCTGCTTTAAGTAACTGGAAACCAAGAGATAAAATACACATCGACCTTTCTTTCAATTTTTTGTTCATACTTTCCTTTACTGCTGTCAGACAACATGGCTGCCGTTCGATTAAACATAAATTTTGTTGTGTTAAGATCTCGCATCACTTTGCCACCTGTGAATGTGTGTAGAAACATATATATGGTGTTGTCTATATACATATATATAGCATGCAAATTCCAATAAACTAAAGTACCCAAGTCGCGACATTTGATAAGGTACAGAGCACAACAGACACAAAAAGATGAGAAACAACCCCCCAGCGGCATTTTTCGTTAGCATTCCTGACAAGCTATAAAATTTTTATCAGCATTACTTTTATTTTGACATTTCTCTGACATTTCAGAAAAGTACTCGCAGGCAAATGCCTTCAGACAGGCAAGATAAGAGCAAAACGTTGGGCGGTCTCTTGCCACTGGGCGTGGCATTTGGCCAGGGCGCAAGTTTTGTTTGGCAAGCGCTTTTTCATTTACCAAATGGCAATTGACCTTTTTCTTTTCCTAGACAACCAAATTGATTTCCAGCACGATTTGTCAACCCCTTTTCAGTGTGTAGCAACATGAGTGGGGTGGGATCTGTTTGGGCATATACAAAACTAAAATTTATCAGGTCAACAAATTTTGTTTACGTACCAAAATCTGTAGCCCGCTGTCGCTGACAAGGGTGTCGACGCCAATTATGCATACAGCGGCGGCAAAGGGGGCTGGGCTGGTCACGACGGGGCTGTGTCAACCTGTTGTTGTTTTGGCCGGGCCGCTCTTGAAGGCACTTTCATTTTCAATTAGTTTGCCCCAGTGTGGGCGTGTCACTTTCAACGCCTCGAACACAACACGAAATGGGCCGACGGGACGGGTCTGTTCCGGCCAGAAGTGTCTGCTGTTGAAAAGGGTAAAAGTAACGCCGTCGCCTGCCGCTTAATGTTTATTATTATTATTGCATACTTTTTGGGGGCTGGACTGTCTGGCCTGGTTCCGCCTGGCCCCGCTGATAAGCCGTAATGTGTTGCGGTGTTTCAATAAAACTTTATCATAATTGACATTTTAATGGTGCTAGCAAAAAATAAGTGCGAAAATGTTGCATACTCGCTGCCGCTTAAAGCTGTAATTTTATATTTATGCAGCTGTAGATACGGGCTTAAAAAGTATCCGGGGTCTCATAAATATGACAAAAAAGGTGTATAATATGTGATAAGTGTGTGGAAAAAAGCATAAAGAGAAGAAAGAAATGCCAGCACTTTGTGACAGAAGCAGTTACTAAAATATAATAAAGTAATAAAAGTTTTTATGGTGTCCCAAATTCTTAATTTTTTTAAGAATAATTTTTATATTTAAATTTATAATAATAATATTTAAATATATCTTTGCCCATCTTTTAAAAGAATGAAGGACCTTGGAGAAATATCTTGATTAGAAAAAACTACATAAAATTAAAATAAATATTAATTATTACCAATAATAAAAATAATATACTGGAATCGATATTTTTATCAAAGTTTCAATTTGCCAAATATATAAAAAATGATTAAAATGAATTTATAAATAAATACTTGATACCAAATTTTTATAGAAATCTTAAATTGCGAAATATATAAAAAATTAATAAAAAGGATTTTAAGGCACATCAATTTTATATATTAAAAGTGAACTCCAATATAAAGGGCATTAGTCATTGCTCGAAGCTCATAATAATATAATGAATAATAATATAATAAATTTGTTTTCACACTTCATGTGTTTAATATTTATTTATTACGTGAACTCTACAATGCATAAAAATATATTTAAATATAAAAAAGCACAACAAAAAAGTAATGATAATTAAAAAACTATGTTAATCAATTAAAAACTATTACAAAGGCATAACAAATTTAAAAGTTATTCATTCAGTTTTTTGCTAATTGCATTTAATTGACAATTTGCTGCCAGAGGATGTTGGGTCGCTGCGTTAGTTACCAGGGCTCCTGCGACAATATCAATGGCATATTGACGCGCGACTACGCAAAGGTTTGTATGACAAAGCTGAATAAGAGGCAAGAAAATTGATGGCCGTAAAATTGATTAGTCAATGAAAATTGTTTAACACTATTACACACTCTACATTTTACACTTTACAGCACTAACTGAATTTTAGTTACATTTTGTCTTTGGCACGCTGCAGTTAACAGCCATTTGGCCCTAAGAAATGTGTGTGTAAAACCAAGGAGGCGAGAGAGACAAAGAGATAGAGAGAGGAGGGCGGATCCTGACATATTTGCCACACACACACACACATATGTGTGTGCCTGTGCAGCTGCTCTTTATAAAGCTAGACAACTCTACTGTTTATTGTTGTTTGGTTACAGTCAAGGCAAAAGGCAAAACAAAGCTGGACCAGAACTTGGACCACAACCAGTCGATTCCTTTGCTGTTTGTTGTGGGTGCCCCATTCGGTTAGACCCCAGGCAGCATATTTGTGGCATTGGCTTAGCCGGGTTTTTAGCCAGTTGTTCTGTCTAAATCCAGGACCATTGCCACTGACAATGACAGTTACAGTTGCCATTGCCATTGCTGTTGCAGTTGCCATTGCATTTGCTCAGTTATTTTCCAGCGGCAAGTTTTCACTTTATTTTGTCCAAGTCAAAGCCAAATCCAAAGCCAAAGTCCACGCCTGAGCCTAAAACCCTCCCGGCGTAGTAGCAATAGACAGACGCAACTGCAAAAAAAAATTGCATAAGCTCAAAGTCTAGGCCAGGCCATTGTTAAGTATATCCCTCCCTCCACTTTTATAACAACTGTAAGGCTCACTCGTAACTCGGGCACAAAATAGAGAGACAGAACGCGAGCAACAGACCGATAGACAAAAAAAAAAAGAGATAGACAAACAGTTCCGTCTGTATGGCACAAATACAATGCCAGCTATTTTTATTGCCAAGTAATGCGCACATAAAATGTGTCGCATGCATATGCGAAGGAAAGCTGGCAAATGGGAAATGGAAGATGGAAAATGGCTTTGCTAGAGAATTAGCAGGATGAGCTATAATAAAAACTACGCAAGGATGTGGCTAACGATGTGTACAAACGGCAAAGCTCTACGCAGCAGAAGTGCGACAACCCGAAAAGCAAGTCCAGACAGAAGAACTTTCCTACTTTGTGGAAGACCAAGAAAATGCAACAATCATAATTAAATAAATGTTGCTGCTACATATTAAATAATGGACAAAATGTATATACCCAAATAGCATTAGGACTTCCAAGGGAATTAAAAACATGATACAGATTATTGTACCTAAATCTTACTTTAAGCTATGGCGGAGATATAACAATTGCAGACCAAAAATTAACGAATTAAAAAATAACCAAAATATTGCAATAACAAATAAAGTAAATTTTACTTTTAAACTTTATTCAGCGCTATTTAGAAATATTTTGAGTGGCCGACTAGCATATACCCTGTGGCACACATTGGTTAATAAATATGTTTATTTTCCGATCGTTATGAAATCTTCAGGGTTCAAATATGACACTTAGTTATAAAAAATTATATATGTATTAAATTTTGTGAAACGTGAAAGATACGTAAGTAGAAGAACTTTTGTGCTACAAATGCAATAAACACTTTTTCGATAATGCCTGCAGGGCATACAAATAATTTTGAGAAATGCAATTGTATGAATATACCAATTTCATGTCCTGCATATTCTCAGGCAGCTTACAACATATCCTTTCTGACACATTCCACACTCAGATCAAATCACAAAAGTCTTGTCGTAATAATAATACGATAAAAACTGACTGACACACACACTCACTTACACACACACACACTCGTCGCACAGATTTTCTTAACGACTTTCCCTTTGAAGGATATTTTGGCCAGTAAATGGCTGGAGTTTAATTTGTTTGCCGAGCAAACTGCAGGCTGGCAAATATTTTGTGCATATGTTGTCTGGCGCCGTCGAGAGATTTTTGCTGCTAATGATTTCCTGATAGCCCAGCCAAAGGGAGTTGCACAGTGGCTGCAACTTGTGCAGCATGAGCAGCTGTCGGAAAGTGTCCAAAAATTCTTAATTACTGCAGTCAATGGCCATTTAAATGTCGTTTAATCTTTACAAAATGCAAAATATAAAGGAAAACTAAATACTTTTATTTGTTGCAGATCTACACGGACTGGGCCAACTATTATTTGGAGCGTGCCAAGTCGAAGCGAAAGGTCACAGATCTTTCAGCCGACTGTCGCGATGGCCTGCTCCTCGCTGAGGTCATCGAGGCAGTTACCAACTTTAAAGTTCCCGATCTAGTCAAGAAACCAAAGAATCAACAGCAAATGGTAAGTGAGAGAACGAATTTACGAAAAATATAAAATGCCAAGTAAAGTGTGGGGAGAGTTTTTGAATGGAAGATTATTTCTGAGGAAATGAGTTAATATGGATCAACTTAAATTTCTGCTTAACTAGACTTAACTCTCGAAATGTGTTTTTTCCTTATTTTATATCAAATTAGTTACTAAAAATCAGGTTGAATAATTTAAAAGCCCTAGGTAAAAACTTAAAAAGGTTTATTAAAGCCATTTTCAATTATCAGTCTTACATATATAGTATTATTCTTATATATATTATTCTAAAAAGCTTAAAACTGACTTAACTCGAGAAATTAGTTTTCGAAAAACGTGTTGAAGAATTTTTGGTATGTTTTTCGAAAATAGTTTAAAAGCTCTTTGGATAAAAACTAAAGAAAAGTTTTTGGAAGCTATTTTCAACCAATTTTTCACTCGGGCGGCAGGAGTTTCAAATGCTAAAAAAAGCATTAACCTATTTTATTATGTTAATACTATAATCATGCTTGTCAAATCTGTAAATATATTTGGCATAAGAATATAGATCTGGGCAATATATATTTCAATTTTGATTGTCATTCAGTATAACACATATCATTCGAATGATATCATTTGCTGACTTCATTAACGTTTTCGCATATCATAAACTGCGCCCAAACCTTTTGGCTCGTCACAATCCCAGGTCTTTTTCTTTCCGTTGGGCAATTGCCACTGCTTTAACCTTTGACTTAAGGCCCCGACAACCCCTGCACTTTGGCCCCGAACACACCTTCAACCCCATGGCCTTTTGTGGGTTTCAACCACATTCGCGCACGTGGGAAATTCGAGCGCTTGAATTTTCAGTCAGCAGCTCATGAGTCACTCCTTTTTGCAGGAAATGCGTTAATTGTTTTTCAGGCGGATTCATGTAAATGCGATTCAAACGTGAAAGTATTTATATATATGTATATATATATATATATATGTGTGTGTGTGTGTCTGTGTGAAAAGCAGCGCCGTATTTCGTTGTGTGTGTGACATCACGTGGTTTTCGTGCATTCGTCAACTCGAGCTGACTAACTGCTTAACTGACTGACTGACTGTCTGCCCAGACTAGTGATGTGCACTTTTAAAACGTAAATCAAAATACAGTTCTGGTGGGGAAAAATTACAAAATATATTTGAAAATAAAAAGAAGAAAACAAAATTTTCGTAAATAGTTGCCTTCAATTTTAATTTAATTTAATTTTTAATTTTATTATTTTCTTTTTTAAATATTTTTCTGTATAGTTTGAGGTAGAGCCAAATTTTATATATACTAAATACATTTATTTTTTTTTAATTTTATTTATGTTTAAATTCTTAAATATTTTTTGGCAAGTTTTAACTAGAGCTACATTTGTCAAGTCTCTGGGGAAAAATTAAAACATTTATTTGAACATAAAAAAGTGTAAAACAAATTTTGAAAAGTTGATTATTATTTTATTTATTTTGATTTTCAATTTTAAATATGTTTCATGCTTATATATATTATAAAAGTATTAAAAGTTTAATAAATGTATTGAATAACGTCGAATAGTAAAAGGTTTTAGGTAAAATATTTTAATAAATAAATAAAATATTAAATTAAAATAAATAAGCCCTTCAAAGACAATGTCAGCTTCAAGTTTAATGTAAGCGTCTAAATAAATAATATAAAAGATAACAATAAAATAAATAGGTCTCTAAAAGACAATATTCAACTTTAATTTGCATATTTATGTTTATAAATTGTTGTTTAAATTTAAATGTTGTCGGACAAAGAAAAATATTTACATTTTTTTCTAAAATGGTCTAAATTCTGCAGCCTGCCAAATTTGACAGGAAACAAGCTAAAGGCACAACACTAGTACAAGCCCAAGCATAGCACACGCCCTTTTTTTAAAGTTTTTTTGGGCCTTGGCTTGTCTTTTGCACGTTCGTACCACGGGGCGTATGACAAACCATATGCACAGCTCGGGGAAATTCAGTTAGACCGAATCTCTCTCTGTAAATGATTTCCGCCGCGCTGAGCATTCGCCACCTGCTTCTCTGATTCGATTTGGATTTGGATTTGAGCTCAGCTGCACTTCATTGCATTTATGAAATTAAAATTAAAAACTTTGCCAGCTGCCTTTGCAACGTTTTTAAATTAACGCTAAGCGCATTTTTTTTTCGGCTTTTCTTTATTTTCTCTTTGCTTGTCTGCAATTGCGTTGCGTTTTTTTTCGTCTGCTACGTGAGCGGCGTTTCAAGCACTGAAATAAGCGACGCACAGAAGTAGACTATATATGTATTTAGATAGATATATATATATTTTGATTCTCTCTGGTGTCTTTCGGTGCGCCTCGAGCCTAGTTAGAAGGAGCACAAACAAAGGCGGAGTCTGCGGCTGCGGCTTGGCTGCCTTGGCACATTTTTATACCCTGTACCTTTTGAAAATGTATACAAGAGGGTATGTGGTAGTTGGGCGGAGGCAGGCAGCATTAAGCTCTGCTAATCAAGGCAATTCAATCTTCAGAAGCTAGATAAAGCTACGCAGAACGATTTCATATATTTTCTTCGATAACTCTTTTTTTTCCAAGGTTAATATAGATTTCAAATTTAATTTGCCTAACATGTCTTGAGAAATATATGAGCCTGAGCTTTATTATATATATTTTTTTTTGCTTAAAATTTGTTATAATTGTATACCAAGGACTATAATTTGAAAGCGCTGAAATGTTTATGAATATCGAACAGTAAAAAAAGGTGTTTAAGAATACAATTTCAATATATTATAATAATATTGACATAATTAATACAAAATATATGTTAAGCAGCTGTTTACAGGGTATCTGCCCCGTCGTGTACCAGAGCACTCTTATTTGTTCTAGATGTTTTTTTCGGGGATTTTTCGTTTTCGCTCTGCGGCAAGTTCATTGCCGATTTAGGAACACAAACAGAGTCCATGAAATAAAAATTTATTTCAACTTTGTCAGTTTTTTTTTTTTGGCAAACTGACGTTTTGCATATTAAATAGCCAAGCAGCAAGAAAGAAAGGAGAGAGAGAGAGTGAGGAGTAAAGTTGGAGCGAGCGGGAAATAGTCGCGCTTTGAGAAAATGATAAGCTAAGCTAAACGTGCGATGTGGCACGTGCTGCAGCAAAACCTGACAAATTGGCAGTGCTTCCAACTGTGGGCGTGGCTCGCGTTGACGTATGTGACATGGGCGCCAAATTGAGTTAGCTGCACTGCACTGCATTTTAGCGAGCGGGCGGCAAGGGGGCCGGCGTACGGGCAGCCACTCTGAGCGCAAACTCAATTTGGCAATTTGGCTGTGTAGGAATTTTGCAGCCAAAATTAGTCGGTAGCATACGAAATGTTTTTGTTCAAATTTCATCGCTCTATAACAGCGTGTGGAGTGTGTGTGTGGCTCAATGTGCGAGTGAGTGTGTGTGTGTGTGGCAAATATAATTCCCGAGGCTCTATGAATATTTACAAATATCTACGGGGTTTTTTGTTGGCCAGCGAAATATCAGCTGAAAATACGGTGTGAAAATTGGTTAAGATTTATCATAACGACCAAATAGATGCACTACCTTAGAGTTTCTTTTGATGTAGATGTCGGTTAGCTTGATGATATCTACATAAAAGCAAACATTTTTAAAATCACTTTTAATACTCTGAAGTGGTTAAATTTTGGTTGGGCCCAATGTCTTATAAGCAATATGAGAAAAATACTCGTTTTATCAATAGTCGACTTCTTTTCGAAATAGTTGTAGTTGAAACATTGAAAAACCATGGCCCGAACCCTTTATTTGATTCGTTGATAACAAAACCATGTTGCACGAACACAGCCTAAAGGCAAGTTCGAACCGTGAACTATTTGGACTGATTCAAAACGTTAACAATTTACTAGTTCAAGTAGAGTTCAGAATAGGAGGCTTATGGGTTAAAGCGTTGGTTGGTGTTTTTGTAGGCTTTCCATTTTAATATTTCAATTTCCATATTCGTTCACATTCATCTTTGCTTGGAAGTCAACAGCTCAGTTAGAACTTCACATTCAGGCTTTATGTTTCCGTATGCCTTCTATTTTTGCAGGCTTCATCTCCAAATTAGTATGCTCTCTATCATAGCCAGGCTCATAACAATGCAGAGTGATTCTGCTGCTGCTGCTGTTGGCCGCGTTTTCCATTTCAGCGCAAACAAACAAAGGCATTTGGAAAATTTTCCCATTTTCATGGTGCACTTTTTTTTTGTTTTTTTGCTCTATGCTGCTGCTCGCCCATTGTTGCGTTTCGTTTTTAGTTTGTTTTTCATATTTGCACGGCGAAATGAAAAATCAACGCTCTAGCTGAGACACAAGCCAAGCAACCCCTTAGTGGTGGCCCTGCATAAATTCAGTGCAAGACACATTCAAATAAATTCAATAAAAACAAATAACACGCCGAGCGTCTAGTTTGAGTGTGGACTAAAGTAAATTTTATCAACTTTTAAATCAAATATTAAACTTTTACTTAGTTTTCTTTCTTTGACGCGTGTTTCACTCCAAAGTTTGTAATAAACTTTTTCTCAGTTTACTTTTTTATTTTCTCCCTTTTTTTTTTACTTTTTTTCTGCTACTTTGGTGCAAACTTTACATGCACTTTTTTTGTTGTGAGTAACCCCCTTTGCTACACGTACTGCAATTTTTTACCACTTTGGTAACGTTTTTCTAATGAGTGACGACGACAACGGAGCGAAGAGCTGGAAACGTAGTCAAATGTGGGCAAGAATCACACACAGGACTCTCAACCCGGCGCTCGGCCAACTCGTATGCTATCCGGGGTAGCAAAAAAAAAATGCAACTCTTGAAAAATCAGCGAAACGTAAAAGTGTTCAAAGTCAACTTTGACGGCGGCAGTTGGCAATGCTTTCGAAAAACGCCGGGCAAAATTAAAGAGTACAAACAAACGGCCTTTAAAACGAAGTTAGAAAGTTAGGGCTGGCAACTAGAAGTAGAAAGCGACATTGAATTTGAAATCGTTTTAAAAACAATCCTTAATGGCAAATCAGTAGTTCTTCAACTGGTTCAGGTAACAGTTTAAAGAACACTTTAAGAGTTAGAAAAGACATTTTTAGTATGAATTTTCTGGTGAGCCAGTTAACCAGTTCAATGTGCAGGTAAATATAATGCCTAACTAACTAAAGGTAGTCTATTATATCAATCTAAGGTATTTAAAAAGTAATTATCATGCGATTCAAAAAGTTCAACTGGCGAACTAGTTCTTAAGTGCTTTCTAAACATTACCACGTAATCTTTCTATAGCACTTCATGCTATATTTGACTTTTTAAACCATTTGCTTACAATTGTTTATCCTCCTTTTTAAGCTGCTGGCAAATCCGCTTGCTGCTATGGCAAAAGGCAATTTGTGCAAATTTCACAATGAATTTTACTACGGCACTAATTTGATTTTGCCTGGGCAACACCAGTGATCACCGCTCCCCCTCTCTCTCTTTCTCTCTCTCGACAACCATCTCCTTTGTCCTTAAGCAGCATGTAAAAGCTGCCAACCTAAGGTAAGAGCCAGGAGACCAGGCGGAAAACTCAAAAGCACACGCACACACACATGCGAACATTTTTCCAATCAAATATGTAAATAACACACGAGTAAAACGTAAAATCTTAAAAGGGAAATTAAATCAAAATAAGCTCCGGCTGCGTCTTATATAATTGGCCATCTTGGCCTGTCTGGGGATCTGTTTTCCAGTTTTGGTTCTCGTTTTGAGCTCTGTTCTCTTCGGTTGCTTCAGTTGGTTGCGTCAAATGCAGTCAAGGCCTTTTGTTGTCCAAATTTCTATTGTAAAGCCAATTGCCAACGGTTATTGTTTAAATAAATACATATACATATACTGTAAAAAACAACTAGGCTTAAACATGAGTAATTCCTAATGTATAAGAATTCTAGATCACAATTTTCACACAATTTTATTTTTTGTGATAACAAATAATTTTAAAATTGGACTTAAATTAATATTATGTGACTTTTCGTAAAAGTGGCTTAGTTAATTTATTTATTTAATTCTTTTACTACAACACAATTTATTTTGGTTTTCTAAACAGAATTAAAGCTTATTTTAATTTGTAATAAGCTTATTTAAATTACAACCTTATTTTTGGAATTATTTCGAGTTTTTAAACATCGAATTAGCTTTAAATTTATTGCAGTGTATTTCTGGTTATGTATATCTATTGTTGCAGTGATTGCCTTTTGTTGCTTTTGCTTGTCTTGGCTATTGAGTGCTTGGCTGCTTTTTCCATAAGCTGTTTGCAGTTATTAGCATTGCAGAAACAGAAACAGCAACAACAACAAGTCAATTATTATGTAATTAAAGTAAAACAATATCTCGATTAAATGCGCTCAAGTGCTTTGCACATACAATGCCATAGTTTTGTTATTTCAGCATAGTTGAATAATCCTGTGTCTGGCCATAGGATAGAAGAGCATTAAAATCTGTTAAGGGTTCTTCGCTTCAACTTGAATGCTGGTTAACAAACTAAAATGTATGCAAAGAGCTGTACAATTTAATTTGGGCACAAACAATGTCGATTAGAGCTAACATGTATGCTTGGATGAATATTTTAAATAAATATTCCAGGAAATATAAGCACTAAAATGGCTGGTAAATGTGAAGAAAATGGAAGTAAGGCTTGGAAATTTATAATTTATATATAAAATAAACTAATTTTTTTTTATCAATTACATTACACAAGTCCAGTTTTTAAAATAAAAACGTCAAAATAAAGGAATTTTGAATAGAAGGAAAGTAATGTAATAAATAAAAAATAAAATGCATATTGTTAATAGATTTTTTTCAATTTTAATTAAAATATATATTGGATATATATTCATTTAAAAAAAAAAGATATATACACATTTAAATACCGATAACATTTTATTGAAATATTAAAAAATTAAAAAAAAAGAAAGAAATTAAAAAACTTCCCTTCAAAGAATAAAAATAAATTTTAAATAGAATATTGCAGAATAAAAAAAATTAAATTAAATGAACATATTTTTAAACTTTTTAGACTGTTAAATTTAACTTAGTAAATATATAATATTTTTTATTCAGTTCAATATTTATCCAAGTTGGGATACTGTCAAGGAGTCTTCATATTAGGCCATTGAATCAGAAAATAGTGGCTAAATCTCTTCCTTAAATTTTACGGCTTACACTAATCTCCACTTGCACTTCTGCTTACACTTTCCATTACTTTTCAATTTGTTGTTGCTATCGGCAAAGGCATCTCCGCTTCTTCTTCATGTTTAGCTATTTAAACTACAGCCAATCTCAGCACAGCTTCAGTTCGTTTCAATTGGTACGAGGTTTTGGGGCGTTCGTCCACGGTATGCATAATATATCGCACAATAGATACCCGCCCTAACCCCGGCAGGACTATCGCCTGTCAGACATTTGCAATGTTCGATATGCGCTGCAGAAGCTGACGTTGGCTTTATCTAAAATGAAATCTGCTTAGGTAGCACAGGCTGGCGGCCAGCCAGGCAGTCAGCATATGCTGAGTTTACATGGAACTAACAATCCCCACACCACACCACCGGCCCAGCAACCATGCAACAGGGCACTGCGGCAGGTCCAGCTGGGCAGACAGCATGTGGCCCACATTGAAGTTCATTAATGCAACAGTTTCCTCAGCTATTTTTACACAACGTCTCCACCTTGGAATTTGTATATGCTGTACTCTATGAAAATGGTTAAAAAAGGGTATATAGCAGCTGTGTAAATGTAAGCTGGAGAAGATATTCTCTAGAATGAACGTGCAACTTAAAGACTCTATAATCGATAACTATCGATATATAACCTTGGATGTATATATCGCTTATTCTGTAGCTTAAATTAGTTATTTTCGAGCCACTGACGAATATGGGGACTTCAGTCTGAAATCGATAAATATCGATACATGCCCTTGCTTGTATTTATAGCTTGAATCTTAGATTGTAAACGCAATCGCAAAACATGGCATTTTCGAGACTATAATGAATATATATGTGTGTCTATCTGTCTGAACTCTATTTTCCTAAATCAATAAATATATATACATTGTCTTGGTGTCATTTTAAGCTTGACCCCTGTGTTAAAAATGAGAGATAGAGTATTTTTTTTTTCGCCTCTAGGGAATATATATGTCCTGTCTGAACGTATCAAATTCTGAGACTTTGATACTTAATATTCTTAAGCAATATCTTCTCAAAATGGATTATTATCGATATATGTCCTAGATTGTTATTCTCAACTCTACTCGCATATTATAAATGTTATGGACTCTGTATGCCCTTTAATCTTTTACACAAACTTCAAATGTTTTAATATATAGAAACCTCTCACCGCTTATCCTTAATGTTTCTTACAGGGTATCTTCCAGTGCATCATACTCGTCTTGAGTACGCTTCTTTGTTATCTCTTGCCGTTTTTAATTGTGCAAACAATAATTACAGAGTATTTTTTATGGCCACATTAAAGTTTACTGTTCCACGGGCATTGTTACAAGTGGAACGAAGCTTTTGCCTGTTTACATTTCAATTTGGGCTAAATTTAGTCGATTTCTGCTTCCACTTGGACTACGACTGGCACAAGCTGCCACAGAAAAACGCTGTGTTGCAACTGTGCGGGCAACCAAAGAAAAAAAAGAAGAGAAGTTTCCTAACCACAAATCAGGCGGTAAAAAGTTTTGGGGCGGCCTTTTTGCACGTGCTGCGCCCATAAATCCCGCGCACAATTAAGTTGCTGTAGCCGAGCGGGAGGAAGGGTGCTCGGGGTCAAAATGGTAGGCAGCCAATCAATGGCGGTGCCGCAAGTTGCATAAATTAACCGTTGCACGTGAGCAGCAGCCGCCACACACAGAAAAGTCGCCAATAAAAACTTTCGAGTACAGTTGCCACATTAAAGTTTAGTTTCCATTTCCGTTTCCGTTGCAATTTTTCAATTACAAAATTTACCACTTAAACCTGTGTCAAAAAGTTGCCAAAATATTTATTGTTTTTGTTGCTGCCTTTGTTATTGTTGTTCTGGTTCTCGTTGTTGTTGTTGTTGCTGTGGTGGCCATTACAAAGTTTGTTAATCATACGCAACGTATGCTCCAAATAAAACGAAACAAGAACCAAACAAATATTCGCAGCCAACCGAGACGAAAACATCGCAGGAAAACAAAACGATGTTCGCTCTATTCGTTTGTTTTTTCTTTTGTGGGCTACATTAATGCGAGCATATGTGTTATAGGAAACGATTAGAGTAAAATAGAACAAATATTTTAGTCTAAATATCTAAAATCTATTGCTTGCAATTTCTGTCTAACTGTTTATAAACAAATATATATTTTTAAATTTTACTATAATTGTATTTTTATAATCCGAACTCAATGTGGGCTTAAAGGACTTGTCTTGCTAGGATAAAATACGTTTAAATATATATTATGGATTTCTAAAAGATATTTATGCCCCTGCAAGCAACAAAATGTAAATTTAATTTAAAAATCAACTCCAACTGATACTCTAGGTTAAGTTTTTTTTTAAGTTATGTCTGCGCTACAATTTGTGAACTAAATAACTTTTAAGAATCTGTCATCGCCTTATGTCAATACTGCTAGAAGCTGATAAGTAGAAAGTGCTCTATTTGAAAACTATCTACTTAATTTAGAAGCTCATATTAGGCTTATAATATATTCGTATGAAAATATTATTTTCGAGAATATTTTTATACCCTGAACCCAATAAAATGAGTAAAAAGGGTATATTTTATAAATGCAAATGTATTTCACAAGCAGAAGGAAGCATCTCCGACCCCTTAAAGTATATATATTCTTGATCAGAATTAATAGCCGAACTAGCTATGTTCGTCTGTCTTTCCGTCCGTCAGTCCGTGTACGCTCGAGAATCCATTCAAGTAGTTCAACCCCTCAAAAGAAGGTTTTTTCCTTAAAGCTCGTAGTATCGATGCTGTGTTCATATTAATGCGATGCATTCATCGCTTTTTTCTATATATATATTTCTATATTTATTACGATTATACAGTATTAATTTGAAACATATACTCAATATAACCTCTATTTTAATAAAATCTTATTTTTTATATGTAAGTATTTTACAAAGATATCTTTTCATCGGCTTAGCTTTCGATAGTCGCGCTGCTTACAACAATATTTATCGATAGCAGCGTATCTGTTGCTTAACACTGCAAAGAATAACAAATTTTCCACTAATTCTGTCAGTTGTTGTTGTTGTAGAAGTTGTTTTTGTTGTTGTTAATGTTTTCGTTTTTCACTGCCTCGCTGCGCTTTCGTCAAAGTTTCGCAAAGCTTTCTAATTACAAATGTAAATCCCCACACGAAACATGTGTGTGAGTATGTGTGAGTGTGTGTGTGTGAGTGTCTCTATGTAACTGGGAGTTAGTTAAAGCTTATGGCGAAAGTCCCGGCCAGTCTGCGATAATTGTCAATGCTGGGAATGAGTCGCGGGAAGACCAAAGGACCCAGAGCTGGGTATTAGCTGCAGATAACAAGCTAGGAACATGATTGATGCTGTTGCTCTTGTTGTTGTTTTGAGCATTGCGGAAGTGCATTACACTAAGCTGCACAAGTTTGGGGCAAGCAACGAAAACGCAAAACTCGCACGAATGTGTTGAAATGAATTTCTATTTTCGGTTCGCCAGAGTCTTGCCAAGATTCACGCACTTAATTAGATGCGTATGCAGCATCGAATTGGAAGATCCACCTCTAATTGCAGCTGCCTGAAAAACTGACGAGCTGACTGACGGACAGGCGGACAGACGGACAGACGGACGGGCGGACAAGTCAGGCGAACCTGGCGCAGACTTCAAACGCGCCACGCGCCGCAGCCCGCAGTCGACCTCATTTTGGCTTTGCCGCAAGATGTGCCGCTAAATTTAGACAGACCCAAGTTTTTTACAACTTACATATCTGGCCATATATATGTACATATATACATATATATATATATATATATATATATATATATATATATAGAGTGTGTATACACTTGCCGCGCTGTGCACAGGTTGACCCGCGGCCGACATTTTGTTTTCAGATTTATGGCTAGCATTTGGGGCACAGCGGCTGAAGGCCAACGAGAGAGTTCAATGCAATTTATCATTGAGAGGGGCTTATCGCGTCCCATAAAAATCCCAATGCGCAAGCGCTAGGGTTGCCAGATCGCAAAAGTGTTTAAATTTTTAATTCAAATTGGAACTAAAAGACTTTTTGATCGAAGTGTCAAAATATTTTCATTAACAAGTGAAAATGTATTCCAATATTTGCTGATCAATATTAAAATAAGAAATCAATTTTCTATATATACACTGATGTGTTGATCAATATGTATTCCAATATTGGCTGATCAATATTAATATAAGAAATCAATCATCTATATATACACTGATGTATTGATTATATGTATATATACTGATGTATTGATTACATAGGCCAATCCAGAAGATATAAACGGCTTAATTTGTCATAATATTCTCTTTGAGGTTAATAATTTTTTTTATTTTTAATTTAAGTTTTTCATTCGAATAATATGTTTTTGTTTTCACACTTTTGCAAATTCACACCACGTAAAGTTTGCAAGGTTAAAATGTTGGTTAGATTGTCTTAAACTAAAGAAAACATTAATTTTACATAAAAAAATAATAATATAATATCAAATAATATAATTAATAATCATTAATTACTAATTAATAAATTTGTGCTCTGACGATTTTAAGTAATCCACCATTAAGGTGTTCGAAAAATAGACAAATATTCGACAAATGCCCAGACTAAGCAGGGTAATAATTGCCATTACTGCATATACAATACGTAGTCTATTGCCTGGACAAAGCCGGGCGATAATTGCCATTATAGTATATAGAAAACACGATCTATAAATCAAATAATGTTCTTAAATAGATTATACATCGTATCTAAGAGTATTTTATGTTCGACTTTCGACATATTTCTGACAACTTTTGTCGTGTTTTATTTTACTTTTGGCGCTGAACAACTTCGTGATCCTCATGTCAACCAAGTATTGAATACAAAAACAAAAAAATAAACATAGTTATGATGATCTCGATGATTATGTTTGCTGTTTGTTTATTTTTAAATTGTATTTATTTACTTTTTTATTTTTCTGACTGCTGCGTTGATCTTCCAACTCGATTTATGCTCGCCATAAATCATATTCATAAAGAATAACTGCAAACAAGAAAAAAAAGGCAAAAACTTGGCCTACTTTCGACTCTCGATTGGGCTGTTTCCTTCTTTTGTCTCATTTTGTAATTGCTGCACGTTTTTGCAATTAAAATTTATATGAAATTATTGAACTCGCCAATTTTTGAATGAATGAATATTTATGCGGGGTTTTATTGATTGCCAGCCGGCTGTCAAGTCTTCACTCAGTCAATTTACGAGCCAAAAAAATGAATGAAAGAAAGGAGGCAACTGAGAGAAATGATCTGCGGAGGCGGCTGCTGCCGGCCTCTGCCTCTGCCTCAGTCTCAGTCTCTGTCTGATGACTTATTGAAAATTCCATTTAAAAATTGTTTACTCATTGCGCCCAGAACGACGCAGCAGACACAATCACAAAAACACGCACACACGCAACACACACCCATAAAATTGTGCGATCAACTGTCAAGAAAATAAAAATCAAAATTGAACAGTCAAAATTGTGTTTATGTCTGGGACAACAGCAGAAGCAGAAGCAGCAGCAGAAGCAACAAGCAAAACAAAAAAGAAATAAAGCGAACGAGAAGAATAATTAGGCGGGAACAGATCATCCGCACAATTTCTTGTTTCTAGCAACATTTGTTTTCGTCAGCAACTTACGCTATGCAACATGAGGCTAGCAACATGCGGTGCTGAGCTACATGTGCTGGCCATTTATAAGCCAAAAAAATGCTAGAAAAAAGCAGTCACGAGATTTTTAACTTTTTTAAATGTAGAGTCAGTTAAATGTAAACTAGTAAGTTTGAAAAAACAAACAAAAATGTATACATTATTTTAATTCTCTATTTCCAAGGAGAAGAGATATTTCTCATATTTAAGGAAATTATGTATTATAAATTCTGCTAAGGTCTGATTTTGCAGACTCCGATTTATAAACTGTCTGCAACAAATATCATCAGGTGCTTCTTATTAAAAAGCTGTTTCTAGAGCAACAAAAAATCCACCAAACATTTAGCAACATAAAGATGTTGCTAAGCATTTGCACTGGAGCAGCAGCAGCAAGGCAAACCTGTTTGCTAGCAACACACCCCCGCCAACAGCTGGTCGAACAACAACAGCAACAACAAAAAGAGCAACAACAACAACGCAACGTTTGTGCACGATCGAACATGATCGTCGCCAATCGGCGATCAACATTTCTGACGCTTACGACGATCATTCACGATCAGCTCAGTCGGCAACCAACTGTTGCCACTGTCGGTTGATATCGGGGGAAATTGCGCGCGTTTTCTGCGCGACTTTCTGTTTAACGCGTCTGCGCAACGTAGCGAGCGGTCTTAACGTATTATATCGAACAACAGCTGAAAACATTTGGCCAAAAAACTGATGGCTAATTAAAAGCAGCTGATGGCAAATATATGATGTGATTGTGTGTTAAAAATATTTAAAAATTCCGTGCAAATTGTTCAATTAAAGGCAACATACAAACTGAAGAATTGCCTTCAGCTGATGCCATGCTAATTTCTAGATGAAGAAAATATACATATGCGCATATATCAAATTTTTGTTGTACTTAATTGTGCGCGTTGATTGCTTTAAATGCTGCTGATTTCATCGGGCATTATATCAATTAAAGAAATTGTACAAAAAGTGAGCGCGTTTTAAGTCGCCTTGCGCCAATTGGAGTTTTATTTTTTTTCGTGTTTAGCCACTTTAGCCGCGCCACATGCAGGTCAAGTAGCCCGTCTTGGCCATCAAAACAAATAAAACGGAAAAAATACAATACTTGGATAGAGGTAAATGAAAATGTTGGTGGCCATCGCAAGATGTTTATCAAATTTCCCTAAAAATAAAATGCCAGAAATTAACATCAAATCAACATAAACAATGCCGAGTCATAAAATAGAAGTCAACACGCATGCCACGAAAATTAGACCCTCAATGCGGCAGCGAGTCGCGGCTAATTATCATGACACCAACTGTCAAACTGACAGCCAGGCAGGCACACCATGCCACGCCCTCTCATCTTCATTTTGGCTACCTACGCGTGACACCCTGTCTGTGTGTTTGTGTCCTGTTTCATGACTTTCACTGCTGCCCTGCCCCGGATTCGTATTCGTCCACTGGCCCCTTGTAGACCTTTTGCCTTTGCCTCGCCTTTTGTTGTACGCAACACACAATTCACCTACAATGCATAACTTGGCCTTTTGTGGCAGGCGTGTGCGGCAAAAATGAAGTACGTGCCCATATTCCAGTTAAAATCGAGACACAGCTGTGCAGCGTGCAGCGGCGTCGCTTAGGGGGCAGTTAGATTTGAGTTAGGTGACAATTTGAAATAATCTCCATCAATTAGTCCAACATAAAAGGACTCATGCCTGACAGCTGAGTAGATTTCTCCAACTGCGTTCCCCTCTCTCACCGAAATACGCACCTGTCGTCCTGTCGACAATATTTAGGGCGTATTAAAGGTTAATTTGACGTTTTATATAAATTTCCCACCTTATGTTGAACCCTTTGAGTTAAGAATTGTTTTTGTACATCTCGACAGAGCAATTTCTGCTTTAAAACATTTATGCTGTCTTTCACACTTTCCTAAACATGACCCCCTTTGAAAATTTTGACTACGCCACTGACTTTCTTTCATATTTCTCCCGTCTTTGTACCTTGCGTTCCATTGTGCGCAACATTTTACCTAGTTTATGGTCGTTTTATTATTGTTAGCCCTGTAGAATGGACCAACATGTGATATAAGCCATAAAATGGTTCATTCTAAATACAAAATTACATAATTATGTTTATTATTACAAACAATATTATTATTATTGCTGTTGCTGTTGCTGATGACCTTATTATGAGCGCCTGTTGTGGCATTGTTATCAACGCCTTGTCAAATTTTAATAAACTGGCCAACGCTGTGTGTGGTTTTAGCCACATTCGCAACTGGCCGGTAGCTAGCCGAACGACGGCTGAGAGTTCATAGGTTCCCGGAGGGCGCCACCCGCTGAGCATTGAACCCGGCCATCAGTCAGTTGGTTAAAGCCAGCGTTAAGGCCAGCTGCAAAAGTCGGCTAATGAGCTTTTATTTATCAATGACAGCGAGTCGAGATGAAGATTCATCATCAGCCACAATGGCCCGGCTAAGCTCAGCTCCGGCAAATTGAGCGTCAAATGGAGCTTGACTTCGACTGTCAAAGAGCTTAGCTGTTTATTAATTTAACGAGTGGACAGGCGGGCGGGCGGCCAGTCACCAAGAGACACATTAAATTTAATTTCTGGCTAATTCAAACAAAGCCAAACGCCGCGCACGATTCTCACCAAGCTTTGGTCGGAGCCGGAGCCGGAGCTGGAGGACTGACTCGAGCTGCCGGTGTGCAGCAGCGGCAGCAGCAGCTGTCAGCTGTTGGCCAGACAGAATTGGGCTTTTTTGTCTAGCCAGATAAACGTTGATATGGCCAACAGGCAACAGCCAACGGCAAGCGGCAAACGGCTGTTGCAACGGTTTTTGGACTTTGGCCTCGAGCCGTGTTGCCGCCTGCTGCACATTGAGCTGCCACTGTGGATGATGAGTCACGATTTCGAGTGCGCTCATCTGACTGTGTGTGTGGCGTGTGTGTGTGTGTGTATGGTGTGTGGTGTGTGTGGCATGTCAGCGCTGAGTAAGGTTGTTGCTTCAAATGAAAATGAAAAGAAATGCACAGATGTGACCGAGAAAACTTGCAACTGAATGAGAATGCCTCAGCTGAATGCATATACATATGTCTATATCTTTTTATATATCTTTATAATATATTTTTACAACCCAAAGCGGAACTATGAAACTTAAAATCCAAGCTGAACTGCATCTATTTTTGCGTATTGCTATATTTTGCGTATTTGTTCTACACTCTTTATTAACTTCAAATTTTCCCAACTGCCTTGACTATCTTTGGTCTAATGTTTAACTAATTATAACGTCTTCTTTATAACCTTACCTTTCCTACAATCCAAAATCTCTCATTTTTTTAGCTGTACCTTAAACATTTATAAAAATTGTAATCTTCAATATTTTGATAATAACTAATGGTTTATCTTCATAATATCTTAGATTTTCTATAACTAGAATTTTTGAAATTTTCAATCTTCAATATTTTTATAATATCTAATATGTATTATGTTAATATCTAAAGATTTCTACAATCCATTTATTTTCTATATTATCATAATATTTTTGATTTTCTTTGACTGGAATTGTTCAACTTTTCAACTTTTAACATTTTGGTTATTCATCCTTCTATTTTCTCTATCTTCATATATTTGGCTTTCTTTAACTGAAAATTGAAGATTCTCTTAACTTTGGCTATATGCAAACTTAAAAATTCCAAACAGACATACATAATACTTATTAGACCTAACATTAATTATATATGCAACTGCCAAGCAAATTGAGTCCATGAGAAAGCGTTTGTCTAGATTATTCTATACCAAATAATTGCATTCTACCTTGTCTGCGTCCAGACTGAACCATTACGAATTCACTTTTTCGCCTTTTCGCCACACTTCAGACATTAAGAAGACCAGTTAAAGACCCCACAAATTCAGGTTTGCAAGTTTCAGCTTCTTTAGACCCGGCCATAAGCCCGCCCGTTAATCAGGCAGGCGCATTTTGTCAGTTTAGGCCGCAACATTAATGCCAAAGGCAAAAGTCGGTCAAGCTTTCTGCATGGCTTTCGAATCGATTTGTGCACGACAAATGGCAACGGCATTTGTCTCTGGTCTCTGTCTGCCTCATTCCCCCCCACCCCCTCACTCACCTTGTCGTTGTCTCCTAACTGTGTCTGTCCCTCTAACAACTTCCGCAACACATTTGTCCAATTTGCAAACACACATTTTCAATGCTCAATTGGGCCCAATTATTTTTGGCATGTGCGCAAAAGGTGTGGAAAGTGTTGCCAATGCCATAAATTGTCTTGCCAATTAGTAGGGTTGCCGCTCGTCGACTCAATTAGCAGAGCGTTGTTTAGCTTATGAAAAGCCAGAGAAAAAACAACATTAACAATGTGTACACAGCAAATGTAGTTTAATTAGAACTTAATTTGCGCCTAGAATTCCCAAACTGTTCAAGCGTAAGCTGAGTAAACCAGCTCGAGGGGTAAACAGTAAAAGGAGTAAAGGGGGTCATTTTAAGATAAATTTACATTAATTTTTGTTGGCTTTTGATGTTTAATATATATATACTTATACTAAAAATATATTTACTTTATTAATTGTTTATTACAAAAAGTTGAAAGCCATTATTTTTATTAAATTCTTTTTTAATATAACTTGTATTTGCCTCCTTTTTAATGTATGGAATTTGTAGTTGGCTTTTGAGCATTAAGCAATAATCCATCCTCCATGTTCACATGAGTTCTTTGTGGTCTAATATGTGTACCATCCAATAATTTAATTCGCGAATTCAGCTGCGTTCGATCTCGCAAATTAAGCTTGTGTCTTAAATATTCTTGAATAATATGTTCTAGTCATATTCTTAAAAACCCTTACCAACAATTCTCATTCCGAGTAGCTGTTAAGCTGTTAGGCTTTGCTTTTGTCTCCGCAATAGCTGTCCTACATATATATTGCCACCCTATCAGTTTTCTCAGGAACTGTCTGGAATATATCTCATAATTAAGTGGCCCGAAAGGGCGGCAGCTCTTTGTCCTTGTTCGGCTCATAAATCCAACTGTCCTGCTGACTGTAAATTCGCAAAATGTAAACGCCAATGGCACGCGCTCTTAGCTCTGAGCTCGACCGCATTAAATACAAATAAATTCATCACAAAATTCAGCTGAGAGTTCTGTGAACTCGCCGGCGAAATGTTTAACCGGTTTTGCCCGGCTGTCCGGCTGAGTCGTGGACTCGTGCATCGTCCAGCTTTGGACTCTGTTGTGGGCTGCATTCAAGGTCAGTTTATATTTACGGTTTGTGCTATTTGTTGGGCCGTGGTTAAGGCTTAAGCTTTGTTTACGATGCGCCGCTCTGTGCTGCTAATTGTGGCGCATCAATAAGGCGTCAAAGGAGCTGCCACCCGCTAGAGCCCACACACCGAGCCGAGTCCCGCCGAGCTGAGTCCAAAAACCACATAAAGAACGGAAATGGGCGCTACAAATTAGCGCGACGTTACGCAAAACCCAGAAACGAATCGCTGTCCAGCCCTCCTCTGCTGCAGTGTGTGAAGCATATTTTTGTGTGTGCGGTTTTTGTGTGTGTGTGTGTGTGGTGTGTGTGTATGGCGAACATTTCTTACCAAAGTAAACAAATTATTTGATTTCATTTGTTTGCCGCCTGCGGTTTGCGGCTTTTTGGCGGCAAACTTCAGTCAAAAGTTTTTTCTCGTTATTTTTTTTTTGGAGGGCGGCCCGCTGGCCATTTGAGAATTTGCGCTAGATTCACGGGCGAATTTTATTATAATTGTAGGGCAGTTATAGCTTATTGTGAATGTTGTGTAGGCAGCACAACTAACTGGCCATCAAAATACGTTTAAGAAAAAGAGGAAAGCTGCGGTAGCTATGCGAATTTGTAGGCGGTTCGCTGTAGGGGTTCTTAGGAAGAAGCAGCAGAGGCCAAAGGTAGCTGTTTTGTAAAGGTTTGAGTGTGATTCTGCGGAGTATGGCCATATATCATAGGGAATCAGATGTGTTTCATATGATAAAAGCACACCTAAATTTATTAATAATTCTTTAAATGGGATTGCGGCTAAATTGACTACAGGAACAACTTTGCAGAGAATAAATCTGAAGAGGAATAAATGGGAGCGAAATATCTAATGAACAGATTTGTTTTAAATATTGCTCTACTTCATAACGAGATGTTCGTTTAATATATTTAGTTTGTTTTGCTGTTTTAATATATTTCAAAATTCATTTTTATTGCTCATTTCATCTCTATATATAAAACTGTTTGACTGACTGAATGAGTGATTGATTGATTGGTGATCAACGCGCAGCCCAAACCATAAGAGCTAGGAAGCTAAAATTTTCAATGAATATTTACCTTGAATGAGGTGCACGCCTTTTGCAGAATCCAAGCTTCCATACTTAAATGGGCTATTCGAAGATTTTTTGGGCGATGTTTTAGGTTTTGTCCGATGTGCCCCAAACTTAATTTTTAAGCCTTACATAAAAACTTTGTCAAAGAATTGGTGTGTGATGTTTCGGGAAATATGATGGAATCCATTCTAATAATTTATTTGTAATCGGCAACTCTTGGGACGAAATTTATTTAAAATTTTAATGAATTACCCAACATGAATACCCGAGTTTTGAACTTGCTTATTAGAACTGCAGCTTTCATCTTTAATCCAAGGCATCCTTAGATCTTCGAATGGGTACATAGCCAACAAAAATAGTGTACTCTAGACAGGCACTGCCTGGTAATTAGTCAGCTGTCATATGTACATATATATATGTGCATATTTTTACCAGGAATTGCAAATGCCTTGAAAAGCCCACATAGATCGTAGAGCAAAACAAAAAAATCTACAATTTATGCTTAGGTGGGCGTTGCATTTTGTCAAATGCAGAATATTTTTTTTTTTTTTGCTGATTTTTGTGCAACGCAAGCGAAAAGTGAGACGCACAGCTGCCGGGCTGCATGTGGGTGGCTGCAGCCGCCGGGGGCTGTCTGCGTCATCGTCATTATCATAAACTCTTCATCTTGATCATTGAGATTTATGTTTGTGTTTATGTTATGTTGGTTGACATTTCCGCTGGGCGCGCGCGCGCTGCTCTTCAATCAAAAAGACGAGCGCAAAAAATATGTACGTCACGTACCCAAAAAAATTAAAATAAAAAAAAAAACAATAATATGAATAATATGAATAATATAAAAGAGCGCGCAAAAACTCTGCAAAAAAGTGCAGCCGGACAATGCGCACCAAAGTGCCAGACAATAAAAAAGCAAGCCAAAGCGATAAAAGATAAGGCACGTTGCGCAGATTGCAGCTGTGGCAACGCCTGTCTTCCCCATGCCACCACCAACCCGCCTGTCAATGCCATTTAATGAATGAGCGACTCGCGCTGAATGACCATTGAGCAATCAGCAAAGCAACAAACACAGCATTTAACATTAACTTTAACATTAATGTTAGCCGAGAGCGAGAGCGCGCACAAAGCAGAAGCCAAGAGAGCAATCAGCACTCCAGCTGATTGAGTGGACGGCCAACTGAGCATCATTGTTGAGAGTTTAGCCAGAGTTGAGAGCTGTTTGCAATCGTTTAGACGAGAGCTCAAGAAACTCAGGATATATTCAACATTCATCTTAAGACCAGAATGAATGAGATTGAACAGTAAAAGTTGTTTAGTGCCGAGTGCTTTAGATAAGCCAACAATTGCTGCTAATATGGGAAGTATAAAAGTGGTTAAGAAGAAGCGGAGCAAAAGGATGAGAAGGAAGGAAATTGAATTGAGAAGCTCTGGTGAAGCATTAAAGAACCTGTTTCTCAGCATAACACTAATAAACTAAGTTGAGATTTATTTATAAATAGGAAGATCTTATGAGAGATTGTTTGGTAAATAGTTTATAAAAGGCATAAAAGTATGGAACAGAACAGAAAAAGAAGGAAAGAAAATTATAATAGCATACAAATAAAAATGTAATATATTAGGTATATAAAAGCTAATAAAATAGTTAAAAGCAATTCATAAATTCGGGCTAAAATTATATATCATTTTATTTGAATCAAGCATAAGGATTAATTAATTTTTGGCAAGCACTTGATACATTTTGTTCTCTTTATTTAAAAGAAGAATTGTGCACGTAAAAAGGAAATAATCAACCTCAACTATATGAACAGAATCCCTAGATAAAATATGCTTATAAATAGTTCGCATAGATAAAAAAAAAATTATAAATATTTCTTGAATAATCTAAAACTTCCAATCTAGTATTATTATAAACAATCTAACCTAACTTTATCACCACAATTACTAAATAAAATATTCTTAAGCCATGCTTCACGTGGATAAAACAAAGTAGTACAGATATTTCCCGAACAATCTGAAACTTTCGATCTGGTGTTATTATCTTTGTAACCGAAGCACATCGCAGGCATTGCGAATGCAATTCTTTACACCTTTAACATGCTCAATGGATTAATCTTTCACACCATATGTCTTTCTGCACCCGCAAACTCTCTGATAAATATACCTCATTTGGTTTGGCAACACGTAAGATCGCATTAAAATGAATGGCGCATAATCAAAATGTTGATTGAACACATTTAACATGAGAATTGGCCACATTGTATTGTGGCTTGGGCATATGGGAATGTGGCCAATTCGCATGAAATGAACAAGGAAGAAAGTCGTTGGGCGCATGCGTGCGATTCCCAGTTGTGCTTGCCAAGAAAAATACAATCCAAGCCCAATAACCAATGCCCCATGCCCAATGCCCAATACCAATGCAACGATCCGCTCTGTGGGCAGTCACGCATTTGAGGTTCATAAATCTTGCTGGCGAGGCGTTGAAAAATTGTATGAGAAATGGCAACAGTTGCGGCTGCGCCTCAGTTTGTGGCAACAACTGAGAGACTCCTGACTGTACAGACATGCTGGGTTGGGTCTTGGTTAAAAGCCAAGTCAGGCGCCCCAGCTTGTCATGGCTATTGTTATGGCACAGGTTTAGTTTATTTTGCTTCTTCTTATTGACTTTTTAGCATGGTTACAGGCCAGGCACTTATGACTTCATTAGCAGCCAGCACGTCTTCAGCCTCGCGACTCTATGCAATTAGCCATGCTTCATTGCCGACAAATCAGTTGCTGCTGCTGTTGTTGTCATGCTTATTGGGGGTAGCCCCTCGTCCCGCTGATATGTAGTGCAGTTAGAAACATTCATTAAGATTGACAGGAAATCATAAAATATAATTTGAGGCCTTGTACTCTGATTGACTTGTGATTTTTAGCTAATTGAGACGCGCTTCTGAGTACTACAGTTAAAATGTGGTACGTAACATGTTTGTGAGTAAAGTGTGTATATTCGACAAGTCTAGCTACAGTCTACACTCTGATCTATACATATATATGATATACTGCAAGAAGTAAATAAGCTTAAAAGATAAAACATGTGTCGTAAAAAATATTTCAAGAAACTTGAGAACAAGTTGAGCGTTTGTTAAGCTCACAAATTGAAATCGATATGTTACAGCTCATAAAATACTTTAAATTGAATTAAAGCGAAAAATACGTTGTTTAAATGTCAACAACATATTATTGGTTTTCATAGAATTAAAATTAAAATTTTAAAGGCCAAACACAGCATTTAAAAACTCATCAAAAGGCCCGAAATAATGTTATCGATAACTTAAAATATCCAATTTTGTAATTGGAAATAGTGTTCACATAAATAAAATTTGCATATTAATTGATATCAATTAATTTGAACATAAAATACTAAAATTAATTAATAATTTATCGATAAACAAAAAAAAAATAATATCGATAAACCTTAAATATTTCAAAACTTTGCGACTGAAGCTAAATACTTTGTTATTTATAATATTCATCTGCTAAAATACTAACACCAAATACTTTTTCATTAAAAACGTTGTTGACATTTTTCATACTCACAAACAGATACAAAATTGTGCTATCGATAAACACAAAAAATATATAGAAAGGTGTTTGAACATCTTTTAACAGCTCGTTAGATGAAACACAATACTGTGGCTTGTAACTCATAATTAAGGTGAAAATTATGATATCGATAGCACTCAACAGCTGAAATAATATAATATTTTATAGAAATTACCGCATTGAACTATAATTTCACCGCAAGCCACTCATCGAAACACAAACAGGCTTGTTTGTTCTGCAATTCTGTGCGCAGTCCGGCAACTCTGGCATATTTTACAGTTAAAGTGCATTTATTTTAATGAAAATTAGTTGACTGCATTAACTCGTATCCAGAACTCGAAGACTCCGCAATAAATTCTAATTAAATTTACATGCAGTTTTCACCATTTCCATTTTCCTCAGCCCATAGTTTCCACTCTTATGTTTAGCAAATATTTGTCAGTTGGCAAGTTGACAGCACCAAAAACCGCAAAACATGTGTGTGTGTGTGTGGGCGAGGGGAGGCAGAGGAAAGGGCGTGGCAGAGGCAAGGCGGGGCAGCTAAGGCTTCAACCAGTTTCGAGCGAGATTTGTCTGCCAATGTCTGCTTGAGGACTTCTCCTGCTCCAACTCCAACTACATGTTGTTAATATTGACATGACAAATAAATTGGCCTACTGGCTGGCTGGCAAAGGGTGATGGGCGGCGGGGCGACGGAGCCTGACAGTTGGTTAGGAAGCTACTGCGGATTGGCTGCCAGGCAAACAAACCTCAAAATAGTTTGGCAAAATTATGCATTAATGGCAGCAGTGGGCCGTACGAGGAGACGGTGCACTGTGTAGCTGCAGTTGGATACGTGCAAATAATGCAGTTAAATTGTTGTTGGCCTGGCCAACAGCAACAAATACAGCAGCAACAACAACAACGGCCAATTTTGCAGAGAAACGGCAAACTATGCAAAATTTTGCACACGAATGTCGATGATTACGTTGACGACAGGTGCCAAAGGGCATCTGGCATATCAGAGCGCATCTAACGGCACACACATGTGTGTGTGTGCGTACATGTGTGTGCCTAGAGTCGACTACTGTTGCCTGGGACAATTGTTAATTGCATTTGCTAGTTGTCAACATGACCAGAGAAACGTGTAGAACATTTTTTATGAGAACTCCCCACCCAGGCCAAATGGGAGCAGCTTAGAGCGGGTTGAGGTTTCGGTTGGGGTTTTGGGTCTGGCACATTAGCCATGTGCACACACGTCACAGATTGCTGCAGCAATTCGAAAGTAGTACAAATCAGAAATTTGCACACATTTTGTTTAATTTTTTTTTCTGTCTCTCTTTGTGCTCGACGACACGACTGACAGAAATTTCTCAATTTGTGCAAAGTTGTCCGTGACAGCTGCTGTGTCCTTCACTCTGTACATCAGTTTGTCATGCACTCCATCACAGAAACAACAACAGCAACAACAACTGCAACTTGGTACATCACTCAATTTGTAGGCTTGTCTCTCCGATCTGGTAGCAAGACAACAACAAAAAAAAGAATTGTCAAATACGTTGCTATAACAAGCAGCAACTGAGCCAAACAATCACAGTGAAGCTGCAATGCTCTAAAAAAAATGGTCAATTGTCAGTTTTTTTTAATTCATATAACATTTCTTATGTTTAAAATATGGGAAGTTTTTGTTCTTTTTTTTTTTTTTTTTTTTTGGTTTGAGGACGGCTTGGACGGCGCGAGGCAGTCCTATATGTAGTCAGTTGTGTGTGTTGTGTTGTGTGTATCTGTAATTGTAATGTGATAATTATTAAATGCTTATTCCTGCTTCATTTATGAATTTTGTTAGTTCTCTTAAATATAATTGTTCTTTTTTTATTAAGATATCTTTTGTTGTATTGGCTCTAGTGAAGATTTTATATTTCCTTCTTAGTGTGTTAAATTTCTGGCATTGGAAAATTAAATGATCTGCACTTTCTATTTCATTACATGTTTCACATATGTCCGTATCAACTTTGTTGATTTTGTGAAGGTACTTTTTGTCATATGTTTGACCAGTGAAGAGACGGTATTTAAGCTTTTTATTAGATGCTGTCCATTTAATCTTTTTGTACCATGGGTTCTCTGTTAGGATTGGAAAGTAATTAAAGAATGTGGTGCCTTTGGTTCTGCATTGTTCTTTATAGAGGTTATTCCATTTCTGCCATATGCGTTTTTTCGCTGCTCTAAAGGCATCACCTACGCTATAGCTTATATTGGGAGGGATGCCCTCTGTACATGCCTTTCTGGCCAGTTCATCTGCTTTTTCATTTATTTTTATTCTTTTGTGACCCGGGATCCATATAATTTCAGCTTTTTCTAATCATGTCCAACACAAACAGTGTTGCCAACCATCGAGAAATTAAATGTATTCATGGCCAAAATAAGCCATAATAAGCTCGATAAAAAAGTGTCTCTGAACATAAATGTATGTATAAATGTTCTGTATTTACATTGAATTATGACATATTTTTGTAACAAATTTATTTCCATCTACATTCGTATATATCAGGCAAACATTGACTGCTATCGATATATATCGATAGACATATCGTTTAGACGTCAATTTTGATCGAAAAAACGTCATCCTGCTGTTAGTAAAAATTAGATCATCCCTTACACATAAAACTTTAGCTTTGTGCATTTGATAAAGCGTGGACTCTATATATACTCTACCTGACATGTTATAGTCAAAATTTCTGAACGATTCTTGGCAAAGTAAAAGAACGATATGCCACAAATAGTAGCAGTAAATCGTTCTATAGTATATTTGCTATAATTATGTATTTATTATTATGTTATTACTTTAAGTTTACAGCTGCTTCTTATACGTTACAAACGTGCTCACAATGTTATTATACCCTTTTTGTGGCTTCATTAAATTGCAACGCCTACGCGGCAACTGCAGTGGCAATGTCAGCTTTAAAAACACGCCGAAAATTGTAAAATGTGTGGCAAAAATACAGATATTTCTATATATATTTACGATAGACATACTATATATACAATATATATATATATATGTATGTTTGTGACTCCATGCATTCATGTGGCAGCTTTGTTGCAGTTGCCGCACGCTTGACACTGACAATTGCACATTGCGTTTTTGCTGTTGCGTGTTCAAGAGGAAAGCCCAGCACATTGTCCTGGGTCCGGGTTCGAAGCGAGACAGACAAACAGCCGGACAGCTGGACAGTTGGACATGTTAACAGCAGCGACAACAACAAGAACAACAACAACATGGACAGACTGCCAAGTGTCAAAGTCAATATGCAAAAAAGGTAGAGAGCCAAGTTAAATGTTGACAGTTGAGAAATGTAAGCTTCAAGGATGCATCCAATGCGTCCGGCCATGACATACGGCTTGGGAATTTTCTGAGCTAGAAGAGCCAGAGAATAAGAGAAAGAGAGACAGAGAGAGAGAGAGAGCGCGAGCGAGTGAGAGAGCATTTGCATTGCGTGTAAATGAATTCATGGATCGAGTTGTTGCAATTTAAAAATAGGGTGTGTGGGCTTAACAATCGATACTAGATAAACGTTGTAGAGTCGATGCGAATTTATTCATTCAGTTATTTTGCTTTAACTGGAAATTATCGAATTAAGCCCCAATGGGCGCTGTTAAATTAAAGCTGTTTATCTGATTTTTAAAAATTATCCTTAACAGCAAACATGAGCTATGCAAAAATCAAAACTAACTACAAGGAATCTAAAAGAACAATCAACAAATTCCAACTAACATTGGTAAAATCAACTAAACTTAAAGCTAGCTTATAATTTTTGTTATAATGTAGGAAATCGAATACCTATTTTCATCAAATTTTAATGCCCTCTACAAGGGTATAAAAAGGATACTGTTACAAGCTGTCAAACTTGGTTTTAAATAGCTAACTGTAGTACTCATACGTACAGTGGAGATTCGAGCCCTGCGACGGAGCATCAACTGCGAACTGTTAGAATATATATTAGCTCGGCTAACCAAGTTGACTGTCGACACTTCTCTTGTTAACTTATAATTCAGTTATATTTAATTTGCCAATTTAGACATAATTTAATCTGTGTTGAAATGAGTTTCACACCCTTCCGACCAAAAGCGTCAACTAATCAAAACTTAATCAAGTTTTTACACCCACGTAATTGCAACATTAAATAAATATCATTCGACAGAAATGCGTATATCTCGCATACGCACACATATTAATAACAGATTTTAAATTATGCAAATTGCATTTATGGAAATTTTCATTTTATTTTTTTGTTGTTTATTTTTAACAAATTTATTTTAAAATTCTATCAGGCAAATGAAGTTTGGTGTGCGCGATGCGTGGTAAATTTTATTAATTTTGCATGCGTAAGTTTATTATGCATAAACAACAAAAGCAACAACAACAACAAGAACAAAAAGTCAATGTTTAATGTAGCTTATAATTAAATGTTGGCCGCGTGGGGGGTTTGACTAAAGGGGGCGTCGCCTAACGCTTTTTTGACAGCACAATTATTAAAGTGCCGACGAGCTGTGCAAATGTCACAGACCCAAATGCAGTCGCAAAAGTATCTCTATAGCTGTATCTACAACTGTAGCTGTATAGCTGTATCTTTTGCCTGTAGCCCTCGGCTGGCACACCTTCTCTAAAAGCTGAAATTCTCTCGCCCGCTGAAATGTTGGCGTGGCAAAATTAAAGCAACGCTTGCGGCGCCTCAAAATGCAAATGCAACGCCTTTTGCTTACTTATTTCACAATTGCAATTGCAATTGCCTGAAACCCTTTGATTAGCCAATAATACGTTGACCCAGTTGCAAGTTCTGTTTAAGATTTTGCATGCCAAAGCTAGATAAGCTTGACTCAGCTACAAGTACTCAAATTTAATTCAACTTCATAAGGTTTTCAGAAGAAACTTTACTGTTCAAGAAAATTAAATCATTTTTTGATTTTTTTAAACTTTACTCTTCATATACTTAATGCATATTTAATAAAAAGGTATTTTCAAATTATTTTTATTTATTATTATTTGTCTGTATAAAAATATTATCCAAAAATGAACACTACGTGACCCTGTAATTCCCTATAAGTATATATGTTCTGCTTTTCTAACTGGTTCAGCCATCTAATTAGGTTTCTAAGCAGGTGCTGTTTAATCTTTGTGCCCATCTACTTAATAAAAATTGCTTCCTCAATGCGAAGCTTTCATTTCTTTAACCGTATGACGACTTCCGTTCCGACCATTAGCAGCTAATTAACTTGGCTTAAATGCACATCAGAAGCGAAGCGAGCGCAGCTGATCAAAGCCACATTTCGTTTATAGCCAGCACGCAGATTTGGTCAACAGTGAAACAGAGGGTGGTGGCAGAAGGGGGGGGGGGGGGGGGGGCGAGTGTCAAGTTCAAGCCGAAAACAATTGAAATAGTTGCGCATTTCCATTTGCTGATTGATTTCGAATGCTAATTGATGGCTAGCACCACCTGCGGTTGACCGAACAACAACAACAAAAAGAAGAAAAATCACAAACAAAAGAGCAAAAACAAATAAAAATACTTTCATAGAGAGTAATCGACTAGAGCATACCCTGTTGCCAGCGCGCCAATACAATATACAATAGTTATATGCTTTATATATAAGACCATAAAATCTCAAGCTGCAGGCTTAGATAGCAGCTGTGCTTCTTCTTTTCTTAAGTTCCACTCTATAGGGAATGTTATTCTTAAATAACTTCTGTATTTTTAAGAGCTTCAAGATGAGATTTCAACTTTGGTGTATACCAAAAATAAAGGCTTTATTTCTCAAATTATGGGTGTAGATAAAATGGTTTTAAACATGAAATATTCGTGATCTCTATATGCTGTACAAAAATTAACAAACCAATTTCAGAGGTAAAGTCGCAAACCAAGAATTATAATAATGATTGGAGGATATCGAAACATAGTGTATATTTCAATATAGCCTGTATATTAAATTTAAAGCCTTTAAAAGACAGGTAGACATAGGTAATAGAATTTTCTTTTCGTGTCGCAGTTGCTTGACTCTGCCTTTGACTGCTGTATACCCTCTTTGAACCATTGCCAATGGCTATAGGGTATTACAACAGAAACAACATCAGGTAACCGAGCTAAATGAAATGCAAATAAAATGTGGCCCAACGCTTCAGTTTGTCACCTGAAACGCCGTTGACGCTGACTCCTGACTCTGGCCCTGACACCTGTTCCACAGCTTGTTTAGTTTCAATATTTCATTTGCTTGCACAGTCCATTTGATTATTTACTTGGTTGTTTTTCTTTTTTATCGTTGCCGTCGCTTTTGTTTCGTTTATTTTCCATCAACGCGAAAATTCACAATTTACGCTTCACGCGCGGCTGCATTTTCGGAACGTTAGCTTGAAAAATCTCTGGGAACGGATGTGCATTCGCATTTTTCATTCGCAGTCACCAGACCAAATATATGAATTAATAGAAATATCAAATTCTCAAATATAGCTTGTCAAATGTCATTATTTACTCATTCATTTGTTTTTACCTGTCTACGAGCGCTACGTGAGCGAAATTTATCTTCTTCTTTTATTTTTCGGGGGTCTTTCAATTTTATGCCTCACACGTTTTTAGCGTCTACCACTCGGAGGCATTTTGTGGTGCCTTTCAGTGCTTTGCCATTTTATTTATGAGCATCATAAATATATAAGAAAGAATTCTTTAGTACATTTTAAGTACATGCACAAAATTCGCCACGGATCTGCTTATGATTATCTTTTGTGCCGCCAGCATTTGACAGTCCCCCATCCCATCTCATCAAACAGAGCCAAATGAGCTGTCCGCTGACAAATGGCACGTGTTCTACGCTTTGACTCCTCGTCAAACAAATTGGGGTACATCAACCTTGTCTATAGGCCCCCGAAAAAAAAGGTAGTCTCCGAAAGCAGGTATACCTCTAGCTAAATTCAAATTTGGCCAGACACAAAGATCTTTGTTTATGAACGTGAGCTGATAATTACTTAAGCGCGATTTCACTCGACTTAAGCTTGCTTTTTAGAATTCATGAGGATCATTTTAGACATGTTTATTTTAGAATTCATGGAATTACCTAAGTGAAGTTAGTAATAAAAAATTACTTGGAATAGCTTAGCAGAGTTCTATAAATTAAAAGCTTATAATATATATATTATTTTTAGCCCTATGTAAAATGTAGCGGTTTAGTTAAAGAGATATTTGGTAAGCACACAAAATGAATACTAGAGAAATAATTTCTTTTTGGATATCGGATAAATAGAATCAAAATAAACAAATAGACTCCTTCTGCATCATAAAATAATATTTATATGTTTTTATTTATTTCTTTCATAGATATAAATGTTATTTCTATTCATATATCGTTAATTCTATTGCCAACAAATTTTGTTAAATAAATCAAGTTTGGCGTTTTTTCGATTAAATAAAAATTGCATATTCAATTATTGTATTGTTTTTACAACTGCAAACCAATTTGAATCTAGAAAATAAACCAAGTATCATTTCGTGATGGTTTTTTGTGCCTGCAGCAGACACCAAAAATGTATATTTTTTTCTAGAGCCTAAGTTATAACAAAAAAATGGCTCGTAACAGGCGCAGTTTTTAGCTATTTTTACAGATGGCCAAAATAGAGCAACAAAATGCAGATGGTCAGCTTACAGATGCACACACACACAGTTATGAGTTTGCAGCAAATCAAAGCTAAAGCATCTAAACGCATGCTAACAATGTGTATGTGTATCTGTGTGTGTTGGTGTGTATCTGTGTGTTGGTGTGTGTTCGTGTTAGTGTGGCTTAAACAATGCTCAATGCATAAATAACTACAAAGCCGGCGAATCTCAAACAGCGAATATTAGAAGAAAAAAAAACAGAAAGAGAACTCTGGTCGTTTTGACCGACTAGCAAATACCCTGTTTATATCTCTGCAGTCTACATGCATTGTCAGTTTTTTATTAATAAAAAAAACGCCATAAGCCGCGCAGATCTTCGGTCTTCTTTTACTCTTAGTCCCACATTTGAGAAAATTCTTAAATAACTTTTGGGTTATTTATCATATCATTCGATTATTTTGAAAAATTAAAGATGATATTAAAATATATTTATATAAAAATAATTAGAAATATGCGATATCTTTATGTACCACAATATCCTCAATGAAATTGGTAGATGCTATGGGAAAAAGTCTTAAATATATGAAATATCTGAAAGGTTAAAGTCTCTGAAATCGGTTCGCTTAAACATATGGACAAACAGTCCGATAGATACTTATATCTACTCATTGAATCGGAGTTTCAAACTTTTGACTGTCACACATCTTTAATATACCCCATATTCACCCATTTTCATTGCGTACAGGGTATAAAAATATGGCATGTACAAAAGCGTATCTAACAAATACACGGGCCATAAACTATGAAAAGCGTATGCTCATTGCCAAACAGCTGCCCCTCTCCACACCCCGCCACCGCCATTCCCCCTTATCTGCACTCAGCATATTCCCCATCCCCATTCCCCAACGCATTCCCTCTGCGCTCCGTTGCGAGATGAGCAAAGCCATAAAATATCAATTTCGTGTTACAACAAACGCCAAAAACGAACGTAAACTTATGAGACCCAGTGTAGCCCGAGGTGCAAAGCGAACAAAACGGGAAAGAAACGGGGTGAAACATGATAAAATATATATCGATATAAAATGCACAAAAAAGAACGAAGAGGAAATAATTGAAAAATGCATTGCAGTAAAAATGAAGCAAAATACGATAGTTTGATATATTTTGTACAATTTGTATAGGAAATGTGCCACATATGAATTCAAAGTAACAGTTGGGGCAGGTTCGATATATATAGATATATATAAATACAAAGCTAGTTTGCAGAGAGAGTTATGGCAAGTCGCCTAAGGAAATGTGAAAACAATAGATGATAAATGTGTAAGATGGAGAATTTATGTATTGAGAATGCATTGAGAAAAACCGATATAAATAGGAAGCGTAAAAGAACGTCACTGTAGATTATACTATTTTAGGAATAAAACTGATAGAGCTAAAGCTGAACTTCTCATTTGAACCCTACAAATATTTCAGAATACCCGATTTTAACGCTTGCATTTAGTACAGTATTATAAGAACTTGATTTTTCAAAAAATTTAAACCATAAATTACTTGTTTATATTTAATTGACTCCATTTAGATATCCTTGACTGTACCTCATAGCAAGTTATCTAGCTTTGCGAATAAGGAGTGCTGGAAAAAGATATGTGAAAAAAATAGATAACAAATGTGTAAAATGGAAAATTTAAAGAATATGTATAGAGCTCTGGGAAAATAATGAACATTATAGGGGTTTTTAGATGCTTTCGTTTATCATAAGGCAATTTTTTATAATCATATTTTTTTTTATGTATTTTTTTCAACGTCTTGACTCTTGCTAATATATTTCATAATATTTTAAGTCACTGAATCTATTTAAAAATCCACGACTATCAATTTTAACTGTTGGTCAAATATGTTAAGCAACTGAATCTATATAAATAACCCAGACTGTCACTCGTGACTCTTGACCAACTATTAATATATTAAGCAACTGAATCTACTTAAATACCCCAGACTGTAACTCATTGATAGTCACGATTGTCATCGATATGAGTGCTGCGCTCGTTACCATATATCATTTCAGTGTCATCTGGCTCTCACTTTTTTTTCTACTTTGTAAACACAGTTTTGTACACATTTACTTGCAATTGTTTTGCGTTAAAGTTTAAAAATTTGATGGGCTATATTAATTGATATTTATATATATGTAGATGCATATGATACGCAAATATATTACCAACGCATACTAATGCCTTCTCTGTATCTCTCTCTCTTTTTCATTGCAGGTGAGTGCTTGATAAATAAAACAACAATAGCGCAAAGGGTGTACACGTATACACGAAATATTGGCAAGAATTTAAATTTTGATTTTGAAAACCAATATTTATTTTAAATCTTAAAACAAACAATGCAAAATGCAACTCTCGGTGCGGCACTAATTTAATTTGCCAACTGAATTTGCAGCAACAGTGGCTGCAAAATAAATGATGCACTTATTAATTAGATGAAATTTCGCAATAATATTTATGTGCATATTTTTGCGGCGCTGCGATTACAATGGGCAATTAGTGTGTTCAAATGTTTTCGACCTGGCCCAAATGGACATAGGCCGGACAGACTGGCAGCCGGGCAATCAGTTCTGGCTCATGTGTGTGTGTGTGTGCATTTATAATTAATTTCTGTTTGCGCTCATATTCAATTCAATACGCTGCATTTGGCTAACGAAGTTTGGCAACGTTGCTGCCATAATTTCAGGCATTTTATTTGCCAACTCCAACCCACCGCCCCCTTCTCTAGTCGTCCCCTTCTCTCCATGCAGTCGCCATAATATTAGCTTGCTCTCTGGCAGCCGCGCAAATATTTTGATGCAACATGCAATTTCTCCTAATCTAAACACTCGCATCGCGGCGCAAAGGATAAAAATGAAAACAGCTTAGGGCTGCCTCGCGTAAAAGGGGGGGGTGAGTGGGCAGTGGGAAAAAGGGGGCCACGGCGTGTGGAAAGTGGGCGAGACTCGCGCTGCATAACTTAAGTCGTAACTAAGGCAACGACGACAAAGATGCTGGCAGCCAAGAAAACCCAATTGTGTGCGAACGGCAGCAAATGCAGCGCATAGTCACAAATACACTGCAAGAAATCTAACTGCAGCTTAAGCTAATTAAATTGCGCTTAAGTCGAAGCTTAAAGCTGATTGCAACTAGCGGTTAGTGAGTGGAAAGATGAGAGAAAAAGCTATTTTATGAGATTCATTAAGGCCCGACATGAAGCATTTAAAATATGGAGTTGGCTTTATTATAGTAAAATATGCCAAAAATGTATAATATACTCTGTGATTTTTGTAGATCATATTTTAATCATACTATTCTTAATCGGCTTTTAAGATCTCTGTTGCCGATTTTCTAGCATTTTATTGGGACTGCTTTTCAAACAAAGAATATATAAAACGATCAGAGAATATTATATTATAGATTATGTTGTAAATATATATTTTTTTAAATTGACTTATCTTAAAGTTTTGGGTTCGTTATACTCCGGTAAATTTGTAAAGGATAATTTTTCATTCAAATATATGTATGAGCTAACTACAGTAGTCCGAATTTCGCTAGATCTTACAGAAAAGATAACTATCTAGATTGTTAATAAATTGACTTTTTTGTTCTGTTTAGTCGCCTAGAATCTTAATTAAGGATAATAGAAAAATGTTTCTGTATATATATATAAATATATACATATATATATATATAGAATACAGTATGTGTATATAAAATATATTATTACATAATAATATTTTAATAATACAAATTTATATAACTTAATTAAATTATATAATAATTTGGATTCGTTTTTTCTTTTTTAAATAGGGCTTACAAAGAAAAAGTAATCAATTTTTGTTCGAAGTTTAAGTATGAGATTTCACTGTACATAACGTAACAACAATATGATACTATATTAATTTATTAATTTAATAACATAATAACAATTCAATAAAATAATCATTTAATAATTTGATATTCTTAATCTTTTTATAATTTATTATTTTTAGTAATATTTTATAATTTAATTATTTAATAATTTTTAATTTAACAATATAATAATTTAGTAATTTAAAAATGTAATAATTTTATAATATAATTATAACAGTTGATATTATAATATTTTTTTCCTCCTTTGGATCATTGCAAATTCTTTAAGCCCTGAGCTCAGCAATATGAGAATATATATAAATAGAGCCCACGAAATATTTCCAGTTCTATTTTTGAGTTGTACCAAGTAAACTAAGATTAGAATTAATATCTGAGATTAGACTTTCTAACAATTACTATTATTATAAATTAAATAAGTTACATTTTAATCAATGCATACAGGTCTTCACAACTTGCTTTTATTTGTATCAAATCAATTAGCTCTGAATTTTCGCTCAGTGCATGAATGTGGCACGTTTGCTTTCATGAGTTTGCCTTGGCACTTTCTTTGGCTGCCACGCCTAGCAGTAAAGGGTGCGGGGGCTTGGAGCAGCTGCCGCTGAAGGGGCAACAACGACTACAACAACTATAAAGGCGGCGGCACCTTCGCCTATCTCCCAAGCTAATCTAACTAAGGGGGCGGCAGGCGGCAGGAGGCAGGCGGCGACACTTGGCGCTGCGTGCAATTTGCTTACGTTTTGCCCGCCCCCCTTTTCGCCCCTTGAGCGGCAACCTTACGCTGCCGCTCAGTGCCTTCTTTCCTGTGCAAACACATATATTTGATATTTTTATTTTTTTTATTTGTTGCCAGTAAATAATAATAATAATACCTACATATTTAAATTGCCTGTGTGTGTGTGTGTGTGTGGCTTTTCCGTTCCCTTCAGTACCTTTTCCTTGGCTTCGTTGCATTTCCTGTGCCATTGATAGCCATCTCCTGTTGCTGGCGTTGTCGTTGCCTGCATTTTTTATTAGGACTCCCTGCAGCTTCCCATTCAGTTTCCCAGCGGACCCACGTCCGCCCTCCGCTGTCTCTCCCTGGTGCCTTATCAATATTTCTCTCTATAGCTTTTCATTTGCCGTATTTATATTTATAAGTCTTTCCGTTGCTACCATTAAATATATGGTGGCGACTCGGGAAGGGACGAGCGGAATTGCGCAACTTGTTTCAGCTCGCAAACTCTCAACTAAGTCTTCATATTGTGCATTAGCTTTGGGTCCTGCCTTGCCCCGAGATGTTCAATAAAATTTTGATAGCAATCAATTTAATGCGTCGCGGCACACGCACTTTGTCCATCGAGTGAAGGAAGGACAAGGGGTGAGGGCGGCAGGTGGAGGGAAGCCCTTGCAAAGTTGCCACAATTACAAGTGCACGCAGAAATCGTACTAAATATTTCAACACGGCGAATCACAAAATATAAAGTAGAGCTGAGAAACGACATCTGAATGAAGTTGCGGTCGAAACGGCGATGGGAAGAGGGGGAGAGGGGAGTCGGGGAATAGGCTAACTGCGAAGCTATAGTAAAGCCAGACAATCTCTATATTGATTGGCGTTTATAGACTAAAAGGAAGAAAGCGAAGGGAGCCAAAAGAAAGCTGCTTTAGTTGTAAGGCTTTTTTTTGTTCAAGGCTAAAATCATAATTAACTTCAGAGATAAAATTTCTTAAAAATGTTTAGATCTTAAGTATTCACAAGTCTTTACAATTTCTTTAAAATTTGTGCAGCCTTACGCACGATTTCATTGTCTAAAATTTCTTTTGCCAAAAGACTGATTACTTTTTTGAACTTTTCAAGCCGAAAGCTGGTTTGCCCAAAACGATTTATACTCAATATTAAGGTTACATTCTATTTTAACTTGGACTAAAGTATGAATCAGTTTTATTTTAGTATTTTATTTTTATTTTTTTTTTAATTTATTAAGATTTAACGATTTAAACGCGGAATAAATAGTTTTTTAACTATCAATTAAAACTGAATCTAAACAATTGACAGAATCTGAGCCTAAACGCAGTTCTGATAGCATAAATAACTAGGAACATTTGCTCTACTTACGAGTCGAGAAGACGCTGGTTCGAACCCTGACTAGGTTTCCTTTTTCTTTAAAGCATCTTAATTTTTTAAGCTCTGAATGGTCATATCTCTCCATTCAAACTCGCCTTATATCAATGTGGACTCAAATAAATTAATTTGACCCAAAGAGAAGGCAATGGTTCGAACCCGGTTGGGTTTTATTTTTCTCTTATGCATCTTTATTATTTCAGCTCCTTTCTGAATGGTTATATCTCTCCATTCAAACTCGCCTTATATCAAATAAATTAATTTGACGCAAAGAGAAGACACTGGTTCGAAGTTAGGTTTTCTTTTTCTTGTATGTATCTCAATTATTTAAGCTCCGTTCTGAATGGTCATATCTCTCTATTCAAGCTAGCCTTATATCAATGTGGACTCAAATTAATAAATTCCATTTGACACTTGAGTAATTTCTCTCTCTCTTCAAATGCTTTCCATAAGCTATCCACACATACATATGTGCAAGGTTTTCAATTACATTTCCTCACTTCAATCAAATCGCAAATCGTCTTTCTATTTTTTTGGCCTGGCAACTTTATTTTTGCTTGGCCAAATCGTATTGCAGCGCGCGTGTTGCAGTTGCAGCCATTCGTAAATTGAATTTAAAGGCGACCAACTGCCGCAGCGCTGCTCCGCTTGCCCCACTACCCCTCCCCCCGCTCGACTAATGATTGTCCCAGAGTTCGAATCGGACTTTGGCAATTGCATTTCCAATTTCTTATCGCATTGGAAGTGGGAGGGGGAGGGGGGGATTCTCTTGACTTGACGACAATTGTCTAGCGTTTGACTGACTTGCTCCTCTGCCGGACACGGCCACGAAAGGACACTTGAAATTATTGAAATTGTTTTGCCATTTCGTTGGCACCCGCCCCCTCTGACCACCACCCCACACTTCCCTGTGTCCTGGTTCTGTCTGCTGCCTCTGCAAGGCCCCTTTGGCCCTTTGTGCACACGTTTGCTGCACTCGTCTGTGATTATCGCCCTGGAATTTTCTCATTTTGAGTGATTCGAAGAATTTGTGGATTTTGGTTATTGATTTTCAAATGGCACGTCAAGTGCCAATACCCAAAGACAAAGAGAGAGTATGTTACTGGGAGGGTATCTGTCTGCCCTGGCTGCCTTCCTCTACACATGTGTGCGGGCTTTGAGCTTTTAATTAGTTGCTAATTTGTTGGAGAATGCAACAGACGAGTGCGTTTAATTAAGAGCATACTACAGAGTAAAAGTTACCCAGGGTTACAGCTCGCAAGTGAACAATTAGAGAATAAGAGACTGCATATCGCAGACTTTTAGCGTATAAAAAGCACTTGAACATGTGCTAAATTTAGGAATTGTAATACCCTACAGAATGAAGGAATATCTCAGGATCAGTTGGTCTTTAAATGGAAGTCTTTGGGATAGGAATCGAGGTCAATGTTAGGGATATTATTTACATATGGAAAATGATAAGTGATGCGAACTGTGACTATGAATCAGATATGTGATTGAAAATGAAAATGTTGGGTGCTATTTGAGAACTATCCGAATTTTATTAGTCAAGCATGGTCAATACGACAAAAAAAAAACCATAGATATGTAAACAAATCAGTATAAGTTCCCCAGAATTGAATCTTTAAATTCACAAATGACTTAATTTATTCTCACCCACCTGATACGACAGAGAGAAAATAAATACATGGCATTTGTCAGTGATTAAAGCGGCGAATTTTTGAATAACGAAAAATATTTAATTCCTTTCAGAGTATTTTTTTTTTGTTTTTTGGCCAGCGGTTAATTAAAAAGAGGCTTGGCACAGGTTCAGGCCCAGACAGAGAAATAAACGCACACAGATATATAGAGACGACGCCTACGTTGATTTATGGCAGGCGCTTGAAAAGGCGTATAAATCAAATGAAATAAAAATTGTATATAGATGAAAATATATGTAGATATATATATATAAAGAAATATATATGTATATATATATATATATGTAGGGCTATATAAATAAAATGTCATATAAAGCGTGGCGTTGCATTAAGATCGCACGGTCAACTCTTTAGCACCATTAACAAAAGCTTTGCCCGTGTGCCTTGTGTGTCCTTCGTTGCCTTCTTTGTTTGACCGCACTTAATCCTACGAGTGGGCAGAGGTGTGGCGACGTAAAGAAGGGGGGTTGTGTGTGTGTGTGGGGGGCGCAACTGCACAAGAGCCGAAGAACGAGCGCAATGCATTTTGCGATAAATTCGCAGCGCATTAAACGGAATGAAAGACCCTGAATGGCAGTGGTGAGGAGCATGTGGGGACTTCTGTGTGTGTGGGGGAAGAGAGGTGTGGAGAGATTGCTGACTGACCAGCAACAATGCGCTGAGCATTCGGAAATTCTGTGCGCTTGGCACACAAACACAATGATAGAAAATCGAAGCGCTCGCTCAAGAATGTCAATAAAGGCAGCGACGTAAGCAGCGCTGCCAGCGGCGACAACGTCAGCAGCGCTGCTTTATCCTATGACCGTTCTGTGTGTGCCATTGTGTGCGTGGCGTGTGTGTGTGTGTTCTGACAGCAAACGGCAGTTGCTGTTTGTTGTCTTCATTTTGGGCTGAGAGCGTGAGAATTGCCTGTGGTCGCTATCATAATGTAACTGTCCAGTGCACAGTGGTGCGAAAACCATTTAACTGGTGGAAATTACTTAGCAAACTGCTTGTCAGCTGGGTAAGCTTAATGCGAAGCAAACTGTGTTATATCCATGGGTTTTTAAATAAACAAGCTACAGTATGTCAAGAAATTGTTTTCACATTGAAAAAAATACATATTATTCTGCTTTCTTAGCAAAAATTATTACTTTTAAATATTGTAACAATTTTTTTTTTAATTTATTATAGTTTCTTATATTATTTACTAATATGATTTATTAAAATAGTAACAGAAAGTATAAAGATATGTGAGAAATAATTCAAAAACAAAAAATGGTCGGTTTTTCCACTGTCAAACAATTGTTTACACATTTATCATGAGTGATTATAAAATTTATTTAAGGAACTGAAATTATCTTGTTTTCTTAAAAGAAAGAAAGCTGAAAAATATATTTTTTTTCAATGTGAAAACAATTTCTTGATATACTGTATTTCCCTAACAATATTTCAACTAAGGGAAACATTTATATATGTAGTGCACAGATCATAAAAAATGACCTCAAATTTCCAAATTGCTCTGAATTTCACAAGAATAATCATCAAAAGAACTCAGCAAAAATAACATATCAAGCATAAAAGTCGTGTAGAACTATGGCAATTTTATAAATTGCTTGAACCACTGTGCACAGTGGTGGGTTCGCAATGATAAGATGTACTCGTATTGCAATTGACATCTTTAAAGCGAACGACATTATTTGCATTTATTTACAATACATATTTATTTCTGACAGCTCGAGGGCCTTCACTTTTCTTATATAAGATGCAGGCTTTGCAGATACTCTTAATACCCTGTAGACTACTATAATAAAGCTATGCAAATCATAAGTTTGAACAGGTTTATCATAAACTGAAAAAGTGTATCTCTTTTATCGATAATTCCTTTCATTTTCTCAGAGTCGATAAATATCGATTTGAAGCTTCGCCTTTTCTGTCACATGAGTGTACTGGGTATCCCATAGTCGGGCAAGCTCGCCGCCAGCACTCTTGCTGGATTATATTTATTTACTTTTATTCGTTGCTCGTTGTCGGCGCTCGCCTCGCAGCTTTGGTGGCATCTTTTTGGCTGGTATCGTTTTACGCTTTGCGGTTGCAACTTGCAACTCCTGTGGATGCAACAGCTGCGCTTGGAGTCGCCACAAGTGCTGGGCAAATGTATTTGCGGCTGCCGCCGCCGCTTGCGAGTATCTTGTGTATATTTGTATCTTTTGGCATATGTGGCAACTTGCGGCGCGTTTGCAGGCTGACATCTAATGTGGCCCGCTTGACTTTTGAGCATTACGTAAGCGCAGCTCTCAATGCACTTGGCTATGCGTCGCCCCTCCGCCGCCCCCCATCCGCTTCTACCCAACCGCCAGCTGCAACTGTGCCACACGCGCGCGCTCTTTGAATGATTGTCGGCGACTTGAAGTTGTGACTGCAACTACTGTACAGAGTAGAGTAGAGTATGAGTAGAGTGTGTGTGTTGTCTGTGTAGTTTTTGGATCGGGAATGAAGTGCAGCGCTCTGTTTGACACTTGCAGCTGTCAACGCGGCTCTGATTGATCGATTGCAAGCGTGTGTGTGTGTGTGCAAGTGTGTGGGTGGTTGGAGAAGGTTGCAGCAATGACTAACTGGGCTAAAACAAACATTTAAAAAAGTCACAAAATAAAATTATTGATCAACAGATTGATTAGTGAGTAGGAAAAAAATCAAATTTAATTTTTTAATTTTACTTGGGTTTAATGAACGAGAAACTAGAGATAGGAATTCTTCCAAAAATCTAAATACTAAGCACACAGATTACAAATATAATTTAAAACAATTAAAAGAGTTAAGCGAAAGCTTAAAGTTCTTGAAGATTTTCGTCCCAATAATCAAGTGAAATCAAGTCCAGTTTTAAAACTTATGACCAAGCGAGTAATTATCTCGGTAAAGACGACTCGCTCTCAACTTTTATTAGGATGGACCCATTTTGAATAGATTTTCTATGCAAAACTAGAAAATGTATATTCATCCACCATCTCAGTGTAGCACAAATCTAATTAAACTTAAAATTTAATCTAAGACATGATTGAAAGAGTAGCTGCAATAAGTTATTGTATTTTATTGGATATTATGTCATAATAGAAGACTTTGGCGATCTTTGAAATCTATTTGAAATCTTCACTTGATTAAATTGATCAAATTTGTGTCTTACGCTGAAAATGAAATTCTTTGAGTTTCAATGAAATTCTATGCATTTAAATGGAATTCTTTGATTAAAATGTTTGTAAATTTTGAGGCAGCTCTCCAGCTTATAACTGAATCACAACGTAAATTAAAAACTTCGGTACTATTTCTATATTCATTGATTTTTTAAATAAAGTTTTCCAGTTCATATTTACTTCTTACTCCATTCTTCAATACATCTATTATCTTAAATTAAAGACACTTGTAATATATTTGAACTGCAGGCAGCTCAACTGGTCGCATTACCTACTTTCAGACTGATTGATGAGCTTCCTCTTCGACTGTCCAGCTGAAAAATAAACAACTGCCTTTCTATCTTTATCAATATGAAAAGATTGTGGCACTTTCTTTGTATTCAGTTTGTTACGTAAGAATCTATATAATCAAAGTAGAAATTTATTTAAGCCTCCTTCTATTGATAATAGAAATGCATATTTTAATCAAAGAATATATTTTCCTCATATACATTATGAAAAATAAAATAATTATTAGATAATTCCGTTTATTGCAATATTATTTTATTGACATTTTTGTGCTCCATTTTTGTAAGCCTTTTCTCTTGATAATATTAATTAATATTTATATTAAAGAAAACTATTTTCTTTGTAATGTGGAAAAAAAAATTATCAGATAATTACGTTTATTAAAATATTCATGTTAAAGAATTTTTTAACTAGGAACTTACGTACTCAACTTGTTCTATTATTTTTTTTATTTAAGCCTCTTTCTGTTGATAATACTTAGAAATGCTTGGAAATGAAAGAAAACTATTTTCTATTTTAATTATGAAAAATTAATTGATAATAAAATTATTTCGTTTCGTTTAGTCTGAAACTTTTGCATGCGTCAAGTAAGGTTTGATCTTAATTTGCCCCATTATTATTTTTCCTTAACATTTTTTCTGTCAGTGCAGCAGCTAATGCTGCACTTGATAGCATTTATCTATCAATTGTGTTGGCCAACAGCAAACGGCAACTTGTTAGTCAACTGCAAAGCCATGTTCCGAGCTGCCGCCCCTTTCCCCTGTCCCCCCGTTTTTGACATCATTCACAAGCAAAAAGTTTCCTTGGAAGAAGCGAGCGCTCCACACGAAATTAATTTAAATTTATTGTCTCAATTTATAATGCTGCAAATTGAGCATTTGCCAAAAATAAACGTTGACAGCGCACAGTCGAGCATAGTTCAATGTATCTTTTGGCTACGGGTACCCCCCCTCCTGCTTACCTCCCTCTCACATCCCATTGAACTTGAACTTGCAGCTTTTTCCAAATTGTTTGGCCAAAGTCAAAGTCTTTGATGCCCGTCTCCCAATTGTATCTATGCGATAGTTATTACAAACTTTGCCGTCGCATAAGTTTTATAGTGTAAGTTTGAAGTTTTTTAAAGTGGAGCCCCCCCCTCCCACACCCATCCCCCCGCCCAGCACAGCTCGTTAGATTCGAACCCGAGCTTCGAAGTTCGCAAACGCAGCCGGCAAATTGAGTGCACACAGTCGGGCAGACGTTTGTCATTTGTCTGCTGTCATGTCAGTTGTCAGTTTGATTTTTTGACTTTATACGTTTTTTGTTTTTGTTTTTTTTTATGGTTATTTTAAATTGTAACAACTGCTATGACGACGTCCACGACGACAGCAGCGATGGACTACGAGAATAAAAAAAACAAATACATATATATAAAAAATAAAATGCTAAAAGACAAACAAAAGACAAATTGTGCGCTCTCCGAGCGCGTGTTGACAATTTTTTATAGATTTTTCGATGCGCTACATGTGCAATTTGTGATCGGGGTATATTAGCTTTGAACTAACTATTGTAACTCGGGAATTATACTTGCTAAAGTTGCGAAAATTGGCATTAAAGTACAACTAGAAAGCCCAAATTAACCTTAAATTGACTATATTAAAAATCTATTATTTTTGCTTTGAGTTGAATTGTGTTTAAATTAATATAAACTATCGTAACTCTACTGGATTATAATTGAATAAGATTTTATACAACTATATCAATTATTTTGTAATTTTTTTTACATAAATATAAGTTTAAAGAGAGTAATAGAGCAATAGCCGAGTTGATCTAGCCATTTTTATATATTTTTGTCATTCTATAGTAAACTAGAGCATAGCACGATCCACATTTGTCGTTGGAAGGAGAACGTTCAGGGTATCCCTAGCTGAGCACTCTCAAATAGAGCAATTCAATTTTATTGTTACAAATTTATATAAAGATATAAAATCTTGTTCTAGACAGAGTCTACAAAATTGCTTGAGATAAATGGGCATTTATATATTATAATTATATATATACTGTGAAAGTATCCATACGTTATTATTTATAAGCCTAATAAGTAAATATTTAATATTAATACTCTCTTATAAATCACTTATGATCCACATAAATTCTATAGGGCATCTGTTTGTTGCAGTATTTCCCGTTTCTATGATTGGTTTCGTATATTTTTCCGTTTGACACACGAGCTCTGTGCCACATTTTTACAGCAGTTGACGTCTGAGCACTTTATCTTAATGTCAATTTTTTTTTCTTTTGCCGTTCTGCTTTTTATTCCTTGACTTCAGATTGGGTTTTGGGTTGCGGGTTCGGTATTGGAATCGGGCGGTCCGTTTGGACCGTTTGGTGCGTGTTGTGCGTGAAGCAGTTAAAAACGTTCAGGCAAATTAACAATAAAAAAGCCATTTGTAAGTCAAGTTCGGGCCACGTTCTATCGAGTTGTCAAAATCACGACATCGTCTCGTTAATGGCGCTTAGAGTTTAGCTGCGAGATAAACTGGCGCTAGGATTTGTATTTCCATATATATTAGGTGGCTTAAGGGACCGTGACTCATCAACTTGGAGCTGGGATTAACTACACTGTACAAAATTGTTGGTTTGCATTTAATTTCGTTTGATATTTTTGAAATTCATATTATATTTGCATTAAATTGCCAGCTCAATAAAGCTTGAAACCTTTTGCACTTGCAATTTTAATGCCATTTCTTTATTTTATTACTCTTGCTCTTCGCTGCCAAATTTTGGGTCATTAGCTCAGTGCTTGACAAGAGAGAAAACCCCAGTTCAAACCCAGCATCATATCTATATAATTAAAACTAATATTATTTTAATTCGTTTATGTATCACAAAATAAAATTATTTTTAAGTCCAATTTGCTTTAAATTAAAAAACCAATTAGTCAAAAACTTCTTTTTGAATTTAAGACCCAAATATTTTTTACTGTGCATAGTCACACTTAAGCTTTAAATGCAGCCACTTTGAACACTTTTGACTCATTTGTGTTTGGTCTGTTGCAGTACGACAACGTCAACTCGTGCCTGCACGTGCTGAGGAGTCAATCGGTGGGCGGCTTGGACAATATCACAACCAACGACATCTGCGCGGGTCGCCTGAAGGCTGTTCTCGCCCTGTTCTTTGCCTTGAGCCGCTACAAGCAGCAGGCAAAGCAAACCAAATCCATTGGCGTGGGCTGTGGCGGTGGCGGTGGCTCTGGTGCAGTTGGCTCTGGAGGCGGTGGCTCCGTTTTGGGCATTGGCCTTGGTGGCAGCTTGAGAGCATCTGCCGCAAGCAATTTGCTGGACAGGAATCAGCAGCAGGAGCAACAGCAACAGCAGCAGCAGCAGCAGCAGCAGCAACAACAGCAGCAACAACAAACGCCACAGCAACTGGCTCAATCCTTGGAGAACGGCAATGAGATGGTGAATCGGTGAGTGCACTTCTTATTTATTTAATTTATATCTTATATATCGTTAATATTTAAAAAATTCAAAATGTAACCGACAAATTGACAAGCGTCTACATTGCGTGACAGAGCAGCTAGCTTTTATTTGTCGTGCCACTATGCTACGGTTGGTGTCTAGACTAAGACATTGAACTCCGCTGTTAGCAAAGTTATGCAGTCAACAACTGGATTGTGTCTTGGCTAACAGCTCTAGGCTTTACTATTTACTCCACCTGATAACATATTTAACAGTGCTGTTAAGTTTCAGCACTTGAAATAACTAAAACTGTAATATGACACAGTGAGCGCTCGATATAAAAGCCAGAGCAGCCAGCTATTGAAGTAAATGTTCTTTTCATTAACAACTTTTTTCTGCTATGAGAGTTGTTGGTACAAATGAAAGAACAAAACACCATTCAAAAATTATTTTTTGTTGAAATTTAATTAAATTGTGTTTTTGTTGTCTTATTAAAAGTCAAATATCGGATTACAGGAACATTAAATAGTCGCTTGCTTAACTGCACTAACTATATTCCATATTTATGAAGTTACATGTAATAAATATTCTGTGGAATTTTTATCAGATTTTTCTATTTTTCATTGCGAGTAAGAAGTGTACTGCGCTTAACATAAGCCAGTTAAGCTTAACATATGTTAGATTTTTCATAAATATGTTAGACTATGCGCTGGCTGTGTATTTAATGACATTCACTTTAATAATCCCAACAAACGATTTTTAAAATGAATGAAATTTTATTCTCCAGCTGATCTTTCATATTAAATACCGTAAATCCTAAATACACAGCAGCGCGTTTTTACCCAGCCTCCCTAGTCAAATGCAAGCCCGCACCCTCTGCTTAACCTCAAACAGAGCTCATATCAAATGGAAATGTCTCAGATTTCCTTTGCATTTGGCTTACACCGTCATAAGACTTCCGGTACGCAGTTTTTCTGCTTCTTCTACAAAATTCCAAGCAAGTTTAAAATGATTTATTGGTTTGTTTGCCGGAAATTACAGGCGATTCGCTCAGCGTCGTAGACCCCATACCCTCCCCGGAGCATCAGTACCCAAGTAGTCGTAAAAAAAAGAAGGAAACTCCAACTTCTGCTCCACCAAAGCTGAGACACTAAGCAAACAAAATTGGCATACTACGAGATGAAAATCTGCGGTGTGTGGGTAGGGGAAAATGTGTGTTGAGCTCTTGAAAAGCAGCTGAAAAATTCAAAACATGAAGATGGAAAATTAGAAAACTTTATTTGGTCGAGAAAAAGCCAGAAAAGCGTTTGTGTCGTCTGCGTCTCGGGGGGTTCTTGCTTCTGTTTGCAACCCTCGGGGAAATCCCAGCAGAGCAGACAGGAAACGGAAGCTTTTGTGTTGCGCTGCCGTAAAGCGAGAGGGGGGAGGGAGGGGGGGGCAAGAGGGCATAGACCAGTTGCCGTTTAACTTTCGGTTGGGGCGAACCCAAACACCAGCCCGCCCGCCCCCTGCCTACAGTCATGTGTTGATGACTTTCACTGACTATGAAATTTAAATGCGTAACGGAAATGTTTGCAGTTTTTTTTGCTTCCTTCCCTCATTTTTGGTTGAGGGGCGCATTGACTAGCAGACAAATAAATTACAATGGATTTTTATGGTCGTCCTTGCGCCTAGTTTGTGGTAGGCAACAGGGCGACAGGACGGCACGACGACAGGACGACAGGCCGACGACAACAATGCGGCAAGTTCATTTAAAGTTGCAACACCATAAAACTTTCACTCTGTCTGTGTATACCCTAGCCGTAACTACCTAAATTTTGTCACGAAGTGCGTAACACATTAAGATAATTTATAATTTATTTATCATTATAAAAAAAACTATTTCGGTGTAGCTGAGTCGTAATCGCAACACATTGCAGCTTCATTCCTCACAGCCATGCCAAGGATTGAGTTTTGTTGATTGATAGCTATAAAATGCAAGATAGTGCAAGACTTGCATATACTATTCTAGAATTGGGGACTCAAATTTGGTGACTTTAGCTCTTAAAACCTAAGAGGTTTGCTTAAAACAGGTCTTTTTTTATCGATTTTAATCGATTGCTTGAAATGGGGCAAGTTATTGATGATCGGAGACGTTCTCTTATAATTTCTGAGATCGACGTGCTCATACTTACGGGCGGACGGGCAGAACGACGGATGGACAGACAGACATGGCTAGATCGAGTAGGCTATTGATGCTAATCATGAATATATATTCTTTATGGAGTCGGAGATGCTTCCTTCCGCTTGTTACATACATTTGCACAAAAATAGTATAACCTTTTTTACCCATTTTGAATACGTTTAGGATATGAAATGAAAAGTTTTTATATTAGCTGTTATTTATGGTATTTAAAATAAAAAAGGACTTTTAAAAGGGCTTTTGCACACAAGCCATAATATAAAACGTAAGCTAAAATAAATGCTACTTAAAATAATAAGTTTATCGTATAACAATTGGTTTGCATCATTTTCCAAAGACTTATCCCAAAAGGGAAATTATATAAAAACATTTATTCGTTTTTAAGCTCATATTTTATGTGCAAGCTGTAAATAAACATCCAAAAAAACTAGGCAAAATTAACGTAAGGGTATTTAATATTCTTTAGAACGTTCCATTATAATTTTCAGGAATTGTGCGTTGTTTATAATGTCTGCGGTCTGGCGACCTAGACACTGAAACCGAGCGCTGTCCAGCCTTGTTCAGGCACCAGCTGCGGAAAAGCAACCCCCAAAAATATATATATGAAAAGCGAACCATTAGCGAAATATGCGAGCTAAAAAGTGGCGAGTGGGAAGTGTGCTGTTGCCGTTAGTAGGGAAACATGGGGGCACATGGAAAATTCAAGAGCATTTTCAGCGACAAGCAACGAGTTGAGCAGCTGGTGCAAACATTTTGTAAAGTTTGCCGCGTGCGGCAATTCCTGCAGCAACTCGCAAGTTTTTGGTAGCTTGCACTGATTTGGCCTGCCTGCCACTTGCCACTTGCCACTAGCTGGCAACATGTTGCGCTCCATGCATATAATTAAAAAATTGTCAGGGGGCAAGTCCTGGCAGGTCCTGGGCAAGTTCCTGCCCAAGACTTCAACGGCAGCTGATGACATTTCCAAGCCGAAAGCTGGAGCCGGAAACGAGCCATTTATAACTGCAAATTGCGCGCGCCAGACATTGCAACAATATGTGCTCCCAAATGTATTTATAACATTTGTAACGGAGCCATGTGGAGAGGGGAAAGGGGGGGGGGCGTGTGTGGGGTTAGGGTGGTTTAATGGCTGCAAAGTAACCCCCAAGCTGCTGGCGTGGTGGGTCACATAATTGACATGCGGCAGCTGAGGGCGAAAATTCCTGTGCATTGCGTCTAAAGAGCTAAGCCGAAGAAGGCACCCCCCCCCCCCCCTCTACTAAAGGGGGGGGGTGGGGGTTAAAACGCCCACGTGTGCGTGTGTGTTCACTCTCTAATTCGCATGCATTTATGCGTGACCAGGCACAGGACACAAACCAAACCAAGCCAAGCGACAGGCTGGCAGGCAGGCACACAAGCGGGGTAGGGGGTAACTCTTCAGAGAGTTGCCCGTTGCAGTCGTTGTCCTGACTACCAGAGCCTCTCGATAAACCCCGAGAGCAACCGCACCACATTGACAAGTTGTCAGGTCCTTTTGCCAAAAAGCTGTGTCCTTGCTGCTGCTGCCCGCTTGTTGTCTGGCTTAACTTTTGTTGTCCTGCGGGCTTGTACTTATTTTTTTCAATACCCTATAATTGTTGAAAACGCACGAAAAGAGTTTCAATGAAGTTGTGGAAATGCTTATAACAGATACAAAATAAAATAAAGCATCTCCGACTTCATCAGGATTCAGACTTTGAATTTGTAATATGAATTCTCCTTTTCAATAGCAGCCCTCGTTTCTTGAAAATCAATAAATATCAAGTGTTACACAGAGTATCTTCTAGTCGAGCAGTCTCAATCAGAGCACGCTTGTTTTCGACTTCGCCTGGCCACAAACTTCTGCCATGTCCTGTGTGTTGAATTTATAATTCCATTTGTGGTTTTAATTTCGTAAATGTGAAATTAATTTTATTCAATTTATATGCGAGGGTTGCGAAGAAAACAGATTATTCGATTGTTAGATCTCAGACTCCTCCGGCTGCTCTGGTTTTGGGCTTGAGTGCGGTTAACGCTTCATTGACTCCCAATTGTTGCGCTTGTGGAGCGGGCGAATTGGCTTGGTATAAAAGTGCTAACAGATTGAGCAGTAATTGAGGCCTGGCTATAAAGCTCAAGCTCGAACACACAAAAACCACCTACACAGGAATTTCATACTCTAGCGAGAATGACCATCCCGACGCGATGCTAGCGAATTACGTCGCGATTCATCCACAAGAGAGTTGACGAGCAATTCATCACGGGAACTTAAGGCCGAAACAAATATTTCACGTGTCGCCCGATAATTGCCGCAATTGTACAGATGTTCATTTTCGAGTCGCAGAAAATTCCAGATGAATCGTCGCACTATCTCACAAATGCTGGACAATGTCTTGCAATTATAGGGCAATACCAAATTATTGGACACTAAATATAGCTCCAGGAGCCAAAAGAAACGTATCGAGAGATCCGCAACAATGGCAAAGTAGTAAAAACTCTAGATCAAAGTAGAGGAGTTGTGGAATTTTGGAGTAAGGCAGTTCTATATGCTCACCTTGGGGTAGACAAGGCGTTCGCGCAAAAACACATTTCTGCCTTTCCAGACCTTAAACAAGCCGTAGTCCTGTAATACATCCCAGGAAGTACAGTAAATGGTTGACACGAACGCGCTAATTATATAGCCCCAAGTCCAAGGATTCTCAAACAACTGAGCATACTTATCTGTTGAAAAAGTTCGAGTTAGGATAAGTCCATCGAAGATAGAGGATCCTCGAGTTACTCACGATTTGTCTCCGATTGTATGGTTGAGAGGATGACAACTATCAGCGTTGAACCGTAGGCAAAAGCATTTACCAAATATGAAGTTGGCTTGGCCTTACTGTCCCAATAGCGTTTCAGGCACTGGGCGAGGCGAAACCAGGCGGGCAGGCAACGCAGCACAGGTACCACAAAGTCCGGCTCAAAATCAAAGGTATTCCCGGTATTGAAGGAGTAGCGAATATAGAAACGAATCAGCTGATAAAAGTCCACTATGCACTGCACCATTGAGTTCATCTGATCGGCCAGCCAAAAGTCCGCAAAGGTCACATAACGAAATGGAGCAGCCAGAATGCGTCCAAAACAATTCAAAATCCACATTCTAGCCGGATAATTTAGAATGGGTATGGGATTGATGAGTAATACCAGCGGCAGCACCAGTCCAATTAATGGAAAATACAAGGAATCCTTGACACCGAATTCCTCGTAATGTATAAACATCAGCATTGACAGAGTGCAGATATAACTATAGAAACTGACTGTGCTGAGAAGCTTTACAGGGACCGTTTGATTGCGTGGATTCAGCTCAAAGATGAGCACATGATTGATTCCCACGCTCTGCCAAACATAGACATTGCCCACCAAGCAGAAACTATAGAGCATCAAGGAAAATGGACCCCGGTACAAACGAGTAAAGGTTGAGAACAGTTCCGGATTGTTGAACATGGTGTAGGCTGTAAAAGTATGTCAAATGTAGACAACTGGTCAAGTTATCAATCAGTCAATCAAGTCAAGGACTAATCTTTCTATCAATCAATCAGTTTTCTCACCAAAAACGCAATAAAATATTCTGTCTGTCAGTCAGTCAGTTAGACAATCAGTCAGATAATCAATCAGAAGATCTAACAGTCAGTCAATCATCATGCAACAAGTCAATCAAATAGCTTATATAATCCTATCTGTTGATCCTCAGTCATTCAATTTAACAGTCAATCAATCAAGCGGCTACTCAGTCAGTGATGGAATAAGTTAATCAGTCAGTTCAGTCTGTCAAGCAATCTGTCATTTGAATAGATAGCTAAAAATCGGTCAGCATATAAGTCGGTCAATCAGACAATCAATCAGTTAGCTTTTCCAGTCAGTTGATTTATCAGGCAATTCAGTCCATCAGTCAACTTGTCTGTCACTGGATCAGTCAGCTATTAGCTTATCAATTCAGTCATATAAACGGATAACCTGACACTTCCTTTACATGTCAATCGGTCAATCAGTCAATTATTCTATCAGTCAAACGTTAAATAAGCTCCTTTCTTATTCTTGCGTTAATTCAGTATGATCAGTATGTCAAGCAATCAATCATTTAAGACAAGCAGTCGGTCGTCTACCTCTCAGTCAATCAATAAGTCAGTCCATCATAGATATATCTTTAATTGTGATATGTAATTACCAGATATAACGCACACTACAGCTGAGACTAGAAATAGGCCCAGCAATACGCCCGCCGAGAAGACATAACCCGGTGATGTGGACTGACCCAAGGGCGGCACTCGCAGCTTTTGCATTGCCTTGGCCCGATCACCATGAGCTATATATTGTGTGTATATATTCTCCACTTCAATGATCATGTCATGCAGCTCATCTCCGTCCAGGGTAATGGAGGCGGTGTCCAGATAAGTCCGAATCCAGCGTACACCAGTTGGGGGCTTGAAATACTTGTCACATTTTTCGCTCAGCCTGTAAAAGCCCGTGTAGTTCAGTTGCTGGAAATTGTTGAGCAGCACCAGACTAAAGTAGAACTCGCTATAGGCGCGTTCCAGCTTGCGCACATTCCGCGGCTGATCGGCCAGTGGTGGGAGACCGGGTATAACGCTCGCAGGCTTCTCGCCGGCGTGAGCGATCATATAGAGTAGTTTGACCTTTAATGTGGCATGTTTGCGACGCGCCTCGGCCATTTTATACTCAAAGAACTCGTTCACTCGCTTCAGCTCGGCCGTTAGTCTTGTGAAAAACTCATCCTTAAACTCCAGACAATAGACATCGTATACGGCTTTGTTTCTCGAGTCGGGCGCATTCTCAACAGCAGTACGTATCATTGCCTTTAGCTCCTGCAGTTGACAGATGAAGCTATCTACCGAGTATAATCTATGGCATTCATGTTGCATACTAACCACATAGTTGATGTATTGCTGGCGCCATTCACTTGTTAAATGACTCTCAAATGTTTTGCCGAATTTCATTTTGTTTCCATTCGAATTTGTACGCTATTGAGTGTTATGTCGAATGTACAAGGATTCTCCTTAAATTGTGCGTGCAACATTTAAAAAAGGAACGCTGCCTAAGTTTAAATACCCTGGCAGACAAAAATTCAATACGACCTGCGCCTGCGTTCTGCAACGTTTCACTTAGAAAGCTGTAATTCTAAGAAACTGGCAGGCACACAGACACATACTGATCAAGAAAATATATATGGATTGGATAAGCTCGAGCTGATTGAGCTCGATTTATACTAGACTAATCGGCTATGTTCGAGCCAATCGTTCTTTTGTTTCGCCTTGGCGTCCATAACGGTTATATTACTCGCTCGAACAAATGTCGCTCGAACATATAGCTCGACCGAGTGGTTCGAGCATCCGTTTTTTTGTACAACTTCGACTAGAACGATGCTTGGTTTGAACTGAAGCGATTGCATATCCGTGTTCAATGAAAGCAAGCTAACTAAGCTATTATACACTTTCTAGATTATAATAATACTTTCTGAATTAAAGGCAGCCCCAATTAGGCTGCGCTATTTATTTCAAAGTATAGTAAAATACAGTGGTAATTGACATTAGTTTTGGAAAACCAATTTCGACTCTGTAGCTCAGTTTTGTTATACTCCTTTTTAGTGGGTCTTCTTTGGCATATTGACCTGCACGCCACGACTTCTGTCGTCAGTTTCGTCCGAAGGTTGACTCCTTGCAGCAGCCAAGGGCTTTAGGAAAATGTCGCGGGTTGCACGAAACCTGCCGCAATTGAACAAATGCTCATTTTCCAGGCGTAGAAAATTCCAGATGAATCGTCGCGTTAACTCACACATACCAACAATAGTCTTGCAATTGTAGGGTATTAAAATATTGTAGGCAATTAAGAACAGCTCCAGGACCCAAGCGAAACGTATTGTTACATTCACAACGATGGCAAAGTAATAGAACCCCTAGAAAATATAATTGGCATAGGATACGTAAGCCCTTTGCTCAATTCTCTAGTCTATACTTACCTTGCGATAGATGAGACGCTCGCGCAAAAATCGATTTTCACCACTCCAGACTTGAAACAAACCAAAGTCCTGAATCAAATCCCAAGTTGTGGAGTATACGGTTGACACAAAAGATACAATCAAATAGACCCATATCCAGGGATTCTCAAATACACTATCATAGTGAGCTGCAGGTTAACCAAAGGTAAAAGAAAAAACAAGAGTTTTCAATTGAGTAGGGCAATTCACGCAAATAAATTCTTACCACTCGTTTCCATTACAACGGTTGAGCAGACCACCACAATAATACTCGTTGCATACTTGGCGGCATTCAGGAGAAACATAATGGATTTATTCGTGCTATCCTTATAGCGTCTCAGGCACTGGGCCAAACGGAACCAGGGCGGCAGGCAGCGTATTATTGGAACCACATAGCCATGTTCGAAATCGAAAGAATTGGCTCTGTTCGAATAGTAGCGCACATAGAAACGGCTCAAATGGTAATTATCCACAAAGCACAGGGCAATCGAATTCAGCTGATCGGCCAGCCAAAAGTCCGCAAAGGTAACGTGGAAAAATGGTGCACTAACGACTCGTCCAATGCATCGGATTAGCCACATTCGGGCTGGATAATTGAAAATACGTATGGGATTGATGAGTAACACCAACGGCACCACCAGAGAGATCAAGGGGAAATGATAGGGCACATCCACGTCGAATTCATTATGATGCAGAAACAGGAGCATGGAAATAGTACAAAGATAGCCCAGACCGCTGGCTACTTCCAGGAAGGAGGCGGGTGAAATGTGATTGCGCAGATCCACATCGAAGATCAGGACATGATTGATGCCCACATTTTGCCAGACATACACATTGATGGCCAAATAGAAGCCGCAGAGCACCCAGAATAACTGGCCGCGGTACATTCGGGCAAACGCCTCAATCAACTCCGCTTGATTGTACAGAAAACAAACTAGAGTGGAGAAATATAAAAGTTGTTACTACTAAGCCTATTTTAGACTCAAGTGGTTAGAACTCGGTATTCCATTTTTATTTCTAGCTTCTTAGGTATTATGGGTATTCTTAATATGAAAAAATAAACCATTAATAAAAATATCCAATTGGAAATAGAGGAACAAAAAGCTAGCAGCACTGAGTTGGCCAGGAGGGTTAGAACCAGCGAGAAATTCGATTCCGGCTTTCAGCCATGTAGCCATTAGAGAAGAGCCGAGAATCGGGTTTGAACCATCACGAAGGTTGTTTTTTATTTGTTTGCATTATTTACGACTGGGTTTAATTTGAAGTTAGGCTTCGAACTAAGACCCAGATTTGCCGAGATGTGGAAAACCGAGTTCTAACCAGTGAGTTTTCTTTTTGGGGATAGTTATAATTTTTATAAGGTTGACTTAAATTAAAATTGAAACATAATGGAATGAACCACGGCTCGAGCTAGATTCACTCCTGTGGAAAACCGGGTTCGAACCGTGAAAGAAACTTCCGAGAATTGCCTTTTCACTCACTTGAGATGATCACTATAATAGCGCTTACAATAAACAAGCCCAGCAGCATACCCGCTATAAAAACCCGAGCTGGGGACGAGAACTGGTGCAATGGGGGAACTCTCAGTTTGGCCATTGCCTTGGCCCGATCTCCGTTCGTCAGATAGATCGTGTACAGCTGCTCCACCTCGGAAATCATATTCCGCAGCTCATTCTCTTTGGTAAACGGCGCCTCGCTGACATATTCATGGAACCACATTGCACCCCTGTTGGACTTGAGATATTTATCATACTTTTTGCATATCTTGCGAAAGGCCGTATAGTTCAAACTCTGGAAATTTTGTAGCATTATCAGACTCAAATAGAATTCGCTGCAGGCCAGGCCCAGTTGGCGGTTGCTGGGACCACGTTGATTATTCATCGCTGAGATTAGCTGCTTTTTAATCTCCTCCAGTTTGCGCCGCGCCTCGGCCAGCTTGTGGGCGAAGAAGTCCTCAACTCGACTCAGCTCCTGATGACAAGTGGCAAAGAAATCGCGCTCGAAATTTTGATAATATGCTATAACCACAGGATCGGAGGTTTTGTCACGCTCATGTATATATCTAGAATCCCTTGTAACTTTCACATCTGGCACATTGTCCACGGCTTTGCGTATCATCTCATTCAACTCCTATAGACAACAAATTATTCGGATAGATATAAATGATGGATATATGGAATCACTTACCGCATAGTTCATATACTGGTGACGCCACTCGGCTGTCAAATGGCTCTCAAAGGTCTTGCCAAACTTCATGTTGTACTCTTTTTTTTTTTTTTGCAATATAGTTTATCAATTGAATACAATTCTTTCAAATTATCAACACTATAATTATTTTCTTTAAAATATAATTTTTACAAAATTTTCTTGGCTTACAAAATAACTACTCTGATAAAAGTGAATGGCCTGCTTTAAGAGATCGACAGCCTAAAATTAAGTTTATTTCTATTTGTAAATAGAAAATTTAAATTAAACTAATTCCAGACTTTTCGATTTGAGCGATTTTAAAACTGTTGCTTTTCTATTGAAAAACTTCTTAATCTCAATTTCCTTTCGGGTTTTTTTTATTTCCTACATTATTAATGTTTTGGATTTTATTTGATTTGAATATAAATTTTTATTAAATGTGTTTTTAAGCACATAGAGTGCGTCTCTTCAGGCGCCTTATATTACAAACATTTCTCTTATATTTTATTTGACAATAATTCCAATTACCGACCACAATATAAGATTGGCTGGTTTTCTAGAATTTTCTTGAATTTAGTATGCAATCATCTGATCAGCTAATATAGTTTTCATCATATTTTTTCATACTTGCTTGCTCTTTTTCTTAATGTATTATCTTTAATGTATTACAAAATTATTCAATAAATCCCCGTAAATAAGCCTCAGATGCAACCGCCCTTGAATCTGTCCACTTATCTGCGTCGCATTGTCAAAACACTTTGAATACACTCCCCAACACTGTGCTCACATATCATCCCATCCCAATTACAGCTGCCCCTGCTCAGTGTTATTGTCTAACAGCCCACGCAGTGTTGCAAAATTTTGAACATGCCTCCTGCCATTAGGTTTTCATACACTCTTCATAAAGAGGTAGAGAGTACATTGGTTCGTCGAATTTAATTTTGTTTAATGTGATGGAAACTAGACTTAATATTTAGAATACATATTCAGGTACATATGCGTTAGTTAAAGTCTACAGAGTCTTTAACCATCTGTAGAGGTGGTTAAATCGAATAAATTTGTAAATGCCACAGTTTGAGAGCCAGTGTCCGTCAATTTTGTAGGCAGACTACACAGTAGTACAAATCTTAGTCAATGCTTTTGGTGACAGTCACTCAACACATAATCGCGACTCTTTTTCCAACGCTGTTCAGCTGCTATACCCCATGACTAGGGTAATTTGCAGTCGGTTGCATCCATCTTTGCTTGATGTTCCTGCTGCCGCTTGATATTTTCGCTTTTGTTTTTGTGGACAGTCGCCCGCTTCCGGGTTTTGGCTTTTATTCCGTTGCGAAAGCAGCCTCGAAGCGGGATTTAATACATTTTTTTCAAATTCTGTTGAAGTACCCATTGCTGTGCGTGCCGCATTTTGAAGTGAGTGCGTTTTTTTTTTGTTGTCTATTATTAAAATTTTGCGAAGAGAGCTTTAAACAGGCTGTGTGCTGCAGTTACTAAGGGTTGGTTTGCTAAGCAGCCCCCGCAAACTCTTTAAGTTGCTGCCCGGCGCCATGAAGAAAACCTAAGAACGCACAATCAACGCGCAGAGCTTCACAATTCGATTTCAGTTGCCGGCAGTTAGTCATATTTCTAGTGGCAAACAAAGAAAATGGCATTTTAGTGGATAACAAGAGCAAGCGAGTCCTGGCGAGGGGGCAGGAAAATGTCGTCTACAGGCATGCCACATGGAGGGTGTTGCTTCTACCTCAACGCCAGCATCATCAAAGCGAACATTCATCTCGAATAACGTGAAAAATGTGAAACAATTGCAACGATGATTACTTTTTCCCCAGTTTGTTGTTGCTGTTGTTGGGAAAATGGTCGTAAAGGAAAATTGAATTGGCAGTGGGCGGTTAGCAGAAGTTTCTGTTGCTCTGGGGAGCATTTGGCTTAGGCTGGAAAAGGATAAAGCGAGGGAGAGAGAGAGATAGAGAGGGAGTGAGAGGGCCAGGTGAACCAAGTCCATAATTATATGCTAAATACTCTAGTAATTAACTCCCCTGGGAATGGGACTTAGAACTTGATTATGCTGTTGACTGAGTTTCACAACAAAATTTAAGCCATTTGCTTAAGAGGGGGTGGCAACTAAAATGAGCGGCGACAAAATTGGCAACATGTGCAAAATATACATCATAAAACTCCGACTACATTTAATTTCCGCCTGGATAAAAACGAGCTGCTGTCAGCAATGTGAGATCCATTATGATACCCAGTAGTGCTAGGCATGCTTGAGAAGGGCGTATTAATTACGTCTATAAGCAGATTTTAAAACGCTGCGCTTCGAGTCTTTGAATTCGTATTAGTTTCTTCTTTGAATAGAACCTTAGGCCAAACCAGTTGCTCGGAAATAAAACAGTTAAGCCTTAACCCAACACAATTCACGATTTTGATCTTAAATACTTATATTTGAAAATCGCATGTTGTGTAACGAGCCTAGGCTCGAGCCAAACGGTCGATACATCAATTCAGTCGAACCGCACGACTAAACATTTTTGTTTTGTTTTTTAAGTTTCATAATTGATATTTGATATCTAGGTTTTATATTCTTTAGTGAAAAAGGGCATACCTTTTAATATTTTGGTTAAAAAAAATTCTTGATAAATTAGAAGCAGTAAATATTATAAATTCCTTACAAATATTTTTTTTAAAATCGAATCAAACTATTTTTTAATATTTAAGAATGTATTTTATGTACAGGGTATTAGCTAGCCGCACACTCTCAACTAAAAGCTGCTTTTGTGTTTCACCAGCATAACGAAAGAAGCAAATAAAAATATTTGCATAGACAAACTGTTGGACAATTGGATAGACTAACGGCCAAGTGAGCATTGGCCGGGTGTAGATGGGGCGTTTTGTGGGTGCCAGAGACAGGTAGGTTGGGGATAGCAAGGGGGCGTATAAAATGAAAAGTAAACATTGCAACATTCGCTGCCATTGAAATGATAAAGTGCGCCGGCTTCCAGTACGACAAAAGGCAATAAAATGCATGCTTAGTATTGTTAGAGGGGAGGGTGAGGGTGTGTGTGCGAGGAAGAGGGGCGGTGCGCAGCGAGCATTGTGCTTAATGGCATTAGTAGTTGGCTGCCAGTCGATGTGGTCCAGTTGCTCCACAAGCTGGAGTTACATGTGTGTCCGTCTGGCATTTGTTTTTGTCTTTTTTTGTTTTTTTTTTTATGCGTCTGTGGCATGTGAATTGCTCGAGCTCGAAAGCCTTTCATGCCTTTTGGATTTGTATAAACAAAGATTTATTGGCTCTAGTTTAGTTTTTGGGGGTGCGCACTTTAAAAGTCTTTAAAAATAGTTGAGTTTCTCGAAGGGCGAAACTTTGGCGAGGGCTTGACAAACATTTTTCCTTTATGGCATTGAAAATAATTAAATTTAACATAAATCTGGAATTCCTTTCAGAACTGTTAAATTATTTTCTATTTTTTCCTCAATTTTATTTACATTGTTGTTATTCATGCATATATTTTCCAATTTAATTGTTAAGCTCTATGGAAGCGCTTGATTTATTGAATGGAATATGCCTTTTTATTGTCAATTGTAGAAACGAATATAATATTTATATGAGTTATGTTTCAGTTAAAAAGTTTGACTAACTTTTATGTTTAATAATCTTTATTACTAAACCAATTTTGTAATTAATCAATTATCAATCAATTATTCCATAACATAAACTTTATAAAACTCTCTTGGTGTCTCATAAATCTGCCTTTCTTCCGTTTCCTTTCACCCGTTTGCAACTTTCATAGCCACCCACTTGCAAAGTCACGCCTTCAATTAAAATGCTCAATTTAAGAGAGTATAACTCCACAACTAGTTTGTCTAATTCCAATAGCCATATCACGTAAATTGGACTCATATTTCGACAGACGGCAATAAACTTCAAAAAAACAACTCCATAAACTTGTAAATCGGGCAAGTGCAAAGAAATAGAAGCGCGCGCTTCGAGCAAAGCCGCTTAAAACCAGTAAGAGTGCTTCGTATCGACTAAGCCCGACTAGAAGATACCCTGCATTCAGCTTCTAACTACTGTAACAATAACATTAACTATCAAAAACAAACACAAGCACGCAGTGTCTACTTTTAATATAAAAAAGTGTGTTGTTCAATAACTTAAATTATATTATATTATATTTATATACATATATATATTTCTATATACCACATTTGATTGTTATGAAATTTCTATGACTTCAAGAAGGCTTTTATTTGAGTGTATATACTAAAAATCAAAGTAAAACCTTTTTTTTATTTGAAATTTTTTTAAAGGGTTCGATAAATCATTCTATTATACAAGAACATTTATTCGTAAAATAGCATAGAAGTCAGTAATAGCTAAGAAAAACTCTTTCTAATCAAGCTATTATCATCTCAGAGATCGGCTTAGTTATTGATGCTGAACAGGAATATATGTTGTAATGCAATATACCCCATTTTTGGTCAATTTGCAATGTGTGCAGGGTATCAGAAACAACAAATTAAACAAGTTTTGAACCAATCAAGTGTAGTTGCCCCATTAGAAACTTAAGTTGCAATAATTAAACAATTTTCCATCACTTGTTATTGTTGTTGTAAACTCTCCTTGGGCGACATTTCATGTGACACGATGCAGCAAAAATAAATGAGAAAAAACTGTGGAAAATATATTGCGATAATTGCTTAGTTTGTTAAATTGCAGCGATTTGTTTGGCCAATAACTTTTGGCTAACTTAATTGTAGTTGCTGTTGCCCTCGCGACTGAGCATTGAACTTCAGCTGCAACAGTCCGCGCGGAGAGTGGTGGGGGTTGCATGCAACAGGGTGGGGGCAACTATTTATAGCCGGCACAGACGACAACAGAGGCAAACACGCTTGCAGCCTGCAAGTTGCAACCACCCCCAATGCCAACACATGACAGCCAGCTGTGCGCATCGAACATGTTCGCAACAGCCCAAAGCCAAGGCGCTTGCAACCGGCAACCGGCAGCCAACAACCAGCAGCCAGCAAGTTGCGTTGTGTTGCGTTGCGTTCAGTTTGCAAACGCAACGCGTCGAGTGCGGAACATACAAAACGTACGCGCGTGTCTCGCCGGCAATTTTTAAGTTGATTTCGTTTATGTTTATAAAAAAAACGTGCTGAAAAAAGGCGGCAAAATATAAAAAATGAGTTAATCGAGTTTTTAAAATTAATTCAGGCGAATTATCCTTCAAGTGTGCCAAGTAATCTAAATGCGAAAAGTGATTAAATAAAAAGTATATTAAAAAGTCCATATAAAGAAACTTAAATAAAATAACCAATAAATAAATAACTTTAAACCAGCCAGTGCTTAAATTCTGTTGATAACTAATAACTAGGCATTTAATAAACAACATTTGTTTAAAACAAATAATAAAATATAATTAAATAATTAATTAATATAATACATTTAAATCTTAAATAAATGCATATAAATATTAAAGGGCAGCAATAAAGTGCCCAAAAGAGACTGTTGCATATTTTATGGCATTGCAGCTGTTCTCGCTTCCTCTTTTACCAATAAATGTATCCTTGGTTGGCCGCATAATTAACGCCTTATCACAGTGCACACAAATTAAAAGGATTAAACAGACAAAAAAATGTTGCCAACTCTTTGCAGACGTCCTCAATGGACCAACCCGCCAGACAAATTCCATTTTAGATAAGCGCGTATTTTATTTATATGCCCCCAAGTAGAAATGCAACAGAATTGTTTTGCGGTCGCTGCTGCGGGATTTGAACTTTAAATGAAAACTCGCTCAGTTGGAAATTTTTCTTAAATTATATTTTGAAAAATTTGTTTGATTCGTATGGGCTTTAAACAAAGTTTCGAATAGTCACATATAGTTGAGTTTCATGAATTTTCCATTAGTAGGCATTTTTAAATTGTTTTTTCCCTCCAACAGAGTGTTGTATTTTATTTTGCTACTTGAATTATATTTTACTTTAGACTCAATTATGATAACTTCATGTTAATTCCGAAGTATGCCTCTTTAGTTTTATAAAGAACTTTCCAACAAATCTTATTATTTTCTAAACATCTTTAATTTTACACTTATATTAGATGCTATTATTAGCTGCAGGAACTTACCACCCTTATCAATAACTCAAAATCTTAGACAAAGATATATTTAGTTTGGAACAGATGTGTACATTTTTTGTCTAATTCTGACAAAAGCTATTTGTTCGTACCCCTTAGATTTGCACTTTCCATTTGGCTGGTTTCTATCTTTACCCATTGTTAAATGTAGCCAAAGAGTTCACAGTTTAGAGGGACATTTAATGTCAGCCACAAGTTAATTAAGCAGCATCATGAACAGAACATAGACATTGGCAATTAGACCTACCCGCCCATTAGGCAGAACTTATTTTATGCTAGGCGTTAATCTGCAATGTCATCAGCTCTTCAGTTCCTCAGACAGTGTTTCCCTACCTCAAGATGGGCCTGATAAATCGAACCGGTTTCTGAGGCCTTAGAGCGGCGCGTGGCTTCAATTAATCTTAGGCTTGTGCTTCAACTTGCTGCTGAAATTTTCTAATTTAATTTTATTCAAGTGGCAGCTGTAGTCTAAAGGATTGAAGCTCCTTGAAAGGTTCAAAGTTGAAGGGGCGGCCTGACTAATTATGCTGAACTGAACTGCATCCTGTTCAGTTCACAATTTTAAACATATCTAATTGTACGTCTGCCCCTGACAACTGACAAGCTGTCAGAGTCATCTTCTTCTTGTACTTTCGGGGGGTGCATTGAACTGCCAACAACCCCTGCCCTGCCCTGCCGTGTTGTGCCTTGCCCGGCAGCAAATCAAAGCCCCCCGACAGAAATTTGAGATATCAAAAATCGAGCTGTCAAAATACCAAACGAGCGACAGGCCAAATGGAAAATCAATTGCGGCCTGAGTTCACAGTAGGAGAATGAAGGGGGGATTAACGAGAAAATGAGCGGGTACTATCGAGTACTTACTGTAGGTAACAGCCGAGACGAACTTTGACTAATGATATAGGGGCCCCTGTCTGTCTGCCAGCCAGTCTTCCAGCGTGTGAATGAGGGAGCGCGGATTATGCTTATATAAGTAGTAAAAGCGTCAACCTAATGATTTAATTATGATAATCTGATAATGCCCATAGGGTTCAGCTAACCATGGCATATATCTATAAGGTAGAGTGTGGTTCGCTCGAAAAGGTCTCTTGATAATTATTAGTTTCGGTCTATGGTTATGGGGTTTTCATGTAAATATGCATGGTTAATGGAATACGGTTAATACGGGCTTGAAGCGATTACAATTGGATCTAGTTCGCGGGAGAAGTTCTAGGGGAATAAATTATTAATCTATTGCTTGAATCAATAGACAACTTTGCGGAACTGAAACAAAAGTTTGTAAGCTGACAATAACTGCTTTTTTTTAACTTAAACTAATGCACAAAAAAATGTTTGAACTAGTTCCGTTTCAAGAGTTTTTAAATTAAAGTGGGTTTTTTTATGACTGAAGTTTTTATTGCTGAGTGAACTAGTCTGCGTAATTGACTCAGTAGGTATTCACATACTATTTCCGCTATAAGGTACTGAATGTTTATAGAACTAGTTCATTTTCCTATTGTTAACATATGAAGTTGTCGTTAAAGATTGTAATAGAAAGTTATGCGTTCCAGCAACTTTTTCAAATTAGTTTATTTAAACCAGTTTTTTGAATACACTTCAACGTGTTTAATAATCTGTGAACTAGCATTTATCACCCTATCTACTGGGACAGAATTTTTAACAAATCACATTATTTCCACTTTGGCCCAACTTAAGCCCCTCCACAGCCCATAACTAATTGTACAATTCATGGAATATCACGTACGTCGATTGAACCAAAAAGTTTTTGACACAGTTAACCGCCGTTGGCCCTTTGGCACACAGTTCCGTGCAATTGAGCTGAACACAGCTCGGGTTGGTTCAGTTAAGAGCTGCCTTCTTATCAGAACGTTGCACTTTTTGTGAAAGAAACTTTTGCCGGTTCTTATCTATGGCGCCGCACGAGACCCAAAGGCACTTTGGAAAAATTATGAAAATTGTCGTAGAGAATGCATTTTGCATTGAGCAGGGCGACTTAGCAAGACGGTAGAATGGTAACTGGAAATTGACGTTTAGTCACGTACGTTGGCTAAAAGGAAAATTATTTAATATGCAGCCGCCGAGGCGCAAAAGTGGCAATAAGTTGTTAAAGTCAAGTATGTGCTGATAATAGCCGCAAGGAGCTGGATAGAAGCGACCAAGGGGGCGATTCGGTACAGACTCATGGCCTAACCCATAAAGAGCTCCGGCACGCTCTCTTTTCAGTTTTTGACAGGAAGTACACAGCAAATAAATGGACTTCGTTCTGGGCCCGCTTTTGTAGTTATCCAGACCGGGCTTGGCTTCTAATCCCTTGTCTTGGCCATAGTTGAGAGTGTTCATAAATCTAACAGTGCAGGTCGCTCAATAACAATGCCACGCCCTCTCTTTCTCGCTAGGCGCCTGGGCACATGCAATGCATATCAAATGCTTGGCAAGTCCATGAAAAAAAATCAACTTCAGCTTGAAGTTTAACAAATAAATTTTCGTTGAGATTTATGTTGCAGGTCTGTTTCAGTCACTGTCTTACGCCCCCTCCCCACTGCGCTGCCACGCCCCCCGCTCAGCTGGTTTTCAAGTTGGCTTTTAATGCGCCGTAAAACTGACATAAAGAAAATACTTCCATCTAAATATAAACAAACGAAAGGCAGACACTAAAAACAATACATATAGTCAGAAGCAGCAGAAAAAAGAAGAAAGAAAGTTATTTGCGACGTGACGAAGCCTAAATACCCTTGCGAATATATGACAGATTTATGACATATTCAACGATGGCCGTTCGCCAATTTAAACGGTTCCACTTAAAAGTTTCGCTGAAGAACTGCTTAGTTATGCAGAACACGACGAAACTCATGATTCCGATATATTTTTTTAATTTATTGGAGAGTTTTCGGTATTTTCAAATGGTTCCTGGCTAAAGTATGAAGATTGCCTAATTAATGGAGCGTTCATTTTAATTTAATTTGAGAAAGAGTGGATAAGATATGCTACGAAATACTTTTTACAAGAGTTTACAATCTTAAAATAGATTATTTTTATTGTTGACATTATTATTATTATTTTTTATCATTATTATTATTCTTATTATTATTCTTATCATTATTCTTATCATTATTATTATTATTATTATTATTATTATTTTTATTATTATTGTTGACATTATTATTATTATTCTTATCATTTTTATTATTATTATTTTTAGTATTATTATTATTATTATTATAATTTTTATTTTTATTATTATTATTATTATTATTATTATTATTATTATTATTATTATTATTATTATTGACATTATTATTATTCTTATTATTATTCTTATCATTTTTATTATTATCATTATTAGTATTGTTATTATTATTATTATTATTATTATTATTATACTTATCATTTTTATTATTATTATTATTATTATTATTATTATTATTAGTAGTATTATTATTATTATCATTATTATTATTATTATTAATTATAATATATTATTATATTATTAGTGCTACTATTATTGTTATGAGTATTATTATTTGGACTAATATTATTATTTTTAATATAATCACTATTGTTATTGGTATTATTTTCATTTTTATGGTTTTTATTATTATTATTGTAAGTGTATCTATGTATATACTTGTCTAAATCCTGGTTAATCTTACTTTGTGGGCCAAAGAATTTTTCGTGCGTGCGTTACACATTTCGTCAAAATGGAAAATACCCTCTTTGCAAGGGGTATAAAAACATAAACGCATAAACGTGCAAATGCACGTGCTGCTCCAAATTTTAAGCAGAGCAGATGAGACGCGTCTAAGGTATGGGGAGGGGAGGTGTGTGTGGAGCAGTAGGTGGGTTCCCTGCGGGTCCGGGCAACGTTGCGCTTCAGCGAGCACGGCACAATACGAAAATAGACAAGTTTATGGAGCAGAAATCAACTTGAAAGACTCTTTTAGCTTCCGCTTAAAAGCAAAGGAGAAGAAAAAAAAAATACAAAAATAAGTGGATAAAAGCAGCAGCGCGACAAACTTTAGACAAAAGTCTTTTATTTATATGTCAAAGCAAATCAACAATTTGTCACGGCGTTTTAGCGCAGCGCGGGGAGCAAAAACAAAATGTAGAAAAACAAAAAGATGTAGATAAAATATCTCAAACCAAAAAGCTGACATTTTGTTGTGCCCTTTCAAGTTTTACATTTTGTTGTCTGTTTTCCGCAGCGGCCAATTAATGGAAAACTCAAAACGTAGATTTGTTATGATAGGTGCGCCCAAGTCACGCACATACATCATATATGTTTATAATATGAATATTTCATAATCGGTTGATAGCTTTGATGTAGCGACTGTCTATGTTCAATTAAAATGGCAAACGCGTTGCGTTTATCAATATTTATTAATAATTGCCGACTGCCTGCGCAGTGTTTGTTACTTGTGTGGTCTGCACATCCATATATGTACACTGTTTTGTTCTGCCCGACTGATTGACTGATTGATGATACAGTACACAGCCTAAACTGTTAAAGCTCGGATGCTGAACAGTACAGCTTCGACAGTACATTTCCTTTCATGTTATTTAAATTCCTGCTGAAAAATGTGCCGAAAACTGATTTTTATTTTATGCTAAGTTCTCTGCCTTCGCTAAGTTCACATATGAATTATGACTGCGTCATTGCCAAATTTAATTTGGGTAATTCCCACGCACACGACGACAATTTGCTGTAATTTCAGTCCGCAATTTGCATATAATTTGAATGCATTTTCAAAAGCCATTCAGCAATTACATTGTGCAATATCATCTTGATCTTTAGCTGAATCACAAATTTGCGTACGGATTGATCCGTTTGTGCAAGTCAAGTTCTTATAATAACAATAATTATCCATACCAGTTTCTTATTGAAGGAATTCATATAGAAGTGATTGAAATATATTATGAACTAGTTCATAATTGTCTAAATGATTTTCGCTAACCTGACGCGATTTCATCATATTGATTATACATCAAATTTACTTTCATATTTCAGTTTTAACTAGTTCGCAGAACTAGCTCAGACTATCATTTAAGGTCGCAGATAGCTTCAAAAAAGTTCAAGTGAACTTGGATGACATTATATTAAGTTCTTTGAAAATTAGCTCAAATGAACTACTTAAAATATTTGTTAAAATCTTTTTAGCTTTTAATATCAAAACCCTAAGATCTATAAATTCGATAGCTTTCGTAAAGTCCACCACTTGGTTCGAATTACTCCTTGACGCAAAAGCTAGTTTGAGCTATTTCTCAGCATGAAGAAGACTATCAAAGTCCACTTGACTCTTTTGAACTTGTTGTACAAGAGCTAGAACTGGGTTCATGTGGCACTTTCTATTGCTTCCTGCTCCATCAAGCTCAATTATTCTATGATTTTTTGCGATTTAGTCACACTTCCTCTTGGCTTGGAAATGCCTTTTCTTATGCCTTGCGACTGTCAGCAATCTGTCAGGCATTTCAGCTTGAGGTCTTTTGTTGTTCTCGATTTGCTAGGCCTCTACGCCACATTTATTATGCGCAGCTCCAGTTCCAGTTCGAGAGTGACAAACGACAACAACAACAACACAGCAACAACTTGCAACAATTTATGAAAATTATGCAGTCAGGCGCGACGAGAGCCAGAATCGAGTCTGACTCGAGTCGAGTTGCACCGGAGTTGTTGCCGGAGTCGCAGTCGAGTGATTCGAGCTATGGTAATTGCTGCTGTGACAGTTTGATTACGCAACTGACGCCAAGTAAACAATTCCGCGAGGCAGTGCAAAATGTACAATAAATTTTGATAAAACTGACTTCAACTCTGCAACTCTTTCACCTACCCACGAAGCCCACCCGCGTCGTGACACGTGTCGACAAAAAGAATCCTTGCCCAATTGCAACATTTATCGCAGTGGCTGCAGCAGCACTGTCAGAGCAACCCTTACAGCTTCTAGTATTCCAAAAAGCCCCAAAAATATAACATGGCATTAATTTTTACGACAAATTGATTAAGCATAAATTTCGCACCCTCTGCCACCAGAGTATTGGGTGTTGTACACCAAAAAATATGACCACTTTTAGAGCATTTAGCAGGCACTTCAAATGCTGGGCTATAACAAATTCGTGCATACCCTACCCCGCCTCTCCAGGTCCCAGTCCCACTCACGTGTCACACGCACGTGCGTATATTATTTACACGCCATTTTTTGCCGTTTTTGCTGTTGTGCTTTTGTCGAATTGTTCCTGCTTGTTGCCAAGGCTTTGCATCTTTGTAATTGAAGTTATTGATTTTGCGCTCAAAAACATTCTTGTTGGGCATCTTCCGGGCATCCCCCTTTAAGCCTGAGTCACCCTGTTGCGCCCTTGTTTCTTTCCAGATTAGCCGCATCAGCAGCCATACATCAAAAATGTCTGTTTCCTGGTCTCTGGTTCTATTTGTTTGTACGGCACGGAAGTTGCAAATATGTTCGCTTAATTGCATTAAGTTTTCTGTAACAACTGGCCCTCGGCGTACCGTGCCCCTCTTTGTCCAGCCCTCAGCCTGGCCTTTAGATCAAAGTGCTGTGCAAACATTTTTGGTCATCCCCAGCCGGGCAAAAGCCGGGCGTTTTTCTTTAGATTATCCCTTTTTGACGGCGTTTGGCTTGGGGCGTATTTTGGGATACCAGACATTTGTTTGATTAGCAGCAATTTTTGGGTCTGTCACACATTTAATTACAAAGTAATTACAAAGAGCAAACAATATTTTTCGGCTGGTCTGATAGAATGCAGTGCGACACGCCCCTGAGCTTTTAATGAGTGTAAAAATTAAATCAGGAGACACAAAAGTGAAGTGGAAAATGAAGACAGTTAATTACCCTTAAGAGCCTTTAGAAATGTTTGACTTGAATTGAATTGAATTTTCAGCGGAATGGTTTTTCGTAGCTCTTTATAAACTTGAAGCTTTGATAAATTAAGTTTATTTATTTATTACGTTTATATATTATATTTTATTATGTTATATATTTGTTTGATCAATGATAATTCGTGTCATCAAAAAATAATCTATTGTGAACCACCACAATTTACACAACAGTTCAAGTTGAAATTCCTTAAATAATATATATATATAAAAAAAATAACTAATAAGAAATATAAAAAAAATATAATAAATATAAAAATAATTTGTATAATTTAACATTCTATAAAAAAATGTGTATATAATATTATTTTAAATTAAAAAAAAATAATGAATATGAAAAATATTTCGATAAATATATAGATATTAATAATTCAACATATATATAAATATAAAAAATGTGTTTCATAATATTTCAATTTCTTTTATATGAAATTCTTAAACAGAAATCAAAATATTCCCTAAAATAATACTTTTCTTAATATAAATTAATATTGAAATATAATTTAATTTCCAAAAACTGCAAAGTGTAACAAAACAATCCCATAATAATGTTTGAATAATAATATTTTAAGGCTGCCCAAAAATGGAAAAATAAAATGTAAATTAATACACGTGAGAAAATAACAGCTAAAAAGTGCCAAAGCTGCATCTAAATGCCAAATTAAACTAAGTTTTCTAATCATATTCATCAACATAATCATCGTCATTATTATAACACATTATTAAAAGAGAGACAGAGAGCGATAAAAAACTAAAAAATGGGCAATGCTTCATCCTCATCACATGGGGGCAGCAAAAGCGCCCGCAAATGTCGCAGTCTGCCGAACTCACCGGATGTCAGAAGGTAACCTATATATATATATAAATATATATTGGTAGGTTTTTCTTAAGAAAATGTGGCCGGCTTTTCAGGCGGGCACTAATGAGACCCATTATGCATTTTTTATACAAAGCCAATGCCTGAATGAAGCCAAATGTCAGCACAATAAATCAGTGCCCCAAAATGTTGCATAGCTAAATTTGCTGAAATTTACGATATATTTTCCCAAGAACTGGAGATCTATATATATATATATATGTATATGTATGTATATATAACGCAGAGCTGTACATGCCCACTCCAGCAGCTATCTTAGCTATTTTTAGGCTAAACAAACAAGTTGGAGGCTAATGGAAATGACATTTTGTGGTTGTTTTTATTTAGCCGTTTTTTTTTTCATTTTCTTAAGACTTGAATTATTTACAGCTATAAGTTGTGTGCACAGTAAGAAAATGTTCACTTTAACTTTAATAATAATAATAAGTTTAAGTTGAGAGTTTAGGTGACAAATTGTGCAAACTTCTTTGGCCGACTCTCCGAAGTAAATCAAACTTAGCAAAACAGAATTTAAAGTCCTAATTGGCTTAAAGTTAGGAAATCAAATTGTAATAACTACACTGATAATATGTTTCTCAGAGTCTTTCGACAGTCCGGGAGAGCAAGAGGGCAATAGCGCATTAAAAACGTAAATAGAAAGATTTTTATTTAATTATTAAATTGAATTTTAAACGAAGTAAAAAGTAAAAAGTTTTTTATTAAAAAATTTTAAATCCGTTTCAAGAAATTGCATTTAAGTAATTTTTTTGTCCACTGTATGGCAGCAAGTGCATATTTCTCAAGTTTCTCACTAGATTAGCTGTGGAAAGCGATTCATAATTAATGCGCCTGTCGCACCTCCTACCCCTACCTCGCCCCGCACCATTCAGTGGATGCATAGGTGCCGAAAGCGACACATCCAGAAGACACGCAACTGGCGTCTGTTGATCGACTTCCGTCTTTTCGCTAGGTACTTGGGCCGCGTCCAATTCATTCTCTAAGATCTACAATTGGCTGCCAGCCAGACTGTGGGCCAAGTTTAATTTACTGGAGAGCTGAAAAGTTTGTTGCCCCCTGCCCGAAGAGGCATTGCATAATCGAGCGATCAACTTACAGCTGCCCCCCCCCCCCCTCGCTAGCGAGCATATTCAAAGTGCATTTTTGATATGTTTGGCAACAACAACAACAACCCCTGGAAAATTTTTGACGCCTTCGAGGGCACATAAAATCAACCACCGTATCTAAAAACCTTTCAGTTATGATGGAAACGCGCGCAAAGTCAATAAATAAAACATTTGCTCAGTTGCATAATTGAAAATCCATTCACTGGGAATCTGCCTGCCTGCGTGCCCAGTTGCCCAGCCTTTCTGCTACTTATCAGTCAACCCTCGCCATGTCCACAAACTCTGTTTGTTTAATAGAGGGCTACCGAAATATGCGGCCTGCTTTCCTTTATTTACGAGCATTTGGCCAACCCCCGCAGGGTTTCACACATACAAACACACGCGCACACACAAAATGTTGTCAGCTGCATTTGCTGGGTGTGAAAAAACACAGGAAGAAGTATTTGTGAACGTGTTTGTGTGTGCGTGTGTGTGTGTGCTTGTGATCTAAGCTAAGCTGTCATATCTAGGCTAAACCAGGCCGTGAGAGAAGGCGAGTGGCTCTCATTTTCTAAAGATGAGACTTATTTAAATATGATACAGCCACATCTGAAGTCGTCATAGAGATTTATTATTAGATAGAAACCACGAATATATCGCCTTTGTAATGACATATTGGATGTCAGACCTTAGGAACAATTCGTATAAAGTCAGCGTCAAAAGAAGCAAGCAAGTTACTTATTTATTGTTTTTGACATGAGAGTACATTCTTTATAGTAAATTATTTTCTTTATTTGTATCAATATGTTTAGACTTATTTTCACGGAATGAAGGATGAAGAGAGATAAAGGTAAAAAGAGAGACATAGAAGAGAGCATAAGTAGAGATAAAGACAGACAGAAAGAGAGGTAAAGAGATATATAAGAGAGAAATAGATAGAGATATAAATAGATATATAAAAAGATATATACAAAGGGAGAAAGAGAGTGCAAGAGACAGAAATAGGAAGAGAGTGAGAGAAAGAAGAGGGGGAGAGAGAGAGAGATAGAAAGAGTCAAAAAGGGACAGAAAGCGATAGGTAGAAAGAGACAAACATAAAAAGAAAGGAATTAAGTCATAGAGTAGAAAGAGTGAAATAGAGAGTCATAATAGATAAATACATAGACAAAGAGATTAAGATAAATATTAAAAGAATTAGAATGAGAATAATTAAAAGGGATATTAAAAAGTTGAAAGCCGAAGATAGAGAGAGAGAGTGAGAGAGAAAATTATAGTTACCTGAAGAACAAATATTTTCATCAAATTTCAAAAAATATTTCACTGCTTTAATAGTTTCACATAGCTTCTCTATCATACAATTATGATAATTTATCATATATATATATATGATAAATTCGTAAGCACATACACACAACAACATATCCTATGCTTATTTGTGTATCTCTAACTGTTCTCTCACACGACACACCATTTATAGTTATATTTTACAAACTCTCTGGTAAATCCATACATTCTTCGCGATTATTTTTGCACTTCTGTTAGCTTTCACGCGATCATCTCACACATTCGCGTGAAACGTAAGCCTAATAAAAGCGTAAAGTGGAATTTGCTACTCGAGTTGCCGGGGCTGCCCACTTGATGTAGCTGCTGCTACAAAGTATGTGGCTTTGTTTTTGTTTATGTTTTCAGCAGCTTTGTTTGCTGTTGTTGGTTTGTTTGTTTGTTTGTTTGGCTACTCTCCATTTGCGGCTGTGGCTTGTTTACAGCTCTGGCCAGCCAAAGACCAACCTGCTGCATATTTAAAGATGTCGTCGACAAGTTCCTACCAACTGCCCCTGCCCCCCTACTCGCCCCTGTCAACAAAGGTGGCAACGCGACGAAGGCGACCATTAGCCGGGAACGAAAGCCAAGGAATAGCTTTGAGTTTGCCGTCTGCTCGGCGCACGTGTGTTTGCAAGAGGGGAGCAAATGTGAGCGGGGGGGTGTTGGCAGACGCTATTAATTGTTTCTTGCAGCAGCAGCTGAGAAAATGCGTCCCTAAAGTCAGACAAACAACTGTTTTGAAGCTGCAACTGAAGACGAGCCAAAGTTGGGGCACAAGTTTCGCCCGTCTAATAACTGAAAATCGTGACTTTATGTCGCACTTGAAAGCCGCAAACAGCAGTTGCCAGGAATAAGAAATACTCATACGAGGCGAATACAATACCCAAAGCTAGCAAAGTATTTCAACTCATATTGTGTGTGTGTGTGTGTGTATCTTATGACTGAGTGCACCTCGCCTCGTCGTACCAGGCACTGAAAGGGCTAGGTGGGGCCACACGACTTTTAAGATGAACACGTTTTCAGCGTCTCGCATTACAATTTCTAATATGAGCCATTTGACATGGCTGCTTGCTGAAAACAAAGCTGTCAAACTTGCAGCTAAAAGATTGGTTTCTATCCGGGAATCATGCTTAACTAGAAGAGTGTGCGCGAATTGTGTTTTTTAAAGAATTTACTACGATATTAATACTTATTTGAAAATTAAATTCTTAGACAAGTCTAATTTACATTTGATTTTAAATATGTTTAAATCGATTTATATTTTAAAAATTGAAATTAAAACAATTTTTAAAGTTTACCCTAAGATTATTGCAGCTTACTTTAATATGTGAGCGTAAATGTCACCTTTACCTTTAAAGCACATGTTTTTAGAATTGAAATTTTAGTTATTTTGGGAAAATGAAAATGAATATTGATCTGGATAAATATATAGATACTTAGGAGTATAGCTAAATAGATAAATATTGAAGTAATTGTTTTTATTTATCTATCTTATCTTATTTTATTTGTAATTTTCAATATTTACAAATAATTTTAAATATCTTTATTTATTTGTAATTTAAGTAAATATATATATATTCATTTAAACATACACTCTTCCAACTGGACACTCTAAAATTGTTTTCAATGAGGAATTAAAATTATTATAGATTGAAAACCACGAGCAATGAAATTTAGACTATAAATGATTGCTTTGCTTTAAAGAAAGTTAAAGCAGCTTCAAATTAATAAGTGAATTAAGAAAGTTTAAGACTGCATTTCCAAATGTGTGCCAAATTCCGGCATAATGCTAATTTGCTTCCGTTTGACTTCTTTCTGATTTCTCTAGGTAATTTGTTCATATATTATGCCAGCCTGTGCTAAAAACTTAACAGGTTTACTGCGCTGTGCTTCCTGCCTGTCGTCTGGTCTATCCCTTGACTGCGAACTGATCGTCGGCTGTCTGCTGTTGGAGTAATCTCTAACAGTTGGCCACTCCTGCGGGCATATCAATGGCACATAATTACGCTTATTATCAACCATTCAACACCTACTCAAAAATGCTCACAGCCAGCACGACCCGCAGACCGACAACAAGAAATCTTCAACAAGGAGCCAGCGGCTCATGAGTTGGTCAACTTTTTGTCGGGTGGCTTCTTGGCCAGACAGCCTCACATAAATTTCTTGACTCCTGCCATTCCTCCTCTTGTCTGCTTTTTGGTTGACTGTGGCTGACAGGCGGTCGAACGGGCTGTTCGCGGTAGCCAGTAAAATTGCTGTGGCAAATTTATGAATATATTCTGCGCTTAACGGCATAAACTGCACCTCAACGGCCGCAACGGCGATGGCAACAGTTGTGGCCAGGTTCAAAAGGTTTTTGGGTTACAAAGATAAATTAGAAATTGCTTTGGCCGGTAGCTGGAGGTGCTAGTTGACTATCTAATGCACCCAAAGACAGCTTAACTTATCTGTGAGCAGCTTAAATTACAGCCGAGTGAAAGTGTGCTGTCTAAATAACGATAAACTTTCCCAAAATATTAAAGATAGCTCATAACAGATGAAAACTTATCCTAAAAACAAATTTAGGCAACTCCTTTCACGTTGCAACTCCTGTTTTTTATATATTCACGTAGCGGGCTGTTGGCTTGAACCTATAAATATTATACTGCTCTGAATTATGGTTGTTAATTTTGTGTTTATTAATATTTTAATTAAAAAGAAGGGAGAAGCTAAGAAAGTTTATCGTCGGTTCCAGATTTGCTGACTTATAAAATCCTGGTTTGTATATTAATCAAAGCTTCGGTTCCCAGCTTAAAATATTATAATTTAAGACACAACTTTTCCACTTCTTTAATAATTTTAAATTGGGAAGTTGGTTGCTTCATCTAAAAAAAATACAAAAAACAAAACAAACCCGAACAGGCTCGGACACTAAATAAATATTCAGCCAGCCTTTCTCCGGCTAGGCATGGCATATTTATTTCCTATCGCCTGTCAATCTTCTTGAAGTATAACAAATAAGCCCAAAGATATCTCAGGCATCTGCTGCAGCCAAGTCAAGGGCCCGGGTAAAAGACAAACAGAGAGAGAGAAAAAAAAGCTAACCATAAACGGCGTTGGCAACAAATCGCAAGTAGTATGTGTAAGCCATAATAAAAGCGAAAGAGTTGCAACGCCCGCGGTTCGTATAAGGCAACTGGCAATATCCCAAAATGGTCAGGCCAGAGCTCCAGAGTCATTGGGGCCGTCGTTCCGCCGGGATCCTGCCACGCACTTGGAGTCTGGCTTTTAGAAGCTGCTGCTGCTGCCATGACAAATGCAACTCGAGTGACACATTGTGCGGCAACAAAAGCAACAAACATGCAACGCAAATGCAACTAATGGGCAGCCGGTGGAGTTGCCCCCACTCGAAGGGGGAGCAGCGCGGGTAATAGGGAACTTTTTCATATTTATATAAGCAAATGCCGTCAACGACGCGCTTTATAGTTGGCTGTCCCCCCTCCCAACACACGCCGCAGCTGTGCGGAAATGCTCAGTGACTGGTCTGCGATGGAAAATGCAACTGCAACAGCTACTGCAACTGCTACTGCAACTGCGTGGGCCGTGCCGCACAGGTGAATGCCACCAGAGAGCCAGGAACAGCAGTCAGGCTATTATGAGGCACACACACGCTAACACACACACGCTCGCACAGCAAAGGTCAAAGACATTTGAATGTGCACAACAACAAAAAAATCTGCACACAGCTACAAATCAAAAATGCGTAATAAAGACGCAAAATTCAATTTGCGCGAAATGCAAACAGAAACAGAAAACGTGGCGCCCCGCGCATCAGCAACTGACATGCGACACCTGAAACTGAGAGATGCAAAGCTGCAGATACTCTGAATAAATGTTGCAGCTAACAAGCTGCTGTTGCTTTAAAAAACTGTTTCATGCAACGAGGGTTTCTCTTAAAGTAATGAGCTATAGTTAAAAAGAGAGGGTATTTTGTTTTTTTTTGTGCTCGATAATAATATAAATACTTTATTTTGGTTGCCTGAAAATGTTTTAAGAAATTCGAATTTATGTAAGTTTCTTGTAATTGTAATTTATACATAAATATTTCTCGTAGCGAGGCAAAGGTTTTTACATATTTTGAATAACAGCACATAGTTTAAGAACTTATTAAGTTCTTATAATGTGCCTCTTTTATTTTCTAGAGCTTGTAATTTTCCATTGATATTTTATTGCCTAATGAAAGGACTTTCGAATAATTAATTTATAAATTAATGTGCAGGCTTGCTTTGTATTCTATGTTGAACAAATAAGATACTTAAGCTGCATAAGAGTTTTAAAATATTTACTCTGCTGTTTTGATTTAGTTTTAAATTTCTTTTAAAAATATATAATTATCCAAAATTACATATATGTATATAAATTTCGAGCAACTCTCGCACACATGTTGCCCGTGCTGCATGCTGCCTGCTGCCATAGACATATTGTAGGAACTTGTATCTTTTAACATATGCAGACAATCGACATCCTTGCCGAAGCGAATAAAACTCGGCAGACAGCTTTGGCTTTTAACTTGACGACTGTTTGGCAAACAGAGCGCAACATGGCCAAAGATGTTGGCGGAAAAGCGAATCGCAACAATAAAATGCAAATAAAATTATATGAAAAGTAATTTGGAAAAGTCTGAAGAAAAACGGCGTGACAGACGCCTGACGAAAGCAGCTAAAGGCACCCGAAAGTAGCGGGCGCTTTGTTGTATTTAATTTGCAGTAGCTGAGCAACAGGACCAAAAGGACTCCGCAAAGGAGCAAAGTCGACGTCATCGTCAAAGTCAAAGCCAAAGTCAACGCAGCTGCCAACTTCATTTGTCTGCGTTGCGCTTGTCTTCTGTTTTTTATGAGCTGTTTTTTCTCCATTTAATACAATTGTTGCGTACAGCTTTTTCTTTTTTCGTTAGCCTGCCTTATTAATGGCCAACAACAATGTGCCAGGCAGCCATAAGATACAAATGTATCTTTTGGCTCGGGCTTTGTCTACGCCCCCTGCTAAGCTTTATGAGCACGACTTATTAAAAGTTTGCGCCAGTCTCTTTTATTACTTTATTTGCGTTTTTAATCAGCGTCTTGAGTAATTGCAAAAAAAAAATGTAGTTAAGAAGTGGAAAAGCCATTTTCCTTCTTTGTGCGTGCCTGCGAGTGTGTGCGTGTGTGTGTAGGCACTCAAACTGAATTTCATTTATTTGCATAATAATTTTGAATTTTATTAAAAGAGTGGCTAAAAAACTTAAAAGCTTATCTTCAAAAATGCTTTTAACTGGAAGCTAAGTCAAATTTAGGTAGAGTGAAAAAACATATTTAAAAAAAAAATAAATAAACAAATTGAAAATTCCAATTTAAATATTCATAAACGTTCTTCTTATAAACTTTGCCGTAATGCAAAATAAAATCAAGTACAAATTATTTGTATATGATTTTTTTTAAATATTTTGAAAATTTATTTCAGGTTTGTGTTTTATAAATCTTGTAAATATATAGTTTGCTTTTAGTTTTGACTTCTTAAAAATTAAGTCCAATTAGCTATGATTTTTATTAAATAGTTTTAAGGCCAATTTGAATGAAATTAAATTACTAATCAAATTTAATTGACTCAATAAAAGCGCAAAATTTGATTTAATTGCACAACTTTGCATTGAAATGACGTCGACGGCTAATCAAGCGATGCGCCTGAAGCCTACTTAGCTACGCTCTTTATGGCGAACGACTGCCAGATACAAAAGTATCTTTTCGCAATGATATGCAAATTAATGGGCACGCTTGTCTTTTATTTCATTCCGCGCAATCGCCTCGTAAAAATGTTGTAAAAATGTGTTTACTGCAATTGCCAAGCGTATTTTTTTTTTGTAGTTCTTTGGCAGCAGCAAGAAAAAGGGGTTCGCCGGCAACTTCATTAATTTATCAACGTTCAGGGCAGTGTAAAATTATTTTTATGTCGCAGTTTGTATAAATTGTTAATGATAAGTATAAGGCAAAATGTATCTGACAGATACTGTGACCGCAACTGATGCAAATCACGCCCCAGACAAGCTGTAAATGTGTTCTGCGGCCACAGAGAGCAGCGTGGGCGGCTGCCATAAAAACAAGCCCATAAACCCAAGTATATTTAGAGGTAGATATGAGCCTGTGGCACCACAGCATATTATTTGTTTTTTATGCATTTTTTAACTTATATATTTTTTATACCATTTTAATGTTAAAAACTTATTTTCTTCTCATTACAGACAAATCGCGCCCGCCTATACGAAGGTCAATGGCGGCACAGCCATTCCGCTGCCCGCGACGGTCATGGTCCAGCGTCGCTGCCCCCCGGACAAGGTGCGCCCGCTGCCCCCGACCCCGAATCATACGCCATGTAAGTGAAATAAGCTTCAGCTGGTTTGGGAAATTTATTAAAAAATGCTTTTTCACAAAAAAAAAAAAGAATTAAATCAACCCCTGGGCAGGGCTGCACTCCGTTGTTTACCGGGCACAAACAAATTTCTGGGCCCAAAGCCAGGCAAACAACCCCCAGCGGAGCATGCCAATGCACTTAGCACAACGCTTGTCGTTTCTGGCCGGGATTTTGTCGTAAAGGGGTAACAATCTCGACATGGCTCGTGTTCCATTCCCAGCGTGCACATCATCAAAGCACTCTTGGGTATACATTGGTGGGGCTGTAGTGCTTCGAATGGGGGCGCGTGCTATTCAAAAAACCGCCTCATTGCGCATATTTTGTTGCAGTTGATTTGTTGCCGGTGCGGTACAAACTGTAATTAATGCGTGTGGCGCTGATTTGAGGTCTTAAAAGGATGCCACGTTAAGCGCCAGCAGCCCGTTGGGAATTTTCCGCAAATGCAACTTTAACTCGAACTTCAATCTAAGCCAGCAAATGAGCTGCTAATTAATCATTTAATGAGGAAAATAACTTTCTAGATTTAGTTGTTAATTATTTTCTACCCAAGTTCGTATTTATTCAGCTGTGTTGCTCGAGACATTTTGAAAAACAAAAAAAAATGTTGAAACCCAAACCTTTTTGGCCATAGAAGAACTTACTTTTCGACCGATAGTTCCTATTGTAGATAGTATCTGATGGTCTGATGGTGATAAGATTTTTCCAATATATAGGAAACATAATGAAACTTGTAAATGACAGCTACATGATATAGTGGTCCAATCCGTTCGGTTCCAACATAAGAACTGCCTGCATCAGAAAAACGGACCTATGCAAACTTTCAAGAAAGCTTTAAAATTGAGAGACTAGAGACAGATGGACATGGCTATATCAACTCGGCTACTGTAGCTGATCTAGAATATATGTATGTATATACCTCATGGGGTCGAAGATGTCTTCTTCTATGCGTTACACCTTTCAACACAAGTATATAATACCTTCTACAAGGGTGTAAAAAATGGAGACGCGTTGTTTTGTAGTTCCTACTTCCGTGTAACTACTGTATATGGGATTTATTTTTATTTTGTCCTCCCAATTGAAACTCAATTAGGTTACAGTTTACTGTTAATATAATATTGTTGAAATATAATTTTAACCATATTTTGACAGGCTTCACTTGGGCTTTTTGAAGATTTATGTGGCCGTGCGTGAGACCTGCTGTAAATGTGTCAGTAAATCTGCCTGTCTGCCTATCCCCCTGTACACCCCCACCCCCTCCCACCCTCCAGCACACGCATAGTAATTAATTAAGTTTAATGTCCGCTTGGCCTTTAGCATTGATTTATTGGCTGCGGCTCTGTTCGACAGACATCTTTGAAATGTCAGCTGGCAGGCCCGGCGACAACTTCAAGTGGGCGCCGCTGCGAGGGCAGACATACAGGAATTAACGAACTCACATTCTGCATTCAGCTTCTTTAACTTATTCTTCATCTTCATTTCGTCCACAGCCATACCGGGCTTGGGCAAGAGCGGCAGCGATTTTAATAGCAGCCGTCCAAACAGTCCGCCCACCAGCAATCACACCATCCAGAGCCTGAAGAGCGGCAACAACAACAGGTAAGTGATGTACCTGTACAGGTTGCCCAAATGAACTGTGACTAATCACTGTCTCTCTCTCGCTCTCCTCTCTCTCTCAATTCTCTTGCAGCCTGCGTCCGCCGAGCGTGAAGAGCAGTCATCAGAGCGGCATTCCCTCGCCGAGCAGCCTGAATGCGCCCACGGCGCCGCAGAAGCACTCGATGCTGGACAAGCTGAAGCTGTTCAACAAGGAGAAGCAACAGAATGCAGCAAATGCAACGGCAGCTGTTGCATCCAATAAAACGCAAATTCAATCGAAGCGCACCTCCTCCTCATCGGGCTTCAGTTCGGCGCGCTCGGAACGCTCCGACTCCAGCCTGAGCCTCAACGATGGACACAATTCGCAGCTGAAGCCGCCCAGCATTAGTGTCAGCGCACAGAAGAGCCAACAGAAGCACAACACAAAGCAGTCCAAGCTGCTGGCGGCGCAGCAGAAGAAGGATCAAGGCAAACCCAATAAGCTGGACAAGAAGGAGAAGAGTCCGGCCCGTTCGCTGCACAAGGAGGAGCAGCAGACGCTCTCGGGCAGTGAATCGCGCAGCTCCACAATGGGACGTCCGGGCAAAAATACGCTGGCACGCGGCAATGCCGAGAAAAATACACTAAAGACGTCTTCCAAAACTTCGCTGCACTCCAAATCCGATTCCAAGTGCTCGCTGAAGAACCAGAGCCAACAGCAGCACCAGCAGCAGCAGCTCCTGCACAGTCCCAGCGGCACGGGCCTGCCCAAACCCATTGCGGCCATCAAAGGCACCAGCAAGTTGCCGCAGCTGGGCGGGCCCCATGGCTCCGGTGAGCTGTTTAAGCGCGAATCCAGCGACATATCGAACAATCAGGGCAACATATCACAGGAGCAGCCGCAGCAATCGGCTGCCAGCCAAGCCACACATATCCTCAAGGGCTTGCCCTCGACACCACCGCCTCCATATTATGCCAATGCGCCGCCTCCGCCGCCGGCGTCATCCTCGGGCAACCACATATCAGCTGTTTACTCTGGCAGCGGATCGGGCTACCTCAGCGAGCCCAGCACACCGCAGCAGGGCGGCATCTATGGCAGCAGCCGTCTGCCGCCACCGAAATCCGCGCTCAGCGCACCACGCAAACTGGAGTACAATGCGGGTCCGCACATACTCAATGCGGCACAGTCGCCCCGCTTGCCGTTGCAGCGTCCAATGCACAATTCGGCGCCCAATACGCCCACCGGCTCGCCCAGCAAATTTCATACGATACCCTCCAAAATAGTGGGCACCATTTACGAGTCCAAGGAGGAGCAGCTGCCGTCCTCTGCGGCCAGCTCGTCCTCCGCCTCCTCGGTGCTGCCCATGCGCCCGCTGCTGCGCGGCTACAATTCGCATGTGACGCTGCCCACGCGTGGAGCACGCGGCGGACAACCGCATCCGCATCAATCCTATCTGGACTTTTGCGAGTCGGACATCGGACAGGGCTACTGCAGCGACGGCGATGCGCTGCGCGTGGGCAGCTCTGCTGCAGCCAGTCGCTATCATGACATCGACAACGGCTATCTGTCCGAGGGCAGCAGCGGCTTGGGCGGCACAGGATCAGCGGGCGGTGTCGCCCATGGCAAACACTTTCTCAGCATGATGCGAGCCAGAACACAGCTACCAACAACCATTGAGGAACGGTAAGTGCACAAGCATCTCTCATTCGTATTTTACAAGAATTCCTTATAAAGTGGGCGTAACCAAACAATTTTTATAATATAAAAATGTTTTTAAAAATCTATAAAAACAAAAAACCAAAACAGAAATAGAGAAAAATGGTCTTCAAAATAATAAATTATGTCAGCATGGAAAAAGTTATGAGAGTTTAGCTTAGTAAGGGCATTTACCGGGCGAATCTAACTTTATTGCTTTTATTTTTTGAACAGATAGAAAAATGTTTAAAAAATAAATTGTGTGCATATGAAAATTATGTTATTTTGTGCTAATCTGAACTTTCATAATTGATTTAAAGCATCAATTAGAGAAATTCTATGACAGCTTTAGGGCTTAGAAAGCGCTTTTATAAGACAATTTTAAAATTCTACCTGCCCGCATTTTTGCAATTTTGCAAAATTGCCTCCTAAAGTCTATTTTTATAAGACATTTTGTGCCAATTTGAACGCAATCAAATAAAGTCATAATTTTGAGCATCCAAAGTTTAAATACAGAATTCTTATATCAATTATAAAAAATTGATTTTTTTTTTTTGACAATTTTAAAGACTTTCTAGAGAAAAGGCTTAGAAATCGATTCTACATTTTTGCTTTTTCGAGTTTTTCCACTACATGAAATCATTTTTGAAAGAAAATTTAAAAAAGCAGTTATAAGTATTTTTAATGATAGAAAAATTATAACTCACTATTTTTAGTTAGATTTGTGAATTTTTCTAATAAAAAAATTTTAATGGGTAAACACTCATTCTCAAAAATTCTTAAATTTTAGATAAAAAATTTAGCTAGCATTTAAACGAAGACTAAATCGGTAACTCTCATAAATATCAGCTGAGTTTTGATTTTGTTTGAGGTAGCATAAAATTTGTTGTATATATTATGCAATATACATATATTGCAAAAACTTTTTAATACATTATACATTTATTTTTACGGAATTGTTACGTCCAATATTAATTGCATTCGTTTTAATATGCATATTTTTATCCTGATTTTTTTACCGATGGATAATTGTGTACACTTTTATGTACGTTTCTTATAAGTAGTAATAATTGCATTAACACTTATGGGCATATATTTTTTACTGGGCTGTATTATCCATTATTAATTATTTACACTTGTGTATTTTTTTTATTATCCACTATTAAATCCACTATTAATTGTATAAACTTTTATATGCATAAGCGTATATTTTGGCGCTCTAATGACCGCACTTTCGTTTCCAGTTATTCAATTAATCCATGAGTCATATCTGTGCAGCTCCTCCACAGCTGACACCAATGAGTCAACGGGCCAATTGCCAGAGTATCGTTTCGTTCGGTTTGGTATCGTTTTGGGTTCCAAGAAGTTTGTCGCCTGTTGTGCGGCGTCTTCGAATGTGGCATGTTGTATGTGAGTGTGCGTGTGTGTGTATGTGGTGTGGAGTCCATAAAGCGGCACTTAAATGCCAGAGACGCTGCCGCCGGCTTTATTATTCCCTTTGACTTTAGCTTTAGGCCTGAGTGCATCTGTTTGCCACGCACAATTTGGCCACACTTTTGGTGTCAGGCGCAGCTGAGCATAGCTGTCAGCGGGCTTGAGGCGTGGCCGAGGCACTCGGCATTTGAAGCAGTTAATTGTCATGGCAGCCACTCGAGCACCCTAACAACTTCCGCTGGCAGCCTCTTCAAAGCCAAAAAAGCAAACCCAAAACCGAAACCAGCGCTCAAATTGCCAATTTGCATAAAATCCACTTGATGTTGACTCCAGGCTTCAGCTCGAGGATCAGGTTTTTGAGTTCCTCCTCCGGCGGCTTGTCAAATGTCATTTGCAAATTGTCAACAGCAGCCAAACAGACGACAACTTGCAATTGACAATTGACAATACTCACCTGTCAAAGTGTAAGCCACGCCCCACTTCCTCCCTCCCTCCCTCTGCACACTCTCCGCTTATGGATATTGAGATACATATTCACGCAGTTGCATAGCAATGGCTCGAACCGAACCACTTGCCATTTGGCACTTCAGTTAACAAAGGTATCTATGGAGAGTTGCTGTTAACAAGCGAATTGGACGTGTGCACGGGAGCGGCTAAATCTCTGACCCGCCGCTGGGGGGAAGAGTCTTCTGGTCGTATGAGTTATGAGTTGGTGTGATGCTTACAAACTTTAACGAGCAGGGCGAGTTTTAAATGTAGCTTCAAATTTCTGTATTTTTTTGGGACAGATTAATAAATTGGCAACCAATTTGCGGTAAAGTTTTTCTAGAAAATTAGTTAAATTAAAGAGATACTGTCTGATAGTTTTTAAAGAGTTTTTCACTAAGAGTCTACAAAAATTTACATGTAGCTTCTTTTTCAGTTTCGAGACCAAAAATAGGACTACTCAAATATTTTTTTTCCTAGAAAATCATAGTTGAAGGCAATAAAGAGTTGCTGTTATATATTATTTTTGAACTTATGTACAAAGAAGAAGGGGGAAAAAAAGTTGCCCAAGGCAACTGCAGCGAAGTGCCGGGTTCGAATCTTAGGATCTAAATTTTGCATATAAATGTGCCTGCCCTTTTTAGCTCCAGCGCCTGGGAGACACTTCAACTCTATAACAACTCCTTCTTCTGCGAGCTAATATTTCTGTTGGTTATTATATTTGTTACTTTCTATTAAAAACTTTTGGGCAGGCTACAGCTCGTAGCTCAAGATCTCATTATATGCATAAAATAGACTGCCGTGTTTAGCTACAGGGCCTAAACTGGGGAGGAATTAAGCTCTATAACTACTCACTCTCCCACAAGATTTGATTAAGAACTATATGTATTTTTACTAATATTAGCTTGTCTTAAGCTTGACAGGTTTTTTAAGCAGCTACGCCCAATTTGGGGCTACTAATATGCAACTGTTTCGTATAGGAGCGCAATTAATGCCCCTAATTAAGTTCTGCCCGTTCGCGCTCTATTTGTTAATCATTTGCTTAGCATTAAGAGGCGAAACAGTTTTGGTAGCTGCTGCCACAACGGAGTGTGCTGCAACATAATTTTGTGTGTTTATTAAACACTTGTCAGAGCTAGCTCCCGCCCATATTTCACCACGCATTTCATTAAAAAGCGCTTATGGGCTTGGTGGGTTGGGCCGGGGCCAGTGCGCCTTCCACATTTTCATTAGCTTCGGTCCATCAGCGCGTTTGATCTGTGAAATTAATGCAATGCCATGAGGCGCTGAAATGGGAGCTCGCTGCGAGTGCTCTATAAATAGCCACAGCTGTCGACGAGTAAAGTGTGGGAGTTGTGGCCTTAGACCTTCCTTCCCCTTCCCATGCCATCTACTCCATCAACAAGTTCAAACCTGCTCTTGGCTGGCAAACTGTTGACCCTTGATTGTGACTCTTGAGCCATGGTCACGTAATGCAGCTGCAAAATATGTTTAATAATTGAATTTAAATGCACGTCGACAGGCTACTGCGTTCCCCAAACGCGACCCGCGAGTAGCAACCCCCTTGTCGCATTAGCGTCAAGCTGAAGCTAATCAGCTGCGGCGCCGACACCTGCAGGACATAATTTTGAAGCCCAACAAGTGCCCATGTCCTGGCATCTCCTTCTCTCTCCCTCTCTCTCTGCCTTGAGCTGCGGTCGGGTGTCGGGAATGGGCTGCCAGTTGTCTAGCCATAAAAGTAAATCAAAATGCAGCAGGGCGCATATTTCAACAAGCTGGCAACGCAGGCAGACAGTTAGCAGCAGTGTTGCCAGTAAAAAAGCGAATTCTAGCCGAAAAAAAGCCGAATAAGTGTGTTAGTAGCTTGTCTGATAGAAAATGTCTTGTAATGCTTCTAATTCCCAACAAGTTAAAGCTTTACAATTTGATAGTCTGCTGCTAAGGTTCTGGAAATAGCTAAACCGACAGCCAGTTAGCCATAAATATGCTATTTGAATAGGTTTTCCGCCAACTCAGCCAATAAAAGGCAATTTTGTCGGGAACTAGGCGCCATTGGCAGCACGAGTCGATCTCTCGTTATTTCCAGGGGCCGTTTCAGCAAACGGACTCGTGTGCACACATGGCTGACTGGCTGGCTGTCTGTCCGTCTGTCCCTTGGCCTGTCTGCTGCATCCTTGCTCCTTGCGCTCCTTTTATTTAATAACGCATTTTTCAATTCATTTGATTTATGGCTCAGGCGTGAGACGCTGCCATTTCCAATTCCAGCTACCAGATTGCCCTCGCAAATGCAATGCATTTTTCTTCCTCTTTTTTTAAAGCTCGCTTTAAACTAGCCGCATTATCTGCCACACGCTCATCGCACGGCGTTTTATCCGCAGTCCGTAAATTTTGCTGACCGCAACGCGCCGGCAAATTGAAAATAAATTTCGCACCCAACAGACCCGACATAATAAATACAAATTGTTTTTATTAATTTCATCAAATTCAGTGAACCCGTAGGCCCGAAAATTGTGTGCGGTCTGTGTCCACCTGCGGACGCGTCGGTTACCTATTTAAAGGGACTGCCCACTCGAGTGTTCAATGGCGTGACCCCAGGGCGGGTGCCCCCTTCACTGCCATATGCTTGCAGTTTTCCACATTTTCCTTCTTTTTTTTTATCCTTTGGGCCAGCCCTCTTTTAGTGAAGTGCCAAACTGGGTTCAAATGAAGCGGAAATTTTTGCTGTCGTTTCGGATGGAGCTGCCTTGCGCTGAAAACTGATTCATTGCGTTTGTCACATTAAAAACATATTCTTTATTTAAGTTGGCAGCCTTTACAGCTTTGTTGCCTCTCAGTGCTGTTTGAGGACTAAGTGGAACAAGTGGAAAACCTATTGTTTGGATTGAGCAGGGTGCAAGTGCAAAAAGGGATTTAAAGTTAAGTGAAACTAAGTATTGTTGGCGTTGACAAAAGCAGCTTAAATAAAGTTTCATTGAAAACGAGCTGGGAAAATACGCAAACATTAAATTAATAAAAAAAGTTGATTACAGTGAAAGCACCCACGGTGCCATTCCATGCTAAAATGTTAAAAAAAATTTAGTTAATCATCTACATAGTTTGTTTTTAAATTCTTTTCAATTATATTAATTCAATTATACTAAGACTCCAAATATTGAAGCTCCAAACAACTTTTTACACCCAAAGTCAACAAGCACGTTCCCAGAATTTTAGAAATATGCTAAAAATAAATTCTAAATATTCCCGAAATCCTTTACTCTTCCGAAGCGCTCGAAAGCTTTTACATAAAACCCACTTTAAGCAAGCTTTACAGCATGCAGAAAGCTCGACATGCGTTGAAGTTTTTATAGCATAGCCGAGACACCTTTAGCCAGGACGCACAACCGCCTGGCAAAGCTTTTTATAGCACGCTCGCCCATTATAACTTCATTGGAACTTCATTCATGCACAATAAAATGCCTCATGTAGCTTAGATATTTTATTTTACATATATATTCAGCATTTCCTCACAGCTGTTGCAAGTATTAAAATCATTTAATTACTTTTTTAATTAATTTATGCAATAATCTTTTTGGCATAGGCTGCAAAAATTGGGACAGTTGTGTTTGAATACGAAAAAACCAGTTGCCATTTGCTCATATCTCAATGAACACAAGTGGCTGCAATTGCAATTGATAAATGCAACAGCAGCCCCCGCAACCGCACCCGCACCCGCCCCCTCTCTGCACCACTTTTGCCACCTTTAGCATTTCCTGGTATCTGCACCCACACTGCGGGCCGATTAAAAGCGGCTCAAAGCATGTGACGGGCATACGACGTAAGCCTTTAAGCTAAAACTGACCTTTTGCACATGCTGCTGCCCCACACGCCACACAAACTGACATGCCTCAACGCCCACACACACACACAGACACACACATACACTCACACACACTCACACAGTTCGTAGCAAAAGTGAGACGTGAAGCAGGACAAAAATCTTTGGCTGTAGTTTTGCTTAATCGTTTTCCAATAACATTGAGTTAGCCGCCAGATATTTTGTTGTAATTGTTATTAACGCGCACGAAAGCTTTTGATTAGTATACACTCCCAAAGTGGGTGGGTTAGCTTTGAGTCGAGGTTTGCAAAAAGCAACGACTCGTCGCATGCATTTAGTGCATAATATTAACATTACCCAGGTCTTTCGATAAATGCAATTTTACAATCCAAGTTGTCATTCCAACTTGCCAGAAAATTTAGTTCGTCAAATACGTCTTCTAGAAGAAGAATCAGTTAAATGAGAGTTCAAGTTTCAGAACTTTAATAGAAAATGTCGGATGTTTTCTTCCGACAAATTCAAATATTGCAAAACAATAAATACAAATAATATATGAAAATTATAATAAATGAATCAATAGGCTTTTTAAATATTCAAAAACTTTTTATTTAAAAAGAATTAAAGAACGTGGGTTAAAATAAGAACTTATGATTAATTGAGTTCAATGCATTGAAAATTCTTGAAAAAGTTATATTTTCAATTAAATACTTTTTAATAATTATATACGAACATTATAATTAATGATATAAAGGTGTTTTAAAACTGCTTAACATGAAAATTCAAATAAATAAAAGAATGAGAATTTTCAATTAAATGCGTCAAATGTATTAAAAATTTCGAATATTTATTCAAAAAAGTCTTAACTTACAAGCTTTCTCAAGCTTTCCCAAAAAGATCATACTACGTTATAATTATTCCTAATCTATCCAATAAAGCGCCTTTTGCATCCCAAAAGTTACTCAATCTTTGCTGATAATATATATAGTTATTCTTGTTAAGCAAATAGAATATTTTGGGATCTAACATGAGGCTTAATATTATTATTTATTAATAAATAATATACGTTTTTTATAAGTCTTTCTTAATAAGTGCAATTCGATGGTTCACTGATTGAGTGTCGCAGTCTTGAAGTTTAATGAGTTTTTGGGGCAAACGTGGCGCACTTCTGTTTGGGGCACATGCCAAGCGGCTCCAATTAGTTGAGTTGCCACACAAAGGCTATTGCCGTTGCTTAGCCAATCAACAACTGCAACAACAACAACAGCAACGTTGAGTACAACTTGTTATCGGCTAGTTTCGCTTTTCATTGGGCCGCCTGCTGAATTTTCTTGCGTGCAGTTTTTTGGAAAATTGCAGCACACAGGCAAGAACGAGCCCGCCCTTGGCTCAATTTTTAGTTGGTTTTATTTTTTTACTGTTTTTGGCGTTCAATTGAAAACCGGGCAGCTGTCGAACATGAAACAAGTTTGAGCAATCATTGACTGCCTGAGCAACTGTGGCCTGAAGAGAGACTCCATGTTCGAAATTGCGACGCGCTCTTAAATCTCGAATTGTTTCCACTGCACAGCTGTCGCCACACTCTCTCTCTCTCTCTCACGGTCTCTCTAGCCAAGAGAAGCCATTTGTTGCTTTTGGTCAGGAAGAACCACCACCACAAAACCCTGTTCAGCCAAAACAAGAGACTCGGCCGGGCGGCTTTTGTGAGTGCTTCTTGTGTGGGTGGATGGGCAATGTTTGACATTTGGCGGAATAATATTGCCGTGTCTGGCAGCGGAAGTATGTAGCTGGTTGAAATCAGATTACAAGAAAACAACAAAAACTATTGAAATGCAAAATTTTATGTTTCGGAAAAATAAGCGCAAAAAATGTGCAAAAATACTTCAAATAATTGTTTAATAGAGTTAGTTATAAAAAAATTAAATGTATTCCTCCTGTTTTTTGTTTGTTTTACTGTTAATTCTTATTGAAATTTAAATACAAAGGAAATCGAAAAGCTGAAATGCTAAGCTAAAGAAAATTTTCCAAGGAACTAAAATAATCAAAAAATATTCTTCTAAGATTTATAATTGCCATTAAGTTTTTTTATAAATGGAAGCAAAAATCTAAAAATTATGGAAAAAAGAAAACTTACGTAGCAACTTAAAATGCTAGGATTGTCGGAGCTTGAAAACTAAACACAAGCCATTTATACTGAAAAAAAGTACTTTTAAGCTTTCTTCTTTTACTAGGAAACTCAATTTTGTTGATGACAATATTTAAAAGAGTTTTGCTTTTTCTCTAGGATTTTAGGATTGTCTAAAATAAATTGCATTTGCCTTACAATATTTTTTATGACTACGTAATGGGTTTTTTTTTTGTACTATCAAGTTAAAATATAGTTGCTTTAAAAAATTTTTGTGAAACTTACGAATAACAGTTTCCTTAAAGACAATTCGAAAAACTCTTTTGGGATGAAACCAAGCAGTTAAAGAACATTGCTGGCCAACGAATTTTATCTCGGCTGAATTCAATTGAAAATTTGCAGCAAATAACCTTTGTTTGGTTTTAACTATGAAAGATGTTAAACAAATATTTTACAAGACAATACCTTATTATGCCAAGCTTGTTAGGCATAATCCTTACTTCTTAAATAAAATTCATAGACTATACCTTTTTATGTTTTACCCGTCATAAAACTTTGCACAAAGTGCAATTTTCTGTCTTGAACTCCATAATTTTTGTCATGCTCCAGGCAACTTTGGGTCTGTGCGTGGCCGCACAAACAAGCCAAAAACGCCCAAAGACTTGCGAAAAACAGAGCCTATCAACTTGTTTTTTTTTTGCTTTTGTTTTTTTCTGCATTCAATATTAGCGCAGCACGCACAGGTGGGCAGGTGTCTGTGCTTGCCCCGCTTGATGCCTGCCAACTGCCGATACTCTATAGACTGGCGGCCTTTTACTTTCAGCATACAACTTTGCCATGTGCTTCATAAAAGACTCTCCGCCTGCGCTCGCTCTTTCGCGCGCTCTCTCTCTCTCTCTCTTTAATGCTTTTCGAACTGGCTCGCTCTCTTGAACATTTTTCGAACTGGCAATTTTGCCACAGTTCGGGGCAGGCCGTCGCCGAAGCAACCCCAGAAACGCATTCGAACGCTCGGGCGTTGCGGTTGCCCCAAGAAAATGTTAACGCTGCGACGTGTGAAATTATTTGAACAAATATTTAAAAAATATTTTTCAAAAACATAAACAAAATGGTGCAATAATTACGAAGAAAATAAAACAAAGTAAATAAGTTAAAATAAATAAATCAAATTGTTTTAGGTGCAGTGAGTCAAGTGCAGTCGAGTGTTTGTTTCAGTTTTTCGATAAATTAAATTAAGTTCGACGAAATTCAATTAAATTATTGTGTTAAGCGGGCAACTTGTTTTTGTCTGTTGCATATTTCGAGGCGGCTTGTCTATACAAATTACGAGTGCGCTCGGCGTGTTCTGGAGTGGCTCATCAGCATGTTTTAGCATTGTAAAGGTAATCAATTGAACTCAATCAGGTGCTCAGGCATCTTTGTGCGGCATGTTTCAATAGCAGGCACTGCTCCAACTCCAGCTCCCGGCAAATGGGGCAGTGTCAATGACTGCTGCAGGCCATTAAACTCCAGGCATGGCTTTTGTTTACTTCACAACTGTTTGTCCTGCCGACGGATACTATTTGCAAAGGCTCTCTGGTCCGAGGTCCGAGGGTTGAGGGCCAAAGGGTTGTCTGTAAACACAAACACTCGACCAGTACACACTCACTTCCACAGACACATGGGTTACATCAGAGTTATGCGACATATGCAAAGCGCTTGATAAGTCGCATTACCAAATCCGGCAGCAGTCCATAAGCTAAGCAAATCAATCGTTTGCCTGCCAACCCAACAAACAAAATTTTCAGTTTTTCGCTTGACGAAAACCGCTTTTTCACAACCAAAAATTCCACTGGCTACCAACGCTCCCAGCTTCTCTTTTGGTCAATTTATTAAAAGTAAATAAATTGTTTAGTTAGTGTTAGGCAACTGGCTTGCAGTTCATGGTAAGAAATTGGAATTTCTGGTTCGATTTACTGTCTTGATCACTCGTTTGTCGCACAATTTCGGCAATTACTTCAAATGTCAAACCTGGCTGAACATAAATCTTTGTACCTGCACACACACAGGAACACACAACACACACACATCGGTGTTAGCCTGTCAAGTCCTGTGGCCAAAAAAAGGGAATAAAAAAAAACGAGAAAAGGGCAACATTTGCCATAAAACAGCAACAGGCAGCAAGCAGCCGGCGGCAGGCGACGGGGGCAACATTCTGTGCATATTTTAGAGCAGTTTATAGACCAAGCTGACTCATACATAGGTTAACTCCCGGGTTTCCCCCTTTTTTTCAGCTGCCTCTCTCTTTAGTTGGGGGTTTAGCTAAATTGTTTTCCTGCTCAGCTTTAGTTGAATTCAGAATGAGCTAAGCGGCTTTAAGCACACGCCAAACTGTTCGAGTGCGAGCGAGAGCGCTGCAAGTGGGTGGGGCTGGTTGGGAGGGGTGGCGGGTTCTTGCAACATGTAACCAAGGCTAAGCGGGTTAAGTCTTTGTGGCGCCACAGGGCAACATGTGGTGCCAGGTGCCGCTTGGAGTGAGCCGCTCGCTTTGGTTTACGCATCTCTAAGCCAAGTAATTACCGTTTAGATCATGATTTATTCCCGAAGTAGGCCAAAAATTGCGAATAAAAGAACTCGATTTTTGGCATCTGAGAAAGTTCGTTAAATGATTGTATGGAATAAGGTATATTATGGATATAATAAGAATAATAAGTCAGTGCAAACTTAATATCGAGGATCCGAGTTCGAATCGTAGCTATACTTATTATTCTTGTATTATTTATGATAATTATATATGTTAAGGAAGATAGTGGATTTAAATTTGACCTGCTCCAGGTGGACGTACCTGTATTTCCAGCTTGAAATGTCTGGGAACAAAAATAATAGCAATTTGTGAACAGAGTATACAAATAATACTATAAAACACTTGTCGGTAGATGAGCTGTCTGAGTGAGCCAGTCATTCAGTCAACTAATTCCGAGTTTAATTTGTAGCTATCATTGTATTTATAATATATATAGAGTATAAACAATATACAGGAAACGGGAATACGTTTGGCTTGATCTTTAACCTGCTACTCAGTTATTAATCCAACTAATTCTGGTTGATCTTGCTTCTAAACTGAGGCAGAAATAGATTTCTCCTCCAGCTCTTCCTATTTGGCGTGGGCAAGAATTTAAATACATTTCAATAAGCTGTATTTTAAATAAAAGTTCCCATCTTGGAATCCCTGAAAAAAACAAATGAATTGTTATAGACTATCAATAGAAAATTTCACAAAACCAATAGGCTTCTTTTCGTCTTGAGAACAGAGTATAAATATAATAATATAGACGAGTCAGTGGGCTGTCTGAGACAATCATCTAGGCAACCGAACAACGAGGATCCGGTTTCAAATTCCAGACTGTTCTAGAAATATAATACAAATATGTATATATATTATTATTATAATTATTTGGTCCGGACCTCGAGCTAGCCAAACAAACAATTATTAGATGGAGAGGTCGCCAAGTCCAGCATTAAATTATTATATTATATATTATTATTATCTTAGCCATTGGCTAACGTAGGCAGTGCTATTTTATGTGGTTATTTTGATAGCCTACAACTAAATTATATTCTGTTAACAACCAATTATAATATTAATTAATTTTATATAAATAAACGTAATATATACTCAATAAGGCATGCGAATATCATGAAAACCACTTGCCGTATCGTTTGCTGTTGCTTTTTGCCAAAACAAATAATTAACATATCCTCAGGCTGAAGGCAACCAACACTTGATCTATCAAAGTAAGCCCCTAAATGAGAGACATGAGCACCGCCTACTTAGTGCCATTAATTTCACCTAGTCTTCCTTGCCATCGCAAACTGTTTACGCTGCTCATTAATAAACTCATTTGTTAAGTTGCTTAGCTTGTTTAGTTGTTGCAGAGCGACAGACGCTTCGCCTTTGAAGGTGGCACGCAACAGACAGACTGTCGACCCCCTCCTCTCTCACAACTCTGCTATGGTCTACAGTTCTGCTGGGTAATCACATTTTCCCATCGATTTTCCTGCATGTCTTGAGTCTGGCGAGTGTTTGGTGTAGCGTCTGCAGCCGCACCTCTCACTCTCTCTCTCTCTCTCTCTCTGTCTCTCTGAAGCACGCATGCATAATGTGCCTTATAAATATGTGAGTCATCCAAAGAATATGCCATGCTATAGTCTACAGACTCGTATATTAACTCCTATATTGCAATCCTACTCGATGGCCCTAAATCATGCAAAGTGTTTACGTTGCGGCTTTTCCTCGCCAACTGCGGCAAACTTTAACGTATTTACGTTTTTAGGCCAACTCGTTTAACCCATTTCTAGACGGTCTTCCTGTTGTCCTTTATCTTGTCCCATAAAAGTGTGAATCTTTTTGCCATCCGACATAAAAGTTTTTATGTGTGAGGCGTTTTTATTAGCCACGGACTGTCTTACATAAATTCAACATTAAATTAAGTGCCATTTACCTAGCACTAGGGGTTGCTCTTCTACCAACTGACCCCAAAATGTGTTCCCACTCTCTCGCTCACTCTCTCTCTGCACCCAAACCCTTCGCCACGCGACCCTCGGCACGTAACAAGTTCATTGCACTTTAATGAACTCTAAAACGAAATACAATATACAATCCCTATGCGATTTATAGCTCAATATTGCGACACATTCAAACTACTAATGAGGCTTTCCTTTTCCACAATTCGAAATGGGAGACATCTTTTAGGGTTTTTAACTGAAAATATTCCATAAACAGTGTTCGATACGCTTTTGCAAAAGTGTAACTTATACAGTTATTATAACATTTTTATTTTGTTTGAATTATTTACTCTGTTTCTTAAACAGGTGCAACAGCTAAGGCTTGTTGTTTGTGGAATTTATGGAATTATTCCGCTCAAACAAGAAATTTAATGCGTGCCGGGGTATCGACTATCCAAAATGAATGTCCGCTGCAAAATAGAATTTTTCTTGGAGAAACCATATTTAAAACAAGGAAAAGTGTTTTAGTCGGGAGCAGCCGAATAGTAGATATCTTTTACAGAGCACTTTGAATGCTTTATCTCTTCCTAGAACAAATTTATTCCTAAATAACTTCTGAGCTTAGTTTGCGGTTGTTATGATATGTTTATCTACATAAATCTGACGTTCAGCTGTTCATATATTCCACAAAATAATACAGCCCCCAAGAATGTAGTTCGCTTTAATTTTATTGGAAATGGGTCAATTCATAAATCAAAAACTTGCAATATTCCCTTGCTAATTATGCCATGGAAGAACCCATATTCCGTGTCTCTAGCTTCTAAATTCTGCGAGATATACTCAGTTAAAATTCAGTTATCAATACGAAAAGAAAAAGATAACCCTAGACCCTATCTCTGATGGGCTCTGAGCCCTAAATCAATAAATCAATCTCGATCAATCTTTCCTTTGGTGAATGTTTGAACGCAATATTTGTCAAAAACCTAATATGCGATTTCTTTAAGAACACAAGCGAAAGTCGAAAGACTTTTACAACTTACAAACATAATTCTCTAGGGCTGACAAGGTATCCTTAAAGGGTCTTACTGCCCGACATCGATACTCTAACCTGACATCCATACTCTGCGAAAAAGCTTCAAATTGTAGTCAAGACACTGCTTTCATGTTTGTAATTTGTACCTTGTTTAATTAAATAAGCTAAACGAAACTCTAGTCGTTAGGGTGTCCTTTTTTCTTTCGTTTTTTTTTATTTGTTTTTTGTTTGTTTTGTTTGGGATATGAGGTTAAGGGTTGTTCTAAAGTTTTGCTTGGTATATTAGCAAAGTTTGGTGTTTAATTTAATTTGCATTTGCGACTACTCAAAGAGTGGCAGCCACGTTGTCTGTCTTGGAATTTTCATTTGGAAAAACTTTTACAAAAAGCGCTGGCAGCGCTAACGAGAAATACACAGAGAGTGAGACAGAGAGAGTATTTGCAGAGCTGCTCACTTGACTTGAGGCTTTAAGTTAAGTTGATGTTGCCTTTGCTGCCAAAATAGCTATGCTTAATGCGCTGGGACCATTTCAGGGCCGTCTGGTTTATGGCCACTTTGCTCACACGATTCACACAAAAAAAAAAACAAATAGAAAAATAAAAATAGATATATGTACTTATATAAGAAGCTGAAAGGAAGGACTGAAATTTCAGTTTCATTGTTATATGCCCAAACCATTATTTATTGCGACTGTCAATGGCTGCTGGGAAGTCGTAAAAGGCAAACAATTGCGACTAGGAAGCACCCACGGACTGTCCTTCGTCCGCCCATCCGCCGGGCACTTGTATAATTGACGTGCGCCTACAAGTATGCTATGCTATCTGCTGCTTCTTTTTAAGCTTTTTTTTATATCCCCTCTGAAAATGGAAAGAAAAGGGCATATTGCTGTGGTGAAAATGAATGTAGCTGAAAAAGCAAGATATTTAAAACCTCATATAGCTTAAAATTTGGAATGTAGGCTCTTCTAGTTCTCGTAGGAATTACTCCCATTTTCCTAGAATCTATAAATATCGATTTACAGCTGTGGTTTTCTGAAAACAAATCGATTGATCTTAAAGCTAGATACATCAAATTTACTTAAAAGGTATATATTTAGTTTAGTGTTTATCAATGTTTATCTGAAGTCTTATCTACGCTTAACTCTTGATTCTTTGTATAAAATATATACGTTCGACTGAATTCTTTGAGACCTCATAATTTCATAAAGTGCACACAAAGAATACAGACAGAAAAGAGAGCTGGTTACAGGGTATCTTCTAGTTGCGAAAGCTAACTTATTTATGTTGCCTGTCAATTATATGGCTAGCATCTTTTACTGCTGCTGTTCGTCTACCCTAAGACTCAGTCCTTGACACAGTCAGCAGGCAAATGTGGCAAATATGTTGCCCAAAAGGCTACAAGCTGCTGTTATCCCTTGTTGCTGTTGTTAAGTGTTGCATGCTTTCAGGCGCCGTTGCAAGGCCAAACACCGTCGACAAACAGCCACAGTTGAAGGTTGCGTGCGTGAAAAGCACACCTCCCCCCCACATGGCCCCCTTGCCATAGCTCATGTTCGACACTTTTATTAATGTGTGCTTGTAACGCCTAACGCCAGAGCTGTCGGAATTCCATTCATAACATTTTATCAGCCGCACACAAAGCAGGCACACTGTGGGCGGTTGGGAGAGACGAGTGTGTGCTCTATGTGTGCGTGCTTCCTGTGTCGTTGATAAGTCAGCCTACTTTAACGCCTGTTGACAGTTTTAATAAATGAAATGCGGCGACCATTTACCAACACTGGTTAGCACCGCATCAAGCAAACCGCAAAGGCTTGTGGTCGTTGCGGCAAGTCGCCTGCGGCATGTGCGGGCCATGCAACTGGACTACAAATGGCTTTGTTTTCTTGTGACAACGGCCTCTTTTAGAGCTAGTTAATTTGAACTAGTTTCAGCTATGAATACACTGGCCTTAAAATGGATTGAAGGTTATCTATCTGAAAATTTACCATTTTTTATAAAAGCTCTTTCAGGTTTCCGTGATATCTAAACACAGTTTGGCAATTACTTAGTTTTTTACAATGAGCCAAACTTTAATCCAAGCCAATTGTGCCAAAGTCAGCCCAAACCTAACCCGAACCGAGCATTTTTATTAGAATACAAAATATAAAATCTAAAAAAAATAATTTTGGTTTCATATACAAAACTTTAAAGGGAGACCCAGACCCAGAGCAAGGACTTAACTTCGTTTTTAGACATTGGCAGTCCACAATTATTTTTGTTGTTTATTTTTCAGTCATGCTTGAGGAAAAAACTAACTATATATCATCTGACTGCTACGGTTAACTGTTGAAATATAATGGAAATCTGTTAAGTGTTTTTGATTTTTGATTGTTCATTGTTTTTCATTCTCTGGAAATCCAACTCCTGATAATAAATATTTATGCAGTGTTTTTATTTTAAGAAACATTCAAGTCAAATTGTTTATGGCCCAAAGAAATGCTCGCGTAAACAGCAGCAACAAAGACGATGCATTGCCCGATGACTTTGACATGGGCGTTAATTAGAGCACATTAATGAAACCAACAATAACAACAAGCAGAAGAGCGACTGCTGTTGCAGATATTACGCATACGCCACGTGCGCTGGCTCTTAATTTTTATTTGGCGTTAATTGCAGAAATAATTTATACAAGTCGTTCAGTGTTGTCGCCGCTCTAGTTATATAAATTCCATACTATACTATACTATATATATATATATATATACTATACTATACTATACTATATATATATATACTATACTATACTATATATATATATATACTATATATAAGGTGCCACACAGCTGGCCAACCAAGTGTAAAGCAAAGCGTCAGACTTGAGGCACAACTTGAATGTAGCTGCCAAACAATTGGAAAATCAGCGTGCAAACAGGCGTGCAATTGAGAAAAAGACAGACAGACAGCGAGACCGACAGACAGACAGACTGAGAGAATTGACACACAATGGAGGCAACCATTTGAAGCTTAGTAGATGATGGGCAAATAGCCCGGCGAAGTGCGACAACGACAATTGCAACTCTTCACGCACAAAGGGGGCGACAAAGTGAATGGGCAACATTTTCAATTAAAATGACAAAAGACGCGCACAAAAGTGGCATTGACGAAAAGGGCGACAAGCAGTGGGGGGCGTTGCTAACTGGCAACGACTCGAGTGCCTGCAAGCCATTGAGCCAAAAGGATTGTTTGCAATTGGCCAATGTCAACAATCAAGTTTTCATGTCTAAGCCGCTTACGCCAACGTTTTTTATATGGCCATATATCAAAACTAATTGGGCGTGTCCTGTCCCCGCCCCTGCCCCTGCTAATATAATAAATAATACAATTTGAATATCCCGTGGACAACGTGCGGTAAATACGCTTTTGGTGAAATGCCTAATAAATTATGAGAAATTCATAAAAAAAATAAGTATAAATATAAAATACAGGCGCGGCAAATTAGCCAACGCATAAATTTCTCGCTGGCATGCCATATCTATCGATTCGTTTAAATTTACGATCTTATCGGGGCAGGTGAAATATTCTGTCATGGTATACTACTATTGGAATGATTTATAGACATTTTGATGGGTTTTTAAATAAACTAAAAGCTTACGTGAAAGTGATATAGGTAAAGCAAATCTGCCTTACGGGATAAACCTTACAGAACTAAGACATTTGATCTTTTTAGGAAAAGACTGTGCGAGAAGGCAAGTTTGGAAGAATCTTTAGAAGTGGAGATAGTAACCCTTTTCTGTATGCCAAGAATAACTTTCCCTTTAGATAATAATCTTAATCCTTTTTACTCTTGATCAATATGTTACTTCCTTTCTGGTTCAATTTTTCACCTTTTGCTCAAATATATTTCGTAAGCAATTTTGTAAGATATACCATCTTTTTTATATTTTTATAGAAAATGAAATAATCTCCCACATCTTTCCCAAAAGTTACTTGTTATATTATTTATATTTTATTATTTTTATAATTATTTTTACTGTTATTATTATTATTTTTATTAATATTATTATTATTTAATATAAGCTAATATTTTAAACAATCTGCTAGTTAAGTTTTTTAAATTATTTGCAGTTATTCCTTAATATATTCTGCTCTGAATAGTCTTAGGCAGTCTATTAAAAAGTTGTTCAACTTTCCTTTAAAGTATTTTTTCATTTTCTTTCTTTCCTAACAAAATTTTCACTTCATTTTGCTCCGCTGATAAAAATGGCTTTCATATTCTCAATTGCCGCATAAAATGTAATTTGCTAAAACACGCGAAAAGCCAAATTCGCTTCTCTCTCTCTTTTTTGTTGCTCCGCCATAAAATTTAATAATGGCAATTCAAGGCAGACCTTGTTTTAGAGATTAGATCTATGCGCTTGTGATTCAATTGCACAGTTGCACAATAAATTAACTAATTGTGGCCTGTGGTGTGGCACGCTTTAAGAGCCATGCAATTTCCGCTGAAAAGTGTGCTATGATTAAAGCGCACCCAGAAGTAGGGCCGGAGGGTGCAGAAAAACAGCTGTCTGGGCCATAAAACCCAACTACGCCCTGGCAAGCAATTACCGTTTAGATATGCCAGGTCTATATAAGGGTATAAGACCACAGCAATAACAGCAGCAGCAGAGAAAAGAAAAACTAGCCGGTTTGTAACTGAGACGTCCAGTCGAAGGGTGCGCAAAGGTCGCGGGAGGTGAGAGGCAGCCCTTAGAAATATGCGTGACTGTCTGCCTTTACGGGTGCTCGTGTGTGTGTATGTGTGTGTGTGTGGCAGAGTGAAAGTGAGCGTCAGAAGTGACACATAAAGCTCATAAATTGTCGCACACTCAATATGCATATAGGGAGGACAGAAGCAGTGACAGCGGCAGCGGTAGAGACGGGCAGGGGCAGGGGCAGGTGTGGGCTGTAAGTCGGTAAAATCAATAACGATTGCCACGTCGCTGGAAAATGACCCACATGCCCCCGCCCTTCACCAGCCAAAGAGGCTACCAAACGATGACAAACAACTGCCAGCTAAAAAACATATATTTCCACATGCAACAAATAAACAACAACAATGCACTCAAAGAAAATTCAACAATGAAAAACAAAAGAAAATGCTGTACAAAATACAAGTCTGATTTGAATAGAAAGAAGTGCAGCAAATTTCAAGAAAATACTTAAATTACATTAAATTAAATATAAAAAAAAATGTTATTATATAACTTTAACATTCAAGAAAAAGAAGGAAAATATGGTTGGATTAAACTCAAAATATTTATAATAATTTGCATACTTTTAAAAAATTTTAGACTAGAATTGCAGACTTAAAGAAAGTTTTTGAAATACGTTATTTTTAAGAGCTCAGCTTAAGGAATAAGCCGCTTTTGTCGAACTTTGATTCGAGCATAATACTTTCCTTTCTCTGAGTGTATCACATAATACACACACTTCAATTGTATATGCTTTATGCCCTTGCCTGAACTCTTAAGCTGCAATTCATTTGAAATGCACTGAATAACCCAACTGCCGACCATGCCCATTGCCATTCCCAGTGGGAAATGAAGCGGGCGCAGTAAAAAAATGGCGCATAAATTTCGAAAAGCTGTCGAAAAAAGTCAGCAGCAGACGTCATGAGCACGGGCGTAGTCAAAGGCAAAGGATGTGGGCAATGCTATTAATAGCCGTTGAGATGGCCAAAAAAAAAGGATGCCAACGAGCTACATTGAAAGACATTCAAAAGGAATTTTGATTCAAGAAATGCGTTAGCCAAACGGAACGAACTAAATTATGAATAAGCAGTTCTTTATGGTGAGCCGTCAGAAGTACCTTATTGCGCACTCAGCTTGAACTAAAAAATTATATATTTGAATAATTTTAACCTTATAGAGGCATACATATAGCTTAACAGTGAGAGTCAAAGGACGAATATTTTGTGCAAAGTTCTAACTATTTATCTGATATATTATGTTAAATATTATGTTTTCACCTGGCTTAAGATAACGCCACATTTTGTATTTAGCCTTTCGATAGTTTTTTAAGCCCTTGCGTTCCTTAGTTCCTATTACTTTATTTAAATAAATTATTGAATGAACGTGAAATTATAATTACTTCAAATTTTCGAAGAGCAACGAGCATCAGCGAATTTACATATTTTACATTGCTTTTCAAGCTCGAATTGATTTGTCTTCTATCTTGTGTGCTATCGATATTTTGCGGGCTGCTTCTCTCAAAGCCCTACATAAGAACCTAATGATATATGGTATACGTGTTTTAGAGATTCGGGAAATTCCAGCCACAATAGTGGAAGAATTTATTTGGAACGTTATTCGCAAAATAACATGGGCGAAAACCGTGAATTTCTGGTTCCTTATTCGATTTACTGCAAATATATTATTAAAGAGACGTGGAGTTTAAGATAGTCCTGGCAGATTTAATAATTTTGACAGTTGTATTAAAATGTGATATATACAATATGTATATACATGTGTAGCTTTTGTGGTTTCGGTAAACTTCATAGAATAATTTAGTGTCAAACATTTTTAATTCTGAAAGGCGGATTTGACATATATCGATATAAATATAATTCAAAAATAATTTTTGACTGCCAATCAATAGCTGATAGTCGATACGCATCCATTCGAAAATTTGACTTCATATAACATATTTTTATGTCAGAGTTTCATAAACCAATTTATGCAGTTAATTAATAGCTTAACTCCTTGAATTCAAAAACAGGGTTTCGCAGCAATCAAATAACCCAATATACATGATATGCCCAAATATTAAGTTTTAAGCCTCAGCTCTATCCCTTCCTCCCTCTATCCCTTTTTGACGTCCGCCCATGAGGTCTGCGCCAATGCCTGAATTATACGCTTAAAGTATTTTAGAGTGTGCTGCGCCTGCTTTTGCCCCGCTGGTGCGTTGTACCCCTCAGCTTTTTCTGTACCCAACGAACGCATTTGAAATATATTTTGTGGAAAAACAAATTCCATGCATGTCCGGCTCGAACTGGGTTTTCCGTTTGTGGCCTTTACATATTGCAAGCGGCCTTTTGGGCCTGGACGCAGGACCAATGGCAAACTAATTTCATGCACAAAACGTAATTTGCATGGGGAGTACCGCAACAACAACAACAAAAAGCAGCAAAAAGCCATAAACAAACGTAGCGCGGTACACTTTAGTGTTTTGGCCATTTTTGTTTGGCTGCTTTTGGCTATTTCGTGTCGAGCTATTTAAAATTGGTGTTGTATAATTTTTAATTTAGCCGCTAATTTATGCGGCGCCTCACAGCACGTGTCCAGTTTATATCAGCAGGCGTTCGGGTGGGACAGTACTTACAGCAGGCACTGTGCAGTCAGACGTGGCCAACATATTTGTGTAAGTGCCGCTTTTAATTGACAGCCGGCGCTGGGTCTTTCGCCCATTCAGGCATTTGGGCTGGGGTCAGCTCTTTTAGAGCTAGACAATTAGGCGTGTAGTCGAGGGTCCTTTGTAAATAGCTGACCCTAATTCATGAAGGCATTAAGAGCGTAACTAAAGCGAAAACAAGTGCTCGGAATCAGCTAAAAGGCAGCCTGAAAGTGAAATAGAGGTGCCTGAGTGGGTGCATAAAACATTAATGCCAACTAGTTGGCTAATTGCGCTGCGAGATTGAGATATGGCTAGAAACTAGTTGGTTTGTGGCTGAGCTTAGAGAACCCCGCATATTTGAACAAATGGGGAAAATCATGTCTTACAATAGAATCGGGAAACTCAGATCAATTCCAGTTATTGCATTTTGGTTTTTGGTTCCGATCACGATTGGAATCAATGACTTGCATTCCATAAGAATATTAAACATATTATAAAAATGTTCATACATATTTTTGGTAAGCCTCACTCACCTTTTATTCTCTCTCTCGTCCTTGCAGCATTCGCAGCAGTCGCGGCTCGCTTGATAGCATTGGGACCGCTGCCAACGGCAGCTCGGCGGCAAGCCAGGCCAGCTCCAGCGGCGGCTCCACCAGCAACAACAGCAACAATATCAACAACAACAACAACAATAATAATAACAACAACAGCAAAATGGATGGCAGTCCACATCATCGTCCGGGCTCACGAAATGGACGCGATAACTGGACCAAAATGCCAGAGCCGCTCAACGGCCACAAGGTGGACAGATCGGAGAAGTCATCGCCATCGCGTCGCAGCATGGGCGGCGGCAGCGGCAGCTCATCCAAGCAGGGCTCGCCCTCGTCCTCGTCGCGCACCAAGGGCGTGCCGCCCAGTTTTGGTTATGTGAAACGCGCCAATGGCAGCATCGCCTCCACGGCGGAACAACAGAACATCGCCATGCTGATGGCAGTCGGCGGTGGCCAGGCCATGGTCAATGGCTTGCCCTGCGGACGCACCGCTCACGTCTCCGCAGTGCCGCGCACCGCCAGCGGCCGCAAGGTCACCGGCGGCACACAAACCCTACCCAATGATATGAACAGTAAGTTGTGATAGGTTAGCATAATATATTTTATAAATCCTTCTCATTTTCGCTCCCTCTAGAGCTGCCACCGAATACGCAACATCGCAGCTTCTCGTTGACGGGCCCCACAGCGACGCAGCTGAGCCAGTCCATACGCGAGCGTTTGGCCACGGGCTCGCACAGTTTGCCCAAACCTGGCAGCGATATGCAAATATTCCAGCACAGGTAAGATAGTTAGCTTAAGGGTTAAAGTATCTTTATATATTTAACCAGCTAGTATTACCCAGCTTGTTTCGGTCTGTCGGGCAGTCTGTTAATAAATCATTTAGTCCATCAGTTAAACATTTAGTTCGTTAATTAGTCAATCAGTCAATCTTTCAATCAAACAGTCAGTTAGTCAATCATTCAATCAGCTGATCAGTCAATTAGTTAGTCTATCAACTAGCCATTGGGTCAGTCAGTCAGTCTGTCAGTCATTTAACCAGTCAGTCATTCAGTTCGTCGCTCAGTCATTCAATATGTCAATCAATTAATCAGTCAATTTGTCATTCAATTAATCAAACTTCAGTCAGTCAATCGATCAGTCAGTTAATCAATCATCTAGTAAGTTAGTCAGTTGGTTAGTCAGTCATGCAGTCTTTTAATCAGTCAGGCAATCTGTTAATCAATTAATCAGTCAATAAGTTAGTCACTCTAGCAGTCAGTCGTGTGTCAAATAGTCAGGCAGTCAGTTTATGTCGTTTAGTCGGATAATCAGTTAATTAGTTGGTCAGTCATTTAATCAGTCAGTCCATCAGTCAGTCGATCAGTCAGTCAATCAGTAAATAGATAGACTATCGGCCAGTTGTTCAGTCAAACAGTCAGACCCTGGGTCTATCAGTTAATCAATCATTCAGTTAGTTAACCAGTCAGTCAATCAGAAGTCAATCGAAAAAAATATTAATAATAAATTTATTTATGATATTCTTTTCTTCAACAGAATATCTACGCGTGGAGGCGCCACTCGCCACGATGGATCGCTCTCTGATACGCAAACCTATGCGGAGGTCAAGCCCGAGTACAGCTCGTATGCCATGTGGCTGAAGCATAGTAATACGGCGGGCAGTCGCCTCTCCGACGGCGATGCCATAGATCAGCTGCAGATTGGTTCGCCCGCGATGACGCGTCATGGCCACAAAATGCTGCACAATCGGGCATCGGGCACAGTGGGGCAAATGCCCGTTCAGGGCAATGAATCGCCCTATGTGCAGAGTCCGCGCATGAATCGCAGCAATAGCATCAGGTGAGTGCCGTATGAGTAATGTGAATGTGTTAGAGCATGCCCCCTCTATCTCTCCCTCTATTTAACTCTGTTACTCTATCTTTCTTCCAACCTGCAATTTCTTGTACAATTTTTTCGTTTTGCCTCTAAAAGCTATCTGAAAGAACGGACATATCCAAGGTGACTTTACCTCACAAATTGCTCACTTTTTGATATACACATATGTATGCGAGTGTGTGTGTGCGCCACGCCCATTATTAACGTCGCACTCGCAAGCAATCAGCTTCAGTTGCCACTTGTCGCGCTTGTCTCGCACTTTAAAAGCGTTTGCCGCTTGCAATTTACATTTACATGTTGCACACTTTGCAGCGTCGCCAAAAATGCAGATTCAACACGAGTGTGTGTAGCAGAGTGTGTGTGTGTGTGTCTGTGTGCGTGTGGACGTGTCTTATGGCACACGTCTGACTTTAGACGCTATGTTCATTATGTGCTCGTATGCCCTAAAGACAGTCGGGTATATTACCTTTGCTTGATATACACTCATCAATAATTTGTAACGTTTATTTTAAAAAAAATGCCAAAAAATGAAAAACGTTTTTTTTTTAAAAGAGTATATTTTTATTTTAAAAGAATTTACCTTAAATATAAATTCCCAGATAATTAAAAAAATTAGGAAAATTATTAAAAAGTATGAAGAAATTTGTAATAGCATACAGAATATTAAGTGTATAGGGTCCCCCACCTGTCCAATAAGCTATAACTTCTTAGTTTCGTAGAAGTATTTAGAAAATTAGCAAAAAGTAAATATGCAGATTTTACTAAATTTATCCAATTGAGTTATTGAAGGCCTTTTGTGATTTTCGATTTTAATTGGATTACTGTATTTCAGAAAGCTGTCAAATATCCCACAATCATTTCTTTAAATGTATGTTTAATAAGTTTTTCAGGGGTTTTTCCTTTCTTGGCTATCAAAATGTTAATGTTTTCTTATGAAAATTTCAGTGCTTATACTGGATTACAGATCCATATTTTAAATGCCTAGCTTCAATAGCTTCTGTCCAGCAGAACGAACATTCCAATCAACTTTTCCATTACGAATTTCCAAAAATATCTGAATGTAAACTATTTTATTTCATATAACGCCCTATCTAAGAAGAATGCAAAAATATTTAATAATAGTAAAACAAACAGATAAGCTATGGAACTTTTTTTCTTTATTTTTATCAAAAACATCTTTCTAAGAAATAATGTTTACCAGATTGCAATATATTTTATATCCTTAAAACAACCTATTACATATCTAATATAAATAGAAAAATATTAAAAATAGCAAAACAAACAGATATGATAATAGAAATTCTAAAATTATTAAGAAAATCTTTCTAAAAATAATATTACCAGATTTTCTCGATAGACCCTACATATTTACATATTTTCTTATGCAGCTTATCTGACTTTGTAGTGCAGATAAATAAAGCCAGCTTTTTTAAAATTCCTTTTGCCTGTCAGCTTATGCACACACTTACGCACACACATGCGTGCGTGTGTGTGTAATGAGCTGTTTTTACAGCTGCGCGCGTGAAAGTATGCAAACAATTTGCAATAGTTTAGTCTTTATAGGGTCGGAGCTTGACATATGTTTGCTGTTGCCATGTCTCGTGCATATTTTAAAGCTACAGTCAAACCCCTCGAAAAGCGAAAACCCGTGAGTCGACGACACGCCCAAATAGTTAAAGGGAAACTTTTTATAAAGGTGGAGTTGATGGGGGGGCGAGCAATGGCAAACAGACAATGTGAAAGTTGTGTAAAACAGCAAAGTGGGCAAAAAAAAAAGTGAAAAAGGAAAAATGAACACGAAATGGAAAACGAAAGAGTCGGAATATGGACTGTTGGGGGACGATCTCGACGTATAAGTGTAAATAGCAGCGCCGAGCAGTTGCCGCCTGTGGCTGGGTGAAGGGAATGGCGAGGTGCTGGCCAGATTATTATTTGACATGTCAATAGGTTTGTGAACCTTTGACTTGGCCATGCAACAGCCACAGCTGAAATGAAGTTGCGCCTCGGGGCTGCCATTTTGGCGTTGTTGTTATTTTAACTTTATTCTGGCCACGTCAGCAATTCACAGTTAGCAGTTGCCGGTTGCCAGTTGGAAGTTGGCTATGGCCCTGCAGCCGAGTGTTGACTCTCAAGTGCTTCATTAAAAATTTTTAACAGCAAATGGTACAAAAATAAATGCAGCAAAGGCCAGAGAGAACTACACGGATGTGTGACAGGTAAAATGATTTTTCGGGCATTTTTTACACAAATATAGAGCGAGATTGCAAATAAAACCTTTAAATGGCTTTAAAATGGAAGTATCACATAAGAAATTACATGTATAAAAAAGTGTTTGGCAATATGGTTGGTTATAGTTAAGAACTGAGTTAAATCATATATTTTTATCGAAAAGCTCCCGTTTAAATATTCGAAGTCTTGAAATACATATTAGATTTTCAAAGTGATATTGACTACGGGGGTCAACACAGAGTGGAGTTTTTAGAGCGCAAGAGAGTAAGCAAACGATCGTATGGGGAATTTATACTCAATCAATTCTTATTGTGACAAAAATTCGATAAGCAACAGAAAAAATCGTGAGAGCGCAATGCATAGTCAGTATGTAGATAAAACACAACCAAACACACACCCAAACAAGTGTATGCGGGGGGAATCGCATGATATGTACACATGTGTATATACGTACTTGGGAATTATCTACTTTGCTCTCACGAGTTATTCTTGCTGCTTATCTATCTAAATATAACTTACTCCATTTTCTGAGCTCCGTATTTTGCTCCGCTTTGCGCTCGCGCAGCTTACTCTCACGTGCATAAATAGATAACTTACAAGCGAACACACAACTAAACAAGTGTAAGCAGGGGGATCGCCAAATATGTGCAGATGTGTATATTCCATCATATAAGACTCTCTGTAGTTTTGACCCCAGTAGTCAATCGCACATTAATGCATGGTGAATATTCTGCACAGAGGCAAGTTTCTAATTGCTGGATATTTGGAATGTTATGTGCACAGCTAATCAATGTTGTTTAATTGAAAGAATCAGAATGTTTGAACTCCCATTAACAGTCCTGCCCATGCAAGTCAAATAGTATTGAATATTTGAAATTTAATATATATTTGATACATCTATAAATGGCTATAAATCGGGTTTATAAGGCCCGATCTTGTTAGAATGTACCTCCTTCAAGTCAATATTGTCAAATATTTATATTCCATAATATTTTGCAAAAGTTTAAACCGCTGCGGCGTAAGCTCCATTGACTACTGGGGTCAACTTAACACAATAAACTTGTTCAGGTCGGCGCACAGAATTTCAGTAAGCATACGATCCTAAGGAGAACTCGTACAGAAGCATTATAAGTATGTAGATAACACTAGCGATCACACACCCGAACAGACGTAATCTCAAGATATGTATGTACATTTATCTGTGTATATGCATGCTTAAGCATTATTTATTTGCCCATCGCGCTCTCACGATTTTTTGTAGCTGCTTATTGATCTAAGCAAGGCTTGCTAAATTTTCTGTGCGCCGGTTTTTGAGTCAGCTCTCGGACCTGCGCAACTTTATTCAGAGTTACTTCGAGCCCATTAGTCAATATGACGTGCTGTTATGCGGCGAGTTATAGTACCTTAAATCTTTTACAAAAAAATGTTATGATTGTAACTTCTCTTGTTCGATTTGGAATGGTATACCTTTTCGGACACGTACAGTTTTGTGTGTTTTCCATTCAAAAATTATTTCAATCAAAATTGCATTGGCCTGTTCTGCGGCGCATTTTATAGGCATCACAGTCCACTCAACGATTAATTAAAAACTTTTGGTTGCGTGCAGAACATTAAGCCCATATTATTTGTGAAATTGACTACTTGAGTCAAACTAACATAGAATTAAGTTGTGAGGGCGTCAATGAACGGCACTCAGAAAATAGACAGAACCACTGAGCAATAAGCAACAACAAAATTTCGTGAGCGCGATATGCATGGTAAGTATGCAGATAACAACAAGGGAACACACACTCAAACAAATTTATGCAGAGAGAATCGCCAAATATGTACATAAGTATGTGCTTTTGCATTATCTACCTATGCATCACGCTCTTCCGAATTATTCTTGCTGTTTAGCGCTCCAAACAACACTTGCTCTACTTTCTGAGCGCTGCATTTTTTTTATCCGCTTTTCGCCCGCGCAGTTTCGAGCTCTCTTAAATAGATAATTGACAAGCGAACACACACCCAAACAAGTGTCTGCAGGGGCGATCGCCAAATATGTACAGATGTGTATATCACTTTAAATAAGACTCTCTGTAGCTTTGACCCCAGTAGACAATCGGACATTAATGCATGGTGAATATTTTGCACAGAGGCAACTTCTTGATTGTTGTGCGGAATCTGAACAATGTCATTTAAATTAAAGAATTTGAATTTTTGTAAGACAATTAAGAGTGTCCGTACTAGTTTATAAATAAAAAACCAAAACCACCGAAAACCGGTGCCAAAATATAACTACTATAAATACGTTAAATGGCTATAAATCAGTTAATAACTTCCGATCTTGTCTTCTGTACCAGTAAAAAATCTATAGAATCAAATATTTCAAATATAATAAATAAATTATATTATAAAAAGCTTTAAGCTGATATTGCTTATGCCCAATTGGCTACTGGGTCCAACTTACAGAGAATAAACTTGCGCAGGTCGGCGCACAGACAACTCAGTAAGCATGCGATCCTAAGGGGAACATGTACAAAAGCGTAATAAGTATGCAGATAACACATGCGAACACACACTCAGACAAGTGTATGCATAGGTAATCGCAAGATATGTACATTTGTGTATATTCATGCTTATGACTTATCTACTTATGAATCGCTCCAGCTCTCCAGCATTTTCGTTGCTGCTTATCTCTCTAAATAGAACTTGCTGTATTTTCTGTGCACCGTCTGTTTTGAGTCAGATTTGCGCTCGCGCAGCTTTGTTCTCTGCTAAGCAATCACACACGTGCATAAATACATAGATAATTGTCAAGCGAACACACACCCGAACAGGGGTATGCAAAGGGAATCGCAAGATGTGTACCTTTGTGTATATGCGTATATTACTTCAAATAAGCGTCGCTATATGTTTAACCCCAGTAGTCAATCGCACAATAATGCATGAATAATATTTTGCTTAGAGACAAGTTGGTAATTGCTGGTTGCTAGGAGCGTGATTAGTAAAGCCAATCAATATTGTTTTATTCGAAAAATCCTGCACGTACGAGCCAAATAGCATTTGAATATCGGAATCAAAATATTTGAAATTTAATATATTTAAAAAATGTTTAAATGACATTAAATCATATTGAGGCCTGATCTTGTTACATATGTATATTTATTCTTATATATATTAAAGGTTAAGATAATCGAATACTTAAATTTCAAATTATTTTGTAAAAGCTTTAAGCGGATACCCAATTGACTAGCGGGGTCCAACTTACACAGAATAAACTTGCGCAGGTCAGTTCACAAAATTTCAGTGAGCATAGATCATAAGGGGAATACGTACAGAAGCATAATAGGTATGTAGATAACAAAAGCGAACACACAACCGAACAGATGTAATCTCAAGATATGTATGTACATTTATCTGTGTATATGCATGCTTAAGCATTATCTATTTGCCCATCGCGCTCTCACCAATTTTTGTGGCTGCTTATTGATCTAAACAAGCCTTGCTCAATTTTCTGAGCGCCGTTTTTGATCTGCCCTGCGCTCATACAACTCAGTTCTGTTAAGCAAGCACACACGTGCATAATTAGATAACTTTAAAGCGAACACACAGCCAAACAAGTGTATGCAGATTGAGTCGCAATATATGTACATACATATGTGTATATTCATGCTTATGCATTATCTACATATGCATCGTTCGCTCCAGCTCTCTAAATGGAACTTGTTGTATTTTCTGCGCACCGTCTCTTTTGAGTCAGATTTGCGCTCGCACAGCTTTGTTCTCTGTTAAGCAATCACACACGTGCATAAATAGATAATTGACTAGCGAACACACACCCTAACAGGTGTATAGAAGGGGAAAGGGAAAAAAGTTTATACGTATGTGTATATTCATGCTTATGCATTATCTACCTATGCATCGTTCTCTCCAGCATTTTGGTTGCCGCTCAATGCTCTAAGCAACACTTGCTCTTTAATTTTTTGCGTCCGATTTGCACTCACGCATTTTAATTGTGTTAGTTTGACTTTAGTTGTGAATGTGACAAGCTGCGAAGTTAGAAATTGAAGCAGGCTCAAGATTTTGCTTACGCACAATGTGTTTCGATTTTGGTGGAGTTAAAATTGAATGCACGATGTTAAAGAAGTGGATTTTATTGGAGGGGATTGAGTTTAAGTCGCCCAGTTTGTGGCGAAGTGCTAAATGAAAATGTTTGAACACAGGTAAAGCAAGTCAATTATTAAACAAAATCAAACTTAATACTCCTCGAGTTCAAAGTCGCAAACGGCAAAGGCTCCGAAAACAATTGCACAAACAAAGTATCAAGTTTGCACATTGAAAAAAGAGTGAAATAAATCTATATCATATTTTTGGAATATTTAAAAGTTAATTCTCACTATATGCATAAGTAATAGTATATTATTCAATTGAAAAAGAGCTCTTGCTTACGAATCAAACCCAAATAAAAGCTTGTGTAGAGTAAGCTTAAATAAAGCACATTGAGACACATGCTTTAAGCCTAGGCGCCCCTTTAGTCTAGGTTCTTTTGCCAGTACATCTCGTAACACCATGCCCACTCGCCTTGGCCTCTGCCTCTTCCCACAGATGGCTTTGTTGGCCCGCCAACTAATATGCCAGCAGTTACGGACCGAACTCTTGCTTTCAGTGCATCAATTATGCAGTAGGAAATGGCAAGTGGAAACAACTACAACAGCAGTGGGGCAAACACCAGCAGAAACCAGTTTGGTGGCTTGTTATCAAATTTGACACCAGAACATAGCAGAACAGGGCGGGGTGGGGCGGGGCGTTGGCAAAAGCCCATGAGAGTAAAGTAAACGCCCTGAAGCGTACCAAAAACCCTAACAAACACACAAAGATACACAGGCACACACACACGCTTACCACAAATGCAAACAGGGCAAAGTTGTGCAGACGAAACACCAGAGAGGGGCGGGGCAGCAAAGTGAACAGACGAGCGAACACATGACGTATACGTAATATTAGATTTGCATGCGAAATGCCATTAATGTCAGTTATCAGCAGCTGGAGCAGGAGCAGCACCAAGAGCAGGAGCCAGAGCAGAACGAAATGGCAACTTGGACAGCACAGATTTGTCCAGCAGCGTTACCGCCCACCCTCCTACCCTTAACCCTCACATCTACCCCTTTTTTGTAGCTCTGTGTCTTTTCTGTGGTCATTTGCTTTACAAGCTTTATAAGTACACTCAGAGAAGGGCGAAAATATAAATTCTTATGTAGCTGAGCTGGAATTTAAGGCTTCATGTACCTTAAATTTATAGTACATTTTGTTCTTAAATGTTTTAAAATTAAATATCAGTTATGCTTAATTTAATATTTGATTCTCAATGTTTTTAAATCAGACGAAGAGAACAGTCTTGAATTAGGTAAAAAAAAACTTTTATCGAGAATTTGTGTACGTGTTATAAACAGACAAAATTTAGTTTTTATTTAATAAGTCCTGTTCGTGGCCAATAGGGGCTTAAATAAGATCTTAAAATATATATAAGGTGCTTAGCCTTAGCCATTTTAAGCTTGAATTGAGCACACATTTTTTCAATGTTTTTCTCTGAGTGTATCGTCTGACATGTATGACAATTTGTCGAGGGATTTGGCATGAGAGCTGTATGGACATGTCTCACTTATGTCGTTATCAGTTACACACACACACGCACACTCATACACTATACACACACACACGCACACTCTCATGTCAAATTGTCGCTGACGCAAATTAAACGGAAATTTGCGCAGAGCCTGAAGTTTGCAACGTTCGCGTGCAGATTGGCCTAATAAACTGCACAACCACAACGGAAATTTGCAAGCGTCTGGCGAACACACAACACACATACACACACTATACACATACATTTATATACCACTGAAACATCAACAGCCTTGTGGCCAACGGTGTTGGCCAAAATGTTTTGCCAATTGGGGCAGCTTGCGGTCAGCATCCACAATAAATTAATTAATTGTTTATACTAAGTAAAACGCGTTAATACGGTGGCTTTTGCTTAAATTTTGTTGCCCTTAAACATGCGACAAATTCATTTAAAATTTATTAAATGCCTTTAATAGCTTATACATTTGTCATTGTGTGCTAAAAGCTCAAGTCCTTTTATAAATGTCAGGCGAAATAGTAATGTATGCTATATAGAAGCCGTTTAAGCCTTAAAAGGTTTGTTGTCGGTTTAATTGCTCCTCCACTGAAAGTTGATTGAAATACAACTTAAGAGAAGAGCTATAATGAGCAGAGTTTTATATAACAGAGTTACGATAAAATTGTTCTGTATTAGGGCACGGCGGAGAGTAAATAGCATCAATAATAATATATAGACTCAAAATAGTTCATGTACTGTTAACTAAAAGGATAAACTATCTGTAGTTATTCACATATGAGTTAGAACCCGATCGTGCTCTAAACAACAAATATTATACACTAATTTTTCACCAATATTCCACTGTTGCGGGTGGAATTCTCTAAAAGTTATCATGTACTCATAGTTGAGCTGTTCCGCTTGGCTTCGCATTGATTATCATCATCAATCATTAGTCAGTCATCAGTTGATCAATCAGTCAGTCAGACAGTCATTTAATTAATAATTTTAAACAGCTTAATAGAAATAGATTGAGAAATCTATTTTTCTAAGTTTTTCAATATGAATTGCACAGATTTGTCTATGTTTTGAAGCTACACACATTTTGAACTTTAATATATTTGTGATTTATTTTTATCAATTAATATTGAAAAACTTCTTTGCTTATTTGAACAGCTTAACATTATATATTTGCTTCTGACGTATTCAAAATTTTAATAAAATAGACGTTACACAACACTCGTTCTTTTTAACTGCTTATTTTTCGTTATCTTCGATTACCGCAAAAATCACTGTGAAATCACAGTTACTTTCTCCGCACAACACAGCTCGCTTGTCAACTCATAAATGCGTTCGCACTCGCCGCATGGCCACACACAATTTAGTCATATCAAGACACACACACACCCAACCATATCCACACCCACAAACACACACGCCAACACACACATACCACAAACAACAGCAAAATCTAATCACATTTTTCGTTTTGGCCATGCAATTACTCACAGATCCACCAAATCGGAGAAAATGTATCCCTCGATGCTGAGCCGCGGCGGAGATGTGGAAATCGAGCCCTACTACTGCCTGCCCGTGGGCACCAACGGGGTGCTCAGCGCCCAAATGGCAGCCGCAGTGGCCCAGGCCCAGGCACAGGCCCAGGCTCAGGCACAGGCACAGGCGGGCAATGTGGCCGGCAATGCTGCTGCCGTGGCCTGGAGCCAGCCCACCTCGCCCACGCCCCTCAGTCGCGGCCCCTTTGCGTCAGCTGCGTCTGCGCTGTCGCCCACACACGGCACGGCGGCAGCAGCGCTGGCAGCGGTGGCAGCAGCTGCAGCGGGTGCCGGACACGGCGGCGGCGGTGGCAACGCATCGCATCGTCTGACATATCCCAAAAAGAATGATGAAGGTGAGTGTGAATTGGAGTTCATGTACAGTGAAAGCTCGCCAGAGACAAACTCAATTTTTTGTTGTACAGAAATGACAAAAAAGAAGAAAGACTTATTCAAAATTTGGTTTTATCCAGAATATATTTTGTTTTCTATATAAAATATGTTTTTATGAATTACACAAAACAAATTCTAGATAATAGGTGTATTAGCCAAACAAACCTGAAAAACCTATAAAAAATATAGTCTTGAATTCATTTTTTTATTTAAAAAAAACTAATTAAAAAAATTGACAAACAGAGAAACCCCTTTAAATATCTCTGGTTAGTTTTATATAGTACTTATTTTGTTCTATTTTTAGATACTTATTCAAAGAAATGACAAAAATAAGATTAACCTTTTAAAAAATATGCTATATGTTTTACCTTGATGTAATTTTTTTTTGAAATGAAATGATAAAAAAAAAGTTAATTACAAAAAATTTAACTTTTATCCCGGTTTTTTTTTCTGAAAGTAAACTTTTATCTAGATTAAACTTTTTATTTATTTCACAATCTCCAAATTAAGAAAAAAAATTGCATTTGCAATAGCAGCTAGCGTTATCAATATTTTATTATAAAATTTGCAGTGCCTATATATTTGGGGTCCTTTTAAATTTTAACGATCTACTTGCATCGTAAATGAAAATTAAAATTAAAATATTTTTTTATTTTGACACAAAAGAATTGTCGATTTTATCAAAACAAGTTTCATTTGTGCAGCTTTCACTGTACATAGCTATAGCTATAGATAGGATATATACTAAATTCTCCACCTCTCTAACCCTTGCAGTTCATGGCAGCGCCGCCTCGCTGCTGTCGGGCGGGAGTTCGCTGTACGGCTCGGCGGAGGAGCGACAGGCGCATGAGATACGCCGCTTGAAGCGCGAACTGCAGGATGCACGGGAACAGGTGCTCAGCCTGAGCAGCCAGCTGTCAACCAATGTGAGTATATAACAAATGCCAAGTTTAACTATAAGATGTGAATACAGTTGAGTGCATTTCAACTGTCGTTCAAAGCTAATCCAATGTTCAGTTTAGCGAAAGATGGATGAATTTATAAAACTTTTTTTTTACGGGCTAGAAAGTATGTTGGCTTAAAGATATATTTTAATATGTTATGGGCAGCGCTCTGTCAGTCCTAAAAACTGGTTCTATTTTGTCTGAGCCACTCATCTTATTAACTTAGACTTGTATTTACACGGGTTAAATCCAAGTCGTACGAACATTCAGCTGGGCACTCAGACCTTGTAAATATAGCTTAGGATCTAGTTATTTCTTCTGCTCTTCTATGTATTTCCATGTACTTCAATTACAGTTTTTAAAAATCTTTCATATTCAAAGTTCATATTGCTAATATATTTCGATATTCTAAAAAAAAATCTTTAGATCTCTCTAAATTTCTTCATAATTGTATTGAAATTTCAATTATTTAATTGAATGTAATGAAAATTTGCAAAAGTCTTGAATATTGTTGAATATAAGAACTCCATGAATATGCCACAAACTTCTTTATTTGAAATTAAAGTTTTCTTTTTACTCTTAATTGAGTTGAGAATTATAACGAGGAAAATAGATTTTCTTCTGCATAAATCGCTTAATTCCCTTAAATCCAAGCAACTTTCTTATGGTCTCCTTGCTCAACTATAAATAATTTAACTGCACATATTTTACAACACGTTTACAACACTGTCGCAAACTTGGCCAATTGCCATGGGGCTCATTCATCTGCTGCTGCTGCTCTCGTAAAAAGGCTGCAACATTTGGCGGCAGCTGGTGTTGCAACATTTTGCGCATTTCCATTGCCTACTTTGGGGCATGCCTCAAGAATGCGATTGCCGACGTTGAAAAGGGCTGTAACAATGTTGCGGCTGCTGCGCCTCAGAATGTATGTGCTTTAAATTGCTGCAGCACGGCTCACGTGCAGCTCACGCTTCGCCTCACCTGCCCTTACCCCACCCCCCACTTTGCCCCTCAACGCCTTATCGACTGCTGCAACTGTTGTCGCACTTCAGAATTCATTCGCTTCGCTTATCGGCGCCGCAGTCGAGTCGCATTCTTGTCAGCGCAACTTTTACGCCAAGTTGCCTCCCGTCATATTCCCAGCGACGATGTCTCCACTGTCTGCCACGCCCTATAATATCTCCCCTCTCTCTCTCTCTTGCGCCTTTCTCCCACTGTCGCTGTGTGTGCCTCAAGTTGTCAACAAAAGTCACGCAAAAGTCTGATAAACTTTCAAAGCAGTCAGACAAATGTACTGCAAGCATTGGCTGGGTAAGGGGAGAGTGGTTGGCGGGGCTTTGCAGAGTTTTGCCTACTTTCGGGCGGACGGAAAATTCTCTTCATATGAGCAGAAGTTGATTTTATTGTAGTTTTTCTTGGATGCGCTCATATCTCAAACAACTCGTCAACAATTTTCAGGCTCAAATGATATAAACTTTAAATTGCATTTCATCAGGCAGATGGCAGGGGAAATTGGGAAGTGGGGGGTACCACCAATTTTCTTTTATTTTACGTCTTGGTACATCGTAAAGTATTTTATGGCCACACACACCCCCCCTTTCCCGTTTCCCTCCGGCCACGCCGCCAACCTTTCACCAAACCACAGCTATCAAATTTATCGAGGCCAGCCAAGCAGCCAGCCAGACACACTATTAGACATTTCTCCAGACAACATAAATCTGTCCCGACATGGCTATAAGGTGTGTAGTTTTGTGGCAGCAGAGGGTGGGCGGGTGTCTAGTCTCAAGGTCAAGGCGTACGTGTAAATTGCTTGCTGGATGCCATTTGATGGATTCTTGATGTGAAATTACTTTTTTTTTAGTGGGCTCGAAATTGGTTGAAAGCTGCTCAGGCAATTGTTAAATGCATGGTTAAAGGTTGCCAGAAATGCTCAAAGGTTGCCAGACATGGTTAAAGGTTGCCAGACATGGTTGGTATTCATATGTATTCTCAAAGTTTCAGCTTGGCGATTAGCTCAGAGAAATAAGAGGGTATCTGTTCACTGAGTCGGTCAGAGATATAAATAACGGGGTATCTCTTCACAGAGTAGCTCAAAGATGGAATAATGCAATCACTTAGATTCCAGATGTGATTCAACTTAGACATATGTATTCTCAAAGTTTCAGCTTGGCGATTAGCTCAGGGAAATAAGAGGGTATCTGTTCACTGAGTCGGTCAGAGATATAAATAACGGGGTATCTCTTCAAAGAGTAGCTCAAAGATGGAATAATGCAATCACTTAGATTCTCTAATAAATTACAGCGTACATCTCAGAGATAGACTTAAGCAATTGTTCAGATTCTTAAAAGATTTTCCTACATTTCAAAAGCATTTCCCTGAGCTTAGTTTTTAATTCGATTAATTCGTGGCGCGTGCGAATGCAATCGATAGAGACTTAAGAGAATATCTCAAACTGGGAATTCGATCATAGAAAACATGACACAATGCCACGCCTACATAGTGGGCGGACAGCTTTTTATAGTTAACTGTGTGCATGTGAAGCAAAGAATGGCAGTAAAAAATGCGTTTTGCCGTTTGGCTGTGACTCGGACAAAGTCAAGAAAAAGAAAATAATTGCAATGAAGTTATGTCTGGATGCCATTTGCGCTTATTATGGCATTGCCAGAAGTGGTGAGGGGGAGGGGACGAGCAGCAGAGTGTGGCATCTGCTTGATATGTAGCTAGGAATTTATGTGGGTTGCCTCAAAGTGGGTCGACTGTGTTGCAGCTACACACGAGCATGAGAAACAGTTGACTGAGAGTCTCGTCAAGAGTGCGTAACGCTCCGAGGAAACCTTATCAAAGACTGAGGCTAAAGTGAGCTAAGTTTTTATTAAAATATATACAGTGAAAACTCTTTAAACGGACACTCCCATTAGGCGGACAAGCCTCTTGGGTTGAAGATTCGTCTGCAAACCTCTCCGAATCTGGCCATAGCCATGTCCCTTCATTAGGCGGACACTGCACTTTAGCGGACAAAAATAACACGATAGTTCGGTGTCTGCTCAACAGAGTATTCACTGTATATCGTCTGGCTGTAAACCCTGATAGGTCTACCTGAAATAAAAAATCTAAATATACCAAAATTATTTTTATTTTCTATAAAATTTCGCTGCTTAACCAAATTCTGCTTCTTGCCTTTACTTTCTACAACTTGTGAGCTACGTTTTCCCTATGTACAATCTTTTAAGTGGTTCGGTTAATAGGGGGAAAACATTTTTGCAATTTATTTACAAAACCATTTTGCACTCTTCAAAAATAGAAATACAAGCACTTGTATATCCTTTTTCTAACATTTCTGGCTTTTAATTAATTTTAAGCCTTTCTTTTTATTGGTTTTAAATTATAAATGTTTATTAGTTCTTCGGTTAATTGGGAATTCATGCTCAAAGCCTTTTATATATGTAAATACAAATATTACTTTTATTATTATTTCTCAACGTCAATAACTTATGAGCTGCGTGTCTACAATTTCTTTTTTTCATTAGTGGTTCGTTTTACAGTGAAAAAAATGTCTATCCATATTCAAACCCGTTTTGCAATCTTGAAAAATATGAATACAAGAATTTGTTTTATTTTCTGCCAAATTTCGCTGCTTGAATGAATTCCATCATAATTCTTTTGAAACTTGGTAGCTGCGCTTTTCCATAAATATATTTTTATTGCCGCAAGTCAGCAAAAGTTGAAGTCAAATATAAAATTGACATAAAATTCTGCTGCTGCTGTGGCAAGTTGAACAACAATAGCAACTACTTTTTTAACTCGCAATTTAATTAAGCGCCCAAATGGTTTGGTGGGCGTGGCAGAAACTTTTTGCCAACTTGGTTAACTTGAGGCAATTGCAAGCGTCGTTTGTTGCCGCATTAAAAACTTCAAATGTTGCACAATTGCAACTTTTTTGCAATTTGAGCAGACTTGAGAAGAGTCAAGACTAAAAGCCGATTGTTTTTAATGCAATCGTAGTGCCACGCCCCATTTTGTTTGAAATGAAAAACTTTTGTAATTGCCCATTCGACGCTTTCCCCTGTAATTGTATGTCCCTCCCTCCTCCTCCCTTGCCGGAGGTTCGATTGTGTTGGCGCTTAATTAATTTCCGCTGTGAGTTATAACGTCATAAATGCCAATCCGTCTGCCACACAGCTACCCCCAGCTCTCCCCTCCCTTGTCTACCCCCAATCTCACCCCCCCCCCCCTCTCCCCTCCCCACAGTCGTCAGCAGTTTTTGCGGCATATTATTTGCTATTGGCCGTTTTTATTGACAGACATCTACGCAATTTCACTTTGCGGTCGCACAAAAGCAGCAGCAGGGAAGCTAAGCAGAGTCCCCGAGCAAAGCTCCATACCCAAGTATACCCCACATCCCCAGCACTATAGTGCCCCCCCCCCGTCCTCTCGTTACCCCTTTGTCTGGTTTGAATTGCGTTCGCTTTGTCAGTTTTTTATGCTCTTCTCTGGCAGCAGATGCAGTTTATAAAGTTTTTCAAATGCATTAAAAATATATATATGTGTGTGAAGGAATCTCTCTCTCTCTTTCTCTCTGAAAGCGGTTGGGAAATGGTAAAAAGCAGTAGCAATAAGTCAAATACGAACTAAGCTAGTTTGGAATACAGCAGATAGTTAAGTCGACTTTGAAGACATGTTTCATATATAAGTTTATCCATGCGTGTATAATATCTCAGAAGAGATATTTAAAATACATTTTTGGCCTTCGCAGCAATTGGCTTAGTTCAACGTTTAAATCGAGCAAATATTAATCCATCTTGATTTTTATTAAAAATATATAGAAGGCATATAGATATATATATTTGTACAAGGGCATTTAATTGTTACCATGCTGAATTTAGCTTCTTTTCCTTTTCTTCTTAAATATATTTCCCAAATCTAACAGATGTCTGCAGGTGCATTTAAATTTTATCATTCTGAAAGATAGATTTTGCTTAGCTGGAAAATAGTTTTTCTTTGTCTGCTTAAAAATATATCAAAAATCTGATATACATCTGCAAGAGCACTTAAATGCGTAATATTTCGACAGATAACTTTTCTTTAGTCTTAAATTATACTCAAATTACTTTTTAATTAATTCTTTGATTTATATTTTGCACTCCCACACACAGCCCAAGCACACACAAATAACTCTACAAATGTACATCTAACTTTTGCATAATGTCCTCCCCTCTATTTCTCGCAGGGCTTAAGCCCCCGTCTGTTATCAGGCTAAGCTTTATGGCAGCTTATAGTGCACACAACCAAAAAAAAAAGGCTGAAAATAGCTGCAAAAGTACGACATAAAGAAGCTTATGAAACTTCCAACCTACATCAACAGAAAAACCTCAATTGCACAATCTTATCACTGGCCATAAATATTAAAGCACAGCTATAACTATAACAACAACAACAACAACAACACACACACACACACACACAACATACACACTTATAAGCACAACCACAAGCCAAGGCACTTCACTAAATCCAACGAATCGTGTCTCGAGCCACGCAACGCGCCCATTTATCACGCACTCCAAATTGACCCAAGTGACCGATGGCCACAAACAAACGCGGGCAATGTGAGAGACGTGATAGAAGACCCCGCTCCCCCCCCCCCTCCGCCCCGTACCCCCTTCACACACTCGAAAAAAGCAGCAACAACAACAACACGCCTAGCGATAAGACAAAGAATCATAGCTATGAGACGGTCGCTGTCCAAGTTCGAACCACGCGAAAGTTCGAACCTCGCAAATGTTTTGCAAACAGCAGGCAGGGAGAGGGGTCTGTGAGCGTGGGGAGGGGGTCGAGCGTTATGGTAGTTGATTTTAATTGATTTGGGATTAAAGACAATTCGCTTGTCAATATTTGCTGGCACTTAAAGAAAAGAGCGATAAAAGCAGTTCATATAAACAAAACGTTCTTCCATGGAAGAACTTAAAGAGCTCGAGCTCAGGGCTAGGGCTCAGGCTGAGGCTGAGGCATGTGCCATGTGCCACATTCTGTTTGTTTGAGGCAAATTTCTAGCTCAACTATATAAATAAAAATAATAGCATAATGGGTTTTAAATGGACAGCTGCTGTAAATTGCGTAGGCTCCTACGGTGGCTGTTGTCTATAGGGATTATGTGTGCGGAATTGTGAACCATAAATCATAAATTAGTTTAACTATTGTCTATTGTCTTACTAATGAAAACAATTTCGTTGCTCTTTATCTCTTTTTAGGTAAGTATTTTTACGATGACTCTTGAATTAAGTTGAGGACTGGTATGTACTAAAGCTTTCAATTGAAATGTTTTCAAATTCACTCTGCCCGTTTTCACCTATTCGCGTGAATTGGAAACATGGGTGGAGTGTATTTAAATAACTTTATAATAGAATATGTGTATATATATTTTTCTCAAATTGTGTGAACTATATTTCACATATAAGAACAGTAAGAACTTAAGTACTGTTTTAATAGTATTTTAATATTTTTTTAAATACTATTTTAATACTACTAAATACCATAAATAAGCTGATAGTCTATATATCTTATAGGCATACGTAGTGCGTATAAAAAGTTAGGTTAATACTTTATAGCTATATCCCACACTATCTATGTATACTAGCTATAATATTTCTTTATTCAATATTTATTATCATGGCTATTCTTATTTTGAGAGCTATTGAAATATAACCTCTTCTCTAAAAGTTTTTAAGATTTGCCTAGAAAAAGATTTCCAGTACAAATGAAGTATAAAATTGTAACTTGGAAGTTCTTATTCTCACAACAATCTTGACTTATTCTCACTTATAAAAAAAGTTGGGATTATGTTTTTATAGATAAATACATAGTCAGGTCTCCTGATTGATTTATATATAAAATACTATCTTGGGAGTTCTTATTCCCCAGTCTGAATTCTTGACTTACTTTAAAGAAGCCACTTGGCATTATTGTTTTATAAGTAAATACTTATATGCACATGCACATAGTCAGAGATGTGGATCCTGCTCAAGCCCTAATCCCCGAAAGCTTTGCCGCATCAGAGAATCAATTGATATGCTGCCAGTTGCTAATAACCCATATCGTTTATATGCCAATAAGTCTGACTGAGGCACTCAACTTATGCCAGTCGATGGCTTTGCTCCCCAACTTTTGGCTCCCAACTCCAACACCCCCTGGCCCCAAACTCCTCCCATTCTCAAACTACGCTTTTCGCATGACTCGGCAAAAACAGTTCCATAAGTCAAAGCAAATCGTTCGCTCAATAAAAAAAATAAAAATAAAAGCAAGAAAAATAAAATTTTTATTTTGGTTGCCTTGGCAAATGTCGAGGCCAAGTTGGTTAGCCGCCGATCCCCTGCCAATGCCGCCGCCGCGTTCAGGCCATTGGCCAACTGCGTCTCAATTTGGGATAATCAATCATTTTTTAGTTGCAGCCCCCCCCCCCTCCCCCCCTTCTCTCCCCTCTGCCTAACTCTACACAACTCTGCCTCTGCTGACTCGTTAAACAAACCCCCAAAAGTTTTTACATCTTTATTATGTTGATGTTCGCAACCTTCTGTTGCCCCTGCCACAATCGTTCACTCCACACCCCTCTTTCACACACTGCCCCCCCCCCCCTCGCTCTGCACAGACTTCATTGCGAATTTCGGGTCTGGGGCCATTGTCGCTGGCTGTGGCGCCGCAGCGTCTCGCGCTAAAAATAAATGACGCCAGGACATAAAGCGACAGCCATGCTGCAGTGCCCCTCCCCCCTCGCTCCGCCCACTGGTCCCTGCTCCCTGCTCCCGTCCTTCGCTCTGACTAGCCACTCGACTAACTACAAAACAGAAATTTGCAATTTTTTGTTACTTTGCCGCGCAACTTCATTGCCGCCGTCCTGCTTCGTCCTTTCCACACAGGAAGCTGCGTCTGTAATTCTCTGCTTCTTCTATTTTTTTTTTGTCTCGCTGTTGCACAGTTTTGCCAACGTCTAAATAAAAACGCGTCGCTGGGGCAGACGACGGCGACGCCGCTTTGGCGCCAGTCTGCGGCACAGCTCCTCAGCTCCTGTGGCAACCACGACCCGTTCTGCCGGCTATGTATCCTTTGTGATGCCCTGTAGGCCATTGGGTTATGTTCGGACGTTTTATTGTGAAATTTGAGAGATCGAAACTGTGGCAGTAGATAAACAAGCGAATCAGATTTGAGACTTTGCTAAAGCTGAGTCAAGGCTTCTTCTATAATTGGCATCTATACAGAGTATAGAGAGCAGGGAGCTTCAAACTAGTTCTTTAATAAAAAAAGAAAAAAGATACATTAAAATTTTAGATAATGCTATTTAGTTTTCTTTGCTCAAAAAAAAGGTACATTTTAAATTGTAGCAAATTAAGCGGGAATTTGAATAGTAAAACTTGAAGATACATTTAATGTTAAGTTTCGAGAAATTGAAGTACTTCTAAATATGAAAAATATATGCAAGAATTCCATACAGCTGAATAAAATCATAATTTTTATATTCCAAATTACATTGCCATCAAAAATGTATCTTAAGAACTATAGGAATATTTTAAGTTAAGAAAAGAAAAACGTCAAGTTTTTGTATCAACAAAAATATATAGGCAGAATTACAGAGTATATAGCCAACCGACGTGCGTACCCATTAAAGCCGTTATTCACACTCTGCTCTGATAAATCCCTTATCTCTCTATGAATAGACCACGGTCCGTTCGAATATATAGCGCATCCTTGCTGCCATATGACCCCGCACACTTTGTCTCAATTTCCCGTCTACCCTCTGCTGCTGTTTGTACCGTTTTGATGCTGTTATTTGTTTTGTCGCCGCCGCCGTCAAGCCAGCCGTCGCCGTCGCTGTCGCCGACGTTGACGTTGACGCTGACGCTGACGTCGCAGCAGGCCGCCTGCTGCGGCCGCTGCTGTTTGGCTGCCAAAGGATTTCGATTCGAGTGTGTCATATTCAGTTCCGCATTTGATGCGGCAGACGTCGGTACGCACGCACCACGGCAGCAACAGAGCCTTGCAACATGTTGCCAACGCACTTAAAATGTTGCTGATCGATAGCAACCTTACCGCGCACTCTCTCTCAGACTGCTAAACCGTTTCGCTCTCATCTGTACCGGTTGGCGCTCTCAACTGATCTTGCTCAACATGTTGTTAGTACTGCGTGAACTGCTCAGCGGAGTGGACGCGCGCGTCGCTTTGTATTCGTATTCGTATAAATATTAGATTTTCGTATCTGCGCCGAGTATACTTTGTCGTTTCGTTAAACGTGAGAATATAAACGACTACGTGATCATGTTTGCTGTTTATTTACCTAACTGATTACTGAAGTGCGTGGCCAAGTGTTGCGTTGATTGTGATTTGAAGAAAAGGTTCATTGAGCATATTTTTATTATTTATTTTTTTCAACGCTTAAATCTATAAATAAATCAAAGCTCTGGCCCTCAAACGTGTTTTGTGTTTAAGCTAAATAAATATTTAATGCCAAACCGGTCGCTGAGCGTTCTTTCGGCTCTCGCCACACAGTGTAAAGTTCAGCTGGTCAGTTAACAAAACAAAATTAAGGCAGCCAAAAGCCGCCCCAAAAAATACAAATTATCTGTCTCGTATGTGACACAAAAAGATAACAACAAAGTTGCCAACCACTGTTTAAATTAACAAAGAAAAAAAAAAACAAGAGATAAAATCAAAAGCAAATAAGCAAACATGTTGCCGCAACATTTGCGATGCGGAAGCTGCGTGAAATAAAAAAAAATAAATAAAATTAAAGTGTGCCATGAAATGAGTGTAGTGCAACGCGTAAACCAATAAAAGGCTTCAATGTTGACAGTGTTTGACAACGTTAAAGCAACGTGTACTCATTGCTGGAGGTATTCAATATCCCCCGTATAGGGCAGCAGTAATATTGGGAGTGACTCGACTAAAGTTACAGACAAGTCGACTCGAATGTTGCACAATCAGCAGTAGTACAATATAGTATAGTATTCAGAGCAGGGGTACGCGCGGGTGCGGAGAAAATCATCAACATCAGCTCAGACAATGCCGAAGGGAAAACCGAAACTGAGCGGAGAGGGGTGTGACGTTGCGCCTGCGGCTGTCATAATGAAACGCAGTTATTGTTTTCCATCAAATGGCAACAAATTAAAGAGACAGAGTTGTGCAGAGGGGCGGGGGAGTTGAAGAGGGGACAGCGACAGACAACAACAAAAAAAAGTGCAACAATGGCAAATTGTTTAATGGAGCATGTCGAAATGAGCCGGGCAAATTGTTCACATGTAGCCAAAAAGGGTGCATCAAAAATTGAGCGAGAGCGAGAGGCAGAGGCGTAGTTTTCAACAGGGGCAACACAATTGCTTGATGTTGTTTAGAACAGACCAAAATATACCTAAGAAATTAAATAAAACATAATACAATTCTCTGAATCCCTACATTTTATACTCTCAAGTAGTTAAGATCGTATCTTGAGGCCTATTCTTTTTATTATATTATATTATATTATATCTCTCCATCTGACAACCCTACAATGTTGTATCTTTGTGATCACATCCATCCACTTAATGGCAACAAATAAGTCCCTGCTCGGGAGCGCCCACTCTTTATTGTAGAGTTTTGACTTCTCTACACAACAATTGCAAACCCGACAAGCAAATCGTCTGCTCTGTGCCATTGTGTTCCATATTGTAAAGTTTTATGGTGATCTACGGAAAGTTGTTTCTATGCCCATTGAAAGTTTTGTTTTCTCCTTTTTTTTTTGATGCTACCTGCTCTACTGACAGATCTCGCTGGGTTACCCCCTTCCCAACGTCGATTAGCTGCATTTTTGGCTTGGCATTTTTTTTTTTTTCGCTAATGGCAACTCAAAGTCTGTGACAGGCCAATGTATCACAGCGAGCAGAAGGAAATAAAAGGAAATAATCAAATTAGGTCTGACTGTACGCACGATGGGAACACAATCAATTCAAAGCGGCTGAAAAAAACTCACACACACATGTATATATATATGTATACTTATATATATACGTATATATCCGGCACCCTCGCAGCCACCGCACATGTGTGCGCAGACAGACAGCTGTGTGTGTGTATGCGTGTGAAAGAGAGAGAGAGAGAGCGAGAGACAGTTCCTGTGCCGAACGGAGGTGTTCAAACTCTAACGGTCGCCCTCCCCGGAACCGCTCGCTTTCATCTCGGCTACCGCTCACCCTCGCCCTCAACCTCACCCTCGCTGTGCAAGATCAATTAAGTAAAAATTGAAAGTTCTCAGTGTCAATTTTGTGCGCTACCCCTCGCCGCGCGTCCCCTCACATCCTGTGCCTCGAAATACTTCTGTAATAAATTCTTATTAGAGTTTGGCGCCTCAGCGCCTGCCAGGAATGTTGCTGCGGCGGCGACGGCAGGGAGGACGCAAGATTTATGAGCCTCCAAACTGTTTTTTCCCCTGCTTTTGTTGCCTTTTTTTTGGTGGATTATAAATAATATTTGAACTGAGTTACTTGAGTGGTTTGCGGGAGGGGCGGGGGGCGGGGCGCGGTGAGGCGTTAGCTCAAGTATTTTAATTGAAAAAATATTGCAATTAATTTCTTTCCACTCATTTTGCAATTTGTGCGGCGTTGCGCCTTGATGAAGATTGATTTTCGCGGCGGCTTTTCACTTGCCGCATGGAAATTTGCAAGCGCAGCTAATCGAAATTGTCGTTGCCAGCGAGTGAGAGAAAATTGGCTTTGCTTGGGCCTTTCTGACTTTGAAGTTGCCAATTTTCAAAGATTTTACTTTGAACTGGCTGTCCAAAAGATTTGACGGCCAATTTCCTCAAATGCACCACGGACAAAAGGCCGTCTATGAGGCCCGCAGATTACAGAGCCAACTTCCTTATGGCCCAAAATACAGACATTTAAATCAATTGAGCTGTAAGTGTCGGCTCCTTATACCCTTGCCGAGGGTATTTCAATTTTGCTACGATTTGTGTAACGTATGGGAGGTGAGACTATGAGACTGCAGAGTAGATATATTCTTGATCAGCTTGAACGGGCAACTTTTTATATTATTTTATGCCAACTTTTGATGAAATTTGAAATAGATTCGTATATGTCTCAAACGGCATCAATGGGCCTACATATCAGCAAGCTATAGAAAATCGAGTTTTTGCATAAAAAACTTTCTTGTTTCCATAAATATCTTAGCTTAACCAAATAATATTTGCAAACAAAATGTTATCAACAACGAACTACTCTATAAACGAGTTCTTATTGAAAATTGGTATTAAAATATGTGCATTTAAAGATCTCCATATATATGCAAGGGTATTTCGTCTTCGGTAACAAAATACATTCGATTTTTCTTGAACAAAATAATTTCCATTGATTGACTTCGCTCGACTCTTGGCTCTATCAGCATTTTGTTTGCTAGGTTAGGAGCTGCAAAGCTGAGGAGAGAGAGGAGAGAGAAACGACAACAACTAAAATGCATGTCAACTGCTAGCAGACCCCTCTCCTTCCACTACTGCCCCCCCCCCCTCTCTAGCTACCTTTTAAAGTGGAGCCAAACTGTCTGCCTTGGCAGCTGTGTGAAGTGTATTTTGCATTTCTGTGCATGTGTTTGCATGTATATATGTGTGTGTGTGTTCCATGTAAATGCTGTGTAAATATTTGGCCAGACCCAACACCAAATACCCTACATTCGCACTTTGAGAATAACAGAAAGCCTAATGCTAAAGCGGCGGCATTAATTAATAGGTAAAAATGAACTGTGAGTCTCAATTGTTGCTGTCGGTTCCAAAATCGAACCCGAGCCCGAACTCGGATCATAGCCCCGCCCCGAGTTTTACGGGCTGCGGCTGCGGCTACTGTGCGACGCGGGGAGGCTAATGACCCGTAAACAGCGACAAATGCAAGGCGCATGGCTGGCGCATGGGCTCTACTTTTGGGTCTCATAGATCGGGTTCTACCTGGCCAAAGGGTTGAAGCTGGGAAAATTGTGCGGCAGCGTCTGGAGTCGTGTTTAATTGACGGAAAAGCGGCGACAGCAGGGCCAACAAATATTTCAATATTCTTTTCGGTCTGCTTAGAGGAAATGAAATATTAATTAACACGGGAAAATGCTTAGCAAAAGAGAAGAAAATATAATTGCCGAGCTATTGATGTGGGAAAATGACGCTCAAGAAAAGGGCTTAAATTGGAAAAGAAGAAAACCAAGAGATATTATATAATTATTACAAATTATTTTAAAATGCAGTACTCATAAACAGGAATAGATTGTGGATAGATTGTGAAGTTGTGAAAGATAAAGAAAACAAGATTAAACTTATAATTATTAAGAAATATAGAGAGCAGAACTCATATATAGGAATATCTTGTTCAGTTTTAAGGAGGAAGAAAAAACAGGAGATATAATTTAATTATTATAAAAAAAATATATGTATATATATGTAGCTATATGTATATATATAAAGAATGAAAATAAGAGATAAAATATATTTAGAGCAGTTCCAGACAAGTATCAAACCTCTATAAAAGCAATAAGATAAATTTAATATATATATTCAAATATGTATATATATTCATTTGATAACATATTCAATGTCATGGTCAAAACAAATATATATTAATATACATAAATCGTGGCGAACCCTTTTCGGAATGCTCACATAAAGGTTAAATTGGGAAGCAACAGCTGTCAGAGCAGAGCAGGTCCTTTAGCAATATGATAATGTGCATTATCCCCGAGCGGCGGCATGCACTTGAGAGCTGAACATGACAGATATCATAATTACATTAATGTTGCAACCCGACCGAGCTTGCCCCTTGCTGTTGCATTACACTAATTACCCAGAGACAAACAACTCAAGGTTGACATTTTGGCTGCGTGTTGCAGCTTGTGAAGTTGACTAATTGGCCGCCTCTTTAGCTGCTCTTCAGCTGGCAACATGTTGCCGCCGCTGCAGCTGCCACCGCGTCTACCTGTGCAGCACGTTGGCACTCAATAAACAGCCATTATCTGCAACTTCGTCTACTTTATATGGAACGAACGTTGTCGCACCTTTAAAAAGGGCCAGGCTCGACAAATGACGCAGCCGATTGCAGACGCGCCTCAACGTTGGCTGCCACATATCATTAATCAGCTGCAACTAATATTGTGACTGGTTGCACTTGAAAGCGCAGCTGCCACCCCTTCAGCTGCGGCTCCCTCTGCCAGCTTGTCCCCTCATTCTAATTGCTATTCTTGTGCCTACAAACCATGCGAGAGCATCGTCTTCTAATGTGCTCCATTTTCATGGGACCCGCCAGTTCTGGGAAACGTCCGAAGAAGAAAAACAGACAGGCCTTTGCCTTGCTCTTATCTACGTGTCTTCTTCCATTAAGTGTCGCTGTTTCAGTGGAAGACAACGCCGGGCAACGTTCATACTTTTGGTTCCGCCTCGAAAATTTAATTATCATTATGCCACATTATCTGCTCGGGGCTCGACTACTTCAGCCTCTTGGCATTGATTAATTTACGACATTTTATACATATTTCTATATATGTATATATATATGGGCGTGTGCTTAAAGAGTCGAAAGATGCTCTGCAGATTTGGTATATTTTGAAATTTGGAATTATATCTAGAATCAACTGCCAGGCTGATAAGGCGCCCGAGCAAAGATATTTACATAGAAATTCCCAGAAAACATATTAGACTAAAAGCTACTTTTGTATCCTTTTGAAAAGAATTCTAGGCAGGACAGTTGTTGTAGGTCAGCTTTTAATAAAAAGCGAACTTTCCCTAGACTAGAAAAGTTCAACTGTTTCTATTTGTTTTATTGAAAAGAATACCTGGAATTCCTTACAGTTGGCGCCCGAGCAGAGACCTTGTGTAAATATTAACAGGAAAACTTTTATATGAGAATCCTTATCGTTTGTTCTTCTTCTGTGAAAGGATTTTCTGCTTCGCTTGCAAGTTTTTCATATTCCTCAAATTCCGTCACTGCTCGTAAATGCTTTCTACTCTTAACTATGCCAGTGTTGGTTAACGGCCAAGTGCAAAGCCATTTCAGGCACCTTAATGCCAACACCAGCTGTTGTTTTATTCCGAGTAATTGTTGTTGTTTCTGTTATTGTGTGCCATTAGTGCCCAGTGTCCAATGCAAAGCGCATGTTAAAGAAGCATAAACAGAGTGCGACCCCCTAACCCGATGCCGGGCTTAAGCACTTACCCGAAATGCATAGCCGAAAAGAAAAATACTAAAAAAAAAAAAAAAAGGAGAGAGGGGCAAAACTTTTTCATTATTATTATTGCCCACGTTGCAAGATGGGCCCGCCGATATGACGGAGCGCCCCAGCGACAGAGACGACCCAAAAAACTCATCAGCATAATCAACAAAAGAGTGAAGCGTCGCAGAGCGAAAGAGAGAGAGAGAGAGAGAGGTGAAAGGCTGTGGGGGAGTCGCAGGCATTGAGGCAATGTTGCATGCAACATGCACAAGCACAGGCACAAGATTCGAGTGATTGTTGCCAGACAGCACGTTGAGAGTTGAGAGTTGTGAGGCAGTCAAAGGAACGGGCTGGGGCAACAAATGCAGCTGTATAGAATATGCACAAGACAATAATAATACAAGTAATACGAATCGTTGTTGTTGTCCGTCAAGTGGACTCTGATGAGCCCAAATGGCTGTAGGGTATTCAGGGTGCGGGTCGCAGTCGGCAGTTGTAATTAGTGCAAAGTCGAGTGTGCATCCTGCTCCATCTATGTAAGACTCCTCTTCTATTTGGGCTGCCTCGTTTGATTTAGCTCACACGCGACCAACTGGGCAGGGCATGGGCAGCTTATCAGCATGCAGATCCATCAATTTCGAACTGCATTCATTATCTTAAGCATTCCACATACGCCATCGAGCTGCCCCTTCGCCGTTGTCAGAGCTTGATAAATTATTTGTTGACGTGATTTGTGTACAGACACAGGCGATGCGATTCGTTACGTTTCGATTTGGCGCTCGTTTTGATTAAATTTCTAGACTTTTGTTTTAGTTTAATGCTCGTCGAGGGTATTTCGCTGCTTATGCTAATTTATGTTTGACGCAAATGAAAGCAAAGTTGTTCGCTTTTCACATGTTTATTTGGCACCCGACAGATGCTTTCTACACGATTAACACTGTCCGACAGATTGATGTATGTTGCTGATATCTCGATATCTTGTGCGATTTCCACTGCGTTTCTCGGCAGCTGCCGCAGCAGTAAATCAAAATTTCTTGACGTCAAGCTAAGAAGTTGATCCTGAAAGTCGTTTGATAGCAAAGGAAGTGTGGCCTTGCCTTACATTTGCGTATAAGACTTGCTTTGCAATCTGTATATATTCGCAACTTGTTGTCCTAAATGACTGATTGACCGACCGATTGGTTGATTGATGGGCAACTCCAAGCCCTAAATTAGGTAGTAACATGAGTATTTAGAAATTTCACAAATAGGAGTGGAAAATGGGTGGAAATGCTTGTTTTTTGGTTTGCAGTCCGCCTTTTTAAGAAATCTATGTCGTATTGCATTCGGAAAAGCTTGAAAACAAATTTAAATTTCAAAAAATACTGCTCACAATAGTTATTTGAGTACTTAGAAGCAAAATTTCACACGTGAGGGTGGAAAATTGGTGGAATACGTTTGTATAAACCTTTTTCTGCTTCTCACTCTGTCTGTCTTCAAATTTTTTGTAAGATCTATGTCGTTATACGTTGGGAATTGCTTGGAAAGTAATTGCTTTAAATAAAAAACCCAATATATGCCTGAAAGATTTTACGGAATTTGTTGTGCAATATATATACACATATGTTTTTGTAATTATTACATATGCTTATGCGCTTGCAAAAACAGCTAAAAAAAACTTCTCACAGTAGTTTCGTGAAGTCAAATAAGGAATTTTCAACATTTTCACATGTGATGGTGAAAAATTGGTGGAATGCGCTTATATCAACCTATTTTTACAGTCTTAATACATTGAAAAGTAATTTAAAAAAATGTAAATGACGAAAACCCTTATATATGCTTCGAAGATCTTACGGAATTTGTTGTGCAATAAATAAATATATTTTTTTAATTATAACATATGCTTACGCGCTCGCTTTTCAGCAAAAGCAGCTAATATTTCAGTTAAGTTTTTTTTTTATTGCCCACTCCCCCGCCTGCAATCTTTGAGATACATTTACAGCGCAATTCAATTCCAACTGCCTCAAGGGGCCGGCCTTTAATTAAATGCATTAAAGCTACCACACAATATACAGTATACAGTATACAGTTTATAGACCATATACGTTCGCATCTGAGGTACTGGGGAAATATAAAAATAGTTGCATTCACTTGGCAGGCTGCTCAAGTTACATGGGCTAATGTTGTTACAGAAAGCTCTAAAACTTAAATTAGACTCAATTGTTTATAATTCTCAGTACGGTCGCGACTGTCAAGAGTTTTCAAGACGTCGTCAAGTGCTTCCAGTCGTCGGGCCACTCGAGGAAGTGGCCAGCCTTCAGCTCGCGATCTCGTTCTCGATCTCGTTCTCGTTCTCGATCTCAATCTTTGGCTTGAACTCGACGGCTGCATTTGAGGTTTATTGAGAAACTGGTTGGGTCTACGCTGAATTCACATCCACCCGCTAAATTCACAGAAATACGCGAGTTGAGAGCGGCTCCTCACAGCAGGTTTCGCGTCTAATTAATGCAGTTCAATAAAAACTGAATATTTTTCTTTATTTCTGTATATATAGAGTTGTATTTTTGTTTGGGTCGTTGTCGCGCCCTTTCAGGCTCACATTTTTTGCATAAATACATAAATACATTTATGATCATGCATTCATTTATGAATTCTGCGGCGATAAACGCTCGCTGATATGCTCGCAAAGTGCCGAAGGTTTCGTTTTCTTTAAAACAAGAATTTCATCGATATAAATAAACAATAAAAATGCTTTTTATGACGTGCACAGTGTGATGTCAGCCTTTGTATTTCCTATGGAAATATATTTTATAAATATGTAGATTTCGGACTTTCAAGATCTTGGCACTCCTCGCAAATAATTATATTCACATTAGCTTTGGCCGCGTCTGCCCTGACACTTCTTCGGTAGCTAAAAACTGATTCGCATTCAAATTGAAATAACAACTCGACCCAATTATATTGTCCACAAGAGCGATGCCTCCAATGACTAAAAGCCAGATACACACACACACACACACACTCGAGTTGTTGTGGCGTTTACAAGTGTTTTTTTTTTTTGTGCTGGGTACAATTTTTTTTTTAGCTGTCCCAATGTTGGTAGCAATGACTTCATAAGAGCTAAGTATGATTATATTTAGACGACGAACAAAATTCAATTAAACGAAACACAGCTTGTCTGAATTAGAAAAGAACAGAGCTATTATTCCAATTATTAGTGTCGGATATAGTAATAAACCCAACAGACTGACCAGATCCACACTTAAGCCTAAGATCCACACAGAAATGCACTTAAAAATATCCAGAAGAAATCTTCCATTTGTCAAACTACAAAGATAAGTTTTGCACGGCATTTCGAGTGCAGTTTTAGCTGTTTCTTTAACGAACATATATTAAATAATAATTTAAATAATAATTTAACTATAAGCAAAAGTACTCGTTAGACAAGTCCAACTCAGTGAACGAGTGTGGAGCTGCAGTTAAGATCATAATAACTCACTTGAAGAACCATTTCTGAAGCATTTCAAAGTAAACGCTTTAGAAACATAACAATTAAATGTAATTGTCATGTTCCTGTTGCAGATTCCATAAACAGAAACTCTGTACTTCGCACATTTGCGTCAACCTTGGGGGGAGCTGTCGCAGCTGCCCCTCCCAGTTGCCCCCGCACTTGCCACAGCAGAAAGCTACTTAGCAATGCAGTTGACAGCCTCAGTTTGATTACTTTTTGCGTATTTATGTGCTTTAATTCTCAACCAGTTTTGACATTGAATATTTAGAATTTCATTTTCGGTTTTATATCATTTTTGTTTTGTTCGCTGACACAGTTGCTGGCCATAAATTTGTTTTCGTTGTTTGTCAACAGTTTGACAGGCTGGGCTTAGCAGCCAAAGCAAATGCGAGATATAGCCGATTATATATGCATATATTTATCTATAGTTTCTCAGCTTAAGTCAGAACACATGTTGTCTTTGGTTTTGGGTCTTAAATTGTCAGCATTTTGTCGAAATTCATAATTCGTTTTATTTCCTGCAAAACATTTCTCAAATGAGCCTCACCTCTGTCGTTTTGTGCGTTGGCTGATTCTCTTTTTATTTTCTCAATTTTTTTTCTTGGTTTGTTTTTTTTTCTATTTCTCGCTGAATATTATGGCAATTTCCTAGTGAGATTTGGCGCGGCTGATAAGCTGCCACGTCGTCTAGACTTGAGGCTCTCTGCAGCGGCAGCCCACAGGAAAAGGCACGCAAAACCTAGACAGACGTCCGCGATAAGGCTGCCCCCCGTGTGCCCCAAAGGCCCCCAGTGGCTGTCAAACTGTGACTTGTTAGCGAAAGTTGGCCGCTGGAAGCTGGCACAGGAAATTGCATTGAGGGCAATTTTTTTTCGCTTTTTTTTTACTTCATGCTGGCAACTTGCTTGACATTTGCCACACAAGACAATAGATGAAATTCCAGTGCAGCAGCTATTAAATGCCATTGCATATTACACAATAAAAACAATGAGCTTCAAGCAATGGTCCCAACTTCAAAATGCAAAACAATTAGACGCCTACGTGACTTCACAGCCAAAAAAAAAAAAATAAAAAAAAACTTCACTTTGAAATGTCAAATTCGCATTTTAATTTGGCGGGCACCTTGAGTTGATTTGTGGCTGTTGCATTATTGACAGGTTGGCGTTGCAGCCCAGAATTAATTTGATTTATAAGCGATTTAAAGCAATCTACACTTTGACAAGCAGCGCGGCTCAAACTGTGGCGCGGCAGTTTCAGCTTCTATGTGACTCATACACTGCGACAAAATTTGTATAGTTTGTCTTTTTTCTTGTGTGTATAATCTATGTCATAAATTTAGGCAGCTGCTGCATGGCCATAGCTCAAACTTTTGTATCGCAGCTGCCACATAATGCGGCACAGTGCGTGTCAAACTGCAACTGCTACTGTGAGTCACATCTGATAATCCGCACGAGGTTTTCCGAATGACATGTTGATTGAATGCTTTCTGAGTAAATAGATGGCCATGCGGGAAAAAGGCATAAGGGTCTTTATATATTGGAAATAGTAGTTTTGGGATAAATTGATCAGTATCTCAACTATGCATATATCAAATATATGTTGTCTTCGAGCTACATATGTATATACAGAACATAATTGATCATTTTCCTTGCTTTAAAACCAGTCCGATTTCGATTAATACAATTTATTTAATTAATTAATTTTATTTAATTTAATTTACCAGATACATACATATGTGTATATTTTGTTGAACTATAAAACTGACCTTTTCATAAAATTTCTCAAACAGTTTCAATTGAATTTCTCCACAGTTAACAGTTGTAGTTTAACTGAATCCCTCGTTAAGGCCGCGCTCTATAAGCCAGGCAACTTTCTCTGCCTTGAGCCTAGTTCCAAGTTTAATCGTTTCCTGGTTCTGCGACTCTACGTTTTCCCTACGCTGCCAACTTTATGAGTTTTAGTTTTTTATCAACTGTTTGACACTTGGACTGGCAGAACGGGCACTTAAAACATATCTATAAGTATGACTGTGCTGTGTCGCTGCCATGTGTTGGCTGGCGGCTGTTTGCTGAGACTGCAGCAGTTTCATGCCACATGCCAGGCACTTGTTGTTGTTGCTGTTGTTGCTGGTCATGCTGCTGTCAATTGGTTTGTTAGTTTGACTGCAGTCGTTGACACTTGAAAGGGAGCTTCGGTTCAGTTCGGTTTCTAGTTCTTGTTCTGGTTCTTGTTCTTGCGCTGAAACATGTCGAAACTTGCGGACTTTGCTGGCTGACGGCTTGACTCATGCTTTTGTTGTTGCTCTTGTGCAATACAACGACAACAACAGCAACAACAGCAATTGCAATAAATAACAATCTTCTAATGTCATCAACACACGCTCAAGCCTTTTGCTCGCTCTCTCTCTCGCTCTCTCACTCCATCTTTGGTTTGTTATTGTTTTTCGTTGTGTCGAGACATTTTAGCTGGCATTTGCAATGCACCGCTCACCCCTCCCCCGCTGCTCACTTACGTTCGCTCCCTTCACTCGTCAAGCTCTCAGCTCTTGTTGCTGTTTTATAGCGCTGCGTGAATTGGCTGTAATTGTTTTGATTGCAGTTCATGGCGCGCTCCCTCTCTCTCTCTCTCTCTCTCTCCCTCTCGCTCTCTCTCCTGCTGCTCTCTCTCAGCAACATTTACACTGTTTGAGTTCCAATAAACAGCAATTTTAATTGTTGCGGCTGTAAATTATTTCAACTTTGCCAATGCTCAAATTGCTCCGCATTGATGGAGTTATTAAAGAACTTCTGCAGTAGTTCGTAAATTAATGCGTTATTGTGCTGAAAAGACTTTCGCAGTCAGAAATTACCCGCAACATACATATGTATGTATATTTTAAGAACTTTTGAACAATTCCAATACAATAAACGAACTTTATTTTACCATAGATTAATAACTAAATGGAAAGAGAGCATGAGAGAAACTTTTTGAATTATAGTTCATTTATTGGTTCATTTCCTGTTGTGCACATTTCTTTAACTGAGTTGACTATAGGGAAACTTATTATATGAGTTATTATTAACTGATAAATTGTTGCTAATTTATAAGTAGTTCGTTTTATGGATTGTAGTTCACGAATATTCACAACTTCTTTGGAACATTTTTTAATTTTCAAATGTTCATTTTGTTTAAATATTTTAATCGGTTCATTTTTGAAAATATGTATTTATGGGAAATTACAGCTAATTATGCTAGTTCTTATTCAAAATTTATTGAATAATTTCCTATCATTCAGACTACAAATTGATATTTATTATTCAAAAATAAGTAATCCAACGTGTAGCATTACTGGGCCTTAACATTAAAGTTCACAATAGTCCCCAAATTTTGGGCAATAGTTCGTCGACTCGACTTGTTTCCGCTTCAAACAATTGGCACTCGCTTTCACAACCTTGAGGAACTCTTAGCCCTTTTGTGCGTTGGCTTAAATGCTTTCAGCATGGCATTCAAAATCTGACAAGTCGTCGAATCCATTAGATACGCTCCATTGTCGAGTTTTTTTTTGTTTTTTTTGTTGGGTGGCCGTCAATCAAAAAGCTCAGACATGCCGGTCACGTGAAATAGATGCTAATTGGGCGTTAATGGAACGTTCAAACTGTAATATTGAAAAAAGAATAAAACGTTTTTAGTTTAGCTTTGAGCCAGCTAAGCTGGGGGTATTATATTAACTAGGCGTGGCACATGTGGCAGCTACAATTTGTGCATCAGAGTGCCACAATCAAGCATGATTGATGCAGCTTCAGTTTCCACTTTAGAACGAACCACCAGCAATGAGACCCCCAGCGTTGATTATAAATGAAATAAGCCTCAAATCGAATGCCGCAGCGATTAATCAACGTGCAAAGTGAAAGACACATGAAAACATGAAAATCCAATGAAAAACCAGAGCTAACAATCGAAACCCAAAGTGAGCACCGCGCAGAGGCATCTGCCGCACGATGTCCGCTGCCAGCGCCAGCAATCGGACGCCGACGTCGCCGCTCGCAGCGCCGCTCTACGATGGCTATGCCACGATACGCGCCCGCGGCCTGACCCGCTCCCGCTCCATACGGGCCGCCGAGGCCACCGAGGCAGCCGCTGCCGCCCAGCCGCACGAGCTGCACCAGGCGGCGGCAGCGACGGCGGCAGCGACGGCGGCAGCAGGGCTGCGTCTGGCCAGCCAGCGCAAGCGCACCGTCTCGCTGAGAAGCAACTATAGCCAGAGCTCGTCTGGGCACGGCGAGGAGATCTACGCGCGAGCCAAGCCCGTGCGCACGCCCACCATCAGCGATCTGGAGCCGATCTATGCGAGTGCAACAGCCGCAATTGCGACGTCTGCGTCTGCGTCCGCGTCGGCGTCCGGGTCGGTTGTGGGCTTTCGGCCCCTGTCGGACGCGTCCAACTCCTCGGGCGGCGGCTCCATGCCGTGCGACTATCAGAGCGTGAAGAAGAACTCGCGCTTTTCGCTGGACTCGCTGCAGAGCAGCGCCACGCCCAAGACGCCAGACTACAATACCGCCGGCGAGGAGGAGCACATATTTCTGTACACCGCGCCGGCGAGTCCCAAGCGGCGGCTGGACAGCGGCCTGCGCAGCTCCTACGACAGCTCCGAGCGCGTCTGCTACTCGCCGCTGCCCAAGCTGAGCTTCGATATGCAGGAACGCGACAGCCGGCGGGCCACGCTGCGCCACAATTCCGTCAGCTCGACGGGCAGCCGGCGACCCATGACGCTGTCCCTGTCGCTGACCGAGGCGCCTCCACGTTCGCCCACGGGCCTGCCGCCGCCGGCGCCCGTGCGCCGAGAGAGTCTCTATGCCAAGCCAAAGATCTATGCGACGCCCACGCGGCCACCGACCACCAGGCGGCTGAATCTGTACGAGCTGCCCATCGTGACGCAGCGCAGCAACAGCACCGAGCTGCTGGAGCGCTCCTACACCAGCCAGAGCCTGGCCACCATCGACCAGGACGAGCTGCTGGTTGTGCCCAGTGCCATGCCCATGCTGCCCAGCGCCGTCGATCGGCGCTACCACACGCTGGGCCACATGCGGGTCAAGAGCATGGGCGCTGGCCTGCATCGCAGTCTGGACGTGCCGCCGTGTGGCTCCATGCTGGACATGAACGGTCCTTGGCGGCACCCACAGACCAACCACAAGTCGGCTGGCAACATATATGCCACCGCCGAGGCGGCAGTCAGCGATCTGAATCGCATGGCGCCGGAGTATATGGATCCCCTGGACTTCAAGATCGGCTGCCAGACAACGCTGCGCAGCAAGCCGCTGATTCCCTGGTACGAGCTGGCCATACGACGCGACTTCAAGCGACAGTCGTGTCCGCCCATCAGCGGCGGCGTGGCAGGAGCTGCCCTGACGTTGCCCACATCGCCCCAGTTAAATGAGCAGGTGAATAAATCAACTAGCGATTGCATAAACTTATCGATAACAGCAATTATCGAAGCGAAACCAAGTCTAGGTTTTTAGAAATTGAGTATATGCCAATATATAAGTAACATTGACAGATATCGATAATTGTTCGCCTTGTATAGACAGTTATCGATAACACACAATATTTAAAGATATCGATAACCCTTTGCCTTGTATACACAATTACCGATAACACATAATATTAACGCCAGGGCTGGACTGTTAATTCGGCAAACAGACGACTGACGACTAATTAAAACTAGACTATTAATTTAGAAACTATATACTTAAATCTTAAATAACGACAAATATCTATAACATTTATCGATAAACTTTTTTTCGTAAATATCTATACAAACAACAATTTCATCAAACGAACCACAGCGAATTATTTTCTTCTCGCCACATAACTTCATTTACTATTGCTGTATGTGAACATGTTTTCTGTAAAACACATCGATAAATATCGATCAGTTTCTAAATAGCGATTAAATCGTTAGGTTATACTCGCATGACTTGGAAGGAAAACCGTTGATAGTCTGTAATTATAGAATATAATATACATATACATAAAAATCGCATTGTTGTCTCCAACTTCAATGGAAACAATGCCAGCTATGTGCTGACTATCGATACTGCAGCTGCCGGGCAAAGCTTGGATGCAGCTAGCTGAGAAATGCAGCAGCATTTGGCCAACAGTTATGCCAAGTGGCATGTTCCTTGTTCCTTGTCTTGCAGCAGGCGGCATACCCCATCCGGCTTTGGCATTACAGATGCAAGCGCATAAGGCAAAGCTATGCGAGTGGCCAACGTCCACTTTTACACCTGTCCAACTGTCCGACTGTCCGGCTGTCCAGCTGTCCACGCGTCCAGTTGTCAGTTGCCGTTAGACGCGTTTGCCCACTGATTGATTTAATAAAACTTGCATGAGTCTCGTCCGTTGAGCGCGTCGTGCCTTTGGGCGCGGGCACTTGAGCATATTAAATAAATGAGCCAACGTCTTGGGCACGTATCGCAGATTACAGTTTGGGCAGCACTGGGTGCTGCCTGATTTTAATCCTTCATCATACGCTGCCAGCTCACCTACGTCTGTGCAGCCAGGCAAACAACATCTGTTGGCCATGTCCAAAACCGACGACCTCATTCGCAGAACAACACGCAATTGATATGTTGTCCACGAAGAAATCAGCTTTGCTTTTGGCCCCGACCACAGATGGCAACTTCCCCGCTCTCGCTCTCCCTTTAACTCTGCAGGAAAATAGTAGAGTAGTTGAGCTAAGCAAAAGTATCAAATGGGCAGCACAGGTATTTAAAAAGTCTAAAGTAACTTTCCTGCTCTCCCTACAGCTCTGAAAAAATAAAAACACAGAGTGCAAAGTATCAATGGGACAGGCATTCAAACATGCCATAGTCTCTATAGTATACCCTTTACCCCTTTGCACGTCTATGAGGTCTATCGTTTCAATACAAAATTCGTAATTACTTAATATTTTTATCAGTACCATATTGCATTTAAATAGCTGGAATACATATGTAAACTTTTATGCGCTCGCGAATTTTAACAGTTTCGTACATTTTCTGAAAACCATCATAGCCTGTCTTAATCATGTTGAATGCGTGCAGGGTGTAATTACAGTTCTTCAGCAAAGAATTATCGTGCTCATACTTACATACATATGTACATATGTATGCATTGAGCCGTTGTCTTCGACTCAACGACATTTAATGCTGCTGTGTGCACGTGTGTATCCGCATGTGCTCTGAGCGGGAAAGCAAACAGCTCTCTCAGGTTCACGCTCTACGTGTGCACACGCATTCTTAGTCAAAGTAAAGACTTGCCGATCAAAGCAATCAACAGCCGTCGCCTATGTGCGCCTGGTATTTAGAGATGGCCCTTACATTAACTCGAACGCGTGTCGGCGCCTGCCATCGTCATAATTAAAGTCTTCATTTAAACTTTCTGCAAGAATGTTTTATTTTGCTTAAATTAAATTCCGAATTTATAGTTTGTTGATTAATTTTATAAAGATATTTAAAATATACTCCTATTTAACCACAGGTATAGAAAGGCTATATTTACTAAATTTACGCTGTATATTATAGAAATTAAGACTTTTCCTAGATAAATTACCCTTATTCGACTTCTCCTGATCAGGTCCGTTTATTGCAAAAAAAATATTCCATTTCTTATAAATGACCAAATTTTAAAAGTGGAAGGCAACATTATTTTCATCACTTTACAAATTAATAAGATTGCGCCCTTGACAAAAAAGCTAGACTTATGACAGAGTATTATTAAAGCTCACGTAAATTTGCCGTCCCTAGTGGACAACTTTTTTCTACTCATTTTATTACAATAACAACAAGCGAGCGAAATAGATTGAGAGATGTGCATGAGTGCCATAACAAAGGGAGAATTACAGTTTTGTCCACCAAGCGGGCATTGTGCACATTTGTACATACTTAACGCAAGCAAGCAGATAACTAGCAGCGCAAAAGAGACAGCATTCTATCGTGCTGCACGTGTCGTTCAGCTTTACTCTTTATCTGCGTGTACACGCTTTCCTAGTCAAAGTAAAAGGTATTTGCAGATCGAAGCAATCATCAGCTGGCAATTATGTGCGCCTGGTAAATAGAGGTGGCAACTTTAGTCAACTTTAAAATCTGGCGGTGGTTGCCAACGTCATAATTAAAGCCAATGTATATTTTTATAGATATTATGTCACACTTAAGAAATATAGCTATAGAAAAAGTTATTACGTTCTTAATAAAAGCCTAAATATATGTATATTTGCTCATAACGACCTTTGATTGTCACCAAAAAATGTTAGTTCTAATATTAAGCATATAAGACAAAATTGTGTCAATTGTGAATTGAGCATTTGAACTGAACTCTCACGAGTCCAGAAATATATATCTTTCCAAGATCGGACTTAATTTACCCGACCTAATACCATGTATTCAAAATAAATAGCTAAGTTATGGCGGATTTCATATTTTTCAGCCAAATCTTACATGTAAAATCGCCGCTGTCCAGGCATCACTATTTCGGAGCTTTTCTCTTGTTATTTTTAATGCAACAACAACCACGTCAATGCAAGCGAGCGAAATAGATAAGCGAATCTGCATAAATACCAGAACAAAAGGAGAGTTACAGTTAAATCGTCGAGGTGCCATTTCGCACATGTGTGCATACATACATTTGTATGAGGCAAAGCGAGATAGCAAGATCATCCATTCTACTCTGCTGGGCGCTGCCTTTGCACATTTATTTTGAGTCGAGTTAAAGGAAAGACAAAACCCGCTGCCGATTATGCTCGCCTAACATTTGGAAGTGACACTACGCTGTATTTATGGCGGTTTTTCATTTTTCTGAGAAAGACGAATACTGCTTTCAGCCCCCCCCCCCCCCCCTCTCCCTCTCCTCCTTTCCTAGCAGCCACTCTCCCTCGTTGGTTCCCAGTTGACATTCATATCCTTGGTCATACCATGCCATAGATATAGTCCTGGTGAACCAAACACCCTCTCCTCCTTTCCTAGCAGCCACTCTCCCTCGTTGGTTCCCAGTTGACATTCATATCCTTGGTCATACCATGCCATAGATATAGTCCTGGTGAACCTAAAAGACCGAATTCAAGCAAACTACACACGAATATGGTCGAAAAATATGTATGATTTTTCTTTTAGCCGCCCCCAGGAACAGCCATGCCCCCTTTCTGGTTCTTAGTTGACTATTATATCCTTGGTTATACCATACCATTGATATAGTCCTTGGGAACCTAAAAAAGCAGATCCCTGCAAAATTTGCATCAAAATGGTCCAAAAACATGTATGCTATTTCTTTCAGCAGCCCCTGTACAGAGCTGCAGCTGCAGCTTCTGCTAAACAGCCGTCTTTACAGCACTCATTTAACATGGTCAGCTACTTAACATAACTCATTTTAAATGAGTTACATTTCCGCCCCGTGTGGGTATGCAATGAAATTTTGTATTCCAAGATTTTCGTCTACCTGCTACGCATTTCTGTTCGCCTGGTAATTTTGGCTGAATTTTAGTACAAATTTGGCGACCCAGCCAGCGCCGGGGCGCCCCTTTCGGGTATGCAATGAAATTTTTCTGCGGCTAAAATTTTTGGCGACGTTCTGGTCATTTATGTTCGCCTGGTATTTTGGCTGAATTTTAGGAAAATCTCGGCAACCAGCGGCCGCCAACGGACAGATTTTTAACGACCGTTGATTTTTGAATTTTTTGCAATTCTATATCCTTTGGAATTAAATAAAAAAAGGGGAGTTTGTTTTATAATTTAAAATTAATTATTTATTATTGTTCGATTAACAAATTTGTCGCTTTTTACATGTATTTTCAATTTTAACTTAAAACGACTATATCTGGCTTAATATAAGCCCGATCCTTGTAGGAGTAGCCTTGTTGGATTCGTAGAAATCCTTAGAATCGATCAGAATCCTTGAATCCTTCAATCTAAAAAGATAAAAACACATTTGCATTAAAAATGTCATAAGACAGATATAAGGGCATTTGGAGGATATAAATAGCCATAACTCGGCCATATCCTTGCAGATTTTTAAAGGACATGGTGCGTTAGGATCGTGGAGACCTACTGCATCGAACTGCATTCAAAAATTATGGGGTCATCTAAGAATCCTGGACTTAGTAATTTTTCAGTCGCGGGCCGCAAGGAAAATTGCCCGAAATCATACAATTACAGTAAAATCGCAATATTTCTGAAACTACAAGGACAATATTGATGTCCTTTGGCCAGATGGTAGTCCTAGTCAATACAATTTTTTTGGCACAGGACTCGTCAGGATATACCAGGATACGGCCGAGTTATAAGCTATTTTCGGTTTCGAAATTTGTCCTTAAGACTTTTTTGTCCGAAGGATTTTCGTCCTTTGGGTTGCATATTCGTAAATGGGAGGATGAGGACTATTTACTGTCCAAAGGGCATCCCGATAGTCCTTCAAATTACGAAGTTAGACCCGAATTTTTCGATTTTTGGCCATTTTCTGAGTAAACCCCTGTAAAATTTTTTTGTGAAATTTTTTGTCGAATCTTGAAAATCCTTGAATGCCATTCGATAGATCTGCTCGCCACGAGTTCAAAAATGTATATCCTTTCGATATCCTTCAGGATTTGACTCAGTTATGGTCATAAAAAGGATGTCCTTTTTAAAAAAGTAGCCATATTCCGGAAAGCACAAGGACTATTTGTATGTCCTTTGGCCAGTTTGTAGTCCTAGTCAATACACGTTGTTTAACACAGGACTTGTCAGGATCCGCAAGGATACGGCTGAGATATAGCCATTTTTATGTACAAAACAAATGTTCTTATATTTGGACTGTTTGAAGGACCTTCGTCCTTTTCATTATATTTTGTGTATGGGCAAGACAAGGACAGTCTGCTGGCTAAAGGACATTCTGAAAGTCCTTGAAATGCCCATGTTATGGACAGTTTTGTAATAGTATCCTTTTTAGAAAAATAGCCGTTATTCGGCCGTATTCTACTAGATTTTCAAAGGACATGGTGCGTTAGTATCGTGGGGACGAACTGCATCGAACTGTATTAAAACATTATGGGGTCATCTAAGAGTCATGGACTTGTTCAAATTTGTCGCGACGTGCTAGGCAAAAGACCAAAAAACAAATCCTTGATATCTTGAAAAATACAACCATGATTTGGATGTCCTTTGGCCAGTTGATAGCCCTAATGCGTACGAATTGTGTGACAACACTTGTCAGGATTCGCAAGGACAATTCCGAGATATAGCTTATATTTCCACAGACAAATGCAATTTTTCTTGGCTATTTGAAGGGCTTTCTAGTATTTTTAAAGTGATACTTAAATGGACGGATGAGGATTAAAATGTCAAAGTTATGGCCGATTTCGTGATTAATGTCCTTTTAAGAGAAATTGTCATTGTGGATTTTCAAAAGGCTTGGTGCATTGGGATTATAAGGAGCAACTGCATCGATCTGCATTAAAGATTCTTAGGATTAGATAAATTTTATTAGCGAGCCTATGAAAACCAGGATGAAATTTCGAAATCCCTTTGAAATCAAGGACAGCTCTTATCTTCTTAGGCCGGTTGACAGCCCTGGTCTATGCAAGTTGATTTGCCGAGAACTCGTGAGTATCGTGAAGGACCTTCATCCTGTTGATTAAGCATTTTTAATTGGATAACGACTATATGTTGGCCAAAGGACATTAAAATTGTCATTGATTTGGCCAAGCTATGTACTATTTCGTAATCAATTCAATTTAACAAAATTAGCCATATCTTGACCATATCCTTACAATTGCGATAGGATCGTAATATAACTCTGCTTAAATTTCAAAACGTTCCATTTTCTATTCGTTTTGAAATTTATGCAAAGGGAGCAACAGGGAGACTAAGATATGACATACTTAGCTGCGATTACTGGCTAACTTGGAGGGCGTGGCAGCAGTCGAGTTTTCGGCAAATGATAATAAAAGTAGTTCCGAGCCCGTGACCTCACCTACGCCGGGAACGGGCCATTGTCGACGGAGTGCTCCCACCAAGTCGGCAATATCGTTCTCCAGAATTCGCCTGAAATAGTAGCATAATGTAAAATGAACCGAAAAATCTGCAACTTATGCTCTTACCTGATAAAAAAGCGAACAGGCTGAGGAGGTGCTTTTGCAGAAGTTCGGAGCCCGTGGCCCCATCTTGACCGGCAGTTGGCCATCATCAGCGAGTCCTTTGACCAGGGCAAGGGGGCGGGGAAGCGCAAGCAGGCTTCAGGCTGCGGGATCATGGGAAGGAGTGCAACACATCCGCAGTTAGAACTCTAACGCCATCCACACCCAAGTTTACTGAAATGGTAGGATATTGTTATATAAAATGAAAGACCTTCAACTGAAGCTCTTACCTGGCAACAGAGCGAAAGTCCTGCGCTATTGCAGTCAATGCAAAGTAGCTCAGAGCCCGTGGCCTCATCTACGCCGGGAGTTGGCCATCGAGTTCTTTGACCACGGCAAGGGGACAGACTTCAGGTTGTGGGATCATGGGAAAACGTGCAAAACATGCGATGCAAGAACTCCAACACCTTCAGCCACAGCTAAAAGGGCAAAGTTGTCCAAAAATCGCCTGAAATTGTAGGATAATGTAAAATGAACTAAAAGACCTTCAAATTATGCTCTTACCTGGTAACACAGCAAACGGCCTGATGTAGCGCAATGCCAAAGATAACTCCATTCAGAGGTGGATTCGTCGCTCTACGCATTTGGAAAGAAATAATTCCTGGGTATCCATGATATCCTCGCAGCAGTCCTAGAATATAAGAGAAGTCAGTTATATATAGAAAACATGTTTGGAGTCAAAGTTGTAAACAATCACAAGAGGAATATCTTTTTTTGGCATAGAGGTAAATACACAAATGCGGCAATTGCGGGTCCAATCAATGTCAACTTTCAAAGCAAATAAAGTTGCCAGATAAGCCGCTTGTCGAGTACATTTAATATATTTATTTTTCCGATTTGGCGCTTTTTTGAAGCGGGTTTTTATAGATCTTTTTTTTTGGCTTAGCAAACGGCAGCAAGTTTTAAAGCGTTTTTCATGTTTATTTATGAGCAGCCGAAGCGCCGAGGCGCCGAGGAGCTCAACAGCTGCCAATTTAAGTTGGTAACTCGAGACGAGAAGCGGCGAGGCTTTAAATGAAAAGTGAAATTGGTAGTTTGATAGCTTGGCCAGATTGTTGGCGGGCGTGTGAAACGATCACGAGTGGCACGATCATAATTACAGTTTGAGCAGCACTGTGCCGCCCGGACGGCAGCTAATGGCTGACTACAGCAGTTCACGGGTTCAATTGGATCAAGTTGAATGTCAAATGCTGATTGCCTCTAATTGATAGCATTCCATACGAAATCTACATATTTAGCAATAACCGAAGAGAATGCCATCATCAAAAGCTGATTGATGTGATTTTGATTGATCAATCGAACGCAATATGTGCCTATTAATTATTTTACAAAGGTAAAAATTGGCCAGTCAATTTATTGAACACTTCAATTGAATGTCAAATTTTGCAAATTAATCAAAACGAATCGATATAAAGTATACCGCTTGTAAGTAGTTGTAAATTAATAGAAATAGGCTTATGAAAGATGTAAAAATGATTCCTCCATATAAAGTATACAATTAATATTGATCAAAAGGACTAAGCAATATTTAAAAGCTAGAATTGGGAATACAATAACTTATCTGAAAACTTTTAGCACTAGATACAGTGAATTTCATACAAATCACATTTAAATGCGGACAATAAACAGAAAAGTAATAAGAGAATAAATAATAGATATGAATGTGTATATAAATAGTCAGACACTTACTCTTACTCTTAGTTGCAATAGTTTTTTGTTTAAATACAATCAACTATAAAAACGCAGCTGCCTTTTATAACAATTTAAAATAATTAACACGTTCACCTTAAACTCGCAATTAGTGGCATTTATATATTTATTGCAATCGAGTAAATCTGTCAACTTGAGCACTCTTTTAGTATTTTCCAAGCTCTTCTTTTTCGCTTGTTCTAATGCAAGGCTGCTGCTCTAGTTTTTTTAACAGTAGCCCGACTGTATCTCAAACGTCTTGAGCAGCTTCATGCATAGTTAATAAACAAAATATATGAAAAAAACTGTAAACAACGCCGACAAATGCCAACAAATTGGCAACCCAATGAATGGGTTGCAGCAGAGCTCGACTGAGCTTAAGTAACTCGTTAGTTTTTATCTTTTGGCATCGCTTATTAAAAACAATTTCTGATAAACGAGATGTGGCGATCGTGTATAGTGACAGGCGACAGCCCGACCGACGGCCTGTCTGCACATGCAACATATATGAATACATATATACTTATATGCATTATTTGTATCTCAAAGATACTCGTTATAATTGCCACAAGGCAGCCCGCTGAGCGCTCAGCGAATGACTGACTGACTGGCTGACTGACTGACTTACTGAATGACTTACTGCCTGGCTGACTCTCTCTAAACTTTTGGCGGCTTGTTTTTTGTCAAAGGCAACATGACAGCAACACCTGATCTATGCGCAGTTATTTGGTATCTTTTTTGTTTCTTGTGGTATTTGGGTTTTTTTTAACATGGTTTCTAAATTCTTGGCTGCAGTGGCAGCCTTTAATTTATGACAAATGCAATTTGTATCTGCTTAATTCATAAATATTTATTCGAACAAGCCAGGCCAGGCCTCGGTGCACAAAGAGTCACAGGTGTCTTAGCCGAAAAATAAAAAAAAAACAACAAAAACGTAAATAAATAAACCGAAACCCAGCAGAGAATAAAACCCGTTTGCAGTGCAGCTGAAACTCGTTTCGGTGCGCACTTTTAATAGAGAGAAAAAAGACAAAGACAAAGACTTCGACTTCGACGCTGATGAAGCTGTTCAGATGGTCCACAGGTCGCAGGACGAGCGCGTCTGTTTGACAGTCTCCCCAAGGAAATCAGCGCTGGCAGCGAAAGCAAACTCAAACAAACTCGAGCAGCCCAACAAGACAACAAAACCAGAATCAAAACAAACAATAAAACAACAATGGACAAACAGAACGTCGAAGAAGACCTGCGACTGCCCTTCCGATAAAAAGACGAATAAAGTTTTTACTCTGACATGTCGCTTCGAAATTTATAAATATTGAGAGCAGCACGCCGAAAATTGAATACACTTGACAAGATTTAATACCAAAGCTTGAATAATCTTGGCTACGAACATTTTGAACAAACACTTGATTCTTAAGAGACTATTTCTATAGGCTCGATTTGATATAGTAGACCGATTTCATACCATTTTGCAGACATGTGAGTAGAAGTGAGGTAATGTTGAGTTTGGACAAGATATCTATGCAAAGACATGTAGAGCTATATGATACTGTAATCCGACATCGATAAGATTTTGCTTATATATAAGGAAGATAGTAAAACTAATAAATACCAAGTTTAGTTAAGATATCCTAAGAACTAACACTTTTTTATACATGACATATGTGATATGGTGTTTCGATCCAGCGCATGCTGTCTCACATACATATGTATTGCATACAGCAAAAAGATAGATCTATGTCAGGCTTCATCAAGTTAGTTTTACAACTGAGAGACTTAAAAAAGATAGGTTATATAGACTCGGATAAATACAAAATATATCAGTACTTTTCTGAGTGATTAACACATTTCGTAAGAAACTTAAAATACTCTCTATAAGGGTATAAAAATCAAAGCATTAAAAACTGGTTGCTGGACTAAGGTCTGAGGTCTGAGGTCTGAGGTCTGAACTGTGCTGTCTGAGGTTTCTGCATCTTCATGATTTTTATTTTTAACACACACACACACACACACAATCGCGTATGGATTACTTTTTGTTGTAATCCTGAACGTGTGTCTTTTGTGGCTTCCGGTCTTGAAATCGAATAATCAATAAAACAAAAAACAAAAACTGAACAATGCGCACTTCAATGGACATTGATCGTGTCGCTCTTTAAGAAAAAGACAACTCATTCCACAGGGGACGGGGGAATGGGTGCAAGGATGGAATGGGAAACTAGGCTGTAAGTAAGAGATTTACAAGTGGAAATGCTCATGTTGTTGTCTTTGGGTGGAAATGGACTCAAATGGGAATCTTAAGAGATTGTAATTTAATGGCTGGAGGGTCTTATGAATGGATTTTGTGTCAAGTGGGCGGGATATCAGAGCTAAATGCACAAATTGAGAATTTTACGATTGAAGAAAATAGAAACATTTGCTTTGAGTAGAAAACTCAAATGAAAATAAAATGAAAACTTCAAGTTTTACAACGTCTGAGTAATATCAGCCCAAAATCGGAATATTTTGCAGAGCAAATGTTGTAAATATTTCGTTTCTTGGCTTAATTTTTTATCGATGCTGCCTATACAAATTCTTGGCTTGAATTATCTATTTGGGCTGCCTGTTATCTTATTAACTGGCAGTTAGCTAATCTGTTGTGCAAGACCAATCCTTAAAACCCCGCAAGTAATTTATAATTAATGTCTACTTATTTTGTAAAATGCAGCTGAAATTTACAATCTCTTACTTTTTCTTCTCATTGCAGGTAAGTGACCGAACTCAGATCAATTTCAAGCACACTTGGGGGTATCGTAAGTAGTTGTTCTGGCCATTAGCCGAATGCCAAATTTATCTAAGCCACAAATTTGTGCAATGCCGCGAAATTGCAAAGCGCAATCGCTGAGAAACGAGAATTGAGAACTTTGCAGCCATCCAGAGAAGTCTTGTGCAAATAATGGAAACTAAAATCTTTGTCTTTCACCAGCCACTGTCCAGAGTTCGATCTCTGAGGCGGCTCAAGATCAAAGACCGTGACTGTGGTCCCGTGTGTGTCCGGCGTGTCTGTGGTGCCGTTTCTCTCACTTTGAGCATAATCCAACTGCCAGCTGCCCCTCTCTCTCCGCCTCCCTCACTCTCTCAGACAAGATCTTAATGATGATTTGCTATTTCTGCCCCTGCTCGCGGCTCTGGCTGCCCAGTCGTAGCTCGTCCAAGTGGAAACGATGCGCATGTCGCATCTCTGGCTGAGTTCAGCTTTGGATACAGTCATCTCAGTCGTAAACAATCGCATTGGATTAGTTTGTTAATCAGTTTATTATGTGGCGGCAACTGTGTTGTGATCAGCTTGGCCAAAGGCAAACAGTTTTTGAGGCGTTGCCAAATAAAATGCAAAATAAACTGATCGGCAAATGGCAAAGGAAATCAATGAGAAATTCAGAAATAAAGATATCTGCAACTTTTCGAGAAAAATTAATTAAAAGTCTGTCGAGACTTTTTTAAATACAATATTCCATTTGAGTTCTATATTAAAAGAGTCTCAACCGATTTTTTGCTAGGATTGGCGATTAGTGTGAAGGCGATAAGATTTGAAAGTGTAATTACCAGAACTAATGCCCGCAAATATCTTATCTTATCTAATGCAGTGGCCACTTGCGATTATATATTGCGATATAAAATATATATATATATATATATATATTTTTAGATTAAGTGCCTGCACTTATCCACCCCATGCTGCATACTTAAAGAAAACTATTTATTCCATTAACTTTGGCCATCTCTGAAAAAATTCGTTTATAATTTCCAGTCATAATTCGCAACAGAAATCAATCATATTAACTAGGAAGATGTCTTTATCTTTGGCAGAGGGTCAAAGTGATTAGACCTCTGCACATTTTGCGACTTGAAGCAGCTGAAAAACTAAACGAAAAAAGTTAAAAAATTCGCAGCTGGCTTGAACCTGCGACCTTCATTAATCATTAATTAGACAAACGCCCGCACTTGATGCCTGCCAGTGGCTGTCAAACTTTCACTGTGGCAATGCTTGGCAAATTTCCAATGCCACGCCCCCCCCCCTCCCCCACCGGCCTGCATAATAAATCCCAAAGCAGTGACAACTGTTATACTTCCTTTGCAGCATCTCGGCCAAACAAATGTCAAGTGTAGAAGCAGTTGCAATTGCTGCTGCTGCTGCTGTTGCTGCTGTTGCCGAGGCATAAATCATTTGAAAAGGTCAAAGTGCACACGCCTACGTGGCATGTTGCTGCCAGAGGCAACACATGTGCGCCCGATGTCTGCAACAGCAATTGTCAAGTGGTTGTCGCGCTGCCGCAGCTCTTGCAACATGATTTATGCACGCCAGCAACATGAAACAGTTGCTGTCGTTGTTTTGCCGGCGACCTACTTAAGCAGCTAGACACTAACTACGAAGCTAAACGAAGGCCGCTGCCTTATCAATAGTCGACTGTTATCTAAAGCTGATACGCAGTCTATCAGCAACGGCGACGTGTTAAATGTGTTTCAGCAAAGCTGCTGACCAAAAACTAAAACCAAGTTGCCAAGTAGCTGTTGTTGTTGCTGCGGCTGCTGCTTTGGTTGTTGCTGCCATTGAACTTGAACTTTGTGCTGTGCTGTCTGCAAATTGCAAGCAATAAATTAGGCAGCAGCAACAATAGTAACAACAGCAACAGCAACAACAACAACAACAGCTCACGCGCCAGCAACTCTGACAGTCGAATTAAAGTTGGCAACTTTTGTTGCTGCTGCTGTTATTGCTGATGTTGCTGCTAAAGTTGTTTAGCATACGGAGCCCTATACAACCGACTTTCCATATGCCATTCACTCGCTGGCTCTACCCTCTCTCTCTCTCTCTCTCTCTCTCTTTCTCTCTGTCTGTCTGTGCCTATCTCTCTCACTCACCCTCTCCCTTTTCACTAACATTGCCAGCCGAGGCGTAACGCGTTTCTTAACGCTCCGTTGCCGTCGCTGTGCTAATGAAGTGCAGCAACAACAACAACAGCAGCAACAACAACAGCAGCAACAACAAGAGCAGCAGCAACTGCAACTACAGCTGCAACATTAGCAGCAATAGCAACATTGCAGACAGTTGGCCAAAGTCATACAGTTTGAGAGCAACTTCAAGAGTTGGGGGCAGCATGCAACAGTTGCCGCAAGAAGTTGCACAAATATATTGTTGCTCTCTCTTGTGTCTGCTATTGTTGTTCTAAATGTTGCTGCTGCTGTTGTTCGCTGTTCATTTGATGCCCTTCCGCTTGTCGCTTTTCAATGCCAATTGTTTTCGTTTCTCTTGTTTCAGCAGTTTGGTCTTTAATTTGGCAGCTTGAAATTTCTATGCAATTTTTTCAGAGTTGCCAGAAAGTTGAATAGGTTGCCAGTTAGTAAAAAGTCTTGGCCTTAAACTCTTGAATATTATTCGTAATCCTGCGCTACCCGCTGCTCTATAACTCAGTTTACATTTACATTATCATCAAACTAATTAGCATGCGAGGCATTTTGGCGTTAGTCTGCGCCGGCGTTGCCAGACTAATTAAATTATAATTTACGCTCTGCAGAACGTGCTCCAAACAACGCCCATGCTTAGTCGCTTGAGCCCCACATTAGAAAACCACGTTCCCAGTTCCTAACACCCAAAAGCCAAGATCCTAGATAACCCTTTTTGAGGGAGTTGCCACATGCCACAAAACCAACTCGCCAACTTTTCACATTATTTCGTGGTGCCACATTTGTGCAGCCGCCTCACGTTTTCAGGTGAAACATAAAAATTGATTACGGTGCGTATGCGTAACACGTGAGACCACAAATGAGGTGCTTTACAGGTTATAGCTAAGCACCTACTGCCCTGAGCCCGATATAGAATGCATATACATACATATATACTGAGACTAAATCTGCCAAACATTTCAATCGAGTTTTATAGAAATTTTGAGTGGCAATTCGTGCCACAACTTGTGCAAAAGCAATTAAAGTCAGATATCAAACAATTTATCAAGATAGGTCTGTTTTGGAGCTAGGCGTGGGGTAAAAACAGCAGCAAAAAATACGTTTAAAAATGAACTCAGCTGAACGGGCAATTTAAGCGCCGTCCTTGAACTCTGTAAACAAGTTGAGCTCTAGAAGTGGCCAATACTTTGTTTTGCTTTATTTTAAACTTATTTTTCCACTTAAAAGCCGCCAATTGTAGTTGTTGTCGCAGTTGTTGCCGTTGTTGAGCGTGTCGACTTGACTTAATTTGCATAAGCGGCACGCAAATTAAAATGTGAAACGTGTTAGATGCTTATCAATAAACGAAACATGGGCACGTAAGACGGTAGGGGAGATACGAGAGATACGAGCGTTACGAGTCGGTTGTAGTTAATAACCAACTAACTGCGATAGCATTTAGTAAGCTTTAGTTAGCTTACGACAAAAATTCAAATTCTTCCCATTTAATTAGCCGACTATCGATAGTCAAATGGCAACTGTGCGATGATATCATCCATGCATCATGTTTTATTATTTATTTTCTATGAACTAACCGCACGCCAATGCTAATGTTACGTTAATTAAAAGCCAGATAAACTTGAGCTACAAAATTACCTGAGCATTCCTTACAGCTTATTGGGATATGTTCTGGTGCGAAAAGCAAAAAAAAAAGTCAAGTTAGACACAAAATAAATTCGTATTTTGAAATAATATTCAAATAATAATCAAAGACAGTACTCAATTATTAGGTAATCTTTCAACTTAATCTTTCTGAGCAATTTAATTGCTGTAAACTATGCTTTCGTTGGGATACTTAAGTACTTTCCATAAATAATATTTCCAAGTTCAAATGACAATTTGAGATAACGAATAAGGGCATTCGACTTGTTGCCCAACTCAATTACTTAATAAGTTCAACTGCAGATGCAACCCATTGCCATTAGTTGACTTCATTATTCACTTTCTCAACTCGAAGACCTAATTCGCCCATTCATTCCTTGGCTATTGATGCCACATCATCATTAGTTGCTGCTGCTGCTGCTTCCGCTCTTTTTCTTTTGCCTACCCTTGGCATGCCCTCACGTCTGCAAACTGCAATTAAAACTTCCGCGCTGCGTCATATTAATACACATATATATCTAACTTGCCTATACTCTGCTTGCAAAGTGAATAAGAAGTATAAAACTGCCCTGCTATTTGCTCGTATACTCACAATCTTTAGAAAGCTATGGAACCTGGAGACTGCAAAGAGAACCTGGAGACTCATCTAAACTGCTTTACTGATTTGGGATTACAGTTTTAGAGCCGCTTCTTCTATTATTCAGAGAGGGAGATAGAGAAGGGGAGAGAGTATTGTGCAGTCGACTGCTAACTTCGTACTTGTTTTATACTTTAATAGCACTCATTAACTTGAAACAGTTAGTCGCCTGCTTTGCTCTAAGCTTCTCTATGTTGCTCTCTGCGGAAATTAATGCCTTCACAAATGCTGCAACTCGCTGACAAAATGCGTGCCGCCAGCGCCCCGAATGACCCATCCGCAAGCGACAGCCATGGAGAGCGCGCCGGTCACGTCGCATCATAAAAAATCCATCCATGAACTTGCGGCCAGGCAACTGAGGAGCTGCCTGGAGCTGGGCACAGGTTCTAATGCTTGTTTATGGCGCAGGTGTCTGGCCAGTCTGTGCGGGGCTGTGTGGGTCTGCGCTATGAAGCAAGTTTAGAAAGAAGTTGTTAAAGCTGCGCTTAGAGGCTCAGGCATGAGGAGTCATGAGTCATGAGTCATCTCTGTCCTGGCCACCAGACACCAGTTGAGCAACCGCTTGCATATCAAGCAGGGCTTAAAATGCCATGCACGATTGTGACGTGCGGGTTGCATGGTTGTGTACTTGGCAGGGGGCGGGGCAGGGAACGGGCGGGCCACTCAATTGTGATGATAAATTATTGATGCAGCAAGTACTCAATGCCCCCCCCCCCCTCCATATCTATTTACTCGCTTGAAACCAATTTCCGAATTAAATTCAAACCACAATTTTGAAGTTGTCTTTTTTAAATTAATGCCAAAATTGAACTGAAAATCGCTTCACTAAAAAAAAAAGAGACCTATCCTATAGACCTGGCCAAGCGACGCCCTTGATGAAGCAAAATAAACAAGTTTATAAACATCCTACACAATGTAAATAAATATTTAAATTAAGCTTTCTTTAACCAAAGCTAAGCTACAGTAACAGCACATCAGCTTTAAAAAAAAAAAATAGCTTTTCTCAATTTTGATGATGTTCATTTCTCTCTCATTTCACTTAAGAAGTTTAGTTGACAAACGAGAAATCGACGGTTCAAACCCGACTTATATCAGATCAAAGTTGTTCAGTAGCCCAATTACGAATTGTTATTAACTAATAAATATACTAAGTGCATTTGCAAGCGTCAAAGCAAGGAATTTAATCATTTAACTCCATTAACTCTTCACACTAATTTGTTTGAGTCGAGCATGGCTTAAGTCTTAAGCCAAATTGTGCATTTGCCTTATATAAAGAAGAAGACTTTTCCCCGTGTAACCTTAAACTCTCTGTTTTGCAGGCCCATGTGGTATCCGCGTTCGAGCAGTCGCTAACCAACATGACCAACCGCCTGCAGCAGCTGACGGCGACGGCGGAGCGTAAGGATGGGGAGCTGACAGACATGCGGCAGACGATTGAGCTGCTGCGCAAGCAGTCCATCCAGGCGGGCCTGACCACCGCGCACATGCAGAGCATGGGCGTACAGACGCAGGGCCAGAGCCAGAACGAGCTGATGCTGCAGCAGAAGCCGCCGCCAGTGCCCGTGGGCAATGCACGACCTGGAAATCCCAATGTCAATACACACGGCAATGGCCTGGGTGTGGGTGTGGGTGTGGGTGTGGCTATGCAGCGACAGCATAGCACGGATTCGATGTGCTCGCTGAACTCCATCAGCTCGGGCTGCTCGGCGGCGCAGGATAAGAACAAGGGGAACAAGAAGAAGGGCTGGCTGCGCAGCAGTTTCACCAAGGCTTTCTCGCGCAATGCCAAGATCTCGAAGACGAGTCGCCATGTGGGACAGCATCAGCATCAGCAACAGCACGAGCACAGCTCCAGCAAGACGTCGCTGCCTAATGGACACGGACATGGACATGGACACGGGCACGGGCACGGACACGGACACGGCGAGCCTCTGGGCTTGGCCGCCTTGGCCACGCAGCCGGCACCGCCGCTGCCCGTGGCGAATGCGTCCAGCAAGCAGAGCAGCCCGGCCAAGACGGTAACGCTGATAGACAATGCCAAGCCCATCGATGCCATTGACCAGGAGGACCAGCATATGGTCGACGAACTGAAGAAGCAGCTGCGCGAAAAGGATCTGGTGCTCACGGATATACGCCTGGAGGCGCTAAGCTCCGCTTCACAGCTGGAGAGCCTCAAGGACATGATGAACAAGATGCGCGCCGAGATGATGTCGCTTAAGCAGAATAACGAGCGTCTCCAGAAACTGGTCACCAGTCGCTCCCTTGCCGGCTCCGAGGCTAGCCTCGGCCAGGCCATCAGCCCGAATGGCTCCCTGGGCGGTGGCGCCGGCGGCTCGGATGCCTCGCGCCGCTACTCACTGGCCGACGGGAATGCACGGCCACCCATGGAGCTGCCGCCACGTCTGACCGAGGAGCTGGAGGAGGATTGCATGCCGCCGGCACCTGCACCGGATCCACCGCCACCACCAGCGCCCAGTGCAGCGTCCGGCACAGCGCCGCTAAGTCCGAACACACACATCGATCTGACGCCACCGCCGCCCGCGCTGGAGGCGGCACAGCTGGGCAGCCCGGTGCATATGGCCAGCACCGTCGAGGAGCTGCCTGATGTGTGCGACGGCAAGAAGATTGCGATTGCCTGCTACTTGGGCCAGCCCGAATCGTTTGCCAAGTACTGCGAGGAGCTGCTCGAACTGGATGACTTCTATGCGAATGGCGCCATCATTGCCAGCCACGAGGCGGAACAGTGCCAGGGCCAGGGCCAGGGCCAAGGCCAGGGGCAGCAAGTGCAGCTGGACGAGCGTCAGGCATCTGGTACGAATGAGTTTATCATTGCCTGCACGTACATCTCGGGAAAAACGACCTGGCAGAATCTAGACTATATTGTGCGCAAGACCTTCAAGGATTATGTGGCACGCATTGATCCCGGCACCAATTTGGGCCTAAACACAGACTCGATCACATCGTACCATCTGGGCGAGGCGAAGCGCGGCCCTGAAATGGGCTTCCCGGAGCTGCTGCCCTGCGGCTATATTGTGGGCAATGTGAAGACCCTGTATATATGCCTACAGGGTGTCGGCAGTCTGGCCTTCGATAGCCTCATTCCGCGCAGCATTGTGCATCGATATATAAGCTTGCTGACGGAGCATCGACGCCTGATCCTGTGCGGCCCCAGCGGCACGGGCAAATCCTATTTAGCGCGCCGCCTGGCCGAGTTTCTGGTGGCACGCGCGGGCCGTGGCAATCCATCGGAGGCCATCGCCACGTTCAAGTGAGTTCCTCTTAAGCATTAGCCAAGTCCTCTGCTAATCAGTTTCCCGATTTGCTTGCAGCGTGGACCACAAGACCTCCAAGGATCTGCGCCAATATCTGGGCCACATTGCCGAGCAGGCGGCCATTGCGAATGGCGTCTCGGAGCTGCCATCTGTGATCATATTGGACAATTTGCATCATGCCTCCGCGCTAGGGGATGTCTTCTCGTGCCTGCTCAGCGCCGGGCCGGCCACCAAGCTGCCCTGCATCATTGGCACCATGTCGCAGGCCACCTGCAACACAACCAATCTGCAGCTGCATCACAACTTCCGCTGGGTAGGCTATCCAACTATTGAAGGTCAGGTCTGGTCCAAGAAGCTTATCCATTCGTTCACTTAACAGGTACTCACGGCCAACCACATGGAGCCGGTCAAGGGCTTCCTCGGTCGCTTTTTGCGCCGTCGCCTGTTCCAATTGGAGCTGCAGACGCAGCATGCGCAGTCCGAGCTTGCCGCGGTACTCGCCTGGCTGCCATCCGTTTGGCAGCACATCAATCGCTTCCTCGAGGTGCACAGCTCCAGTGATGTGACCATTGGACCGCGTCTGTTTCTCTCCTGCCCGCTGGACTTGAAGGATTCGCAGGTGTGGTTCACAGATATCTGGAACTATCATCTGTCGCCCTATCTGATCGAGGCGGTGCGCGAGGGCGTGCAGCTTTATGGGCGACGCGGTGGCGCCTGGAACGATCCCTCGGCCTTCATACGCAACTCATATCCCTGGCCCTATGGACCGGATTCGGTGCCGCCGCTGCGTCAGATTAATGCCGAGGATGTCGGCTTGGAGGGCGTGGCTCTCAGCAATGGCGAGCAACAGGATCCATTGGTAACTATTTTGGCTAAACTCTCCTAAAAACTTGTGTTGATTTCTATCCAATTCTTTAGCTAAACATGCTGATGCGTCTGCAGGAGGCAGCCAACTACTCGGAGACACAGGATCAGGAATCAGACTGTGCCAGCCTGGACTCTAATGTAACACCAGACAGCTCGGCGGGCGCCGAGTAGTGCGTCCCTTCCCAGATCTTAACTTCTTACATGCCAAATTCGTTGTTTTTTTGTTTGCGTTGCAACTGAGCGCCTTTGGAAACTGTCCCACACCCTCGCACACACACACACACACACATACACTCCCACACACATCGCACAAAGGAAATTTCTTGCACTACTTTCGCATACGAGTTCAAAAGCAGTTTCAAGAGTTTTCCATTTGCACAAAACCAACAATCTATCAACCTACACTCCGAGAAAATATGTAAATTAAGTACTCGAAATCTTGGCTAAATCAGCCAAGGCTGCAATTCCTGAATCCAAATCGCAAAAATACAAAAGTCAACTACAGTAATCAATCTAATGCCAATTTGAAGTATAAATAGTTGCTATTTAAATCAAACATATTTACCATCAATATTAAAATCAAAATATTCAAGAATTATAAAGAACAAATCGGTATGAGTTATATCTTATTCATAATAGAATTAAAAACGACATTTCTCTGAGTGTATCATCTTCTCTTATTCTCTCTCTCTCTCTCTTTCGTTGTCTTCAATGTAGAATTGCACTTTTTAGCGCACTTGTTAAAAATGCAAATTTCCAACATCACTAAACCATAAATAATGAAATCATCCATCTATATTCATAAAATCTGGTAACCACTTGCGTCAGCTCAGCGCAGGCCAAAGACAAAAAATAAATTGAAAAAGAAAGCCCAACATATAATGTTAAAGAATTGCTAATAAAAAAAAAACAGCACACTTTTTGTATATAGAAAACCAAAAACAACCCTAACTACATTTAAGTAACAAACTCTACGACGGTATCAACATTTTATACCCAAACAAAATATCGATAAACGAAAAGGAAAAACCTATTGTAAATGTAGCCCTAAGTTTTTGCTACTACCAATATTTACAAGATGTACATTTAAAGGAAAAAGCTTTCACTTTAGTTTAATTATTTGCATAATTATTATTAAATATTGTTACAAACATATTGCATATTTATAAAAACAGTAACTATTTAAACAATTTATTATGCCATACAGCGCTTAACCACAGCAGCAGCATAAATGCGAGAAATCAAATACGTAAAGCCCCCAACAATCCCCCAAAATAACAAATAGCAAAATTAACAAGCATGACGTCTAAAGCAAAAAGATGAAGAAGAAGAGCAACAACAACAACAACAACAGCAAAACTAACAGCTAAAATACATATTTATATATAAATAACAATATTGCAATTATATGTCCTGTCTCTGTCTAATTTAACTGTGTACATTTATGAGATGTGAAATCAAATCAAAATCAAATAAATTAAAATACATAAATAAATTATATAAACATATTGAATTTTGTTTGAAACGGGAGCCCTTTGACGCCATCTAATGGCCAGCAGGAGAAACAAGCTTGACAATCAAATATTAGAAGTACACTAACAGGGTTGTACAATAAATGGAATTAATGAGAGCCATCTATGAGGCAAAAAACATCATCTAATGGTAAGCAGCACAAACTTGACAATACAATATTTTAAAGCATACTATAGGGCTGCAATATAAATGAAATTCAACACGAATAATTGTAAGGCTGCAAAGTACGCCATCTATCGGCCTGCAGCAGAGACATGCTTGAAAAGTATTAATTTAAAGCATGCTAAAAGGCTGCAATATAATTATTTTTCAAGGAAATCATTTTAATATTGGTTATGGTATTTTTCACATTTTATATAGCAACTTGCGCTCCCCTAAATTCAAATGAATAGATTTTGAAGATTCACTTTTTATACCCTATTACAAGTTGAATAGGAAATGGCCGTGTCGAATCAGACTCAAACACCTTCCATATGGACTTCTGCTATCGAATGGAGTTCATGTATGAACTTCTATTCTTTCAGATGTCATGATCAAAATTGGCAATTACCTTCCATACTATGCTCACATATTGGCAAACTTTTTTGAGCATCGGACTACTATATAATATTGCTCCTACAGAAATAATTATCAAAAGATTTAGTCTTGATGTGAAAGCACCGTTAGAAATAAATCGCACATATGTTTAAAATCCATGTTGACCGATTTTAGAAAAAACGGATGCAAGTAATTTACTATTAAAAAATGTCATATGGTAAAGAGCAACTTACTCCATATTCCACTTGGTTTCTCTGTCCCATATAGTCTCTGGGAAAAACGATTGGGCTACCTGTAAAAATATAATACAAATTATAAATCTGTAACAGCTACTTACACTCTCTTTTAATTTTTTTTTTTTTTTGAAAATACAAAAGTATATATAGATATATGTGTGTGTATATATTCTGCCAAGCTAAAAAGTTCTGTGAAAGTAATTCGCTGTAAATTATATCATAGATACAAAGCCCAATGATACTTGTGCATTTTACTCATTTCTAAATGAGCTTCGTGCTTCTTTAAAAATTTGTTGCATTTTAAATGTATTTTCAAAGCAATTTGAAAAATGCGCCAACATGCATATTTTCCTAACAACGATATGTCGCAGATGATAGATTTTAACAATATATCGATATTTTCGAGCCAATAAATAAATAAATCGTCGGCGATGGTTCCATTCCAATGATTCGTTCATATGAACTTATTCCTAACAAGCCGATAACAAACTCTATCCAGAACAAGCCGTGCCGTCTACAGATTTGGTAATTTGTGATATAGTTTTTAAAAAATAAGTTTACTTTTTGCAGTTTATTTGAATTCCTTTGAAATGTTTGTAAAAAATAACAGAATGTTGAGTGCTGAATGCAGCGGCGGCTGCACATTTTCTGAGGGCAGCCTTTGAAAATTGTGTGAAAAAATGTCCGATTACACAACAAATGCCACAAGGCGTACGAGAGCAATGAAAAATGGAAAATATTTGCGCTGGAGGCGTTATACTAAAAGTATAAATAATATTTAATAAGTAGCTGCAGTGGCAGAAGCGGCTGCAACCGATTAAATATTCATTTTATCGTGCACATAGCCTGTGCAGGTGTTACATAACCTCGTATGCGTCACCCCCGCGCCCCTTCATATTCGTGCTAATCGCGAAATGAACCATTGCTAAAAACTGAACTCTATCGTTGCAGCTCTGAAACTATGGCTCTTAGACTAATCAACAGCGCTATACTTCGCCAGCTCGCCGCGCAGTTGCCGCGCAATGCGCAGGTAGGCAGCGTTGCCTCGATTCACACCTTGGACAAAATTGGCAAACGTGAAATTGTCGGCTATGGCTGGAACGGCACAGCCAGCTATGCAGATCGCGTTGATTATCCCATGCCCGCTGTGCGCTTCCGCGAGCCCAACAATGAGATCAACGCTCTGCGCACCAAGGAGCAGGGCGACTGGAAGAAGTTGAGCCCCCAGGAGATCAAGGCCCTCTACCGTGCAAGTTTCTGCCAGACAATTGCCGAGGTGCAAGCCAGCACTGGCGAATGGAAGATGCATTTGGGCGTGGCCCTGGTCTTTACCGCCGCAGCTATTTGGATTGCCGTGTTGATGAACCTGTTCGGTAAGCGAGTCTGGCTATATGGAGCAAGCGAGGTGTACCTAATTAACTAATTCTTATTGCAGTCTATGATGAACTGCCCATTACATTTGATGAGGAGCACCAGAAGGCGCAGCTGAAGCGTATGATCGATCTGGAGATCAATCCAGTCACCGGCTTGACCTCCAAGTGGGACTACGAGAACAACAAGTGGAAGAACTAAACGCAGTCCACAGTAGAATGCAATTCCATGTTGTAAAGTAATTAAGCGAAAAGTGAGGCGACGTCTATGTTTAAGTGGCCACAAGCAAAATAATAGTTGAAATTAAAATAATGGCCGCTGCCAAACCCAAAAACACCTGTTAAGTTTTCTTTTCGATACGTACAAAAGAAGTACTTGAAGAGAACTCACCTGGCTGCAATCCATCCATATTCATATACTTATATATGTATTACGATATATAGGAACAGCAGCATTATACAATTGGCATAACTGAATATATAATTCTCTTGCTTTTATCCATTTTGTGCCCTATGCAGTTCGCATTTACAGTTAGATTTCGTGCGGAGGTCGATGCAGAATGTGCGGCCGCATATGGCGTGAGCGAATTTCGGGCTGCTAAACAGAGCTTTGATTGGTAATATGGTAATGGTAATATGGCAATACACTGCGCGTAACTAATGCGTTTCTTAGCAGTTGAATGCAGTCGTTTTAATTAAGAATGTTTCGCTCACTATTTCACTATCTATATACGCGGACCAATTTGAAGCTACGTGAAGTTGGTTGCGCTTGATGAAAACAATGCGCTCTCTACGCAAAGCTTAAAGCTTCTCCAGTTCACAGTTCCCAAAGCGCCACCTTAAGGCAAGAACCCAAAGCTTTTGCCTACATAAATTTGTTAGAATTCACTGCATGTTCTTTTATAAATGGATAGGTGGTGTTTTTTTTATGTATTTAAGCTAGACGGGGGAAGCCATCTGTTGTCGTGTGTGTCATTAAGCCAGAACAGTTGCTGTGCGTGTAAACTGAGTGAATAGAGAGTAATCAATTATGTCAGAGGAGCCACCTGTTGGCACTGAAACAAAGCTTGGACTGTTCGTGAAAATTGACTAAATAAATTCATATATAAATTTATTTATGTTATGTACGGAAAACTTTTGTGTTTATTTAATAGGTTATATATTTTTATGCATTTATTAAGCCATAGTGTTAGATAAGTTGCAGTGTGTGCAAATGGAGTTGAAAGAAAAAGAAAGTTTATTTACTTAAGCTCAAGGCGAGAAGCCACCTGTTGGCGTTAGGCCAAAGTGTAAATGTAATTATTTATGTATGTATAGGGCGTGGAAACGGTTCTTTGAATATCGAGAATATCTATTTGTTTGCATTTATTAAGTCATAGCTGTAATCGTGCATGAAGATCTCAGGCAATGCACGCGACCTTGTTAATTATAAATATTTAAAATCGTTAATTTGTTTAATAATGCTATTTTTTTTATAGCTCGGCCCGTACTTGATATGACGAAACGCATGCCGCGTGCAGCACTCTCTTGGTCCTCTGCAGTACCTTCGCTACCTTTTCTACGCTCCCCAACTGCTGCTGTACCCATAGATCCGAGCTGCCAGCTTGGCTCGTACTAATTGCATTTGTTTAGGGCCCAGAAAGTCTAATCAAGAAGTGCACGCCGCAGTAGCCGTATACAGGGTGTTTTTATTTGTTGTAATTCTAATTAATTTGTGGCAGGCTTTGCTGTCTTTTTGAATTTATCATTCCAGTGCGCCCAGTTGGGCTCGCGTTTCAGATCGTGGAAGCCATCGTGCGCCTTGACATGCCGAAGGCCATGCTTGTGCTTACCCGGCTTCGCAACCGGAAAGCCGCCATTCTCCCTGAGTTCAAGTGTGGCCAGATCTATTAATTTGGTGGTTTCGGTCTTCATCACCGTTTTAGCTGGCGAGAAAGTTGTTGACGTTGCTGGTTCCGGATTTTCTGGTGTTTTCTGGATCGTCGTTTGTTTGTTTCGTGCTGAAATTTGCGGCTGTAAAATCATTTGTGGTGTCCACGTGATGGTCCGTGGCGGTGCCGTGGACACCTTCCATTGATGAAAGAGATATGTAACTTCTGTGTCTACAGCGGCTACTGCAGCCAGCAACACGAGCATGGCATGCTGTAAAGAACGTGGACAAGAGCCGTGGACTGTTTTAATGCACATTCTTCTCAGCAAGGAGAGTCATCTTACCGGCTTGGTTCTGGACATGTTAACGCTCTGTCGATTGCCCTTGAAAAAAACCAAACACTGATGGGTTTTTCTCCTTTTATAGCGGAGCCATTATGGGGTTCTACGCATGTAATTGATTCGAGCAGCTGCCTGATTTTATGGGCACAGCCAATGCTGTGAATGGTTCTTCAAAGCCCCTCCTGATTTGATATAGTTCTGAACGGGCAATTCCCCACAGGCACAATACCTTTTGCCGAGTAGCCGAGTTTCTTACTAAAATCTACTGCTATATAGATTAATTACACTGTGCAACACAATTGCGGAACCTACATTTCTCTATGATATGGGTTGATGCTCTAAAACCGATTCGTAAGTCAATGTAAAGAATATTGATCTATTAATGGAAAAGTTGCCAATTGCAATTACTTTATCGAGTATTAAACCAGTATTTTTATTCTGTTATGGTACACATGTATACAGGTTCTTTGAATCACAGTGTTATTGGAAATAATCTATTAATTGTCTGGTCTGCCCTCTGTTTAATAAATTTGTGGGCGATGAGCGATGAGGCGACTATAAAAAGCCAGTGCCAGCTCTGTTCCGGCCAACAGTTGGCATCTAACACTTGGCTTGAGATCATCTAATATGCATATCAAGCTATTGCTAATCAGCCAGGTAAGACTTACTTCTTATTCTATGAGCGCAGTGGCTGACTGAAGCTAACTTTTGCGCAGCTATTGGCGCTCAGCTGCGCGCAGATTTGGGCGAATGACGCTTCGGTCCATAGTGATGAGGAAACGCTTGACGATGTGCACCCGCCACATCCGACAACAACAACTCTGCCTGAGCTGGAGCTTGAAGAAAAAGCAACCGCACGTCCCGATAATGGAATCAATAAATTGGACGAAGGCTTAGAGGTAATCAACAAAGGAACTGCTCTTCCGGAGACTACAATTCAACCCATTGAGAGCACATCCCCCACAACGACAACAACAACAACCACTGAGCCGCAAAAGAAAGCAGGCTTGCCCCCTATGCATCCACAGGCTTATCCGCATCCATATGGACCTCCGTATCCTTATCCTTATCCTTATCCTCACTCTCATCCCTATCCTCATCCTGAGCCCAAAGCCACATCGGAGAGCTCCATGCCTGAACCCGGCGTACCTATCTATCATGGCTATCCTTATCCCAGCTACCCGATCCTGCGGCCACCCTACTCTCCCTATGGCGCGCCCTATGGCGTTTTCCATCAACCTGGACGTGTACCTCAGTACCCAGGCTTTGCACGTGGTCTGGGCTACGGAAACAGCGACAGCGACAGCGCTGAGAAACCTAAGTCCGCCGAGACTGAAGAGACCCCCAAGAGCATGGAACAGTCAACGGAGCAGGGCCCCAAGCTGCCTGCAGAGCATCCCAGCTATGGCTACCCGCCGCTCTACGTGATCCAACGGCGTCCACTGGTGCCCAGTTACCCCTACGCAAGCCCGCCACGCGGCTACGGCTCTCCCTACGGCTACGGCGGCTAGTCAAACTATTAAATAAGAATTATTAATACCAGCTTGATTGCAAGCAATCGTGTACAATAAATTAAAAACAATGTGAAAAGTCTATCTTCGCATTGGCGAATATTAAACACTCTTGAAAACACAACTCTAATACAACATGTGTTATTGATTCAGCTAGAGTGATCGAGAGGCTTGTAATTGGAAATTTTAACCAGATATCGAAATCGAAAAAGAGCTAATTTATTTACTTATTGTTTCTATGAGAATTATACGTGATGCGATCAGGGCGTAAGTAAGAAAATGATAAGCTCAGCCAGTTCATGTTAAGAATAAAGAAATATATTTATATGGAAACAGACAGAGGCTTTTGATGCTTTGATCGAGAACATATAAGAACATATTTTGCGTCGAAATCATAATACCATTTGCCAGAGTATAATAATAATCTGAAGATGCATAGAAAAGTATCATTATGAAGCGTGCGTGCGTGCTATATAGTATTTAAAGTACATTCATTACAAGTCGTGGTTTTGCCCGCCTGCAATGACGATAACCCCGAGCACCGATTCTCACACCTCGTGCGATTCCCGTCAAACGTGTTAGACGTTAGTCATTTCGATAGAAGCTGAAGCTGCCTCCTAAACGCTCTGGTCATATTGCTGCCAGCTGCTCAGAGATCGAGACGTTTCGGAAATGTCGCTTCAGTTGCTTCATGTGATCAGCCTCCTCGGCTGCCTGCTAATTGGTCTAGCGGTAAGTTACCTGCGGCAGTACTATTTGTGACTGTTTATAATTATATCCGAATTCTTTGCAGTACTGCCAAAGTGCTTCAGTGGAGCGGGTAAACGTTTTGCTGTGCTAATTGATAATATTCTCCATAACTTCGCTATGATTCTTTGTTCATTAGGCACGCATTAAAAGAGATACACGCAATATTCCATCGGATCAGTTTAAGCCCCTGGAGAGTTCCTCGAATACTGATCAGAATGCAACAGCAGTACCCCAGCGTACAAACTTTGATGATAGTTTCGCAGTGGTGTGTTCTATTCTATAACAACCTATCGTACTGATAATGTATATGCTTATATATACCACTTACATGCTTCGTCTTTACAGCATACAAAGGCAAAGGCGCGAGTCTTGACGGATCCCACATCCCAGGAAGAAGATTACGCAGACGAACCGAGGTTCCCTGATCCAAGTCGTTTCAATTATCCCACACGCATTCCTATCCCTTCCAGTCAATTCCGCTCGGTATGTTGTCTGTAACAATAACAAAATTAAAATATTTGATATTGTTCGCCTATAGCTATTGAAAATAGGTTCTATTCTATTCTTTAATAACTTCAGTTATCCGATCGTTATAGATCATCGATTTTTTACGGTTATATATATAAATAGTTAAATATGACCTTGACCTGTGAGCTATATAGAGAAACCTTATTTACACTTATAGTCTCTGGGATAGACCTACTGAGATAGCAATATTATCTATCTAATGGGTACACTGCATACGATATATATATATCTTTTTTACAGACAAACCTAGACACTTCATTTAATCCGAACGTTGGACCATTTGTCGGTGGCCGTCGTATCAGTGGTACTCCTGGTTTTGGTCCTCCTGGTTTTGGTGGCAGTGATTTCAGTGGATCACGCTTTAGTTCAATGCCTCTGAGCATTCAATCGGTATGTATCTTTAATGCTGATCAGTATGTTAATCGGTGCCAATCTAAATACCATATAATTTTTAAACAGAATCCTCCGTTCATACCGACGAATACCGGATTCTCTTCCTTCGGTGGCCCTGGCTTCGGTGGTGGCTCTTCCAATAATTTTTATCGCTCGGAATCGTATAGCTTTAATTCAGATGGCATGGGGCCACCGCAAATTCAGCAGAGTGTGTTCGACTCTCGCTTGGGACATGGCATAACTAATCGAAATTTTAAAAAATAGAGTTTCCACATACTGAATTTTTCAACCTTTTTGATATTTTTGAAATACTCAGAGTAAAAATAAGTCGCAGATCAATATTTTGTTGATAGCCTAGCTGATAGCAATTAGAAATCAGATCCGCATTTTTTAATACAACAACAAGGTCAAAATCTATAAATGCTAATCGCAAACTAAACGGAAATAATAACATATATGTTTTGATTTACGTACGTAGAATACTTATTTTACTGCAGGCAAAAACCAAACATTTTGTTTTGATATCAATTATAAACTTGTACAAAATCCGGCTAAGGCCGGAGAATGAAATATTTATTTTAAGACTTTTTATTTTATCAACTAACTCAGGAAAGCAAGACTTCAATACATGAATCAATCTAATAATTTAGAACTTTTCTTGTTCAGTATTGTGTACTTTAAAATAATTAAAGAACAAATAAGAGACCATTTTAATAACCATTTAAATAAAATATTAAATACTTGTATGTGTGTAACGCAAACTACAGAGATACACTTAAAACATAAAGCTAGCCTAACAATCTATATTTTCCAAAACCTCCATAAACATTAAAAATTTGTGCTCAATATCTTTTTCGTTTTGGAATTCAGTAAACCATGTTGGCATCTCCGCGTCCTTGGCGTTCTGCCTTTTTAGATAGGCCTCGACATGGTATTCAGTTCGTTCGATAAAGGTGCGTAACTGCTTCTCCAGATTTCTCTCAAACGTGTCGAAGCCAAATTGACGCAATAGCTTGACAACTAGAACCTCACTTTCATCCTGTTCCAGGCTAACATCATCCAGATCGAGAAGCTCCATTAGCTCTTCTAGCAAATCCTCCAATTCTCCAGAATCAACAGCATGCCTTGTGCCATCTATAAATTCTGCAAACTGTTCCAACGTAATTCGATCGATATCACTTAATTCCAACAGCTCCGCATTATCGATAACACGCTGCAGCAGCTCAGCGCCCTCGTTTAGTGTCTTCTTGGTGAAGGAAGTGATCTCTAGAACCAAAACGGTTCCAAGCTTCTCGCAGGGTGTGATCGGACTGGTGTACTATGTGAGAATTATTGAAATATTTAAGTTTTACCGAAAAGAGATACTGTAGAGGGAGCAGATACTGTAGCAGAGCAAGTCTACATGCGCAATTCAATTGTTTGGGTTTTCAGTTTCTGACAAACATTAAGCGTAAATTGGTAATACGGATGGGAAGCCCAATATTTTTGTTTTGTTTTGCAATTTGAAATGTTGTTTACACGAAAGCTAAGTCGTTTCTTTAAATAGCACCAAAATTTGATGATTTTGTCGCTTTGTGTCCCGTGCGATGATGTGTGCTTTAATTTTGTATATAGTATATGTATAAATAAATAATTTTAAATAGGGGTAACCCCAACAATTTCCGATTGTCAAAAAGTTTGTTAATAATCGATAATATTTGAATGCTTATTTGCAGGTATTTTATTTTAATTTTATGTTATCTGATTTTGAGCATGGAAGTAATACCCCATTAGTCATTTGCTTGGTTTTATAATATTATATTTTTCAAAATATAATAAAACTACCAAGTCGCACAACTTTTAAAAATTATATTTTAAAAGCAAAACTAAATTAATTGCCCACTGGAATGTGTTCCATAGTTTTTTTTTGAATTATCGATGTTTTTTATTTTAGACCATTGTCCTTTTAGCTTACCGCTGACTGCAGGATTGAAAGGAGAAGCACAAGACGCCACATGGTTGCAGCTTTAGAATACTGTGTTGTTCTGCTCCTGCGGCACTTGCCTCTTATAGGCGCAAACAATGTGCGGTTCGGGCTATTAATCGTGGGATCACTGGGATCTGGCACACTATAATCAGTTTATTCAATTCGCTTGCCGTGATAAGAACGTTTAGTTAGTAAAATGTTGAATGCTCGATCGCTCATCATAGCTCTCCTGCTGCTGGGAGTATGTTAGTTGACACGCTTTTTTAATTTTAATAAATACGAATTTCTCAGCAATTATAATAGATGTCAGTTGCGCTACCTGGTCGGGAGAGTTTTCAGGAGTTGCGTAAGCTACTGAGACAGCAACAGCAGGATGAGCAGCAGCTCAAAGAGAAGCAATTTAATGAGGATATTCTCTTGTGGGCCCAGTCCCTGGAGCAACTGGGCCTGAAATTTCTGGCATTCGTGGAACAGTGTCGCCCACGCGGCAGTCGCTGCAGCCAGCGGCTGGTGCAGCGTCATTTGCGATCCCTGAGACGCAGCTACAGCGATCTGCGCGCTCAACTGGAGACCCTAGAGATTAACTACGTGGGCAAGATAAGTGACAAGGAGCTATTGACGCCCACATTGCGGGCGGTAAGGCAAGTGTTGCAACAATACGACAGCATGCTGAGGCTGGTAAATACAGAGGTCTATAAGTTAGTCAACCAATAGATCTGGGACTCAAACATTTATATATATATATATATTATATATATATCTATAAATATATATATATATATATATATATATATATATATATATATATATATATATATATATATATATATATATATATAGATATATATATTGTATCTAGCTATAGTTAAGTAATAAAATCTTACTTTAACAGACAACAAGGTTCACACGATCAGGGCTATACTTAAATATAATAACTACCTTCTGACGGACTGGGAAATAAAATAGTAAATTCGAATTATCCCAACGTATTTACTTTTAAATAGACAGGGAAAACTTTATAAATACTTTTTACTTGTTTATATGATGATATTTCAGCATGTCGTTTATGTTTTTATATATAAATTTGATTTCCGGCAGATTGTTTTATAGAAGCAATATATATATATATATATATATTTAAATTATTATTTTATTTGCGATCTATCCTGCTTACGATAATGAGCGAGAATTTGAGTAGAATCAATATTATATTGCAATCGGTGTCTGATAATATGTTGGTAATATGCTAGGAACATAATGAAAATCGCATTTAACACGATATTTTTTTAATCTACAAGATTTTTACATTACACCGATTATGCCAATAAGAGTTGTATGATATAGAGATCCAATCTGTCCAACTCCGACTTCCGCTTCAGCAAAAAGACGACGCCAAGTTAAATCTTCAAAGTAGACACAGGCAAACTTGGCTATAACAGCTCGGCTGTTGATCAAGAATATATATACTTTATGATAAGAATAGAAACTTTGTAGGTAGTTAAAAGGAGTACAAAAAAAAAACATTTCCTATATTTTGTGGTTATTATGGTAGAGTTGCTTGTAATGCTTGTGTTATGCCCTCTACTAAGCCCTTTGCCTGCCGCATATAGTCCATCAATTGTAGTTCTGGCACCTGATCTTGCAGTTTCTGTGGAAACTCTAAGAAGGCCAGCACGATACTATTTCCAGTTTCCAGTTGCCAGCGCGATACATTTCGTATTAGTTCGACTTTGGTCTGTTCACTGGTTGCAAAGTATTTCAGCAGTTCCAACCGAACTTTGACGAAAAAGTTTCGTATACAGATCTTCTCGCCCGGCAGCACCTGCAGCAGCAGCTGGTCTGGCTGTGCTCGTTCGAACAGGGAGCTATTGATCAGGGCAAATATAAAGTATGCGCTGCTATAGTAACTCTCAGTGCCCACAATCTTGTCGAGCTCATCGAAATATTGCCTATCAATGGCATTGCTATCGTTTAAATGGCTCAGTTTTGCCCGGGCGTCAGCCAAGCTGGTCTGCAACACCTCATTGTAGAGCCGTTCAATCTCCTTGACGGTCAAGGAAACTGTGCTGCCCGCACTCGCATCGCCTGTGCTCTGAAAATAATGAAATGTTTTATTATTGAGGTAACACTTGGAATGTGACTCGACTTACCAGACTGATAAGGCCAACGCAGATAAGCAGAGCCAGCCACTGAGAGATTGAGATGCTGCCGTTCATGTTTGCCTTAAGCTTGACACTGAGAAACTGAGGAGCTGGGAAGTAAGCCTAGTCAGTGTCAGTCTCTATACCCTTACAGTAGGTATATCTATCATGTAACGAAATGCGTATCCCCTTAAGAAGACTTCATAAAGTATATATATTTGTGATTCGTCTTTTTGTTTCAGTTGTATCGGAATTGACCATCAAAATTATTATTAGCATTAAATTAATATAAAATATAGCTCCAATAGAAATAGAAATAAATCGCAGAGCTGTTGTAAGGGTATTTAATCTGCGGCACCGCGAAAACAGCTTCTCTTTCCCATCAATTATTACGAATAACTCATATAGTGTGAGTGTGTTAGTTAAGTTTAGCTTTTATTAAGCACTTCAGCAAAGCCAGAAATAAAAAGAATATTTTACATAATAATTCAAACTTGTAAATTGAGCAAAATTTCAAATTAGTATTTGCTATAAATTTGGGTTATACTTATCATAAATAGGTAATTAGTTAATAAAGCTAACTAGAAAAAGAAATTAGTGCAGCTCTGTTGCATATATATTTATATACTTATATACGTATGGTTTTTATGTTATATACACTTATTAACTATAATATATAAGTTAATGAATAAATTGTGCACCAAATAGCATTCTTTTTTCGATTATTATGTTAGGTTTATTTAAGTTACATTTTTATTTTACATTCTATTCATCAGTTAGCACAGAAGTGGAGAATATTTTGTACGAACAGCTCTTATTCTATTATTAATCTCAAACAAAAAATGCATTAACTGCAAACTTTTGCAGAGAATAATAACAAACTAGTTAGAATAATAAGAGCTACATTTTCAGCAATGCGAAAAATTATAGAAGTTGTAATGATATAATGATATAACAAGCGTCCTATAAAAATTTCATATTTAAATCTTATTTAGAGTTCTCCATACTAAGGTCCGAATTCTTTGGCATATAAATATACACACACATACATACATATATTTTAACTGATATAATTTAAAGTATTTAACCTACGCGAATCTTAAAGCTATATAAATACATATATTCATTCCACTACAATATTTTTCTTTAACCATAGATTTACAATAATTGTAAACACTTAGCTTATATTCAGAATAATACGCTTTACGCATCAGAGTACATTGAGTACATTCAAAATGCTTTTGTACTCGTCTTGACAAACTGACAAACAATTTGAATTCGAGTGCTAAATTGACCGGGGAATTGATTTGATTGCTTAAATCGAATTCAACTGACATTGAGATTACGTATTTAAGACGTTGCATATTGTACGAGTAGTTCAATTGATTGCATAAAACCCTTTCAAAATGTGAAACAGTTTATTTTAGGTACAACATCAATAACAATGTTTTAGGTACTTTTATTTCTGTTTGAAACTGGGATAACATACGATATATATATATATACATATATCGGTCTATATAGAAATACTTAGATATTGACGCCGCTTGAGCATTGTACTTTGAGTTGTTTTTAGTTGAGATTTGTTGCAGCCATGTTTATGGATATTAAAGGCTCTTACATATATATACATATATCTATGTTCGTATAATATATCTGACTTACATATAACGCCTAACACATACACATAAAGTATATATAGTTATATATTCTTGAATATGCTTAATCGCTGCAAGGTACACATGACGTTTTAACTTTATAAAGCACACGGCTTCAAAGTTATTAACAATTTTTTAAAATAATTTGAAAAATTCAACGCAAAAATAAACTTCTCGATATCTAATTAGTTTTTCTTAAGCTAATTAATAATATATATTATTATTTAGATGAGTTAACATTTTTTTTTATTACTAATTTAAACTTCTTAAATTTGTAAAAATTGTTAGCTGCGATTTGAAGTAAGAAAATATATGTTCCATATATATATTTTATTCAGTTAGTTACACGTACAGCTTTCTTGCACTTAAATTCTGTTATCTAGAAGACAGTCCATGGAGTAGAGCTTAAAACTAAGAGTTTACTTAATTAAAAGTAAATTTGATAGCTATGCCAATGGAAAAGGAGCATTAAAGGAAATTAAATAAAAGAAATGAAGCAATCTTAAATCAATTTTAGATACTCTTTATACAAAAGTTTTGCCTATTTACCCTTGCAGAGGATTTTGGAAATTTATCATATTAATTGCGACGCATTAGAGGAGAGTTCTCTCTTTCTCAAGTTAAAGGATTTCCCTGGTTCTATAAAAACTCTAAATCCGCCCTTTTTTGTGTTGCAGAAAGGTTATGTATGGAATACAATTAATATTGCAAACCAGACTTATCTTTGCTGGATTAAATAATCAACATCGGACTAATATATTGTATAGCTATTGCGTGTTTATATAAACACAAAATATTAATACTTTTGCAAGGGTATTTCATCTTCGGCAGCCCGAAGATGGCCTGCGGTTCTTGGGTTTATTATACATATAAACTAAACACATTGAAAATTAATTTATCCAATATGTATTTTTCTTATTTTTTATAAGAAGTAATGACAGCAACGGCTGGCTGTGGCCAATTTATGTACAAGGGAAGCCATATTAAATATTAATATATTTTCTAGCCTACTTAATTATTTCACCCAGATACCTTTCGTTATGCTTAAGTGTGTTTGAATACCCACCTCCGAATACACTCACTTTGAACTTGTCGGCTTCTCATATTGTCCTCAAAAAACGCAAACGTGTCACAGACCCTTTTCGATTTGCAGTTCAACTACAGTTTTATCATATTAAGTGGAAATTTCTCATACGCTTTTTGTGGAGCAAGTGTCATAAATAAATAATAAACAGTGAATTTGTGTATGCTTTGTAATGTATTTATTCATGTGAAATTATATATTATAAAAGTCACTTTAACATAAACGTTAACATAGAACTAAATTAAATTAAATGCCGTGTCTGAGCTCAGACAAACAGCGAAGGAAACAAATGTTACAAAAGAGACTACACTCAGAGAAAAACATTGTCGTAAAGTCAAGTATGAGCGGATTAGAGTTCTTACCGTTTTGTGCTTAATTTTTGTTTGTTTAAAAACTTTCTGGATGGAAGCTTACAATTTTGTAGATACTGTACTGTATTTGGGATTCAAAAAGAAGTTCTTAAATTATGTATTTTATGCATAGTTTAAGAAATCGATATTATGACGAAGATTCAATCGCTTTGCTCTGAGTGCACCAGTGTAAGTAAGAGCGAGAGAGCGAGTGCGCGAGAGAGATGCAAGAGAACAATTTTACTTTTTATCACAATTGCGTATGAAAAATTTCTTTAATTGCTAGAAACCACCACGCCCAGTGCCGCCCCCGCCCCCGCCCCCGCCACCGGCTCCGCTTCCACTGCCGGAATTCGATGCACCTTGCATCGACTGCGGCACTAGGATGCGAGGCAGCGTCAACGAACGCTTGGGACAGCTGTGCCGCTGCGGCGTCGCCTGGTCGGGCGTGTGTCCGGCGGACAAACTTTCCTTGGCGGCTGGAACTGCTGTTTCCTCTGGCGGCGTGGGCGGCATCTCGGCGAGCTGCTCGGCGTCGCCTGGCGGCGGCGTGTGTCACGCATACGATTGGGCCGTCTGCGGCATCATGCCGGCTGTGTATCCGGCATCGAGACCAGGTCGCTCCACCAGATTCTTGAGCCGGCCACGCAGCTCCTCGAGACTCTTGGACTTGGCCTTGTTGATGCGCTTGTACTTGACATCCTTCGGCTTGGTAACGGACCGATGATTGGACATTACCCGATTATAGGTGGTCACCTGCGATTTGCCATTGTGCTGATCCGCGGATGGGGGCGGCTGCAGCTGGGGCACTTTCACGCTCAGCGTGGTGCATGGCGCGTCGTGGCTGGGCGAGCGTTTCAGTGCGCCCATTTGGCGACGCGGCACGGCCATGGCCGCTGCCATACACGTGTCTTTGGCTTTCTCCGGCGCACTGGGCGTGCCCGATGAGGCGGGCGCCGTTGCATCAATTTGTCCCTCGGTGGAGCTAGAGCTGAGTGCCTTGTCCGATCGATTCTTGAACTTGTCCCGCTTCTCGGCCACATCTGTAGTGGGCTCCGGATCCTCCTCCACGGAGTAAACAGTCTCCAGTATTTCCGGTCGACGCAGATAGCAATTGTTGCGCCTGGCGGCGCCATACTTGTTCAGATTCGTCTCAATGGCATCCGATATGGAGCGCACAATGGTGATGCCATCGCTGCCCAGAACACCGCCCAGCCCACCACCACCACCACTGCTCCTGCGGCGCGTGCCCAGCGTCATGTTGCTGTCCGAATCAATGTCCTCCAGCACCACCGCCGAGTCGGAGTCGTTCAGAGAGTCCAGCTCATTGGCGTAGCTCGCCTCAATGCTCTCCAGTCCATGATCCACCAAACGAGTCGACAGCGTATCAATAATCTTCTGCTGTCGCTGTATGGTCAGCTCGCGATGGCTCAACAGGCTCGCGATCTGCTTCTGCTTGCGCTTTAGCCGCGACTCCAGCAGTAGCAGCTGCGATGTCAGCGAATTCATCTGATCCGATTTCTCCTTCTGATAGCGATAATGTTGCTGTACCTAATGCAATGAGAGATGTGGATATACTGTGAAAAATCTGCTCATGAACAGTTGCCTGGGGCGTACATTTTCCTCCTTAGCTGTGTCATATTTTTAGAGCTCCTTTCCTGTCACTTGCTCGAACAAAAAGTGCCTCAATTTAATATAAAAACAACAAAACTGCATTGTCCAAAATCTATGAACACCTTATATAATCCACAAACCGCGATTTTTTAAGCCAAATTGGAATAGTTTTCAATGTTAATTTTATATAATTATTTTATAATACATACGAATATGTAAAATTTTGGAATACTGTGAAAGCATTTATTTGTAATACATACGAATATGTAAAAATTTGAAATACTATGAAAACATTTATTCATTCATAATACATACGAATATGTAAAAATTTTTAATACTACGAAAACAATCATATAATTTTGAAAAAAAATGTTGCTCAACATTTTTTCGGGAAAATAGGTCCACTTATATTAACAGCTAGGTGACGCTAAGACCATAATCCCAAAGGCAGTTACTGTCAAACTGTGCCTGGACAAAATACAGAATTTTGAGTGGCCAATAATTGCCTTAAGCCCCTCGGTGGGTTTGTCCCAAGCATTTTAAGCTGTGTCTAATGCAAGTGAAAAGAGTTTAGACAGACGGACGGGTAGGCGGACTATGTGAAAATCAATATAAAAATGGAAATATAGAATATTTAAACTGACTTGGCCCCAATTGATAGTCTCTGTGCAACTAACCTGCATGGCGTAGGCCTTGCGCCACTTCATAATGTGCTCCGTCTGGAAGCGCACCTTGGAGCGCAGCTCCTCAATTATGGCGCGTGCCGTGTGCAGATCCTTGGGATCCTGGTTCATCATGTTCAAGCGCAAATTGCTGGTGTGACTGGACACAGGCAGCGGCGGCGGCCATTGGAATTCCAGCGGCGGCTGATGCACATCCGTTGGCAGCGAGCCGCGCGGCTGTGCGGCTGCCTTGTTGGACTTGGGCGTGGAGGGCACGGTGCCGGCACCGCTGGCACCGCCGCCTCCAGAGACTCCAGCCATGCCCACGCCGGTTGTCGCCATGGTCATGGTAGCCGGCGGAGCTGGCTGCGAGGGCTGCTTCTGTATGCTGCAGGCCATGCTGCTGATGGTTTTGGCGAATTGCGTGGCGCGACCGGCATACATTTGGCTGGGACTAGGGGCAAGGGATTGTGGGGGCGATCCGCTAGACGGCCAGCATGCGCGCCCACGTCTACAGCTTGATTGATGTGCACCGGTTGACGAGTGTCGAGCTGAAATGCACAAAAGAAAAAAATCAGCAAACGTGTCATTGGTCGCAAATATTTCGAGAGGCATTCAATTATGCTGCACTGGGTTCAGTGTTGGGCAAGTGTTAAGCTAGTAATTGATTGATGTGCAGCGAAGATTTTTATGTGATCGAAGCAAATCAATATTTCGTTATGAGCGCTTCAGTCAGGGCCAACTGCCTACGGGCAACCAGTAAATATATTGAAATAATATACCCAAGTAAATTGTGACAAACGAATTCTTTAATTACTTTGGATTTCTCAAGAATGGCATTGAATAGCTTGTACATATCAAAATTTAAGGCCTTATTAGTAAAGTTCTAATTTAATTAAGAGAGTTTATTATGCTGTACTGGGTTCAGTGTTGGGCATTTGTTAAGCTAGTAATTTATTGATGTGCAGCGAAGATTTTTATGTGATCGAAGCAAATCAATATTTCTTTATGAGCGCTTCAGTCAGGGGCAACTGCCTACGGGCAACCAGTAAATAAATTGAAATAATATACCCAAGTAAATTGTGACAAACGAATTCTTTAATTACTTTGGATTTCTCAAGAATGGCATTGAATAGCTTGTACATATCAAAATTTAAGGCCCCTGAGCGGGACACAAATGTATATCGCCATGGTTAGGTCGAAATGGTCATGGCTCCTCGGTCGGTTGAGCGGGACGTGAAATGCAGCACGTTGCATTGGGAGGCAGCTCAGCTTAATGAAGACAACTTTATTACACACCCTTGTCAATTGTCATTTTCAATTCTTAGTTTTGCCGAAGCTCAATCACAGTTACTCAATTTTATTACAGCTACCGTGACAGTAAGAGTCACAGTTTTAAAAAATCACAGTGTGATCTCATCTCTGGCTTAGTCTCGGCCCTGGCAGATGGCCTGCTGGCATGTTTGCATATATGCCTCGAGTCTGGGCCTGCACGCTTGTCCAGGCTGGCAGAGTGGGTCTGCGACAGCGACAAGCCCCAACTGGCCCCAACTGGCCCAAACTGGCCCCTAGGCCAGTGCCACACCTCAAAGCCGCACAGGACAATGCTAAGGACAGTGCGTTGAAAATTTAAGTAATGTCGAAGTAATTATTTGCGAGAAACACGTGTTGGACATTAAATTCCGACGGAACAGCGAACGGCAAAAGGAACATAAATATTACGTATACGCCGCGCTCGCCAGCTGTCATGTGAAGAGAGCAGAAAATGCGAAATTATGCAAAATAGGGGTAATTATTTGCATAGTAAGACTATTGTACATCAATTAAATTCACATTTAAATGCCATTTAGTATTCATTTGCATTGCCTTCCGCTGCGCTGCCACTTTAAACAATCATAATTATAATTATAATTATTAATTTATATGCGTTTTGATTTAATTAGTTTTCCTGCCGCTCACCGCGTGGCATATTTATGTAGTTGGTAGCACAAATAAATATATTTATAAACATATATATATATATATATATATATATATATATATATATATATATATATATATATATATATATATATATATAGAGCTTGCCATCTGCGGCATACCCTAGTTTCGGTTTGTTCCCGATAAGAACACTCATTATTATTTTACGAGGCTCCACTGCGCCCAGTTACGAGTTATGACGTTTGCCTGATTAAGAGATTAGCTGAGATCTGTCTGTCTGTCTGTCTTTCGAAAGCAAGCGCTGGTTTAAATTTGACGAACAGCTAATAGTTGGGAGGAGAAAGTTAAGGGTGGTTGCAGCCAACCAGAGGAAATGTAATTAAATATTTTACTTGAAACTTCTTCCAATGTCTGAAATTCTCTTTATTATAAAAATCGCTTTATTTTGAAAAAAATGTTTATATTTTTTTTTGAGATGACATTATAAAAATTGAACAAAAGTATGCCAGATGAAAATATGCAAGAAGATATTTCAGGAAACTTGGATCTCTGTTCTGTTTGGAGAACTTTAACAGAAATACAAGTGAAAATAAATCGTGGGCACATCTGTTAGATTTCGATTTTAGCAAGTGGCAAGAAAAAGAATTCGTTTCGAGCCAATAACTGGCAACTTAATTAAGGCAGCGCATTAAATGTTATTGGGCGTCAAACAACCTGTTGGGCAGGCAATAAATCCAGTTTCCCAATTCGGCAACAACTGCCATAAAAATCCATCGGCCCTAAAGCCCCACTCAACTGTGGGTAAATGCCATTAACAGCTAATAGGCACGTGAGCTGCATGATTTTCTCAAGCTTTTCTTTTCTGCCGCGCATTTCCCAGGCTTAGGGCTCCGACCAGGAGCAGGCAATTGTCATAATTAAAAATGATGAATGAGTTGGCAATTGAGCAGAAGATGTTGCCAATGGAATCGGTTGCCAATGGTTGATCGTTGCTGGCTCAGACTCAGGCACAGGCACAGGCATTGGCAGCAATTTTCATTTGATGAGACAGCCGCACAGACGGACAAATTAACAGACAGACAAAACAGCCAGGCGAGCAGACAGTCGGCCAATTGCAATTCCGATGCCAATCCCCAGCCAGAGGCAGCCGCAGCAGCCGTGCGTGTTTCTGGCCATGGTCAGAACATATTTGTTAATTGTTTGCAATTGCATGCGGCTCCCGCCCATACATTGGCTGCATTCCAGTTGCCTCATTCTCGCATTTTTTGCTGTCATTATTTCGTTGATCGTTTGCCAGTGGAAACGGAAGTTCTTAGGCCATTCTTCCTCTGGCTCTTAAGTTGGCCGCCCGGCCAGAGTCTCAACGCGCTGTTTTGGCCTTATTTTGCTTTCTTTTGCTGATGAATTGCACAAATTAAGGCTAAAAGTTGTTTTAAATGAAAATGTTTAAAATGTTGCGTGTGCTCTTCTGCTGTGCCTTCGTCGCTTTGCCTGAGCTGCTTTGCCATTTCTTGGATTTCTTGGCAAACAACAGAAGAGTTGTATATAAGAAAATTGCTTTTGACTTGGCAACGAGTGTCAGCAGTTAGTGTAGACAGAACCAAGTACATGGGTTAAGCAAGATTATTTTAATTATATTCAACGATTCAATTGCGGTCAATTAGTAGTTGGGCTCAGTTCTTCTTAAATTAAATCATGAAATGGACGTATTCAAAGCTTTTACTACACATTATTTCTCAAAGATAATTGTTATGTTTATATATCTGGCAAGTATGTAGCTTACAACTTTTTGAATCGTTAGTTTCTACTCGTTACTTCCTACTCGTCGGAGGTACGTGTAAGCTTTAGTAATAGAAATTTAAAAGTGTTGCTCTGTCCTCGTCGGTTTTTACTCGTCGGTTTTTACTCGTTATTTCCCACTCCTCACTAAAGGTCTTTGATGTTTTCCTTTAACATAAAGCCATTTGCTTTAGTGTTTTAAAAGTAGTTTGTACGCATTGTTTTTCTTTCGCATTCAACTCGTTTATTTTACTCGTTTCTTACCCATTATTTTCTACTCGTTGCGTTGACATGCCTATTAATATAATATATTAAATATATTTTAAACCTTTATTCTTGATGTATTTTTGAACTACTCAAGGGTATTGCGTTACTTGTAAAATGTAATTTACTGATTTATACTCGCTGCATTTTCTCGTCGTTAAAAGTACTTTTTTCTCTAGTACAACTTTTTAAATATATTCGGCCAATCAAAGAAAGACGAGACTAAATTACAGTTGTGGGATTAGGTGAAGGACTAGTCTGTAACTAGTTGCCTGTTTACTGTTTTAGTTGAACTTAATTACAAGCCGTTCAAAGTGTAATTACTGTAAAACTGTAACCTTAACTGCGCTCAGCTGGTTTGGCAGCTCATGTACTTGGTAAAATCACATTTAATGCTTGACATGAATTAAACTGTTCCGGAGTTCCGACTCCTCCATGTTGCATTTCGAGTAGAAAAGCGGATGTGCGTGGGATTGAGTGGGTGTGTTGTGTGGGTGTATTATGTGTGTGGGTGTGTGTGGGTTGCGCATTTGTTCGTGTTTGAATGTACATTTAATGAAACCCAAGGATGTCAAAGTTAAATGACTGCGCACTCGCGTTGTCGACTCGCTGGACTTCAACTGACTCTGAGTGTCTGATTAAATGGGCGAAAAGTGGGTATGAAGGTATGTGTGTGTGTGTGTGTGTGTGTGGGGTGGTTTGTGTATTAAAGTTATTGCCATGTGGCTGGGCAATCAATTTGGCGTTAACAGTTTTGCCAGACAGTGCGGCAGACATGGTGGCTCAACAAACTGTTGCTTTTGATAGCGTTTTAATTAAATTTTAATAACAATGCCAACACACAGCGTCAACAACAACTACAACAACAACAATAACAGCAACAATAGCAATGACAACAAGAGACAGAAGAACACGAGCCTTTGGCCATTTTAATTAAATTATGCACAGCCAGCCTAATGATATAATTTAACACCTTGCTGTACGCCGTTACATAACAAGAGACCACGCCCCAAAAACAACAAGAACCAAGCCAAAGCAGTAAAAATTGAAAATTTTCAAGTTAAGAGATCCGTCTAGAGATACCCTATTAACCAGATTTGTATAAAGCACCTTCTACAGCATTTGTGCTTTTTATTCTTTTAGCCCAATAATATGAAATATTCTCCAATAACTTTTGTGTTAATTGTATGGTCGTCACGAAAATATAAGAAAATACAGATATTATAAAGGGATTAGTATTTTTCCAGTCAGAGGGAATAGTTATACAAAATGATTAAATTTGATCTGGATCGCCCACTTGTCCTTTTCTAGCTATTCTCAAATTATATTCTATTTAGAAAAAGTATGGGAGCTATCAATAGTTCGAAAGAAACCAAATTGATTTTGTTTTTGAAGCTGGCTAAGGATATATGCATCAGGTCGGAGTTAACTTATTTTGCCTGTTGCAAACAATATACCCTTCTTAAGCAATTTTGTTCAATGTGTTCAGTCAAAATCAACAACAATAAGTTTTCCACGCTGTAGTGTCCACTCCACGAACATAAAATGAGCAGCTTCTGTTTCTCTTGCCTTGTCCGAGTCCCCTTCAATTCTCTTGTGGCCTGTTTGATAATGTGCTTTGTGTTTGCTCAATTTTGCATCTGTTTTGGGGACTACCTTGCTACTCACGCTGTGTGATAAAAACCAGCGATAAAATACATGAGTGTAACATTAAAAGGACGATGTGGTAGAAAAGGTATGCGGCCACACCACCCTTTAATCCCTATATGCATATTTGGTTAATGTGAAAAGTGTTTAAAGGGATTTATAAAACAAACAAATGACGCAGAGATAAATGCGCTTTAAAAGTTAGCATGAATAATAACTGATGTGATTTTTATTATACTAATTGGACACAAACTACTAATCTAAATTTAACAGCTTTGACCCTCCGCTAGGACACCTTTAACAAAGTTATCCCAGCCAGCTATGCGATTAATTACGATATTTGTAACATATTTGGGCCAGACTTTAAACCAGCTTTCAAGTGTTTTTAGCAAGTCTTGAGGCGGGACTTAAATCACTTCCGTTTGCTGAAAACTTAAGTATGTTAGCTAACGGCTTTGAACGGCCAAAATCTGTGCTTGCCAACTATTTTCCAAGAGGCCGAAATATTGTTGATGCCGCAGGCCTATCAAGTGGTTGCACAGGCAAAATCAAATTAAATTCGACTACTCACGCATAATTTTACCAACAAACAAACAACAGATGCATATATACATATTTACAAACATATATATATACAGAGAATCCTCGACTATATGGCAAGTCACAGCTGAGATGACATGAGATGAAATGAGATGCGATGCGCTGCCTGCCAGAGTTCTAATAAATTATTCAAAATTCCTGTTCCTTGAGGGTCCAACCCGCGCCTGAAAGCTATATAAAATCTTGAAGAGATTTGAGGGGGTGGGGGTGGGCGGGGGGGTTCGTCAGGGCTTGAAAAGAATCTGTTGCCAAGTAGAAAATATGTAAAGCAAAGAAAGTTAAGTTCTGCTTGCCAGAAACAAGACTGAGAGTGGAGCAGGTAATTGAAACGACGCCGCCCACAGCTGCCTCCCTCATATACTCTAGAAAAATATGTGTGTTATTGATTGAGTAAATATTTAATGCACTTTTGTATTGCTGCTCGCACATACATATATTTTGCGTATGAAGCGGCTTATTACGGTCACGTTCCGCCAATAAAACTTAAGAGCAAGCGCCGCGCTTTGCATAAGGCAACAATACTCCCGCGCATGCCTCTGTCAGCACCTCGCGGGGGGATTCAAGTGGAACTGAAGCACCTGGCCGACTAATAATAGAAAAAAACCACTCAGCTTGGCTATTGTATTTCCACTGGACAATAATGCCCGGGAAATTTATGTAAACTTCGCCGTCTACGTCAAAAGGCTACGGAATTTCATTTAGCTGGGCCACGCTCTAGCTTTTGTATAGAATTTCAAAGGTGAATAGTGTCATTTGCAGTAATAAGAACATCATAATTGAAATGCAGCTTAGAAACTGCTCATGAACTTGGCTTTTATAATACCTGAAGTTATGCTTTAAGTCTACAAACAAATGCTTTCCTTTTATATGAAACTTATATATAACTATTATATGAAGAACAAGGCTTCGGGTTTGAATCTATTGCACGGATGCATCTTGTCTTAGGCGAAGGCCTTAGTAGCCAGTCTTAAAGGTTGAAAATCCTATGCTTTTTTCATTTAAATAAGTTTTATTTTGCGCTGGAATCGATCAGTGCCTTCTGATCTCTACCAAGCGAATATATAAGGGAAGAATGTTTAGTTGCAAGTGAGTAGCTTAAATGATATTTATAATGATTACATATTATTTACAAAGAAGGGTAAGGGGATATTTAAATAATTCGCCTCGTAGGCATCCTATGCTAAAGTTTAAATTGATTTGATTTATTTTGCAGTGTCGGAAAGATCTTAATTCTAAAGGCTTTTAGATAGTTTGCTAGCTTGTTGGAATTTTCATCAACAACAATAAAATATAATAATTATCATATTGACAAAATGAAGTTATTTATATAAATTTCTGTCAGCCTTGTGACCTTTGAATGTTGATATTGCTATTTTTTGTTCCTTACAAAATCAAGCGTCAAACTTTAGTGAAAATCGTCATCTCTCAACCCGATAGTCTGCTAAGATGTTAGCAAAGCTAGCACAGGTAAAGTGAACGCTTTAGCACAGTATTTAAGCAACACCCAAAATTGGGCACGTGCACAAATTCAAGGATATCTCATATATGATTCATGAGTCTTGGCCAACATTTTAAGCGCGATGTATGACAGCGGAGGCTGTCCTTCAAAAAAAGGAACAAAAAAAAAGAAAACCTCAAAAAACACAAAAACCAACTGACGTGCATTTAAACGTGTCCTTTCATGTATTTTTGTTGGTAAACAAACGTTGAGCCGGAGCCACAAATGCCCCTGGGGCAGCGCCGTGCACGTGTTTTTCAGCCGGACAGTCAAGGGGTGATGTTCCCCTCGGAGGGGGCGTGCCTCTGGTTGTGGCTATGTCTGTGGCTGGGGCTCGTTTACTCTCGTATTTTACACGCATTTGTCAGCTGTTTGCTGTTTGGTTTACGGACAAGTGAAAACTGTGTAAAAATCACGTTTATCGAATAAATCCCAATGCGTAGCTCTGCAGCGGCGTCGCGCCTAAAAGCAGACTATAAACAGAAAGACAGACAGAGAGAGAGAGAGAGAGAGAGAGAGAGAGAGAGAGAGAGAGAGAGAGAGTAGAGAAAGGGACAGACATCAGCTAGGCAAACACATGCACATCGTTAATTTAGCTGATGCACAGTTTGGACAGCACTGCTGCCTCCAATGCACATAAAACTTGCTTGAAAGTAACAAAAAAATTAATAAAAAAAACAAAAACCCTGCGGGATTTAGACCACAAGTGCGGCTTTCAACAACCTGTCTGGCCATACGTAATATCTAAAAATATCAGCTTTAGCTTCTGCAGTTTCGAGAGCATTTCGGCCAAATAGCTGTTGCCATTTTATATGCCAAAAACATGCATGAAAATTTATTTATGGCTGCAAAATTGTGGTGCGTAACACTAAAACTGCCAACGACATGGCTTACAGGGGGCAGTCGGGGCTCTATAATATTTACTAGTTTTATTTTAAGATTTATTAGCCGTATATATGGAAACAAACTGAATGGAAGACTTGCATATTAAATGTTTGCTCTATATCAAATTTAAAATAAAAAAAAGAACATTTGGATGATGTGCATCATATTTCTATATATTATATATATTATTTCGATCTTATTACATTTTTCTCAAATGTTAAAAGCGTAGTCAAGTACTCCTTATTAATTGATATAAATTAACATTATATAAAAAACTGTTGAAAAAAATGTAAAAAAGAGTAACTTATTGAAAAGTTGTTCCCATTCGATTCAGTTGACTCTAGATTACAAGAAAGGATGGATCCATGCCAAAAAAAAGATGGAATCTAGATTATTATGAACTCGAAGGTACTTCCTTCTATATTATAGATTTTGTAAGTATTTAATAATATCCTCTTTTACGATTTAAAACTATTGCAATTGTCAGATATTTTTTAAGAAATATATACATACATGTAATTTCCCTTTAGAGCTTTCGAAACAACTGTTGGATTTTCCTAAATTTAACAAAAATATATCTTTGCATATCTCGATCTCTTTTAAGCTTTGCATATATTTATATGTATATCAAATATCTCACCACATAGTCTCCTCCACTTTAACTCCTTCAACCAGATTGCCGAGCTAAGCGCCCAACAAAAGCTAATCGAGACACAAACAAGAACAAGAACTGTAAACAGAAGGAAAGCAATGTTTATATTTGCCACAGATGGTTGCACGTGCAACAACAAACAGCAAACATCTACAGTAAATGATTGCGCCTTTGAAGACGTTGTCCGATGTCTGATTGGACGTCGTTCCACCTGCGCATTACGTGACGAGCAGCTCAATCTAAAGACTCAATGTGGGCCAAATTGGCCCTGGCCACAGCCACAGCCACCTCCACCACCGCGTGGGCCATAGAAAACAAGTAGGCGTGACTTATTAACGATTGCTCAATTAGGAGATACCCTGTACCCAACTTAACCAATTTACAGATTATTTATCTTACGTTCCTGATTTTTGAATAGATTTTCAAATACTTTTTCCCTTTTTTTGCCTTTTCACCTAACCCATATTTATTAGATTTGAATGAGTACAGGGTATAATTAGTGCCGAGCAATGATGCCACAAGTGTCACTGGGCATGAAAATGTGGCTCAGTTCCTGTTCGCAGTGGAAGCCAACGACAGAACTGGGTCACGGCCAGCGGCAGAGTCCCGGCAATGTCCTGCAGTTCCTGCCCATATATGCCACAATTCAATTGCATAAATTACGTATATGTCGCTTGAAATAGCTGTACTAACCATTTATGATGCAATTAAAGGTCAGTTAATGAAATCAGTCGTCCCTTGTCACAACAATGAAAACGATAATGCTTGTGGCAATGGCCATCGCTAAATGTGCTCCTGCCAATTAGCCTTGGGCATTGCATACTCAATCGACAAACCCAATCCAATAAGCTACAATCCTGTTCGTCGACCTGCAGAACTGAAACATCGGCTGAAAGGGCAGCGGCAGGAAATAAGCAAGGGATATTCATTCCATATTACACTAGTTACACTAGACAACAGACAACTCTTTTTTATGTTAATAAATATGCGGTTTTCTTTTTTATATTTTGCAAATGATTAAATGATTCATAAAATGCAGTTAAATATTCTCTATATTAATGAAATACTAGTCAGTAATATCCTGCTTTGACTGCCAGAATTTCTCACACTTGTGGAATTCATTTCTCCAAAATTCCTTTTAGTTATTAAATTACAATGCAAAAGGTATCTAGTGTAAAAATTGCAGCTTCCCAGCCCCGTTTCTCACCAATCAGTCAGTCCGTCAATCAGTCATTCCGTCACTTTATTGCATTCAAAAGTTTTATTTATCTATTTTCAGCTCATAAAATTGTATATTTTTTTTAAAAAACCTTCCTTCACTGAAATTTTCATAGTTTTGTTAGGTTGTGCTCTGTTTTTGGCTCTAATTGACCATGAATATTTGATGGTTGCGCCCATAACAATACAATTACAAAATTGATCAAAGTATTTACGTGAGTGCCGTACAAAACGGATGCCACGGGGCGTATGGATAACATTTTCACATGCCATGCACGATGTTGGACAGCTGGGCAGTAAACTATTTAGCTAGTAGTAGCTTGCCCCATCGAACACATCAAAAGTCAATCGATGTAATGTCAAATCTACGTGAAGGCCATAAACCAAAGGGCGTTGGGGATGCAAAAAGAGTGGAAGCGAGGTAAAAATAATGGGGCACAGCTTGACAGCAATGTGCTATATATTTTGCCCAGTGAGGATAGTGGCATAGTGGCTCAGCTGGGGATAGTGGCTCACCTGGTTTGGTTGGGCCTGGCCACTCCCTGGACACGCCCACGCACGCTTAACTTTAAAACGACTGCAGTTCCCGCTAAATGGCAACAAATCTAAGCGTCTAACAGCCAAGTTGGGTGATATATAACCACGCAGCACTCAGCTCTAAGCCAACTTGCATTTCCATTGTTCCGCAGTGCACAAAAAAAAAAAAGAAGAAAAACAAAACAAAAAACAAACAAACCAAACAATCGCTGGAAAAAAAAGTAAGAGCAAATATTTGAGCAAAAGAAAATGCATCGATAAGAAGAAAAAATGAAAAAAGAGGAAAAACCATGGAAATGTTTTTTGCTGCTGTTGTTGAGGCTGCAGTAAATTTGAATTTAGTTTGTGGTCTGTAGCGCCCGATGAAGTCGTCAAATAAAATGGAACGGAAAAGCTCTTAAGGCTGCATTTGGTGGTTGTTGCTGATGGTGGCCCGAGTTGAGTTTCAATTAACTGAAAAGTTCTGCAATTTGTGCGAAATGGTTTTACTCTGACTCGCCGCTTAATCACATTTGCTAATGCTCTTTGAGGTATTTATTTATTTATTTTAGACAGAATATTTTAGAATTATTCGAGGCTTAAGTTGTTTATTTGTGTGGCTGCAATTGATTATGCATAACAATAGTCAGATTAAATATATATCAGCTGCTCATCCTTTTTTGATCAGCTTTTCCAGCTCTATTGAAACTAAACATTAAAACATATTGGTATACATTTAATTTTAACTATTTTCTAGAACTATCAAAATGGAGCTAGTTTGAAATTTTGTGAATTTAGATTTAAGCTTAAGCTGGATGCAATATCTGAATATTATAGCCCTGCCTCTCACTTTTTATCTCTCACTCTGCAGTTCACACAAGAAGCTTAGGATTAGGCTTAGGCCTCAGGCTTCAAGCACGTGTTAATTTGTGGACAGGCGCCCGTTCGCCAAACGAGAAATCTGAGGTTCGAACTCTTAGTGCCTGTCATATCACAGTTTATAAAGAGTCTAACAACTTTTTTTATTTCAATATGAATTTTAAGCCGATTTCGGCACAGTTTTGAATTGGGTTTCAATTTTCACCGTGCACCCAGCTCGAGATATTTCATGTTGAACTCTTGTCTTATACAAAATCATCTTCATTATCTGAAAATGACTTTGTTATTTAATTTATGATAAAGGATTGTCTGATTTGCCAATTTTTCACAGTCTCCTGCGTCTAGCTGTTTGTCCTGATGTACTTTTGCTTCTCTGTTTGCTGCTGGCAATCCCTTTGGTCCCTTAATGCAGTTGATTACTCCCAAAAGCTTTGGAAATAGCTAACAATATTTCAGTTACCTGGCCACCGACTCACCCACTCAGCCACTGGCCGTGCACAGTGCAAATCAATTTTGTGCCCAGTCATATCGGGCGTATACGTGATCTGGCACATTTGGGCAAACTTGGCCACGCTTTCAGCTGATTAAGTACACCGCATACGAATGTGCCTTTCGGTGAGTCTGTGCTTAAGTGGAGAGAAAACAGCTTGGCACAATTTGGCGCTTTTGTTGCGGTCAAGTAATTTTAGAATTTTTATTAAACAAACAATAAAGCGCGAGAGAAAAAGAAAGGGAGAGAGAAATTTGAGCAAAAGAAAACAAGTGCAATGTAATGAAAGAAAAAGCATCTTGTCGACATGAAAGCGAATTCTTTGCCGCGTCTTTAAGCCGATTTGCTCAAGGGGCGAGAATCAGAGAAATTTAGAATGAGAAAAGAGAGGGAAAGAGAGGGCAAGAACCACAAAATGCTATAACAATTTTCAAGTTAATTTCACGTCTTTCAAAGTGGCCGCAAGGGTGCAGGCATCAAGGGTAAGCACAAAACTGCAAATGGCATTTTTATTAACTAACATAATGATAATCATGATAGCTGCGATGAAGATGATGATGATGTTGGGGCAGTGGCCTGTTGCTATTGCCCCGCCCCCCACTCATGCACTTTTAGCTGCCAGCTTAATAAGTCGAACAACTAAGTGGCCCGATCAGGGGTCTCAGCGGGCATTTAGCTAGCATTAAGCAGTCGCAACTCAATGCCAATATTTCACTTCGTTTGCTGACTTAAAGCCTTTAAGCATGCACTCCATTAACCCACACGCGGCCCGTTGCATATGGGGCCTCAAAGTGCGTTAATGCGAATTACTCGCGTATTCTGTATATGGAATGGAACGTGAAATTTACACTGTAAACAAAATTGATACAAATTTAAAACTGTTCTGTTATTTATAAAAAGCAAATTCGAAATAATATTATAAAATTTTAAATTTTAAAAATACTAATAAAAATACTATCAGCATAATTCCAGAATTAAAAATAGTTCAAATCAGCTTGTGCTTAAGATTTCGGCTTAATTACGCCACGATTTATAAAGCGATAGCTTTACTTCTCAGGCATTTTATATGTATTTCCAAAAAATACCAAAAACAACAACAAATTGCAGAAAAATACCATATGTAGTATTAATCCCTCATATCGTGCCATCATCTACAATTTCTTACTTTCTTTTCAATCTGCGTCCCAGTGCTTCGGCGACTACACGAGTAAATCAATCAATTTTAAACGTTGCCTGGTTGATAGATTGATTGATTAACTGATTGATTGATTGGTTGGTGGGTTAGTTAGTTGAGGAACGTGCGCGTTCCACACGCTTCAATAAGACGCGCTTAGCCCACTGTTTTGGTTTTCCACATTCTGGTTACCAACAAGGCAGCACCTCTTGGCCCCTCCGCCGCCCCGTCGCGCACCTACAATTCCCACGCTTCTGTTAGTTGCAGCATACGCTTGTTTGACGCTGTGTTTTTGGCTTACGGTATTTGGTTTTTAATGAGCCCTCGCTCAAATTGTTGTGCCAGTTTCCGAGCTGCCCGTTGGAGGGGGAGTTGATTTATTAAGTACAGCTCTGCTTTATGGCGGCATTGAAATTAAAATTGTGTGAATGTTGCCAGTTTTATTTATTTGTATTATTTTCAACTCGACCTTGCGCAGCTTAACAAGCGTTTCGAGCACGGTGCGTTCTGATGTCATCCCAGAATAAATCTGTTCACTTGATATATTTTATTCACTCGAAATGATTTGCATTCTCGCAATTTGTGCATTGCGTAAATGTTGCCAAAAAATAATCTGAGCCAACTATTTCTCTAAGCTTATAAAGTTTCTCGCTTTGTAAATTTGATAATATATATTTTATATTCATATGTATGTATACAGTATTTATGTTTTGCTGCGAACTTTAAAGTAAGAATCCAAGTTATATTTGCATTTAACTCTATAACGAATAAATACACCTTGGGTTTTGTATTTTATTATAAATAAAATGTATACTCTCATAATTTCATTTACAGCAATGCAAATAAACCAAGTCTCGAGTTAAATAACAATGTAAAATGCGTCACGTAGAGATTGTCACGTAATGTATATTATAATATTACTGCTTGTTAAAAAAAATGAATTTATTACAACGAAAAAATTATTAACTTAAATAAGCTTTATTCCAGATAAAACAGGAATTAAGTGCTTAAAAACTTATAAACTTGTAACGCGTGACTATTTCTTTATTATAAATTTAAAATCTATTTTTGCTAGCTCCTGTATTTTAATTAACTGAGGATTCTCTTGTTCTTTTGTATATTAAATATGTAGCGCTTGAGTTGAACATATATCCAATCTCAAGGTCTTAACTTGGTTTATTTATAAAAACCGTAGTTGTTATCGTTAAGTGCTCTCTAATTGTAATTGTCGTCAGTCGCCTATTCGGTCTATTTGGAAAATCATATGAATTTACAATGACCATCTTCCAACGACCTTCAAGCCAACCAAGGCATTGGGCAGATGCAATGCAGCCTGAGTAAATGTCAGCCTTGTCACAGTTGCTACCTTTTTTTCACACAGTCTCCCTATTTCGCTCTCTTCTATTCTCTCTAAATAAAATAGCCAAAAAACATGGTAAGCAGCTGTGGAACCTATTTAGATGTTCTAAATGACACTGGGGAGGCGTGAGAATGCTCAGTATTATTGGCACTGGCAACAGGCGGACCGGAAAAAGATATATGTACAGTGAAAGTTCAACTAGCGGACAGCTCCCATTGGCAAATAAATATTGCAAGAGGCTAATTTTTTCAGACCTTCCAAGGATAATCCATTAACTTGAGCGAGAAGAAAAATTTGATAAAATTGCAACTTGAGACAATCGCCTAATCAAAAAACAGAAAATCTTTAAACAACATTTAATTATTTATAATTATTTATATTGGTGTAAATATTGTTTGTAAATATTTATAAAATTATTTTGAATTAAATTTATTGATGAATAAATGTTGTAAAAAGGCCTTATTATTTGTTAACCATTAAGTTCTTCGTTTTTTCCCCGTACTTTTGTAATCTCTTCGACATCTCTATCAACAATCGCTCAAGAGAGCTTTCACTGTATAGTAATCAGGTAGCTACCAGGACGACCTTCGCAGCGCAGCGAAATATGTAAAACTTTACCATCCATCCGCAGTGTGTGGGTGGGGGAGGTGGGTGGGGCTCGGTAGGGGATGTGATGCGCTGCTGTTTGCCAACAAAGAGCATGCAAAATCATCAGGCAGATAAAAAGCCATAAAAATAGTACAACATGTAGGTGTAGCAGCAACAGTAGCAGCCGTAGCAGCAACCGTAGCAGTAGCAGCAACACGGAAACAAATAAAAATCAACAGGATTAAATATGCAGGCGTGCCTGGCTTTATCTCTCGCTCTTTTACACAACACACCTCCTTCTCACTTGCTCGTTAGCTCTCTTGGCGAGCTTTGCCCGGGGCTCGTTTAACAGCCCCGTCCGGCCTTAGCTCGGCTCCGGCTAAAGCTAAAGCTAAGGCTTCGACTATGGCTACGGATACGGATACGGGTATGGCCCTGCTTCTAGACGCCTTGGCGCTGGCCAATCTGTAACATTTTGTCATGGATTTTTATGCAGTGTTGTCGTCGGCGGCGCCTCGTGTGTCCGTGTCCGTGTCCAAGTCCATGTCCTTCGCACGTTTTACCTTGAGCGCAGCTCAGGCAAATTCAACAAGTTACAGTAAGGCAAATTGCAATGCGCTACTTGAGAAATACCCTGTATTTTAATTAAAAATGTGCTGAACATATCTGCTGATTCGATTTAAGATGAAAATGTATTTTTTTGATACATTCAAACAGGCTACATTTATTTCGTTAACTTTGAAATTTAAAAACGCCCAAAAAGCTAATAATCGCTGCTTCGAATGCACTTCAATCCCACCATTTTATGCATTATTATTTACTTTTTTGCTTGTTTCCATTTAAGAAAAGAGAGCAACTCTTCTTAGACAGCCTCTTTCAGACAGCTAGCCTTTCAGTTACGGGGTATATCACACATACACCCCGCACATTTCTATATGCCTGCCTGTCTTTGCGTTTAAAATTTATTTCTCACGTTTCGCTCGGCTTGGCAAAAAGACATTTGCGGAAATGGGCCACGTTTTGCCCGGTCGGGCGTCAAATGAGTTGGCACGGCCGCCATTTTATCAGCCCGTGGCCATTTGACAGGACCAGGCCAGCATTTAAAGAAATGGGGATGCGGCACTGTCAAACGCACACAATTATACACATCTATATATATATATATATATATATATATATATATATATATACTATAGAGAGTTCTCAGTTGAGAGTGATTGACGTGTTTTACTTGTGCTCCAAGATTTTTATATATTTTTGCGCTTAAATCCTGCTTTTAATTTCCAAATTTTGCATTTTTTGTGCTTTATTTAAAAAGCTTTTATAACTTGTGCAAAGTGTTATCTGTTGTGCAGCGTAAGCCTGTTAATTATTACATTTATTAAACACGGCGTCAGTTCCGTATTGTTGTTATTGCCTGTTTTGATTCTTTTGCTTTGGTGCTCCCCTGTGCAAACACTTGTTTGTGCGTGTGTTCGCTGCTGCAAATTTCTTCTGGTGCATCGCGCTCTCGCAAATTTTTGCTGTTGCTCTTCGCTCCAAACAATTTGTTTGTGTACGAAAAGTTATTTTTGAGTGTTTACTTGCTCTATTCTTGTGCACTGTGTTTCGTTTTGCTCTGCGCTCTCGCAACTTTTGCTTATTCTTTTAACGCTTAATTATGTCGTGCTGTAAGAAACCTTGCACGTTCAAGCAGGCTGATGATTCTGCATTGCCGCAATTTGTTAATTGCTGGCTGTGTGAGAATATAATGCATGCTAAATGTGCAGGTCTCACTGGGCGTGATTGCGACAAGATCGATGCAATTGCCAAGAAGGGCTGCGGCGGCTTGCGTTGGTCGTGCCCAGAATGCATCGACAAGCAAATTGATTTCTCCAGAATGTATAATTCTGTGAGAAATCAATTCTTAAAACTAAATAACGTGGCTAAGCAGCTCTCGAGTAGTTTTGATTCGAGTTGTGAGTTGCTTAGCAAATATAAATTCGAGTCTCCAACCAATCGCCGGTTGGAGCCTCAATTTTTGCAGTTGCCCTCTCCGTCTGTCCAGACACCTTTGCCTCTGTTGTCCCTACCGAACAACTTGGATACATCTCCAATGTTGTCATTATCGCCTTCTCCGAGCGACTGCCTAAATATTACCCCAGTTTTATCCCCTGTAATAGTCCCATTAGACCCCGTACCTGAACCTGTCCCAGTTAGCCAAACTGCCTCAGCCTCCTCAGCTCCTGGCCGCAAAGGTAGACCTGCGCGCAATCTTGCCCAGATTGTTAAAAACAATCATGGTGCCTCCTTGGCTCCACCAAATCCTGTTCTCCCTCCAGTCCCTTCAGCTCCTACGTTAACTGTTGTTGCCCCTCGTAGGCAAGTTTTTGTGTCTCGACTTTCGTCTGACACCACCTCTGAGTCATTGGCAGCCTATATTGCTAGCAAATCTTCTGCTAGCGTGTCAATTACAAAATTTAATTTCTCAACTCCTCGTGAAATATCATCTTTCAAAATAAATGTTTCACATGATATGTTCCCAATCATTTGTGATCCCAAATTTTGGCCTCCGCATATGATTGTCCACGAGTTCAAGCCAAAAAAGCGTAACCAGCCTGTCACCCTTCCAGTCCCTTCAATACAGGGTACCATTTCTTCCCCAAAAAACTAACTTCTTCTTCTGATCAAGTCTTTATTCATTATCAGAATGTCAGAGGTCTTATTTCAAAACTTAAAAATCTTTTCATGGCCAGCACTTCCTTCGATTCGGATATAATCGCATTTTCAGAAACATGGTTAAACTCAACCATATCTGATTTTGAGGTTTTTTCGAATAATTTTATTTTGCATAGAAATGATCGGCCGAGTCGGGGTGGTGGGGTATTAATTGCCGTTAAAGCCACTCTCCAGTCAGAACTTTTCTGTTTTAGTACGCCTACTGACGCTGAGATTGTTTCAGTCAAGGTGTCTTTTCCTACACGGAATATTTATATTTCATGCTCTTATGTTCCTCCTTCTTCTGATATTCAAGTTTATATGAAACATATTTCTTGTATTAAAGAAGTTTCTTCACACGTGCGTGATAATGACCTATTTATTGTGTTGGGTGATTTTAATTTGCCGAACATCTCTTGGTCACTTTTCACTGCCGAAAATTATCTAGTGCCCTCAGCACAGCATGACTTTATAGATTGCATGCTTGACCTTTCGTTGTTTCAAATCAATTCAATTTCTAATCATTTGAATAGAACACTTGATCTTGTATTTGTTAACGACTACCTTATTTCTAATGTGTCTAGGTCCCCTCCTTTATCTCTTCCTGAGGATGTATATCATCCTACTTTAGAGGTTGCAATGTTCAATTGTAATCCTCTCATTTCGTGCTCATCAGCCAATAGGCCCCGCCGTTGCTTTCGCAAGGGAAATTATTCATTGCTGAATCAGCTTATTTATGCAACCGATTGGTCTTTCTTATATGACTCGGTTGACATGAATACTGCTATTAACTTTTTTTATAACACCCTAAACTCCCTCTTAGATATGTGTATTCCCAAGTCAATTCCTTCGACTACCTCTCCAAACCCACCTTGGTTTAGTCCCAGATTAAAGAATCTAAAAAATATAAAATCCAAATATTTTAAAAAGTTTAAAAAGTCTGGTTCGTGTACTGACTTGGCTAAATATTCCATAGCCAAGTCGAACTTCTTTCTTCTGAATTCTCAATGCTATGAGAATTATCTAACTCGTTGCAAAAGGCAATTTGCCCTGAATCCAAGACAGTTTTACAATTTTGTAAACTCGAAGCGTAAATCTTCAAGTTTGCCATCTTCTTTTTCACTCGGGATGGATAAAGCTAGCAATGACTCTGATTCTGCTAACCTATTTGCTAATTTTTTTCAATCAACTTACTCTTCAGTCTGTCCTAATAATAATTCTTACCCTTATACTATTACTTCCTCTAGTTCTATACCTCCCCCTGTTATTTCCCATTCCTCTCTCCTTTTAGCTATAAATTCTTTAAAATCTTCTTTCTCTCCTGGGCCTGACAATATCCCTAGTTGTCTACTCAAGGAGTGTAGTTCTTCCCTTGTTTATCCATTGCTAAAGCTTTTTAATCTATCCCTTGAATCTTCTGTCTTTCCATCTCTTTGGAAAGAATCTTATATCATTCCTCTCCACAAGAAAGGTGGAAAGTCTGATATACTAAATTACAGGGGCATTGCAAAACTGTCCGCGATTCCTAAATTATTTGAAAAAATAATCACTTCGAATTTGCAGCATTTCTGCAAATCAGTTGTTTCCCCTGTTCAACATGGATTCGTAAAGAATCGGTCAACAACGACCAATCTGCTAGAATTTACTTCCTTGGTAAATGATGCTTTCCTTTCGAAAATGCAAACTGATGTCATATACACTGACTTCAGTAAGGCGTTTGACTCCGTGCACCATGACATTTTACTTTTTAAACTTGACCGAATAGGGTTTCCTCCGTCTCTTTTGCTTTGGATTAGTTCTTATTTAAAAGGTAGGACCCAAAGAGTAATGCTGAGGCTGACTACCTCTAAACAGGTTCACGTTACTTCTGGTGTTCCTCAAGGTAGTCATCTTGGACCTTTACTCTTTACTCTTTTTATAAATGATCTTCCCTCTATTATATCCCATGCCCGAGTACTCATGTATGCGGACGACGTGAAACTTATTCTATCATACACCAATCCCCTACATTTTTCTCGTCTTCAAGACGATTTGAACGCTATGCAACTTTGGTGCTCGGCCAATCAATTGCATCTGAATTGTTCAAAGTGTATGTTTATGACATTTAATCGTACTACACCTTATCTTGTCAGTTATACCATCGACAATACCCCATTGCAACGTATACTAACAGTTAAGGATCTAGGCGTTCTTTTTGATTCTAAACTCTGTTTCAATCTTCACATAGATACCATCGTTAATGAGGCAAAAGGTGTACTTGGTTTCATTAAACGATGGTCTAAAGAGTTTAACGATCCTTTTATAACGAAACTTCTGTACATCTCTCTTGTTCGCCCTATCCTTGAATACTGCTCTTGCATCTGGTCTCCGCAGTATAACAATAGCCAGGATCGTATTGAATCTGTTCAGAAGCAATTTCTGCTTTTTGCCTTACGAGGTTTAAATTGGGACCCTAATCTTCGGTTGCCATCCTATTCCAGCAGGCTGCTTCTTCTTAATCTTCCGTCGTTAACCAACCGTAGGACAATTCTCGGTGTTGTCTTTCTACATAAGTTGGTTATTGGCGATATCGATTCTCCTTTTCTGTTAGGGCGTCTTCAATTCTCTGTTCCGGCTAGACCAACCAGAAATTACCGCCCCTTATTCCTATCGACGTGCACAACAGACTACGCTATGCACAATTCTTTTCGCGTGCTATGTAAAAATTACAATAGTTTGCATCACGTTTTCTCTACCGAACTTTCTCTACCCCTAATAAAATCGTTGCTTTCAGGATACCTTCGGGAAGTCACTGACCATTCCCAGCTATGAGCAGGGGCATGGCTAGCCGGGCTGGCTGAAAATTTTCCCCCACCGGGTCGGTGATTTCCCATTACTCCCAATACTATCTCTTTATTCTATCTAATTAACACTCTGCATATCTAGCATACAGTTCTATACTTTATTAACAATCTTCCTCCTTTCTTTTCTCCTATTTATGCTATATTCTTAAATAATATAGCAAATTAACATTATTTTTAATTTTACGTAAGAACACTTTTTCCTATTTACACCCTTCTTTTTAGATGTAGGCTCTAATAGCGTCACTGACAAAATTAGCTGTGAAAAGGGGCACAGCTGGCCGGACTGGCAAATAAAACACCTCCATCGGTCGGTGATGCTATTTGAAATTTGTGTTCTCTATCTAGGCTTTTAGCATTTAATTTTTCTAATTGTATTTATAATGTGTTGAATAATTGGAAGACACTCGTTTTGTCGACCACATATAAATAAATAAATAAAAATAAATAAATATATATATATATATATTAAATATTAAAACCGCCAGCGGCGTTTCACAATTAGAGCTGAGCGAATGAGACAGAGAATAAAAAAGGCGCGCAATTCATGCAGCTGCAACTTGAGTCGTAAATGTGGTACATCAATTGAAAGTCGAGTCGTCGTCGTCGTCGCCGTCGTCTTCTTCCTCTGTCGCTTTGAACACAAAATGGAAACGTTTCCTGCGCATAAATTCAATTTAAGCCACATGCTACATGCCACATGCCGCATTCCAAAGAGACGCACATGAAACGCTTTCTACTGCCTGCAACTTGCATAATTCATTCGCTTTGCCAATCGAAATTCACACATACACACACACCCTTTAGGTGGCATGCTCTGTGGTGGCTTGACTTATTCAAGTATCTGGCACGTGTCGCAAGTCCAGGTCTCCCCCCCCCCCCCCCCCCCACCCAAGCTGCCAGCTACAATTTCCCCAAAGCGATATTACCGTATTAGAAGCTTGCTTTAGCTCGACAGGGCGTATGCGTAATATGTGCTGCATGTTGCTGCAATTCCCACACTGTGGCAACTGCATTTGGCAAGCTTGCTCATCAGCCAATTGATAATTCGCAACTGAATTAGTTACGCGGCATTCAATTAGGTAAATATTCAACGTAAGCCGCGTAATGGAGCGCAAATGTTGTTAATTATTCGCAAATGGTAATTCGAGGCCCGACTAAACAAAATTAAACTAAATAGCATAAATTTGTTGTTGTTAAAAAAATTAGCTGAACACAAGCAAAAATAAGCCGAATATTTTCAAATAGCAGGTGAATCCAGTATTTTAACAATTCAATTCTCTCTGTAAATATTGTAAGAGTATTTTTTTTAATGAATTGTGCGAGGCTTATATCGGACAGAGTAATCAGGTATATATGTATACTTTAAGGCATCAGAAATATTCCATTCATTTATTGCAAAGGCTATGAATATTTGCCTCTGACCTTGCCGCATTTCCAGTACTTTTGTTTTTTTTGGATTTAGATAAGTCTCAAAAACTTCACAGTTTCGTAATTTTCATCACAAAATTTTACAATAGCCTGTCTTTTATGCCAATTTGAGTTTTCATACAGCCGAGAATTATCAATTGCATCGCTTTCAATTAAGCCGCAAGCTCTCTTGGCACGAACCAACTCAAAAACCACAAATTCTATGTCCTTGTACATCTCCCTCTCTCGTTATCTCTTGTCTCTCACTCTTTCTCTCTGTCGGCTTATCAATATCCATAGACGCTTAGATAAGCCTGTGTAAAACCTTGGCGCATTGTGCGTGTTTAGTTAAATGTGGAACTTTTGTTTGGTATTCCATTTGTCCGTAGGCGTTGTAATTAAAACTGAATGCAACATGCTGCTCACTGACTCTACACTCAGAGAAAAAAGACGCTTTAATCGTACGTAAAAAAATGTATACACTCTTTATGTTTAAAGTTATAAGTAAATTTCAGTCATATATATTTTATTATAATTAATGAATTAATCTTGATATTAATGATTTTATATTTCTATAGTATGCAATACTAATTACAAGAATTTAGATACTTGATATAAATATTCCGAACTTCTTAGTTTAACTAATTGTTTTTTAATAAAGGTCTCAAAATGTTTACCATGTATTAAGAGATTGTGGGATTAAACATTTTGTTTAAATACAGAATAAGATATTTTGACCTTGTCTAAATGTCCTTGGTTTGAGTAGAACATTTATGATAAATTCTCTGAGTGTATGTCCTTCGGTTGCCCAGAACAATAGAGACAAGAGCTCAAGTACATAAGTTAATTAAATATCTGACAATACGTAGCTCAGTCCGAATAACTCTTACGTGGGCGCAAAATATTTGTGTGTGTGTGTGTAGGATTTGAAGTGTGTATTTTCTAGGAACTGCAATCGAAACCACCTGGTTGCCGTGGTAGTGTGTGGGCGTAAGTGGGCGTGGCGAAATTTGTAGCCTTTTACGCGCTATTTAACGCCACAGCGTCAAATTTATATTGCAGGCACAGCCACAGCTTTAGCACAGGCAGAAACGCGCGCGCGCACGATATCATTTCGCATATCAATCATACGCACCGTTTGCCCCGTGCAAGAAATGCTTCAAGTCATTTGACAAGGACTTTGACTGCGACTCTGTTGTCGCTGTTGACACCGCCGACAGCACAATTTAATGTAGATTTATCAAAATGCTTCACTTACAGTTTCAATTGGCTTGATTCTGATTCCTGTCTTCTGCTGCGTCCTCTTTGCTCTGCCTGCCAAAAAGTTCTGTAAATAAAAGAAAACAACAGATTTGCATAAATTGTTTCAACATCATTTAATTTTGTCAATTACGAAATTGAATGAGTATTAAATGCTGCAGAAAGTTCAGCTAAGGTACGAGCATTGAATATTTGAGATCAAATAAGTTTATCGATATGCAAAAGCTTTGACTTTTGTTTAGCTTGTGCGTTGTATTTGTGAATTTTATTGAATATGTTGTCAGCAATCGGGAATTTGCGAATTTATTAGCAACAAAGTGCGCCTACATTTATTTTCTAAATAATCCATTTACAAACATCTGGAATCACAAAAGCTAACTAAATTATCATCAATTCGTGTTCATAACCAATAAGCTGCTATAACATTGATTTGTAGATTTCCTAGGTTGATCTAATCTCGAAGAATACAGGAGTTAATTTGTTAGACCATATTTGTATAAACAGATCAAGGCTGATAAAAAAAAACTCTCTATTTGGCAGCATAAATACCCTATGTCATAAAATTCTTTTTACGGCAACTACATTTAAATATACATATCCATTTTTTCAGCATAAGAGACTGTCAAAATATTTAAGCACTGATTAAATACACTTCATTTGCTACGCAAAAGGACTGAACAAATGTTATGGTATATATTTTTATTTATTTTTTTTATACTTATTTTCTCATATTAAGTAAACAAAGAAACGAGGGCGGTTGTAAATAAAAATAAATAATATAATAAAGCGTAGAGGGCTGCACAATAAAAGAAATATGTGCCAGGCCATTGCATTTGGACAAAAGGCTCAACATAATTTGCATGACAGGATTTGCGGAGGACGTTGGCCAGAAGCAACGGCAACAACAACAGCAACAGCAGCAGCAGCAACAACAACGAACAACTGTCACAACAATGCCAGTTGCCATAAAATGAAAAATCCCCAACGAACTGCAAACAGCAGCAACCGCAGCAACAACAATAACAACATCTCACAGTAACGACAACAAACAACAACAAGCGCAAACAACAGGCTGCGACAATTTTCGTGATTTATAGTGAGCTGCTCCTTGTTGCTGTTGTTGCTATTGTTGCTGCTGCTGCTGCTGCTGCTGCTGGCAGTCGCAGGCTGGCGGCTTTCGGCTCCGGGCTGGGCTCCGGTTTGCAACTTGGTTAAGAGGTGTATTTCCTGGGCAAAGATGCGAACCGAAGCAACAACCGAAACATCAACAGCAACTGAAACCAAAAGTACGGATAATTTATTAGCCAAGCCCGAGCCCAAGCCCAAGCCGAAGCAAACAACAATGCAGCCAACAATCTGATTATGTTTCCTTCGTACTCCCTTTCAGGACAAGCTGCTTTGGTGTGTGCGTGCGACGGTGTAAAGCAAATTGAAAGGATTTAATGGCCACGCGTAGTCAAAAAAGATGCGCAACACATGGATTGCTCGATTCAATCTACTCTCGATTATTGATGGCTGCACATCCCGCAGGTACGGAGGATTTCTTTGTATCGACGTTTCCTTTAGGAATATCAGTTTATTATTGTGCAAAAGTAGTAGTAGAGTTAAAAAAAAAATAGTAGTAGAAGTGGTAGCATAAAAAAGTAGTATAAACAATATCAGATGGAATTTGGAGTTGAAGCAGATAAAATTGTAGCACTTTGAGGAGTATTTGATGTAGAAAAAGTATAAGCATTTATAGAAATAGCGAATTAACAGTATTAGTAATATTAGTAGTAGTAATAGTAACATTAGTACGAGGTTAAAATAGGAGTCGAAATGGAACATGTAGTAATTGCAGTTGGTAGTAGTAGAAAGACAGCAAAAGCAAAAGTGGTAGTAGTGGTAGAAGAACCAGTAATAGAAGATGTAATAATAAAAATAGTCGTAATAGGTAGAAAAGATAGAAATATAAAATAAAATTGATTAACATAAACAATAGAAGTAAGTATTAGTTGTTTTTGTAATTGTAGTTGGTAGTAGAATTATTTGTAGGAGTATTAGTATCAGTAGTAGGAGTAGAAGTGGAAGTAGTAGTAGTAGTAGTAGTAGTAGTAGTAGTAGTAGCAGTAGTAGTAGTAGTAGTAGTAGTAGTAGTAGTAGTAGTAGTAGTTGTAGTAGGAGTAGAAATAGAAGTAGTGGAAATAGTAGCAGTAGCAGTAGAAGTAGTAGTAAAAATAGCAGTAGTAGGAGTAATCAAAGTAGTAGTAGCAAAAGCACAGCATTAGTAGTAGTCCTTTAAAAGTAATTAGACGTGGTAGAAGGCATCAAAAAAAAGGGGTGTTGTTGTACCAATGGTAGTAGAAGGCGTACTTATGAAGTAGTAGTAGATGTAGTAGTAGATGTCGTGGTTGAATAAGGAGTATATAATTGGGAGTAGAAAGAAGTAGTTATACATGTGGGGAGCAATAGCAGTACGAAAAGTACGAGTAGCAAAAGAACATTATACATTATATATTATAATATTATTATAAGAATTGGGAGTGATTATAAAGAAAGGGATGACCCTCTAGAGGAAGTAAATATATAGTTGTATAATTCCTATAATTCCTTTGTGTGCTGTACTTGTATTTGACAAAAGAATAAAATGTGTAGATCGTTTGGCGAGTGAACAATGAATTTCATAGTTATTCAATTGGCTTTGCCATTCAAGAATAGTTTGAAGCGCATTAGACAACTTTTTGTAAAAGTTGCTACCTGTACCTTGTGCCTGGTTACACTTACTTAACAGTCGGTATTTGTGCAACATTTCAAAGGTAAGGCTGCTGATGATGTGCATTATGTTTTGTTTTACGCAATGCACTCAACATAAGACGGCAATGTAAGTATTCTGTAAGCAGTTACAAAGAGAAACCTAGGAAACAGCTCCTACAACCCCCCACTTCTGCCCGCTCATAGTTGCAAACGTAGTTCGTAATCCAATTCCATGAACTTGGCACTTGTTGTTATTCAATGCCTGGCCAGCTTTACGGCTAACAAATTGCACAACATTTGTAAGCTTTTAGCGCTTGGCCATTCTAAGTCGGGCGGGGTTCGGGGCTCGCAAGGGGGCAGGAGGTCAAAAGCAATTTAGTTGGCAACTTGTCTGCTTCGAGGGTTTTGGCACTTGGTAAAAGTTTTATGTGCTGCTCTTGCAGGATCAAAGTTATTGCATATCCCTTCGGCATAGACAAGTGCAAAGGCGAAACCAAAAGCAAGAGCAAAAGCAATCAGCATGCAAATTGCAGTTGGGGACAACCAATATATAAGGCCAGCTGCTGATGGACCAGAAAGCGATATATATTGATATGTATACACACAATAAGCTACTGAGACTGCAACCGAGACAGCGCGAAAAGTATGCAACAGTATGCGCCAGCTATACCCTCTTATTAAAGTTGGATAGAAAGGGGATTTTGATAATGCAGACGAACATGATGAACCATATTATACTCTTCTTTACTTATCGGCTACCTACCTCCTCAAGGAACAATCCTTTTTTTTGGTATGTAGCCATATTTAAATACCATCTTCAAGAAATACAAATTTGATTACAACTCCGCAGTTATTAAAGAACTTATTTTCCATGGTGCAAAGCCTGGCCTAAGTTGTATGCTGATTACAGGGTATCCCCGAGTTTCACTCTCGGCTAGAGCACTCGCGCTTGTTTTCAATTCCATTGTGTATTTGCGGGATCTTGAAATAGTTGCAATCGTGGCCCAAGCCGCACTCAATGCCAAAAACAAAAGACTTGCCGGGCGCCAAGGACATCTGCGAGCCTGCGAACACATTTCAGGGTTGCCAACGCGTGCGAGACGAGGCTGCATTGATGCATTGAGGCCAGTCGCCCAGTCGAGCCGAGTCTACTTAGACTCTAAGGCCGGGGATGAGCGCCTGTGGCAAGGTCATTGCTGCCACAGACGCGTAATTCCGATGGGGGCGAAAGACTAAAGGAAAAGTTATTGAAATATGAGCCGAACAATAATAATAATAATAATAATAACAGAAAAACTTGCCATTACAATAATACTTAATAACATTCATAATAATGATGGCACGCACAACAACTTGACCAAAAGACAAGAGGCACGCAATGCCAGGCACTGCGGCGTATACGTAACGAGGCAGCGTTTTTTGTTTCTCCAATTTATTTACAAATTGAAAGCAAATAAGTAAGAGAGCTGTAGTCAAGTGCCCGACTAGGCGATACCCAAAAGAAGAGACTTTTAGCGCTTTAAATTGGCTTTATTTTTCAATTTATTTATATTATTTATGTATATATATATAGATTATAGCCAGCTTTTATATCCCGTCAGATGCTTTTAAGAATCGATAAATATCGATTGAAAGCAAACTTTGGACTAACTAACTCTCATCCAGCTAAAGATTTTACGGGCTCATCTAACTGTTACACATACGGTGACAACATTATAATACTCTCTCTCTCTCTCTCTCCGAGGGTATAACAGTGGCCCAAGACGCATATAAAGTACGTCCCCCGGTACAGGTAAGGGACAGCAGGTAGCGGGTAGAAGATAAAACTTTATGAAAACTTGGCAGCACGTTTCGGTTACTTTGGTGGCCCCAGTTTGGCAGCCAATTATGGCCAGGGTGTAGCCAGTAGAAAGGTGTGTGTACACACACTCACACACACGCGCACACACGGGCATAAAGCGAGTACGAACATTAGATTCTATTGTCGGCTTTGAAGTGAATGGTGGCCATTAGATTGGGCAAACAGAATTGTAAAGAACTGTTTACCCAAACTTGTGTTGTTTGCCAACAATGTGAGCCGCGTGAATGCTTAGCAAATACAAATCATATTCGTTTATTATTCGTTAAATTCTCATGGTATGCAACTTCACAGACAGAGCAAATATTGCCTAATCGCCGTGAGATTTTGTGAAGTAAATTGGAATGCTACGAACTTAAATTAAAACAAGTAAGAAGTTCTAGTCGGAACCTCCCGACTAAAGGATACCCTGAACCCTCGTATTCCATCACCAACAGCCGCACCAGCCAAAAACAAAACCAATTTCCCTGGTAGGCTTCGAACTCGCAACAGACTGGACGCTTGCCGCCGCAACACAAATACATTATACCCTTTTACCCATTTTCAATTGGTAAAATAACTAATAATAAAATAGCTAATTTAATGTGTTGGTATATTGAGAAAAAAAAATTCAACTGTATTAAACTTAAAGTGTAGCAAAAATAACATTTTTAAAACGGAATATATGACGCGTTTTTAGAAGTACATATTGTACAAACAAAATATAAAACAAAATATATCTGAGCGCAATCGCAACAAAGAAGGCTCGTATTTTAAATTTTCGAAATTCTTATCACTGTTTAAAACGTCAGCAGCTGCCCGGCGAGCTATCAAAAAATTTCCTATGACATACGATTAATTTTGCATTTCGTTTGGGGTCACAAGTCTAGACTTATTAATTTAATGCGAATAGTGTAATAAAATTTAAGAAAATAATATAATTTTTCAAAATAAAGCGAAGACTCCAATTAAAACAAGTAAGAGGTTCTAGTAGGGAGCTCCCGACTAGGGGATACCCTGAACCCTCTTCTTCCAACAGGCAATAGGTATAAAATGAAAGATACTTTATATATTCTAGAAGCTACATGTCAAGTTTGGTGACGCTAGCTCATATTATTTACCGCAATTGCCCAAAAAACAGGGTTTCGATATCGATTTGTATCGATTACTTTGAAACGGGGCAAGTTATCGAATATCGGAAACAAACTCGATCTGCGAGGGCACTAGGAGGACCTACACCAAAATTACAGGTCTCTAGCTCTTATAGGTTCTGAGATCCTTGCGTTCATACATACGGACAGACGGACGGACAGACAGACGGACATGGCTAAATCGACTCGGCTATTGATGCTGATCTAGAATACATATACTTTATGGGGTCGGAGCTGCTTCCTTCTGTCTGTAAATAAATTATACCCTCTTTACCCATTTTAAATGGGTTCAGGGTACAAAAAGAGTTTTCAAAAAAATATTAGTGAGTATTAATGAACCGAAAAGGCTTGATCATCATCTGGGTAAATTTAAGGGGCTTCAGGTGCCAATCATTCCAAGCAATTTTTTTTCCAGCTAGTCCATAATTTTCCGAGGTATATACTCCATTTAGATTGCTAAAATTAAAAAAAAAGGTGATAGGCCAAACTGGTCTAAACATAAACAGTACGCTTACCAGTAATAACATTTTTCAAACCACCATCCAGACTCGTATATAGAAGCACAGTTGCCCCTAGCCACATCATTATCCCGATCTGGTGTTGAAAAATTTTGGTGTAAATGATACTTGAAGGAATCAGTATTACCAGTATTTCCGGTAAAATCTCCAAGCATTTTTATCTTATACAACTCTGTCTCGTTGCCAATAACAAAGTTACTGTATCGGGCATAACGGGTTTCATTTTGAAAGTCCTCCAGAGATATATATAATTCGTGAGGTAGCGATTGGGTCAGCTTATGGAGTTTGTCTAGACCGATAAAAAACTCGCCACGCAAATCCCCAAAACCTGCCTTGTACTCATCCCAGCCTCGGTTAAAGCTCACACTGCCATTGATACGGCGTTGAATAACGATCCAACCGGTACCGAGCTTCGAGTCACAGGACACGGAGAATGGATACATATCGGGTAGCTTTATCGCATACACACCACTTGGTTTTCGGAGGCAGTTAGGGATTAACTTTGCCACATTTAATTCATTATTTTCGTGCTTCGATCGCGATATTTTAAGTTCTTTATCCGGTTCGTTGATTTGGGAATTTGCCGATTTAGCTTTGGATTGCAGATTAGTTATGAGAACATCATTTGAGACGAGTTGTTCCTCCAGGTGTGTAATATTACTCCTATACGAGGACGTCAATTCGATTTGTTGGGTCAGTTGAAGGTCCTTTTGCCTGATTTGGGAATCTGCTGATTTAACTTTAAATTGTAGATTATTAATGAGAACATCATTTGAGACGAGTTGTTTCTCTAACAGTGCATTATTGCTTTTATACAATGCGGTCAATTCGATTTGTTGATTAAGTTGAAGATCCTTTTGCCTGATTGTTTCGTTCATCGCTTTGCACTCTGAGAGTTTCGATTCAAGTTGTTTGATCTTGGCAACATTTAATTCATTATTTTCGTGCTTCGATCGTGATATTTTAAGTTCTTTATCCTGTTCGTTGATTTGGGAATTTGCCGATTTAGCTTTGGATTGCAGATTAGTTATGAGAACATCATTTGAGACGAGTTGTTCCTCCAGGTGTGTAATATTACTCCTATACGAGGACGTCAATTCGATTTGTTGGGTCAGTTGAAGGTCCTTTTGCCTGATTTGGGAATCTGCTGATTTAACTTTGAATTGTAGATTATTAATGAGAACATCATTTGAGACGAGTTGTTTCTCTAACAGTGCATTATTGCTTTTATACAATGCGGTCAATTCGATTTGTTGGTTAAGTTGAAGATCCTTTTGCCTGATTGTTTCGTTCATCGCTTTGCACTCTGAGAGTTTCGATTCAAGTTGTTTGATCTTGGCAACATTTAATTCATTATTTTCGTGCTTCGATCGCGACATTTTAAGTTCTTTATCCTGTTCGTTGATTTGGGAATTTGCCGATTTAACTTTGGATTGCAGATTGGTTATGAGAACATCATTTGAGACGAGTTGTTCCTCCAGGTGTGTAATATTACTCCTATACGAGGACGTCAATTCGATTTGTTGGGTCAGTTGAAGGTCGTTTTGCCTGATTTGGGAATCTGCCGAAGTAACTTTGGATTGCAGATTAGTTATGAGAACATCATTTGAGGCGAGTTGTTTCTCCAGCTGTGCAATATTGCTCTTATACGAGGCGGTCAATTCGATTTGTTGAGTCAGTTGAAGGTCCTTTTGCCGGATTGTTTCCCTCAAATGAAATTCAGTCGCCTTTTGCACATTGATTTTACTCTCTAACTCTGCGAATTGTTCTTCCTTTGCTCGTATAGAGGCTGCGTAGCTAAGAAGAGGTTTAACCACTTTATAGCAGTGGGCTCCGCACAGCAAGTCCTTCTCTCTCGAATCCCTTGTGCACTGCGTTAAACTTTAAATTAGAATCCAAATAATTGACATTACATTTGAGACACCAACCGAGTCATTTGTCGATACTCCATTTGATTGAACTAGTAAGAGCATTAATAAAATTGCCCATTGTTTAAAATACATCCCCATTTTTTGTTTATTAATTCGAGGTTTGCAACCGTTGCATAGCGTTAAAAATTATAAACTGACTGAGACCTACTTGCGAATCGAGCAAAGAAAACAGATTTTAGTGTCTTCTGGCAATTATCAGTTCTTAAGGTTGTTTACTCAGAAAGATGAGTTATTTGTGTTATCAGTAGAAATGCGGAGAGCATTTCAATGACAAGCAGCTACCATATATTATTTCGCTCTAAAAGCTTTTGTGACTTGAAAATATATTTATAAAACCTTTGAATACGCAAGCAGCCATTAATATGTATTTTAAAAATTTTTTTAAACAATATTTTTGTTTTGTCAGAATTAAAAATGTTAGAAAATATGCAAAATACATTTATTCTTTATAATAATTTATTCGAATGAGAACCATGAAACTTTTGACGTTTTCTCTTTTAATATAATCATTAATTAATAATTTATAATATATAATGTAAATAATATAATTAATGAGATATTAATAAAATAAAAAATAATATGCAGAAAATAATATTAACAACCATCGAAAGCTCATTCCAAAATATCTTTCACTTTTTATATTATGTATTTGTGCAAATTTATGTAACAGGCAAAAGGAAGCATCTTGATCAGCATCAACAGCCGAGTCGATCTAGCCATGTCCGTCTGTCTGTCCGTCTATCCGTCCGTCCATATGTTTGAACGCAAGGATCTCAGGTGTTGTATTTTTTTTACTGATTTGCCCCATAAATATAAATATATATTCTTGAATTGTATCAAACGTTTTACCATGGAGTTTACATATGAGCAAAATCTTTTTCACTTCGTAATAATGTGTCATTGGATGGATGTGTCATTGGAGGCATCCGTCAAAAAATTAGTTTTTGGAAAACTTTTCTGTTTGTAGATATATTTTTACCTGAGTTTCAGCAATTATATATACATATATATGTATATGCAATCAAAGAAAAGCATATATTTTTTCAATCAAGCGACCCCTTTGCCTAACGGAAACTATATCATTATCATTCTAGCTTTAATAAAAAAGGCTGAAAAGCCATTTTTAACCTAGCCAGCTTTAAGTTGAATTCCCAAATTAACGAATAGCTCAGACCATGAATTTAGTTTGCAGCCATGATAGAAAGTAAAGTTTCCCCTAATGAACATCTTTATTTTTTGGTAATGGGCTAACCTTCGGCTATTTAAGAGATGTTTCAGAGATACGTATCTTAACAGTAGGTCGCGGCATCCTTCCAGCTGATATGCGCTGCACAGACTAGGGCATCTGACGCATCCTGCCATTTTTGCCAATTACAGATACCAGCCTGTCCTATCATCAGCAACACAATTCGGACATTTCACGCTTTGCGGGCTCCATTAATGGGCCAGCTAACAAGTTTGGTCCCAGCTGGTGTAAGGACGCACCTTTTGGACTAGCAGGCACGTGGGTGGGTGGCGTGAGGGTGGGCGTGGCACAGGAATTCCTGTGTAGCAATCAGACTGAGACTGTGACAGCTTTCTATGTTTTTGGCTGCTTTTCATTTCCTTATTTATTCAACAAGTTCCGCTGTGAGCGAGCAAACTAGGACTTGACGACACGCACAAAATTGGGAGGACGTGGCAGACCGAGGGTAGAGAGAGAGAGAGAGAGGTTGGACAGAGGGATAGGTTAGGCACCAGCGGGCTGGTTCCAGTGGCAGTTTTATGCGCTTATAATCACATTTTTTTCGGTATTTGTCGGCGTTCGGCATCGATTTGTTTGGCATTTGTTGCATGCCGCAAGGACACGAATACCTCGCATGCCCCTGCCGCACGCACACCTTCTCTTTGACTTGACTTTTGCGGCCCTTTACTTTAGTGGCATTTATTTTGTCAAATGTTATTTATGTAGGAATGTCTAGCGGGGTCGGCGGGAGCCAGGAGCTGGGCGTGTGGTTGGGCGTGAACAGGACTAAGGACTTGTAAGCCTGTAAGTGCGTGTTTATTTGCTTGGTCGCCTTGTGAGTGGTTTTTCGGGTATAGCTTAGAGGTATTTTCTTTGCGGCACCTTATCGAAGCCTTGCAGCAGCAGCCACTGACAGTTGCCGAAACAGGACCTTAGCATCCTGTAATAGGAACAAGGGTTTTCTCTGCTTTTTTCACGGCATTTGTGTGTGCGTGTGTGCTTATGACAAACTCATTTCATATTTATTAAATTTGTGCGCTTACGGGTTTTATTTTCATTTGGCACGTACCAAAACAAACATTTAGTAATGTTGCCTTATGCGAATGCCCTCTCTATTCGAACGGGTTGCATTAGTTTGTCATTAGCCTTGTGGGTTCAAACAGGTAGTCAGTTCGGTAAGCATAAGTCTCTGATTCGTCTAGCTGAATTCCTTAAAATAAGAGAAAGTAAACTATCGCTTGAAGGAAACTCATATAAGATCATAGATCCATGGGATTCTGAAAAAATCTGAGCTGACTCTTTAAAGAGTGTCTCTTCATTAAATTACTACATTTAAGCATTTTCTATTCTTGAACCCAAAATATTCTATACTTATTTATTTAGTTTGCTTTTTTGAAATAAATTAAAACCTTGGCAGAGTTTAACCCAATTACTTAGCAGTGTATCTTTTACTTTGATACATTCAAATAATTTTCCTTTCTCTTTTTTTAGTTGGCTTCTGTTTGCCAACACACGTAAATCCCTCTACAATTTCAGCCACGCCCACCCCCTCGCAGCCTACCTTTCGTTGCCGCTGGCAACTGAGCTATGTAATTAAAAATGTTGGCCAAAGCTGAAAATAGTTTAAACTTTATTTCCTTTCATACATTTTAGGGTTTTAAAAACAATAATTAAAAACAAACCGATGGCAAAAAAACACACTCAATTATTAAGTAAATTCAAGCGAATGCTTTACCATAAAATTCTTTTTATAAAAAAGAGGCAGTAAAGGTAATAAAAAAATGAATAAACAGGTAAAAAGGGGGCGGTAAAAAATTCGAGGCATGACGCCGCGAATTTGTTTGCCTCAATTCGATTAATGTACGTAAATAAAGTCCAGCAAAAGCAGAGCGTGCACAACTGCCATGAATGAATATGAATATGAATATGAATGTGAATATGAATAACTATATGTTAAATGAGTGTTGCGTGTGTGCAAATGGAAATGAAAAAAATTACGAACTGTTGAGAAGGTTCCCAGGCAGATCGCATCGCACAAATTGTGGTCGGACTGTATTTTTCTCTCTTATTATTTTTCTACAGATTTTTGACTGCTGTGAACTTTGCGATTACGTACAGGGCAGCTGCTATTGTTGTAGTAGTTGTTTTTAAGTTTTTTTCGCAGTTCATTCAACCTGCAATTGTTGCTGGGCAAGATTTTGATGCTGAAACTGACACCTGAGCAGAACTCTGGGCTGATGAGACGCAAGCGGGGTGCAGAGACAGCAGCAGCAATAAAAAGATACAATTAAACGAGTAAAGTGCGAGTTGGGATTTAATTATGTTGTTATTTTAAAGCCGATTTAATCAAATTTACTTATGTTCTATGCATAACATACACTGCGAAAAAAAATAGTTTTTATTTAATTTCATACGGTTAATAAAATCGAAATCGTTTCGTTTAATTGAATCAACTTTTACAATTTAACTCAATTAAAACTGTTTGGTTTCAATATTAATGCACTGGCTCTTGAAATTTGAATTCTCTCCCTTTTTCTCTTAATTGGCTCAGTGGAAGGTCGTGTGCCAGGTAAACGTGAAAATTGCCGATTCAAACCTAGTTCCAGTTGATTTAAATCAATTACTAGTTAGTTATTATATTACTCAATTAACAAAATGTTACGTGCTTGTGTATACATACGTATATTTAATCTCATAATTTATTTATTTAATACATTTTTTTATTATAACTATTAACGAAGTTAGCAAAAGGAAAGCTCTTTTCATTTTACTCAGTTCAGTTTAAAATGCTTAAAATTTAAATCTATTTTGGCTTTTAGTTTACTTTAAGGTAAGGCATTTTAAATTATAGTGAGCAAAGAAAAATGAAATAGTGTCTGTCGAATATAAGCTTAAGAATTGTGGCATTAAATATTTAAGAAAAGCAGAAAATGTGCTAAAAACGCTTTTATTTGATGGCAAATATTACAAAATGTACATGCAAATATTTAATATATATACGCAAACGTACATAAATGTATGTATTTTATGTGCTCTCGCACAGCCAGGCAACATAATTTGCATTTAAATAAAAACAATAAACAGAATTGCAAACCAGCTAAGCTGAACCAACCCAAAACGAAGCCAACGAACCAGAACGAGAACCAGAACGAGAACGAGAACGAGAACAAGTGCAACAGGCAGCCGGCTCGAAAAACAGGCCAACAATAACGACAACGACAACAACAACAACAACAATTGTTAACAGCTGCTGCCTAACAGCAAATACAACAAACCCCCCAAAAATAAACGACTAAAAAATAAACTCGTTGCACTCGACCAAGTGCCATAGTCCCAATCCCCGACACGGACGCCAACTGCGACTCCCGCTCTCGCTACCGCTTCAGCTCCAACTTTGTCTTCGGTTCGCTTGGTACAGCTGCTTCTTCTTGAACTGGGGAACTCTTGCCTTAGCAACCTTACTCCACCCTCCCTGCGCAGTGCAACCCCTCGTCTCGACCAGTCGTGGCTGTTGCGCAACAAGTTAGCTCGTCGCTTTTTAAGGCCAAGACCAAAAAGTCAAACAACATGCGAGCAACGGTTTTATCTTCAGCTTCTTTTTCTTCATGTGTTTGTTGCTGCGGCCGCGGCTGTTGCTGCTGCTGCTTCAGCTTCAGCTGCTGTTTATTCACTTGACTTCTAATTCAAAGGAAATGGGGCTACCAGTGGCAACCGGCATCGGCAACAGGTAACAGCAAACAGCAAACAGCAAAACAGCCAACAGGCATGGGCAACACGGCCATAACGATAACAACGGCAACAAAGTATCAAACAGCAACAACAAGAAATAGGTGCTCTAGTCAAGGTTGCCCGACGGCAAGTTACCCTGTACGCAATAAAAATTGTATTTTTTATACACTTAGCTCTACACAAAAAATAAAAAAGAATTCTTTAAAAACTTCTGTGCTTTTTGTCTAATAGTTTCAAATATAACATTGCTTAAAGATGGCATTTATGTGTGTATATCCCCAGGATCAATGACCTAATATGGCCAGAAGTAAAACAATATTTATTGATTTCAGTAATAAATGTTGACTTATAATAAATATAATATATGTTGAACCGCCTCGGCTGCTGATTAAACTAGATTGCATCATTTCCGCCGTTGCAAAATGATCTATTTTCATAATTTTCTACATTACAGGGTATAAAAACATCAACAGCAACAACAACAGCAACGGAAGCAATAAGATTCTGCCGCTGTCTTTTATATGGAGCAGCAGACGAGCCGAGTCAAAAGTGCAATGGGATTACGTATGTATGTGACAGGGTGAAGGGGGCGGCAGAGAGAGAGGGCCCCTTTTAGACAGTCGCTTGAGTAATGCCAATGGGCTCGTTATGTCTATAACGGATGTGCGTACGTCTGACTCACTCTATTCCTCCCTCTCCCTCTCCTTCTCTATCTATCTCACTCACTCTCTTGCGCTCACGTTGTGAATTCAAGCTGAAGTTAAGCCGCTTTGACGTGCGCAAAAAGGTTTCGGGCGAATTTTGTTTGTGAGTCGACGTCGCGGTGGTCGTAAAGTTTGCGGAGTGCGGGGGGGTTGAGTGTGTCGTGTATGAGTTGCCGTTATAAAGTGTAGCACTTTTAAGGGATTGCATCAGACAATTGTCCAAAAACTGACATGAAACAAGAATTACCTAATTAAAAAAACTAGGTCACATTTATAGCTGTGAATGGAACCCGAACCTTATATGCGCGTTCGGGTGCAAGCCGTTCTAACTTGCTTGAATGATAGAGGATTATGATGTGATATTAGAGGTTATATTAAAAATAATTAATTATAGCATTATCTTTAATCTTATTTTTAAACAAGCCAGAGCTTAATACCCACTGTTCACAGTTCTGTAGAGACTTTTAAACTGACTAAGAAAATATAGATAATTCTTGACCGTCTCTGATAAAACAATACATTAGATAATTAGACGAACATTCCAATATACCTTTTTCACTTTATAATCCGAATATAAAACTGAGTTATTTTAGCTAAAATATTTAACAGTATTTTGATAACTTGCATTTATTTTCCTTTTATTCCTTTATTCCTTTTATTTTCATTTCTACTACTGGTGCTCCTTAACTTCTTTTGATTCACACATTAATTCCACATAATTATTTGCATTTTTTTATTTTCAATTAGTTTTTTTTCATATGATTTTAGGAGCACCTGTTTTAATAGTAGATTGTTTATGATTGGAAATTGCATAGCCCCAATATTTTTTTTTTTTGCAAGCAACATTTTATTAAAGCATCTCTTAAAACGAGCTTAAATTTTAATTCAACTTTCCCTTCCCCCTCTGCTTATCCTTCTGTCCCATTCGCTCTTAATCTTCCTGAAGCTCCCTCTTTTCATAGAAGGTTGGGCTACTTTTATGGGCACCTAAAAGGGTCAAAACGCACAAAAACTTAACGAGACGCGCTTTGGCTCTTCATTTCGTTGAGTTTTACCTCTACCTAGCATCTCCCCTCTCTTCTAAGCATCAAATGAGCAAGCCGTAACATTAAGAGTAACAACAACAACCACAACAAGAACAGTTAAGTAGGCGCAGCTCAAAAGCAAAACCAAGCAAAGCCAAGCAAAAGCTGCTTAGTATTTGCCTTGCTTCTGTTTCTGTTTTGCTTTTGTGTTGTGTGTGTGTGTTGTTGTTGTTGTGGTTGTATTATTGTTGTTGCTTTTTCTAGTCGTTTGCCCAACATGTCAACAAATTTGTTTGCTGATTAGAGAGAACAGATTGCGTATGTGTGTGTGATTTTCTGGTTGGATCGTTTTTGTGTGTGGGGCAGGAGCGCCAAGCGGAGGTACACATCTTACAATTACATTGCAAAAACACAAAGCGCAGCAGCCGTTTTAGTTTTGTGTCCCACTGTAAGTTTGCACAACTGTTTTTTTTTTTTTTTTGTTGCTTATTTTTTATTTTGTTTTTGGAGCGGCGACACGACGCATTGCATAATCGGGATAACAACAACAATAGGTCCCATAATACACCCACAAAAACAGCGGCAAAAGCAACCGGTTTTCCGTCTCTCGGTTTTTTTATTTTTGTTATTTGTTATCTCGTTTTTGCTTACAAATAAAAGCAATCAAATTTATAACTGAACTAAGAAAAATATACTCGAAATGCGCAAAACTTCAATTGTAATGCAGCCGCAGACGTTTCGGCCGCTGCCGCCAGGGGGCGCCAAGCACGTTAACCCACTGCCCTCGGTTCGTTGGAACTGAGCGCGCAATAATTATGCTATTTTTATAGCAACCAAGAGGGTATGTTAACTATGTCGGTCACTTGGCAAAAACACTGAGAGAATTAAAGTTACTTGATTAAGAGTCTAAATAGAGTTTACTGCTTTACTCTACAATCAAATAATTTAACCTATGATAGGGTATAAAAAATTCGTTTTGCTTATATTCAAATATACCTATGATTGAATTTCTCGCTCCTGCTTTTTAGGCTTCGTTCATCTTTGGCTTAAATGGCTGCTCTTCTAATAAGTATGTATGTCAGGGTATGTAATGTTCGTACTGGCAATATTTATCTCCCTTTTTTCTCGTTTCCTCTGTGTTTTCTTGTGCCGTCATTTTACGGCACGTTACATTTAACTTTGCCTAAAAGCAAGAAACAGAAAAACAACAAGAAAGAAAACTAGTTTGGCTGAGCAACTTTTTGCGTGCCTGCCACAGCGTGTGGCGAGTGCGTGCGTCCGCAATCAGCGGCCGCATCAGCCGGTCTCTGGGTCTCTGGGCTGTATCTGGAGCTGGAAAAACCCTAGGGCCATGTTCCGACTCTCAGCCGGTTGCGGTTTTTTATCTTTTAATTTGCTCAACTGTGCAATGAAGCCGGCTTCAGAAAGAAAATTCTAGGGCTGCCTCCGACGATGCCACCGATGCCACCGATGCTGTTGCCTCCGCTTTTTGTGGCATCAACTTTTGCAACTTTCACAATTTGTGCTAAGTGCGTTTTGTGATTTATATGACACAAGAATCGGAGCGGGCTGCCAAGAAGGGGAGCCTTAATGTCATTCGACAACTGTTGCAACAGCTGCCGACAACAAAAAGTTACAAATGCAACGGCCCTTCCTTTGTGTGGGGTTTGTGTCTTCGCTACAGGATATTCAATTACGAGACTAAAGATAACAGCAAAATACGTAAGTTCAGTAACAAAAACAATTTTGTGCAAGTATTAGCCGCATTAAGTAAAGCAAAGTATTTTTAATTAAAACTGAAATCCGTTTTTCTCTTTGGAATAGAACCCCATTTTCCACGAATGAAAATGGATTTTAATGAACTGTGCAACACGTCTCCAATTGCTTTTCACAAAGATGAGTTTGAAAGCAATCAAATGGAAAACAATAAAATTGCATACAAGTGTTTTCCATTAGTTTCCATCCTTGCAAAAGGAATTTGGCAATAGTTCGTTTTAGTTTTCATTAACCTCACAAGAGTTGAACTTTTGAGATTCTTAGAATACAGCATTCGGCCTGTGCGCTGATTAGGAATCATTCAGTCACTCAATCAGTCAATCATTGAATCAGTCAAATGGATGATTTTATGCTTCCAATTCTGCTTTTAAAAGGATTTTCTGCATAGTTTGCTTTAATAGCGCAAACAAGTTTTACAATAACAACTGGGATTTTATTCAGAACTTTTTAGACAAAATAAAATTTGCATAGCTGTGCATTAAAATCAGTCAAGCATAAACTTTACTTTCAGTTACCAGTGGGAACTGCTTCCAAGAATTTTCAATGAGCTAGACTTTCACTTTCAAAAAGACAGCGGCAGCAGAAATGCCAATGGAAATGTGTAGGAATTCTATCTGCCCAGTCACAGTGAGCAATCAACTGCTCCTAATTGCCTCATTAATGAGGGAGGCTAAACAAAAAAAGACTCATCTTGGCCAGGTAATTAGAACGAAAACCTCATTTCATGCCAGCGAAGCGAAAACTTTTACAATTGTGGCAATTATGGCCTATATAAAAATCTGCTCATGATCATAACAAGAACTGTCTCAAATATTTCACAATTCTTGCCGCAACACGTAACACACATTCAGTATACGCCACATGACACCCCGAAAGAAACCTGTTAATTATGTTGACAATGAAAACAAAAACCATTTTCTTTTTAAATGCCAGACACAATTTACTGCAGACTTTTGCCACGCACTGTGAATGCATTATCAAAGTCAGGTGTTGCGAAGTTTCCGCTTATTAAACACCCAACGATGCACAAGTTTACAGATCATAACAAATGAAGACAAGTAAGTTCATTGGGAGTGCCCAACTAGTAGATACTCTGCACACAATATTAATTACTACATACAACTAGAAAATGTATGCTTCAAAAACTTCAGTGTTTATTACTCCGATTGTTAAGAAATGTTCAGCTTAAAGATGATAAGACATTTATCGATCTTGCAGAAAAATATATTATAAAATAAACTTGATCATAGATCAGAAACTTATTGGTTGTCCCAGCTCTTAAATTAAAAATTTTTATTATTCGAATTTTGCATATACCACCAGAAAACATGCGTGTATTAATAATTATCGATAATTATCGATTTCGTTGAAAAACATAAAATTATCTTTATCACAGATCAGATACTTATTCGGGTTTTTAATCCACGGTGTTCAAAAACATAAAATTTACTGAAATTTACGGTTCTTAAAATCCTTGATATATGCTCATCATATCACAACTGGAAGTCGATATTTATCGATTTTGCTGAGCCAAAGAAATCTATCGATCAAAAAGAATTTCCTTTGCCTACGTTTAGCTCTTCAGCTCACTACGCTCAAGATACCTTCCGTCTGTTACACAATAATTTCACTAGTTCACCATACTCTTTAACACATATTCAATGCGTACAGGGTATAGCAACAAAACAAACAAACTGTGCGACAAAAGCTCGCAACACTTTCTTTAACACGCAACAACAATAATAAAAACAAACACAACTTTTGCGATTCATTAAAAACACACATTAAAAAAAGTCTCCGAAAATTATAAAACAAAAAAAAACAAAAGTAAAAAGTTTTCTTTAGCTCTCGCAAAGTCTGCATTCACGTGCTTTCCAGTTTGTAAATAAATAACAATAATAAAATTGTACTTTAAACAATTGCACACTTTTTTGTGGGAGGCCCTTTGTCAACTGGGTCTTTTAAAAGTATTTTTGATTTTTATTTTGGTAAGCCGCTTAGCCGTAATTGGCCAATGGGCAAATCAAAAATGGGCAACATGAATATATATGTACGCATATATGTATTTTTTTGTGCCATCCTCTGCGCAATTGCAATTAGCAAATACTATAATTGATAAAAGTTGCCATTGGGGTTTTTTTTTAGAAAAATTATTTTTTGCCAACTCGCAATGCATTTTACGTAAGCGCTAAGCCCGACAAAGGTCCCCTCTGTCCCCTAAATGTGGCGTGGGCGCTTGCCGCGCACATTTGCAACGCTTTGATGCTTGCCTCAGAGACGCATAGTTCCGTTTGGCGGCATCATCAGCGTCGTCATCATCATCATCTTGATTATGACAACTGCTCATCTATCTTCGACTGGAACCGCGTATTCGCTGCGCTTGTCACTTGCCATCTGCTTCATAAAACTGAGTCATGTCCACACGATAAAGCATCAGCTCGTTGATTGTTTTTTTATTATCTGGCTTAGCATGATCCAAGTGCCAGCTTATTTGCTTAGCCAACTTGGCCAACTGGCAGTCAAGAGTTTTCTTTTAAACAGATCGTGGGAATGCAATTCAAGCTCATAAAGAAAATACAAACGTTTGTTAATTTTTTAAGGGGTAGTTAGTTAATTCTAGCTGCTTAGCTACTTTTATATTTGCTTTGCCACGTTGCTTGCTTGACTGAGAGCTCTTGTCATGTGCCTGTCAAATGGCAGGCGGAGCCAGTTAGATTTCGTGTACCAAGGACTACAAATCCTATGGCAGATGTGTGGTATTTATTTCATGAATAGAACTCAATATTTTAATTTGTTGATGGTAAAGGCGATATAATTATCCATTGTATTGGATATATAAAACTCGTAAAAGCCAAGTTTAGTCATGATATATTAATAACTACTACTTTTGTTGATAAAAATATATAGCTTATTATTTCCGAGTTTACCTTGAAGGATCTTGAGTTTCAAACAAGAGTTTCTATTGCAAATGTTTAATATTTAAGTCCGAGATACGATAAGTTTAATCAGCTCTATATAGAGGAACTTATTTCAGTGCTAGCAGCAAGAACACACTGCTCTATACTTTTAGATATTGGGGTCGTCTCCTCCTATTCCTTACACAATAACTGATCAAATTCTGACACCCTTTGTGTTGGTATATATAATTATAGCGCTCTCCGACTGTAAGCTGCCGCTCATCAGCTATCAGCAAAAGTCAACTGTCAACAGCAACTGCAACTGAAAACCTGGTGACAACATTTTACTTCTTTCCGTGCACACCTTTAGAGCCATAAATACTAATTACATATCAAAGCAGTAGTACACTGGACCACGACGGGACATGACCCGAAGTGTCAGTTAGTTGGCAGCAGCAGCAGCGGGGCGAGGCGGAACGGGCTTGGGCTTACATAGAATTAATTATGTAAATACTTGCGAGGCGCAAGGTTGGAAGCTGAAAAACTGTTTAAAATAATATTTCATAATACCACCCAAAATAAAGAGAGAGAAAAAAAGAAAAGGTCGCCCAATTTATGAAGCGGGTTCGCGTCAAGTTTTTTGTGCTCGGCCGGGCAGCTAATTAAATAAATCTCAACTGGGTTCACGTCACGAGCTGCAGCAGCAGCAGCAGCAAAACCATTACGCAAGAAAACTTCTTGTCCGGCCAGTTTACCTTTTACGGGGCGGCGATTTACATAATTTTTCTGTATTATTTCATATGATGAATATTATTATTATTATGATTATTATTATTTGCGCCTTGTTTGGCTCTCGGCGATGCGCGCACGTCAGATTTTGACGTTGTTGCGACCTCGTCGGCAAAACTCCGCCAAGAACCAAGAGCAGGCCAAAGTGACCGACTAGTAGGTGCCCTGTATTCGTAATGTTAATCATATTCAATATATACTCAAATTCTATATATAAGCACCTCCAATATGTCAATTATCTAAATTCTAAGTCCTTTAATTTCCCAATTTTTGGAGAGTTGGGCGAGGCATTCAATCAATAAAATTATCTTTATATATAAGCTATACGAGAACTTACATACCGAGCTAAGTAACTACAGCTCTTATAATATCAAACATATGCTCAAAAACTTATAAATATTCAAAGATTTCGACATATATCAATACTTTTAAGTGTAATAATTCTCAATTTGTCACCTCTACATTTGCAAAAGTGATATATACCCTATTTAACCGTTTTTACTAGGTATCAAAACCGGCTGCCACCATTACGTCTATGGCATTAGCTTTGGCTCTTGGCCATGCGCCAGAAACGTTGCCAAAAGCCAAAACTGGCTCACAGACGGTCTTTGTTATCTGTTCTTCTTCTTCTTCTTCTTTCAAATTCTAATTTAATAATGAACAAATCTACAAGATACTTAATTTGTTTTTTTTTATGCGATACTCTTGGTTTTATTGCCGGCTGAACACAATGTTAATGAAGGCGGCTTATTTGTGCCAATCTCTGAGAATCTTGAACAATTTCTAACAAATTACTGTTTGAGTACACACTTTTTGAGGCTTATTAATTAATTAAAATAATTTCATACGAAATCAAAATGTCAATTTTTTTAACCTTTTAAGGGCAGTCAATGATAGTCGTCGATTGATAAGTGGGAACAGGAACATTTTTATGGTTTATAAATGCAGATAAAAGTTGGACTGATTTATTATAAGAACTATTTATTATAATATTAAATGTATTTCATTTGAGCTCCAAATAGATTTTACTGGTTTATTTTACAGGCAATTATTGATTAAAATTAAAATAAGTTATAAATGGAAAAGAAAGGAAACATTTTATGTTTGTTAGACTTTTGTTTTATAAAAATAATTTACTAAAAAACTAAAAAATAACTTCTTTTAAGTTGATTAAAATTCGTTGACCAAAATGTAAGGGAAAGAATTAAAGGACTTCGTACATTAAAATAATTGATTATATAACTAACAAATTTCTTTTGAGCTCCATCGCTATTTAAATTAAAATTCGTTGAATAAAGTAAGTAAGAAATGGAATTCTTGATATTCGAATAAATCCACTTATATTTTAAAATATGGGTCCAAATTTAAAACACATTTTTATACAAGTTTATTTGTTTTTTTTAAGCGTTATTTCTACTTAATATTACATTTCCGACCCATTTTCTGCTTCGCGTTTCGCAACATTTTTAAGCTGCTGCACATTTCCTTTGCTCACGCTGCTGTGCACGTGCCAATGGAAATAATTTAAATTTATTATGCCAGCCAAATAATACGCAGGCGAACGCACATTATGTATACGCAATGTTCAACGGGAGGAGAGATGGCAGGGGCCCAACTGTTTGCTTGCCAGCTGCGCAATGGGGCTCATATTTTGTGTGCTAATTTGCAGTTGAATGGCGCTTTAATGCTGCAACAGCAGATGCCAAACTGCATTGCCATGGGTGCTGACACCCCCTTTGGCGTAACCCCCCTTGGGGGAGACGCCCCTGGGCACCAGCAGCAGCAGCATGACGTTACGTGACATGACAGTAATTAACATAATAATCCATTTTGTGGCTGGTAGCCATTGAAAGGAGCTGCTGCGCCTGTTGCTGATGAAATGAAACCCTCTACGCAGCAATTGGAAGGAGACTGCAGCTGGCCGCTCTCGCCAGAGTTTCGACTGCCTCTGGGCTAACTAGCTGGGCGTCAGCGGGCTGAGCCGCTACATCACGACCGCGACCGCGACCACGATTCTGGGCGCTGGCACGTTCAATTTAATCTCATATTAGATGATGCTGCAGCGCCAATCCAATAAATTGGAAACCAACCACTTTGGCCCCGCCTCTGCCCACAATCTTCCTGCCTGGTAATTCAACAATCTCTGCAAAAATGCTGACAGAATTTTCAAAAACACTTGACTTTCAATTGAAGTGCAGTCCCGACACTGTCAGAACCACTCAAAGTGCCCTGATCCTGATTGTGTTTCTGTTTGTGTGTTGAATTTCTTAAAAACGCTGTCATGGAACGCTTTGAACTATGAAGAAGGTGACCCCACCATAAATTATATATATGTATTAAAAACTATTATAACTTTGGTTGAATTAAAACCCGCTGGGATTGAATAACAAATTCTATTGAGTTGGTTGCGAAAAGGACGCGAGCCAGCAATATTCTGAACCTTCAATGTTAAATACAGACAGAAAGTCACATAGAGAGAGAGAGAGAGAGAGAGAGAGGGAGAGAGATAGCAATAAAATTGAGAGCGGATGAGATTAAAAATATTTACTAAAGAGATTTTAATTCCAATTTGTACTTTGCAAACAAACAAATTTAGAGTATGAAGCACAATTTAATTCCAAAAAGGCAATTAAACATAACCCAAACCTTTTATTCCAGCATTTGTTACCCAAACAACCCAAAGGAATTCATTTCAAATATAATGTAAATACAAATAAAGGGAAACCTTTGCTGAAGCCCAACAAATTATGCATGTTTTTTATGCTTTTGCTGTATTAAAAATAATATAATCAATAATTTAATTGCGAAGCACAATTTTTCGCACATAATTTTCGCGCTGCGTCAACAACTTGATTATGCCAATGAAAAAGTCATAATAAAATAATAAAATTATCAAAGTAAACAACGAAAAAGCGTAGCATTTTAAATGCCAATTTGCATGAGCCAAAAACAAAGGCAGCCGAAAAAAAAAAAATTAAAAACGAAAAATACGACCTAACCGGCGGCCATAAAAATAACAAAAAAAAAAAAAAAAAGAAAAAGAAAACCTCCAACAACCACAACTGGCGCACTCTTTGGAAGCCCGATGGCCTCTGATGGCTTCCTGTCTTGGTTTTTGGCTTTGGTCGTAAACAATTTCGCAGCCAAGCCGGCGACGCACACAGCGCCAGATGAGGCCGAGTCCAAAGATGAAGCCTCTGCCGACATGAACTGTGGGAAACTGTGTCTGCGGCTGCTGTGGGTGCGTGTCTGTGAGCTGTGTGTGGGAAAGAGGCCTCTGTCGATATATATCGACGGCGACAAAACACGCTTGCAATTGTGCTGCGTGTATATATATTTTGAGATTTAATTAATTTTTGCCATGCTTTTTGGCATTGTGTGTTGCCATTACACTTCCGCCGCTCAAATTGGCCAAATTAATAAGAGAGCACGGCCAAGGGCAGCCAAACAGTTGGCTAAGAGGACACAAAGCACGCTAACGAAACGCAATGGCGTTAATTGCTGGAACCCCTAAGAAAAACCCAAACCCATGGAAAACAAAGAAAGCACTCGATAAAGTTTGCGCAGTCAGCGCGTAATTAAAAATGAAAAAGAAATTGGGTAACAAAATATTCTTAAGGTAAATCTATAAATATTACAAATTTTTTTTGGTACCTGATATTTTCTTAATAAAAAGTTACAACATTAAGTTTGCGTAATTAATAAAAAACAATGTATAAAAAAATCGTAAGGGCAAACTTATGAATCTCACATGAATATATATATGTATATATATTGAAATGTATAGAGACTAAGACTGAAGACTAAAAATAGTTATGTGGCTGATCCGTCAGTTTCAGGGTTCGAGCATTGATTTTCCCCCATCAAGGTTCAAACCCTGCTTAAATTTCACTTAAATACCTAAACTTTTTTTGTTTTCAATGAAGAAGTACAACATTTTCTAGAATGTTGTTCATTATAGTATAATAAATTATTGGCAAGTCGATGTGTTAAAGGTTGACTTAATAGTAATATCTAAAGTAATATTTAAATTAATATTACCGGAAGCGAACCTAACTTCTGATTATATTAAAGAAATATGGTATGTATGAACATAATTAAGATGTTATGCTAAAGTTGAAGCTGAAATGAATATTTCTTCTTTTTATTTCCGTAAATTGTTTGAAGTTTGATTACAATTAAACTAATAGCCACAACATTTCAATCCCTGCGACAAACGCCTGCTCATAGCTAATATGCTCAAATTATGTTCAGTTTGCCGCTGGCAATAGGCAAAAGTCCTTTGTAAAGTTAATTTTTTGTGCTGTCGCCGCTTTTATGACCAAAGTTGGCTAAAACAATTGAAAGAGCAGACAAAAACCAGAAGGCAGCATGCCGCAGACAGCAGACGGCAGACAGAGCAAGGCTTAAAGCAACAAACTTGGATGACAGACGAGCGGGCCAAAGCAACAGACATATACCCGAGAGCCAGCTATGACCAAGGGCCGCGGCAGATGACTTTAACTGGAAGGCTAAGGCTGCCGCCTCCGCGACCGCCAGCTAGCAGCTGTCGATCTGCATAATGAAATTGCCGCACATCAAGTACAGTTACTTTGGCAACGAAAATTGCAGCCAGCGAGAGAGTGGGACGAACGAGAAAGCGTTGCAGTTGCAGCAGCTGCCGATGCTGCTGCAGGGCAATAGGCCGCCGCAAAAGTAGAACCTGAGAACAGCAGAGATCTATTGTTGTTATACTCTGTACTCATTGCAAATTTTTAAAGAGGGGTATATTATCAAATAGTTTGCTTAGATCAACTATGTTTCACATTTGAGGTACTTTTACTCGATAGGAAAAAAATATATTTGTATTTATTGTGGTATATTATTTGATTATTGGTATATGGAATCGACTGAATGTCATCACAAAGCCTGCAAAATTGCTAAAGAAATTTAAGAGGGGCTGGTAATAAGCACAGCTTAGGCCTTGTCCGCTTGTGTGCATCTAGCTAAGAAAGTTGCAATATATACAGGGTATTTTCAAGTCGAGCTGAAATCACACGTCTTGTTGTTGTTTTCTGTGAGCTCGACACAGTGACGAGACAAACTTCCGCTGATTGACTTGCTGACTTACTCAAAGAATGAAATGCAAGCTGCCCCACAGACTGACTGACTGACTGGCTGGCTGTCCGACTGACTAGCTGATTGGCATGCGCGCCGGTTGTTGGTGTAGAGGGACTGTAGCGCGCGGGGGGCGGTGGGGGCATAATTGATTTGAATGTGCCTCACTTTCAGCTCGTGTATGCAAATCTTTGGGCCTGTGGCAGCAGTCTCTATAGCAATTTTCTGGCAATTTTCGCACATTTGGCCAACTGCTGCTTTCACATTTGCAACAGTCACCTCCACGCCTCCCCTTTTACCCCTGCCCCAAAGTCAATTACGTCAGTTTAGTTGGCAAAAGGCAAAAAACACCTAATTAACTGGGCGATTGCTAAGCTCTTTGCCCAGTTTTAAAATGTTAACCACTCTAATTAATTTTAATTAAAACTCTCTACGCTCGCCTGTGAACCCAAAATATATATGTGAGAGCGCGCACTCAGTTCTTTTACATAATCATTTATAATCATCAAAAAAAGGTAGCTAGACGAGAGTCGAGAAAGAATAAAAATTGCGCCCTGGTTAACCCTTTGTTATAATAAAGATAAATATTAAAGAATATTAATTGTTTATGTGGGCTACTTATTACATTTGAAAACATTCTTTGACAGATACGAAAATTAAGTTATGGTATAATCAAATTGTCTTGCCAAATATCTTCACAATTACGAGCTTTACAAGCATCTGATATCTGAGCCAAAGTGGAACAAAATTGAACTATTGCTCATAATTGGAGTTTAAGTATAGAAAATTGTGGATATCTGATATATCTGGGCATAATATTTTTTCCATCCTAAAAAAATCTGTAAATTTCCTTGTTTTTATTTCAAATGCCTCAATTAAAAAATTGAATTGTTGGCAAAGCATTTTCTTTAAATCATATTAAGGCCCATGGTTCGGCTCGGGTTTCGATTAGATTTAAGGTTCGATTGAGGGTAAAATATAAATTGGGATGCCGAGTTGCAGTCTAGATTACAAATACAAATTATCCAACACAATCCTTCGTTATTTATTTAGATGTTTAGTCCAAGCTAGACAAACCGCCAAATAAACTTTGTATTTTATCAAAATATATCAAGTCAGCTTTTCATTGTGAGGTCAAAACCTTTTGTTTTGTTTGTAAGCGAAATTGTGTGTATGTGTGTGTGTGCGTAAAGGTAATACAAGTGTAAAGCACCTTTTTCTTTATTGCACTTTTATGGCTGCCTAGATTTATATTTAGTGCGGCCAGCCTGTGGCTTTCGTTTCAGGGCCCCAACAACAAGAGAAGTCAACCAGTTTCGACCTGACTCACATTGTTGTTGTTGCTGTTGCTTTTGTGGTACTTGGCCGCTTCATGTCTGCAATTAATCAAAATACTGTTTGCACTTTTGCTGTACTGAAATATAAAGAACGACCGCAAACAGCAACCGCGACAACGCTTCGACTGTGGCCACGTATGGCGTTACGCATTTCCGTTTCCGCCGCCGTCTGGCTGTCACGGCGACCACGCCCTGTTCCCCTCGCCAACCAACTAACCACCTACTGCTCGTCAGTTTGTCTGGCTTTTGTAATTTTGTTTGCTCACCCGCACGCGCACACACACACACAAATAAAGAGATCCAAAATCAAAAACTTTTTATTGCGCTTTGCTTTTGGCTTTGATTTCAGTTTTATTCCCCCTCTCTTTCTCTCTCGTTCTCTGCACCTCCAGAATTTTTTATATTTTTTTTTTATTAATTTCGCACGCGCAAAAATTTTGTGATTTATGAGCCGCAAAACCAACAGCAGCAGCAACAACAAACAGCGCGACAAGCTCGCAATTTTGCAGACATATCGTCGACACTCGCTGTCCACACACACACACACACTCACACACCACGAGCCCCTCCATGGAGCGTGTGTGTGCGTGTGTGCCCGGGAATGTGTGAGAACTGAGCTAAGAGCTTGTTTTGACTGGATGCTTAAGCAAACTTTTAAGGAAACACATATTTACCAAGGGTTAAGTTTAGTTTGCTTGGCTTCATATGCTATCAAAAAGATTGGCCTTAAGATTTCAGCTTCAATGGATCCAAATAATTGACAAAAAGCGAATTTTAGCGAATATTTCCTAAGATATGGAAAGTATTAAATCCCATCTTAAAAATGTTTACATTTTGAAAAGGGAATTATTATTCAATAATAATTCTTAATAACCAAGTTTCTTATTTTTAAAAATATTTGTATTATTATGCTCCATTTGTACAATAAACAAATTAAATTTTAAACTTAGACTACTTTTAGCTCTGCTAATTTTTATACCCTGAACCCATTGGATAAAAGGGTATATTTTTTTGTGCAGAAGGAAGCGTCTCCCCATAAGTCGATATCAAAATCCTGATTTCGGAGCAAATCACATAGGTTAACAGCTAGTTCTTAAGAGCCAAACATGTAGCTTCTAGCTAAGAAATATTTTGCTGGCTTTGGTGTTGGTAAATAAAAGGAACTGCCCGACTGGAGCCTCTTCCTTGTGGTTTATAAGCTTCAACAAAAGACACCTATTATTATATCAACACGCTTGAGCAGATTTAAGCAGAAAAACAAACTTTATGTATATTTTAATTTGTGCTAACTTTGCTTGCTTTGGAATTGCCAGATGTTTATTTAATGTAAAAAATAATAAATGGTCACATTGAGCTGTCTGTTAGCAAAATATTGGTTTTACAGTAAACGGAAACGAACAGCTTTTCCTAGCCAATTTCCAAATGGATATGCTAAAAAGTTAGGTAAATAGGCAAGCTAACAAAATTTGAATTTTTTTCCAAAAAAAAACCATTAAAGACTTCCGATTTATTATTTAGAAGAGCCTCTAGAGGAATGAAAAAACGAAGAAGAAGTATGAAATTTTCAAGCTCCCAACACACGCTCTGAAGTCTCTTACAGTGTTTTATTACATTTTTACAAGCAAAATTAGCTGTCTTAACCTTTGTCAATATCAATAAGTGTCAGTTCGGCTCGCCTAACGGAGGGTAATTTCTCTGGCCATTGCCACGGACCACGAACCACGAACCACGAACCATCTCCGGCCGCTGGCTGTCAATTGTTGGCCACTTAATTAATAAAACGAATCGCTGGTAATTGCCGCTGGGTTTATTTTATTTTTTTGCCTTTTCATTTTCAGCGTTTGCATAATTTAAGTTGAGCTGTCAACTGCAATCGAATCGATGTTCATTTCGCACACCCCTCACACCTCCCTACCTCCACGCATCGGCACATATGAACAGTTTTAAAAAGTGTTATTAATTTGGCTTGTGCTGTATGGATTTTGCATGGACATGATGTGTTCTGGCATAAGTTGTGCCTGTACTTTTTACCTGCGTAGGCCTGCGATAATATAGCCATATCTTTTCCACGTAAATAACTGTAATTATTGCGAGTATATTGTACCATTTTGCCACGCCCACTTGCCAGTCATTATGCTAATGTCAAATCAGACAGTTGAGCATGCCGATTAGCTGCGGTGTCGAGAGCTGTCAACACCTAAATGAAATGCTCAGAAGGGAGAAGTAATATGTCTGTATACCCACAAAAATATATACATATATACCAATTCGTATATATATGTATTTATAATAAATGTGCGTTTGTTTGTCCGCGAGTGACATGCAATTATTTATACATTATTTTGGTAGCGTAAATATTGACAAGCGACTTTGCTGCCAACTCACCGAAAGCAGTCAAAAGCCTAAGCAAACAAAGCAATTCTCGGGGCGCACGTTGCGTATACGCACTGTGCGACGGCTCAACGAATATAATTGAATGCCTGTCGCGCAGATAATGAGCCGAGCTTAAGAGTTGTGAAATGCTATTTTTTATAAATTGCCATAGCTTTCTAGCTGCCTAAAGGACATAATGAGTTCTTAAATATCAGACATATGAGGCTAAAGGTTTCCAAGCTTGCGGAAGTACTTTTCCCAAACCCTACTAAAAACTTCACGTACATCCTAAGGGACAACTATTGTGAAAAACTCAGCTGCCTAACTCTAAAGGCTTGTGGCGGGCGCTTTTCGTCAATCACTCAGTGAGGTCAAATGCTTTATGTATTTTAGATAAATTTTAAATTCATCTTTCGCTGAATCACTTGATCAACACCATTCGATTGCTTCATACAAAATGCCTGCGTATCTGCGAGTCATTCAGCTAACGTTATAATTTATCTAAGGCAACGCAATCAGAATGTACGCCTTGAAGTATGCCATGCTTCAAGTTCAAGTGCTTTTTCGCAAAACGCAGACAATCCTCCGCTCCAGCCTTAACGACTGACAGTGGCAGTCAATCAAGCGTTCTGTCGGAGCGCTCCCTCAAAAGGCAGTCCAAGCAAAACGACAGCTGTTGATAAGCCGCAGACAGCAGTCTAAACAAAAAAGTGAGCATACTTTATGCTCAGTATCGAAGCAGAAAAGTAGGGTATACTGAGTCTGCGACTAAACAGCAAAGTTTACAATTTAGTCATGCCATTATCACAGCTATTAACCTGTACAAGGCCTAATTATAGTAGCAAGATAAGGGGGTTACCTGTACCTATACTTTATGCCTATTATCGAAGTATGAAACTTGTGTAGAACCGAATAATCATAAAGCTCAAAGAATCATTCATATACGTTCCTGTACCCTGTACCTATTGAAAATACCTATTGAGAATATCTGTTAGTCGGCTATCGATTACTGGAGATTTTTTATCAATCGGTTTCCCTGGGCCACCGCAAACGCTTCCATTTACTTGTTGCTGATAAGCGCATTTGAAGGCAAATACAACACGGCACACACACAGCACACACACAGCACACTCACAATACACACACAATACACACACAGAACACACACATAGCATGCCTACACGTGTTGCATACATTTGAGAGCTCTTTTGAGAAGCTTACATTTAGGTGGCAAAACCTTGCTGCAAATTTATGGCTTAGTCCCCCTTTTGGGGGCAGGAGCCTCCACATATATTTTTACGTTTTACGTTTGGCAGATTTAAAAACCATTTAAATGGGCGCCATAAAATCACTTAAGTGTGTTTTGCTGTACACGTTTTTTTTTGTCGAATTTCACCGTAGCATATTTACGAGCCCTTACGTAGCGTTGGGCAAGCACAATTCAACGGCTGCAAGGTCTGAAAAAGTAGGGAAAACTCTTTAAGAAAAACCGAGAGCAAAGCTTAGCTGTAATCAAAAACCAGCCACGCCCACTTTGGCACATTGCACATTTGCATGTGGCTTGCGTGGAGAAACCAGAAGCACACACATATGTGTAGGCGGCATGTTGGATAAATCCTAGGAGAATTCGCTACCCATTTTGTTGCCACGCGTTGGCAGCCACCATTCGATAAAAAATAAACCCAACCATATTAAATTTGTTATAAATTAAGATTGATACGATGAGCCCCTGGGAAAGCATAACTGAATGGCGCTCGTTATGTAGCGAGTGAGTGTGAGAGGGGGAAGGGGGGGGGGGGGGGGATGTGTGTGTCTGTGGGGGGTATATTTTAGATACACTTACCTCTTGATATGGTATATGAATAGCGACAGCTGTAAAAGATCAAACGACAAATTAGTATCATTAACAATTTGCAGTAAAAATTGATTGGATTTAGTTACAATGGATTGAGGCAATATAAAAATTAACAACATTTATGATAGCCTATTTTTGATAGGCATAGATAATTATAAATACGTGTGACAGAGAGTAGTGTGAAAAAATTGGCAGCGTAACTTTTACGGTTTGTCCCGTGCGTTGTTCATCAGTCAGTCAATCAGTCGATCATAGGGATTGAGAGTTATAAATAAATATTCTATATGATGTAAATGTGGCAAAAAGTATTGTAAGAAATGTAGCTTAATACTGTTACGATTAAGGTTATGTATTAATCATTAATCAATCAATCAGTCAGTCAATCATTTACAGAAATATTTTGTCAATCAGTCTATAACCCACAGCTTATCGTTAGCTCAGTGCAAACAGATCAAGTATGAAACGAAGCTTTCCATGAAATTTGCTGTTTTTAATTTATCCTCGTGTCAAAGCCAATGTCAATGTTAAATACTTGTATTTCCTTTTTTGTGTCAATCCTTGTTGCACACTTTATATATTTTACTTGACTGTGCGCATTAATTGCTGTGCCTTCTGTTAATTTTTTGTGCTACAAATAACTAACTGTTGCCGTTGTTATCCCATTGTTATTGTTTGGCGCCTCAGAAAAAAATAAACAATAAAGCGACTACCATAAAAAGCAACTTGCACAGCTGCCAACCTCGGAAATTAAAACCCGAAAAAAAAACGAATAAAAAAATTAATTTCGTTCATCAATTGCTGCAACGAACTTGAAACTTGCAATTGGAGCTGTGGGGCAAAAACAACATCAACAATAACAACAACGTTGCCAGTGTTTAATCAAGTGTGAAATCTTTAATCAAGTCAATCTTCCCGTTTTCGTGCCGCCTCCCCCTCAAAGCCCACATCCATCTGTATGGCAAAAAGCAGCTGCTGCGGCTCCACAAATCCATTCCGGGCAACCAATGCAACGCAGCTGTCTAAAAGGCCTTTCAGTACATATTTTCGCTCTCTTTTCTTTTGTTTTTTCTTTCTCTACCTCTACCGCTACCTCTACCTGGCCTGACCTTTTATTTTTGTTCCCATCGCCCGTGGTTGTTGGCCCTCCCACGCTTCAGTAGAGCCCTCTCTCTAAACCCTCTCAGAGCCTGGCCCGTTGCCTGTCAATTAAAAAGCCGTCACCTCCACTGGCCCAGGCCCTGAGCGACACGATTTGTTGCCAGTTGCATTGGAAACCAGCAAAAAAGAGTTAAATAAAAAATACCAAAAAAAAAAGAAGAAAATGCTCTTCCTTTGCGCCGCTTTCAAGTGCGAATTAACTGAATTAGCTGTAAATGCTATTGCAATTAACGGTAAAAGAAAAACGCTTAGGGAAGCTGTCAAAGCGAAACATGAGCATCAGGCTTATGTGTCGGACTTGACTGAAGTGAAAAACTATTGACTGGAAATAAAAGCAAAAAAAAAACTTACAAGCCTGGGGGAGATATTGCAAAAGAGGAAAAAGCTGCATTGAGATGAACTGTTGAGTATGGTAAAACATCAAATGAAGCTTTTTTTCTGCAGTTTTAAATATTATCTCTATACGAAAAGAACTTCTTCAATTTCTCTCATTATTCTAACTACCATGTTCATTCAATATCAAGCACACTTGGCTTTCGAGTTCCCACACTTATTTAAAGCTCATACAGATATACGCTCAAGAGAGCATCACTAAGCGCCTTTATGTGGCTTATATTCGACTATTTATACCCACAGTGATCACCCGCTTTGTGCAACAATGGCAAGTAAATAAGCATTGCAGCTGAACAATGGACACGGGAAAAATCGAAGCAAACAACCGACTGAATGACTTTAAATATTTTTTAAACAAACAAAACAATTTAAATAAATTAAGCCGCTGGCTGTTTATCTAGCCGTTTTGAAGCCAAACAAATGTCTATAAAAAAAATCATCTCTCAAAATGAAGCAAAGCTAAAGACAATTAAAGAGACGCAAACTGAACAAACAAAATAAAATAAAGCCCCAGAGCTTGGGGCCATGCTAAAGAAACACACAAAATATATACATATATAAAAAAAAAAGAAAGAAAGAAAAACCGGCGCGACGTTCGGAATCGTGATCTGGGCTTTATAACTGGGTCAAATCTGTGCTTGATGCCAGGGCATAGAAGGTGGCGAATGGAATTGAAAGCGCACAAAATGTAACCAAAAGATATTATTGTAATGGGCAACAGCAGCGAGGGAAATGCAAATGAAAATGTAACGTGGAAAAAGTTCTGCGGCTAACTTTTAGAATATATAAGCCATAACTACCGCCCACCCACCCACCATGTATGCATGCATGCAACAAATAAAAAACCTAAAAAAAACCTATGCAGCTGAGAGCAAAGTTTTAATCATATGCCAGGAAAACTTCATTAATTTGCTGCCAACTTTCAGCACTTGACTTCGACTTTACCACAGCGTAAATAAAACCCATTAAAAATTCTTGCGAAAGGGTCACGAAGCGCAGCAAAAAACAGGGCAGAACCATGAAAACCAAATGTGACGAGGCATAAATATTAACTAAGCTGACTGCAGTCAAAAGTGCTCGAAACGGATATACTTTACACTATAATGTTCCATCTGCTATAACCGTTTGCGAATTACAAAGGAATTAATAAAAGTATGGGCTACACATAATGCGCTCTAACAGCTAGAGACTTAGCAGATATGCATGTACTTCATGCTTGCTTTGTTAGGAAAAAGTATTTTTTATTAAATTTATGATCAGCTTTTCTTTTTTTTTTTTCACTTATTAGCTTAAGCTTCAATCAGTCAGTTAGGTAACCAGTCAGTCAGTCAATCTTTATTTCTACCACTTTTATGGGTAAAGGACAGCAAAAGGGAAAACACATTTTATGCAAATGTCCGAGAAAAACTCGCTGCTCTAAGCGTTAATAGAGACATGCAAAATGAAGGGGGCGTGCCGACCCAAGCACCAGGATGTGCCCCCGCTCCTGGTATGCCCGGGGCGCTTGCATATGCATACGAATGTACATATTGCCCACCGACAATCAACTGTTATGTGGCGAGGGCTGCATTCCAATTGCAATCTACAAGTGCCCTGGTTATGCTAACCGCCATATGTTGGCCCCCAGTCCCTTAAGCGTAAGTGTGTGTGTGTGTGTGTTTGTGTGTGATTACGATGCGATGATTCTGCGGTTAGATGTTGTAGGGAATCTGAAATTGATTTTTCATATTTAATGCCAAAGCAGAGCCAGCACGAGCTCTGCAAGTAAATTTCAAATTGAAAAGCACGCTGTTTGGAGCGAGATGTGGACAAAGAGTTGAGAGTGAGGCAGAGAGTTGGGAGTGTGCAGATAAGTGCATTTTAATAACTTACTAAATTATATATCTAAGACGCATTTTGGCTACAAACAAATTTTAATTTGTAACATTTATCGGTATAAATCCATATCGATAGCTTTATAAATGCATTACAATTTCTATAGCTTTTTTTGAATCTTTGTTTATATTTTGTATCTGTATCTACTTATATAACAGAATTATTGTCGGTATCTGTGTAAGTATATTTTATATCAATGCATCTGCATCTGTGGCCATATCTGCATCTATTTATCTTTATCTTTTATGCTGGTGTATCAATATCTGTTGTATCAATTGCATCCATATCCATTGCTGCCTGCATATGATAGTATTGATATGTTAGGCGAAGCGAAGCGTTGCGGGTAATCATAACTGCGTCAAGCAATGGCAACAACCTCAAAGTACAATGACACAAAGCGTAAAACATTCAAATCGACAAACATTTATACACACAAATGTATATAGTATGATATATTTCGCTACTGTGTAAACTCATGCATTAATACAAAGGCACAAAGTAACTTACAGATGCACTCTAAAAAAAAGTTATAAAAGCTTTGAAATCAAATCGGGAACAAACATAAAATCTAGCCAAAATTGAGTTTACGAGCTGAGAAATAACAGAATACAAAAGGGGAAATATTTGCTTAGCTATCAAAATTGTAGGCTTACTTAAAATACGTAAGATATCATACAACACTATCAAAATTATAGGCTTATTTAAAATACGTAAGATCTCATACAACGCTATTAACGATTTTCCTAATATTTTCGTTATTCTCGAAAAAATCAGACACGCTCAAACTAGAATTAATAAAGACGTTTTTCTCTGAGTGTGCGGATGGAGCACGGCTGCTGCCAATGGTTCGCAATGCATGGCAGTTGGATTGTTGCCTTTGCTTATGCAAATCGTTTACAAATATTCGAATAACTCGACTCGTTTTATGTATTTATGCGACGAGTTGCAACAAACTGGCAAAAAGGATGACTGTGCAGTGCAAGCAACGTCTTCAGTCGAAAGGGAAACACGCGCGCATTCATATTAAAGCTGATGCAACTGGTGGGCAAAGTGAACGGGGGCTGGGGCGGCTTGCTCTGCACGCCAAGTTGGCCGAACAGTCAATCATCAACATGGCCAGCATCAGCCACAGATGTCATCTTCAGCATTCGCACATCCCGGGGCTGTTTGCTGCTCTCGCCAGGTCATATCAGTTCGGGCGAACCGTCAAGCCACATTCTCGGCGGTCAAGCCAAGCAGCTAACCAAAAACCGAAGCGGAAACCTCGAAAATCAATTCAATTGTTTGATTGACGCGCTCCAGGTATTGATATCGGTTGCCAGCGAGGGTTGCTCTTAAAATCTGTTAAATTTAAAACGGCGAACAATCCAGCGAGTATCAATAACTAATTTGACGAACAAAGCCGTGCTGTGTACCAGGTTGAATATAAATCATAAAACTTTTTTCTAATTGTAAAGCTGTTTCATAAACGACCTAAGCTATTACTTCTGTTAATGCGCTTATAATTCTCAATCAGTTCTGACAGCTGTTGAATTTGTAGTCCAGCCCACCAAATGCCAACTTTATACCGTTTGTTTGTTTACTTATCATTAAATCAATTGTAATTGCTTCTCAACTGGCAATACAACTCTCGGTTAGTCGTGCGGCTGCCTCGGGGCTTGTTCGCTAACTGTTTTTGTCGCGATAAGCGAGGACGTGGACGAGGACGAGGACACAATTCGCTGTTAACTCAGTAGCTAAAAGCGCACAAAGCGCAACGCTCGTAAAAAGCTCATTAAAGAAAACGTTGACGGTGACTGCAAGACTGATTGACTGACTGACTGACTGCCTGACTGACCGACTGCCTGAGAGACTGACTGAGTGACAGACTGAGGAGGGAGTTGTGCTGCGACAGGATCGGCACATCATTATGCAAAAATATCAACGCAAATCTAGCGAATGTAGCTCTAAGTGTCGTTTGTTGTGTGTGTGTGTGTGTGTGTGTTGCGTGTGTTGCTTTTGTTGATTTACGAATGCTGAAACAACAGAAAATGCGCCGTCAAAATAATTACAAAGCTGACATTGCGGCGACATGTAATTAACATAAAATGCGTATCTTACACAAACACACACACAAGCAATACAGACGCAGACTCGGTTACAGCTACAGCTACAGTTACTGTTAGCGCTGCGTGCAGCGGTGGCCAGCCATAATGAGCATTACGCGCGACACATGTGAAATGTATCCATAAGATACAAGATACAAGTAACATGTGCGCTGGGGCACGGGCACGGGCACGGCCACGGGCACACAGGTGCTTGCTGCTTAATGTTGTGGGCTCTGTCATTGCCCCTCCTCTCGAACATGGTCATGACATGAGTTTTATGACGCTAAAGATAACGACCGCAACGGCGACGGCAGCAGCGACTAAATTTGATTAACCCAAATAAGCTGGCCCGGTTTTTATGCCCAAAAAAAAAAAAAACAGCTGATGGCAACCTGCCACCAGCCACGTTTCATTCATCAATTTATGAGTGTCTGTCTCTCTTGTCTTTTTTTTTCTGTCAGCCACGCCCTCACTTTATTGAACGCCCCCTTCGCAATACGATTAAGTTGTTGGTTCTTCGAAATTTTCAGTTGAGCCATGAAACGGCATTAACACTTAGAGCTCTCTACTTTGACTTTAATTTAGAGTTTGTCAGATAACTATATACATGACACTTTTCATGCCGATTGACTGATTGATTGCTGACTGATCAATGTGCCGCCCCTACGGAAACGGAAAGCTGAATTTCTCAAAAAAGTTAACTTTTGCACTCTAAGACGGGATTCTGTTGAATTCCATATGAAATTAAATTGAAAATCGTTCTCTTCCATTGAAAGCCAATCTCAAGGATCTCTGAGAAAATTTATTGCAAAGACGTTTATATTACTAAATTTACTAAGAAAAATATTTTAGCCAGACAAAGTCGTGTTATTCTTGCTAGTGTCTAGAGTATATGTGTTTTTTATTTCCCATAACAAAGCTCTTGGTGATTTTTTTGTGGCCTGGGAGCGAGTCGTAAAAGTGTGTGTGTTGAGGCCTTGAACTTTACGGTAGCTATAGATAAAGATTTGTGGCTTTTGGCTGTAATAAATAAATCAAAATTGGGATTATTGTAATAAGCACTGATTACGCCTTATTTGGCGTTTAATTGCACAAGGAAAAACCTTGTCGGAATAATAGTTTTTCTGTAAAGTCTGCTGAGTATTTTTGAGTAATCATCCGATGTCCAGCAATTACCTTATAAAGCTAACCAGTTGATTTATTTGATTGATTTGTTGGATAAGACGTTATAGACTGGAACGGGCTTGTTTTTAGATTTATTATTTCACACTCTGTTAATTATTATTGCTGCATCTGATCAACCTGTAAGCCAACTCAGCCCCAACTTACATGCAAAGCCGTGCACTTTTTGACTTCTTCCATGACTCGGCTCAAACTTTGCCTAGTTGAACTTGGCAGCTCATCCTTGAAATACTTTGATAAAGAGCAGGGCAAACTTTCTTGTATGCTTAATATTTCTGGGTTAACATTAAGCCCAACTTAATCAAGCGTTGATTATGCGGCAGTATTTGCCTCAACTTTGCAGCAGCAGCATCAACAAGTTGCCCGCAAAAACTTTCAGAAAGCACTTAATTAGACGCATATAAGAGCAAGATACTGCCATGGAAATGCCTGACATAATCCATTTAATCAAGTCAATTACTTGAGAACACAGCAAATTTCCAGCGGTTCGACGGCGTTTAAATATTGTGGCCAGCAATTTATATTTATATTTATTCAAAATTAAACATGCAAAAGCCAATTGAAACATATCATTTATTGATAAATACACAAAAGTACGACAAAGGCATGCAAATAATTAAAACCAGCAGCTGCCGATGCAGCGGGGGGCGGTAATGCACAACGGGGGGTTGCTGCAACTGCAGCCAAGCGCAAACCAAACATAATGAGAGCCATTGCCATATAGAACATTAAGCAGCGCCCGCTGCACAGCTCTAGATACACTTAAAAAAGTATTTTTGCCCAAAGTCTTATTTCAAACACTTTTTAAGCTTGAAATTTCCTAACTGAAAATAAAGAACATATTTCAAGAATGGGTTTTTGCTCATTGAGGATCATTAAGCCTAATTTACGTGTGTCATTGCGATTGTAAATTGAGTTTGAAAACGCATTTAAATATAACCCAGTCATAATGGAATTTTTCTGAGTGTACTATTGTATCCATGCATGAGCATAGACAAAAAAAAACAGTGGTACAAATGCTGGAAACGCAATTGTTAACAACATGTGTAGGCCATGTAGCCACGACAACCAACACGGCAAACACGGCATAATGCGACACAAAGTTCCGCTAGAGTGCCCAGGCCCAGGCCCAGTGCCAGATACCAGTTGCCAGTTAGCAGTCCCAGGGCTCAAGCGAGACGTGTGAGCGGCAACGGGCACGACTGCACTTTTATCTGCCAAATGGGCTGCGGGAGAAAGGTTCTTGGCCAACAACTACAATTACAACAAAAACAACAGCAACAGCAACCGACAAAAATACAGTCCAACAATGTTTTGTGTCTGGGTTTTGACTGTTGTTGTTGCTGGGTAATTGTTTGGACGTTCCCAACAAGCACCACCACCAGCAGCAGCAGCAGCAGGAGCAGCTACAGCAATCGCAACTTTTGGCCAAATGAACTGCAAGTGCAAGCATTCAACTTTGTTAACGCTGGCTCACGAGTTGCCAATGCACTCTATAAAGAATGATTGGCTCTTAAGCGAGTCGATTGACTAAATTGAAAAGCTTGACAGCAAATTGGAAAGTTGAGATATTCAAGATAACATATGTATATGCATACACAATGATAGCCAGGGCTAAGTATAGTCATTATAATTAAAATTAGTTTTCCTTTACCTGAAAAATTAAGCTCCCTTTCTTATTTATACCGCAGTCAGTCAGGGAATCTCTCAGGCAGTCGATCAATCACTTTGTCAATCAGTCAATCGCTTAATTATTTGGTCAACTAATCACTCAGTCAGTCAATCAATCACTTAGTCAATCAATCAATCGCTCAATTATTCGGTCAGTGAATCACACAGTTAGTTAATTAATCAGTTTGTCAACCATTCAGTCAATCAGTGAATGACTCAGTGTTTTAATCAATCAGTGAATCCCTCAGTCAGTCAGTCATTGAATCATTCAGTCAGGGCATCGGAAATCCAGTCAATCAATCACTCTATCAGTCAGTCCAACAGTTAGCCATTTAGTCTACAACCCAATCAGTCAGTCAATCATTAAGTCAGTGAATCAGATATTCAATCAAACTGTCAATCAATAACTAAGTCTTTCGCTCAATTACTCGGTCAGTCAATCACATACAGCATTCAGCCAATCAGTAATCACTCAGACATTCAGTCAGTCAATCGGATTTTCAGACAATCAGTCTGTTAGTTAATAGAACACTCAGCCAGTCAGTCAATCAGCCAGTTAGTCATTGAATCATTCATTCTTTCAATCAACTACTCAACCAGATATTCAATCACTCAATTAAATAAAGACTCCGGCAATTTGTCATATACGTAAGGGTAAACTGTCAGAATATGTAAGTATATTTATACCTGAAAATAGTTTTAGTGCTGTCCTTTATTTTCACAGTATTTTATAGAGTATCACATGGCTGCACAGACATTTTACTCACGGCTGTCAGGTGGCATAGCAGAGTTACAAAATTGATAGATCGTTTGGTACTCAACAACTTCAATGTGCGCCGAGGCAGTCACAAATAGTCAGCCAGACGGACAGACAGGCAATCAAAGCGTGACTCCTGCTTCGGCTATGCGAACTTTGCCTGACCTCACGGCCCTATACCAATAAACCAGCATTGTAAATATGTATGTATGTGCTCTTGTATGTTTGTGTATAAATACCCTTTTCACTGGCGTACATTTGATAAATTTTTAAGAAGCTTATTGCAACGTGCGCAATATTTGTTTTCTTTGACAACGTCGTTTAACCCAACACATTTCATTCACTTTGCCACCAACTGGTGGCAAGGTGGGTTGCTGCAAACGCAAAGCGCAGTAGAAGCTCAGTAAGCCGTAAGTATTTAAAAAGCTTTGATACAGGGTTCTTAACTGTCAGTTAAGTGGCTCTGTTAACGGGGCTATAAATGAGTTTTATACCTTTACTGTTCGAGACACCGACAATTTTTTATTAAAGCGTATTAAGTTCCTATTAAAAAGACTTGACTCTACCGTCTATATAGATACTTAGAGCGCATTTTATGGTCTCTTTTACTCTCTCTTGCGCTTACTCTCAGGCGAGCTTACATTTTTTGCGATTCCTCTTTGTCTTACATTCGTAAACGTTTCACTCTCAGCAAAAATGTTTAATTCAACTCTATTATTCACGTAAAGATTATTGTTCTTAAAGATAATCTCGAGCTTACAAAAAATATTCAAATATATCTACAACGCCAACCTATTCTAATGCAAAGTTTTTGGTGCCCAGTTGGCAACTGACATTTAAGGCCAGCAGAAAACTCGAGAATTATGAAAAATGCAAAACCTTGGATTAGCATAAGCGTGTCCAAAAGTTCTTTTGTTTGTCGAAGCACACGAAAAAAAACAAAAAGTAAGAGAACCACGTGGAAACCAAATTAAATTAATGAAGCATAACAAGGAATTGTACAAGCGTACAATTTTTGGCTACTTTGTTTGAGTTGCAGACACAGATACAGCCAGAGAGGTGGTGGAAAAAGAGAGAGCGAGAAAAAAGGCGGGAGAGAGAGGTGGGGCGAGGTGGATGGCAGGTTAAGCCACAGCCAGTAGCCAACAGTCCTTTTATGTGGCTTAAAGCGGCGCAACTGTTGCTTCAGCCATAACGAAAATTTATGGCTTATCAATTTGCGGGACACGTGCAAAAAGGGCCCAGCTTCAGGGTGTCAGCAACAGAACGGCATAGGGCAGGGTGTCGAAGGGGCGGCATCGCCCCGAGGGCGCATACAGCGAAGCAGATTCAATTAGCAGTTGCTCGAAATCTTTTGCTCATGCACAAAGGCCGCTTTTAATAGCTGTCTATGGCAAAAATTGAGCATACGCAGCGTACTCCAAGGGGGCATAATTTAATATTTTGTTTATCGAATCGACCAAATGATTTTTGAGCCTGAGCTCTCCTGCCAGCATATATGCTGCACAATATAAATTTTAATTAAATTCCATGTCTGGCGTGTATTTTAACAATTTCGATAATTTTCGTTGCCGTTGCTGTCAGCCCCAGCAATAAAATCGTCACGTTTTGTTGCTTTTATACCCTGCACTCTTTTAAACTGGGTAAAAAGGGGTATATTACATGCAATAACATGTAATAAACGAGAGAAGCTATTTCCGAGATTGTAATTGATATGATTTATTAGGACTAGTTCATTTAGCGAGTCTGTCCATTCTAGAGACTTAAGGTCCATTCTTGATTATTAGTTCAAAGTCCTGAAAGAGTCTTAAAGATCCGACTTTAACACCAAAAGTAATTTAAGAATACATTTTTCCATACAGCTGAGCATTGGTTGTTAAACTCAGTCCCTGCTTTGAGTATTAATTTATAGAAGTAGGTATATAATGAGGCTACCTCTCAGTCGTTCACTCTCGACTAGCTAACTTTTACTTTCTGTTATTAATTCTGTTGTCCAGCAGTGCGATAGTCTGAAAGTAAACGCAAGGGCGTCTGTTGCCATTATTTGAAGGGGGGGGTTAACTGTTTGTCTTGCTAATTAAAGTTGTGTTAAAGGCAGAGCTTTTTGTATTTGTATCTGGCAGATACTTTGTGCAAATCAAAGTGCCCAGCAGGTGTAGCAGCGGGGGTGTTTGTGTTTGTGTATTTGTGTGTGTGTGTGTGTGACAATTTGTTGCGCTTTAATAATGTTAATTGCTTTACGGCTGCCAACTTTGCTATCTTAGCCTCAGGCAACTAATTGGAGCAACTAATTGATGTACGCATCTATTTCTTCCTTTTTTTGGGCATGCTGTAACCTTTGCAGCCAATTAGCTGATGCTTGGCCTTTGCCAACACATGTTTAATTCAGCAAGTAGGTAAATTTCTCTGGGAAATAATAGAGTGTTTGCTGATTTGTTTGTTCAACTAACTACATATATTTTTTTTATTTGTTTTGTGTGCTCCAGCACAAGAGTTGTGTGTTAAGTTAAGTTGTGTGTTTAAGATTATGTCAAGGCATTAGAGCGCTATCGCAGCAAATACATGCTCACTAACCAAATGTTTAAGTGGGAAAAACAAACGCTCACCAAAATATTTCTTCATCATAATGTAACATAATTATAATTTTTGTAATCGTATATATTGCCAATTATTTATTGGCTCAATCAAGCACCTGATTGTGCCCACATAATCCCCAGCTAATTACCCAACCTAATCCCCAATTAAGTTGCACATAAATCCTATTTGCCATGGAGACAAATTCTAAGCTCGTTTCGCCAACATTAACCTCTAATAAGTAGCTTGTTGATGCTGACATTATCTATAGATGGTTAGTTCTTTGGCAGCCGCAGTCAAAAATGGCAGATAAAAACCAATATTTAAAATTGCCAAAGGGGATCTGCACAGAATGGAATTGAATTGCAGCGGAGCTGAGCGCATTCAGCGTATCTGCAGTCGGCACTTATGTAATTGAAATTGTCATCGGCCATTAATGTCATAAAATGTAAAACCAATAAAATGACGTTTAAAGTTGCCACAGCTGTCGCAGCAGCTGAAGAAACATATTAAAATTGAATGTGCCACCGCGAAATCGAAGACAACAATTGAGCGACAGCAGCAGCAGCAGCAACTCGACGCGATGCGGAAGCGAAAGCAAAAGCAAATCGAACTCTGTTGTATCAATGAACATCACGCTGCGTATACGTAATTTTTTTGTGTTGACAATCGTCTGACATTTGTTTCCTGGCCCGTGCCAGCAGTATAAATAGCCCACAGGCAGCTCTGACTTTTACTATATCCTATACTCATTGAAAATGGTTATGTAAGAGACTAAAGGAGGCATCTGCCATACCATAGAGCTCACATATTCTTGATTTGGCGTAATAGATCAAGTTAAATGTCAATTTACAAGCGCAAGCATGACATGATACAAAGCACAAAAGTTATTCAAGATGGAGTTAGAACATGAGAGTTCGTGTCAAGAAGAAACACGTTGCATTGCTGGTAACAGGGTATCTTCTCGTTGAACACACTCGACGACAAGCGCACTCTTGTTTATCCTTCTTTATTGTCACTTGACAATTGGCTGACATTATTTAACAGACGCGCAGCTGCTGCCTGTGTGGGCGCATTCTGTCTATGCTCCTTTCCGTTCCGTTCTGCTCCATCTGGCAGCACAGTGGGCCTTAAAGGGTTAACGTTGGCAGCCGCTGATGTTGGGCTGATGGCACGGCTTGAACTCCGCGGCCATGCAAATTGTGGCAGCCTCAAAGTCAGACTTGCAACTGGCAGCGCTGTCTGCGTTATCTGGCGCGCCCATCTGCGCCTGCCAGCTTGTCGACTGCATCCAAGACGGAGTCTGGAGCTTTGGATCTTAGTCTGTGGCTTGTCTTCCACTCGTTGGCCTCTGCTTCTGCTCCAGCCCGCTGTGGCTCAATGCGTGTCTGCAACATTGGCTTAACAAGTGATAAACTTGTCGCTTGTCGTCAGCTGAGTCTACGTCTGTGCCTGTGTCTGTGTGTTGTGGGTTTAAGTCCTTGTCCATTTTATTATTAGCCCCGGACGTGCAAAACGCCTCTGCACTTCAGAGTCTAGCTAGAAGCGCTCTGCCATGCCATGCCAGCCCGAGTCAGAGTGGCGGCAACTGAGCAACTGAGCAACTGTTGCAACTGTTGCAACTGCAGCAATGTGGCAAATTGCTAAGTACAAATTGCATGGCTAATTTGAGCTGTTGCACCGTTGACAACCTGACCGCAGAGCGCATTAGACAGTCAGAGGTGTGAAATGTGCAGTGGTTGCATGAATAATTGAACAACCTACACAGCAAACAATTTTCTAATAAATTTCAAATCACTAAGCTCTTACATTTACATAATTTTTGAGGTAAAATTCGCTTTGCTCAATTTGAATGTGCACCATTCTTGACTTATTTTAGCTCAGAGATTTAAAAAAAATTAGTCAATGATAATAAATTGATTTATTTTTAAGCGAATAATAAAATAAATAATGAATATATATGATTTAAATTCCCCTTTTATTTTCAATTTCTAGTTTACTTATGGCAATATTTTTTTTTTTTTTTACCAAAATATTTTACTGTGTAGCTAGCACCTCAACCTGATACGCTTCCTGCATAATGTGGGCAACTTTATGGCCCCAGCGCGGGTAATAACTATTTTTGACTGATGTTGGAAAAGAAATGAGTGCCTTGTTGCATTTGCGGGCAGCAAAAGTTCATGTAAACAAACGTCAAATTATAAATAAAAGTTGCAAATCTATGCCAGTTCATAAATATATTTACAGATTGTTGTGGCTGCCACAATGTTGTATTCATCCACTTAAAATTCAAATTTATTTTCAATTCTTTTTTAATGTAGCAAAATCGTATAAAGTGCATACTGCTCTTGAACAGGAAAGTGGCAAATATCAGATCTCAAAGTCAACGCGACATGTTCAATTTACAAAAGCTGCACCACAAAGCGACAGGAAAGAAAATCAATATGCATGGGCTTATCGAAGTTTATATACCCTTGCAGACAGAACGAACAGAACAGAAAAACCAAATATTTCATGCAAGCGTTTCCCAGCAATGTTCTTACAAGTCCGTAAGGAATTTTCAAAAACTTCGTTACATTTTTCACTGACAGGAGTAAAAAATGCTGCTTCCCAGCTACGGCTTGGTCAGTCCATCAAACATTTTGTATTCATATAGTTTTTGATTTAAGAAGCATATCACAATTCTTTACACATTTGCCTCGAAATTTGCAATGCTCGGCGCAAGCGAGTAGAATAAGTGAGTAAATCAAACAAGTCGAAATTGCAAATTTAAAAATGCAAAAACAATCAAAAGTCGTAAACATTCAAGTGTTGACTTAAGCTGCTGTAAAATCACGCGAGAAAAAAAAAACACTATGAAAATGTAAACTGAACAGTAAAACTTTAACAACTTTTTCCAGCTGTTGGCCGTAAAATGCAACTGCGAATGAAAATCGAATTCACTTAGTTAAGTGCAAATTATTTTGTGACCCAATTATGCATACTCAGCTACTATTTAATCGATTAATTAGCATCCATGAATGAGTATTCACTTCGAGTAGTGAATAACAAATGCATTCAAGTGTGCAGCCACAAGATTTAACACCCGTTGCCTCAAGTGAAATTGAAATTAGTTACGAGTTTAGCTTTAACCCTGAGCTAGGGCCTTAAATTTGCTGCATATCACAGTTTAGTAAATTTTTATGCCCTGCTTACAATGTGAAAACGAGTATATTGGTATTCAAGCGGACAAATACTGACCATGAAATATTTACTCGTTAATAATTTTGTAAATCCAGAACAGCCACATTTTTTGAGCTAGAGATGATAAGTTCGGCACTCGACATACTACTCTAAAGATCAAAGATCTGTTTATAAGTTTTAAAGTAAGCTACAATTGAAGAAACACGAACCTCCTAAGTCAAGTAGACTCTTTCCGAATTCACTCTTCAACTATTTTAACACTGTAGAGTATTGGGCAGTCGGCTGCAGCCGACTTGAATGTTCTTAATTTTATTTTTACATACTTTTCTCTTTTCTACAACTCCATTAGCATGCTGAACAGCTGAAAATTCATGTTGTTTGCGGCCTATGCCAAATGAATTTGTTTAACTGTTAACGCTTTGCACGTTCTATAAACGATTTAGAGCGAACCGCACTCCGCACTTCACTCCGCACTGCACGTACAGCGTACACTTGATCTAAGCATAAAGCCCATAAAATATATATTTATATACTGCAGCACAGATACAATTTATTAAAGATACAGATACTTTTATTGCTAACCACTAAACAATTTGTTTTTATTTTTTTACATAATTTTAAAAAATTGTTTTAAGCAACATTGAAAAGCCAAATGGCCAGCAAATTGGCTGTTGTCAAGCTGTCAGGCTCAGTTTGGGCCAAGTTTGAGCGAGCGTTGCGTGAACCGCGCGCGTCGAGACTCGTTTGTTAACTGACAAACTCTGCCAACCTGCTCGAAGTCAGCTGGCGGCCAAATAGGCAACCAGCCAACCAGGCAGCTGGACGCTTCATACCAAACGGTTCGACTTAAAAATAAAATAAACAGCAACAACAAAACAAGTTAACAACAGAGCAGCTGCGTCTGTGCAAGTCGCGGGGGCGAGGTTGCGGCACAGCTTTCGATGAAAGTAAATTGAATTTTGGCAGAAATTTCAGGTTCTCAGTAAAAATGATATTTGCAATTCTACATTTGAAAATTCACTTTTAATACACTTGCTATTGCGATCTTGTTTAAGCAACTATTAAAAGTATTTACGCTAAAAATATATGTAAGCATCTGAACTTTAAAATATATACTATCGAATATTATTGTTTATTAAACTTTCAGATGCAATTTTTTAGCGGATACATTCGTATCTTATTTTTGTTAAATTGATATTCTTACATAAAACTCATTTTTAGAAGCTCAAATGAAATGTGTACAGCGAAACGCCTCTGGAACGATAAACTAATATTTTAGGTTTACTTTTTACTGATAATTTTTTATCATATCCAATCAATCCAGTTTCAAAGAAAACCAAAGACAATTAACATCTAAAGGAAAAGTAGATGTGTGTTGTTTGCAAAGCTTTGATTGCATATATAACCATTAAATCAAAAAATGATCTACAATTAACAAAATCTATACATTTTTGAGACCAAGAAACATTTTGAATGCAGCTCAACTCAAACATTTGAATTCTGTTTAAATAACAGATGTTGGCTATGTTAGCGCAATGCGCGCTGTTAGGCATCGAACATGTTGCATTGGTGTATTGTTGAGTTGCAGCTGAGCTTTGCAGCTAGAAACTAAAATATTCCAGAGATTTGTTTAATTCGATTTGTTGAATTAAAAAATACAAGGTATTCGTTGCTTTATTTAGCCAGAATTTCTAAAATTGTGACCCATTTGTGCATTTACAAAATTTATATTACAAAACTGCGAAATGTTTGCCAAGCAAATTGTTGATTTGTTTAAGCCTGCCAACGGGTTTTATTGCTGCCGTGTGGGTGGCAGCAAGCTGTTGCTGCTGCTGCTGTTGCTGATGTTGTTGTTGTTATTGCTGTTGCTGCTGTTGCATGGTGCCTCATATTAATTGCAGTGCTTCACTGGTAAAGTCGCCCACGCAGCAAATAAAACAAACAGCAAAAGTTGCATCAGTTCACAGTGAACAATTTTTCGGATTAAATTGAAAACATTTTTGTATTTATATAAAAACAATTCTAAAATTAGTTTTGAGTTCGTTTTGCAGGAGAAAAATGAAATTTAGGGAATGAAAGTGCTTTTGCTCCTTTAAAGACTATCAGTGCTTTATTAATATATATAGAAAAATCAAGATCTCATATAAATGGCACTTGGGTTTGAACCGGCGTCTTCTCGTTTGACAGGTAAAAGCGAAGAGAATGCGTGCATTGTGTTAAATGAGGGGCGATAATGAAACTGGAAAATTCTAAAATTTGAGCTGCAAAACTAAATTTAATTTAAGCAAATTTCAATTTTGATGCAATGTTAGCGTAATTTTTTTACTGTGTTGTCGACCCACTTGCCAAAGAGCCAGTTGGAGACGCAGTCAGAGTTGGAGTTGGAGAACGCCTACCTGGCGTAAACCCCACACGTGAGTGTGTCCAGTTAGACAAAGCACACGCCTTGGATGGAGCCCTGAACCTGGAACCTAGCGAGCACTTTGAGAGCTGCAGCGAATTTGCATTTATTTACATTTGAGTAGTGTGTCTCTGGAAAGGCGCATGATTAAGCAATAAATTCACACGATCTGGCAACTGTTGCTTGTGGGTGTTTGTTATTGTTGCGGCTGTTAACGGTTCCCGTTGCTGCACGCAGCAAGCCCCTTACTTCCATTATATTTATTTTTATTATTATTATTTATGGTGGCTTTGCTTGCATATTTGTGATTTCAATTGATTTCGCGTTTGAGGGAAAGCGGAAGCTGTTCAAAAATAGTGCGACAAACAAGCCCCAAAGCCAAATATATTGCAAATATGTTGGGTCATTGCACGGTCAGACCGATGGCGACAACAGGTGTGTCCCAAGAAAACGCATTGTCATCGCTGCTTAGGACTGTCAAGTGCTTGGATTAAGTTGTAATGAAATGGGAGAGAGTATCTCTACATAAAGTAAATGGCTAAACAAATGTGGAACAATCAAAAACACTGAGGATTCAGGCCCGAGACTCTGGCTATAAATTATGTCAGTTATCTAAAAGCTGTCCCGTTTGTTAAGGGAATAAGGCAAGATAAAAGAATTCCCAAAAATTTTTTTTTTTTTATTTCATTTATTTTTTTTCATACAACACCAAATTTTGCGAGTAACGAACTGCAAAAAAAAAGAAGCCTAGTAACCTCCTAACCTCCTCTTTCTATCTAATGCTAACTAAATGAAGTGTTTACAACTCTTTTTGTTTTTGGAAAAAGTAATACCGGTTACTGGGTCCCGGCAAATACAGATGCTCGCGGAACTCCTCCAAAGTGAAGGCATTCGGATTGTAGACAAAGGGACTATTGCTGTGATGCGAGGAGTGACTTGAGTGGCGCTCAGACTCAGGCTTTGTTTCTGATTTTTGAACACCAAGCATTTTCCAAATGTCGAATTCCTCCTCCTGTTCCTCGGCTTGCTCCTCGTAGACGCTCAGATCAGTGGAAGTTTCGGATGGTCGATTCTTGATGCACTCGTCCCGTCGGTCAAAGTCCTTCTGTAATTTCGCTAAAATGGGATGCTTTAATCCAGCTAAATGTTGAAGAAGGCTCTCCTCCGTTTGGGTCTCATCTCCCAAATACGAATGCTGAAGTTCATAGTTATTGCGCCTTACAATGACATCCGCCTCGAACTCCACATCCAAGTCCAGATCGCAGGCGCGACAATCGAAATGGGTGACCTTGTGGTTCGTTTGCAGTCCGCATATTATATCACGTCCCACTTGAGGATTCAGCCTTACGGCCGCCATATCTAGGCGGCGCAATGGCTTATGATTGCGCAGCAGATAGCTAATATTGGATGCCATCCGATTGGGAGCAGTCTCAATGCCATTGATGTTCAGCTCCTCGACATGTTTGGTGCCAACGATATCGTGAATTAGCACCGACAGACCAACTTCGCCAATTGGATTATGGGCCAGACCTAGATACTCCAAAGGGCTGCCTTCGGGATCTTCAAAGGCATGACGTTTAAGTGCATTTCCTATGGCCTGGACAGCAAAACGTTCCAGCTTATTATACTCCAGCTCCAGCGCTTTGTACATTTTCGTGCGTTCCAGCAGCATTTCCAATGCCACGTCACAATTATCAATTAGCTGATCGTAGCCAAAATCAACAATCTCCAGCGCGTCCAGCTGCTTAAGGACACGCGCCAATATCAAGAGCTTGATGTGATCCATTCGACTGTTACGCAACCGGAACACTTTAAGCTGATGCAATGTGCGCAGACCATTCGCTAGATGCAACATGTCATCGTAGGAGAAGTTCATGTGCCGCTTGTGATAGTTGCGCTCCATATCGGGGCCCAGAAACTCGAGGGTCAGCGTGACCAGTTGATCAAAGTAGCGCACAAAGCTGAGATCTATGTGATGGCAATGCTTGGCGGGATAATCGTAGCGCTTGATGCGTTGCAGCAGCTTCTCCTTGTTGCGGGCATCCGCCACTTTGTCTTCGTTATCCGCCGGCTCTGGTTCGACGGCCAAATCGAAGACACCCTCGATCGGTAATTGCTTGGCCTTCTTTTTCTTCTTCTTTTTCTTCGGCTCCGGTTCGGGCAGCTTCCGAAGAAGTTCTCGAGTCCTTTGGCGTCGCTCGTGCTCCTCCTTCTTCTCGGCGTGCAAGTCGCGCAGCTGCTGTCGAGCTGCATTGCGGGCATAGCGCGCTTGACGACGCTTTTGCTGCGCTTCAAAGTCAATGGATTCCATTCTTCTGGTTACCTTATCATCCGAGGAACGGGCTGACATGGAATGTATATCAATTTCAACTACTCTTGTCTTACGCTCGTCTATTCGCACTACGGACTCTGCACGCTTCTTTTTCAATGGTTTCAATGGTTCAATGACCACCTCCTCCTCCTCCTCCTCACCCTCCTCTTCTTCGTCCATTGTATCCCTAGACACGATATGGGCTTAACACACATTTCGAACTCTACTTTGGTTGGTCTGACTTACTTTTCATCGCTGGATATCTCCGATACATTAGACTCTTCCGAGGTAATGTCCAGCTCCGATTCACTTTCCACGTAGTGCGTAAAGGAATCATCCGTCAGCGACTGCAGATGTTGTATGTGCATCGTCCGAACATATTGCCGCACCAGGTATCCCAGCTCGGCCATTTGCTTCTCTGGCCAGTAGGCAGCCGGGCAGGCTTCGACCAGTTCTACATACTTAAGGCTCACACCCTTGCCCTTCCAGTCATACTCATCGATCTTCTTAAGCGACAGCGTCGTGTCCGAGCTCTTGGCGAGCACCACCCGTCGCCAGAAGCGCACATCGTCCACAAAATAACAGTCCTTCAGCGGCAGATTAACGTCCAGGGCATCGTAATGAACGCGCAGCTTCAATGGATCCTGTTTCACTAGCGGCGCAATATATCTGGTGCCCATTTTGGCCAACGCGCGCACACATAGATCTGCCAGTGTGCCCAGTCGCTCACTCTCGATAAACGCCTCGGAGTAGACCTCGCGATTGCGCTCACTATGGAGCCGCCTTGTGCCCATGGAGGGCCTGTAGAGCTCATATTGCGCCAGCAAATCCGGCTCATTGGGTATGGCAAAGGTGTTTGTATTCGCCGGCGGCAAAAAGTCCGCATCGTCCTCATCATCCATTGTCTTTTATTTTATAAAGAATATTTTCTTGAAAATATATAGTTTATTCCCTTTTAAACTAAAAATCTATATGTATTTACTGACTAGGCTATTTGATGTTGAAGTCTACAGCACACCGATTTTGAACCGACCATAATCGAAACAGAAACCAAATCTTGGTTAATTTTGATGTGGAACGCCAGATGCAAAATCCCTCAACCAACATATTTAAGTTTAAGTTTACGCTTTACACATTTATAGCATCAAGAACTTATGTCCATGTTTTAAATTTATAAATGCTTACATTGTAAATGACTTCATTGCTTGGTCTGGCGGATAACATCTTTATTGGATTTTAAATGAGCTGCCTCAACGGCGCTTGGCGCTGGCGTCAGACCCCGGCGGACCGAGACCGAGACCGAGACTGAAGCCCGAGCCCGAACTTAAGCCTGACCTCGAGGCAGCTTTGGGCATGCCAGCAACAACAACATATCAACATCAACAATATCAACGACAACGACGCATTGTTTCCAACACTGGCTCGTGGCCAGGCAACTCTCTCTCCCTCTCTCTTACACACTTTCGCTGTCTCTGTCTCGACTGCAGCTGATGATGATGACTTAATCGTTGATCTGAGTTCGCATAGGTGGGCGTTGTAGTGATTTATTATGCCGCTTGGACACGCACTATAAAAACGGACTGGCCTATGAAAAAAATATAAAACAAGAAATCAAAAGCGATCTTTCTTACAACGAATTGCAAATACGCTGCGTAAGACGCAAATTTAACATGCAAGCGGGTAGCTTTTTACAAGCAGCATTGAAAATACACCGAGGTCTGCTCAAAGATGAAAAACTGATTGACTTGGCAGCAGTTAACTTGTTCGATGCCAACGAGTATCTCATTGTAGAGTATAAGCAGCATAAAGAGCATAAAATTATATGAGTTCTAGTTCTGCATAAGAACCAGTTAAATGTGCAAAACTTGCGCAACAACATACGCAGTTTAATAGTTAACTTCTTGTATTTACAGCTTGGTTGCAAATTTCAGCATGCTACTGAGTAGCTCTTGGCAGTGTATAAGCAGCATAATGCACACATTAAATGATACGAGGTCTGCATAAGCAAAAACCAGTTGAATGTGCGACATTTTAACTTGCGTCGCTTTGCTCTGCTTTAGTTTACTTTACTTTACTTGTCCCATACTTTGTCCTACTGCTTTAATTTCTCGCTCGGCTTGCGGCCTTTTGATTGCTACTGGGTGGGTGGGACGCCCCGCGTCCCCCACCCCGGTACCCGGGCTGCGCTCGCTATCTGTGTCCTTGCCTGGGCCCAGGTATATGAGATGTATGCCGAGCCTTAAAATGATATATCGCAGATGGCGGGCGCAGCTGTGCGCCAGTTTTCAGCCGCTTAACGCTGCAATGCCATAATCATCATCATCTCACTCATAAAAGAAAGAGAGCGAGAAAGAGCGCCAACCATTTATTTATGCACTTGACTTGCGAGCCGCGCCCCCCAGCCCCCAGCTCCCATCCTCCATCCTACATGCTCGCCCTGAGCCAATTGGGGCGTTGCGCGGCGAGGCGTTGTGTGGGGATCATTTGCAGAGGGCAGCCCTTAATGAGTGTATCATATTTCACACAAGTCTGGGCCGCTGCTTAAGCTGTCAACACCTGAGCGGCCCATTGTCGCCTCCGAAGCCACCGGCTGAGTTTCCGAGTGCATCTTCGAGTGCACTCACAGCAGACACTTGTGAATCAGTGAATACTCGAACCAAAAACTTTTGCCTGCATGCAACAAAGTCATCAAATGGTAAATAAATAAATGCTAAACAGTCTCCATCAAAACTTACGAACAAGTCTTTCCAGAGCAGCAGCAGAAGTTTTTCCACTTGCACAAACTTGTCTAAGTAGGTGGCAAGCTATTTTATATGTTACAGGGTATATGTAAAACTGCTTGCCATTGAATTGTGTAAATACTGTTGACAAGAGCAGCAAAAAGTTAACAGAGTGTTAAAAGTTTTATTCTGCGGCTTACAAGAGACTTGTGTATTTATCAGATGGATTAACATGAAGAATAGCATTTCAGATCAAGTACATTTAAGAGCAGCCAAAGGCCAAAAGATACAAACTAAACCTTTTTTATCACTTTGAATAAAATGAAGCATATGTTGCACAGACGTCGATTACAATGAACTTGCATATTTATCCGCTGGATTAACCAACTATTAGGCATAATTCTTATTCAAACACAAGTCTTTTAAGACTTGTAGTCTCCCTGTCATTGTTAAGACAGCACAGCAAGGTATCAGATGGCAATCTATGCAGACTAGCTTAAAAACAGAGTAAGTACTAAAAAATGTACAACATGAGAAGACTATCAAATTAAGGTAACCTCGAAAAGCATCTCATGAGTTACGCAACAGCTGTGTCATGTGCGTTTAGGGTAACTACAACTAGCTTGGCCTTGAAATGAAGTCATAACCAGCATAATTGCTGTAAATGAAGCTTCCTCAAGAACACACTACAATTCCAATTCCAGCCCGAGATTTGGCCAGCCTATGCCTGTAATTGGGGCCAAATCATTAGGCACGTAAGCAATTAGACTGGTTGTTAAATGAGCTGCAGCAGCCGCTAAAGAGTTATAGCTGAGACTCGACTCTAAGATGAAGCTGAAGCTGAAGAGGCGGCAATGTGTATACACATATATGTATTTAGAATTGCGCAACTCAACAGATCAGCAAAGTCGTGTAGCGCAGTGTCAGTTAATAGTCCATAAAGTGAGTAGTGCAAAGGTGCTAAGCTGAAGCACTGGAACTGAGGCCCCAACTAAGCAGCTCAAATTGTAACGTTGAAAAGCGAAACGTGCACTGTAAACAATTTTTGGCTAACATTTAAATTACTCTCTCTTTAAAAAATCCAATATAATGAATAATGATTTAATTATCGCACCGTTAAACAAACATTGATGAGCATCGAGCCGTGAACCTTTCGCCAGACAGGCGGGCGCCTATCCTAGTTTTGATTTGAAGATTTCCGACTTCTTTAAGCTCTCTAAACTTATTATACAAAGTAATGATAGAGAATGCACTTAAGAAAATTTATTTTAAGTACAATGCTAATTAATTAATTTGAAAAATTGTTTCAATTTACGACCATAGGGATCTAAATTAGAAGCCAGCATTTTTTGACGGTGTCAATTCAAAAGCCACGCGCAACACGTTGACAGCAGGCCATAAAGGAAAAGAGCAGACCAGAAACCAACAACAGCAGCAACAGCGGCATCAAAGCGCTCTTAGCCACAAAGACACGCACATTAATTATGTTAATTGAACTGTAGCACACTCTAACAGAGAGAGAGAGATAGAGAGAGCGCGTGCGAGTAAGAGTGAGAGTGGGAGCATCCTCCAAGGAGAAGCAACAGTCACATAACTCATAATGCCATTTCCGCATGAACTCTTAAGTTGGCCCCAGACATAACTCAGCTGACAGCGCCTGCATATAGAACTTTAAGCAAGACTTCATTAAAACTTGTGCAGCATTTTGTCTTCTTGGTTTAGACAGCAAACGTTGTTCTGGCCAAAAGGAAACAGGACCAAGTCAGCAGCGAAGGCTGACCAACTGACAGGCTGCCTGGCCGGCAGGCGTAGGTCCCAATCCAAAACAGAGAACACAGCAAACAGACAAACTGCAGCCGTGCCTAATGACCACAAAAATAGCCAAATGCAGTTTAATTTATAGCCCAACGCCAACCACTCGGGATGTGAGAGAAGTTGCAATGCCCAACGTTCACATATTACAGCGAGGGGTGCTCAAGAAGTTAGCTGGCATATTATACTGTTCATTTTCATTCGCAGGATGTGAATCTTAAATATATGAGCATTGTCTAGAAATTATAAAATATATATAATCTTGATCCTCAGAAATAGACGAATCAATATAACCATATCTGTCTGATTCTCCTTACTTCTCTATGTCTCCTTTTCTTTACATATCTCTCTCTCTCTCTCTCTCTCTTTCTGTGTCTTTCTCTCTCTCAACTATGGAACTATTCTATTGAAACCTATTTACAGATCTGTGAATTGGATAAGATCTCTAGATCTTTGGATGAAGCTATCATCATAATTTTGTATATTACGAACTTTACTTTTTCAGTATCCGACAGGATCATACCGTTTCCAATAATAACAACGAACAATATTTTCAACATATTATTTCTCATATATACATTGCATATTGTGCTATATGTCTCCAAGGGCATTTAATTTTCTACTGTCCGTTAAGTGAAATCATCTTCACAAATTTACATTCATTTCAATCTGAAAAACTTTTCTTTTGCTATTAACCAAACTCTTCTGAAATACCTTTTCTTCATTTTATAATTGTATAATAATTTTTCAGTTTTCTTTCGCCTTCTCTTTATAGTAATTTACTTCCGTTCATTCTTTGCAAAGTTTTCATATATTTATTATTTCCAGCTTCTCTTATTTTTTTATCAGTAATTTTATAGTTTATATTTCTGATTATGCGAGAGATAGTATTTCTTTCAATATTACTTTCTCTAGACTGTTGCATTAAATGAAATTGATTTCCATTCCATTTTCAGTAGCATTGGAGATTTAATACCACAGCCTTGTTGCGTCGAAATAAAATATTCCAATGAAAGCCGCCAGCAGCAGCTAGTCTTGTAAAACCCCTCCGTCCCCTCCTCCAGTATTCTAGCGTATTTTGTTGCCTCCATAAAAGTTGCATTACAAATGCGCGCGCGGGGGGGATGGGGCGTGAGATGCGCAGCGCAACGTCTGAGTGATTTATTTATACGACTAACAGCTCTGCCTTAACTTTGTGCTAAAGTTTTGGTTAACAGTTGATTTGAAAATTTGCGATTCATTCCCCAACGCCTCCCTCACCCTATCATTTGCCTAATTTGCAGCCTGATGGCATATCTTTTAATCGCATTAGCAACTGTTTAACAAGTGCCAACAAGTGCTAAACAGATTGCGTCAAGTGAAAAACTTCTGCCCAACTGAGAATAGTATGAGGCGTGTGAGAGCATAGTCTATTAGTATACACTGTAAACAACATTTGCTTACAATTAATTACGTCAATTATATTTCGATTAATATAAACTGTAAACAATTTTTTTTTTTAATATAATCTCGTAAATTCAATTTTTTAATTAAAGGGTCAGGCACTTGGTTTGTTATTTTAAACAAAGAATAAAATAGGACAACAATTCACACGCTCTTTCTGTTTTGTAATGCTCTAACAATAATTCTAATCTAATTCAAAAGTATCCCAGAAAAGTCGCAAACAAGAGTTTGCCGGTTCGAATCCAGTCTACGCGAATCAAATCAATGATTGTTTCGCAGTGCAATCATTATTTTATTGCCACATGATCTAAATACATATATTTTAATTTGCTTTTCAATTTAATTGACTTCCAATAAGGGCTTTATTGTTAATGTATTACATGTATTACATTTAAAATTTAGTTATATATTAAAATAATAGTTGAATTGTAATATTCCCCAATTACCCATTTGTCATATATTACTCTGACTTAATTTGTAAATAAATAGTTTTTAAACATCAACAATTTATCACTGTGTACGAGGTGTGGACCAAGAGTCTATTAATACATCCGTATATAGAGTGCGGCCAGTTCAAGGCCAGCTGCAATCAAGCAATCAATCAGCACATGCAGCTCGCTGCAACCCAGGCAAGGTTTGCCTTTAACCCTTTATACAACCCAACCGAACCGAACCGAACCCAACCTAGCCAAAGCAGGCAACCAATTCGCCCCAATCCTGCGAACAATGCATAATTACTGATAATGATTTGTGCATTGTTAACGTTCATATCTATTGTTCTGGTTGGGGCCCTATGAAGGGTCTGCTCTGTACGGAATGCGAATGGGCATAGGAATTGGGCTGGTTGGCAAACTCCTGCGGAATGGATTGCCTCGTCAGTGGGGCTTAGTTATGAGATGGGATTCAATGGATTTCAAGGAGTCGCCGTAAGAGGGCATATATGACGCTGTTGTATTCTTTTTTAGTGCGGCTTTCAGCAGGCGTCGACGATAAAATAATAAAAATTGATTTGAGCGATGGCGATAAAATTTTACAACAGAGCGCGTCATGCGAAATTTATCATTATCCACGAGCGCATCTTCATTTATAGCTACCCCCTCCCTCTAAACTGGCCGCAGCCTGTTGCACAGATTACAAATCATAGTTAACGACTTCTTCGCCTAGGCTGTTGTTGTTTTTGTTGCACGCACGACTCCGCAACAAATTTCATTACAAAGACGCAAGATAAAAGTTGCAGGCGTTGGGGCAGCTACGATTTTCAATTAAACTCTTTCGATACGGTTTTTCACACCTAGGCACAAGTTATTGCTTCTCACGTGAGGCTAACTAATTGAGCTGTGAAGTTGCAATTAGGCATTGGACGTTGCAAAGATTTGTCGCAAAAATATGCTTTTAATTAATTATTAGGGTATTCAGGGTGGGTCGGTGAGTATTTATTTTCAATTGCATTTACTTTATTCGAGGTGAGTTGCCAAGCGAATGCGAGTAAAATACTGCATTGATATTTTTGGGAGAAAAGTATGCGGTCACACTCAGCGACTTACAAAATGCAGCGGGTTGAATTTTTAAATGAACATCACAACAAATATTTTTTTGGTCAAATGTAAACAGCAATTTACCCATTTGAAGATACAAATCGTAAATATCCATAAATTTTAAAATATTTTAATTATTGGCACTGATTCAGTTCAAAAAGCAAATACCATTTATAATTTACGTTTGTTAACTTAAGAGTGCAAGAAATATTTTTGCTCACCTCATCGCACAACAAATACAGCAATTGAAATTTACAGTTAATTTTGCACAAACACTAACACTTTACACTACATAACTATGCACTCGCGTGTATGTGTGCATGCGTTTACATACATATGTATGTATTAATGGCAAGAGGCTGCGCACGTTCCGTCTTGCGCTTTGCATTTTAATTTTGACAATTGCACTTATTTAAATACGGTAAATACCATTATATATTTAATTCAATTACACACTTAACACTTAACACAAATAAAAACAAGAAAAAATAGACACACACACACATACTTATGTTCGCAATGAACGGTAAGGCTCTATTGGCGCTCCGCGTCGCTCTATGCATTTCAATTTAGCTATATTATGCAGAGCACATGATATTTACAGACGCGACATGTAACCACTTATAGAACGGCCCGATATTTACACAAATACTTTGTTTATTATTGTTATTTGTAGCCGGCAAACTTAAAATTGAAACGAGCGAAAATTATGACGCGTAGCTATCTTACCGCTATTTTAAACTGACTTGAAGTTGGCTGTGTTTGTGCAGAGATGCCAGCTGGTTTTCGCACCAGCGCTGCATAGCATGCAGTCAGAGAAGGCATTCGGCATACGCAGACAAAAGCTGAGTGCTTCGAAAAGCGCCATCTATGTGCGCCGGCAAACTGAACTTAAATTCGATTTAAATAATTGAATATAAAGAATTTAAATTATTTGTTTTATTTAGGGCAGCAAGAAAAGTATTTCAATTTTGTTTTTAATACAGTGCGTTGTTGTTTTTATTTGTTTTTATATGTATTTTAAATATAGTTTTAATATATGCAGCTATAATAGTTATTTAAAATTTGAATACTACATTGTTTAATTTTAATTTTCTTTGATTTGTAAACTAAAAAACCTTTAAACTACGCTTTATTTTTTTATTTTTGTTGTGGTTGCTCCGGTTTTTGCTCTTCCATTTTCTCACCTGTTGCCACTGCTTCTCTCTCTCTCTCGCTCTCTCTTTCTTCTCTTCTCTTTTTTCTGCCATTCTATTGTTTATCTACTCTAATGTGCTAGATACGTATATATATAGTTATTTATAGGGTATTTTGCCGTCTGGACAAAGTTAGTCATTAATTTACAATACATTTAATTATAGAATTAAACAATTTCCCAATCGCCGCTCGCTGCTCGAAAATTGTTGTGTTGATTAAATTTAAGAAAAAACTATATAATACAATAAAAGTCTTGGCGTTAATGAATAATTGGTTTGTTAACAAAATAATTAAATTATTTTGCGCTGGTTTACAGTTTTGTCTCACACACATATACATAAATAAATTAAAGTACTTTCCCATTTTTTTCCTTTTCTTTTCTTTTTCTTCGTCTCTTGTTTTTTTTTTTTTTTGTACTCAAAACTGCACGAGAAACGCACGCGAAACGCTAGCGATTTGGCAGCGTTTCTGAACGCCATAAGCCTTTCATAAGAAGCCCATGTCGAGGGCCGTGTAGAGCGCACGTATATCGCTGTGGGCCGAGATGCGCCAGAAGGGGAAGTTCATGGCCTTGGCAGCGGACTCCTCCTCGGCGCCATCGCCAATCACCACATAGGTGCTTTTGCGTCCAAAACGCGTCACGATGCGCTCATAGCAGGTCTCCTGGCCTACAAAAAAAAAACCAAATAAAATATGTTAGAGCTGGAGTTCCTTCGAGCATATTAAAGCCAATTCGACTCACCAATCTTGTGGGCACTGTAGATGTTCTCGATGTTGAATATGCTGCCCAGGCCGAAGAGCAGCACCTTGGCCAGCGCCGGCGCCAGCTGCGTGGAGGTGACCAGCACATTGACGCAGTTCTCGCGCTGGACAATCATGCTGAGACACTTGAGCGCCAAGGTGGCCCAATTATCGGTGGCCACCTCGATCTCCGAGCGTATCTGCAGCCAGGCATCGCGTTTCCCAGGGCCCAACAGTGTGCCCACGCTAAAAAGATACAGAATGCGACAATTACAAAAGGTGCCATAAAAATAAAGAGATGCAGAGATCGAACTTCTGCTCCGCCTTTAAGCGCAGTTCGCAAAGCTGCCTGAACCTGAGGTTTTGGAAATACTAATGCCTCTTTATAGTAAAAAGAAAATCGTATTAGTGCAGCAATTAAAGCAATTAGTGGGAAAAACTGCGTTCGAGCCCTGCCTCGCCTTTAAGAATAGTTAGAGAAGCTGCCTTTGGAAAAGCCTGAAGTGAGGCATGTCGAATTTTCTATCTTTTTCGCGTTCGGTTCATAGTAAACACCAAATCGAATGTGAGGCACGATTAGAGGAAGCAGTAAGACAAAAAAAATTGGGGGCACAATCAAAGAGAATGGGGAAACTAAGAGTTCGAGCTCCTGCCTTGGCTTAAAAACCTATTCATAACTAGAATATGTCCTTAAACAAAAAATTCATTTCCAGGCCTAATTCATATTAAAAATAAAAGTAGCTGGAGTCGCAATCGATGAGAGAACTAAAACAAAAGCATTCCCGGAAGTGCAATTCATAAACGTCTCTGCATTCTTCTCTTTGCATTAGACTGTATTCTCCTCTCTTTACTCTTCTCGTTCTCTTTACAGTAAAATAAAAGAGTTTTTGTAATATAGGTGTAGGTTTTGAAGTGTTCAAGGCCCGCTGGAAGGGAAGTACTTACTTGCCCCTGTAGCTGTTGTAGATGTCCTTGATCTTGCGATAGCGAAACGCGAGCTTGCGCATCCAGTCGACGCCGCCGCGCACGCCCGTGGGCAGGCACAGATTGGGCGGGGCGCCGGGCGGTGTGCCCGTGTGGAAGCCATCCGTGGCAAAGTTATAGGTGCTCAGATCCTGGCCATTGTCATCGGAGCTGACATCGTCGATGTGGACCTGATCGCACTCCTCGATCTCGTTGAAAAAGAAATGTGTGTCGGCCATGTTGAAGACCATCTCCTCCATGCGGAACGCGATGGTCATGAGCGTGCTGTGGTCTTTGGTATAGCGATTGGCATAGCTGCCCGAGAGCAGCGTGTGGAAGATGATCAGCGTTTCGTCCAGGTCCCAGATGAACACGCGCTCCGGCGGCTTAACCGCCTCGCTGTTGCCCGTATCCGAGGCGGTGCTGCGCGTCGGGCTCGGCTGCTGATGGCGACGGCCGCGCGCCCGGCCCGTCTTGCCCGTGGGCGTCGATTTGGTCGCTGGCGCGGAGCTGGCCGTGCCCACGCTGCTGCCGCCGCTCGAGTTGAGCGCCGCCGTAGCGGTGGCGGCATTGACCACGCCCACGCCGACGCCGGCATTGGGTGACATTGAGATCGGGAGCGGGGAGTGCGGCGAATGGGTGGCCGCATGCACAGGCGTCGTCGAGTGCGTATCCGTTGGACTCTCGGACAGATTGGACGATGCGGTCGCCACATGAAAGCCATGGCTGGCACTCGAACTGGGCGAGCTAACCGCATACGGCGAATAATTGGCCGGATTATAATAATTGCCGTACTGCTCATTGTAATATCCGCCATAATCCTGCTGCCCAAAGTTATTATAGCCCGCATACGGATTGCTATAGAGCTGGGCATTGTTGTTGCCGCCGACGCCGACGCCAACGCCGCCGCCCCCACCGCCGCCGCCGCCGCCGCTCGCATAGCTGGGCGTTAGATATGCCGCTGCCGCTGCCGCCGCCGCAGCGCCCGGCTCCATTTTGGCGCTGCGCGCGGCTGCCGCCGCCGAGCTGGCCGCCGCATAGGGCGTGCCGTAGCCGGAATAGAACGGCGGCGGCGTATACTGCTGCATGCTGTTGTAGTAGTAATAGTCGTGCTTACTATCATAGACAGCCGCCGCGGCGGCCGCTGCCGCCGAGCTGTTGACCGCCGCTGCGGCGTCCGCGCAGCCGTACAAGTTGGCGCCGCTGGCGGCGGCCACAGCGGCAGCGGCTGCGGCGGCGCCATTGTCCAGTGCGGCATGCACCTGGCCGGGACTGCGCGATTCCGATTTGACGGCGGCGGCAATGCTGCTGTCGTGCGTCCAGTGCGACATCGCGGCCGGATGACTTAGGCCCACGCCCACACCGATGCCAACGCCCACCTCGTCGCTGCTCGCCTGCTGATATGTGGAGAAGCTGCTGCCCGCCGATTGTGCAAAGCTTGACGCGGCTGCGGCCAGGCTGCAGCTGCTCGGATTCGGGTTGTTGTTGTTATTGTTGTTGTTGCTGCTGCTGTTGTTGTTGTTGCTGCTGCTGCTGCTGCTGTTATTGCTGGTGGCGTAGTGGCCGCTCAGTGCGCCAATTGTCGGCTGCAGCGGTTGAATTTGCGGCGGCAGTCCGCCCAGTGGGCTGCATTGACCGGCCACGCCCACGCCAATGCCAACGCCCACGCTGGCGCCGGCACTGCTGGGCCCATTGCTGGTGGCCAACACGGCGCTTGAATGTGTTTGTTGCTGTTGCTGTTGTTGTTGTTGCTGTTGTTGCTGTTGTTGCTGCTGCTGTTGTTGCTGTTGTTGTTGCTGCTGTTGGCTTTGGCAGAGACTAGAAGGTAAAGAGAACAAGAAAATTAGTTCAATTCTTGTAGATTATCATTAAAAATCAGCCAAATCTAAGCTAAGCCTAGCTTGCCTGACTGATTACCTGACTAATCGATTGACCGACTGATTGACCAAAGAACGAGATAATTAATCTTCTTATTAACTTGATTAACCGATTGTGTGATTGACTGGCTGAATGACTAGATGGCTGATTGACTAAAGAATATGATCTGTAAAAGCTAAGCTATGATTGATTGATTGATCGACTGATTGATTAAAGAGAAGGAAAGATGGTATAATCCTCTAGATTCTATACTGACTGATTGACTGATTATTTGACCAAAGAATGCGATGATTAATCTAAACTTGATTAACTGATTGGCTGATTGACTGGCTGACTGACTAGATGGCTGTCTGATTGGCTGACTGTTTGACTAAAGGATAAGAAAGTTAGTTCAATCCTCTAGATTATAATTTTAGATCAGTAAGAGCTAAGCTAAGCTTGCCTGACTGATTAACTGACTGAATGATTGATTGATCGACTGATTGATTATAGAAAAGGAAAGATGGTTTAATTCTCTAGATTCTATACTGACTGATTGACTGATTATTTGACCAAAGAATGAGATGATTAATCCAAACTTGATTAACTGATTGGCTGATTGACCGGCTGACTGTCTAGATGGCTGTCTGATTGACTGATTGGCTGACTGATTGACTAAAGGATAAGAAAGTAAGTTCAATCCTCTAGATTATAATTTTAGATCAGTAATAGCTAAGCTAAGCTTGCCTGGCTGACTAACTGACTGAGTGATTCATTGATTGACAAATTGACTAAAGAATAAGAAATATGGTTTAATCCTCTAGATTTTTGACTGACGGATTGACTGACCAAAGAATAAGAAAGTTAGTTCAATTCTCTAGATTCCAAGCTATCCAATCCAAGCTAAGCTTGACTGACTGATTCACTGAGTGATTGATTGACTGACTAACTGACGACTATATGGTAACCGCAGCTTGTGAACGCTGAGACCGGCTCCTAACAAATTTTACCCGCAAACGTGGAATGTTAGTGAAAATCTGCTGCTTTAAATTTTTTATATTATTCGATCATTTGAACGATTTCGAATGCATTTTCACTTATTTGTGGAAAAATTTCGTAAGCTTTTAATAGTTACTGGATAAGAATACCGCGACATTGAGTGTCCGTTAATGAGAGCTTTCACTGTATTTGTACATATATGTATATATATTACCCAGTTTTGCCACAGTACATACATATATCCGCCTATATCGAATATTGCTACTTATGTCCCGAGCATATCCTTAACCCAACCACCGACTAGCCTCGCAGAATATAGAGACAGAGAGAGAGACAGAGAAAGAGAAGTCGAAACATAAACGTTTTGCTCGTTAAGTAAACTCATAAAATAATTTCCAATAATCTTTAAACAGCCATAAAATTAACGGCACGTTGTCGTCGTCGTCGTCGTCGTCGTCATCATCGTTTGCTTGGAACCGTCCAAAAAGTCAAGTGTGTCGCCTTCGCTCTCCAAAAATCTTGTCAAGTGTTATAAATATTTTTCTACGCTCTCTCGCGCTTGAAAAAAAAGGAAATCATTTGAAATGCCTTCTCGTAGCCACTTGAGAGGCAAATCATACAAAAAAACAACCCATGCCCATTCCCTTTCCCAATGCCGTTCCATTGGCGGCATGTGCACACACACACACACACACACACGCGCACACACACATTGCCCGAGCCCATGTGTGCCACAAATGTTGCCTGTTTGGGCAGCGACAACATTTCGATTGTTATTCTTCGGGGCTGCTGCTGCTTCTTCTTCTTCTTCGACTACTTTAACTAGCAACAATTGCCAAACAAATTAAGTAGACTAATTTCGAAAGAGCCCAATAAAAACGAAACCCCAACTCGAATAGGAAAAGGCAAATAAATCAAACCGAACGAAAAATCAAAACAATGAAAAATGTTAAGTCATTTAAATGAAATCTCGAGGCAGCCTAATTTTTGAGTGGAGTCGGAGGAGTCGGAGGAGCTGGAGCTGGAGCTGGTAATCCAATCCTTTTCGTCTGCAATTAAATTAAGTTGTTCGAACAGAGCCGCCTTCACGCCTACGTAGTACTCCTCCCCCGCCCCCCTCTTAGACAACCTTCAGTGATTTCTGTGCGTAATTTATCACATTTTTATTTAGTTTATTCTCTTTAATCTACGTGGAGTTCTTGAGCTTTATGGAACGTAAATTGTGTGGGAGCGTGAGACGTTGAAACGCGTAAAACTTATAATATTGATATATTATTAACAAAACAATTGAAATTAAAGCCAACTACACTCAGAGAAAAAATCTTATTAAAAATGTACTGTGTCCTCGACTGGGGTTCATTTCAAATTTTATGCTTAAGGTTCAAATTGTTGTCAAAATATCATTAATTCTGAAGAAATACAAAAGTTATCTAATTAAGTTCAAAATAATTAGAAAATGAATCATTAGAATCAATTGACTTGATTATTTCAAGTCAACTCAGTCTTGTATTTAAAAATTTCAAAACTTTAAGAAGTTCTTTAAAAAAAGTTGATTCCTATTTTTAGATATTTCGATCATGGCTATTTAATGGTAATTTAAGCACAGAGTTATTGCGCTGATTGTCAGCATCTAATTGGAAAAAACATGGAATTTCTTAAAATAATCTTAAAATGTTCTCAAAGCAATCTAAAAAGAAAAATCTTACTGAATTGTATTTCAGTCTTCCATTTAAGAATTCTGAACTAGAAAAGCTTCATTAAATAGGAATTTACATTTATATTTAAAAATTGTCAAGCATGGAATCGTTTAAAGAGAGTGTGTTCCTAATGAAACAATTATTACATCGATTACATATAATTTCTTGAAATTGCATTCAAGAATTTCGAAATTAAAAAGCTTCTTAAAATAAGAATTTCCCTTTCAGTTTCCGCCGACCGTTTTTACTTAATTTAAGTACACAAATTTTACTGTTCGGAAAATCTTTTTAAGATGTTCTCTCTCTTCCTGATGAGCCCATTAAAATATGCCACCGCGTAAGAAGCAGATATTAAGTTTCAATAGAGTTGTTTAATTTTAAAAAATATTTTCTCTATATTCGGTAATTCCCTATAGTCCCCTTTCGAGGCGAGAGTTGCTCAGTGTTGTTTTTCATTTTTTTATGCTTTCCAATCAAATTTGTCGTAATTTATCATCGCTTTTTTTGTTTCTTTCACAGCTAGGTAAATGAAGTGCCCAATTTCCTTGGGAATTTGACACCTATAGAGTTGGGATAATTTTTCATACGCCGGCAGCAGCCCGAAAGGGGAATCAAATGGGAGCCAAACTGAGGGGGGGGGGGGGGGAAAGAACGCGTGCGCTCTGCTGCCAAACAAAATATTTATTCCAAAATATTATGTATTTAAAGATTTCAAAAGAAGCAAAAGAAAATGTGGTTAAGAGTTGTCACACACTTTGAACAAAGGGAGCTGCATTTAATAGGCCCTAAACCTGCCTGCTAAGCCGCCCTAAGCCCCTTAAGTAGTTGGGCATGGCCCGCACGCCCTCTCCTCCGCACACCCTCTCCTCTCCCTCCATCTCATCTCCTCAACCAAGTGTTAAGTGCTCTGACACTTTGGTCGTTCTCGTTATATATATTTATATATATATATATATGCGTGTGTATTTCTCAACTCAGGCAGGCATGCGAGAAATTCCTTGAATTCTTGCCCAGTTTTTGAACGGGGCATGTGTTGGAACCGAGATCCGAAAAATTGGTAGGGTCACAAATGCAAAATGCTCGCAAGCAATTGAAATTTGTCGCATTTGTGGACACTTGTTGTTGGGCGGCGCAAGTGTGAAGAGAGCTCTTTGGAAATGCAGCGAGAAAATGCAACATAACTGTCACAAATTATCTGGGCCGACAGCTGCAACAAGTGTCCTTAGCATATGGATGACTAGCAGGTATTAACCGGCATTGCACGGCTCTTCAATAATGGCTGATCTAATTCGATTTTAATATATTTTAACAGCATTTTTTTTTTAATTGGGAAACGTTTCTAAGTTTTTTCGATTTTAATGCATTTTAACAACATTTAAATATTTCTAAATATTTTCTTACCAATATCAATTAATAACAATTACTATTTATAAGAATAAGTTTGAAATCTTTCGTCAAACATTTTCCCAAAAATTATCTACATTTGCGTTGGCAATTTTCCAATAGCCTTCGCTTTACGTTCATTTATATTAGCAAAAGTAAATAAAAAAAAATGCAGTCATAGTTTTTAAGGTTGACGCTGTGTGTTGATCATCAATCAGTAGGTCGGTCAATCAATCAATCAGTCAGGCACAAACTATTTTGCTTACAGCTAAAACTTACCGATTGCGTTCATGGGTATCCGTGTGCTCTGTTTTGGGACGTTTAACCTGCAAAATATAAAAAATAAAAAGGAAGCATTGAGAGAGGGGAAAATGCAAGTAATTAAATAAAATATATTTATATACAAAAGCAGAGGGATGTCTGTACTTAAGTATTATATAAAAGTCTAGAGCTTCTTGCTGTTGTTTATAAACAAAAACGTTGTCTTTGGCGTCGTACCAACACCTCAGCGGGTTCTGGCGCAGTCGCTGGGTTCCGCTGAGGTTGGCGTTTTTTTTGCGCACGAAACTCTATTTGACAACAACAGAAATAATAAAAGTTAAACAAAAAAATATATAAATGAATAAAACAGCACATTTTACATAATTTGCAGGCAGCATTCGCATTGCCAGCAAATTTAACGTGCGTGGGAAAATTTTTACTGGGTTGATGGGTTGACAGGGCTTTCAATAGCGGCGCCATTGCCCAATTGGGGGCCATGTGACGAATGGCCAACAAATTGCCTCTGAGGGTGCGCACAGCAGGTGGCCCAAATCGTCTGGAGCTGGGGAACTGGGCATCGAGGCATCGAGAAGCTAACGATAGAAGCGGCAGAAGTCAAGCCAAGCTGATGAAGGAAAGTCCACTTAATTGAGACAGGTCCAAGATGGGTGCAGGAATAATATTAGGCCAGATGTTGATGCGAATTGACAAAACAAAGTCAGGCAAAAGTTCGAATTGAACTGAACTTGGCAAAATATTTAAATAAAAGACGTAAACAGAGTTTAAAGGAAGGAGTGGCAAGAGCTTAAATTGATAGATACAAAGTAAAGAAAGGAAAATTCAAAAGAATAGTTAAGTCGAAAATAGTTAAGAAGAGGCAAAAGCTTTTACTGACAACTGCAAAATAAAGCAAAGGAAAATCTAAAATCTAAATTTCTCAGCTCAATTAAATTATTGAAAAAATCAATTGAATAATAGCTTAAGCTGAACTTCCTCTTTTATTAAATAGAGTCTAAATACATCTATTTACGACTTCCGCTTTCTGGGCTTAAAATGTGGAAAGTGAACCTTTCGGAGAAATTAAAATTTTTCAAACCCAACTAACGCTAATAATTCATTATCTTAGATAAGATAGGTAAATAATTTCTATGAAGAGAAGAGAATCGGTTAAATAAAAGAGCTTAAAACAGCTGCTAGGGACAGAACCAAGGCTTGATGAGGAAAGTGCTAAGAAGAAGGAAGAAGGAGTTCAAAAAAATAGAGAGAAGTCACTAAGAGAGAAAAGCTTTCCAAACAATTAAAACTAAAAACTTGAAATTCTTTTAAAATATTATATTGAAAAATATTATAAAATATAAAAACTTTAAGCTTTAAGACGTTAAGGGAGAAAAGCTTTTTGCGGTAATTGGGACTAGAGAAAATATGGCACAGAAAAATCCCAAGAAAACTAAATGTTTTAAACAAATATCACGATAAACAAATAATCCTAGAAAAAAAGCGGGGAAAGCTTTTTAGCAAGAATTAAATCTAGAACTAGAGAAGAATTAAATCTATGCTACAAGGAAAAATGAGAGAGAAGCAACACGGCAGAGAGCAAACCCCAGGAATTTCATAGGAAATCCCAGACACGAGCACTGCAATCGAATTGTTCCATCGAACGAAGCTATTAAGGCAATAAAAAACGGAAGCCGGATGAGGGGCATCCTGGATTGGTGAGTGGCAACCTACAGCAGGCAAAAAGGCTGCTGGAATTTTTGCGAGCACACGACTTTGATGGGGCAGCATTCGTGAGCCGCTTCTTTTTTTTTCTTTTTTTTTTTTTGGGGAGCAGCACCCAGGGGCCACACACGCACGCAGTGTCCATCATATTTTTTAGGTTTGTTTACTTTTTTTTTTTGGTTGTTCTCTTGCCAAAATTTGTTTTCAACGGACTTTCAACGGTAGCGTTTAATGACGCGATGCTGCGGCACAGCTGCAGTTGGGCACATTTTTTGTTGTTTTGTGGGGGGCTTGCGTGTTGCACGATGCTGTTTGTTGTTTGTTGGGGCAGCGACTGAAACCGAGACACGAATGCAAAACGAATGCAACGCAACCTTTTACTAAACTAATTTATGGCACAAGCTGACAACGTAAACATTAACACAGAGACAAGGAGGCGATGCTGGACAGGCAGCGCCTGCTCATCAGAGCACAGTGAGAGAGAGACAGAGAGAGTGAAAGAGAGGAAGAGAGTGAGAGAGAGAGGGAGATACTGCATAAAGACCTGTTTTGAGCATCTTTAACGAAATTCCTGTGATCGTAATCTTTTGTCTCTCTGCTGCTTTAGAAGAAGATTAAAACAGACAAACCACACACACACACACACACACACTCGCACACACACAAAGAGAGCGAGAAGACAGCGAAGACGGCGACAAATTTTTTATTAACTTGCCCGCCTGCTACGCTCGCTTGGGCCACGGTCTGTGGCTGGACCCTACTAAGCCCCTAACCGATAAACATCGAAATAAACAACAAAAATTTGTAGCTCCCTCGCGTTGTTGTCATTTGTATTTGGTTATACCGTGCATTAATTGACAAGTTGTAAGAACAGGGTAGCATGGTTTTCAGCAGGTGCTTGTAACAGGCAGATATCTCAGAGAATTCAAATGCATGCAATAGGAAAAGCAACAAACTGTATTAACCGATATAACCGATAAATATCGATTTTACATCTGAGTTATATATAGCTCCAGCTTTAAGACTATAAGAGCCGCAAACTTAACATTTACTTTTGTCAGTCAGATAGATAAACTTAATAGATAATAAAATATAAAATTTTAAATATTTTACTCTTTTGAGACCGTTCTTAAAACATAAACCCCCCTTCCCCTATCCCATTGCTGATTTTTGGCATATTCACATATTAGAATGCCATCTTTAATCCCTGAAAATTTTATTACGATCACTCGATTAATCCACGAGTTATCTAAGAACAGCATTTGGTATATTGCGCACCTAAGCAAAAGTTGGGCACATCTGCTGCTGTAGGGTAGCCGCTAGTCGGGCAGTCTTGATTTACAGCGCCTCTGGCTTGTTTTTATTGTTATTGTTGTTGTTATTGTTGCCTGTTGTCTTTTGTTGACTGGGGGCCACGACCTATGCGCCTTAACACTTTGGCACGTTAATTACGTGGGACAATCGACAATCGCCAAGTGTCAATCGCTGCGGCCATAATCAATATTTTGACTGCTTGCTCAGTGGCTCAGACGGATGGCACAAGTTGCTGGAATGGGCTAAGGGGTAAGAGGGATGGGGGCTGAGTACGGCTACGGATCTTTCTTTCTTTCTTTCTTTAGCTGGTGGCACATAAATTACATGCAGCGCATTGTCGCAGTTGAATTATGGCGTGTTAATTTTTACGATTACGGCTTAAACTTAATTAAAATGTGATTAATGTCGCCAAACACGTTTGGCCTTTTTTGTGGGCCAGGCTCCTTAAATTGTCATAAACCTGGCCCAGTCTTTAGCAACAACAAAAAAAGGGACCAGTTCCACTGGCTTCACAGCAACAACTGGTCGATTGGTCGAGCTGTGCTCAACAGCCCTCAACTCCCTCAACGCCGTAATTTATGCTCTATTAATATTTCGCCTTAAAATCGTTTGCACACGCCGCTTGCCCCATGCCCCATGCCCCATGCCGCATTCATTGGCCGGCGGTTCGTGACGCTTCTGCAAAATTCTTAAGCCCAATGTTTCGCCTGCGTTTGCCCGACTTTGTTTTAGCCAAGTGCAGAGTCCCCCATAAAAGTTGTCGCTTTTTGTAGTCTTTGACTTCATTAAATCAGGCTACAAGTCGCATTATGAACAAGCAGCTGCAGCTTTAAGTGCAGCTTAATGGGCAGTCTTGGGTATTAACTATATCATAGAAGAGTCTGTCTTTCAAAAGGTCTAGATTTAGGATTTAGATTTAAATAAGTTCTTGTAAGGTAATTTAACTTTTGGCACAATTTGATTCATTTAATCGAATTTCTAAATGCTGCAATTATAGATTATTTTTCTTTGATTTACATACTCATTTAAGTGGAAACATCTGAGCTCGGTCAAGAGAGTTGACTTGGAAAGATTCCGTTGTTATTAAAAGATTGGAACACAGATAGATATTAACTATCAAATTAGCATTGCACTCACTTCTATTGCTTCAGTTCAAGAGAATGCATACATTAGACTGAGATTCGAGCTCAAACAGTTGCCCGAATTACTGAATTACTGAGACCATTCATCTGTCGAAGACATTTCGAGTATTGCTGCCTATTAGGGACTTCTTTTAGGAGCATACTACGGAGAAAACTTTCCTAACGGACACTTCTTTGCCTCCTCCTCCTCTCCAACCATTATGAATCAGGCTATTCTCATATTCACGCTTTAAGGTGTACAATTGTCTTGTGCGGTAAAAAATTCCATGACATTCCTCCTCCTCTCCAACAATTATGAATCAGGTAAAAAAATCACCCGTTAGTCGCTGTCCTCCCAAGACAGTTTCCACTGTAAATTCTCACACTAGCTGGAGTTTCGAACCCCACGACTTTTTCTATTTAGACTTCTGCATCAGCCACTTTTACAACTTTTAAATATCACAGCTTATTATTAACTTTCGCTAAGCCATTACAAGAAATGTTCTAAGAAATTAACATTCATCAAATAGAAGAATTAAACAAAGATTATTATATCAATATAAAGAAAATAGTCTCCTTTATAAGCTAAGCTTTATAGTCCTGTTAAAAATGTGTTCTTACACGAAAGTTCTTCAGCTTATCTCATTTTACTAAAGTATCTTTTAGTTAGTCCCCCACTTTAAGAACATCCTCAACTAAACCAACTTTACACAGAGTTTGTTAACTGTCTCCAAATCTCGAGAAGCCACACAAACAAACCGCAACAACAACAGCAACAGCAACAACAACGTTAACCGACGGCAAAGCCGCAGACACGGCAAAACTTGAAGATTCGTAGAGCTGAGTTTGTGTAGAAACTAACCGTAAGCCGCGTCACTTTTAAAGCTTCGCTCGGATTGCGATTGATTTGGTTATAAGTAGAATGCACTTGGATTAATAATTTTTGATATTATTTTTTACCTTTGGTTCGATCATTTTATCAATTAACCCGCAGCGCGGCGCTGCGTAGTTATACGGCATTAGGGTGACCATTTTTGCGAGGATTTTATCAACTATTTAACAAGTGGAAACCTTTTTTTTTGCTCTATTTCTTGCTAGTCTGTTTTGAAATTTAATTCGATGTCATTTGATAAGCGTTGTATCACACACACATAGACACAGCCACAGACACAGACACGCACGTTGTTTTGTATATGTATATGTATATTCTTGCGCTTGGCGTGCCTTGTTGCGTCCGCCTTGAGTAGCTCGAGTGAACTGAACTATGCGGCCCGGCGGCGGCGCGAGTGAACCGAATTCGGTTTTTTTCGATTCTGAGTGAAAATCTCGGCATTGGGTGAGAGCGCACGACGACGCGTCGAAACGAGTTTGTGAGCGTGCGAGCGGTTCGGCATGCGACGGCAGCGTCGACGACGACGGCGACAGCGTTAGCCGTCTGCCATCTCGCTCGCTCGCCGCAATGGTGCGCCTTGGCCCCGCCCATCTGTACGGGGTGGTTTGGCCCGACGCCGTTTCGTACATCTATCTATTTATTTCTATTCAACTTTTGTTGTTTGCGAGCCTCCCAAAAAAAAAAAAACATGTAGAAAAATAATAAAACAAAATAAAAGCAAATGCAAATGTCAATCAAATTTTTTGGACAGCACATAAATAATTAATGCGCCTCAATTAATAAATAATATTAATTATTGCTGCTCATTTAACAAATTCATAAAATTTAAAGACATTCATTTTCATTTTGCTTTAAAATTTAATTAGTGAAACTCAAAACTCTGCCCGGGTTTTAATTTTTACTGCATTGTATATAGATCCGACATACATAATATCAGTTTTTACTATAACTGCATTATATATACATAGATCTGAAAAATGTAATATCTTGAAATATGGCACCATAAAAAATTGATAAGCGTAATCGGAGCATAGCGTGTAATATATCTCCTTCTTAAATATTTATAGACCGCATAAGCAATAGAAATCTACATCTAAATTACACTGTTTATTTGATGAATCAGTTCAAGCACTTAAATGCGGGTGCCTGAGTATTCCACTATAAAGTTTGGAATATATTGTATACATTTAACAAATTTGAAATTTTTAAAGCAATCGGACACACCATGCCAATAGTTTATACTGTATACAGTATATACTCATTAATTTGGACAATTGGAATTACAAGGATCAGGCAAATTTGAACAATTATTCAGAATCCTACTGACTAATGCATGTATTAATTAAATTTCATTCTATAAATAAATTTTATTTTTAAATACTATTAATACTTTGCGATGAATTAACTGGATTATACAATAGACAAAAACCCAACAAAACAGAAAAAGTAAATATCAAATATAATCTGCGTATAATATTATATATTTACCTGATTATATTTTATAATTTTTAAAAATCTTCATCAAATATAGTACAAAAGAAACATTACCCATTAATGTAAAAACACTTAACAAATTTAAAGCAAATACTTCTTTTGTAATAGTAATTTTGTTATTTGTTTATTTGTACAATATTGAGTATATGTATATATATCATAATTCCAATAAATTGCACAGGTGTTGTAATTGCATACGGTCTTTTCCCTTAAATAAAATTCCCTTGGCTATTTGTATATATTTTCTATTTTTTTTGCAATCTGTTTGGAACAACTCATGGCAAGTACTTTTAAAACCAAACAGTCATAACCATTTTGTAAACCATTTTATTTATTTAACGCTTAATTTTGTGAAAACGTCTAAATAAACTTTCGAGACTTGGCTCGGTCTTATCGACCATATGGAATTACACGTAAACAAAGCAGGCTCATAAAAATAACAACAACAACAACAATAACACGAGACAATAAATAAAAGCAGAGAACACACACTGACCAATCGATTCATTTGCCCTGAAATTCTTACTAATAAACCCCCTACCCCACACCATAAACACACACACACAGATACACATGCACACACTTAGATACACACACACACACAAGTGCACTTTCAGACGCCAGTCGCCACCTGCCAAAACAAAAGACACCGCAACCAGATAGGGGAACGGGGTGCAAAGTGTGTGTAGTGGGAGTGTGTGTGTGTGTATATTGCCTATAAAGAAATTTAATCTGCACAAAACTGACTATTTCTTGCGTAATTATTGATTATTTTAAAGTAAACATTGAACACAATTTTGATAAAATTCCTGACAACACGAATGAAGCAAATAGCTTTTATATTATTAATAGAACTAGGTTAAAAGTTCAAGGACCAAATTTTGTCCTTTGCGAGGCATGCAAAATTGTGTTTGTAATTAGGGCAGATGTTTTATATATTTTAAATAATATTGTCTAAGATTTTTGCCTACGGATTTCAATTTAATTTATATAAAACAAAATAATTAAAAAGGATTTAATATAAATGAATAATAATTCATGTAGCATACGATTTCATAGATTTTATCCTACGGACTTCATTCTAATTTATATAAATCAAAAATAAAACAAATTGTATAAGACTTCATAGATTTCTCCTTAAGGATTCTATGATATTTAGTTTAGTAATATATATACATATGTATGTATATGTATATATACGATTCTAAACATTTCTTCCATCGGATTCCATAATTTATATAGTTTAAAAATAATACATATAGTATTATCTTCCATGTATATTGAAATTTAAATATTTCGTTTAATATTTCATAGATTTCATCCTACGGGTCCCATGATTATTTATATAAATTAACAATAATTCATTTGTAAAAGGTTTCATTTCTACGGATTCCATAATAGTTTATATAAACTAAAACAATATATATATATGTATAAGATATCTTAGAATTCTTCCTACGGGTTTCATAATAGTTCATAAAGATTTAAATTAATATAAATAGTTCATAAATTTCTTCTTAATGATTCCATGATTTTGAGTTCAATTTGAGCAATATTATATAAAATGTGAATTACTGGGAAAAATATGTTCTATGGGAAACATAGTTACATGTTTTATCTAAATTATAATTTAGTCATGAATAGAAGTTAAATATAAGATATATCAACAGCTGAGCTATTATAGCTAATTCCGTCTGTTTTTTTACTTTATATTCAAATTGTTCTCTACGTTCTAAAGCTAGCCTGGTGAAACTCGGCATAGATTCGACCTATTGCTTCAGATAATATATATGGCTGTCATAGAATATATCTGAAGGTTTTATGTGAAAAGATTCTTTGTTTTCCGAAATATCTTAACCAAGCCCAGCACTTCTTTACTTATTATTTATTTTAATTGTGCATTAAATAATCTTGAGACTATAAAAACAGCTCATCTATTCATACCAATTTATATTATATACATATATAGCAGCTAGTGAAATGAATTTTTGAATGAATTGCATTTGCTTGTCTGGCATATTTCGTAATTTATTCAGTGTTTAAATTTTTATGGCTAGAATAGCGAACTTTACACTTCATGTGCAGACATGTTGAATTCCACAAGCTCCTTCTATTTTATGTATTTCTGTGGTTTGTGCAATTTGTATTGTGAAGCACATGCCTCAGCGGTTTTTTCTCTGAAATTAGCATAGAATAGTCTATCGAGTCTGTGGATCGAGTCGGGCCGAGTCGAGCGGAGTGAAGTAGTGTGGAGTGGAGGGGATTGGCTCGTGTGGCACGATGGCAATATCAGCTTGAAGAAATGCCTTTGCGGGACTGCGAATCAGACCTTTGGCATGCGCTGACAGCGACATTTGAAGAGCCCCTCGCCAGCGAAGCCAGCGAAATCGGGGTATCAGCAAAATAAGACTTGACCCAATTGTAGGCCAAACTTGGGCCGCATGACGCATCGCAAATGTGGTATACGGCAAACGTTGGCCGCTTCCTGAGTGTCGAGCTTACAAGACAAGCAACAACCGGCGACAAATGACAACAAACAACAGCAACAGCAACAACAACAACAATTGTGTGTTGTCTGCCTCAACAGAGAGACCTTATCTAGATGCTGAGCCAAGCCAAACTTCAGATCAAGTTGTAAAAATGCGCGCGATTATCGTTGAACACGCCATGGGTGCGAGTTAACGAGAGAGAGAGAGAAGTATAGAGAGACTGAGAGAGAGGGAGAGTGAGAGATATATAAGAGCGAGAGGTCGTTGCAGAGTGTGGGCAGCTCAGGTGTTGAACCTGGATCGCAGCAAAATGGCGCCCAATCCTGGCTAGCCGGGGCCCAGTTTGTGGTGCACCTCTTGTGGCGGCTGCATTAAATTAATACAGCACCGGGGAGGTCCAGCCCGATCAAAACTGAACGTAAATCTTAAACACTTTGTGCTGCCTGCCTGCCTGCCTGCTGCCTGCCTCGAGCGCACGATCAGCACGTTCACAACGGACGACGGACGACCGGTCCGCGACTCCAGCCCCAGCCCCAGCCGCAGCCGCAGCTCCAAACAAATGTGCGAGTCTCAGCAACATGCAAGAGGCAACCGGCTCCAGCTTCACAAAATGAAAAAAAATAATCTGCAAATGCAGCGAAATTGTGCGCAGATTTGTTTACAGACAGTGCCAAAGCACTTGGAATGGGCGAAACAGCATAACAGGCAGGATGCGGGGGCATCGAGCCCCTCACTGGGCTGATGATCGCGCGTAGATATAATTGACGACATGTTGTCTCACGATCGTGCTAAACCGATTAAGGCATATTTAATGCCCCGACCGATCCTAAGTCGCAGTTTCTGCAGCATTTCAGCAGCGTCAGCAGCAACCGCAACAGCAGCAGCAGCAGCAGCAGAGCCCACGGGTCATCGTTGGGTTAAAAGTGCGCTCCAAAGTGTGTCATGCACTTCCGTCAAACAAATTGCGGAATTGTTTTTGCACAATTTCACATGGAAATCGCATTTGTTAACTGCAACTGGCCAGGCCGATTGGGCAATTGGGCAAAATTGTGAGCGTTTTTCATGCCAAAAACCGAAGCACAAATATATATATAATATATACATATATATATACATCTGTTTGTGTATGTGCATATATAATTTATTAAGAAAATACGTTTTAAAATATTCATTGTTCTTTCCTTTCAAGAAATATGCGCAAGTTATGGAAATAATTATGGTACAGGATTTGTTGCCAAATTAAATACCTTTGCAAAATTGTATTTTTATTTAAAAGCACAATATTCGGCCGACTATTCCTATAGAAACTCTATGATTTATTTACCATAAAACGCTGCTAATGTGTTAAAAGCAAAAGTTAAGCTCGTAAATGGGAAAACAAAATTGTTTTTCTTACAAGAACCTAATTTTCCAGCCACTCGAAACCTAATGCTCTTATATATTAGAGAAAATTAATACGACTTATTTGGTTTTTATGATTACAAAGCATAAAGTCGTATAACCTAATATGCCATAAAACTAAATGGCTCAACCCACTACTGTGGAGGAAAAACAAAAAGATATTGTTGCTGGACTTGGGACTCCATAAAAAATTTATTTTCATAGACGTTTTATGTGCGCGCCAGAAGTTTTTTCTTTATGAATCAAATGCCAGCGAAACAATGACTTGGACTATTTGTGAGCGGGTGTCGACCCTCTGAGACGTATCGAAAATAAACCGTGCCAGAAATTGCATTTTGCGCTCTATCAGAGCGGCCTGGCACTTGACAGGGAGCAGGGTGCAGGGTGCAAGGGGCAAGAGGGGCGATATCAAGTGAGTCTCTCGATGGCTGTCGCTTTGGATGGCCACCGGGGTAGCCTCGGAACGCCTCGTTTATGCTTTCATTCCGCTGAAAATTATGCGGAACCCGTGTTTGTGTTTGAGGCACGCGCCAATTGCCACTGCACGTCGCTGCGGGGGGGGCAGGCAGGAGGAACACAGAGAATGAGAGAGGGAGAGAGGGATAGAGAGCGGCAGCAGCTACGCTTGCATTGCCATGGTGACCTCAGCAAAACAAACATTGGTCAGGAATTTTCATTAAAAGCCGGCTATCGCGGCCCGTGTGCACGGACACGCCACCCAGTTGCCCAGTTGCCCGGACAACCTGCCACCCACGTAGCCCGAGATCCGGCAGCGAAGTGTGTCAGCTGTCACTTGGCATAGGCATCAAAACCGATGAACACGCCTGCTCATAGTGACAGAGCACGGAGGGAGGGCGGGAAGAAGATACTAGCAGGTTGCTATACCCAGTACATAGAGCAGGTCGGACGGGTATGTTGAGTCTGTTGAAATTTATAGAAAATAAAAAAAGGAAACATCCCCTGACGCTGATGTAGAACTGAGACAAAGACTTGATATACCAAGACTGATGCACTTACAGAAGAACATACCCTGTTCTACAATATCTAGTCCAATGCTGCAAAAGGCGAAAGGGTTTGAACCGCGTTGGTTCAAATCCGATATAGCTATTTGCTATGAATCAAACTTTGAACAGGAAAGATTAAAGCTGAACTCAAATATGAAGTGAACCGTATTCGAACTATAATTAAGAACAATTTTGGGAAAAGGAGCTCGAAAAAAAACTTGGGTTTCAACATGCGAAAAACGAGGAACTTGAATTGCAGCTTCAAGCGAAGGAATGCGAATTTTATTTGATAATTTTTAACTTTAGATAAACAGAATCTTTTGTCTAGAAGCTAATGAATCTAATAAGCAGACTTGCAGGGTATTTAGCATTAATATATACGAACATATCTGTATAAGGACGAAAAAAGACCAAACATCACCCAAATTGTGAAGCCTAGCTTAAAGACTGATTAACACACCAAATACAGGCTATTTAACTAGTCTAATGCCAAGCAATAAGCAAAGGTTTGTCCATATTTAAAAGTAAATTTCCGCAACCAACTCAACTCTTTGATTCTCTTGCAGATAAAATATTTATTTTATATTTATTTATCTTGCAGATAAGCCATTTATTACGACAACTAATTTACAGGGTATTGCTCACGTCTAATACATATCCATGGCACGTTGAGCGTGTGGCTTGTTTTTACCTGTGGGAACGACTCTCTAATTAATTTAATTATGCGCTCTCGACTTGCGCGTGTCAAACACGCAACAACAAAAACAACGGCAAATTAAATAGTCACGCCTGGGCGAGCTCTAATCAAATGCAGCCCTGTGTACGTGTACAGTGAACACCAGCAGGCGCCACCGCCCGCAAGTATGCAGCATATGTTTTCACATGCTGCCGCTGTTGCTTTTGTTGTTGTTGTTGTTGTTAAGCTGTTGCCAGGCCTATGAAATTTAATTTGCCAGCATGGGGACAAAAAATGAAAACAACCCCTCGAGACGACTCGATTCGAGCATCGCTGACAAATTGAATTTGTAAAGTTGCCCAGTTACAACAACAAATCATTTTGGACCCAGAGCGAGTTGCCCATCCCAGGGACGGGGTGGAATGTGTAAATAAACTGATGCGGATGCTGTGTGTGTGCGTGTGTGTGTGTGTGTGTGTGTGTGTGTGTGTGGTAACCCAAGACCCACCCAAGCCATGTTACGCTCGTCTGAGCGGCCTTTCCAACGTGGCCCTCAACTGACTTTCGCGAAAGTAAAGTGAAATTGTAGCCCAACAGGGGCGGTGGGGCGTGTCAGCTCACAAACAGGCTCAAAAAAAAACACACACACACAATTATTAACACTTATTAATGTTGAGGTTTTTATATAGATGGCACCCCAGGGCTTCAATTAAAGTCCAAAAGTGCCAACAGCTGCCTCAAGTGCCTTCTCGCCAGGGGCGTGGGGCGACCTGCTTGCCGAGGGGGTAGCTTTAAGTAGTCATTAAGATTGAGTGAGATAAGATTTGTATGTTTTTTTTTAGAGCAACACACTTTCACAGCTGGCACTCGATCGAAATCTGCCCTAAGCCAGTTCGCGTCAACCCCTCCCGAGATTTGACTTCCAGCACGATCTGACTGCCAACTCCCGACAAGCTATTGACAGCTATTGTCCTCTAATTAAACAACAATGTTGACCTATTCTCAAGATGTCACGGTCAAGGTTCAGTGCGCCAAATCATTTATTTTCCAACCCAAAATGAAATAAAATTATATGTCACAAATTGGTACAAGAAATCGGAGGCTTTGTTTGCTAATTAAAATTATTATTGGACAGAAAACAACCCTCGGGAATGCGTCTTAACCCGTTCGCACGCAAATCTTAACCCTTTCGAAGCAACCACTTGGCTAATCAGCTGCGCCTAATTAAAGCGAAAAAAGGATTTCCTTAAAATTACAAATATATTGCCATCTTGGAAATAATAAATAAAATATTGCGTGATAAAAAACACGTCTCACATAACATCTGATTAAATGGGATTAAGAGTTTGCAATCATTCGGTAAGTAAGCCATCAATACAGGAAATTTAAAAGGAAGGATGCGGGTTCAAATTCTCCAATTATTAAATTTTTTTAAAATAGATAGCGCTGCGCCTAATTAAAGCGAAAAAAGGATTTCCTTAAAATTACAAATATATTGCCATCTTGGAAATAATAAATAAAATATTGCGTGATAAAAAACACGACTCACATAACATCTGATTAAATGGGATTAAGAGTTTGCAATCATTCGGTAAGTAAGCCATCAATACAGGAAATTTAAAAGGAAGGATGCGGGTTCAAATTCTCCAAATATTAAATTTTTTTTAAATAGATAGCGCTAAGTTCAGTTATTGACTGCGATTATAATATAAAAATGAACAAATAAAGTTTATGAAGAAAGTAAAGTAGTTGCTCTTCCGGAAATAAAATCAATAAATTTGAATTTTTGTTTTTAATTTTTCTCCTTGCATAAAATTCTTTTGCTATTCTAAAATTCTTATTGATCATTATATTAATGTACCTAATTTAATTTATTATTAAACCATATTAAAAAAATAAGACTTTTTCAAATCCCCAATAAATATTACTTTAAGAATTACTTCATTTGATATATAGTCTTCAAAATTCTCTACTCTTTACAACTTGTATAGACATTAAGCCTTCCGGTAATGCAAATATTTTTCAAATAAAAGCAACTCGACAAGCGAAGCGTATTTATAGGCGAGCACCCACTGTAAATGGGGATTAAAAGTACTCTTTATTGTCCCGCAAGTACTTAAGTACACCTGGTGCACAGATAAAGACTGCATATTTACTTCAGCTGCCAGACTTGGGCAGCCAAAGATGGATCAATTCTTGGCATTTGATGCTACTTTACTGAAATCAAACTGTAGCACAAACTGGGCCAACTGCGTCGCTGGGCGACGTGAACGGGCAATCCAATACCACAGTGGTCGTTGCTATCAATTACACGACTCTCGAGGCAACCCTAATGCTCGGCTGGATCGGTTTCAGCACAGACCTTGGCCACATTAACTCGGACTGTGCTACTCTTGCGATAGCGCCACAAGAGCATGATATATATAGAAAATGATATATGTATATATACAATATATGTGGGCATAAAGTAGAAATATAAAAAGTTGATTATTTCCGTTAGACTTAATTACTTAAATCGCAAGGCCGTTGTTGGGCCATATCCCATTACAAATATCCCAAAACAGAAGAAGAACGAGTAGGTATGTGAGAGAGTGTGCGACTTGAAGATATCCTGTATATAAAAATACTACAATACTTCACTCCTGAATAACTTCTATGTTTATTTTACGAAGGTTATATAATTTGTAAGGCTTTTCTCGACTTTCTGATGTGTCTATATACCAAAAATATTGGATGTAACTCTTCAAATGAGGTTTGATAATCAGAATTAGCATTTATTATGTGTCTGACTTTTATTAGCTAAAAACTTTGCTCAAAAAAACAGAGCTGAAAGTGAATGATTATTGATTTTACAGAAATCTGTGGAGCAAAGATAAAATGGAATATGCAAACCTAGCCAGATAGACTTCTGATCAAAGAAGGCGTCAGAGATGCCTACCTACCAACACCTAGTCATGCTCCTTTTCGAATAAATACAGGGTATGAAAAAACATTGAATGAACTGTTGATGGCAAGTACATGTTTTCAGAGCCAAAGCAAAGTTTTTGCTGCTGCCGCTTAAACAGGTGCGCAGATTTTTTGTTTTTTTTTTTTTCTTTTTTAAAGGTATTCTGGGAGCGATCGAAGCACTATCGAATTTCGCGTTGCCGCCTCGCCAATCAATGGGCAGCAATGTGCGTGATTTGTTGTTGGCATTTTGGCTGCCAATTGTGCGGCTCGCGATGCAGTTTTTCCCGTTTCCCAGGGCAAAGCCTCTAAGGAAAATGTGCAGCAGGAAATTTGATATTTTATGCGGAGTGTCCGGAAAAACGTTAGGGGCACAAACAGAGGCAAAGGCAGAGGCAGACGCGCAGGCAGTCGGCCATTTCGTGGTAAAAATTATGAAAAAAGGAACAAAAAAAAAAAAAAAGAAAAACAGAATTTAAGAAAAACTGTCACGACTGCTAACGAGCAATGCGATCGCTGCCAAGTCAAAGGTCGCACGCTGATTGCCGACAAATTTGTCTCGAAAACTTGCGAGCCGCTTAATTGCAGCGCGGAGCGGCAGACACAGGGTTGTGCTGTACCTCAACCCGCTCCTCTCACTCATCTCGCTCCTCTCGAGCAGCTGGCCTGACAGCCTGTCTGCGCCTTTGACTGACAACAGCCACACCTAAGAAAACTTAAAGATAACTCGTCTTCTCTGCTCTGCTCCACCAACTGCCACTTGATTGTTGAGCTGTGCCAAATCGTTCAGACTTTTGTTCAATTGAGCTAGTCTTCGATCTGACTCCAACTTATTTTGGTAGTTCCTGAGTCCCAACATGGTTCACTAGTTCTTGAATTCCAGTTAGGTTTCAATTTATGTCCCAAAATACTTATTATTTCCTTTGAGTCTCACTATTGTTCACCAGCTCCAACATCATTCAGTAGTTCATTTAATTTCAATAGCTCAATTTTTGTTCAGTGTCCCATCAGTAGTTCATGGCCTGGATCCGCGTTCAGTAGTTCCTTTGACACGCGTAATGAAACGCAAATAAACAACTGAACGAAAAAATGAATAATAGATGAACCCAGAACTACAACACTATCTAATTGAACCGGAAATGAGTTTTGTTTTCACAGGCGGCGCCCACTTGACCCCGTAGCCTGCGCCGCGACACTGTCGCGCAAAATCAAAGTGCCGAACCGCACAAAAATCCATTATATGGGGTATATGGGGTATATGGGTTATATACCCCTTGCCCGGGTGGCAGGCTCATGTCAAGTTCCCAACTTGCAACAAAATGTTTTACATCAATTGCGGGCAAAGTGCCGCGTGCAGCGTTTCCAAGAATGCAGCGGGCTGCAACTGGAATTATCCCCCATCATACTCAACATCATGCCCATCCCCATCCCCAACCCCATTATCATCCTCAACATCATCATCATCGTCATCATCATCATCATCATCAGCCCAACTGTCAAATAATTATGACAAGTTCATTTCGTCGTACTTTCGCTCATTTGTTTAGTTCCTATTTTATTTTTTTCTCTGTTCTGCGGTTCTGTTGTTACGCTTTAACGAGAATTGCTGTAAACGGAGAGGCCATCCGCCCAAGGCGCCCAGTTCCCCGGTACCCCCGCCCAGCACCAATTATCGGTGCGTTGTAAATGTGCGCGCTTTTGATGTGACAGTTGCCTGAGGTTGCGTATCGCGGCGTGACGCTCAAATGCTATAGATGCACTTCATGGATATATATATACATATATTGTTCAACTATGTATACTATATAGAGATCTTAAAACTGAAGGCAGCAGCTTGTGATCGAGAGATTATCATGAGTATTCCCGAAAAGTATGCTATAGGGTTTAAAGGAACTCAAATGCATCTCAGAAACTATATAAACGCTATGAAATTGAAATTAATACGCATCTGTGAATAATGCCGAGTGAGAGCGATAAAGATTATAAGATTAAATTAATGTTAATGTTAAAATATTGTATTAAAAACGCAATCCAAAATGATATATAAATGGTATATGACTAGATATTTCTCAAAGGAAACAAAAACCATTTAATAGTAATGGGAAGCTTAAAAAGTTTCAGATAAAATAACTAACTACAAATTGGGAATAAATCGACATTTAATGAGACCCAAAGATAACTTTATATGTTGTCTAGTCACCTTTCAATAAGTTCTATAATCCTTGGCAAACTCAGATCTACCCTTTCGCTCATATACAATAGTGAACATTGGAAGATAAAAAGAACAGCATAAAATATCTAACTAGAAATAAGGAATAATTTAGCGTATTATAGAATAAAAAGACAGCCCAAAGTATTGTCAAGTTCCCTTTCCCTAAGTTCTTTTGTAATCCTTGACAAATTTAAATTTAACTTTTCGATCCGTCGTTCTCATATATTATAATGGAAATTGGATGATAATTGATTGTATCAAAAAATTATAAGTATTTGAAAACTACACAACGTGTTACCAAACTGGCGACAGCTTAAAATTTTGCCTAATTCACTAATTTTCGAAGTACTTCGATTCTTCGTTCGTTAGTGCAAATTTGAAGAAAAAAAATAGCAGATAAAATAACTATCTGAAAATTGAGAGCAACTCCACGTTTTACAGAACCCAAAGAAAGAATTAATTTTGTCTTGTTCATTTTCCCTAAGTTCTGTTGTAATCCTTGACAAATTCAGATCAACCCTTTCGATTCTTTGTTCTCACACACAGCACTCGAGCAGACATCAATAATGAACTGGCCATTAGTGTCGCGTCCAGCTCTTGCGTCAATTCACACTTTCAGCCGATCTATTTTGAATATGATGAAAATCTGGCCATATAAATAGCTTCCAACGCGGCTATCTATAGCCAAGGCACAGCTCAAAATATGCTGTCGAATGTGACAATTGATTTGCCGCAGACCCCGACAACTGTCTAATGCCTGCGTTTTGGTCTATTTTCGGTACTACTTTCAAATATAGACCACTGCGGGATGAGTCACAGCTCGGCAAATCCTGCAAAATGGCCTGGGCAAAAATATTTGCAGTCATTAGTGGGCATTAGGCGTAAAATCCAACGAAAACAAACCCCGGCTGGTTGGATATCAGCAGCAACAGCATCAGGCAGGTTGCTCTAATTTTTGCTGGCAGGACTGACAGGCGACATAAAACAGGATAAAAGGGCTAAGCGGCATGCTGCAGACGCCGTTGTCGTCAGCTCGAGCGGATTATGTGCCAAAGCAACAGGAACAGAAATTAAACAAAGGGAACTGCCTCGAGCCGCAGGGCATATGTACATACATATATGCAATAGTCTGAGCTACCCTCCCCGCCCGGCATTTGAGTGGCATTTGAGTAGCTGCCACGTTGCATTTGATGTAATCCAAGTAACTTACATGCTAATTTATTGCATATACTTTGTGGTTTTTCAACAACCAAACATGACGTCAGCTCGAGTCTGATAAGCCGAATAATGTTGCACGTAGGGGAAACACAAAGCAGAACCACACGCAACAAATTTGTTTTAACAAGAGTGGGAAAAAAAATATTAAAGAGATTCGGAATAAGTCTTTAAATAAAGCAAGAGTTGGAAAAGAAAGAAAGAAAAACAACCACACGGAACAAATTTGTACAAGAGTGCGAAAAAATATTGAAAAGATTCGGAATAGGTATTTCATTAATTTTCATAATTTTCATATTTATGCATTGATACAAGATGAAGAAAGTGAGATATGGGAAACTTTTAAAAATATTTAAAAAAATAATCCCATGATTTAGTTATTTATTTAGTTATTTGTCAGGAATAGGAAAAATATATTTTTTTGATAATATTTGACAGGACTAGGAAAAAATATAGATTGGTGTACGTATTCGAAACATTATGCGTTTTAAGCTAAGGCCTTTGTTAAATTTCATTTTTATTAATATTTATTTTCATAAGATTTATTGACTATTGACTAACTGAATGGCGATTAAAGCACAGACCAAACCTTAAGATCTAAGAAAATACAATTTTGACAATAGTTAAATTCCGTGAAGAACGTGAGGCTTGAAGATCACCGAAATAGTAACTGTTTTAAATAACAATTATCATTATATTAAAGAATTTATAGTTTTTTTTTTATTATATTATTTTTTATTTTATTATATTGTATATTATATTATATTATATTATATTATATTATATTATATATTATATTATATTATATTATTATATTAATTAATATTCAAAAATTATGAAAAAAGCAGTCGATTTCCTATTACTGTTTATTGAAACTATCCTTACTATCCCAATCTAACCCAAAGATTTACTTGCCGTTTAGGCTGCGTATCTCAACAAAAATTTCACCTTAACTTGCAGAATTTAGAATTGTTTGCGAAAAGCTGAAATCTCAAGTCCGTCAAATGACATTAAACCTGAGCCTCGGACAATTTGCAGTTCCAGCCCGTGCCTAGAGCTGTCTTTCGCAAGCTTTGCCCCCGCATTATTTGTTTATTTAAAAAATTTGTTATTGCTACTGTGAAATTCAGTTTCAATGCGGAAAAACAAACACAGTTTTGAGCCGTGTAAACAAACAAACAAGTTCATTTCGCGACGTTTTGCTTTATATGCCGCGCTCTCTTTCTCATTCTATTGCTCATATGTCTCTCTCTCTTTCTGTATGTGGCACAGGTAGTACAAAGTGCAGATGCGATCTCGTGCCTCTGGCTGCACTTCCTGTGCCACGCCCAGTAAAAACATGATGAAAAAACCATTTGCCATTTAAGCCGAGGGCTGCGTTCGCCGTTGACCCTTGTGCTACACAAAGCGGCTTAGCAGCGCAAAGATTGCAGATTATGCTGTAAAAATGTCGCAGGACATTAAGCCGAGCCTGCAATAATTACGCACCCCCAGCCCCTGCCTCCCTCGACCCAAAGGACAAAAAAAAAACACAAACATTTAAATGCTGTGCGAAAGGGGCGTGGCTGTAATGGAGAGTGCGGCCATCAAAATGAGCAGCAACCGCATGTGAAATTAACAAGTAAATGTGATTTAGTAGAGGGCGCCCGACATGTAGATACCCTGTACTCAGCTGTGTGGTCCCTTTGAAATTTCACGCTACACACAATACACACACACACACATACACACGCTGAGAGCTGTGTACTTAATTTCCCAAACTATGAAAAAATCAATCTTAAATAACTTGGGTGTTTACTGTCCGATATTTATGAACATTTACGGGCTTAACTATGGCATGCAAATTCGTGTATATTCCAGAAATCAAGTCAAATCGTCTTCAAATATTTTCGGTTATGCGGCAATAAATGGGAGGAGGAGTACTCTATAACTAAACACTTTTTATATACGAAAACATTTATACCAAATTTGGTGAACTTCGCTCTGATAATCTACAAGCAATGCTGAAAAATTATGACTGCAAATCGATAGTTATCGATTTTGAGCAAATGACAGTTATCGATTTTGAGGAAATGACAGTTATCACTAATACTTATAAACTTATTTTACCTGCAATTTAGTAGAACCTAAGTACAATATTCAATCTTTCTACGATAAAGTTTACTGAGCTCAATGTGTTTATAAAGATTAACGTGGATACATATATCGACTCGCCCGACATTCTTTCCAGGAATATATATACTTTCTGGCTTCGAATATGCCACCTTCTTTTTCCCATCTGCACAACTGCAATATACTCTGTTATTTTAAACAATTTTTAATTCGCCTAGGGTATAATTAAAAAACCCGCAGCGCTCAAGTACTGCGGGGGCAATACAACTACAGCTACAGCTACTGCTGATGTTGTGCCACCCCCCCCCCCTTTTTATGTACTACCTCCTAGCCCCTGCTCCTGCTCCTGGTGCTGCTGCTGTTTGCATTGTTTGTTGTTATAATGGCGCGCCCGTAGCGCACAACAACGAAAAGCGCAAGGCATCTGCAGGGCGTCCTTTTGTACATTTTGCCTCGTTTGCTGCTGCTCCTTTTGACGACTCAAATTTCAATGAAATTATCCTGACGGCATTTGTCTGTATGTGTGTGTGCGTTAGTGTGTGTGCATTAGTGTGTGTGTGTGTATCTGAGCAAAACAATGCTGAATAAAAATTTCGCTGAAATTATTTGCTAATGGCTTCAACAGCAGCCTGGACGAGTGCTCAGCCCGCAGTTGCTCGGAGCTGCCAGCTCGTTCGCGTTGCTGTGGCATTTGCATTTATGAGATTGACAAATAGACAAACAAAATGGCGGCGGCGGCAGCGGCGATGGCGTTGCCAGCATCGCTCCAAAAAGCACATCGACGGTCGCCATTTTGTTGTGTTGCCTGCCCCCAAAAATACACCGCAAACAATTTAGTGGTTCAAATTGAAAAAACCAAGCGTGGTTAAATTATTTACATTTTTAAAGTGAAAGAAAATATATAAATGAAATATCTGTGCAAACCCAAAAATAATTAAAATAAAATCAATATGCAGCTTTAATTGATAAAAAAGTTAATAATTTAATCAATTATAATATCTCTACGGACGAAAATGGCACATAATATTTAAAAAACCCGAGTCCTAAGAAAACTTGATATAATAAAAACTCGATTCGAACCGCTGATTTCTTGTTTGCCAGGCAGGCGTCGTTTACTTAGCTACTAAAACTACAGGCAAAAAAAACTTGGGATATAAAATGAATATGATTATCTAAAAAGACAGAAGCAAAGCATTTCAAAAATTTTAAGTTTTTCTATAGAATATTAAATAGAATTTTATGACAAAATTGTTTATATGTAAACCAAAATTTTGTGCAGTGTATATTTGCCATTTGGCCGTTTCGCCTGGCAACGACAACAGCAACAGCGCAAATTGCTTTGCTCCAAAACTTCGCTCATGTTACGCCAGTGCGAGAGGGTGAGAGTGGGGCAAACCTAAAAGTAATGAGACTGGCTGTCCGGGCAACAGAGTGACAGAGAGAAAGACAGAGATAGAGAAAGAGAGAGAGAGAGGAGGGGAAACGGTGCACTCTGCTCACACATAATAACTGTCAATCAAAAAAAAAAAAAGGGAATCAACAACTCGCAAAGATTTCTACACTGATCTATCTGTAACTCTGGCCTGACCTACTGCCTTCTGGTATTTGTATTCACGCTCTTATTCACATTCATATTCGTATTCGTATTCATTTGCCAATGCCTTTTGTGGTTTTATTTCTGGTCAAATGATTCACTCGATCGACAGGATAGAGTATGCACAAAGGCAGTTCTTTGCCCTTCTTTTTCTTCTTCTTCATTTTTGTTTTTTGTTTTTGAGTGCCCTTTTTAAGCTGAAAATTCCCTTTTGACTACTGTCTTTGCCCTTTTGTCTGGGCAGAGCATTTAAAGGCTCATTTCTTTTGGGTCTTTCGGGAAATGCGCAGTAGCCAAAGGATTTGCATTTATTTTGTTCATCGTTTTTGATTTCTTACAGCTCACTGGCAGACAAATCGCTCGCATCTAGATCTCAGTCTAGGATTTGGATTAAAGGCTTGTAATTACGCGCAGTTGATGTGGAAACATTTTTAGAAAAAATTCCTTTCGACCAGAGTCAGATCTTGTTGAGGGCTTAAACTCATCAAAAGTTGAAAAGTTGAATTCTTAAGAGCCGAAGAGTTGAGCAAGGAATTCGGTGTGAGTTGAGCTCGTGTGCATTATGCAATATGTGTGTGGTCAAAAGAATATCAATACAATTTGAAAAGAAAGATGTGAAAGATAAAGAAAAATCATGGCTACATATATTTTACATGTGCTAAAAGATATATTATCAATTTGAATCATATGAAAACATGGAACATGGTGTAAAATACTTAATACTTCTGCAGATATATAAATGATCCATGCTATTTATCTAAGAAAAGCGGTCTATGTATATTATTATACAACAATTAAAATATAGCTTCGATGCTGATAAGTTTTAGTTGATACGTTAGGAGCTAAGCAAAGTTCAAAAATACCGAGTTTGGTTAAGATATTTTGAAGAACAAACAAGATTTCAATACAAGTCATTTTTTCAGATATTTCATATATGCCAGCTATACAATTTAGTTATCCGATCCGGTTCACTCGGACGCTTACAATATAGCAATAAAATATACATTTTTTTATAGGGAAGTAAGTAGGGAAGAAGGATCGCGGATTTATACATCCATTACTCATATCGCCTAATGGATTATAAGAAATTTTATTTATAGATCCAGGACAACTGTAGCGGATAAATATAACTAATTTTATATGCAGAAAAGAAATATATTCAACTATACATATTCTAGGTGAAGTTCCAGGAAGTTCCACAAAGTTCTCTGCATCGTTATAGCTTGTATCGTTATAATAAGTGACATAAGCAGATGAGAAACTCAGATAAACATAATCTGTGCCCATTCGATTGAGAGCGAAAAGGGAGAAGTGAAAAGGCAAAGTTAAAGCTGATGAAGAGGAGGCGGCGCGATAAGCAAATCCTAATGGAAATTGAATTGAATTGAAGTTTGGGCTCACCTTGTAGTAATCCAGTGTTGAAAAGTTTTGATAGCACGGCACATTATACAACATATTCCAAGCGTTGTTGTTGTTGTTGTTGTTGCTGCTGTTGCGTGTCGCTTATCAAACGCGCTGCGTCTGCGCGGACATGACGATTCTTTAATTGGGCAATTAATCAAAATTTTATAATTGTTATTAGCTGCATATAAAACACGACAAACAAGTGTTGACAAACGTTTTGAACTGTGTTTGATATTTATGTTGCTATTTTATCTTATTTTCTTTTTATAATTTTATTGCACGCGCGTCGCTTTAATTTGCATTGGCTTACAATTTGTTTATTTTGCTGTGCTAATTGAGCAGTTCCGTTACGCAAATTAATTCGTGCCAAATTGTGTGTGTGGGTGTGTGTGTGAGTGTGTGCATTTATTTATGATTATTTTTGTTGCTTTTTTAATTTGTCATTTAACATTTTTTATTTCATGGAGCCGTCGGCGAAAGCTTTTACCGTTTTATTATTTCAGCTGTCGTCCGCTCGCCCGACGAATTGTCACATAAAGCTGAGTGTCAACTGAATTTGCCCATTTGCCCAGTCGAAAGCGTCGACGAGACGAACAGCGAGAGGCAGACAAGCCAGCGATAGCAGCAGCAGCAGCAACAACAATAACAACAATAACAACAACAACAATAGCAGCAGCAACAATGCGAAGCTTCAATTCACTCAAAGCGCTGCCTGTCTCGCTCGCTTGCCCTTTGCTGCGCACGCTCTCTCGCTCTGTCACACTCGCGCGCTGAGCGCTTGAGTGAGTTTTTGTGTGTTGAGCGCATTTTGTTTTTGGTTTTTAGGGCGGCGCCAGGACAGCTGCTCGCCGCGCATTAACGGCATTTGCAATTGTGCAGCAAGTGGGCAGCTCTCAATGCTGCTTCCTGGAAGCGACTTTCGTTTCTACGAACGGTTCTTGCAGTTCTGTGCTGCTGCTGATGTTGCTCTTCTTCTTGTTCTTCTTCTTCTTGGTTTCTTTATTTTTGGGACCTCTTGTGGCACTCGCTTAACCCAATTTGAAAACACTTGATTGGGCGCCGGGCAAACTGTCCACTCGCATTAGGCAAACGATGCGGCATTTTGGTGGTACCCATGCAGCTTAGGCATAGGAGTTTCAATATATGGACAGCTACCAAGCCGCTGGTCTTTAGCCATGAAAAATCGGTGGAACAGCATCGGAGCCGAAACGGAACCAGGGCAACAGACTGTGCAATTTGTTGTTTTCTTCATCTTCTTATTTTGATTTTTTTTTTTGCGCTGGCGTCTGGCAACCGGCGACAATCCCAAATGGCAAAGAAGTTATCCCTGCACGCTTCAACGCATCGCGACAGTTGTTAACGTGTTTAATTAGCCCTACAAATTCAATGAATTGCGACAGTAACAGTTAGGCTTAACAACAGCGCCAACTCGCCCAGACGATAATCAAATATTTGAGCAGCCATTTTGAAAAAAATAAAAAGGAGAATACGGCACAACTCCTGCAACCCTCGCAGCACACACTGTGGCGCATGCGTGGGCACCCCAAAAGGAAAATGAAAAAAATAAAACAACAATTGAGTTGCGCTCAATGCACGCATCGGGTATTTTGGGGGCGTGCCCAACTACCTCTAGGCGACAATTGAATTGAATTTAAAGTTCGCTAAAAAAAATTTGACATTTTGTTTCTGCAATTTCTTCCAAAAACAATTAAGCACAAGTTCATGAGTACAACTTAAAATAAATAGAATATACACTTTGTTTCTTTAAGTTTTGATTGCTAAGTTGGTCATTTATAAGTATAAGTTTATTATTAGCAATTGCAATAAAGAACTAGTTCTTGAGTGAAACTAGTTCAGTATAAGGTTTAATACCGACTTTAATAAAATGCAATTAGAATAAAATGAGGCATTTTTGCTCAAACTGTTCATAAATTCAGGACCTAGTTTGAGTGGAATTAGTTCACAGTTAAATAAAATCCAATCAGAAAAACCTCAAGGGTTTTTAGTTCTAAACAAGTTGAAAGGTTCACAAAATGTAGATAAATTAAGGACAGTTCTTGAATGGAACTAGTTCACAGTTAAAATCAAGTAGTAGCAGTTTGGTAAGTACTTTAATAAAATACAATAAGAAAGAACTGAAGTTGGATTTTGCTCAAAATTAAATATAAGGTTCGCAAAATGTAGATAAATTCAGATCCTGAGGGAAAACATTTTATTTTCAACAACATTTTTAATATCCAAAAATGCGTAAAAACTGGACTGAAGCATATATTGCATACATGAATTGTCGTATTTCGTTAAGAAACGTATTGTGCTTATTCCAATTCTTTAGTTAAGTATTTTGTACTTCATTTAAACGATTTTTCATTTCTAGTAACGTTAGTTTAACAGTTTTAAAGATAGGGAGATCAAAACAAATCCAATTATTGAATTAAGTACTTTTTACTTAAATTACGCGTTTTTTTCTTTAACATTAGGATACACTTTTATATGAAGGATGATCTATACTAAGTTTAGAGAGAAAAAAACGGAACTAGGAGCAACATTTTTCTGAGAATGTAGTTACCGAAAATAAAATATTAATATGCTAAAACGCGTTAGTTTAAGCTTCAGTATCAATTAAAAGGAAGAATACTAAAGAATAAAACTAGCTTAACAACTGATATCCTTCCTATCCTTCCCCTTAAATAAAGTCATAACAGAAAAAATATATTTTGTTCAATCTTTTAAATACGCAAAGTGCTTTTCACTTTTCAGTTTAAGACCTGCCTGGGTGACATTTTCAAGGGTATTTCAAATGCAAACTTGATTAATTTAAGCGCACAAGTCGTACACTTTTTGCATAAACTGTATGCGCTGGCAAAGCGGTTCATTCATAAAATCAAAAAACCGACAATCGACAAGTTCTCTCGCGGTAATAGGATTATGAGGCACACGTGCTCAATGTCAGGCCCGCGGGCCAGGCCGTGCCCCTTGCTGCAGCAAATGCTTGCTGCAACTGGCAATCTGACGGATTGAGGGGGGCCGCGGCGGGGCGGGTCGGGCTGGTTGAGTCGAGAGCATCGAGCATCGAGAGTCGACGCCCCAAGAGCTTGGGCAGGCAGCGACAACAGCGCTCAACGCTGACGTCTCAAATGCTCGCTGCCTTTTATAGCCTTGGCTTTTATTATTAGTGACGGATTTCCGAGTCATTAGACAAAGTTATGCCTCGGACCACCGCGTCTGTTTAAGCTACTTAAACGCGCCGCCCGCCCACGCCCCAAATCTGCAGTGGATGATGGCCGACCATCGACGGGGCGACAGTGCGACAGGGGGCAGGGGACAGGGGCTGGGTTGGGTGGGTGGTTCGGTCAGTCAGGGACGTGACTTGCTCATGTCGCAATTGACGGGCGTCAGCTTAAGGCCTTAACAGCTTAGCATTTAATAAAACAAATAAACTGATAAATGCACGAGAGATTGCCCACAAATGTGGCACATTAATTTGTGGTTCTTGCTTTTCGGGTCTCGGCCACCTTTCTCAAAAACGGGCGCAATGGGACCCACAGCACTGCGACGCGCGTTTCACCCACGCCACTTAAACACAAATCAATAACTTTATTACCAAAAAAAAAAATATAAATAAATAATAAAAAAAAAAAAAAAAACAGGCAATACCTCCAGCTAAAACCCAGAGCCATGTTTTACGAGCTGAAAAGCGTCTTGTTTAACTGCCGCGGACAATGAGCACCCGCTGTGCGCGTTAAAAATCGCTGGAGCTGGAGTCGGAGTTGGAGCTGGAGCTGGGACCAGGCTAAGGGATTCCACTCCGTTTACATTGGTCGGGTCGAGCGGGCGCCGTGCGTTCATAATTTATGCCAACGGCTCTCTGTAGCGCCAGTTGACAGTAAGTCAGAGAAAAGGAAACCCAGCTGGCGATGGGTCACACACAGTAAAGTAAACACTAAAATGAGTCAGGCTTGTTTGAGCTGAGGGCAAAGGTTCAGCTAGTTAAAATGTGATAAAACCAAATTGAATGAAGAGGGACCCTGCCGGGCGAGTAACCTATCAAGTTTATGTGCAAGAAAGAGGGCCAGTTAATCAAGCAACCCTCTATAAGAAACCGTGGATTGTCAGCTAAAATAAAAATAGAAACAAATATTGAGGGTAGGTCCAGGATCAAATAATTTTGATGAAATGCACTGGAAAAGCGGATGCCACTCAAACTACATACATGGAAAACTGCCTTAGATTAAATAGAAAGTATCTCAGTACATTTTGCAACACTGTCATTTTATATGTATAACAGTCGCTTATGGGAACGATATCGATAAATACTTGGACCATAGACTTTAGGGATGATTCAATCAAATAAAAAGTATTAAGAGTAGCTGACATTGTTTTACAACATAGTTTACATTCTTTTGGAATAACGCACACGAAATTGTCTTAGATTAAAAAGGCACTATCTAAGTACATTTTGCAACACAGTCATTTTAAACATAGAAAACCCGCTTGTCTGGTCGATGACAACATGTACTTTTATCAACTTTTTTGTAAGAATGACTTTAATGTCGAGAATCTAGCGCGAGCAATAAAAGTAGCTGACATTGTTTTAGAACATTGATTACATTGTTTTTAGTACAGAGTACACTTATCAGCACAGTCATTTTATACATAGAAAAGCCAATAGACAAGAGATGATTGAATCAACTTTTTTTGTAATAACGCATTTAAAGCCGTGAATCAAGCGGGAGTAGTAGCAGAAATTGTTTTACAGCACTGTCAAAACATACTATACAAACATAGGAATTTTAAAAGATACAGAGCTTCGATAGATTATACATTATTGTGTGTGGTTAGTTAAGGTCTGTTAAGGTTGTTGGCATTATAAATACATATGGTATAAAAGCTACACAACACTGTATCTATAACCTTTCCTCATAGTCTAATTAAACAAATTAAATTGAAAAGGTAAAAAAAAGGAAATACCTAGTTGGATTTTAAGAAAATCTGTGCATTTATTATTTAATTGTCGATAGACAAAACTAGTGTCAGCCTAAGTATTCAATGCCTAATAATAATGCAAAAATAACGAGAAAGTTAGGATATCTTCTGCATGCCGAAGATTTAACATCCTTCTAGACATTTGCCTTACGGTTTTGCAGATATGTGAGAATAGTGAAGCTCTTAAATGCTGAGTTTGAGAAAAATATCTTGGAAAACAACAAAATACTTTGCCGTACAAAACACATTTTTCTAACGATTCTTCCTGTAGTGCTTTATAATATAGTAGAAAAGACTTGGCACATAAAATAATAATAATAATAAAAATATGTTACGAAGCCAATTCTTTCAGAAAAAAAGTCTTCCTCCTTTTAAAAAAAAAAAGTATACTACCCAATTTAACGTTTCTCTATGTAATTGACAGAAAGAATCTTTTGCTAGTTTCAAAAGCAGCTATCAATGTTATGCAACACTGTCTAACACAACTCTGTCTAACACAACACAACAAAACTGCCATTTGAGGCCATTTTAGATCGAAAATAAGTACATTTTATTAGAATTACATTTTAAATGAAGCACAATTATCCTTCCAACATGCGCAGCTCTTCGCTTACAAATTACACACCAACTCTTTCGCCCCGCACAGGAGAACCCCCTCATGTATGCCCCGCCCTCCCCACCTAGCCGTACCGCCCGCTGCCAGCTTATCACATTCAAGTTTATTGACTTTTGTATACATATTTGGCTGATGTTTCTTTTTTTTTGTATTTTTTTTCTTTTTGTTTAGCCGCTGGCAATGTGAACGGCGCCAGATTTTGAGACAGTCACCAATTCAGTGCCTGTCCAGTCATGTACACAAGTCGTTATTATTTGATAGGGTCAAGTGTCGCTCGAAAACAAAAAAAAAAACGAAAAACCCAAGAAAATAGCAAATTACACACATGAATATAAATAAATGTCTGAGCCGTCAGGCGCAACAATGACAAATTGAGGGGTCAAAGCATTTACTGAATAGCGGGAGAACCTTTTAATTGATGGCATGTGCCCAAAATTAGTTGGCACAAAATCCTAAAAAGAAAAATTTAAGAATGGAGTAGAAAAATGTTGAGATGATAAACTATTTAAGAATGGAATAGAAAAATTGAATAAAAAAAGACTCAGAAAAATGTTGGGATGTGAAATGGCTTAGCTGGAAATTTGAAGCAGGTCTTGAGTTTTAGAAGTAAACCTCAGCTTTTAGTTATATATAAATAAAACCTGACTAAGTGATTGACTGACTGCTTGACAGTCTGCTTGACTGATTGATGAGCGATGCACACAGCTAGTATAATTTTTTACAGTAGCCTGATTTAAGTGAAGCCTTAAACATGATCTGGAAGAATTCCTCAAATAAAACTCGAAAGATTTGTGTAAAGCGGCAGCATACAACTTTTCTTTCCAATTCACTTTAAACTATTTTTTAAAGATAGTTATAAAAATTGATTGAAGACGTGTTTTACAATTTACTCCGAGTGACAGCAATAGGGGTCAACGTTATAAAGGGCGACACATAAAAAGAAAATGTGTCCCGCTCGATGCCTGCCAATAAACTATAATCGTGTGTAGGAGAGAAAGTACTGGCTCATCAGTCAAAATTCCTCAGCTTTTGCCCATAAAAAATGTCTTAGAGCTGTGAACTTTCAAATTCCTGTCTAAGCTGGGCTCATGAAAAAACCTCCACTTACTACCAATTCGAATTCCAATTTGAATTTAAAGTCTTCAGGCCAATGCATACCAAGTCTTATTTTAGATTTAGCGATTACAACGGGTTAATGAGCTGCAGAGCCGAGGCTGGGACCTGGCACGTGTAAACGACACCCAAATTAGAGGCAGATTATTTTATTACATGCCATGTCAGGCGTACGCGCTGCTTCTATCTCTGATGGGCCTTCCGAGAAGTGTCGCCGGGCTGCGACTTGTGATGCAGTCAGTGTCAGCAGCGGCCACAAGCCTCCGGCTGACTGACTGACTGACGGACTGACGGACTGTCTGAGCGGCTTGTCATTTGATAAGCAGTCGGGCGCACGTTCGCTTATCGGGGGCCAAATCGACTGGCCAATTGGCCGCCCCGCTCCGCCCCGGCAGCGGCCAAGTCTTTGTCATGTAAAAATGTCGCCCAGCTGGCCAAAATCAATTTGAAACTTGGCGCCAGTTAAATGAGCCACAAGCCCCAAAGCGCAGCATGCGCCCCAGACTCTATACGCGGCGCCCGGTTAATTAAGTTATAAAAATTATATTTTATGCATACGATTTGCATTTTTATGAGCGTCAAATTTAACATGCAGCGCTTTGATTTACGGCCCAACTAGACACCGCCCCGGCCCGAACCGCCCTCGCACGACTCTGTGGGCGTTTGTTAACCTGTGTAAAACTGACAAATGATCAGGTGTGACTTATGACATCTTGAGCGGGGACTCCTGCTGCCAGATAAGGGCCTGGCAAATCATCTCACACATCTAAAATTTCAAATTCTCGTTTCGAAAATGTTGAAAACGCTGAAAAACTCTGTGCAACGCTTCAGATTTGCAATGCCTTTTCTTTGGAGCGGCAAAAAAAAAACCATAAAAACCGCAAGATCAGCAACGTATCAACCTGGTCACAACAACAGCGACAACAACCACACAAAAGATGCTCAGCAAACTAATGCAAAAAAAATTAAATAAAACTAGCAATTTTTTATTCTTATTGTAAAGAAAATGCAGAGTAGTAGGGTTTAACACTCAGCCAGATACTCTAACTAAATGAAGTTTAGCAACAAAATTGTCAAAATATTAATCAACAAATAGTTAATTATTTTATCTCCTACTTTATACCAAATATAGAAAAGCAAGGGTATCAAAATATGCATAATAAAGGACATGAAACACGTAATAATACAAAAACCAAATGCCACAAAATATTTTTGTGAGCTAAAAAAGAAGAATCGAAGACTCTCAAACGAAATTTGTTAACGTAATTCCCTTGAAACCTATTTTAAAATGTTCTAAAAGTTCTCCAAGGCTATTAACTTTAATCGAAGCCTCAGAAGCTGACGCGTTCTATAGCATAAAAATTTTAAAATCGGTTTTGGTGTTTTAATGAATTTCACAGTTTATTATACAACTAAGCCATCTTTGACTTTAATATGTTTCAGACAATGAATAATTCAGACTTACATAAAAAAAAAATATTAAAAGAAGTCCATATAAGTTTATTAAAAAAGCAAATCCTCTGATCTATCATAAATTTATGCAGTCATCGAACTAGGGGTTTCTCTTATTTCAAATTATTTCTTATTGGGAATAAAGCACGAAAGAGAGAGAGAGAAGGTAAGAAATAGTAAGGAATAGTAGTAAATGAATTTGCGATTTAATTAAAGAAATATTCAATTAAAGGTGACAACAAATTTATTCCAAGTTAAGTGTCAAGTGAAGCTTGAATATAAATTAAATAAAAAAAATAAAAAAAGCTTTAATTAATAACCAAAAAAAGCAAATTGAAACAAGTTTTAACTTCTAGCCTCTTCTTTCGGGAAATTGCAAGTGCACTATCTTTAAGCATGATAATACACTCTCAGCTGCGAAGAGCCTGCCAAAGTCAGAATGCCCAACTCGTTGGCAGTGTGATTTTGTTGTCGTCTGCTCGACTGGTTTGTTCGCAAAGCGTCACAGATTTTTTCATATAAGTATATCATTTTAATAATTCTTATTCGCTTTTTTTCTCGCTAGATTTCTTTATAATTCTGCTTTATTTGTAGCATGTTTTGACATTTTTATAGCTTCGGGCAACGCGCATTTCTGCTTTAATGCTTTGCTGCACAGCGCGAAAGAGACGGCAGCAGCGCAGCGTGCGAGAGAGAGAGAGAGAGAGAGTGCAACAAAGGTGCCCAACAAAATGGCGGCGTGCTGTAAAAGCTTTGACAAGCACATGTCAAAATTGATGGCACGACGTGAGGCAAGGCACGACACGACACGACACGAAACGACACGACTCGGTTGCGTGCTTATCGGGCCAACACGTTTTGTATTTAAACGCTTCGCAGCTACCCATTTTGGAGCTGCCTCCTGGCTGGCTGCTGCCTGGCTGGAACACCCATTTAACAAGTCAACCTCAACGGGCAAAACCATAAATATTGGCAATTTAACAGAGTCAACAGTATGGCACTCGACTGCGTATCGGACCGGGGTCCATAATACACCTTGTCGTACACGATGCTTATCTCTTGGAATTTCTCGTGCGTGTCGTTGTGCCAAAAACAAAAGCAACAACAACGCCTCGATTAACTAAATGCGCATTAACGAATTCCCAAATACTCTAATGCAATAATATTTGGGAAATCTGATAAGATAAACTGATCGGCAAATACTTTTCTTTTCAGAGGTTCAAGTCACAAATACGAATTACCGAATTCAGAAATATTCTAAGGTGAGATGAGATATGATAAGATAAACTTTTTTACTTAATGGTAACTGGCAAGCAAATAGACTTTATATGTTTACAAAATTTTAAAAATCAGATAGGAGTATGCAGAAGTGATTTAATAGAGTAAAATTGGTAAAAAAAAAATATATATAGGTAATCAAATCTTTGACATCGAATTATGCAAAAACGACTCAAAATAGTAAATGGCTAAAAATTTCAGTTATCGGATAATGCAAAAGGGAGTCAATGGAGAATCGCCAAGACGATCTATTTTCAATATGAATAAAATTTTATAAAAATGTTGAAGAGGCAACAAATGTGAATTACTGAATTTTCAAAATATTCCATTAATTTCTAATGCTAATTATCTAGATAAACTGGACTTATATCTATTTCTTTTTCCTTTTTCCTGTAGATGTCAAAAAAATAGCAATAAACAAATCCATTAAGAAAAGAGTTTATATAAGAATTCCATTCGAAACACGATGTATTTAAAATTATGCTTTTCCAAACCAAAACATAATATTTACGAGATTTTATAAGGTTTTTCCAATCCAAAAAAAAAAATGTTTCTCGTGACTTGAGGAGAGATATCAATATTTGTAGACGTTTAAAGAGGCGTATTTTATATACTTATTAAATGCGTATTTTCTGTAGCTAGCCACAAATAGTTTTGGCTTTATAGCCAAAGTATGAATTAGAGAACTTGCTGTTGACTTTGCTTTAGCATAATCAATTGTTGCTCTGGGTAAAATATATGAGCAAAGCTAGCAAACTAGCAGCTACTCCATAACTTATAGCACTGTTTGTCAAACATTGCCCAGATGTGATTATACCCCATTTAGAGCATTTTGTAAGGCATACACCAAGCTGAAGCCTGGCCAGGAGCTGTCGCTCGCTGTCGCTGTTGCCATCGAAGGAGGGGCAGACGGGCTTGGAGCGTGCGTGAAAAATTAGCCGTGGAAATGCATGTCGTGCTTGTTGTTGTTGCTGTTGTTGTCGTTGTTGCTGTTGTTGTTGCTGTTGTGGCCTGTCGCCATTTCTCGCAGTGCGGCTAATAAGCGCAACATGCTCATAAAATTTCGAAAGCTGCCACAGTCTGATTTTATTTCATTTTAAATTGTACACGCGCTTTAAATTTTTTTTTTCCAAATGTTGCAGTTTAGCTGCCTGCTTGGAACTTGGCTGCGGGCTTTATACTGGTCGGGGCATGTGATTTGTTTTGCATTTACATGCATCATTAGAGCCTGTTGTACAGCGCGGCCTTATGACAAATTAATAGCAATGACAATAGCATAAAAGACAAGCTTTCTATTTCAATAATGGGGTTCCAATGTTCCCAGAGACAACCAAAACTAAAACTGAAACAACAACAACAACAGCCCAAAGCTGACAACGAAGCGTGCCAAGCGAGACTTGGATCGACACCTTGAGGGTTAACCCTTGTGTTGGCAAGGGGATGTAGACAGAAGTCAAATATATATTTGAAGTGCTAAAATATATATATTCGAACATTTCTAGATTTAAAATAAATAAACAACTTTTAAGCCTCATCTATTAACTAAATATACAATAATTTGATTGACTGATTGATTGATTGACCAATCAACACTAGACAACGAAATTAATTTTTTTTGGGTTTTTTTCAGAGAAGAGCCTACGTTTTTAAGTATTGCTTAAGCAATTATTGCATTAGCAATTTTAAGAAACGACGATTCCTGATTGCTAATGAATATATTCATAATTTTTATTACAAGCTCTTAGACCAAGTCGTAAGATTTGGGGAACTTAAAAGAATTAAGGGAAGTAACCTCTTGTTATGTAAGTTAAAATTAAGATTGATCATTATAAAAAAAGGTTTAGATTAGATAAACTAACTTTTGATAAACTAAATTTGAATTTAATGGTAATGCTAATGAATGGAATCCAACATAATCCTTTTTTCTTTTTCTTCGTTCCATTTCAAACGAAGTTTTCTAATATTTGTGAAAAAAGGTCTTACACTTTACGAAATAAATAGAATTAAGGTACTCTAGAAACTAAAGATTCTTCATTTGCTATGAATATTGGCGATGAATAAACGGATTTAATAGGACTAGTAGTTGATGGAATAGAATAAAGAATTGATTTGATTGTCGACATATTTTATGCATATCTCAAATTGATACCCCAAAGAACGCATAAGGGTTAAATGAAATATTTAAGCTGGATGCTGCTGTAGCTCTAGGCCGCTTACCTGTTAATTGATTGTTACATTCTTTCCAATGTGTTAGCGTGTGTGTGTCTGTCTTCCTCTAGCTCTTTCGCTTCCACAGCTTGTTGTTGCTTGCCGTGATAGTTGTTGTTGTTGTTGTATCTGTGGGGTATACAATGCAGACGTGTTGTTTTTTATGATGCCCATTTTTTGACAATGAAAATTATTGTGATGTCGCACGTTTCGGTGGTGTAATTTAATTAAAACGATGTTCGCCAGCGACCCGCATCAGTGTGCTGGGCGGGGCGGGGCAGCGACCACCGCCAAGGCACGCTTTTCATGAGGGTTTTCCCGGAATTTTCAGAACAGGTGACAAATGTGCGACACATTTTTTTTTTCATTTCAAGTAAGTGTATTAGCTATACAGGCTGGCCCAGGCTGTCTGTGGGCCGAGACAGTGAGCAATCACAGCTGCTAAAAGGATGCCACTAAAAGTCAAACAAACCTCTTGACTTTTGATGATATTTGCACGGCCAGACAGGAGCAGGGGCAGGGGCAGGGGTAGGGGCCCAGAGCTGAGCCGGGGCGGAAGTGCAAAGGCAACAACAGCAACAACAACAAACACAGCTGTTGTGAGTTTGTTCAGACTTTGGGAAATGGTCTGCGAGTTGCATTTGGATTTTATTTTTATTTTACTTTTTTTTTTTGCTTTCGTTAAAGTGAAAGAAGCGACAGCATATGGAGAAGGCTGAGGAAAAACTTGTGCGGCTTCTGTTGAGCCTGTGAACCTGTTTGCCCGACTGAAACCATGAATGAACAACCAAAGACAACAACAACAACAACGACAACAACAGCAACAACAACGATGACAACGTTCTCTTGGACAGCATTGTCAGTGTCAATATATAGAAATGCACTCAAGGTAACTTCCTACTTGCCTCAGATCGTATTTCAATATAACCTCTTTTTACTTTTTTAGTTGCAGCTTATTGCCCCTCCTCCCCCACGACCGCACACACACTAACACACACACACGCACACCTCGTGCCCCCATAGTGCTAGCCGTCTAGAGGAACAACAACATTTGGCGGTCAACAAAATGGCCACCACATGGAACAGAGCATGGAATCCGGCAAACGCTTGTGGGAATTTTCAATATTGATCGATTGACCACCCGAGCGGTCAGCAGTTGGCAATGGTTCGTGGGTCATGGACGCAGCCAAAGAAATATAGAAAAATGGCCCGGAATTAAACAGAACGGACAAGTCCCCCAAGCGAGGCCAAAGATATTTAGAGAATCATCGACCATATGCTATGTCCCTCAGGAAAAAATCTATTTCCATTTAAAAAACATAGAGAGGCTCTCGCAGACCTTTGCTAAGATAACTTTATTTGCTAGTCATAATATTTTAAATTAACAAGATTTTTATATATCACATTAATATCCCCAGCCGTATTGTTCCTTCACAAGTTATACGATAAAGCAGACCGATATTGATTAGCTTTTGGTTATCGACAAAAAACACCAAGAGGCTTCTCATTGCTGATCTGGACAGACGGACACATGCTCATCTAGAATATACATATACTTCATGGAGTCGGAGATGTCTCCTTGCACTACACATTTCATGAAAAAATTGTAATACTCTCTACAAGGGTATAAAAAGTCCAAGCAAGCATATAAAAAATCGCATTAATTTTTAAACAAACAAAATTTTGACTTAAACGAAATTCGAAATGCCTTCTATATATCCAGACAAGGATGTGAAGTTCAGCAAATGCTTTCAGCTGCAGCTGCTCGTAAGCTCCAGAGAATTTGGACTGGGAGTTCCTTTTATGCGACTCTCGTGATAAAAATTAGAAAGAAATTTACAAGCGTCAGTTGTTGGATTATTTTCTTTTTTTTACAGGATATTCCCGGGCAAACAGTTGCTTTTTATTTGAATGTCGCAGCTCCCCAGAGCATCGAGGAGCTGCGATTGATGACAGGCATTTGTTGTGACAAGCATTAACTAGCGGTTTCACACACACACACACACCCCCTCAGCCTGGGCGACCCCCTCCTCCCGGCGACCCCACAACACAATTAGCAGCCGGCGTGCGCTCCCCTAAAAAGGAAAACAAATTGTCGACACCTAAAAACTGAGAGCAACTAGGCTGCCGCCCCTAGGGAATATCAATCCCCCCTCTCCCCCCACTCCCCTCCCTCTCCTAAAGTGTCGTGGACTCGCTCATTTGTGGAAAATATTAATAAAAATAATTAATTGTGTGAAGAGCGCATTTGCAGTAAACAATTTTTGGTTATATATCTGGTAAGTATATAGCTTTACTTCCCACAGGTTTTGTGTTACGGACCAAAATGTTCTGCACCTTCTGCGTAATTGAAGCAAAGTTTTAACAAACTCAAGACTCGGCGGCGGGAGGCGGCTGGCAGGGGAGTCGGAGCAAGGGAGCCGGAGCCGGAGCCGGAGCTAGGGCGTCGGGAGTCGGGAGAACGCCGGCCATGTTTGAATACGAGTCGCCAACATGTTTACATAAAACGGACTTGGTTTACAATTTGCTCAAAAAACCCTCAAACAAAATGCTAAATTTGCTGATTTTGCGAACAAAAAAATAAAATATGAAAGAACATTTATATTCGGTTTGCCGAACATTGAATACTCTTGCAGATATATATAATAATATACTTAAAGATATTTGTGTGATATAGTAAGATATAGTAGACCGATTCTTAAGGGAGATTGTGCATATTTTAGTCGGAATATCCATCTGGTTATTGCGAAGTTTGGCATATCTCATAAAAACAAAAGATGTCTTTTTAAGAAAACCTCGAGCCAGCCAACAAAATATTTTAAAACTAAACTTTATCGTTTCTTCCTATGTGAGCTATATAAGATATAGTATCCAGATATTTTTTAAATATTGTCTATAAGCTATAAGCTATTTTTTGATTAATAAAATGTTGTTCTTATAGAAACTTCCTCTTAGCCCGATCTATAGCTTCCATAAAAAGAATATATAGAAATTCTTTTTATGGAAGCTATATGATATAATATTCTGATACTTATACAATTTTCTACATATTTTAAGAGAAAAGGAATACTAAAACGCGCGTGTGTTTCGTCGGATCATCTTATAAAACAAAAATATGTCTGCTCGACCGATTGTTCCTATACCAGATATATCCTATAGAGTTCCAGTGTTGATAAGACCTCAATATTAAGTCAAAAACACGATGAAGCTTCAAATTTACAAGTTTCATAAGATCTCTAAAATGCAGTTGATTTGACTGATCGTTCCTATGGCAGCTATATCTTGCAAAATGTAGTATAAAGTCCCAATTAATAATAAAGTTTCAATTTGCCAGTTTTGGTAGATATGTATACAAATCGGATGATTCGACGGTTTGTTCCTATCAGAGCTATATCTTATAGTAATCCCAGCTATCAGCTATAAATATCAAATTAAATCAAATCCAACATCAAACAAAGTCGATTAATTTGAAAAGAAGGCAACAGACAGACGAACATTACTATAACGACTTGGATTTGGACTCTAGAACAGGAACATATATATGTATATATATATATATTGGATCTGCTTATAAATATATGTTGCACAATACGTGGCACAATTATAACTAACCCGCCGCAAGAGTATATGAAAAAGAAAATAAAAGCAAAAGCCTGAAAGGAATGCGCAGTGCTGGCTGTTAGTGGTAATTGGATCACCTGCTAGAGTCTAGTCCTCCGCATAGGGCGCATAGCTGGTTATCTGTCGCGCCACAATGTTGAGTATTTCGCGGGCGGGCATCTCTTGCTGCTCCCTGATGATGGCCGTGATGCGCGCACACTCCTTCACATAGTTCTCGAGCTCGCGCTGATTGGGCGCACGCCGTGACGACTCCTTCGACTGCAGCGCCTGCAGGCACTGCCCGGTTATTTGCGCTAGCTGTGTGCGTGCCGGACTGAAGGTCTCGTCCAGATCGAACAGCTCCAGCGGCGGCGCCGGCGGCTCACTGAAAATTGGCGGAAATGTGGCCAATTGCAGCGCCGGCAGCGGTATCTCAAATTGCGGCTTAATAATGCGCAACGGTTCGTAATTCACATGCAACTGCTCGTACGTATCGATCACATCCTTCAGCAAACGATTGCTCAGCGAGCAGAGGGTCATGTCAAACATTTGCTTAAAATCCGCGGGCATCTCCGTGCCAATGGAGTCGATCAAACAGGCCTTGGGCATATCGGCCAGGAAAGCCAAATCCGTGAAGTGCTTGTTGTCGTTAAGCTGTTGGAAATAGAATGGAATAGTTAGTAAAATATTTAACGTTGCTCTAGTCGGTTGTGCCCGACTCTGAGATACTCTGAAGGCGTGCCTTTCATTTCTATTAGACAGTATTCAAATAGTAGAAACGGGGAGGTATGCAAATAAATTAATAGGGTTGCGTATTTATCTACGTAAACATCAGAAATATGCTATTAATATAATATAATATATAATATAATATATAATATAATATTAATAAAATATGCTATATAATATTACTCGCCTGTTAATGCTGACCATGAATATATACACTTTATTGGGTCGGAGATTTCTGCTCCCTCCCTTAACAGAGGGGGAATGGGTTTGGCCTGATGCCAAATAGTTTGACGGACGGAAGGACAGACAGAGGCACGGCTAAATCTTCTCAACTCTTCATGCTGATCGAGCATATGAGTTCTGCTGCCTGTTACATAAATCTGAACTAAACCAAGATACCCCTTTCAGTGGGTGCAGGGTGTTTAAAGGTCACGCACCTCCACATCATTAAAGTCCAAATGCGTATAGCTTATATCGGCAGTGCCCAGCAGCTGCAGCATATACTCCAGCATGGCATCGTTGGTCTTGTCCTGCAGATACTTATCATGCCATATATAGCCAGAGCCCAGGGCCAATATCTTGCCGCCCTTGGCATTGCTAAAGTAACCAGCCAGTGGACGATTGAAGGGGTAGACAACGGGTCCGGTTGTTAGCAGCACATTAGCCGGCTCGGAGACATTTAGTGTAGCTCCGTATGGATACTGAAAGTGTATCTTGTACTTCTCATCGCTGAAATCGTAGTCCACCTTCTCAATGTCCAGCTTGAGCAGATGCCGCCACATGGACTCGCAGACAACGCCGCCGCCCACAATACACTCCTTCGGGTGGAAGTTCTTGTAGTAATGCGGACGCACAACGTTGTCGTTGTTGATGTAGATGCCGTATTGCTCCAGAAAGAAGTTGACATTGGTATTGAACTCCTGTTCACCGCCCTCGCCGAGCAGCACCAACAAGCTGCCGCCCGACTGGTCAACGTACTCCTTGAGCACATCAAACTCCTCCTCGGTGAAGCGATCTTGTGGTCCCGCCAGCACAAAGATCTTTGAGCGCGTTAAACATTCCCGGTTTAGCTCGACATCGCTTCTGCGAGTTGCAATAATGGATATGGACTTTACGACTATATATATCTGATAATTCCACTTACTGCTCCACATTCCAATGCGCCTTCAGCTTGCGATGCAGCATCTTATAGTTGTCCGTAATTTGAAAGCGTTCATTTTTTGATATATCAAAGCAAATTGTCGGCTTATTGGCCATATTTCTGCTTTTTTTATAATTCGATTTTTCTGTTTTGATAAATATTTTTGTGTACGCTTTTTGGTTGTCGGGGCAACAGCAGTGGACGCACTTTTATAAGCAGTGCTATAAGCTATATTATAGCTCTGTAAAGCAAATATTTATTACTCTGACACTTTTTTCACTTAAATCCATATTATGTGGCTTTGCAAACACGCATTAAATTAAATTAAATCTCAATTTAATTTATGGTACATTACAGCTATTTTGGCGGCATTTGTTGTTTACCAAATATCTGGCAACGCCGTGCAGCCAACTTCACGCAGCTCAAAGTTGCGCAGCTGGCTGAACTTTATAGCAAACTGGCTCGATAGTGCAGCATTATCGAACCAGTTCCGAGCTGAAGTACACAACTCATGAACCAACGCCTGCCCTGAGTCTCGCTGTGAAAAATTACGAAAGAATTCGGCTGTTCAACGCTCCCAAGACCAACAAATTTTGTGCTTACCGAACAATAATGGCATCAATCTGTGGACGCATGGCGCTGCGTGCCGCCGCACGCCAAAATGTGACATACCACTCCGTTCGCACCTGCAAAAGTAAGTAGGAATTGCGCCCCAAAACGGCGCAACTTCGCTGTCACGTCCGCCTTGTCCGCGCGTGTGGCGGATGAGCCGTTGCTTCCAAGGCGCCTCCATAATCCGTATTACATAATGCGGATACAACAAAAAAATCAGGCAATATAGAGCCTGCTCTGAGTGCAACAAAGTTTTAGCCAGATTTGAGATGGTGAAAAGTGTGCGGGGGAGGTTATGTAATAGCTGCGCCCAGAGAAAATTGTGTTTTTATGAGTTTTAGCAAAAGGTGACGCTGCCAGCGTAATTCGCACCTCGCGGAGTTTCCAATCACTAACTAATACAACAATAATTGGACAGTGTGTGTGAATGTGTGCAAGGAAAAGAGGCTTGCTGTGTGTGCTTTTATATAACCAATATGCGCACACAGCTGATTCAGCAACTGTAAACGCGAGCAGGGGCGCAGTGAAGGGGTGTTGACATAGATTGTTATCATAACAAGAGGAAACACCTAGCCGCGGTCCGATTTTGATCAAATCTTGTACATATGTTAGAAATACAGTTGAGCCTGGCTATAGCGAATCGGTTGTTGTTACTGCTCGAGAGTATATATAATTTATGAGCTCGGAATGGTGTCCCCCACTTGACGTGACACCCTCTGTAAGGGTATAAATTGCGCGCTTATCAGAGCTTATCAATTTATAAACATTTTCCTTTCCGCAGTGATGAACGATCCCTTGGAGCACGCCACGGGCATTGAGAAGCGCGAGCTGTTGCTGAAGGCGGCCGGCAACGATAATCCCTTCGACATGAAGGTGTTTAAGCGCGGTGCTGGCACCAAGGAGAACCCCAACTTGATTCCATCGGCCTTCGATGCCCGCATTGTGGGCTGCATCTGTGAGTAGACTGGCTGAAAATGGCAACAGAACAACTGAAAAACAGGAAAAACTAATTTCCCTACGCATTTTCACACCCGCAGGCGAAGAGGATCAGACCTACGTGCAGTGGATGTGGCTGCAGAAGGGCAACCAGAAACGTTGTGAGTGCGGCCACTGGTTCAAGCTGGTCGAGAAGGCAGCAGTTTAAAGTTATTATTAATTAATTAAATAAACCAATTAATAACAAAAACGACAAAACACACACACACAAACAAACAACTATTAAGCTAAAAGTCAACAAAATAGCTTTCCAAATAAACAAACATCAATCCAAAAGAAATTGAATTGAAGAGAAATGCAAAACCAAATCCAATAAGCGCCGCGTCCCGGTACAGTTTTTATTAACATAATTCTTTATTTGGAGCTCGTCGTGTTAGTTGCAGCAAAAAGCGGAAAAGCGTGTAAAAAAGGTTTAAATAAATTACTTTAAAAAAGTTAATACCCATTTCGATTGCACTTAGATATGTAGGTCTAATAGGCGTACCCAGGCTCAAACCAGGACTAGCGATGTATTTTCACTTGGAAATTTGGATATTCTCAGACGCATCTCAAATTACGTTTGAAAAGATCATTTTCTGATCATTTTTTGTCTACTTTCCGGTTTAGAGCATGGATAAAAATCGCTGAAGAACGCACTTATTTATTTCCAAGTTAAAGTTGTACATTTAAATTTAAAGATAGTCGATTGAACCACATCTCACATGCAGCTGAAAAAGGAGTATAGCTGTATTCAGTTGCTTTTCACTAATAATTCACCCTTTCGTTTGAAATTTTCAATGCCCCACAATAGAGATCACTCGCGCCCCAAAAGGCTACTATGAAATGTTCGGCTTTCTAAGTCTGGAACTAGTTGAGAATTGTAGCTAACGATTTAAAGTAATCCTCCTAGTAGGCCTACAATTTGTATATATATATAGCTTTTGGGCATTTGTACATGTGGAGCTCATTCCTTTTCATCTATGCAAAGGAAACGGATGCTATATTGAGCTAGACGTATATATTTCTTTTCAAAAAATATATATAAAAAACAAATTTGAAAAGTCAAGATGTCGTCTTTCATCTCGCGATTACTCAAATCTCCTTTTGCATCCAAGCGTCTCGTCTCGCAGTTGACGCAACGCGGCGAGGGGAAACTCGCCGCAGTGCTGCGTCAGCTCGGTCTGAAGCGTATGCTCGGCATCATTGGGGTCAAGGAGGGTGGCGGCACGCGTGCCATATCCACAACTCCGGTCTTGAAGAAAGGTGAGTGAGAAACCGGCGCAGATCTTCGTCTGGCATAATGCAGCTGCTTTGACTGCCATAGAGATGACCGATGACATGGAGCTGGCCACGGGCATCTTCAAGCGCGAGCTATTGCTACGCCAGGCGGGCTGCAATGATCCGTGGGCCATGAAAAAACCCATGAAGCGGGGCGCAGGCAGAGAGAATGATCCGACGGTCATACCGTCGGCATTTGATGGTCGCCTCGTGGGCTGCTTGTGCCTGGGCGATCGTTCACCCAAGTGGATGTGGCTGGAGAAGGGCGACCCCAAGCGCTGCGAATGCGGACATTATTATGTGCTAAAGAATGTGCCGGCTATTTAAATCGGAGCACGGGACATATGGAGCGCTGTATCTACACACAACGTACACCCAATGAATACACACAAAACGAATACACACACACACATCGAATGCTCATACATAATAAATACTCGTACACAACAAATTCACACGCCAACAAACACATTGAACTGATCTACAGAAAAGAACACGTATCGAAACCTAAATAGTATTCATAAAACATTGCATGATATTATCCATTATCCAAATTATTCTCTATTTATTGGCGTACAGTGAGCGCTCTCTTCGAAGCACAGCTAACTTGTCTGGACCACTCTATTTATACCGTGTACCCATTGAAAATGGGTAAAAGGGTATGATGAAAGCATCTGCTACCCGTTACCACCGAGTATTAATAGCAGAGTCCAACTAGCAATGTCTGTCCGCCCGTCCGTCTGTTTCAAAAGACATTGATGACATTGAATGTGAATAAAAGTGGTATAGTGGATCATTCTATGATACGCAAGTTACAGCTTTAAATTTGTCGAAAGCTTATACGGCAGGTAGAGGAAGGTTCATCTAGTCTAAAAATAATTTTGAAAAATATACATAAATTCAAAGCAAGAAATCTGGGAACAGTCATCCCAAATTGTATTTTTAAAGGTAATATTTTTGAAAATCGACAATTTGAAGTTATTTGGATCTGAAATAGATTCTGATCACTTTTCAACATTTAAATGAAATATGACTAAGAAATGTATGAAATACATTCAAACCATTTCGCTTAAGCGAGCTTATACTGTATTGTCGTTACTTGTTTCTGCATATTACCTAGTTGTCGTTTAACTGACTAAATAACTATTTGTTTGCTGGTGTCATCCTTTGCCAGCTGGTCCTTAGTTGATTTTTAGTTATTTCAGTGTGTAGCCCGTCAAGAGGTAGCCACTGTTGCCGCTCATGTTGACCTCGGGATGGGAGCGATTTGGCAGTATTTGATACATGCGCATCCAGTTGGAGGTCACATGCAGGTTGGTCACCTTGCCGGTCGTCTTCAGCTCCATATAAGTTTCCTGCAGCAGCTCCTTGCACGTGCTGAAGATTACAATGGGTCGCGAGGGTTTCAGCAGCGGCAGCAATGCCTGCAATATATTCGAAGGATGCTCCTTGGCAGCCATCACCAGGCTATCGAATTTTGCATTCATCAGTGCAGTGGCGCGTTTGTTTTCCAGTTGCCAGCGCAACGGCCCGGATTTGTATGCTTTAAGGAAATTCAAAATATAATTAAAATATATCATTCGTTTGATTGACAACCAGCCAATAATTTTTTTTCCTAAATTGCAAAATACGCCGAATTTATTATGCCTCAAAAATGGATTTATGCAAATGTACATAACAGGCGGAAGAAAGAATATCCAATTCCATTAAATACATATATATGTATATTCTTGATAAGCATTAACAGCCGAGTCGATTATGCCATGTCCGCTTGACTGTCTGTCCGTCCGTATGCAATTCGACAAGTTGCATCCGTACAAGCATCCGTCCGTATGCCATTTGACAAGTTGCTTGTATACAGATCAATCTTTCTTTTTGTGGCTAGAAGATGGTACAGGGTATCCCGTAAAGCAGAATTCCAATTGCGAACGTGCTAATATTTTAATTCTTTGTAATTCTTGGTATAGCTCTAATGTATTAGTAAAGACAATGTAAACACTAAGATGTGTAACGCTCACACATTTGCATGCGACGCAAAATTATTAGCCTGGCGTTTCATCTGGTCTTTGAGGCTTCGCACGACATGCCAGCCGACGGCTGTTCGTTCAGACGAACGAATGCCGAAGTCGCGCTGGCACGACCAACAAAGTTAGTCGCCAGCCTGCCTTTAGCAAAGCTGGTCGATGGTGCATTGCGTCGCTTCGTTTTCGTTAAACTTACGATCGACGCAAAGTACTTCTGCTTTATCCATGAAATGCATACTTTACTTAAATGATACATTAACCTAGTTACTAACGATCAATTTTACAGGAAAATTTAAATAAATTTTAAATAATTTTTTCACAAAGCGCATCTTGTGCAATAACATTGTTAGGAAAATAGCACACATAGATTGATTTCAGTTTTGTTTTTGGGCAGTGTGTGCTCGTGAGAAATTCTTGTTCAGCCAATGGCATTTAAGCATGCAAATTTACATCAAAATATGTATATGCATATGGGTTGTTAGTCACTGCTCTGGTTTTGGCTGGCTAACAAAAAAATTTAGAATAAATAAATAATGTATTTAGAACGCTTGCCGAACGCATCTTTTTGGTGCAAGCAACATGGTCAGTCAATAGCCTCCCTCTGGCAAAGCTGGTCAATGGAGATCAGCGTCGAAGTACTTAATTTTGCTGAATTGGTGATTGTGATTGTGATATATTGTCTGATTTTCAGGTTGGAGATGTTCCCTTGTGTCCTTTATACGTTCGATGGCAAAATTACAAGAGTAAGTAAATTGTTTTATATAGCCATTTTTAAAAAAAATTTCGATATTTGCGGGGGCATTTTTGAATACGATTCTTTCACTACTGTAAAAGATTTTCCTCTTACGATCAATCATTTAGTTATTCAGGACAAAGAGCTTTAGATATAGATTGCTTACAGTTTGACGATTCATCCAATTTGACCTTCTTGGAGCTGGGCTCAATGTTGTCGCTCTGCTCCTCCGTGTTGTTATCGCTCTCATCTGTGGCAGACACTAGTTCCGGTGTCTCCTTGGTTAGCGCCGCTGTTTCTGCTTCTGTGAGAGCTTCTGTTTTCGGCTCTGGCTTGTCGCCCTGATAAAACTCACGCAGCACCGAGTACAGATTAACTGAGATGCAGCGCTGCTGCTGTTCCAGTGGCAATTTGAGGGCCAGCAGGGCTTGCTTTTGTGGCACATTGCCGGGATGCATGTGTACAAGAGTTGCCTCTGTGCCGGCACCCATGGAGTTCAGCATGGCCGCTGGCAAGAGGCCATTCGTGCCGCTCTCGTACAACAAATAGCTGCCAAAGCCAGAGACACCCGAGTATGAGATAATTTGGGAGAGCGTATCCACACGTATGCCCATTATCTTATCAGCATCCTGTCGATGGAATATGTCGGCCATTAGACGTATGCTGGGCTGGCGAATTTGGACAAACTCAAAGTACTTTTTCTCCTTCTTCAGCAGATATTTGTCCTGTGAGTACTCGGTGCGTGTGTGAAATGTTTTCGAGTTCTCCACCAGCTTCTCAATTATCTTGCTGGACTCGTTGCACTCCTCTCGCAGCTGCTCAATGTCCTGCAAGTGAATGTTGCTGTTGTTGTTGTTTTCTGTTTTTCTTTTCTTTCTTTGTAAGAACACGAGGTAAACCTGAGCCCGACATACCTCTGACTTGAGGGCCTGCGCCTCGCCGTTGTCGCTGATGTCCCGATTGTCGGCTCCACTGCTGGAAATGTTAAGTACATCCCGTATGCTGCGCAATTCATTTTCGGTGCACAGCTCGAGTCTGTGCTGCCGCTGGGCGCCACGTTTGCCCACCTTCGACTCCTTGACGCACATCTTGAACGTGGAGCCATACGGTTGATCCAGCAGCGACTTCAGCTCCAGATGCTCCTTACCCAATGTGGCTGTCGCATCAAGGCTCCCAAATTTTTGCAATTTCGTGTACTTTTGACGCTGAATAACAATATAATCGCCCAACTGTATGGATGCCATTTCGACTAAATCCCATACAAAAACGATTCGATAGGTTTACAAAAATATCAATAAATATCGATTAGCGGCACTGTTTAGTTCCAATATACAAAAATGAATGAAAAATTAGCGGCGGTGACTTAGCGTCGATTTTTGGTACTCGGTATCGGAAAAGGAATCGGTTACTTTTAAATGCATTTATTTATGTTTTTGAGCACAAAACCAAATAAATTTAAATGCAGAATTACAAAAAATTGAATTATTTATTGTCGACATGCATTTGTTTTTGAGGTTTAGCTTATAATATGGGTAAACCAAGGGTCATTTTGTATGGGGTCGACAAGGGGGCTGCTGCACTCTTTACCAAATATTTAAAAAACGGTGCCGACGATTTTTATAAAATTTCATAGTTGGCTAGGTGAAATTATAGACTTTAATCGTGTATATGCGGCTTTCGATGCTATTTTCCCTGAATTAAGATATTTAAAGAATTTTTCAACCCCTTGGTTTATTTATTTTTTCAACTAGAATATGGTTCTCTTACGGAACGAGTCGAAGTTCTGAACCTGTTGCAACCCTGGCAAATGTTATCTGTGTTGGGTAACCCACGCGCTTGTCAACTAATCTTTCCAAAGACTATAAATAATCGTTGTTAAATCTATGATTTTATAATCTAAGATTTTAGAAGTGCCTTTTCTTGCCTATAATCAGTTAAAACATAACCTGACCAGATTTTGGTTCCAGCTTGAAGCTCGTGGAACCTGTTGCTAACCTAACAACAGTTAATTAAAGCCGCGCCCGCCTTTCAAAGCAACCACGCGAAAAAGCGAAATGGCAAACAGAAAAGGGGAAGAGTCGCCTTTCATTGACGAAAAGCGGTCAGTGACACTGAATCCATCATGGGAATCCCAAATGAAAGCGGACCCCAATGGGAAAGGATCTGGATCCATGATGTCAAAATTTGTATCAACCCTACAGCCGCCAGAGGATAAATATAAGCTAGTTTTCTTCATCTTTGTGCTGCATGGGCTGGGCACCCTAATGCCCTGGAATATGTTTATTACAGCGAAGTCATATTTTGAGGATTTCAAGTTGGGTGAAAATTACACAGTTAAAAGTGAGGTAAATTACAGGGGAAACTTTATGCAGAATATGGGTTTCGCTTCACAAATTCCGAACGTACTCTTCAATTGGATCAATATATTCATGAATTTTGGAGGTGATCTGACCACCCGCATTGTATTTAGCATTCTATTCGAACTAGTTATACTGATAATAACTGTAGTGCTCGCCATGGTGGACTCATCCGAGGTAAGCTCATGTTCCTTTACTTATTATGGAAACCTAATTTATATTTATCTATTTCGAAATAGTGGCCTGGCATATTTTTCTGGACAACAATGTCTTCCATTGTGCTTATAAACATGGTGAGTCCGGATGAACCATGAAATTAATCATGCACGTGCGGGGGATATTATAATTTACCGCATAGGAGAGGTCATATTCATTTCCATAAAGAATACAAATAATTAGTCGGTCTGTGTCTTAGCAATCTATTTTAAATCGATCCAGATCGACTGGAATAGGTCTATCTGCGAAGCACAACGTTATACCGCTGCCCAACATAGATCTATTAGAGTTCTATAAAAAAAATCGTATGTTACAGCCTAATTCCACCGTCAACATTTCTTACATATTTTTGCGAATGTAACTTTTTAGAGCATAATGAAATCAGAATATTAATCAACAATACATCTTCAGCAATCTTAGCAGTTATGAGCTATTATCGTAATATATGAGCAACATCCGACTATTAAGATCCACTATGCAGGGTATTTTATCTTCAGCACAATTAAAACAACTCTCATTTTTGTTTAATGTTTACAATTTTCTATTTTCAGTGCAACGGAATCTATCAGAGCACGATTTATGGACTCGTTGCGGCCTTACCGCCCAAATATACGGGTGCTGTAGTTTTGGGATCAAATATAAGCGGATGTTTTGCCACCATTATGTCTATGTTGTGTGCTACGTTTTTCACCTCGATGCGTACATCGGCTATATATTACTTTTTAACTGCAATTTTAATTTTACTCTTTTGCTTTGACACGTATTTCGCGCTGCCTTTAAACAAATTCTTTAAGCATTATGAAATGTTGAGCAGCGAAAAGAAATCGGAGTCGAACACCCAGTTAAATGTTCCGTACTGGCAAATATTTAAGAAAGCTTCGCCACAGCTTTTTAATATATTTTTCACCTTCTTTGTTACATTAGCTGTTTTTCCAGCCGTCCACTCGGATATTAAGCGTTCCGATGATTTTATAATTAGCGAAAAGTATTTCACACAACTAACCTGTTTCCTAACGTTCAATGTTTTCGCGATGCTGGGAAGCTTGACCACTTCCTGGATACAATGGCCCGGACCTAAATTTCTGGTTGTGCCTGTAGTTTTACGTGTCGTTTTTATACCCTTACTGATTTTCTGTAATTATGCACCGAGAGACATTGTTAGAACTCTACCAGTTGTTATTACCAACGATTGGTTATATTGGATCATTGCGATTATTATGTCATATAGCTCCGGCTATCTAAGTTCCTTGGGCATGATGTATGCACCACAGACGGTTAATGTTAAATATCAAATAACCGCCGGCATGTTTGCCGCCGCCATGCTTGTAACTGGTATTTTCTCTGGCGTACTGTTCTCATATTTGAGTCCACTGATTATACAGCTTTGAAATTTTCTTTCACTTCAACGAATTGCTTACATTTTCTTGTTAACATTGCATGTTGCTTTAATTACCCATAAAAGGATATTAATAAATGGACATACTAATTTTTATACATTAAGCATTGACTGTTCACTCTTTCACAGACTAACAAACTTTTGCTATATATTTGTAGCGTTTAGAATAAAACAATACAGAAAAACCATATGTGCATTTCAAAGATGATTATAACTGGAAACACGTTTTTCATACTTCAAAAAATATTATTTTGTTGTTCCAAAATTATTGAATATACTTTAGTAGTATTCAACGAATTGTGAACAAAGAAAAGGTCGGCACTCACACTCGACTGCAGCCTATGGAGCCAAAGACAACACTGAGGCGAATGCCGACATAATCGGAAATAGACTCTTTGTCGCTTAATGCTAACCTAAAGAGCGACAAATGCTTAAACAATGAGAATGCTCTCTCAGCTTTGGGTCTGTGAATCTTGATTAAAAGCTTACAGCTAAAATTGTTATTTCAAAACGGATTGAATATTTGATATACAACTTCACAAACGATAAAATGATTTCACCTATATTTAAAATGGGTAATTGGTCATGATTTATATTAAGCTTAGAAATATGCAAACAAAACAAACATTTAAATCAACAAAAATTAATATTCAAATAAAATGTACAAATTTTATATATTTTATGTAAAGGTAATTATGGAATTCACAGAACGTTAATTGTGTAATATTTGTTATTTATCTATTGCAGAGTTGGCATTCGCTTATATATTTTCTAATTGACAGATAACTTCCATTTTTTTAATTATAATTTTAAACAAAGTGAATGTGAAGAATTAGAATAGTTTAATGAACAAAATATTGAGCATTAAGATTGTGTAATGGCAGAAGCAAACACTGCGAAAACAGCAAAAAATTGGGTAGGGATTTTAGAGTATACAGATGCCGGACATGCAAACACCTTAATCAAGCGCAGCAAGATATTTTAGCCATAATGTTCTATAGGCCAAAAGAATTTGCTGTTCTCGTTATACAAATATTTGTAACAATTTTAGAAACAGAAAAATATAGATTCCATGCCGACGCTTTTAACGGAATTTCGTTGAATATTGAAGCAAAACATTTGCAATTGTTTGTTTGTTTTTTTATACCCTTGTAGAGGGTATTATAATTTTGAAATGGAATGTGGAACGCATAAAAGGAGATGCTTTCGAACCCCTAAAGTATATATTAGCATCAACAACCGAGTCCGTCTTTCAACCTGTCCGTCTGTCTATTACTATGCAAACTTGTCTCTTAGTTATAAAGCTGTCGTCTTGAAACTTGGTTTTTGGTCATTTTTACGAAAGCCTAAGCTAATACAGATAAAAACAAAACATGCACTTTTATTTTAAAACTTGCATTTAAAATAAAAAAAATTTTGCATATTGGATAATATATCTTTCATATAAAACACACATAACGAACTTAGCGAAGTCACTCAGCGCCGTATTCCAATGAATATGAAATGGGTGTTTATTTCTTTGGTAAGCCATATAATTAGCGGACATCAAACAAATCTGGATATGAAATGGCAGCAAGATATGTTGAATCAATCGACTCGCTATATTTATATCCTGAACCCATTGAATGGGTTAAAAGATATGTATTTGTACAAATGTATGTAACAGGCGGAAGGAAGCATCTCCGGCCCCATTAAGTATATATATTCTTTATCAGCATCAACAGCCGAGTCGATCTAGCCATGTCCGTCTCTCTGTCTGTCTGTCTGTCCGTCCGTCTGTCCGTCCGACCGTTTGTCTGTATGTATAAACGCAAGGATCTCAGAACTTATAAGAGCTAGAGACTAGGAATTTAAGCTTTAGGTCCTCCTAGTCCCCGCGCAGATCGAGTTTGATATCGATATCGAAATCCTGTTTTTTGAGCAATTTTGGTAAATGATAAGCGCTAAAATCACCAAACCTGACATGTAGCCATTAGAGTATTATATATATATCAAGAATCTTTCATTTTATACCTATCGCCTGTTGGAAGCAGAGGGTTCAGGGTATCCTCTAGTCGGGAGCTCCCGACTAGAACCTCTTACTTGTTTTTTATCATAATAGTAGTTTTATATATTCGTCTTTTATTTATCATAAAGAACTTTGGTAAAATTTAAGTGCATGTTTTGTTGTCTTTTTACTTTTTATGTAATCACATTAGAGGGCAGAAAACTTTAGCCTTTGATATTCGCCTAAGCGAGCTTCCACTGTACATATATATGCACTTCATGCCAATATAAGAATGCCAAATGCATTGATCTAAAAATAGCTACCGAGTAGCAACATTTGATGGCCTATTTGCATTTGTAAATTATCTTTAAAATCTCACAGAACTTGGGAGATTCGCGTGGACAGCGCGTCTCCAGGCCAGTTATCTGCTCTAGGGCCACTTCCACATCGACCACATTGCACATAATCGATTGCAGGCGCTTTGGGAATTTCGTATCCGAGGACTCGACTAATTGCCGCGTTGTGTCCAGCATATCATGCAAATCCTGCGCCATAACACCATGATAGCTGACAACCAGCTCCTTTAGCTGTGGCAGCTGCTCAGCGATGCGAAAGCCACAGTCCTGTGCATCAGAGATGCCCAAACGCTGCAAACGTAACAGGCCAGCGGCGGGCGCTTCCAGTATGGTTTGCTCCAAATTGTATCGATTGGACGTGAGGTCCAGTGTGGTCAGCTGCAGCTGCGCCAGCAGCTCGGCCAGGTGTTCGGCCTCGATGGAGCATTCCCGGGCCACAAGCGTCTGTAGATTTTGCAGGCCAACCATAAACATGCCCGTTATGTAGGCGCTGGACACGCTCAGGCTGTGCAAGTGTGGACAACTCTTGGTTACGATCTGTATCATGCTGTTGTTCATGTAATTATCGGTGACGCATAGCTCGCGCAGATTGTTCAGGTTAAGGCAGAGATAGAAGGCCAGTTCGGGACGCATCAAATGCCGCCCCAGATACGAATCGAACGCCTTGTCATGCACATTCCAGATGTACAGCTTCTCCATGTGTGTGCTGGTCAGCTCGAAAAAGTACATATAATCCTCCTTGTTCAGTGGCGCCAGCATATCATCCGATATGGATACCTCACGGTAACGCGGCTTGCGCCACACAATTTCGGCGAGCAGCTCTTCATACCGCAACGAGCTCCGGGCCATTGCGATTTGGTCTGGTAATGTCAAGTACTCCAATATAATGCACAGGCAGTCGTCATTTAGCTGATCGATGTTCATTCTCATTGATCAGAGATAAATAAAGCAAAAACACCTGAGCAGCAGCAGAACAACAAGATAACAGCTGTTGAGGCGGTTTGATACGAGTTCAGTGTGACCGTTTGCTTGAAGTAAGTAAAATCCCCCGTAAAATACCAAGCATATCAAAAAATACCAAAACGTATTTAAAAGAAGAGCGCGCGACGCGGAATTATTCAAAAACAGACAGAACATACACCCGCCTATTCAAACATTAATCAAAGCGTAATTTTGGGAATAAAATAAAATAATTTAGAAAATAAAATAATAGTGCCCACAATTAAACACGCACACAAAGATTGATTAATACTAAAAAACATAAAAAACATAAAATAATAATCTCTACTGATATTTTCTAATATTGACTGATCGTCTGACTGAGTGATTGATTGACAGATTTGTGCTCGTATAGACTCACATAGCTAACATAACTATCGACACATAGTCTAAATTATAAAATCAAGGAAGCTTAACTGTGCACCGTAGTTGCCCTTTGTGATTTTTTTTTGATTGCATGCAAGATTTATAGCAGCGTTCGCATTTACTACTTCGTAGCAGCAAGAGCTACAAAAATATTGCAATGCTCTCGCTATCGCTTTCTCTTTGAAGAGAGCCGTAGCAAAGCCAGAGCCGAAAAATGAACAAATTTGCTGTGCTCTGCGTAGCCGATTTGGAAACTGATAGCGATATGAGAGCAGAGCAAATGCAATTTTTTCATTTACTACGGCTCTTGTGTGATCACATAAAGTATATATATTCTTGATCGGCATCAACAGCCGAGTCGATCTAGCCATGTCCGTCATGTAGCTTCTAGAATAGTATATATATATATATCAAGTATCTTTAATTTTCTAGCTATCCCCACCTCCCCGCTACTTCCTCATAGCTATAAATCAAGTAAATATACCAATTTGTGCCGCCCGCCATTATGTAAGAATACACGAATATTTTATACTACAATAAGCTGATGTACTAACGAAAATTTCGTTAAGATCGGTTAAGAAACACAAAAGTTATGTGCGCACGTGTTAGCAGCAGCTAGCGCAAATTCCACGAATTTCAGTATACATGTACACACACATTCATGCGTGTATTCTTTGATTTCTATCAACTGCATTGCAATTGCGATTGTATTGTTTTCTGTGCTGCTATTTTAGTTCGTTTTTTTTTCCTATTAAGACTTAAGTATTGGTGTGGCTTTTTTTTGTATATTCTTATTACTGCTAAAGCAAGCGAGCGCGTTGCGCGAACTGCATTTGGTGTTGGAAGAAGAGGGTTCAGGGTACCATCTAGTCGGGAGAGCCCGACTAGAACCTCTTCAAGTAAGAGCTATTGCTATTGCTATGTACATATAGCCAATGACGCGACAAAGCTACAAGTAAAGCACAGCAATTGCTTTTTCATTTTTCGGCTCTGGCTCTGCTACGTCTCTGTTCAAAGAGAGAGCGATAGCGAGAGCAAAACGAAATACTACGGAGTAGCGTAGCATTTTCAAACGCTGATTTATAGCTTTTGAATATCTATTTAAAAATGCACAAAGGCAAATTTTTGTTTCAATTAGCTTCAACCTCTTATCAAAGCTCTACAAAAACCCCCAATCGATCGATTTTGAATAGTCGAAACAGACTGCCATTTCTTGCTTTTTTATTCAATCAAATTCAAAGGCTCCAAAGTGATAACTTAAATTGAAAGAAAAGCACTTGTACCTGACAAGACCGTGTAACACCTGCATATATAAATTGTATATATAATTGTATAATCGCGACAACTTTAAGATCTTTGATTTGCAATTAGTTCATACTGAGCACAATGACAGCTGAGAAAGGGCATCGATAAAGCTGCAATGGATTTTCACAGTCATGACCAACAATTTCATTGCCAAAGCCTGCTAAAAAAAAAAAGGCAGAAAAACTTTTGTAGTCTGCCCCACTGCCGCCTCGCCTTGCATATCAATTAACATTTTGAGTGTGTTTCCATGTTAAACTGTCACTTTTATACGCATCATGCAGCACCAGACCCAAATCCAGGCCCAAGCCCAACCCAATTCCCAGCACAATTTCCTCCCAGACCCATGCACAACCATGGCAGGAGGGTGGCGGGGGCTGCTTCGCTTTGTCGACATTGTCTGTGCCTCCCTCACATGATTTGTGCGTGACCATGCGAAATGTAAATTATTTATATATGTTCTGTCCGTACGCGTACAAGGCATTAAAGTCGCAGCTCGTTACACTATTGAGTTGAGTCAACTGCCCGGCGTAAAAAGAATTGCCAAATGTTAACTGGAGGCAGCTTCGTCGGGGCACGGTGCACTGGCCGGCGATTGATTGGCATGAGCTCAGCGCCAAATATACATAGCTTGTATGCACAGAATTAAAAATATGAACGCTTCACAAATCTAAAGCAAGCATTGTAAATTTGCATTCCATTTAGCAAGGATAGCATAAATTAGGCTACAACAATAAAAAATCTAGTTACAATGCGGATGGGGATTAAGATGAACTTAAAACACGCTGCAATGAGGCATTTTGAAATTGTTAACAGAAAGCTATAGTTATAATTCGGATGGGGCTTAACATGAACTTCAGGCACGTTGTAATAAGTCATGAAGTGTTCCTTTTTTAAATTTATTAGCAGAAAGCTATAGTTACAATGCGGATGGGGATTAACATGAACTTTAGGCACGTTGTAATGAGTCATGAGGTGCAACTATTTTGAATTTATTAACAGAAAGACGTAGTTACACTGCGGAAGGGGCTTAAGATGAACTTAAGGTAAGTTGGGAGGAGTCATGTACAATTTTGAATTTACTGACAGAAAGATCTAGCTTCAATGCGGATGGAGTTTTACACGAACTTAAGACACGTTGCAATGAGTCATTTTGAATATTTTAACAGAAAACTCTAGCTACATGAAAAACTATTTTGATTTTTATACCCTTGCAGAGGGTATTATAATTTTTTCGTGAAATGTGTAACGCATAGGAGACATCTCCGACCCCATAAGTATATAAATCCATGATCAGTATCAACAGCTGAGTCGATATAGCCATGTCCGCCTGTCCGTATGCCCGGCTGTCCGTCTGACTGTTTCTATGCGAAGTCGTCTCTCAGTTTTAAAGCTATCTTTATGAAACTTTGCAGAACTGCCTCTTTCTGTTGCACGCAGTACATATGTCAAAACCAGCTGGATCGTACCACTATATCATATAGCTGCCATAGGAAATATCGGTCGAAAATTAAGTTGTCGTATGGAAAATTGTTTTGTTTTTCAAGATATCTTGACCAAACTCGGCATTTATTAGTTTTACTATGCCCACTCCATTAATGAAAAATCTTATTGAAATCGCACTACTATATCATATAGCTGCCATAGGAACAATCGGTTTAAAATTAGTTGTTGTATGGAAACCTTTTTTGTTTTTCAAGATATCTTAACCATACTCGGCATTAACTATTCTCCCTGTGCTTCTTAGATGCGGGCAAAGCACCATGAGCATTATCAAAAGGTTGGGTCTGCAAGGTATTAAATCTTCGGAGTGCCGATATTAGCCTATTTATCTCGTATTTGATTTGACTTAATAGTATAGGGTGTGGCGGTAGCTAGAAAATATGTTCTATTAATAGTATTAACTTAATAGTATTCTAGAAGCTACATGTAAAATTTCGTGAGTCTTGCTCGTAAAACCTAGATTTGTTCTAAAAACAGGATTTCGATATCGATTTATATCGATTGCTTGGAAATGGATTATCGATTATCGGCAAACAAACTTATACTGCTCGGGCTCTAGGAGGACTTACGTTTAAAGTTTCCGTAGCCCTTATAGGGGAAGGGCCCTTAAAAAGGGAAATTGTGTACACTTGAGTGACTTACCTTGAATCGTTTACCTGAAATGAGATAATAAATATTATTTAATAGCAGTCAACTATCACACTTCAAACAACTCCAATCAAGAGTCTCTCTTATAAGTGCTTATACTATATTTGAATGGTACTGATTGTTTGGCAATGAAGTGCCTTAGCCTGCTCGGGTTTCACTTAAGTGGCCTGCAATTTGTGGACCTAATTGCAGACTCTGGTCTCTGGCCAGTTGTATGCACTTGACAACTCTGCAATGGCTCAGTAAAAAACAAGTAAGAGGTTCTAGTCGGGAGCTCGCGACTAGGGGATACCCTGAACTCTCTTCTTCCGACAGGCGATAGGTATAAAATGAAAAATACTTCTTGATATACATATATATACTATTCTAGAAGCTACATTGCTCAAAAACCATGATTTCGATATCGATTTTTATCAATTACTTGGAAACGGGGCAAGTTATCGAATATCCAAAAACAAACTTGATCTGCGCGGGCACTAGGAGGACCTACAGCTGAAATTTCAAGTCTACAGCTCTTATAGGTTCTGAGATCCTTGCGTTCATACAAACAGACAGACGGCCGGACGGACAGACGGACGGACGGACAGACAGACGGACATGGCTAGATCGACTCGGCTGTTGATGCTGATCAAGAATATATATACTTTATGGGGTCGGAGATGCTTACTCCTGCCTGTTACATACATTTTCACAAAAACATTATGCCCTTTTTACCCATTTTTAATGGGTTCAGGGTATAAAAAAGGAAAAAAGAATATTTAAGTATGCTTCATTGCTGCGGCAATTAGCTGGACACACGCCCCCTCCTAAACGTAGGGCAGTTGAAATTATAGTTATTCAAATTTACCACCTGGACGAGTGCGAACGCCTTCAAGACGCCGTTGCGCGATGAAATATGCAACTTTTATTTTTTGTGTCCAGCCAAACAATTGGCCAATTAAGTCAAAAGTTTGGCTTGCTTGTAATGCCCCCCCCCCCCCCCTCCCCCTCTATTCCCTCTATGGACGTACCTAGCCCAGAGCTAGGGGCCATTGCATGCCAGACGAACATTTTGTGGCCATTTGCGTGCCGCTTTGTTGGTCAGCCCAGTAAATGTACAGAATGTTGGCTAGAAAGGGGTTGTGGCGCGGTCAGGTTTGGACTGCAATTCGTAACATGTTTTATGCAGATTTTGCAGTCGTTGGGGCTTTCACGGTTTACATTTTTCGATTTTGCAGACAGACTGGCAATGCCAGTTGAATACCACACTTTTGTGCGCCGGCCGCAATATTTCATTTCTAATTTGTCCCCCTGAGGTGAGAATTTGATTTATATACAGAGAGAAAAATGGCGGCCTAATTAAAAATTCGTAACGTTTTAAGCCCGAATCGAGCTTGAAATTCTTGAGTTAAATATAATTCGTACCTAATTTCAGATAAGCTCTGAAAGGTCTTAGAATAAGTACTAATATTCTTGAGTCAAGACCAAACAAGTTATTTTAAGGAGTATTTGTACTTAATGTAAGCTTTAAAAAAATCAAAAAGAATAAAAGTTAATTCAAGATTTACCGCAGCTTGTTCGGGGGTTGCAAAGCAGAAGAGAGCAAAAAATTGAGAGAGAATTTGCACGCGCTCGCTCTCTCAATTTTTTTCATAATTCTTTGTTTGGGTTTGGGTTGAAACACATGCTTTCTTATTACTATGTGTGTGTGCACATAGGCAAGCATGCGAGTCGACGGCGATCCTCTTGCATAAACTTAAACACACATACCGTTGCATCCATACATATGTATGTCGGCGGCAGGGGTATGTCATCCATGTTGATACTTCTGATGATTGACGCGGCTGCACAGCGAGTTCCGATCGGTTCGAATACCCAAGCTCAACTGACTGTGTCAGCCTACGCACTCATGTCGTAAACTCACTCATGTCGAGTGTATGTAGCCATCTCTGTCTTACTCAAGACTCTTGGTATCTTACCATCGAACCTCACTCAGCAGCAGAGCGTCTCTGCCTCTGCTGCCGTGCTTTCGTTCAATATCAGCTAGTAAAGCAAAAGCAGGGAATTCCCAGAATCCCCGAAGGAATCACACTGGAATCACACTGCGACACGGCCTTCCTGACTTATCACACTGCGACATGTACATATGTACTCTTGCAAGCGTACGGCGTCGTGTCGACGGCGGCCTCATTGCTATTTTTAGCGCATGTATGTCTCGTAATGTGTATGTATGCACATTTGTATATATGTACATAAATACATTTATCAAGTGTGCATACACATTTGATATGTAGAAGTGACGAAATGGATCACTCTAGAAAATGGCAAGAAGCCGCCATTGAGGCGACGCCGTGCGCTTGCAATAATACATATGTACATACATACGTTTGTATGGATGCAACGCTTTGTGAGTATGTTTATGCAAGAGGATCGGCGTCGATTCTCAAGCTTTTCTATGTGCGCACACACTTAGTATATACATACATATGTACGCATTAATTTGATGAAACGTTATTTCGTTAAAAATTGTGTAATGTATAAAAGGTGACATCTTCGACTGAAATATACATATGTATGTGTGTGTAAAAGCAATTAAATAATTACATTTTACATTTAATATAGTTTGGAATAGATGATGAAACAATAAGCTCCATGCCATCAAATGCTAGACTCAAAGCAAGAAGTTAATTATCATGGACGCATGGTCGGTCTTAAACAAGGTACGAAATCCATTTCCACTATTTCAACGTTAATTTCAACAAATCGTACGTTATCTTTTCTTTTCAGAATTTTTAATATTAAGGTATAACTTGTGTACAACTTATAATAAATAAATATAAAACGAGAAGGAAAGGCTATCTTCGGCACGCCGAAGATTTAATACCCTTGCAGACCCAACCATTTCATAATGCTCATAGTGCTTTGCACGTATCTAAGAAGCACAGGGAAAATAGTCAATTACAGTTAATTAACCGAGTATGGTTAAGGTATCTTGAAAAACAAAAAAGTTTTCCATACAATTTAATTTCGACCGATCGTTCCTATGGCAGCTATATGATATAGTTGTCCGATCTTAATAGGATTTTGCATATATATGGGGAACGTAGTAAAACTAATAAATACCGAGTTTGGTCAAGATATCTTGAAAAACATAAAAATTTTCCATACAAAAACTTAATTTTCGACCGATCGTTCCTATGGCAGCTATATGATATAGTTGTCCGATCTTAATAGGATTTTGCATATATATGGGGAGCGTAGTAAAACTAATAAATACCGAGTTTAGTCAAGAAATCTTTATAAACAAAAATGTTTTTCATACAACAACCTACTTTTCGACCGATCGTTCCTATGGCAGCTATATGATATAGTGGTCCGATCCAGCTGGTTTTGACATATGAACTGCGTGCAACAGAAAGAGAGACTTCTGCAAAGTTTCATAAAGATAGCTTTAAAACTGAGAGACTAGTTCACATAGAAACAGACAGACGGACATGGCTATATCAACTCGGCTGTTGATACTGATCAAGAATATATATACTTTATGGGGTCGGAGATGTCTCCTTCTATGCGTTACACATTTCACGACAAAATTATAATACCCTCTGCAAGGGTATACAAATATGTACACTTTTGTTTTAATTTTATTATGGGAGTTCTTGGCTTAAGACTGATTGGGGCTTGCTTTAAGAATAAATTTATCTCCTACCAAGATTAAGGTATACTTGAAATATAAACAGAAAATCTTGTTGGAAGACTAAATTGGTCTTAATTAAAGACCAAAATGTGATTAATTCAAGTATTTTGGTTCATAAATTTAGTATGATTTAAGTATGTTAGCTCTTGATTCAAGATTTATATAAACTAATTTCAAGCTTAAACTGGGATTGTATTAAGGACATATTGGTCTTATATTAAGAATCATTAAAACTTGATTAAATCCTATTCCGTTCTTAAATTCAGCGTAAAAAGGCTGAAAAACGTAGCAAACAAAGCTTGATTCAAGTATTTTCGTACTTAAAAATAAATACTTGAAATAAGAATTTCATTCAGTACGAAATTCTTGATTTTTTCTCTCTGTGTAAAAGAAGCTCAGAGTAATTCTATAATAATTAGGCTAGAATTCAAGAGGTTATGCTCTTAAAAATGCAATTGTTACTCAATAATAATTGAAAATAAAAATAAAATGCTTGAATTAACTATAAATACCTATACCAAGAATTTAAATACCTAAAAGAAGTGTAAAGTGGTTTTAATAGAAATCCAGCATGTGTAAGGTTGAATAGTATTAAGAGCTTTTGGCTAGTAAAATGATTTCTGCACTTCATTTAAGAAAGTTCAAGACTGATTTAAGTTGAACCATACTCAGAGAGTACCGTGCTGATTAACCCATTGCAATATAATATTATTTTATTTTTCTTGGCTTTTATGCTTTGGTTTATTGTATGTATATAGTATATATATTTTTCTTTTGGTTTTTTTTTGAGTTTGCTAAATGCCTGGCGAAATTATTGAACATCTCAGCTAATTAAGTCAATGTATTACATAATTGGTAATTTATATTAATTTCGTTATTAATTGTTTTTCTTTTCTTTTTCTTTTTTTTTTTCTTTTTTTTAGCTTCATGGAAGAGAAGAAATTGTTGGATCACATAAGTAGGTTTTTGTCAAACGTCCTAATAACAAAATAAATCAAGTATGAGTAAAAGTTAAGTAACCATTTTAAAGCTTATTTACATTAAACATAACTAACAAGTGCATAGTTTTTCGTTGGTTTATGCTTAGGCTTAATTTGAAACAATCGATGCCCTACAAATAGAGTTTTTCATTTTAGTTCACGCTCATTTTTTGCACGTTTTCAATTTTTTGTTCTTGTTTTTCATTTTCGTTTTTGGTTTGTTTTGTTAAGGCTGAAGACAGAGTATTAAAATGTTATTGTTTAAGAGTAAAGTTGTTTATAAAATATATTTATCATATATCAAAGTATAGTTACTTTTTCTTTTTGTTAGTTATATAGGGCGCATATATTACTGTTATTATTATTTTTACATAGCTTTTATATTCGATTTCTGTACTATTGAATTAACAATCTAATAACAGTACACTTGAAATATTTCTTACGATTATAAAAATGGTTTTCGGTTCTTTTTTATTTATTTTTTTGCTTTGGATTGGTTTGTAACTCGAATAATGCCAACGCTTGATCCACTAAACGAACTAGACTACGAATCGTATATATAATATATGCACATGCATATATAAATTTTGTATAGTTTTTGCTTGTATAATTACTAAATTGCAAGTCAATATTCAATATATATGTGTATATATTTATTGATTTATCCATATGTACTATATACCTTTGTGTATATGTATATATATATATATGTATTGCAAATGATGTAATTGTAATTTGTTCACTACGCTGTTCTATGTAAATATCTTTTAAGTACTCGAATTTTAAGAATTCTTTTGGTAATTGGTCCTTAGTACACTACATAGAAAGCATTTAAAAACTGTAGAGCAATTTAAATTTCTATAGCATACATTTGAGCGCTCAGACAAATGACACCGCGAGGCAGTTCAAGCTAGATTAGCCACCAGAGCAGGTAGCACTATGGGCAACAGTTGAGTGCTTATCGAGCAGAAATTAATTGCTTAAAAGTGCAGAAAATTATAAACGTTTGCCTTAAATAAAAGTTATAGCCCAGTTTTTGGAAGAGCCAAAAAATTTTAATGTTATTTTATTAGTGTGCACCATGTTCTCAAAAAATAACCAAATTTTAAACCCAATCGAGTGAAATATTTATTTCAATATGATATTTTTTTTTTTAAAGAGCATAGTTAGAAGACAAAAATTGATATTGACCGACTTCAGTGAAGAGAGAATAAGAAGTTTTTTTAAAGAAAACAAGAAGGAAAAAAATGTTTTAATTTCAATTCAAAACAATTTACAAAGGCAAAATATGAAAAACTTGTGTTAAAATTTCAATATTTTTAGATTTAAAAGAATCTGACAAAGCCAAGTTCAACTGAAACTTGGCTTAATGTATGTATGTGAAACTAATATAGGCTTATGATTCCGTTCTGGTTTTACATTTTTCGATCTTTATGAAATTGTCAACTAAGAAAAATAAGGAATATACAAATAAGAAACATAAGCCAACAGCAGCCAGAGCTGTCATTTATGTCATCTAAAGTTCGCCTTTACCCCACAGTTCAGTGCCTACAACTAGTGTGTGTGTGTGTGTATGTGTGTGTGTGTGCATGCTTTTCAACTGTCCAACCTAAACCCTCGTTTTTTTTTTGTGTCATCTACTTTAAGCAAACACCTTTTTGTGTCAACAAACACTGAGAGACGAGCCATGTTTCAAAGGCAGCTGCCCTTTTCATGCTGCCCACAGCTGTGACGACCTTTTGCAACCGTGTACACGGCCCTAAGCGTGGGCGTCACTGTCCAGGTGTGCCTCCGTGTGTGTGTGTGTGTGTATGTGTGCGTGTGCATCCTGTGTGTCCTTTTGGACGCATGTTAATTGCGTCTGGCAAAACAGGCAAACTTGGGCCAACGTAAAATATAAAAAAAACCGCCTAAGCCGCACATTAGGTGTCAGCCAGATATAAATTTATGCTGGCCTTGTTAAGCTTTAGCACACAGAAGCTCACACACACACACACACACACAGACACACACTCACACATATGTGAGCCACATATGTGAGCCACTCAACTGTGGCTTCTATTCTGTAGCAAATTTCGCGAACGCAAAATTAGTTGGAAAAAAGTCAAAATTAAAGATGAGCTAAAAAGTTACCTAACTTTTTTTTTTAAATTTCTATGCATAGTAGATAATAATATGAATATTTTAAATTACTAAGTAAAGTATACTTTTAATATTGCTGCCAGCTAATTAATGTTTAAAACCTATTTAAGTGCAGTTAAAAATTAATTAAGAAATTAATTGATTGGGTACGTTACACACTAGCTGACAAATTGATGGAGCCCTCAGAAAGGGTATATAAGTATTCTGCATTGCGCATATTTTCACCTAGTTTCGACACATATTTTCGCTATCACAACGAGCGACCACAGTTGTACAACTGCTAATTAGTTGGCTGAGCTGCTGCGCCACAAAAAAAAAAAGCCTAATTAATTTAATCCTTATGCATATATGACGCTGTCTGCGCGTTCTGGAAGCCCCCAGGACGCGGAACCGGATTGCGACGCGATGTCATTTAGTTTGTTGCCTTTTTTTCTTTTTGCCAACTTTCTGCCAGTCGCATTCGAATTTTAAACGTGTATCGCAGCTATTTTTGACCTTTTCGTTTTTGTTTTTGTTTTTTTTTCTACTTTAAAAATGTTTACTTTGGTTTTTTGCACTTAATTTCTAGACATTATTGGGCTTGGTTTTCTAATTTATTTAACGCTACATTCACTACGCTCATTTAGAAATGTACTTTTGGTTTTGCCTTCGGTGCGAAGTTGTTGCAATCAACATGAACTGAATTAATATATAGCTATTAAATATTCAATATTATTATTGCGCTACTTACATGCAAACAGTATTTATGCTTAAGTTCAATTAAATTATAATTGAATTTGGCCATTTTATTTTTTATTTAGTATTCAATTAAATTGATTTCTTGCTGTGCTTGCGAAAGCTCAGATTTATATTTTTTCTTTCATCGCTTATCTTTTTATATTTATATGCATTTGCTTATGACGCGATTGCGCGCTCATTTTATTTTATTTATGTCTTATTTATTGCAATTCAATTCACATCTACTCAATTCTACGGTTTTAATGCGAATGCAAAAAGTGTTTTAAATGTGCGCGGGGTCAACAGGGAAGTATTTGCGGAGAGAGGAAATTGTTTGAAGCAAATCAATTATGCTTATTTTAAATTTATAAATGTGAGCAATTTGTTTATTTTGAGCAATTCCATCAGACTTTGCAGAAGTTTTTGATTGTACTACTTGAAATAAATTAGCAAACTTCAAAGCTGCGCGAAATTGATATAAACTAAACTTTGATATTTTTTGCAAGGCCAATAAAAAATATACTACTAATACCTGTAATAAATAATTGCTGCTCATAAAGTCCATATGAGATTTATGTTTGCTATTATTGAAAAAAATTTTAGCCTCTCTGTTATCAGAAAATGTCATTTAAATTGCTTTTCCAAATGTTTGTAAATTGATTTATGATAGTAATTTCCTTCACAACGCTTTCTCGCTCTCCCTGTGACCCCCTCCTTTCGACATTTGGCAGCGCCACCTGGTGACCTTGGCACTACAACAAATATATTTTATATTTTGGTATTTCATTTTTGGTCAAACCCCTTTGCAAATTTATGCAGCAAGTGCAAAAAAAATCGAATAAATCAAAAGAAATATGCGGCACTTACGCGTTGTCTGGCGGCCGGCATTAACATTTATGTATGTATGTTGGGCGTGTACGTTTTATTTTGCACACATACATATGTAGATATGTTCATGTGAGTGCATGCGTGTGTGTAACTGCCTGTGTGTTAGTCACGTTCTCACAACCATGTTGATTTTACGTTTGTATGTTTTTTTCGTTTTCTTTCTTATGCACATTCAGTTTGCATCTATTTTTGGTTATTATTTTGTACCAAACGACATTTATACTTCTTGTTGTAACCATTTAGCTGCGTCTGTATCTTACTACGATCACACGCGAGACAATTAATAGAAAACACACTTTGTAAACGAAAAATTTTCTTATTTGATGTCGGACCTCCTCCCTTGTTATCTGGATCGCACTGACTGGCAAAAAAAAGTTCAGTGTTGTAGATCAGTGTGTGACCAGGCGAGCTTTTTATTTATGGATTATTTTCAACGGAATCGATGACTCGCAATCGATATTTTTCCCGATACTCGCATATAAACGTAGTTTAAAGGTTATGTGTGTTTTTCAAACGTTTTTTCGCACGTTTCGCTTTCGTTTATTGCTTCGCACTGCTGTAATCAAAAAAATTTGGTTATTCTGCTGCTATTGCTGTTGATGCTGCTTTTTATTGCTGCTGCATATCGCCGCCGCTGCCCAGGCCGGCCTTTGTCTCTGGCGGCACCTGTTGTGTGTACACATAGAAATCGAATTTTACGAGTTAGTTTCAAATTGAATTCGACTTCATATGATACGGCCAGAGATATTATGTAAATTAAAAACACAATCAAAGCATAAGCAACATTCAGGTAAAATAGCAAGTGTGCGTGGGTGTGTGTGAGTCGGTTTTGTGTGTGTGTGTGTGTGTGCTGTGTTACACCCAAGGAATAAAATAACAGAAATGAAATCACATTGAAATTCTTCCAATAAAGAACAAGCCCCAAAATATCTACACACATACAAACAAACACACAGTGGCACGCTCACATACATACGCCATAGAGCCAACAATTTGATTGAGGCATTAAAAATTCACGACAATTAAACGAAAATAATACGAACGTAAAGTAAGGCAAAACTTGCGTACGAAACAACACGAAAGGAGATGGAAAGAGAACTCAAAGAGAACTGTAAAAAAGAACTAGTTCTTTGATATGTGCATACACTCAACGAAAAACGCCGTACTAAATTCACTTGATTTTGCTTTGAGTGTTTGCTCCAGAAAACTAGACGAAATATATTATATAAATTATAAAAATATATTCTTTAATATGTTTATTAAATTTTGAGAAATTTTAAGGTTTTGATTTAATTTTATATGTCTTGCCAACATTATTCATATACACAATAAAAATAAATTTGACATTGGAAGCCTTGAAAACTAAAACCTTGCAAAAGATCATGCCCACAACAGATTTTTAAGTAAAAAACAAAAGATAGATGTTCCGTTTAAGCATAATCAGGTAGCAGAAACTTAATGAAACGAACAAATAAAATTATGTTTTTTTTTCAATCCCCGTAAAATGCCCAATAAGACATTTAAACAGCGAAACAGAGAGAAGTCTACGAATGACAACAAAAACAACAACGACGACGATTGATAACAACGGCGACTGTACCTAGTACTTGGGGACTGGCGAAAACCGAGGATAAATCGCTTAACCGCCATAAAAACTATGAAAGTCCAGAAAATCCATGGAATCTGTTTGATTTTGCTGTTGTTGGTCGAGCTACGCGAAAGATCGTTGACAATGTCACATCCAAGGTGTGAAATGAAATGATGGTGAGTTTTTAGTAGTAGTTGTTATTGTGGGTTGTGATGGTTATGACATTTGGTGGTTGTGGTGGTGGTGGTGGTGGTGGTTGTGGAGAGCAGGAGAAATAGAGAGTTATGGTAGGAGAGTGGTAGAATATATTTACAAAATGGAGCCAAAGCCAAATTGAGCTCAAATGCCAGCAGCCACTCACCAGCTTCTTAAAGCAGTCCTCAAAAAAGGCGGTCATGGAGCGATAAAGATGCCGCTTTACGCCGGACAAACTATGCCCCTCATCAGGATAGATTTGCTGCTTATATAGCACACCCTTGCTGGTCAACGCGCGTGCGAGTACCATAGATTGCTGGACATGCACATTGTCGTCCGCCGTGCCGTGCACCAGCAGGAATTGACGCTCGCGCAAATTGTCCACGTACTTGGACAGATCGCTCTCCTCGTAGCCCTTGTAGTTGTCGGTTACGTTCGGAAAACTCAGATAACGTTCCGCATAGGTGGAGTCTAAGTGGCATAGAGAACAGAAAAGTTGACAAGCGATTCAAAATCAAGTTCAACAATATAATTATATATTAAAGGTGTTTACCATAAAGCTTCCAATTGGTCACCGGCGAGACACTGATGCCGCATTGGAAGATTGACTGCTGCCCGGCCAGGGCAAGGGCAGCCGTATAGCCGCCATAGCTCCAGCCCCAGACGCCCATGCGTCGCGCATCGATAAAGTGTAGATTGTCGCGCAAATATTCGCTAACCTCCAGCTGATCGGATACCTCAACGCTGCCCAGACGTTTGTAGACCTCGTGCAGCAGCTGATAGCCCTGACCGGCTGAGCCACGGCCATCGATCTCGATGACTATGTAATCCTTGCTGCCGGATAGATAGGTGTTCCAATCCACGTGCCAGCGATCTGTGACCAGCTGAGAGCCCGGACCGGAGTATACGTGCAATATGGTGGGATAACGTGTTATCTCATCCTCGCGCAGCACGGGCGGCAGATAGAGACGCACCTGGGCATGATAGCCGCCGGAGATCATAACTGGAAAGGTTTTTACCTGCGGCAGCGCCACTTTGGCCATCTTTTCCTTGAGCCGCGTGTTGTTCTGCACGGTGACGAGCAGCTCCAGAAACTGTGACTTGGGCTCGCCAGCTTCCTTAGCAGCAGCTGCAGCGTCCGGTGCCAACTGCTCCTGGGGTAGGCTTTGCTTTTTGGCCTTGGGACCAGTTGGTAACTTCAGGCCATATATTATAGAATTGGGCACCACTGGACCCAGACATTCCACTAGAACATAGCGCGCTCGCAGCGACAGCGGAAACTGTGCCTCGTGGTACAGGCAATCGCTGGGTGGCGGCGCTCCATGTCCATGCGCCTGTCGCTGCTGTTCTACGGGCATTGCCGGTGGCGGCGGCAGCCCCTCCGATTCCTCCGAGTCCTCCCAGTCATCGTCCCAGGCGGTCACAAGCTTTGGCGGCGATTTGGTGTGACCCTCGTCATGGCCATCGCTGCCGTGCATAAGCGCTGGACACGTCAGACAGTCGGGCGCTGGCAGAGCCTGTCCCTGTCGAGCGGGCAGCGCCGAGACGCGATACAAATGCTGCTGCGAGGGTAGACGCTCCGGTGTGCCCAGAAAATAGCTAAAGAGGGAGCTCGGTTAAAGAAATTTCATTTAACATTAAAGTTTAGCATTTGATTGTAAGCATTTTTTTTTACCAAGAAAGCAAACTTGAACCAAAAAATGTTGTTTAAAATTAAACGGAAATTGAAGTTTGAATGTGAAAAGGTTCTCGAGACGAGAAACCCATCAAGAGTTCAATTATTTTGTAATTGCAGCTATGTTTTCTGCTTTCTGTAGAACATTTAATTCGAGTTGCAATTTATGTTCTAGTTTTGTGCTTGAATTTAATAGCTGTCGGTTTTATGTAACCATTCACTTTCCGGACATTTAAGTCATTTCATTTCGGCACTTAAATTTACTGTTGGACAACATTTATCGCCATTTGAGATTCAGTTTTGAGTTGGAATTGTGGAATTGCTGCTTCCGCTGGCTACTTACATCCAATTATCGAGCTGATCCCAGTGCAGGAGTCGATTCACCTCGTAGGCTCCGTGTGTGAGGGGCAGCACGCGATTATTGTCAATGTCCACGTGCACGATATGCCGGAAATAGCCTGTCGGTTATGGGTGAGGGTAATGGTTTGGTATTGGTTGCGTATTGAGCTCGAAACAAAAGCCGGATTGACATATGGCTCACTTACCAAACGAGCCGTCTCGCAGCGGCGATATGGCCACATAGTGGCTGCCATTGGCCGCAAACAATGGCACCGAGACAGTGTCCACCCAGCCGCGTCCATCGCCGCTCACGCGATGCGTCTGCCGAAGGATGCACAGGACATGAGCACAAACTCGCTTAATTAGGTAAATGCAACAACATACCTCGATGCAGACAAACGAGGGACTCCTACAGACACTGACCACGGATATATTCTGGGGTCGATTTAGCCAGACCACAGCGATCTCCTTGGGGCTTACCCAACTGGCGCTGCTAAAGTAATGATCCCTGCAGAGAACGGAGCAGAGTTAAGTATTCGAATAATTCTTTTTTTTTTTCATTTCAATACGCACTCGTTTTCTATAATTTTCGGCGGTTTCAGGTCTATGATGTGTATCTTCTCAGGAACCGCTAGGTCGGCTACCCGCAAGGTGACTGTCGGATTCTGTGTGCCCGGCTTAGGATAGCTGCAATGGAAGGATAATTAATCGGGTTTAAACAGACAATAGAGAGAAGGAAAGGTTAGTCAATCAGTTATACATATATATAACGACAGATATTCATTAAATTAGTTGTATGGAAAAAAAAGACTGACACAGAAAACGATTTTCCACAAATAAAATCAAGTTTCCTTGATGAAATCCTTGCTCCTACGCATAAAATCCTTGAATTACAAATAAATTAATTTATAATTTAAAACGAAGCATAATTTATTTGGGAATTATTAAGTTAGTTGAACTTTTCCCAACGATGCTAATCGGTTTTCAACTCTAAGCAGTTTAATTTAAAATGGATTTGCACACACGGCAAAAGTTGAACGCTTCTATTCTCGGCACATTCAATTACCAGCGATGGCATCTACGAACTTATGCTCAAACATTTACATAACTAATTCCCAAATGATGACATTACACTTAACGCAAACAGGTTTGACGGCAGTTTTGTCAGCTCCGTAAGCCCGGGGCAACAGTTGTGCAAACCTTTTGTGCATTTGGCAATTTATCAAATCGAAAATGACAGCAGCTCAGCCGTATGTATTAAAAGACTATTGTGGCCAGGGGCTGGCTTCACTTGCTGCAAACGACTGCGCACTACTCTATTCGAACAGTTCAAAATAGTTAGACTAGAGTCTGTTTGTCTATTGCATTCTCGACTCCAAGATTGTAATTCAAAGAGATTGTAATCCAGATCAACAGGCATTCACTTGTCTGCAATTTACCTGTGGAAGAACCAATACACTCTCTTCCACTCTGTTAACAGAGTATAAGAATGTCGTTACACACAGAGAGAGTCTTGACACTTTGCTGCACACCTGGCACCTGACACATTTGGGCCATCGTCAAAAAGGATTCCCAAAAAGCTGTGTGCACTCGTCGACAACTTCATGAATTTTAAGCATTCTATACCCGAGCACTATTTTGGGGCTAATGACAGTCACGAGCACATCATTAACACCTAATCGAAAAGCAATATAGCCTGGGTCAGGCACAACTTACCGTAAGGATCTAATTTCCGGATACAAGTTGGCATGCGGATTAGTGCCACCAGCTGAGCCACCGCCAGTGCCAGCGCCGACGCCACCACCGACACCGCCATTGCCATGAGTTGTGCCGCTTGTCGCAGCACCGCCTGCGGCGCCAGTTGAGGTGGTGCCATACCAGGCAAAATGCTGCTCCTGGACGTGTGTATCGTTGAAGCTGGCATAGAGCAGCAGTTGCCCGTCGTCCGATAACCAAATTGCATTATTAGTATGCAGAATTTCCTCTATAAAGAAGAGACACCATTTGAATTATGACTTATTACTAATTACTAATTACCCCAAAACTATCTTTAAAAGAAATCATAAACATTAAATTGAAATCTAAGGATAAAAGTTTGCCACCAAACGGAAAATTAGACCTTAGCAAGACAGAATAGATCAATATTATAAACAAAAAAAATATTTATTTTAAATAGAGCTCTTATTAACGATAAATATAACCTACACCCTTTTCGCACTTGATTTTTGTACAAACTTTTAAATTGTTGTCTTAGATCGTTTCTTTAAATGTAATTCAATTTTTTAGCTTTGCTAACTCATGTATTTTTAAAGCATTTAAACCACCTTTTATTGCACTTCTATTAAGCTGCATGATAAACTCACCTTCGTATAGCCAATCGGGTATGCCGTTATAGACAACGCCCGGCACGGCATCGTGTGTGATGCGATATGCATGCGAGGCACGCACCTCCTGGCGATAGTAAATATCGTAGTTGTGCACCCAGATTAAAGCATTTCCAGCGCTTGTAAAGCGCGCATAATGCAAATAGGGCCATTCGTCCTGTTGCGGATTGTGGCGCAGCTTGATGGCCTCGCTGCGAATGAGACTCGCCATTTATGAGAATCGCAAAGAGAGGCAATTCGTCAACTGTTGTTCGCTTACCTTGTGTGTATGTCAAATAGCGTGTACTGCGCCAAATACGAGTGTCGAAATAATTTGACAACGTTTTGGGCCAGCAGCAGGAAACGTTTATCCGCCGATATGCTAAATGTGAACGGCGCCAGAGTTTTCTGCGTATGATATAATTTGAATTAGGTGGCATCTCATTGAAATGCTAGCCATGAAAACGTAGTAAATGTCGATTTCAAATGCGCTCCAGTGTTATGGTAGCTGTTAAGCAGCTGCCATAACAATGCCGCTTATACAGTATGCCAAACGCTGCGTATGCGTAATTTTAATTAAAATTTTAATTGTTTGCGCAGCGCACGTTGTGCCTATGGATACAATTCAAATGGTGAAATTTCCCATTTAGAATTACTGCCTACATTTGGTAATTATTCGCAGAAGTACGTTAGATAACGCATAAGTGCCTTTAATGAAGCTTTTGGGTATACGAGTTAAATTTTTGTAGATATCCAGAGACTGACTTGCATGAAAACCCTCTTGGGAAATGCCTAATTAGGTTTCCTTAAACTGCAACCAAGTTGAACTCCACTCAGAGAAAAAATCTAGTTTTATTTGCTCAAACTTTGTTAAAATCCTTGGGCTGGGAATTAAATTGTTTTTTCATAAACTATTTATTTAGTCGGATAATTCTTAATATAATGTTCATATAATCTAATTAATCTTTGAAATTTATTACTTGCTTTGACAATGTTAGGCGTTTGTTTTAAGAATAGAAATTCTTTTAAAAAGAGATTATTTTTACTCATGATTTTCCTATTTATTTCAATTTCATTTATAGATTTATTTTAATTTCAAATTCTTTGAATTAAACGGAATGTATTTCAAACGGATCAGACCAGAATTGAGAACCGAGTTTTTGCTGAGTGTAGGCTCTGACAATTTTGTTTGCCTCAAATACTTAGTATATGTGGTAACTATACTCTTGACTGAGTCATCCTGGTAGCAGCTCATTTGGTGGGGCACATTAATTATTTGTCAAGTGGCAACTGTTGACACAAGCGATGGCTTGTTGCATGCTGCAGTTGCCGAATGGCTTTTTTGTGGCACTTGTTGCTGAATTTGGCTTTAAGGCATTCAAAATGCTTGCCTCTTGGCAGCTGTCAAAATTGTTGGCACTGAGCTAGCCCGTCCCTCTATACCCTTGGCAGGCATCCATATATATTTGTTTGTTTTTCAATTTAAGAGCGCGCATTATTCATTAGAAAACGTTTCAGCCGGAAGCTTCCAACTACCTCCACCCCTTGACTATTTCCTGACGCTTTTTCCCTCCTGTTTACCCAAGCATTGACATAAGAATCGTTTGGCTTTTATCGTTATGGGGTAGCGATAACTTGGCCCATTTGTTTTTGCCTACTTTGCTGCGTTCTGTTTGCCCGTGTATGTGCATGTGTGTGTGTGTGTGTGTGTGTGTGTGTGCGTATCAGTTAACAGTGCCTGCCAACTGTTTGGCTGCCAAGTCAAGTGTGTTCACTTGAGATAGCAACCACGCCCACACCAACGCCCCACAGCGTCCTATCGTAAATAACATGCTGCAAATATTTATTCAGCTCGGAGATAAGCAATAAGCATATACTGCATGGCCATACAGCAAAAGAGGGCGGGGTGAGGGGCGTAGCAGGAGGAAATGTACTTACAAATGTCACATTGGACATGAGGACGCGTTCCGTGCGATTGGCTGCATTCAGCAGGCAGATACGACCCAAATGATCCTGATACAAAAACTCCTCGGCTGCATCGATATGTGAAAACATAAAAGTCGGAAATTAAAAGAGATTAAGGTTTATTTTCTCAATGTCCAGTTTTGGTTGGCTTTTCTCAATGTCAGTTTAACTAACTGCCAGTTAACCAACAGTGCGGCTTAGTGTGTGCATTGAAATAGGTTGGCAACGCTGTAGGAAAAATCTGTTTTTTTTTCTTGTGTCTCACTTCAACTTTTTGTGTATGTAGGAGTTTCTTAAAAATGCTAAAAAACCTTTTTGAGGAGCATAATCCTGTGGAGACCTCAACGAAAATCTCGAAAAACTTTGCCACTTAAGCAAAAGTTAAGCAATAATGTGTAAGTGCTGCATTATTTTATAAAGTTCGACAATTTTTATCATTGTTATTTGTTCGATTTATAGTTGCACTCAAAAGAAATAAGACAGGCAATCAGCTAATCAGAATTTTCCTATCGATCAAGATTTAACTACCAGTTAACTGCAATTCAGTGCTGACTAGTTTCCAGTTTCACTCAAAAGAAATAAGACAGTCAATCAGCTAATCAGAATTTTCCTATCGATAGAGATTTAACTACCAGTTAACTTTCACACAATAGAAATAAAACAGTCAATCAGTTGTTTAATATTTTCCAATCGATAACGATTTAACTACCAGTTAACTGCAGCTCTTCTAGTTTCACTCAAACGAAATAAGACATGTTTAATATTTTCTCATCGATAACGATTTAACTACCAGTTAACTGCAGCTCAGCGCTGACTAAAGGTTTTTAGTTTTACACAAAAGAAATAAGTCCGCCAATCAGATGTTTAATATTTTCCCATCGATAAAGATTTAACTACCAGTTGAAAGCCGCCTCGCAGCTAAGACTAACTGAGGAATAAACTGAGCTAGACTGAACCGAACTTGAGAAAACGCTAGTTAGAAGTGTGTTACCGTTACAGGTAGCTGTCAACTCACCGTCGATCCAACTGCCATTGGCACGCTGCGGCACGTAGAGGCCGTCGACGATGTCCTGAAGCTTGATGCGCTGTCCCTTGACGCGCGGTCCCTCATCGGGTGGAGTGAGCAGCACCTTTTTTGATAAATGCAGAAATTTTATATGTTGTTTTCTATATATACACAGTACAATTGTACCAAAAGCACCACAACAAGAACGACAACAACATCAACACATAAATGGAGAAAATGGAGAAAAAATGTGGAAAAAGATTTTGAAAGGGGCGCAGGGGGTGGCACAAATATCACGCAGCAAGGCACAAAAGGAAAAAATAAATAAACAAAGAAGAAGACAAAAATGAGCGCAACGTATTTACACGCATAACATTTGAGGTTTTCGTTTGTCCTACCCTGTTCACAAAGTGCAATAGGGTATATTAACAGTAAGCAACATATAAATGCCCAGAAGTATTCAAACGCATTTAGGAATAATGTTTGTTGCGAAAAAAAATAGAGTATAATTTGGGACTAATTAACTTCTCACAAGATTTAACCCACAAATTTGCACTATCAATTGATTAAAGTCTTTTTTGTCCCAAGTCACAGTTTGAAAGTCACCCACTTGTTACAGTTTTAGAGTCAACAATCCAATATTCATTAATTTTAAAAGTTTTTTGTTGTTATAACATTGTGAACAGAGTATTGCCAAGTCGGTGAGAGCCGACCACAACGTTTTATCCTGTTTTTCATTTGTAGATTGTGACCACAAATAAAAATACAGTTGCAATGGATTATTGTGAATATTGCACAGTAACGGTACTTTGAATGTGAGCACAGCCATAGTGTTTGTACAGTTGTGTGTGTGTGTGGGTGGTGTATTAGGGAAAATTGCATTCGTATTGGTTTAATTTGAGAAATGGTTCGCTTACACAAGAGCCACATGAGGATAAATTACTTGAGCTGGTTTTTAATTAACTTATTCACATTGGATTGCAAAATAATTGATTTTCCATCAAGGATTTTACCATTTACCAAACGAAAAACACGAACAAAACATTTACCATGCGGTTTAGACTTACCACCGAAGTTACAATCAGGGCCAGCACAATGATGATCACCAGCAAAGCGATGAGAATGCCGCGCCAGTTGCGTTGATTTGGGTTGCTGGAAACCAACTGCGAGTAGGAAAAAAGTAGGAAAAAAAGTGGAAAAAGGAAAACATTTGCGTAATTAGTTTAAAATAAGAAACAAAATGTACCTGCGCGTTGCCGAAGACTAAATATCCTTGTAAAATATGTTAACGATTTTGAAATATATTAATTATACTTAGCCGGGGAACTTTATAATTTAGTAGTCTGCTGATAGTAATTTCCAATATTGGCTAAAATATCTTGATTAAAAAGGGTCTCTATAAGAAGCCATAGTTCCAACATAGTTCTCCGATGTTGATATTATTTTACTTACATGTTAGGAGTGTAGTGAAGGTCGTTATAATGAAAACATCGTAAAATAAAGTCTCTTTTTGATTCATAAGGCATCTAAATGATAAATTGACTAGATTTCCTCCAAATTTGAGATACATATGTATGTACAACAAGAAGTCGGATTCATGCAGTCTTTAATGTACTTTAATAAACTGAGAGTCCAGTTTGTATAGGACCAGAGGAATCGAGAGAGAAGCAAGGCTATATCGCCTTGGCTGTCAAGAATAAATATACCTTATAGGCTCTAATGCGTTAGACATTTCCAGACATAATTATAATATCCTTTGCAGGGCTCTAAAGAGCAGGACTATAAAGGCCACGTGCGGCACATTAGAGCCCAAAAATATTTGCGGCCATAAATAATAAGCAGACCGCAATAATTGACTAAACGACGCTGCCGTCATAAAGGGATGCAATTTAAGTCAACTACTAGTCGAAGCAATCATCAACTTTCGATTCAGTGAGCATTAAGCATTCTGCAGGATATTCAACATAAGGCTGCAAGGCTGTTGAACCTGTACGCAAAATAACTGCCTGACTAATTTATATGGCCGCAGAACTAACTAGACATCGCATACAAACACACTTGCATGCCAATACACTGAGAGAATTAGCTAAGAAATTCGTACGTATAAAATGGGCAAAGCTCGAAATGTAGGCTCCAAATAATAATTTGGTAATTTAGTGAATTTTATTAAAGCCAGATACAGAACACAAGAGAAGATGCATTGAGAAGATTTCTACGCTTATTTTGAGCGTGCAAATTCTTTATTCTTTTTTCTATAGTATGTAAATAATGTTAAGTTAACAGTCTACTTGTCAAAAATATTCAGGATCAAAACTGAACATTAAGACAGCCAAATACAATCTCGTTTTTTTTTTGTTGGCTTAGGTGATATTTTGCCAAGCCTGGGTGGGTCCTCAGGCTTTATCCGGGTCAAACGTTAAAGGCGTCTTTTTTTGAATAAGGCTGCATCGTCACATAGGTAGTCGGGGGACTCAGGGGCGTCTCCTATGTCGTGGTTGGAGGAGGTCCTTGAACGATCTTCTCTTGAGCCTCCTGACTACACACCTCCCAGCGCGGTCTTTTGCTACCCGGTTGCTATCTCGTTTCTGATAGAACATAAAACGTCCTTTTTCCTCTAAGTGTAGCATTGTTTATATAGACCTCAGCTATTATGCTTGTATGCATACAAATTAAGAGGCAGCCAATTCTATACAATACCTACGCTTAATGCATATTTAATGTAGTCGACAACAACTACAACAAATTTCAACAACCTTTTATTTATTCTTTTTTTTTTTTGTTTTTTTTTTTTTGCTGAACAACAAATAAGGCAACAACTTGAACAACTTCACAAACTGTGGCAACTCTGACACGCAGCTCGTACGCGCTGACACTGACTTTTCCCCATTCCAGCCATTTTATTGGTTAGCATAATCACTGAGTCAGTTAGTCATTAAGTCAGTTGGTTAGTCAATCATGTCAGCCATAAACACATACAGGCCTAAATACATACACTGAATTGGCATTTCTGTATAATTAATTAATTAAGCTGAGCCTCGGCTTTTGCCCAGCAGATAATGCATAAAAATATAATCATGTATTAATTGTCAGCTTCTACCAAATCATGTGCGTAATTGGGGAAAAAGTTCTCGATAATATGAAGCAGGCATCAATTAGAAAACTATTTGCACCTTATTAACTACGACAAGCTATTAGGGAAATGCATACATATAAGTACCTCAAGCATGGAGATGTTTTTATTAAGGGTTCGATTTCTCTTCTTGAAAAAAATAGTATAATATAAAATAAGATATACATTGTATTATTAGCCGAACGAAGTTTTTTGTCTTAATTGTGGACAAAACTTTTTCACCTATATTTCAATCGTGGAATTGAAACATTTGATCGTATTGCCTTGAAACATTAATTCTAGGAAAATGGACTTTCAGCAATTAAGTTCTTTACAAATTGTTTCATAGATCTTTGAAAACAAAATTAACGAAAACGAAGTTGAGCTCCAGTGCCGTACAACAAGGTTCCGCTTATTTTCCTAGCTGTGGAGGGAATTACGTATGCACGAATTTTATACGTACAGCTTTATGAGAATTCCGTATGCACGAATTTTAAACGTACAACTTTATGAGAAACACATAAAAAAAGGAACTTTAAATTAAACAAGATGTGTTCTTATTCAATGTATTAATCTGAATTCTCTACTCGAAGCGATAGTTGATCAATCGGACAGTTTTTAAATGCTATCCGATACACAATTAAGAAATCATAAATGTTTGCAACCATAGCAATTAGAGCAGTTGCATGCAACGGACCGCGGGCTCCAATTAATAACCAGCTCAGGTATGCACAGATATGCTCATGTATATTTATGAGCACACACACACGACCACACACACACGACCACACACCCACACACACATACGACCACACATTCTCGAGCTGGCTACAATTTATTGCTGCCTGAAGCGCGGAAAATTGAAGCGAATGCTGAAAAAAATATCGAGAGCCAAACATAAACTAAACTTAATGCGTATCAAATAACAATTGTGGCCACAAGTTTAGCTTTTGTGTTTTGTTTTTCAGATTCTACACGACAATAACCGAGGGATACTTTGTTTAATTGGATTGAATTAATGATGCTTGGCGTTTTGGCCAGTCGCGACCTTAAGGAATTCCGCGAATGCAGAAGAAAGCTCTCAACTTGATTGCAGTCAAACTTCGCGAGTAAATATGTAAATATTGCGAGCATAAATGAAATTTAAGCACTCAACTTGATGAGTTGCCGTTAACGCTAAAAAGAATTAAAAATAATTTCCGTCATCAATTTTGCCCGCAGCTCAAACAGCCCCAAGTGCTACTTATGCACTTGAAATGCTTGTGCGGCGGCCCACGGGGCGTATGCGTGCTATTTGTTTCAGTGAATTTTTAATGGTAAGCAATTAAGCATAGCTAAAGGTCCTCTGGCAGCAGCCTGCTCGCCAAGCTGCTGTCAAAAAACAAAGACTAAGTCAATATTAAAGCTATTAAATCAATTTCGCAAAGTGAACTCAACTGTGACATCAATTTAACAAAGAAGAGCCGAATTCAGATAAACTATACGAATACTTTGAGATTGAAAACTGATAGCGAATAGCTCTTCATTTATACAACTATTTGACCTGACTCACTGATTGATTGGTCGATTGATTGATTGATTGAATGATGATTAACACATAGGCCAAACTATTAGACATCGAAATTTGAATGTTTTACAATAGTTACATTTTGTTATATAAGTCAACGTAAATCCGTAAAAATGACACTGCGTGAAATCCACCCATTTTGCTAAAAATTAAAGTAGTTTAACTACAAAGTGTTGTCTGGAATTTACAGGGAAACACGTGGCTGTGCATAGCCGGATAACAATAGCTAGCATTAAGAAAAGCGCTCAAAAAGTTTCTTAGAAAGTTTACTTGAACATAATATGAGGCATGCGAATTTCTCGTTTTTGATTGTGCCGGACCTGAGTGCCAAAAACGAATTTGAACATATTATTATTTCATTTTCAATTGAACTTGTGAAGAAAACTAAGCCAAGCGTACATTTTGTTTATGTTGATTAAATTCCTTGTTACCTGAACGGATAACAAGGCTGCAGTTAAATGAAGTTCAACTTAAAGCTCCGAGCTTGGCCGCAAATAAGCTACGATTCGCCCGCACTTCAACAGGAAACTAGACTAAAAGCGCAAAAATATATATATAAATATATGTATATATGTATATAATACCCGTAATGTAGTCGGGCCAAGGGGGCAGTAACAGATATAGCAACGAGTGCTCGTAGCAACTAGCAACTAGTCGCATTACAGCTCCTCCCAGTTGCCAAGTCTAAGCGCATTAGCTGCTTTTGCGGTTAAGCTGAGCGCGTTTCCAACTTTTGCGATTTGTTGTTGTTGTTGGTGCTTCGTTAGCCATTGCCAGAGTGTAAAAAGTTCAAAGTTGCCAGAGTGCCGCCAGTTATTTGCATAAGTTGCCAGAGTTATTAAGCTGTGAGCGAAAAAAATTTACGCTGCATCTAGTTAAGCGCATTAAAAATAGACACCATTTGCACGCTGCCAAAGCGAGAGAGGAAATCGCCCAAAGCATATTAAATGACGCTTTTTCATTTAGTCCGTGAGATCAAAGTGGAATTAACTCAGGTGCTCAACGCATTTAGCAGTCGATGGAGCAGATTTCCCGAGTTGACACTTGCATTTCGAATATATACGTATGTATATATATTTTTGTCAGAGCAAGCTTTTTTAACCAGCTTAAGCATATATATTATATGGAAGTAATGAAAGTCTTTTGGAATTAGTTGGACGTACGCTGATATATGGCTTTTATACACTTGCAATAGGGCATTAAAGGTTTATGTAACAAAAACTAGATTCCAATAACAAAAGTTGTTATATTGTTAAATATATGTCAGCAAGGATATTTGATCTATAATACTTATTTAAAAGACCTGTTCTTTTAGTTGTTTTATTACGAAAGCAATTCAACTCATGCCATTTTCACTTATTGATGAAACTATTAAATCTGTTGTCCTTCAAATTTTGTTTTGCTCTATGCACCTTTTACATTTAAGAGTTGCCAACATCGGCAGCAGCCCTTGTAAATGCTGAAAGCTTCCAACAATATTGCATTTTGCAACTGGGCGACATTACAAGCCAATCTTTATGGCTTGCTGCCTTCCTGCCAAACATGAAATCCATAAACAGCCCCACAGGGCATGATTGCAAAGGATACGCAGCCACATCCTTGCGCAGTATTGCCATTGCTCGTTGGCTAGGTGCAATTGAATGGGTGCGCGGGGATGGCGGGTGAGGGTCGCATTAGGCAACTCTGTCAACGTTGTCGTCTGCGTCTGGCTTTCCGGAACGCTAGTAGCATTGTCTGTGCCCGGTCTCTGATCTGGCCTGCCCTCAACGGTTGCCGTTGTCAACAACAGTTTAGCTCAAGGCCATAAAGGCGTACCGTTTCGCTATAACTGCCACGCGCATCTTTAATCTGTCCCAGTGTGTATGTGTGTGTGTGTGTACACCTGTGTGTGTGTGTCTAGCTTTCTGTGTTTGCGTCCATGTCAACACATACTCAAGCTTCCATTACACAGCCATGATTGCTTTTTTCCCTCTTCCAGCAGGTGTCGCGACTGTCAACAGTCGTTAAGTAACACGAATTTGTCAAAAAAAACATATTTAATATGGCAACACTGATAGTTCAAATTAAATGTGAAACCTAACAGAAAGGGTAACATAAATACGTTTGACATGAAAAATAATATAAATTTCTAAATAAAAATCATGATTGATTGATTGATGACTATCTCACAGCATAAAGCTTGAGAGCTGTAAAGCTTCATTTCTTACAGGATTTGTTTTTTGTTAAGCTCGTGATCAGTAAACTGAGGTCTTACAAAATTTTATCCTCAAATGTGGAAAATTGATGAAAATCGGTTGTGTGAAACCATTTTTTTTTTAAGATTGTTGTGTTTTTCATTGCGCTGCCCCTGTGATGATAATGAAAGTTTAAACTCGTAGAGCTAAGAATATTTTTGTTCGATTGGGAAATGCGCATCTCGGAAAACTCCGTTGGAATCTAATGAAAATGAGCACGGGAAAGGCCGGATAAAACCGGTCAATAAATGCTAATTATATGCAAAACTGTTAATCAATTGCCTACAGACAGTTTAATTTAACTGTAATTTGTAGCCCCTGCGACTGTTAGCGGTCATTGGGTTGAAATAATTAATGAACACAATCGAATATGGCAACACTGTCCGAATTGAATGTCGCGCCTCGGGGGTATGCAACATTTTTCGCTGTGGGAATACAGTGGGTCATAGCTAATTGATTTCCGCCTGAATGCCTGATACTCATTTCGAGTGGCTGTTTATCTTTGGCGACTCGTTTTACACTCAACTTTGAAAATTTTCTGCTATAATTCCTGTCGTTTCCCCTCCCCCCTTACTGCTGTGCCCTTTACACTTTGTTTTTGTATGCAAATCGCACACACGCAACGCTTTGATAATTCAATTTTGCAATTGTTGTCAGCGCCTGTCAGCGCTTTGCATTTGAATTACATGCGGAATTTATTTCAATTATCATCGCCTCCGGCCGCACAGAAGCGCCCCTGGCCGCTTGCCGGAATGCCGCAAAGTGTGCAGCGATGCGTGAGAGTGGCAGCTGAAGTTGACCAACCCATCAGCATTAGCAGCGGCATCAGCATCAGCATTAGAGACGACGATGATGCTGATGAGAGCTCAACTTGGTGTACCCTGTCAGTTGTTGAGTCAACTTTCTGTGCAAAGTGATGCACTTAGCCAAGTTGAAATCAGAATGTTGAAGTGCTGCTTGAAGAGCACAAAGAGTTTTTGCTCTACAAGGTGCTTCCACTTATTAACTGTACTCAGCTCGCTTTGCTAAACTATAAACTTGTGAAATTTTGAAATTTAATATAAACACAAAGATAAGGCCATAAAGACTGCAATTTAAACCATTTTGGGAATTAAACTGAAATCAATTTAACTTGAAATTTTAATAGGACTTATAATCGCCGCCCTTTACATTTTTTTACCTTTCACTTCAGATGAGAAGTTAAATTATGGCCAGTCTAAAAACTCGATTAGCTTAGTTGAGGGACAACTGGGTGATCCGCATCTAGTACAAAATATGTATATTAAATAGAAACTGTGCAGCTCATATTCGGAATTTCTATCTGCTTTTTGTTACAAATATAATTGTAAATTGTAAATTAAATTGAAAACTAGTTTTTGCATTCTTTTCAATGTGGTTTTTAACTAAAAGACTGATGTATGTAAATTAAATTTTTATTAAATTCAAAAATTGTTGGTTTTGTGTAACTTTTGGCAATGAAACCGAGTGAAATATAAATTTGCGTACTTTTAGTAGCAACCTTTAACCTTCGTTTAGCATAACTTTAATTTTGAGAGTTATTTGCAAAATATTTAAATTTTTTCCTCGTTCATTTCATTTTAGCGCTAATTCCAGGCTTGTGCAAAGCTAAGGATATATACCAAAGAGATTTGTGTGCACACACATGTATTATGCATGTATTATTCAGCCCAAAAGTCTTTTATTAATGCATAATAAATGGTATGCATAAACCAGTTCGTACACTGAGAAAAAAAAAACTGTTGTATACTTTCGTTTATGTCGAGTGCTCGATCCCCAAACTTTGTGTGGCATATATAGAATATTGGCCTTCTATTAAAAATTAATTTGTTGTAACTAAATTTTCTTACTCTAAAATATGACTAATACTTACTCACAGAATGCTATTCAGATGAGAATTTTTGGGTTTTTAATTTAAAGCCCATGATTCTACGTTATTTCGCTGAGTGTACACCCAAAATACCGTCAAATCCGGCGACTAAGGGGCACACGCACACGTGTTTAAATATTTGTTTTAAAATTAATTATGCCTAATGATATTTATGCATAAAACATATTTATTTGTCATCGTGTGTTTGATGTTGTTGTTGCTGCTGCTACTGCTGCTGCTCGCTTTTGGGGCAGCACCAAAAACAACAACAGCGACAACAGAATTAAAATTACCTCATCATCGTAATTATCCTGCTCAGGCATGACTCGGCTTAAAGCGGCTAATGCGTGGAGCACAGGATGTAAATTTTCTTCTACTTGTTTTCACACAATACGAGCACAGCTGCTGCTGCTGCTGGTTATGCTGCTCCAGGGGGTGGAGGAGGGCGTAGGCGTTGCCTTGGGCGTGTCCTCTGCGCTGATAAATTAAAGATGCCGCCTCGTCTTGTGCCCCCTTCGACGGTTGCTCCTCTGATCAACTTTCAAGATTGCTAATCGAATATATCAATTTCCCGACAACAATTTGCAAGTGCTCTTAATTTGTCGCCTCTGTCTTGGTATGGAGTACTTCTGCTCCTTCTGCTGCTGTTGCTGCTGCTGCTGCTGCTGGGTTTCTGGAGCACATCAGCTTGCCGACATCCTGCAGAGCTTTGAGTGGCACAATGTACGACTGTTTGCTGCCCGAGCTAGATTCATGCTATTCATTGACAATGGGACGGGGCGTGGTGGCCCACTTTTTGTGCCCTTGACTTTTGCCAGGCAGCAGCTGCTGCTGCTGCTCCCCTTCCTTGCTGGCAAGTAATTATGAATGCTTTGTCTTGTTGGCGGACTTAGGAACTTGTCGTTTGACCCTCGCTAATGCGCTTTTGCTGTTGTCCTCTAATTAGCCCAGCCAGTTGACTTTCAGCTGGAAAGTCTACCGAAAAGCTTGACACTAATGATGCAGCATACTTTTAGGTCGAGCGCTAAATTGAAAGAGAATGGAAAACACATTTTAAACACAGCATCAAAGCCAACCAGAGCACAGTTCGCCATATGTTTTTGTTGTTGTAGTTGTTGCTGTTGCATTTTCCAGCGTGTTGTTAGTGCCAATTTTTCGTGTGTGCGTGTTTGTGGGTTGTGTGTGTGTGCCACACATTTGCAGCTGTTGTTGTTGATGTTGTTGTTGTTTTTCTTGCAGTGCATATGTTAGTGCTTATATAACATGCCTCATATTACGTATGTGTGCGTGTGTTTGTGTTTTGTGTGTCCTTTCCTTGTGTATGTAGGTTAAGTTGTCTACACAGTAAAAAAGAATGTCGACTTGAATATCAATCCCTTAAGTTTTTTAATTAAATCTTTTTTTTTAAATGTCAAACCGAGGTTTAAACTAAAAGCGTTTCACCCACAAATTAATTGCTTTCTTCCTCTCCCTTTCTTTTTGCGGTTGGAAGAACGCTGGTTCAAATCCAGCTTCACTGTATCGTCATAATTTTTTTATTTTGTATTAATATTTTTTCTTTTTGTTAGTTTATTGTTGCCAAATGTGATTTTAGTCTGCGATTTATTGTGGAGTTGTTTTATTTTGAGCACCAGCATGTTTTTTTGATTCAAGCGACAATGTTTTTTTTACTGTGTGGTATTCAAAATTTGCATAAGCAAAGGACAACGCCAAAATGTAGGTAATGCTTCTTTTCTAATTACGTGTTTGTTGTCTGCTCTTGTTTTTCTACTTGTTTTTATAGTTGTTATGGCCGGAATGCTGTTAACCTTAAAAACTAAATGTATTAAGTATGCAAAAGTGTTGCATGCAATTCGGGGCATGGCAGGGCGTTGCGGTGCGGCATTTTACAACTGTCGCTTTTATTATATGCAAATTGGTTGATCAGGTTGCTGTGCGCGAGTGTGTGCGTGTGCGATTGTGTGTGTGTGTGTGTGTGTTTGCAGTATCGTAGTGTTAATTGTATTACATTTTCAATTTAAGTTATGGAAAGTTTTTGCATGGTCGCCTAAGCAGCATATTATGCAAAATAAACGTGCAGTGAATGCAAAAAACGTTTTATAGTGTAAAGGGAATGTAAGAGAGAAAGGAAAGAGAGTGAGAGAGAGAGAGAGGGGTAAAGTGGGCGAGATAGGCATACACAAGATATTTGAAAAAACTAGTGTTAAGAGAAAGATAATAACACACTAAAGTAAATATATTTATATTTAAGGCATATTTTAAGATTCTAAAGAATTTCAGAGTTATGATTAATCGTCAAGGTATATTAAGAAATATGCTAAATACATAAAATGATAAAAGTTATTATAATTTAATAATACAAAAATTAGTTATCAGACGAGTGCCTAAGAATAAATATTCTTGCAAACTCGCAAATTCGCAGTTTATATTTGCATAGCTTAAACAATAACACAATACCCTGGTTCATGGAGATTCAAAGCCGGTTGCTTCTTCTTCGTTTGAATACGATTAACTACATATACATATTTAAGCTTTTACTTACAGTTGCCTTGAGTGCAATGAGTACAATAGACTGTTTAGCTGATGACATTCCAAAGCATTTAATGCTCAACCTACAACTACTCCAGTTGCCTAGCTTTGTTGCCCAATAAGCTCTAATCTATACATAAAGGATGCTTTGGGTCTAGGGATTCTCATAGTCATCTCTCTTGCACACAAGGCTTTACTGTTCGCTAAGTCACGTTAGGCAGCATTCACTGTGCGGAAAGCTGAACAACAATATGACAATGCAAAACTTTTGCCTTTATTCTCCTGCTGTTGGGCAAGCGTGGCATTTACTTTGTGACTTTAACAGAATCGTGGGATAGCAGAAACCATCATGCAGCTATAAATTAAAATAAAAAATACCAGTTTTTCATTATGTAGCACCCCCGCAAAACAATGGAAAGGTTTGATATAACAACGGCAACAAGAACATAAATTTCATTAATTTTCGCGTAGCCAAATTGTTGCCACAAGTTTTTGTTGTTTTATGTTGTTTTTTGCAAGGTCAGCCAAGCGCTTCGATGCTTTTGTTGTTTTCATAAAAATGATTATCATTTTTTAAGGCAATGCTATAATACAATGAAAAGCTTCCTGGTCAGCGAGGAAAACAACAAAAACAAGAGTTGAATAACATGAAATGCATTGCATATTTGTTGATACAAGAACTTGCCGACAAACTGGCCGTTGACCATATAAAACAAAAGCCATGGCAGCAACAGTTCTGGGCCACGCACACAACCGACTCGGAATGCTGCGAATAAAAGCGTAGCAAAAATGCCAGCTAAATATTTCGCTGCACCGAATAAAAGGATTTTTTTTAAAAAGGAATACTGCTATTGGTTAATTTTAAAATCTGCACATTTATTAATTCATATGGTTTTCCTTTTTAACACCCATGAATAAGTAAAGTTATTTGTCGGCTTACGGCTCGAACAAATGCCGTGGCTTTGCATATTCATTAACCCAAACTTCTGCTCGCACCTTGATTTGTCACATTTTTTTGTTTCAATTTCAACAAGATTCTATCAAAGTTTGGGAGGTTTAGTTAAAGTTTCTTAAGTTAAGCCCGAATTAAAAAAAAAAACAATGTTTGCTGTCTAAATTAAAGTTTTGAACCAGCGCCTTTACTGGGCACAGGCCTTGGTTCAAAACTTGGTTCTACAAATTTGAATTAAATTTTATATAAAATGTATATTTTATATTTCAATGCAGATATGCTTATGTATCTTGAACATTCAGATACACTGAAATATCGGGTTTGAATCGCTTCGGTGCAAAAGCAAAAGCTTACAGCCTAGCTTTCTATCCAGCCTGGTCACACTTAAAGTTGTCATCAAATATTGTACAGTTAGAGCATTCAAACGCCAACACTTGGCAGCAGAACTTTTGCGCTCTTGTTTTGCTTAAATGTATAAATAAAAATAAAATAATAACAAGAACTTTTCATTGCAGTATTGTGTATACTAAACAAAACATTTTGTGCAAAGTATGCGCTTGTGTTTTGTTATCAACATGTTGACATTCGTTCGAGTTGTGTGTGCCGCACGCTCACACTTTCCGCTACCCCCCCTCCCCCCTTACACTCTTTCTTCCCCTCTCGCTCGCTCGCCGTCTCTGTGGGTGACTTCCGGGCGTAATGCAACCGTGCGTAAGCTGCTTCCGCTTGGAAGACGGAGCCTCTCGAGCGCTACGCATATATCATTGTCAAATGTTTTCATATCGTTTCATGGCATTTTGCAGAATTTTAAATTTATTGCTTCAATGAAGCAGCAAAGCATATGAATTGTGAATTGTTTATAACTAACACACACACACAACCACATCTACATATATGCGGAGCCGCTTAAAATACGTGTATTTGTTCAGCTGGACACACACACTTGCACACACATATGCACACATCAAGTGCAAAAATCAATTGCAGCCACTGGCCACAAAACGTGTTGCAGCCAGCAATTTGCCAGGACACTTTTGTGGCCGCTGTCGCTGCTGCTGCCTCAGCCGCTGTTGGCGTCGCTACGTGCCACTTATGTCGCTGTGGACTTTTAGTGGCAGGCAGTCAGCCATGTTGCACGTAAGCCGTAAACGTTTTTAGTGGATTTGTGCGGCGTGGCTGTGTTACGACAGCCATAATGTTTCATTAGTAGCCGCCCAGCCTGCTCCTTGTCCAGCGTCTGAGTTGACCCAAGCAGCTGCTGGGGCTGCCAATCAGCCCTAACTGAACTCAGCTGTATTCCTGCCCCCCCAAAGTCACTGCTCCTGTTGTGTGTCCGGTGTCCGAATGAATCAATCGATAGCAAGCTTTTGGATTTCCAGCTAATTCAATAGAAATTGTCTTGAAGCAGCGCGTAACTAAGCTAAGTGTGCAGACAGGGTGCGGCTCATTACGGAGCATTTTTATTTTCTAATTAAACTCAATTCAAAGTAACATAATTCGTTTTTGATATACTTAATTGAGAGGCAGCCAGAACTAAAAGGCTCGTTTAATCAAGATTCCAAGCTTAAAATAGATTTCTTGTTTCATCAAATAAAACTTATGAGTATAGTTTTTATATTAGGCCAAATGCATTTTTAATATTTAAAATCATTAAATTACTTAAATGTTTTAAGCAATGGTGTAAGGAAGTTTTGTATCTAAGTTTCTATGAAAATATTTGAGAAAAGTAATAGCAAGATTAACAGAAAAAACAGATTTTTTTCTTTTATTCTTTAGATAAATAGGAACAAAAAAAAATAGATAAAATATATATCAAATTTATATTTACATTTTAGTTAAAATTTCTATTAAAAAAAATTAATAAATAAATATAGTTAAATGATGTCATTTTAATTCTTTGAAACCTTTACATATATATTTTTGTTGGTCCTTAATCACTTTTGGGGACGCCTTCTTTTCAAGATATATTTCCCACATTTCCTATCTCTCGTTTGATAAAAATAAGATTTAATCAAAACGTCGTTTTAAACTAAAAAAAAAAGTTGGTTACAATTAATAGCGACTTATTGCTTAAGATTTGAGTACTTAAACGACTTTAACTAAACACAAAAAAATTTTCAATTCATTTAAATTAGCGAAAAAATGTCCTGTTTGTTAATTCTCTTAACAAATATTTACATACTTTATTTAATTGAGTTTTGTATTGATAAATTTTAAAAAGAACTTCATTGGATATGAACTTTTTTCTCAATTTCTTGTTGACTTTTTTAATTAATTTGAGTAAGTTAATAGATTCTTTTCTGAGTGTATGCATACCACAAAATCAAAATTCAAGCTGATTTCAACCGTAATTATGCGTACGATAGCTGATTAAAAATTTGTGCCATTAACAATATCTGCTTAAATTTGGACAGACACATTTCTAGATAGAAATCTATATGTACAAATTGTATCACCATGGGACAGGACGCAATAAAACGCAAATGTTGTTGTCGCTCTGGCGCGGCACAACAGCAAATATGTATGTATTGTGTGGCATAAAATTAGGCAGAGGCCATTAACGGAAGCTCGTCGCTCCCAGTTGAATTGAAGTAGCGGATGTACGTGAGCAAGGGGTACGAGGGGGCACTGGGGTGGGGTGTGGATTGCAAGGATTGCACATTAGTTTTAATGCATGTTTCATGCGCCATTAGGCTTAATTAGTGGCGTTCGTTCTGGTTGCTGTTTGCCCGGCTCAACTTAAATGAGTTTCAATGTTGCCAACAGCCGCTCAGGACAGAACATGACTTTAACTGCATATCGTTTGTGGCATGCAATTTTATTATTGCATGCAACCAGCGGCTGTATAAATACTTATCAAGCCAACCAACTCAAACGCACTGGCCATGATATGGCACAGCGAAATAAAGATTTAATTAAGAAAAATAATAAATGCGTGCCTCGAAGCGGCCTGCTTAAAGCGACTGCCAACTGGCAACATTAACAGCAGCAGCAGCAGCAGCAACAACAACAGTTGCCACATAAATTGTCGTTGGTATATGGCAGAGTCTTGCGGCTCTTGCGGCTCCGAGTTGCCAAGTTCCGTGAGCTTTTGAGGTTTCCATTTACATTGCGTTGCCTGTATCGTAAGTTGGGCAGCAAATGTCAAATTTAGCTGCTCATTGCTACCGGCACTCGATTTGCGAACCTGGCAGCAACTCCCACTGCCAGCAACAGCCACGCCTATGACAAAAAGTGCGGGTCAAGTTGGCTGTTTTCCAGCTAAACTGAATAGGATTATATCTAAATATTATTTACAAGACTCAAGAAAGTTATTTAAGCTAGAGTTTGCCAACATAAAATAAATATTCTTTTATCCTTTTAAGTTTTTGGCCATTTGCCAAATCTCTCAAGTTCTTAAAGCTAGGTTTTAAAATTTAGCAAGTAACTATCAAGCCAAAAATGATCCTTCTCGCATGACAATTCTAGAGAATCGTTTCAAATATGTTTATAGCTGCGAATAGGGTATTACGCAGTCGATAGAATACGTCTAGAACTTTTCTACTTGCTTGTAGCCTGAACTGCAATTCCTTCTGATAACAGAGTTAGCCTGAACCTTAACTATATATCATAAATCTTATCATATAAATACTATTATATTTGCAATATTGTTTACTTATTACTTTGTTAATATTCCTACCAGATTAACAGACTCTTATTTTATTTTGTAGCACTCATCTAAGCAATTCACAAGTTTTTTTTATAAATCGAAATTATAATTCAAACGCATTGAGTACATAAACAAAATGAAATAATGTTATTAATTGCCTATTTGTTTATTTTTCCAATTTGAATATTCTAAACTCATATATGCGAGAAACCCATTAGAAATTGATATGAATTATTTGGCATTTGCGGCATTTGTTTGGCTATTATTTGAGTGGTTTTCTTTTTTTTTTGGCATCCCTGCGAATTGCTCTCTGCTGATTGCCGGCTCAGTTCCGGCCCAACGGCTGCTTCATTTCTGTCGCCGTTTTTATGGCCCAAGACTTTGAGTGTTGGGCGGCGGCGTTGTCCACAAACAGCGGCGCCCAACGCCATTGAAGCAAACAAAATGCTTGACATGTTTGCACAGACGACGTGGCAGTCGAAACGGGGTCTATTTCTGTAGCCCAACTGTAGCTTAGTTAACTGGGCCAAGAAACAACGGAGCCATGTTGCCATGTTTCCCAATTGAAAAGCGGCACATAAAAAGCTAAATTATAGTCCAAGTCAGCCATAGCAAATGAACCAATAAAGGCAACAAAACCGAGACGAAGACACCCAGGGACAAGTTCATGTCACATTGTCGCCGACCTTTTGCTTATTATTTACAAAATTTATGGCGCATACAAAAATTTTGAAAAAACATTGGTTCACCTTGTAAAAGTCAAGACCAACACATCGACTGGAAGAAGAATGAGTAAGGCAAATCAAAATAAACAGCAAACGCTGAATAATGTAAAAATCGACATGAAAATTGTACAAATATTTTACAACAATAAACAGGCAAGGAAAATCGAATGCTCACGCTCTCCGATGATCAATAAACAAAAGTGCAGAAGCGCACGTTCGACTAGACGATAAAATCAAGGGGTGGGCGAGGGGGCATGCAAAGCCAAAGCAAAATGGCATCTTGTGTAATGTGTCGATGATGAGCTAGATTACTGGGCACTGAGGTCTATTTCAAGTGCCGATGACCTACGGATACCGAGTACAAAACTGAAAGGTCGGTTAAAGACACTCTAATGGCCTATTCATTGAGATGTCAGTTAAAGAAGATATATGGTTGGGTTAAAAGCAGCTGTAGAACAAACTCTAGAAAGTACACTTCGAAAAAAAATATATAAGTATTTTGTATACAAATCAGAAGAGAAATATTAGTTTAAGTAATATTTATGACCAAATTTCCTTTAAACAAGACTGTGCAGCACTTTATTTGAAACATACTTAGCTTGCATTGAGAATGACTTATTTCAAGTAAAGTTATTTTAATTCTTTAACTTATTATTTTGTACTAAAACTGAAGCCTCTTTTTTGTTTTTGCCCATAAGTTTTATAAAAAATTTTGTAGTATTCGGTGGAAAAAATTGTAGGGAAAAAGACAGTACGAATTCCCGTCGCACTCTAACAAAATATAGAAAATTTCTCTAAGTGCATAATTGTACATTTTGTAACCATATTATCCAATAACTCTTCTTTATCGTTAAACATAAGTTGTCAAATAATTTATGCACATATGTATATGTACAATAACCATAAAAACAGCAAATTATCAGACATATCAGGCGTTATTTAGCCACCAATCCGCAAAACCCATAGCAAAACAGCTCGCAAAATTATCCATGCAAGAGAAAGAGAACGAGACGGGGGCAGAAAGAAAACTATAAATAAAAACAAATTTTTGCTGGCCGGCATAAAGCTTTTAATGTACAACGCGTCGTATGCGCAATATTTTACATTAAGCCAACAAACAAACCGAGACAAATGTGGTTTGCGGGGCTGGTTGGTTGGGTTTGTGCCCCATGTATAGGTACAAATTATTATTGATCTGATTGTTGGCATTACTTTTAACAACCCATGTTCGAGTTCTTGATGTGCCTGATTGACAGAGAGACGTGAGTGCTTGCCCAATGTCAGTTGTAGCGTTAGAGACCTATTTCATACCAGGGTCCAAAGTTGAAAATCAGTTTGCTTCCGGGCTCTATTTAAATGCATATTTAAGCAGCCGAGGCAATGTGTTTTCAGAATGTTTCAATTTAAATGCATTATTTATTTGGTCGACACAGCGTGCGGCTCATTAATTAAAATACATGCGAAAATTATTTATAGCATAATTGAAAATTACGCCAACAATGGGAAGAACAAACCATGGATATGGCCAGGTAATATAAACAAAATTCGAAAAAACATTCAAAGCATAATTGAATGGTTTTTATTTTCAAAAAGAAATATACGTATATATATTTATTCGAGTCCAATTGAAAATACTTATATAGGAGCTGGGCAAGGTGTACAAAATAAATGGGGCATGTGTTGAATGCTTCGATTCTCATAAATTACAATAATCACAGCGGCTGCGAATACAATACAAATTGTATTTATAAAATGAACTATAAATATGTCAGCATGTAATTCTTGGCAACCATTAAATAAGACGTATACGTGTGCTTTTAATTTATGACCCGAATCGATTCAATGGAATATGACAGACAGCGGGTGCTCCGAATTGACCATAAATGTCTGGGCTGCACTCAAAATAAATATATACCAAACTATATTTATAAGTGGCAGAGGCTTAATCGAACATTTTCGGAATTGTCGAAATATCAGACTGACCTTAATGCTTTCATAGCAGCTCCAAGTGAGCTTCAAAGTTAATAAACCAATGTCCATTTGGACAAACTACAAAAGCGACTTAATAAGCAACCCACAAAAACTCATTACGCTTCGCAATTGAATTGCATTTTGCCAACAGCAACGGTGACAAACGAAACACGCAACACACAAAAGTAACTGACTAAAAGATATCCTTTTATTTAGCTAAAGTTAACTAACTAAAACTTAATTGTATGTATGGCTTTTTCAAACACCTTCCAGTTCTATCAACAGCAAACTTTGCTATCTAAATTAGATTTGCAAGGTCTTGCTTTAACCACTTGGGAATTATAAGCAACGAAAAGGCGATCAAAAGTCAGCAAAGCTAGCAAGTCAGCAATCCTCGTAAATGCCCCATCCATCTAGTCAATTGTTTATCCACTAATGAGCTCTATCATTAGAGGTAAATCAGCTCGGCTTATGGCATTTTAATACAGGGTATTATGTCATCGATTGCATGCAGCCCATTTAGGTATATATGCACATAGTGTATGTACTTATATTGCAATATTCCGGCCGCATGCGATGCGACTGCAGTGGGTAAAGTGTATCACAGCTGGTGGCTTACAATGTAACCACACGAAGCAGATATCATGAATGGCACTCCATCGAGCGGTTTCTCAATTGCAATTGCAATTTATTGATCACTCGAAATAAAGGCCTTTTGCATAATTCACCATCGTTTGAATTTCATGTGCAGTGACAGTTAAATTTGCCTTTAATGGGTGTGGCATATTATTTATAATCGGCCCTGAAGGCCCAGACATAATACTGTTCATATTCAGGCCCTGCTCATACCAGCTGGCAATTGCCAGCGGCAACAACTGCTGCAGCAACTATTTCTACAGCAAAAGTGTCACGAAAACTGTTAAAAAGCGCTTCAGCAACTTTTACAATCAACAAACATGACAAAAACTGAAGGCACGACACAAAACTAAGTGTCAAATACAACTACAAATGCACAAAAGCGAAACGACAACAAAAAAAGAGGACTTGATGCATACGTTTGGGTGCAGAGCCGCCGGGCAGCGCCGGACATTTGGCTCATGTGGGGTTGGCTACTGGAACAGGCAGTTGTTGGCAAGCACAAAATGCTGCAGGGCCAGAAGAAAGGCAACAAAAAGAACAGACACCATAGAAGAAAATAGGAGGGCACTAATCAAAGTTTCTCGACTGGATGTTACAAGGCTTGAGATGCCCTAATGTATATTCGTTCTTACCGACAGGTATATTATGTAAACTTATTAAGTATTAGGTACAAGGTTTAAGATTTAAGAAATAAGGTATTAGGTATAAGGTATAAGATTAAGATATAAGGTATAAGGTATAAGGTATAAGGTATAAGGTATAAGGTATAAGGTATAAGGTATAAGGTATAAGGTATAAGGTATAAGGTATAAGGTATAAGGTATAAGGTATAAGGTATAAGGTATAAGGTATAAGGTATAAGGTATAAGGTATAAGGTATAAGGTATAAGGTATAAGGTATAAGGTATAAGGTATAAGGTATAAGGTATAAGGTATAAGGTATAAGGTATAAGGTATTAGGTATAAGGTATAAGATTAAGATATAAGGTATAAGGTATAAGGTATAAGGTATAAGGTATAAGGTATAAGGTATAAGGTATAAGGTATAAGGTATAAGGTATAAGGTATAAGGTATAAGGTATAAGGTATAAGGTATAAGGTATAAGGTATAAGGTATAAGGTATAAGGTATAAGGTATAAGGTATAAGGTATAAGGTATAAGGTATAAGGTATAAGGTATAAGGTATAAGGTATAAGGTATAAGGTATAAGGTATAAGGTATAAGGTATAAGGTATAAGGTATAAGGTATAAGGTATAAGGTATAAGGTATAAGGTATAAGGTATAAGGTATAAGGTATAAGGTATAAGGTATAAGGTATAAGGTATAAGGTATAAGGTATAAGGTATAAGGTATAAGGTATAAGGTACAAGTACAAGGTCGAGCTCTTCTAGACAAATAAAAAAAGAATCTAAAGAAATGTACTAGATTTCAGTTAGCTTAACGTTAATAAAATACTATAATGAAATAAATGAATTGGCCTACAATTTTCTTCTCTAAACAGTCAATAAATATAGCGTATTATTTAAGAATAAAAAATATTTAAATAGGATATAACTTCTACCATGCTTTATCGTAACTCATCTGTAAGATGATATTCGTTTTATTTAACACTCTTCCATCTTATTTTCTCTCTTTTGCTTTGACTTTGTTTAAGCTTTGTTTAAGCTTCTAAAAGCACGCTCTCTTTATGATTTTTGTAATTTTAGACTTGTGTAAACCTTTGCCTGCTCTGGATTGTCGCACTTTGTGCGGGGTGCAGCAGTTGTCACTGCAGCTGGAGCTGTCAACTGCATGACAGTGCCATTATGCTCTAAGCGTAGAGTATAACAAGTTGAAATTGCTGCTGAAATGGAATTTTTAGTGCATGGACATGAGTCAGCGACAAAACGCATACCATACGCTCCTGCGCAAATGACAATGGTAAGTGCTCTCCCATTGTTGTACTTCTTGTACGCTGGATCCATTGAAAAGGGTTAAAAAGGGTATATTGCAGCTTTGCTAATCTACGTAACTCGGAGAATCTAAATGCGAGAGATACCAAATTTGGTATGCAGGTATAGTATGTAGAGATCAATAATACCTAAAATTGATGATAACATACCCCAGGTCGAAATTATTCAAGTCTGAGGAAAGAAATAGAGTTTAAGCAGAGCTTGTGACGATTTTGTGGGGTTCTTTAATGCACAAAGAAGTATTTACAAATGCAGCTAGAAGCTACGTATAGGGTATCTGACAGTCGGACAATTGCTTATACTTGTTGTTTTAGTATGTGTGTGTAATGTGAGACTTTTCTACGCTAAACGCAAATAAAGAAAGTGGAGCGCCGCATGGGAGGCTGCTTGTTTCAGGGTGAGACGACAGCTGCAGTCAACAAGCGAGCGCCAAATGAAAGTGGAAAGTGCACTCCAGCAGAAGTGCAGCTGTGTGTGAGTGTGTCTGTGTGTGTGTGTATGCGTGTGTGAAAGTGCTGCCAGCGCTCTACTTACACTGCATACTTCAAGACGCGGGCACGCTTAAGATAAATAGCTGCGAGCGTTAAGCAAATCCCTGCCGCGCCTTGCAGCACTATACCATTTTCACTTTCCAACACTCACCCCTCCACTTCGCCCCTCGACGAAGTTTGCAGCCAGGCCAAAAAAATTCATTGCATGGCAAAAGGTACGCAAAAGTTTTGCGGTCCCCACTATTAAAGATAATTCAGAGGGTTTTCATTTGCAATACCCTGTACATATCTAAATGGGTAGCACTATGTACAGAGAATATACATTTGTAGATGCTTTTTAGGGTCTTAATGCTCTTAATTAAGGAAAAAATTGATCAAGAATGAAGGGATTAAGTGGTTACAAATAATTTTTTAGGTTTTATTCTTCAGTAAACTACTAGTAAGGCTTTAAAGCATTTCGGGATCACAAAACAATTCCGAGCTTAAGCCCAAAAAGCTTATACCTTGGCCGGATTATATAGTATTTGTACTTGGCTAAGGTTTTTTCACTTAACATATTTTAGTTTTAGTTAGAGGATATTGTCTAGTCAAGTATCGCTGACTGAGGTACAACTTGGCAACGCAAATTTTCTTACCTCCATTTCTGGTCATAATTATGTTAATTACGCCAAAAGTTCTTGACTGGCCCGCAAACCTATGGTAAGGCCAGCCATTTACGTGGCTTAAATGAACCAAACAATTTAAATTTGAATTTAAAAAGGCCCACAGTTGCACACACACGCACACACACATCTACACACTTGCGCGCACACACACTCGCTGAGACATACTTTCCGGGCTCTCACGTACTTTTAAAGCTAGAGAATGTGCTGAGAAAAAAGGGGGCCCAGACAAAGTACCTGACTGCAATCCTACACACATGCACATCAATAACACACACCCACACCAACACACCAGCACACAGCACACACACACAAATTGGCATCGCAGTCAGCAGCTGGTAATTTGCTTTAATATTAAATGTGTAACGAACTGTAAGAAATATGAACGTGTTGTTCAGTTTGATGTGAACGCATTTCGAAAAGAAAAGGCTTGTAGGCGTCGCAAGCTGAAGGCAGGGTGTCCCAGGGCCATGGACACGGGCCTGGACATGGCATTGAGCATGTTAGCAGACATGCTGCAGTGGGGCGATTTAAAACATATTGCCCGCAATTCGGCAAAGGTATAAAAAATGATTGTAAGCCCAATAAAATAAGCCGTGCACGGCTTGAACCTATTAAGGTTCGATTCGTAAGCCTGGTTTAAATGAAATTCGTGTACGAAACTGGGCTTCACATACTTTACGCAATTTTGCGATGTGGCCAAGACAGTTTTTTTTAAAGCCAAAACGTTGTATAGTAGTTGATTAGAAAACTATAATAATAAGCTGCAAGGTTTGTTTGAATGGGTTCACAAGTTATTTGACACCCAAATTAAACTTTGTTCAATTGTGAACTAATTCAAAGGTGCACTCAAAATAAATCTGCCCCGGCTTAATATGAGCCACAAAGTTCTATAATCGTTAAAATGTCTATGGCACCAATGTGTGCCTCATATGGCAAATTTGTTAAGCTACCCTTGCTCCTGCTGAGGCTTAACTAATATTGTTGTATGCTGATGAGCACAGTGTCATTGTAGGTGTGAATTGCTCACTCTCTCTAACTGTCGCCGTTTCTTTCTTTCTCTCTGTCTCTTTCTGCCTAACCTCTCTTTCAGTCTTAGACTGTGTAGCGTCAGAGCAAAGTCATTTAAATTTAAATACAAATGTTGCACGTGCCCCCATAGGTAATTCTATAGAGCATGTTCTGGTCGCCTCTTATATATATGTATATGTATTATGTATATATATATATATATATATATATACATATATATATGTGAGTGTGTTTGTGTGTAAGTGCGCTCATTTATGCGATTTGGCCCGCTATGGTTGAATAAAGCAAGACTTCAAGACTTTGATGACGTTGACGAGCTGTATTCCAAAGGGAAAAAAATATTAAAATGACAGCCATTTGAGAGCTGAAAGCTCGTGGTGGTTGGAGTTTTTGGGTGATTGCCTCAGCTGCTCCTTCAGCTGAATAATAAAGCAACTTGGTGCCGTAATTGGCAGCGTCATAAAAAGCGCCAAAAAGTGTAGCATAAGCAAAAGGCGCGCACAACTTGAAAATTAAATTTAATCAAGTGTTAAGCAAATGAACAAAACAACTTTTAGAAATGCTAGAAAAATACGCCACAGGTAAATGTGCTCGTTTGTATGCGTGTGTTTCGGTGTATTTGTTTAGTTTAATTAAAATACCCAATGCAAACACGACAGTTGCGGCTAGCTGCCGGCTAAGACTGAAATTCATAAATATATATTTTTTATCATATTCTACCTTTTCTGTTCCTTAGCCATTAAAATTGAGAAAAGAAGGCGTATGGCAGTTGAAGTAGTGTTTGTTACAGCCAGAAGCAGCCGTTTCCAAGGTCAAAAACGATGTGCAACACATTTTCTCGATCATTATCTATAGTTATATCTATATGTCGTATCAGAGACTATGGGTCTAAGGATATAAAATTATAATTTTAAGTTTTTCCATGTCTTAAATTAAACAACTTTTGTTGAAATTATCGATAGCCCTGTTTAAATTATCGATAACTCTGCTCGTTTGTTTGCAAACCGCTTTTTCGCTTGAGCTTATCTCGGATAGTATCTCAACAAGGAACTCTAACATTTAGCAAAAAGCACAGAGGTAAAAAAGATTGTATGCTTTTAATACCCTTTCTCAATCCCCCAAAAATTTAACAAAATCACACCCTAACTTTTGGTGTATACACATATTTAAATATCATCTTCAGAAATAACAGATTAAATGAAAAATATGGTATATGCGCACAATTGTATGCTATGTATATTTATTGAACATTTTATAAATAGCGGACTGTGCACACAGAAGTTTTTTTTAAGATTAAAATGTAAAAAAACGAGTTTCACATACGATTACAAATTTGCTAGTTTGTTCCTTAAGGTAGATCGAGCCTGGGTACAGGGTATTTTGTAGTCATCCTCGTGTCGACTTACTTCATGTTGTTTTGGCGTTGCATTCACAGCGCCCGCTGCTGGTCACCTGCTGCTAACCACGGCTCTGCTTTATAGTCGGCAAAAAGCAATTTGGTCTGGCGGCTGACACGCTCTCCCCCCAGCCCCCTCCCCTCTGCCCTTTGCTGTTGTCTGTTGTCTGTCGCTGAGCATAAGCTCAAACAAGGCGGTTCAAGTTGTTGTTGTTGTTGTTGTTGTTGCTGCTGTTATTTTGCGGCGTTGATACCCCGCTGGCTTTGGCACTTCAATTTTATAACGACAGCCGCAGCAAGCGACAACAACCACAACAACAGTGACAACAACAAAAGTAACAAAAGCAAGAGGAACAACCACGTTGTCCGCGAATACTTGGCACCTGCCTAATGGTCTGTGTCAGGTCTGGACCCAACATTGACAACCCTCATATATATATATAAAAAAAGGTGAGCTTTTAAGATTGAATTTATTTTTAGTGACCGCTAAGCAAATGCAAACTTTTAAGTGCATAATCTCAGCTATTAAATTTGTTTTGGATGACGGCGCGTATACGCGATAATCCAAATTTAATGCCACAAATTTATTATGATAGTTTTATGCGGCACTTCAAAATGCATCAAAAAGCATTAACTTTTAATGTTATCTACAACTCTTTTTTGAAGACATGCCAGATACTTGAAAAATATATAACGTATCTTTATTTCAGCTTTAAATCTCTAGCAAAACAATAAGTAAGCAAATGAGAATCATATTTTTGTATTTGATCATTTTATAAATGGCATGTAGCAAAACGTTGATCTGATATAAATGCTGCTGTCAGGGAAAATATTACTATGTCTAGCCAGAAGAGCTTCTAATTGGCATTTCAAATGGTTTAGCTACTTTCAAGGAATCGTTTCCGTAATCTTGAGCAAAACATAATATGTACTTCCGTGGCATGTCATTAATCAAGGCGAACTTTCAAGCAACCGCAAATATATTTCATAAATTTGTGCCAGGCAACCCGAAGAACTTTTGCTAATGATTGCATGCCACTGCCATAGTTTAATCCCAGCAATCATGAAAAAAAGGAAAGAACACCCCGCCAAAAGCAAGCAGCAGAGCAGATTTTCACACCCTACTTGGAGATAAATTTTTTTTTTTTTTTGTTTCCTGCGGCACTCGGGAAGGCGTCGCCATACCATGCCGTGCCAGGCCACAGCAGCTCAGGGCGCACTGATTAAGCTTGGCACAGCTTGATGAACAGTAGCATGCCACGCCCACAACACCCCAAACGCAGAAGGCAGTGCCGCACTTTAATTAAAGGCGAACAAACTGTGTGAACGCCCCTAGCCGCAAAAAATGTCAAGCTTATGCCATCAATCAAAATGCTAAAATAAAATGTTTGTTTTAGTTGTTTGCCACGACACAAACAGGCGAAATCAAGTGGAGCCGGGTGAACGGGTGGAGAAGTGGACTTTGCTTAAGAATTTTCGTTATGTATTTTCCATGCCAATTGAGCGTTGAAAAGGCAAAAACTAGACACAAGTCGGCAGATGTGGCACCAGTTTTGAAACGGCCCGAAATAAAGAGACAATAAAAACCTTGTTGTTCCCGTCTTAATACCCTGTAACCATAAAAAATGTCCGAAAAGGCTATAATAATTTTATGCAAATGTATATAAGAGTCAAAGGATAGCAAATTTATAAATATACGTATATAAATTTATAAATTAATAGGCAAAACCTTAATTTTGGGTATAAACACACAATTGAATATCATATTTAAGTCCAAAACAATTCGAACCATACTTATTTAGGATTAACAGAGACAGCTTGGAGCTATCAATATACAGCGTTTGTTCAAGTCGTGCAACTTTGACTGGAGAACTTTTTTTTTGCTATTGTTGTTATTCCCCGTAGATGATCAGCAGCGACAAGCAAATGAAATTTATTGCCTTATAGTGATAAACGTGACGCGTCTATAACAAGGACACGCCCTAAAATGAAAACAGGCTACGCCAGCAGGACATTTCGAGTGGCAACTTGCAATTTGATTCGCCTGTTTGCGAGTTGAAATGCCAAGACTTCGAGGCCAGAAGGCCAACAGGTTAATGTGCCAACCCGTAAATTAAACGTATGCGACCAACAGAATGAGAGCTAAAATTGAAAAAATAACAGCTCTTTAGAAAATGCGCTTCGAAGAGTTGGAATGTTCATATTTCTCACCAACAATCCCTTAATCGGAAAGACAGTAAATGCTTTTCCTAGAATCATTACTTAAGCAATGAATTGCATTTTTTCTTCTCATAATTCCCTATGTTTGAGAGAAAGCCCTGAGCTCAATTTAGTTATAAAACGTTCGAGCTTTAGTCAGAAATACCATTATTATTATCTAGACTTAAAGCGGATATTTAAGAAAAACTCTTAAAAGCATTGGAGGTTTGTTTAGAAATACCATTTTTCTTTACCATTATTCCCATCTTCTAGAATTCTAAGGAATACCATTATTATTATTATATTTCAGAGATATGCTCTTCAATAACTTTATAATTTAAAACTTTATTATCGCATAACATTATCCCCTACCATTATTCCTTAGATCGGGTAGGAGGTTCCATAGTCAATGGAATGGGATAATGGGAGTCATCTTAATAGTAAATGCTTTTCTCAGAATGATAGCTTAAAGAGCGAATACCTTTGCAGTTATTTTTATAAATAATGCCTTTATTTTCTAAGAATTAGATTTATCGGAATATATACTCATGGTCTGATTGCCCTTTTAGAGCTTTTTCAAAACATTTTCAAATTCTTTTGCAAATATCTCCCACATTTTATATTCTGCGCTTAATAGATTTTCGACTCTCTGTTGCAATGCAAATTTTGCAGTTAGCTCTGTCGTTGAAAGCTGCAGCACAATCCAAAAATTCTTTCGGGTGCAACAAAGCGTATGCTTGATATTTGGCCGCTTTATTAAAAGCTGTCCACTCAATCGCTTGCGTTAGTGTTGCCTTTTCTATTTTTTTTTTAGCTGTGGCGCAATTTTCATGCCGCCAAAGCCTGCAAAATTTCGAAATACCTGATGGATTAAAATTGGCCAGCAGTTCGGCCAACTGCATTTGCATTTTTTTTTTTTGGTTTTTCTTTCTTGTTTTTTGTGCAGGGTTTGTTCATTTCATGCTGAATGGCCAAGTTTCTGGCCAGTTTCAAGGCTTAGATAAAACCTGTTGGAAATTTTTGCGCACTTTTTCTCGATTTTGGCGTTTTTTCTTTGCTACAGACCAAATCTGGCAGTGAGCCGACTTTCTCTGTGCTCTGATAAAGCATGGCCCCGTCTTCACGTTTATTCACGCAAGGCATAAATATGTGCACAATTCCTTTGTCTGTGTGGATTGGTATGTCTGTGCGTCTCTTCGTCTGTCTGTGGGCGTCGGGATTTAAAGTTAACCTCAACAATTTTGGGCAGTAAACATTTTGCTCACACTTTTACATGGGCTCATATTGCGCATACGTCACGTGAACGTTGCCTTTTTTTTTTGGTAATAATCGTAAAAAAAATAAAGGCAAGGTGGTTTCTCTGGAATAGCGAACATTAAATACCCTTGCAGATGTTATAATATGGATTTAATAGAAACTAAATTAATTGGAACATTACTACGTGATGTAGTAGTTCGATGTTGATAAGATTTTGCACCGAAATTAAAAGCGCAATAAGATCATAATTGCTGACTTTTTTAAAGATATTTAAAAAAAAAAATAACCAAGGTTATTGATCAAAGATCTCACTTAATATGAGACTAATACTCCGATATACTTTTTGTAGCAAAAAGACGAAGATAGCTCGTAAACTTCTGATTTAACAGAAACAAATAGACACAAGTAATGTATAGCTTATTTAATGAACTGCGAGCAGTCGCCTGACAAAATAATAATACCCCACCGCAAGGGTCTATAATTCGCTTTGAGTAGCAAAAGGTGACCGAGCGCAAGGAATTTCATGTTTTCAATACCCTGCTCTCAGATTTTGTAAATGCCTTTGTATACACACATTCAAACCTGATATAAGTGTAGTTTTTTTTAAAAACATGCTTGAAATAGATAGATAAATATATTTACGCATGTTTGGCATGTGAGAGTTTAGCTTAAATTTGAACGCTTTTGAAGTTGGGGTCCCTAAAAAATGGGACTAGCGCCCACAAGCGACTGGGCTAAGATAGATTAGGACTACCTTGTTTGTTTTAACCTTTTTTTGCTTTTTAGCAGTTTAAACATAATTTAATAAGAAATTTAGGCAAATATTCTGAACAATTTTGCGGAAATTTGGGTGTACGCAAAAGTAAACCACCGAAGTTTCAAACAGCACAAATTCGATAGAAAATAAAATAATTATAAATCAAGTAAAAAACACTGTAGTCGGGTGTTACCGACTTCACAATACACTGTTCACTGTGTAAAAGCGGTTTAGACCCGTTGTTGAAGAGACGAATACTATTCGTTACTGTAAAACTGTAAAACCGAGGCCTTGACTTTCAAACTGTGCCTTATATTAATATTAATATATTTGAGATTTGTGAGAGCGAAAGTTATATTTTGGCTCAATCTTTAAGGGAACTTATTAGTAAAAGATTCGCCAGAGTTGGTATTTGACTGAGATATATATTTATATATTCGATTTGTGCGTCTCTGGTAGGCGTGGCAAACACTTTATAGTGCAGGTAAATATTAAAACATGTTCTAGGTTCAAGATTGAGCAGACGGACAAATATACTCTTCTTTGCTTTGTGAACAGCTTATAATTAGCACTAAAATAATAAAACTCGTGAGGGTTAGCATGCAAAGAAGTTATATGTGAATTTGAATTCGTTTTGTTGGTGCGGGGTAGGTTTCGGTAGTTAGCTGAAATATTTAAGTAATGCTACGTGCAGGCTTTAAAGACGCTTTTAGCGGCTTTAATGTTTGTGTATGTGTTTGTTTTTCTGTATTTTCATAGGTGTATTAAGGCGATTTGTATGCTTTGGATATAAGCTGTTAAACAAAACTTACCACAATACGCCGGACACGTGTCATTTTACGGTATTCGCCCAGTTTGAGGCCGCAGCCAAAGCCGCTATTTAAAGGCCTGTCAAGAGTTTTTACCAACCGAAATTGACAATAAAACAGCGACGGCAATTCAACAAACACTAATTTAAAATTCTTGCACAAAGTCAATTAATGTTATTTTAACTACAGTTAATAATAATAACAATAACAGTTAGTTGGCTGAAATAATCTGTAGGTTTTTCATAGAACTTGTATTTTGTTTAGGTCCCCAGACACGCATTTCCCGTTGCTTTTGCCAGTTGATTATTTAATTTTCTTATTTAACTTTTTATCGACCGCTGCGCCAAACGTCTCAGATGAAACTGAACGTGGCCCGAGATTGGCACACAGATGAAATACCCCCTGGAAAATGTGGCCAGGCAAAACAGTAAAAAAAAATGCGGCAAAGAGCGCAACTCCTGCTCGCTCGCTCTCTGCATTTTCAATTTTGTGCTCCGCTCACGCTGCGGATACGTAATAACGAGATATACGCACAGTGGGCAGAGTTGCCATAGAAATATTTTAATTTCATCAATATAGAACGTTTGAAGTAGTTAGAGGGAATGGACAGTGTATTATAATACGATGATTTTTTATCTTAATTGTCTTTATAATTGTCCATGTCTTTAAATTTCAAATTGTTTATTCTGATTGACTGACTGAGTGATTGATGATTGGCATACTGCCCAAGCCGTTACAGCTAGCAAGATGAAATTTTTCAATTTAGTAATGAAAGCTTACTCTAAGACGGAGTTGGAAGAACTTTCTTTTCAATTGTGGTAAATTTTTGGAAAACGTTTATGTATTATGTATTTTCAATATCTTTATTAGAACTAATTAAAATATTATATAACATATATGAGTGGAAATATTCGTTTAGCATGTTTGAATTTCTTCACTTTCTTGAACCGATTTTAGATGTGAGTGCCCAAATGTGAGGTAAGTCAAGCATGTAATATGCACGTACGCCACAGTGTGCTGGTAGAGTATTTTGTGCAGTGTATGCGCGCCAGAGAAGGAGAGTGCGCGAGCATACGAGAGAGAGAGAGAGAGAGAGCGAAAGTAAAAGACAGTGAGAGCAAGTGCTGGAGAGCTGGTTTCTTGTTTTTGCCTCTGTTTTTGCTTTATAAAACTTTTATTTTGACACACACAAAAAGCACGCGGACCGCCTGACACAGAACCAAAATAATAGGGGCAGGGGGGAAAATGGAGATGAGTTGGTAGACGCGCTAAGTGTGTGTGTGTGTGCTACGTGTGTGTGTGTGTGTTGCGTTTGTTTATTTGTTTGTTTTGTTACATTATTTTTGGGCTGGTGAAGAACGCTAAGCGCGAATGCCAGGCAACTGCAGAGACAAAAGCCGAGAAATTCAAAAATCAGACGCTGCAAACTTGTTGAAGAAATATTTGTGCAGGCGCACGTATGTGTGTGTGTGCATGTGTGTGAATGTGTGGGCTTAGGTGTATGAATAACTCTCAGTTGCGCTTTAAACCTCCGGCAGTTGCTTCAACTAGCAAAAGAGGGAAATAAAGCCATTCATGGGGTGGTTAAGGTAAGGGGGCCACTCAGTGTGTGTGTGCCCAAGTAGCTCATACATTTACATATATACACACACATACAGGCGCGCACACACACGTAGACACATGTATAAACATATATTGCAAAGCGCAACATGTTGATTTAACACGTGTTCCCGTCGCACGTGTGAGCTTACCTGTGTGTGTGTACGTGTGTGCTGTAATTACTGCATGTCGGGGGAAAATGTAATTAATTAACTCTATGCTAATTGCAATTTGATTGCAAAAGGCAGCAAAGGGAAGAATATTTCCAGTTAAATGCTAGAGCAATTTATTGGTGGCAAAAGTACTTTTCCTTGCATTGCAAGTAGGAAGTGCTTATGAAATAGAAATATACGTATTTATTTAAAAGTGGTAACAATACGCGTTGGATATATATGTGATATATATTGATATTTAGACAAAAGAAAATTATTATTCTTAATGGAGCTAATATGCAGAGCTTGCCCATTCTAATGAGACTTTACTTAAATTAAATTAGCTACATTAATTTATTAAAAAAAATATGAGAATGATTGATCTTTAATTCATGTGAGTGCTTTATTTTAGTTAGTTTAGTTTTTTTGAGATATCTCACAAATAAAAAAAAGTTGTTTGCACAAAATCCTAACCTTCGCAAGAAGTTCCTCTTTCACTTTTATGATAAAGTACTTCAATCCCGGCTGTCGTACAAATGTACTCTGCACCAAAAATATATATCTATGCCAAGTTTAAGGATTAGTTTTCAGTAACATATTGCAAAAGGAAATCGGCTGTGGGCACTGATAAGGCATATATGTCTATATGTATATATTTATTAAATATATTTGCATACATAATATTAGTTTTATATAATATAAATACATTTCATTTGTGATGTCGCAGATGTTGCCTACTTCTGTATCCCTTTCAAGTGTATAAAAAAAACCTTTTCAAACACTCTGAAAGTATGTTGTATCTGAGAAGTTGGAGCCAAAGGAGATTTGGCCACATGTTGTGGCGCCTAACACATGCCTACAGCCTCTTTGGGGGCATCGTTTCCGCAATGACCGCCGTTGCGTGCCCAAGTGCCCGCAAAACAAGATTTTCGCAGCACGCCACGTGCAATCCCCCCCGTCCCCGACGCTATAACGAACTCCATGCGTGGCACAGCGTAATGCGGCTTTCTTTTCTCACACAATACTTTTGCACCGCTTTAACTGTGTTTTTAGTTTTGCATTGTATTTTTCTTACGCTTTGCTTTCCTTTATTTTCCTTTGTTTTTCGTCATTTTTTTTTCTTATTGTGTGCTCGCATTCGTTTTCGTTGAGCTTCGGGGCTTTTGGGGTTTTTCTTCTGACGGCTTTGATTGCTTTAAGTTTTGCTTTCGGATGATTGCCAGCGCAGAAGGCGTAGTCAGATTCAGATTCCGCTGTGATAGCTCTTTGAACTGAATGATATCCATAGGGCTATCAGGCAGCTGGCCGGGCTAACGAGATTCAGGACCGAGGCTTTAATGCTTTTGGGCCGACATTAAGTTGGTTTTACATGCTCTGCAAGCCAATCCTAAATTCGTCTGACCCCCTAAAGATACTATATTGATATGCAATATATTCTAAATTTAAATATCAAAAATTCTATTGTAGCGTTTATTTCAAATCAAATTTATCATATTTATTATGGAATTCAACACACACAATGCAAAGCTTTTCATGGTCAACCCAACACCGTAAACACAATTCAAAATTTATGATAAAATTGCGGCTGAAAGCACAATATCACATCAAAAATATATGATTGCCACCGCAATTGAATAATGGCATTCATCTATTTAAGCCAAACATTATATTTGCTTAAATTCATTATAAAACTTTTAAAGCGAGACACAGAGAGATTTTTCTATTAAGTATGTTATGCCTATGTCTACTAATTGGCAAAACTGTGAACCACCATCCCTTTTTATAATATTTCAACTGAATGAGAATTATTATTAGTTTTTAGTTTTTAGTAATTTCATCCTGAATATCCCTTTGAATTTGTAGAAATCTTTTACTTTCTTACTATTATATTCGATCTGCACTTTATATAGAGTACTTCAGCAAAAGCTAGCCATAAATATTGAGTTAATTTTCAGATTTAATGGCGAACTTTATCAACTGCTAGCGGACAATCAACATTTTATGCGCATTTCTAAACTGACAACTATTCGAATTAAGAGTTCAACAACTTCCATGTGTAAACTCACATGACATTTGCGTGGCCAGTCGCAACATTTTATGGCCAAACAAGGGAGCATCGTAATAATAATATGCGTCCAGTCAATTAGCCAGCAGCCAAATTGGCCACGCGCAATTTATGCGCATACAATCAGCAGTCACTGTGCTCGACGTGACGGTTCTAATTTATGCAGCGCATTTCAAAATATTTCTAACGTATCCACAAACACTTTCATTCCGTTCTTAATTAGCACACACTAAGAGAAAAATCTAAGAATTTTAAATACATATCGAGTACAAATGCCATAGATTTCAATCTAAACCGAAGGTCTTTAAGTTAAATAGGAAATCCTTTTTAAAATACATTTTTAAAAGAGCAAAAATCCCAAATAACTTTTTTCCTTCATGTATGAAATCAAGGATAAAGAATAATAATAGAGTATATTCCATGGGGGAGAAGTACTTGATATCTGAAAAGGAAAACGTTACGTTATGCGCTTGAAAAAACAGCTAATTTGAATTCTTGGCATAGCCTGCCCATTTGTTTTCAGTTGCCGCATTTCTATTTTCACTTTTCCATTTCCAACTTGACTTTCTGATTTCAATTGCAAATGAACTTTTCTGCATATTGTTTTCCAATCTTCTTGTCTGGCTAAAGACGCCGCCTCAGGATGCGTTCACCGATTTGTGATCTGTGTGTGTTTGTTTGTCTATCTACTGCAGTCCAGCACACACACACACACACATCAACACCACATGTCAGCCCCAAAAATAAACCCAACTGCAGCTATCGAATGGCAACTGCTAAGCGGCTTCCCTGCAATTTACCGCCCTCACGTCCTCACACCCCGCACCCCTGGCCCTCACCAGTTATTTCTAATTAAAGCGTAATTCTGTAACATAGTGTGGTACGAGCTGCTTACACCACGGTCCACTCAATTAGGTGCAGTACTTAAGCTTCAGTTTGACATTCACCAGATGTTGGCAATAAAAGACAAACTTAAAGAACTAAGAATATTGAAAAAGTTTCTTTACCGCATGTTTGAAAGTTCTTTCAATTCTCCGATTTGTTAAAATAAATATCAATACATTTTCGTAAAGCAATTTTTATTTTCAAAAAACACATTTTTTCTAGATCCAACAAATAGTTTTTGTACTCAAAAATAAGAGCCTTTTAAAGACTTACTTTCTTTGAAAATGTTAGTAAATGATTGGGCTATCTTAAAAGAAAAGCCCATGGTCCGTTTGTAGAGCTTTCACTATACCGTAAATATACTTATGCTAAATATTCTTAAATTAAGATAAGCTAGCGCAAGCCTAAAACTGATGCACATCAAGCCAGCTAAGGCTCAAAGACTGACAAATTGCTCTAAATTTATGCTCGTAATAGAACGCAGCATGCGGTGCTTATTTATGTGCGTACGTGTGTGTGTGTGTGTGCTTGATAGTATTATTGCAGTTGCCACATCTGCCAGAAGCTGAGTTGCAACAATAGAACAAACAAGCCAGAGACAAACCGATGCGACATGCTCCCATATTTACATAGAGAATTGTCCAAAAGCCAACAAACGTGGCCAAGTCACGTTTGTCGGGCACAGACGGCACAGTTCTTGAATCAGTTGCGCAGTGTGTGGCCCCAGGCGGAAATTGAAAATCAAAATTAAGTTCTACTTCCCTTTAAAGGGAATATGCAAATGAGGCGCCAAAGCACAAAAGCGCAAAAGTTTAGACAACTTTTATTTTGGAACTATTGATAAGAAGCCTTGCTGGGCCTTCCACTTTTAAAGAGCACAATTTTTGCCTTTTTTTAATATTTCTTATCAGTTCTTTTAGTTATGGTTTCTTTAAGTGATGCTTAATGATATCAATTTATGCACGCTGCAGCTTCAGCAGCGTCTTTGAATATTCAACACGCATACGCCGTGTCAGCCCACAAGGCTTGCAAAATAACTAGACTAAAAAAATCAATTAATCGAGAGAGTAAGGATATCTTCGGCAGACATTGGTAGGCATTTCACTCTAGCAAATATGTGAGAAGAGTAAAGCTCGTAAATGCTTAGTTTGATGCAAATATCTTGAAAAAATAGAATGCCATATAAAAACCTACTTTTCGAACTATCTTTTATGGCAGTTATAAAGTAAAGCATGTAGTCCGATGTTTATAAGATTTTGCCTATATATAGGGAGCATAGTAAAACTTATAAATTCCGAGATTGTTCATGCAATCTTGAAAAATATGTACTGCCTGCAAGAGAAAGAGGGACTTTTGTAAAGTTTCGAGACAATAGCCTTAAAACTGCGGGACTCGTTCGCATTATAACCGAGAGACAGACAGATGGACGGAAGTTGATGCTGATAAAGAATACATATACTTTATGGGGTTGGAGATGTGTTCTTCTACACGATATACAACTCATCACAAAATTATAATACTATCAACAAGGATTTTCATTTTGTATAGCTTACGCAGTTTTCTAAAATTCCAGCTAACATGGAGTATTAAAATATTTCATAGCCTTTGACATTAGGCCTTCAAAGGTCTCAGTAAAACGTGCAATTACGATCATTAGATTTTATAACAACCTCATCAATTATATCCGACTTAATTTAAAATAAACAAACACACGAATTGTTCTTAATAACTAGCCAAACGGTTTTCTTAAAAATTGGCAAAAAGTCATTAAAACTACGCTCGATTTACAAACTGGGCGCATGCAAGTGGAAATCAATGCCCACAAACAAAAATTCAAGGAATTGGCTCGAACCGTAAAACGACATTTGCTCAATTGCAATTTTGTTTGCAATTTGAGTTTGCATTCATGCCAAATACTAATTAGAAATGTACATAAATTTGGAATTATAATCGTTATAAATGTGCTTAATTATATATGGATAGATAAACAGCTTCTCCCAGCACTGGCTGCTGATTTTACTTGGAATTCAAATGCTCGTCCGGTTTAATATGCAGCACAGCTGAGTGCGTGGATTATATGTTAAAGCTATATGTGTGCGGATATTCATTAAACTTTATATCTTTGTGTTCTCAAGTCGGGCATTTCATTTTGCTGTGTTGGACTTTTGAAACTTAGTAAATCATTTTCTAGCTATTTACCAAAAGTCCATTTGAGTTGCAGTTTGCAATTCGGACCTGTCAAACTTGCGGCTTTCTCTGAAATACACGCACAGACACCCACAAGCATACGTATTTTATTTATCTTTCTGCAAGTTTTAATTATATTTTCTGTGCATATAACACATACGGCCCGTTGTGCAAGGCACAATTTATGGCAATTTATACAATTTATTGCAATTTATGCATTTTTGCTCAACCATTTCTTTTCGCAAATTCAATTAAATTTATGTTACGGCCATTCATCAACGAGTCAGTTGGGTATCTTAATAAAAAGGTATGCATATTTAACTATTATCAAATGCCAACACTAATAATTTGTTTGCTTTTGTTTTATTATTAGTTTATTTTTACGAGCTAGTGCACAATCAGTTGAATCAAGTTAGTTTAAAAGTCATTTGCAATTACGCAAACTTTTAACTATTTTCAAAAGCCCACAAATAATCCTCGTTTGGCCACAAACGAAGCATTGGGACCGCCTGTTGGTTCGGCCCAACTCCGTTTGCGTTTTAAATACCCTGTAAACTATGAAATTACGTAAAAAGGATATAAATGGCTTTGTGCAAATATGTTTGAAGACGGATGAAGGTATGTCTGACAGCATAAAGTATATATGAACAAATTAAAGAAGTACACCAAATAAAGAATAAGTATATTTTTAACTATCGATAACTTTAACATTTTTCCGGAACAATTATCGATTTTTAGCACACCAGAGATACAAGACTTGACACAAATTAAGAAGAAAGCTATTTAAAAAACTCCCTCGCTACCCTCATCTACTTTGGTATATAAAGGGTATTAAATACCCTCTGAAAAGCCAAATGAGTGCTTATAAATCTGACCATAAACAGTGAAGCTATTCAAGCCTTGGATGAAGGCACATTGTTTGTGACATATTGTTATATTAACTCAATTCTTAGTTGGCCACAGGGTATCTCCTACTCTGTCACGCTCGAGTAGAGTACATTTACTTGTGTTTTTTACAATTTGTTGCTACTTCTCAATTTTTGTTACGGCAGTTACCAAAAAAAAAAAAAAAAGAAAAGTTCTAACAAATATTTTCGGCATCGGTTTTGCCGCATTCCATTGCGAAACTGCGGGGGCTCCGACGCGTCGCCTGTCAGTTGCCGACATAGGAAATTTTTGTGATTTATATCACAATTTACTCGCATTTGTTACTGGCATTCAGTGGGACGACCCATCCCATTGGATGCCTGCGTGCTCTTGTTATTGAATTAGATGCGGTGGAGGACTAACCTTACCTTAGTGCGAGTCCTAGTCCCAGTCTGTCGATGATAAATCAACGGGCTAACAAATTCTTAGCCTGCTTTTGCTTTGTTCTTACGAAACAGCAACAACGAAAAATGGCACACGTGTCTTCGGGTTAACAAAACTTAAGCCTTTTGTTTTTTTGGAATGGTACGCTGGTTTCATTTTTTTATTTCGAGAACCACTCGGTTTCATAAATTGCCGTCTCTTTTGTTTTCAAGCGTTTCGCTTGAGTTATTTTTAATTTCATGGGTGCAATTTCTCAGTGTCAGTTGTTTGAGAGCCTGCCACTGGCAGAAAAAGGGAAGAGTAGAAGAAGAGAGAGAGAGAGAGAGTAATGATAGCTGGAGGTCGGAGAATATGGCACTCATTAGCTGCCCATTTTCCTTTGTTTTGTTCATAAATATTTCATTAGAAAGCCTGCCCAAAAATCATGCCAAATGCTTGCTGCTCGTGTTAAATTGAATTAGAGCCGCGTCAGTAATTAAGTAAGCCTCTTGTCATACTCTTTCCCAGCTTAAATGGCATTGCATTAAGGATTTTTTAATGCCCCATAAGCTATATAAAACTATGATTGACTGACTAACTGATTGATGATAAATGCCATAAGAGCTAATAAAAGTTACCTTTAACAGAAGTTATCTTTTGTGAGGAGAAGTGAACACTTAGATATGACTGCGGTGAATTCCACCCGCAAGTTTGCAAAATTAATGAAAATCATCCAAATGAAGCTTAAGGACTTTCATCCCGCCCGCTTCAAACTTATTTTTGAAGTATAACTCATTGCAGATGTTTTGGTAAAATATCGAATGCGAAATTTTTGAAGAACTCTGTCCGGGAAAATTTGAGTTTTCCATATCACAGAGCTGGTGAATGCAGACTACAATATAGATAAAAACTATTTGTTTTACCAATTTAAGGCTTGAGGAACATCAATCATCGCAACGACATATATAAATTTAAGTTTCCCCTGACCACTTCAATAAGTGAAACAAAAATTTGAAATAAAATTTTGCACTGTTTATGGAAAGTCTCAAATTTTTGGAATCTTGTGTTGGCACAACAAGATTTATGGCCAAGTTAGCAGGCTCGGAACACATGTGAGAGCTGCAATTTACGGCTAAAAAACAACAAACGAAAGCCAAAAAAATGTATTTTTCAGTCGCATTTGGCTGACTGATTGTTTAAAATGAGACGGCGTGCACTCAAACAAACCACAACAAAAAAATGTTTATTGATTTTATAGATGTGCACTTTGGGAGCTTATGTCCTTTTTGTGCCGCCGCCCATTGACATGCTTTTGATTGATTGGCCCACACTGGCCAAGGAGCAAGGACCAAGCACCAAGACGATTGGCATGGGACAGCAGCACTTACATAACTAACAAAACTTTAGGGTATCTGGAGAACAGTTTAGTTCGGTTCGGTTTATTGCCCGCATGTTTTGCACATTTTATGTGGCCCAAATGGATTTTACGTAGATAAATTGCTTGTAATTACCGCTGAAATGGAAAAAGAGGTACGTTCGAATAGTTTAGCAATTTCAATAGGATTTGGACAAGAGTGATTCAGTCGGAAGAGACCGGTTAAAGGATACCCCTAACAAACATACAGCTAAGTTGAATTTCAAAATAGCCAAAAATGAGAATACCAATTATCTGTGCGTGCTTTATGAGTGCTAAATAACAAATTAGATGATGATGAAATCAGTCCCAATGAACCTACGCTGAAAATCGATATTTATCGATTTCGAAAAAATGGGGTTCTGCGCAGAAACTACACGTTCTTGGCAATATGATGTCTAATAAAAATAAAATAATCATTGCACAGTTTGATAAAATTGTATTTGAATATTAGACTGACAGATACGTAATTTAAATTAATTAATTATGGGATGGCGGATCATGCCAGGTCCAGAGACAGTGGGCAACCAGGAGGTAAATGGAGGCCATCAGCACCGTTGCCACCATTATGGGAAATCCGATGATAAAGAAGTCTTTGAAGCTTATTTGATAGCCATATTGATTGGCAATGCCGGCAGTTACTACGTTCGCGGAAGCGCCAATTAGTGTTCCATTGCCACCAAAGCACGCGCCGAATAAAAGGGACCAAATTAGGGGTGGAAATGGTAGACCAAGATCGCGATTTTTGGCCAGCTTGATGACCAGCTTAACCATCATGGTAGTTAGGGGTATGTTGTCCACAAAGGCGGATGTCAAAGCGCTCACCCAGAGAATCAGCAGAATGCTCACCGTCAGCTGATGACTCTCGCCAACACCCATGATAACTTCGATAGTCAGTTCTCCCACAAAATCGATCACGCCCAATTCAACAACTGACTCCATAAGCACAAAGAGTGCGGCAAAGAAGATCAGAGTGCCCCACTCGACACCCTCTAGCACAACATCAATGTCCGGCTTATTGGCCAGGATCAGCAGCAGTATCGCCGCCAACATCGCCGCCCAGCACAGTGTGGCACCTCCAAATGCTGGCAGGGATTGCAAACAGAACATCAGAATGGCAAAGGTGAACGCAATGCAGCACTTGATAAGCAGCGGCTTATTCTTAATTTTGCAATTTGCTTTCATTTCCGATAGTGTTTTCTGAAAGTCCACATTCTCTGAGGTGATATCCGGATTTTTTAAACGCTCCTGCAGCCCCTCAATGCGCCTGGCCACATTTTGGGACTTGTGGGTATCTTCGTTACCCAACCTATTTGCCTGGCTTTGAAGCCTGTTTAAAGATGCGAGTATATCAGCTGCTGCATTACTGGCAAAAAGCTTTTTTCGTATCAGTAAATATAGAATAATGAAACCAAAGATCATGGACACAATGACACCGGGAAACATATGGATTGTAAAAAGACCAAAATCGATGCCCTGTTGCAGCACATACGGATCGGTGGCGACAACCACATTGGGTGGATCCCCGACTGGGGTCAGCGAGCCACCAATATTGGCGAAGATCGCGACGCTAATAATCACCACAGTGGAGCTCAGTGCCAATGATTCACACAGACGTATCGTAACTGGCACCATCAACAGTACCATCGTCACATTGTCCAGGAAGGCGGATAGAAAGCCCGTGAACATACACAAAAAGAACAGAAGCCTCCAAACGTTACCCTTTGACATCTGATACGCATAGACGGACAGATATTCAAAGATGCCTGTCTCGGCTAGTATGGAAACCATAATCATCATGGCAAAGAGAAGCATTAGGGTCTCCATATCGATCCATGAGACTATCGTATGGAGTTCTGGCTTAGCATCCAGCATGCTGAGCACTCCAAGGGCGGCCGTTGCCACCAGGAGGGCGGCAAGTGTCCGATCCGTAATATCCCAAATGATGAGCACGTAGAGGAAAATTAATAGCAATATTCCACACACTACGCCGAAATTCTCGTTTATCGGATTCGAGTTAATGCTCAGATATACGGCCATTGGCTCGTTATGAAGATTCAATAGCGATACCTGCAAATCAGTGTCGGAATCGATTCTCATTTGCGCAGAGCGTATAAATGAATCCAATTGCTTGGTATTGGTCTCCAGGGTGAAATACTTCTTAACTTTGCCGACTTTTGAGCTGTCACTGTCAGGATCGAATAGAATGACTTTCCACTCTTGTGATTTCCAAGCAGTCTTGTTTGCCGCTTGATCAAACCTCTCCACTGTCACTATGATGCTTGGCTGTGTTTTTGTTGCCATTTTGGAATTATATGTGGAATCCTCATCGACGGGACCCGACAATGTAATGGTGATTTCATCGCCATTCGGTTTTTCTCGTAGCCTTGACAGATGCGCCCTTTGTGACTGTAGGGGCACAACCATATCCTGTGGCTCGTGCGGTGTGGTCTTGATCAGGAATACTGTAAAGTATATCCAGAGGATTACAAATACTGTTAACTTGACATTGGTGAAGGCACGCCTTAGAATTCTACGCCGACGAATTTGCTCATCGTTAAGCTCGGTGTAATCATCTGTGCAGGAACGGCGGGCAGCCGAAAATTGGCCCAAAGCAGCCATATGAAGCAAATGTTAAGCTAAGAGAAAAAAAAAAAATTTGAATATATCGGGCACCCAGCCCAACCCAACTGGACCCCCACAGCCGCCTTTGGTTGAATTTTTCCAGATTTTTTTTATAGATTTCCGAAAAAGAAGAAAAAAATCAGCAACGAAAAAAACCTTTTAAACAGGTATACCTTTTAATACCCTCGAAGACATCTAACAGCTGTACAATATATTTCTCGTCTTTGATACATAACGTTATTTTCATACACCTTAATTTTCGACAGGTTGGTTCTGTGAGAAGTGATGCGATTTTCAACGTATGCTCGGAGCATGGTGAAGATCACAATTGTTGTGTTTTTTGATATATTAAAAAAAAAGATATACATAAGTTTGACTGAAATTTCAATGTCAGATAGTATATGATAGAGTCATCTTATCCTCTGCATAGTTTTGTCAAGATATCTGCAGAAACGAGAGACAAGTCTCGTATTGATACAACCAAAGCCTGGGGTGTTAATACTGATTGGCGTCGAACTAGCAACTAATAGGTCGCCGAATCAAATTAATAGTTGACAACGGAATACGAAGACGTACTCGGCAACACTAGCACTTTTAATGTTATTCATTTGTCCATTGTGTGTGTATACAAATTTATTTGCTAGTATTAACATTATTTGTCATATTAATTCTGTTATTTATTATTATAATAATAATAATAAAAGTAATAAAAAATTAAAAAATTAATAATGTAAATAAAATTATAATTATCATAATTATTATTCTTATTATTATTCCTAGTTTTTTAAAATTCAGCAAACGTTTTTTTCGACGCTTTTTCCCCATTTACTCTATTCTTCATGACTATTCACTTTTTCGATAAGCAGGCTTTTCAGCTGTTATGTTGCAAATCTAAACTGTGGCAACTTCAAGTGTCATGCACATCGAATTTTGTATGACAGACATTAGCATGACATCAACTGGGGCACAGCATTATCATGACCAGTGCCTATGTCAAAGTTATTCCATCCACAAGTCAACTGGCCCTTGATGCCACTGGACAGGAAGGCAATGGAAACGGGGGTTGACCGACACTTGTCGGACGCAAATGTTGTCTGTCAGACGGGGAGGATGGGGCGTCGGATGCTGCAGTCTCCATTATGGAATTGGTGTTCAATTGCTGCACAGTTCCGCATATTTAAGTCACTTAACGCACTGCTGCTCCACGATTTCTTCCCATTGGTAAATATCCAATTATTATTTATCAGCGAGTTTTTTTTGGGACAGTTCCGTTTTCATCTTTAGACTTTTTCTCTTTGCTCTGTCATGCTTGCAACTTTTTGCGGCAATTTAATTTTGTCATTAAAAAGTTTTCAGCGAAATAATAAAGTTTGTCAGCTGAGAGCCAAACCAATAATCGGGCATTGCAAGTTTTTGCCAGCCAGTGAGACAGCGGAACAGTGGGAACAGCTCGTCATCTTTTTATTATATAATTCTTTTGAATACTCAATGAAGGTTCAGTGCTCATCTTCAGTTCAGTGCCATTGCAAGAGTCCATGTGCGATGATCAGATAAATTGCAGCTATAATATTAGTTATAATCATAACAGGAAAGCCATATTTAAAGAACTCCATAAAGGTAATCTTATAACCATACTGATTGGCCATGCCAGCTGCCACCACGTTGGAGGAGGCGGCAATCAGTGTGCCATTTCCGCCATAGCATACGCCAAACGAGAGCGCCCATATCAAGGGTAGCAAGGGCAATTTCAGCTCATCGTTGAGGGCCAGCTTTACCGCCAGTTTGAGCATCATGGTGACAATGGGTATATTATCGACAAAAGCTGACAATAAGGCGCTGATCCATAGCACAAGCATAATTGCCGTGATTAGACGATGTTTCTCATCGACTCTCATAATAATTTCAATTGTGCGATCGCTCATCCAATCGATGAGGCCCAGCTCCGCGCAGGCCTCGATGAAGACAAAAAGTGAGGCAAAAAACAGCAGAGTCGACCACTCGATGCTCGCCAGGACAGAATGAAGAGTCCGCTTATCGGCCAAAATGAGTAGCAGCAGCGCTGCCAAGAAGGCGGTCCAGGACAGCGTTGCGCCGGCCATAAATGGCAGCGAGTTCAGCATGAAGAGTAGCACGGCAAAGAGTAGGACAATGCAGCATTTGATAAGCAGCGGCTTATCTTCCACCTTATATTTGGCCTGCATCTCGGCCAGTGTTTCGATGAAATTCGTTGTCGGCTGCGAACCCATCTCTGGGGACGGCTTGCGTTTATAACGTTCCTTTAGCTCTTCGATGCGCTGTAGTATCTCGCGACGCAGTTTCGCCTCGCTGGGTGTTTCACGCAATACGGCCGCTGTTTTGGCCAGATTATTAATGGATTCGCGCATTTGATCGGCGCCGCCTTTCTTTAATCCATTGCGCAGTACCAAAAATATGTAGCCCCAAGCAGCGACAAGGCCTAAAACCACGCCCGGCAGCATATGTAAACCGAAGGTGCAAAAGTCAATGCCTGCCTCAAGAACATAATAATTCGAAGCAATTATCACATTCGGCGGATCGCCAACGGGCGTGAGGGCGCCGCCGATATTCGAGAATATGGCCACAACGATGAGCACAGTTGTGGTACGCAATTCCATGCATTCACACAAACGTATCACAATGGGCACCATTAGCATCAGAATGGTGACATTGTCCAGAATGGCGGAGAGCATAACGGTCAAAATACAGAGCAGGAACAACAGCATCCAGGGCTGGCCCTGCGATATACGATAGGCCCACACGGACGCATAACCAAATATGCCAGTCTCTGCAACAATTGATACCAAAATCATCATGCCAAACAGTAGCATCATTGTATCCATATCTATCCATGAAATGACTACATTCATTGGGGGTCGTTCACCCATAATGCAAAGTACTCCGATGGCGGCCGTTGCCACAAAAAGTGCGGCAAATGTACGATCCGTAATATCCCAAATGATGAGCACGTAGAGGAAGATAAGTAGCACAGCGGCTGCAATGACGCCAACATTCTTATTCAGGGGATCGAAGTCGACGCTCAAAGCGACTGCAGTTGGATCAGTGTTGCCATTCAGCAGTGACACCTGTAGTTGAACATTGGAATCAACCCGCATCTCTACTCCAAGCGCCTTGAAATACCAGAATTTGTCTTGCTTGTGCTCAAGTTGAAAGTACTTTTTTACCAATTCCATGGGCTTTTCGTTATCATCGTTTAAATAGACTTTCCATTCTTTTGACTGCCATTCAGTTGCATTTGACTTCACATTAAAGGTTCGTGCAGTAACTATTATATATTTTTGTGATTCTTGTGCCAATTTGGGATTATATGTCATATCCTCATTGATGTTGCCTTTCACATAAATACATATCTCATCACGGGGCGGTTCCTGATCGACCACCATAATATACTCTATTTGGGACTCTAAGGGTATCAGTTTACTAATATGTTCATTCGGTGGCGCGATAATCAAAGATACTGTAAAGAACAACCAAATTCCAAGAAATGTCGTCAGCTTAACACCTAAGTACATATAATGTAGAATTTTACGCCGACGCTGTTGCTGTGGAGTTAAATTGCTTCCATCGTCCTTATGCAGAAAAAAGGAGCGCCGAGCCTGGGCTGGATGAGTATTTTTGGAATCCATTTGAATTGAATGCCTTATTACCACCAATCTCAATGATCGGGCCAGTTAATTACGGTTCTACCAGGCGCCCAGCCTAACCCGCCACTGGATGCCTAACGGTATTCTTTCACGTGTGTTATGGTTCTTAAATTGTTGCGTTTCGTATTCCCATATATATTCTAAAAATAATTGTGTATTTTTTCATATTGTGTGTACGTCAAGTTTTTAAACCGAATTGGTTCGATTTAATTTTGAAATATACATATAATTGACCCGTAATCAAAAAAACAAAGCAGAGCCTTAAACTAAAAGAGGCGCATGCACCTACCTCAAGGCAGGTCGCTGGTTCGAACGTTTAATCGAAAAACCGACAAACTTTTTGAATAACATGATTGTTCGATTTCATAAACTTTGTTTATCCGACTAAAACTGGCCAAATTTAACCAAATTAATTCCCAATAAACGAGTCAACCCCAAACCGTAATCAGCTTTACAAACCGCATTGATTCGAACCTTAAACGCATTTGTATGTCAGAGTATTCGATTTCCTAGATTCTGGTTATCCAAACTAATACTGGCCCGCCGTTAAATCTTTGGTATAATTGAATGTATGGTTTTTCTATCCGTCTTTCTGTCAACGCACGTAACTTAATTACATGTAGCTGGCGTTGGTTTATAATTGAATCATCGTGCGATAAGGACGAAACACAGCATGGGTTGTATTTCTATATACACGTACACATTCATATGTGTATGTTGCACAGCCAGGCATCCGCTTGCTCCGTTATGAATTACATTTCAATATGCTTCAACGTGTTCATCATTTATTAAACCATCTGTGCCCATGTTGAATGCTGAAATGCCAATAAAGTGAGCAGCAGGAGCAGGTCCTTGGCGAATTCCTCGTCTGCTGCCGCTGTCTCTGCCTCTGCTGCTGCTGCTGCACAGGAAGCTCAAATGCTGTTGAGAGCGTTGCGCAGCGTCGATTGCAATTTCCGTTTGTCACATTTGCCTAAATGGAAATTTATGCAGCTGGCTCGCTTTTGATTCCCAGCCAGAACTGTCAGGTTAGCTGCCCGTTCATCTGCCTGACTGTCTGGGTAGTTAATGCTTTATTCACGCTCGAATGCCTAATGAAAGAGTCATTACACTCATTCATTCGTTCATTCATTCGCGTTGTTCGTTGATTCATTCATGACAACACGTGTATGCCTTTTTTCTCCTTGCCTTTAGACTTGCTTAATTAATTGATTTTCACTGAGGCAAATGCCAACTCTGGATGCATTAATCATACGCCCTGTTAACCCACACCGCAACACAATGGAATACATGCTTTCCTCGAAGCTGTTATCAAAAGCCTGTTAACTCTATTCGAAAGTTTGATTTTTCCCTCGACTTGGAAAGTAAAAAAAACGCAGGCTAAGAGAATGCGACAGTAATAGAGAGAGAGAGAGAGAGAGAGAGAGAAAGAAAATGTGAAAAGAAAATGTCGTTAAAGAAAGAAAGAGATGGAGCTTACAGAAAGAGAGATTTAAAAAGAGAGAGAGAGAGAGGGAGAAAGAGAGAGAGAGTGAGTGAGAGAGGGAGCAAGAGCGAGAAAGAGAGAGAGAGTAAGAGAGAGAGAGCAAGAGCGAGATAGAGAGAGAGAGAGGAATTGAGAGAGAGAGAAAGAGAGAGAGAGAGAGAGAGAGAGAGATAGAAAGAAAGAGAGAGATAGAGAGAGAGAGAGAGAGAGAGAGAGAAAGAGGGAGAGAGAAAGAGAGAGAGAGAGAGAGAGAGAGAGAAAGAAAATGTGAAAAGAAAATGTCGTTAAAGAAAGAAAGAGATGGAGCTTACAGAAAGAGAGATTTAAAAAGAGAGAGAGAGAGAGAGAGGGAGAAAGAGAGAGAGAGAGTGAGTGAGAGAGGGAGCAAGAGCGAGAAAGAGAGAGAGAGAGAGAGAGAAAGAGGGGGAGAGAGAGAGCAATGGAGTTAAACAGAGAGAGGAAGTATTAGACACAAAGAGAGCTAGTGTAAGTTTAAAGAAAGAGGAAGAGACACGCAGAAGAAGACAGAGAAATATCAGGTTCGCTCACAAATAATGAAACGGATGGACTGGGAAGCTGAAAAGAGAGAGGGAGTGAAGACAGTGGAGAAACTGATTGTCGAAGGAGTTACGATTTTTAATATAAGTAAAGATAAAATAATGATAGATAGAAAGAGCTTTGGAAAGAGAAACCGAGAGGGAGCGAAAGAGAGTAAATCAGAAAAGGAGAGTATGAGAGCGAGTATTTCAAAGGGAGAAAAGAAAATCGAGCTTAAGATATTAAGTGACAACTGACGAACATTGACGCTTTCATAAATGTCATACTTATAATGCAAAACTAACGGCAACCCTCCTCCTCGATTCTCAAAATTCAAGTAGGGCCTGCCGGTTTTAATGTAATTTTAGTTTATTTTTGTGTTTAATAGTGGCTTTCAACTAAAAGTATAAAGTTAATTATAAATGTTGAAGTAACTATTTAAGCTTAACGGCTGCCCTCCTCCTCGATTCTCAAAAATTCAAGTAGAGCCAGCCGATTTTAATGCAATTTTAGTGATTTTTTTTTGTGTTGTGCTTAATAGTGCTTTTCAACTGAAACTTTAATGTGAATTATAAATGTTGAAGTAACTTTTTAAGCTTAATGGTTGCGCTCCTCCTCGATTCGGGGTTCTACTCAATTTCATGAAATTGCAGTGCGTTTTGTAGGTTACATACATAATTTAATTAACATAGTCACTCATATGAGAAGACTGATATACAAACATGTAAACTATAATTTATTTAGGACATGAAAACATATTTCTTCGGCTCTTGCCAACAAGCAGATTTTGCATATTAAATACGCCTGATTTATGTACGTGCCGCCGAGTAACATGCAATATTTGTGTATAAGGGCATTTATAATACATATATTCTATTATGTATACAATACTACTCATATACATAATTTATATAATGTCAAGTTGCGCCTATTGAATATGCTGGAAACAATGTAGAAGCTGCTGCCAACAGGACTTTGCGTGAATCAATTAACGTAGCTTTTTGGCCATGGCTTTGGGTCTGACATTTGCAGCTTAGTGGTCTGCCGTTTTTGGCCAGGAAAGGCAGTCTTTGACATCTTGACAGTTTTATTGTTAGCCATTTACTGCCACTTATTGTTTTACCAAAGCCTGAGCTCTGTGCCGGTTATCTGTTCTGTAGATAACGCTTAATAGGGCATTAAATAAATAAATAAATAATTGTTTTCAATGATTAGTGCGCTACACAAATTGCAATTTATTGGCAGCAGCAATAAGTTAAAATAAAAAATTGTACCATTATAGGGGATATATAAAGTAATTTATAATTATATATACAAAAACAACAAAGATTGGTTCTCATTCCATCGATTGATTACCCTTGCAAATTTTTTAATTTGGACAATAATTTTCTGAAAAAAAACCCACGTTTATTCCTGTTGATATTCTTGACATTGTGATAAAATGCTGTATATAGTTATCTTAAGTTTCCAGAAAATATATCGAAAAACAAAACAAATTTCAGACAAATGTTCAGTTTGGGACTGTTTCAATGGCAGCGTGGTCCGATCCAATATACATCAAAATACGGATCTACTCCAAGATCCACGAATATAGCCTTATAACCGTCAAAAAATAAAGAGGCTGATGAACATGGCTATATCAATATAGATATACTGGCGGGTATAACCTGGCCTTGACGTGTTACTTATAAAATGAATAAATAAAGAGCAAAACCTAGTGGAAATCGGATGAGATTTGACCGAGTTATGAGGCATATTTGAGGGCACCATTTTCACTTGAATTTTGACCAAGAATAATGTTGCCAGATTTAAATGCCAAAGTGATATAGAGGCCATACCATGAACAAAAAGCCAAACCTTATAAAAATCGGTTGAGTTTTGAAGGAGTTCAGAGGGTGGGAAATTTTGACCTATGTCTATATAGGATATTTGAGAATACCAAATTTTGACCAAGAACAATGCTACCAGACTTAGGTGCCAAGCTGATTAGGGGGCCAACCCATGTATAAAGAACAAAACCTCGTGGAAACCGGATGAGATTTCACCGAGCTCTAATGGTGGAAAATTTGTGTGTTTTTAAATATGTATGTATGCATGTGTGTGTGAATGTGTGTGTGCGTGTGTATGAATGTATGTGCGTATATATGTATGTATGTATGCATGTAAATTGTCTTCTATGGCGATGGCAGACCAATTTGTCTTGATGCGCGGCAAATTTAAATAAGATAACGCATTAATGAAAGCTGCCCTCCTCCTCGATTCTCAACATTTTAAGTAAGGCTTGCAGCCTTCACCTATGAACTAGGCGCAGGCGGCTTCAACGCTGGAAGCTGAGGAGCCGGAGGAGCATGGCGGAGGAGCAAGAGGGCGGAGCATGGCGGAGGAGCAAGAGGGCGGAGCAGGAGGTACGAGGTATGTATGTATGTATGTATGTATGTATGTATGTATGTATGTATGTATGTATGTATGTATGTATGTATGTATGTATGTATGTATGTATGTATGTATGTATGTATGTATGTATGTATGTATGTATGTATGTATGTATGTATGTATGTATGTATGTATGTATGTATGTATGTATGTATGTATGTATGTATGTATGTATGTATGTATGTATGTATGTATGTATGTATGTATGTATGTATGTATGTATGTATGTATGTATGTATGTATGTATGTATGTATGTATGTATGTATGTATGTATGTATGTATGTATGTATGTATGTATGTATGTATGTATGTATGTATGTATGTATGTATGTATGTATGTATGTATGTATGTATGTATGTATGTATGTATGTATGTATGTATGTATGTATGTATGTATGTATGTATGTATGTATGTATGTATGTATGTATGTATGTATGTATGTATGTATGTATGTATGTATGTATGTATGTATGTATGTATGTATGTATGTATGTATGTATGTATGTATGTATGTATGTATGTATGTATGTATGTATGTATGTATGTATGTATGTATGTATGTATGTATGTATGTATGTATGTATGTATGTATGTATGTATGTATGTATGTATGTATGTATGTATGTATGTATGTATGTATGTATGTATGTATGTATGTATGTATGTATGTATGTATGTATGTATGTATGTATGTATGTATGTATGTATGTATGTATGTATGTATGTATGTATGTATGTATGTATGTATGTATGTATGTATGTATGTATGTATGTATGTATGTATGTATGTATGTATGTATGTATGTATGTATGTATGTATGTATGTATGTATGTATGTATGTATGTATGTATGTATGTATGTATGTATGTATGTATGTATGTATGTATGTATGTATGTATGTATGTATGTATGTATGTATGTATGCATGCATGCATGCATGCATGCATGCATGCATGCATGCAAGCATGTATGTGTGTGTGTATGTTTGTATTTGCACATGAATTTTGACCAAGAATTATGTCGCCAGGCCTTGCCGTCTCACTTTAAAATAAATTCTCTCAAAAATCTTTGAACATGAGTTATAAACCGACCGGACGGTAGGCAAAAAACTTTCATACAACCGTTTTCTCCCAATTCACAACCGCTGTGGGTGGAATTTCCTCAGTCCCTGGAACTCGATTAAGTTCTTATGTAGAACTTTGAAAATAAGTTTGAAGCAAATCAGTCAATACTAAAAAAACCACAAAAAAAATTATAGAATCGCACTTTACACCGAGGAAGCTTTGATTTTGTGAAAAATGGGAAACATTTTTCAAATGATCTTTCTTCATATAGATCCTTGGAAAAGAATTTGAGCGCGAAACATCATCCACCAAATTTTTGACCCCCAATTTCACCAAGGAGGAAGATTTAAGGGCCGATCGGATGATAAACAAAAAGTTTCATACAAACTTTTTTCGTGGAACTATTTTTCCAGACATGCGGATGGAATTTCTCGAAACCTAGTCTTATCGAGCACCTTCGTTACATAGGCTAACTACAGTGGAAATTTCAGCTTCTCAGCTCTTACTGTCACAAAGTACACACTGTATGTGCATTGATCACCAATTAGTCAGTCAGAAGAAACAGTTTTATATATAGAGATTAACGAATTGTTGAAATCGAGGTAAGATTTAAGCAAAAAATGCATTCCATTTGCGTTATAGCGCATTATTGAGGGGCTTATAGGTGTTGGAACCAGCAAATGCTAGTTCTAAGTTATCTTAAAGTTAAAAAATTCAAGAATCAAAGACCTTAATTAGAACAGTGTATCAAACGGCAAGCAATTTTTTATAAGTTTGCAGCCCTGGTAAATATATTAACATATAGTAATAACAACAAAACGCTTACCTGATGTTACGCCATTGTTCTTTATTTCTTTATTTCTCGTTCTCTCCCGCTTTCCGTATGTGAATGCAGCTCAAATGCGGGCCATTTTAACTTTTACGGAACACGTATGAATTACTGATATAAAACACATTAACAAACAAAAAAAAAAAGTACACACACAGCCGCTATTTAATTATGATTCGCAAAAAATAAAACACTTTCATACACACTCACGAGAAAGCGACCGAACAACAGGGCAGATTTGGGCAGATTTAGGCAGATTTGCATATGTACATATAGAGCGAGCGCCTACGCTAAGCCAGCCTTTGCACTATTACAACCACACAATTCTCGCTCCATGCACGCGCAAGGAACGGGATCTCTCTTTCTCTCTCTGTATGTGAATGCAGCTCAAATGCACGCCAATTTATTACTGGTAAAAAAGCTCTGCGCCGAAAACTGTATGTATTTCTGTATGTATTTCTTTCTTTTACCAAATGCACGGAAAACGGTTGAATTACTGATATAAAACACATTACAAACAAAACAAAAAAAACACACCCACACGAACGAACTAGTCGCGTTTAACAGCCGCTAGCCAATTATGATTCGCAACAAAAAAAATGCCCATACGACCGAACAACAAGGCAGAAGCGCACAAACTAAATTTGCATACATATACATAGAGCGCGCCTACGCTAAGCCAGCCTTTGTACTAATACAATAACAAAGCTGTGCTCACACAATACTCGCTTCTTGTACGCACAAGCAACGGGATCTCCCTCTCTCTCTCTGTATGCGAATGCAGCTCAAATGCGCGCCAATTTATTGCTGGTAAAAAAGCTGTGCACCGAAAACTATATGTATTTTAACTTTTACTAAATGCACGGAAAAAGGTTGAACTACTGATATAAACACATTACCAAACAAAACAAAAAAGGACACACACACACGAACGAACTAGTCGCGAATAACAGCCGCTAGCTAATTATGATTCGCAAAAAATAAAACACTTTCATACACACTCACGAAAATAAGAACGATCAACAAGGCAGAAGCGCTCAGACTAATTTAGCATACACATAGAGCGCGCGCCTTCGCTAAGCCAGCCTTTGTACTAATACAATAACAAAGCTGCGCTCACACAACGCTCGCTCATTGCACTCGCAACTAACGGGATCAAAAGCCGCTGCTCATGCAGTAACAAAAATGCTCACGCTCTCTTGCTCGCTTTCTGTTTTAGTTGGTGCTTTGTAAATGTGAATATGTAACGGGATCAAAAGCGATGCCAAATGCTGCGTCAATAGCAACCGAATAAATTATTTTCCAACATGTATAATGTCGCACCCCCCCCCCCCCCATTCCCCCTCTCTATCACTCTTGCGCTCTGCGGGCAAAACGTTACCCAAATCTTTGGTCCCCATTTTCACCAAGAAGGTATGGAGTTTCCAAAATATATAATAATATACAAAATTGAGTTCTTCTGGTTTAGGATAATTAGAAAAATCTAATATTTATTCAATTTCTTTTGTATTGAGTATAATATATACGGTCTTAAGCAAATAATGCTAAATAAATGTAAGGTACATGATAAATGCATATGATAATTATCTCTATGACTAATTCTAAATGCAGAACTATTTTATAATTTGGAGCTCGTGACGTTTATTGAACCATCGCACGTCCAGAATAACCTGTGTTGAACCCGGAGGTGAACTGATGTGTTCTTTGTTTTTTTTCCGTTTGCACGCGTAATGCTATCATACAGCTCTGTGGAGGGGTGAGAGAGGGAGAGGGGAATTATTATAAAGTTATTTAACAACTATGCCATTCCTAATTGCACTTACAATCGAGCAGCAAAACGTAATCATGAATACAAAAAACGAGCTAATGAGCAGGGCGCCACGGCACTGTTGCGTCAGATCGATTAGGAAGCCCACCTTTTTATCAACCTGGCCCGGCATTATAACGGTGTACTCGATGTTCTCTTTAAATCGCTTGAACTCAGCGACAGAAGAAGTGTTATTCCCACTGGTGGCAGGTCGTTGCATCATTGAAGCTGTTGTTGTTGTGTTTGAAGATTCTATTTGACGCCGCCTCCGACCATGCCCCGAGGGCTCGTACAAATCCACACAGAAATCAGGTGTACAATCGGACATGTCTATGCAGGCCTTGATCTGGGAGTGTATCCACAGTGTTGCCTTCTCCTTCATTGAGCTGAGCAGAAATGCCTCGAAATCGAGGAAAACCTCATTGGGTCTATCCCGATATTTGGCCGGCTGATGTGGTATTATGGTAGCCAATTCCCGATTACGACAGCCATTGTGTACCAAAGACACAGCACCAGTTGCAAGCGGATTTTCTATGTAGTAAAATAATATTGTGCATTATAATACTTATTTAAAGCTCATGTTTTTCAGCATTTACCTGGATCTGGCGAAACAGTTACCTCCATCAACTTGACATACTTCCAAACCGACTGGCTGATGCGTGCGCGCAATTGCAGCTTGGTGCCGAGAGGAACCGCCTGCTCCACGGTCTGATCATTATCGCCTAAAAGGGGAGATGGATCATTCGATGAGCTAACTGGATTATTGGTGCCGCTGACACGAGCTATCGGTGGCGCCTCCTTGAAAAGTGCCACTTCGTATTCCAATCTGTTCGGCATCTCCTCAACTATACCCGAGACACGAGCTCCATGGGGACTAAAACGAAATATTCTTTTAGTCGTGATATAACTTTAAACTACATAGTTATACAGACAATGAACCAGCGAATCCGGCGGCCTTATTTTCTATAACTGTCGGCTCCGGGGGCTTGCACATGATGATTAACTCCTGATCCGACTGCATTACCACGCCAGGGAATTGTGGGAACCAAATGCGCACATGAACAAATCCCTAAGCAATAATAGATATATTTTCTATAGACAAGTGAAACACTCTGAATGAAGAGAGCTACATACATTTCTTTTAAGTACGCCACAGCGCGTGAAATCGTTTATTCTCAGATTATATGTCCGTTCATCCATGTCGCTGATGTCCTTCGAGATCAAGCAATGTGGATTAATATCCTTGAGTCCACTTCGATCATCAGCAAACATGGGCACGCCCTTAAAACCAACTGGTCTCTTAAGTGTCGCAGTGATAAGATCTTCAGCCTGTGACCCGGTCGTAGAAAATGTGCATTGAACATCGGCGACTGATAAATTAAGAATTAAGTAGGTGCATTGATTATTTGTATTATTTGTTCTTACCTTCATAATCTTGCGCAAAACAAAAACAGGGAAGAACCTATAAAAAAAAGTGTTGGAACGGTTATTCAAACAAGTAAATACGTTAATCTCGGATGTAACTGACTGCCGAGTACTCTGTTGACTACTCGAAAAATGATTTAGCGTTTTCTTTGCCAAAATTTAAAGTCTTTAGCTTCAATAAGAGACATGGAATATTGCGTTCATTATATATAGCCTCTTTGCACTTTGTAAACAGAGTATAAATGTATGTAGATCAAAAAACGTTATTGAGCACTGACTTATTTATGCACATTCGTATGTACTTACGAATAGAATATATATTTTAATGCAATGCATTGTTGATATATCGCTTATTTTCAGATATTATTGCATTTATTATTGAGTGCAATGCGCGAAAACTTGACAAAATAATATTCAAAGCCCGCTTCAAAGCACATCCAATCGGTTTAAAAGCAAATTGCAGAATGAAACTAGAGTAGAAGTTGGGTAGATGCAATTACCTTGATCTTGGCTGCGTGAATTCTAGTTCAATACAATTGCAAAATTTACACTGATATGTATGTGTGTAACGCCACATGCAGCAGCAATAAAAACTTAAAGTAAATGTGGCGCGCTTCTGCCAACCCCATATGCGAGTGTGCACATTGGCCTATAAGCACACAGTGCTGGCAAAAATATTAGCACCGCGTTAAAACATTGTCAGCGGTTAAGTTCTGCTTGAAAACGAATCTCACATAAAAGCAATTCTCGTTATTCCTTCAATATATACTCATATTTTTGTAATATGTTAATGTTCACAAAATCATAGTTGTTTCCTTTTTAATTATTTACCCGATGCCAATAATTAATAACAGCTGTCAGCTGCTATCAACGTGTTATCGATACTAGGTATCGATTGCGATAGAAGTGAAATTATTTGTGTTATAGGTCGCATCACATACGTATGTAATTTAGTTTCGTTATTTTTTCTGCTTACGAAAGACTCTCAACCAAGCAGACCGTATTGTTTGTAAATTGTTTGTTTAAGCTATGATTTTTACTGCCTAGGGAGCGACACATCTCGGCCTAATAAAAACATCTGTTTTGCGGACATTTTGCGATTCTGTTTGATAAGAACAAATATCACCAGGGAGCATCATGTTGAAGAACGCCGGCAGTCGATTGTTTCGGGGTTTGCACGTAAGTCTTATGCGCTTCATACCCGATAGCAACTGATATGTGAATAATTTTGATGGACTCGACATTTTAGGCGGCATGCAGCACACAAGCGCCCCATGTGAGGGGCATTAATTTAATACCCATGGTGGTAGAGCAAACGGGACGTGGAGAACGCGCCTATGATATATTCTCTCGCCTATTAAAAGAGCGAATCATTTGCCTTATGGGCAACATCACGGACGACATTAGTTCCACGGTGGTTGCGCAGCTATTGTTCCTGCAGTCGGAAAACGTAAATAAACCCATCCATTTGTATATCAATTCGCCCGGTGGCGTGGTAACGGCTGGTCTTGCCATCTATGATACGATGCAATATGTAAAGCCGCCAATAGCGACGTGGTGCGTTGGCCAAGCGTGCTCGATGGGCTCGCTACTGTTGGCAGCGGGAGCACCTGGTATGCGTTACTCGTTACCAAATGCTCGTATTATGATACACCAACCATCGGGAGGTGCCCAGGGTCAGGCCACAGACATACTTATACACGCGGAGGAAATCATCAAGATAAAGCGTCAGCTTACCAATATATATGTTAAGCATGCAAATAATGACTATGAAGCGATGTGCGCACGTATGGAACGTGACCATTTCATGACCCCGGAAGAGGCCAAGACCCTAGGCATAATTGATCATGTGCTTGAGCATCCACCAGAAACAGTTGCAGACAGTGGACCAACAAGCGATGGCGGCCCAGCAACAGGCAAGCTCATCACATCTGATGCAACAGAAAAGAAGAGATCCAAACAGTCAAGCTAATTGTTTGCATATGTACGATAAACGAAAAATCTGGCTTTAAAATTATAAAATGTAAAATAGGATTACCATAACTCAAATTTTTAAATACAAATTCAGTTTTCATGAAAAACTTTATTTAAATGCTAATTAATTTCACACTGCGCCCATGCCAAACATATCTGCCGTGTGACATCGTGCATATATTCGGATTTGTTTGGATGTTTGGCATATAAGCAGTATTACAAATCGATTTTATTGCTTAGTTTAAAAAAACTAATGGCTGTATCAGATAGACGATACGTTTGTGTTCACACATTCTTATTACATTATTATTAATAAAATTAAAATTCATAGAACAGCGCTATTTAACACAACTTAAGTCTGGTCCATGGCAACATCTGAATTGCCGGTAATGGAATCCTTCTGCACATAATCATAAATTTTACACAGTTCTGGCGTTTCTTTAATTGACTTTAAAAAGTCTAGTAACTGCTGATTTTTATCTGTAAGCAAAATAATTTAATTTTAATCACATATGTAAGTAAAACGTAAGCGCAATTTATTAGACACTCACTTGCTTTGGGTATTTGCGAGAGGGCAGATACGGCTCGCAGGGCAGAACGTTTAAGTTCGTCTTGTTTCTCGTACTCCTGCTTAACCGAATTGGCCTTTACCTTGTGGGTGCACGTGTCGCGTAGTTGTTGAACAAATTGATCCAGTCCTATTTATGGAAAATATGTTATAAAAATAATAATGGACAAAACGATATTTAACACATACGTAGTAAAACCTTATCGGGACACAATACAGCCAGACGTGCTGTCATTAGGTACGTCAGCATTTTAATGTCATAATGATCACATAGGCCAGCCTGAACGTGATCCATAAACTGCATAACGTCCACACGATCCAGCCCCTGCTCAAGTAGTGTATACATGCATTCGAATGCCGCTTTTCGTATATCGAGTCCATCATCGACCGTATGTTTAAATGGTCCCATTTCAACTTCACGTATAAGCTCACTTTTCACTTTTGTCTCGGAATATAGCCACGGTAAAAGTGTTGGCAGCAAGTCCCGCACCAAACTAGGTTTATTGTGAACAGCCGAATTAAATGCGACCAGAGCAACGCGACGCACTTGCGGCTCCGGATCACGCAGTGCGAATAAAAATTCACCGATGCTTTGCTTCAGCAGCAAATCAATGGGCTGCGGCTGATCGGAGATGGTAAATTTAACAGAGGACACAACAACGGTCCGCATTGTGGCGCTTTCAGAGCGCAGGGCTAGCTGCAATTGCGGCAACAGCTCTTCCGGATTGACGAGCACAAGTTTGCCCAGGCATTCCGCCACCACGTTGCGTGAACCTTCCTCCGAGCACTCGCAGTGCTTAAACAGTTGGGCCCATATCGAAGGCACCGATGGCAACAGCTGGGCCAGACCATTGGGCGTGACCGATAGCGATGAAATAACTTCCTTCAGGGAATGGAGAAGCAAATATTCTCGCTTGGGCTGTGCCTCAATTTCCTTCAAAATGAGCGGCAAATACGTTTGCAAACTGCCCACTGAAACAGCGCCGAGGGCATGCGAGGCCGCTGCCTTCACATCCTCGGACGTGGCACCAAAGCATTCAATGATTGTCTGGGGAAGCACTTGAATAGAGCTTAGATCAAAGTGCCTGCCTATTTCGCCAATGGTTAGCAAGCAGAAGATTATCTGCGTATCCTTTTTGCCACGATTCTGCAGCTCCGCCATCAGATGAGCGGCTAATTCGGTCGCCACCTGTGGACACTGCTGGGTCAAAGCCGCAATGCATTTGGCCGATGAATGATATGCCTGCTTATGCAGCTGCAGCTGTTCGTTTGGATTCCTTGCTGCCGGATCGCTGCCTTTCAAAACTGGCTCCATTAGCTTCGACACCAGAGAGTCGTAGGTCAAACCAGGCAGTTGCGCCTGCACCAGCGCCTGAAATAGGTCCAAGGTGCATTGCAAGGCAGTACCCTGAAAGAGAAATCACTGTTATCTAAATACCAAATTAAAATCGAACTTCATTTTGGGCCCACCTGTAACAACGGCGACCGAACCAAAATTAACACAGATGGCAAAAACTTCTCATGTATGCCAACCAATGCCTGGGGCTGACGACGAGCTGTTGTACTTAGTAGGGTCAGCGAGTATTGAGCCACATGAAGATCGGAGTCAGAAATAAGTCCCGGTATTTCGATAATAGCCGACTGCAAAACACTCGGCTCAAAGTTCGAGGAATAGTTAATGACAATCTTGTTGATGAGATCCAAAGAATGCAGCTTCAGAGCTCGATGATTTTTGCGCAAGAATGTGCCCAGAGTGGGCAGAACGTCATGCAATATGGGCGAAAGGTCGATGCGTAAAGGTGATGCTGCAATCATGGTCAGTGCTTTAACGCTACTCAGGCGCGTGACTTCGTTTTTCAAGCGTTCCATAAAGATGGGCAGGCAAACGTCCAGTTCGTTTTTGAGCAGATCACCCATATTGGCAATGATTTGACCCATGCAGGCAATGGCGCGTTCCTTTACCTCCTGATCGACATCGGTGACCTTTAGTTTCTGCAAGGTGCACGCATAAACCTGCCCGACAAAGGGCGTCACATCGAAATCTGATTTGACAGCATTAACGCCCAACGGACGTACCACCTTGACGAGTTGCTGCAGCACCAACAATGCCTCGGTGGCAATCTTGTAAAATGGATCAAACACCGATGTCACTACCAGCGGCACCAAAAGCGGTATATGCGGGTGGAAAACATGTGGCTGATGACCCTGAAGCAATGAGCAAAGAAACCCGAGTGACTCAATTTTCATGTTGCTCGTCGAACTCTTGTCGTTCAGCGAATAGCTTATGCCGGGCACAATGCTTTCCAAATGTGGGCCCAGGGCGCCGGGTAGAGAATTCAAAAGTTCGCGTAGCAAAAGGAAACAGTCCTGACGCGTCTTCATCGATTTTTCACGCATCAGCGGCTGTATGGCTTTAATAATCTGCGGCAGCTGTTCGATTAGCAAAAGGGTTGGTCCAGATATTTGATCCATGGAGTCGGGATCATGTGCAATATCATCTGCCGGACGTGTGTTCTTCAGCAGTGCAACATATGCATGGAAAATGTCAGACTTAACATTCTCCTCGCGCTCCTTAAAGCGTGCTATCAATGCTGGACTCAGCGTACGATAGAATTCTTCAATTAATTCCTGACGAGTGGCAATTAATACCTCCAGGCATTTGGCAGCAGCACGTCGAACTTTCCAGCTCATATCGTCATCATCACTATACTCTTCGCTGTCCACATATTCATCCTCCTCGGTGTCCATGGCAACGCCTGTATCGCCATCATCGGCCTCATAATTGTAGTTTGGATCATAAGTTACGTACTTGAGGCATAGTTCGAGTATCTAATTAGTATATCAATTGTTAGTCAAGGATAGAAGATTAAGATTAACAGTCATTTAAAACATCAATTTGACTAGCGTGTTATAGCCATACATACCATAGGAATGTGTGGATGGATAGCGTCTGGGCAACGCAACACAAATGCCTCACAGGCCTGCAGGCAGAATTCACGCAGCTCATCATCATCACGCTGGCTATATTGCTTGAGCAGCAGCATTGAGCGATCAATGTGATTGCAGAGGCGATGTCCAGCTTGACGACTAGTTAAACAGAAAATAGAAATATTGAAAACAGTAAACGGTAAAATCTATGCATAAATCAAGTACCAGATAGACGCTAAGCATTGAATGTAGGTACGCACAGCGCCAGGATTTTGCGGGTTTTCGAGTCCCTCGAGTAGGTGGTCAACGACGCCATTGTAGGCATTGCTATTCGCTTGTATCAGAAGTACAGAGAGCGCTACAATCGTACGCTTGCGTACAGCCTGGCGAGGCGATGCCAACTGCGGCATAAGAGCCTTCAATATGGTGCTATGAAAGGGCACCAGAAACTCGCCAAAGCGCGAAAGCAGATCCGATAGTATGTCCAGTGATTCCAATTTAACTGAAACGTCCTCCTACAAGTATTCATTTAATATCACATTTAGATCGCTTGCTTTAAGTGTTAGGTCGTTAAGCTTGCACCTTTTCAATGGCAATGCTCAGTTTGCCAGTTATACGCTGGCAGACATTGGGCGCCAACGAGTTGGAGGATTGGGGCAGCTCGGCAATTACGGTCTTTAGGCCGATGCTTGAGATGTCACGCAGCTGCTCGACATTCGACATCATGTTGCCACATAGCGAGTCCACAATTGTCTCCACCTGATTCTCTTTCACTTTATTGACTAACGGACCCAAGCACTTCACAGCCAAATTCTGCACTTCACCGTTTTTGTCCTCAAGTAATTTAAGGACCATGCGAACCACCTTTTTCTCAGACTCATCGTCCAGTATAATGCTGTCCTTTTGCAGTTCAGTCATTAAATCATTTGTAGCCATGAATCGAAAGTCCTTGTCCGTGGATGTCATCTAAATAAAAATATATAATTAAATTTATAAATCTACCTTACCTTACACTTTTGTGCCCATTCTATACATACTTTTTCCAGCAAATTTGCGATTTGATGATATTGATGCGACGCCATGATCTATATATTTGGTTCAACAGTATGTATATAAATATTTATTAAAATTTGTACACGGTAGCCGATTATTAAATTTTTGTGACCGCCTGACAAATTCTTTTTGTCTTAGACAAAAAAAGGTCTACTCAATTTTTTTTTCCGGCACAAAAATTTGCGTGTTGGAACTGGAAAATGCATAAGTAAAATGATAATATCGATATGCGACATTTCGTGTGCGATAGAATTATGTGCTATCGGCCATCTCGATATATATTCGATAGCCATGGCTATCGAAACGAAATACTAACAGACCTGTTTCCTAACATTATCTCTGGTAAATGTAAAAAATCGCGATTTTAAAAATGATAGCGCGGCACCGCAAACTTTATTGCAACATAGTAGTACGGATATAAATAAACCTTGTTAATTCGTAGTTTAAAGGAATCAAACTGACTATCAAACATTTTATATTTACACATAAAACATTTCATAATATTTCCCAGCCAGAAGCCTTTGTGAAATAATAATCATAAGTTGAATAGTCAGTTCGCTTCATTAAAACTAAATTAACATTTTTTAAAAAGAAACCTCGGTATACTCAACATTTTCTGCCAATGCTACTGCAGATTTATCGGCTTCCTCAACTTCACCAATAACAAAAGCCTTCTGTGCTCCATTCGTAAGTTTCTCAAAGTCCTCGCAAAACTGTTCAGCTGCTTTTGTTGTCAGGCAAATGAGAAGTCCACCAGATGTCTCAACGGATTTGCCTGCTGTTAACTTTGTGCTTTGTCCGACTAATTCGCCAAATTTAAGAACATTTTTAATGATGGGCAATTTGTTAATTTTAAACAAAAGCGACTGCTTTTGAAATTCTACAAGGTTCTTGGCATGGCCCAGCAAACCAAAGCCGGTGACATCAGTTGCAGCATGCGCCTCGTATTTGTGCATAAGAAGTGCGGCTAAATAATTAATACAATTAAATAATTTCATCACAATAAATCATACGAATCATACCATTTCGGTTAAGATATGTCATTGATCTTATTGCTATTTGAAATGTTTCCAATATATCGTCGTCCGTAAAAGCAGTTAGCAGCGTTTCATATTTCTCATTTTTCTCCTTCTGCCAAATGTGTGCAGCTGTTGCCAGCTGTGTTCCAAGCGGTTTGGTTAGCACCAATACATCTCCAGCCTTGCCATTTGTAGGTCTGTTAATATTTAAGAATCCGTTAAATGTGTATGACATACTCTTGAAAAACTACAACTTACAATATGATGTCTTGTTTTCGACAGAGGGATGTAGCTATGCCTCCTACAATGCACCAGGGATTAATGATAACATTTTTGACGCTAACATTGCCACAACACCCGCTTCCACTTGATGCTCTTTGGAAACCTTTCATTATTAATGGAACCACAATATCTCGCTGCCTCTCTGTCAGGTTCGAGGATGCACTAATGAGCATTTCGATTTTATCAATGTCCGTTATTCCGACAGCGTATATGTCACTCAATACATTAGCCATAGCAATACGACCCATTGTTTCGGGGTCGTCAACCAGAGGATAAAAGAAATCAACGGTCTGTACTAGCGAATATTCCTTGTGCCGTGCTAACGGTATAACCGCGCAATCCATTCCAGATCCTATATTGAAAAAAGATTTTATTTCAATATTTAAGAATATTTATGTATGTGCCGAGTTCTAGAGGACTGCAAAGGTCATCTTTATGCTAATCTCTTGTGTGCATGTTTATATTTTTTAATCCCAGAACATTTTGATAAGCAACACATAAATATAAAATTGTTATCTAGCAATTTTCAGTAAGCGGCATATATATATTTAATTTTTTTAATGAATAGTTAGCTTACCAATGTAGTCGTCATCGTGTTGAGGCGCATTGCTAACTATTTCTGTTCCCCTGAGATATTGTTTAAGCTTCTCTTCGGGGACTTTGCAACCTCACCCTCGTAGGGTGGAAAACATGGTTAATCGAAAGTCGGCCTCTAGACCGTGATCTTCGGGTTGAAACATCGTAAAAGCACCCGCTAAATATATAGCACTCAAAAAAAAAAAATATTTATTATTACTATTTTCTTTTACACACAGCTGTTCAGATGCGTGGGAGAATTTTAATCGAACTACTCTTTCGAAGCGAACTAGTTCCTGCAACTTTTATTTCAAATAGATGCCGATAAGTTTCACGATAATATAATATCGATTACCCGAATTAACCGTTGTTTTAGTTGAAATGAAAAAATTCTCCGAATTTCAAGACTTATTTGACATTAAAGGGTAATCTCATATTATAATAGCTACATTTATGTGTTTTTATTTATAAGCATTTACATAAATCACATATACTCCTACGCCAAATCAAAAGTATCACGCATTTGTCCATTTTTTGCGCTTTTATCTTGTTTATTTTCTCAAGCGAAAAAAACCACCCAAAACACCCTTAACAGGAAAAAGCGAAGGGCGATAAAGGACACTGACATTGTCGGCAAACAAAGTTTAAAAAACGTTCAGAATTAAATACTTTTCATGCACAACTTTTAAAACAATGAAAATAAGCAAGCCCATAAAACCAATATAAAATATTTTTTATACACAATTGTTGGTCTTAAGTGTTTCTTTTTTAACATTGACAAAAGTCGATAAAATTTGAACCAAAAATAAAATGTTTAAAAGTAAAAACGAATGTAATATTGTGTATAAGTGCACTGTTCGCCTACTTGATGATTCTGACGTCTTAGAATGTGAATTTCAGGTGGGTTTTAAATGAACAAAAATACCTGCTCATGTGATATTCAGCTGAATATTCGGCATTTCACATATGAAAAAAAAACAAGTCACCGATGTTTGTTGTAAATATATGCATGTGTGTGTGTGTGTGTGTGTGTGTGTGTGTTTGTTTGCGTGTGCGTGTTTGTGGATATGAGAATAAGGTGGAGTTCGTAAGGGCGTAACTTTCTTATAGCTATAACAAACGCCAAACCCATTTCGAGCCCCAAAAAAATTAATGGCCTTTTATAAATTTAATCAAAATATTTGTATATGTGCTTTTTCTAATTCTAGCCATTCCATAAAGGCATTTATCTAGTCGACCATATATGTAGGCAATTAGATATTAAGGAAAAGGACTATTTTGGCTTACGTTATGTAGACACGGGAAAACAACGAGTAAATATAACAATATTACGATTTTAAAAGACAACCTTAGCTAAATGTTTGTTTTTTACTTTATAGCACTGGCTTGACTTGGCCAAATCCATATTGAAACAATGCAAAGGTAAATATTTAAGCACTTTGGAAATTACATTTGGCAAACCAAACAGAAAATCAACTTTTTCCGCCCAGATATAGATCCTGTACTGTTTTCATTACGGGTGAAATTCTATCCAGCGGATCCATTTCGCCTCACTGGCAATGGCCGTATCATGCTCTTCCAGCAGCTGAAGAGAGATCTTCGTCACGGCCGGCTATACTGTTCCTTGGGCGAGGCAGCCGCTCTTGGGGCATTAATAGTGCAAGGTAAAGCTTCACTTTATATATACATGGGCAGTACTCAGTCATATTGCTAATAAACGTTTTATATTTTTTTAGAGGAACTTGGGGACTATGACGAAATGATGCACATTGGCGACTATGTGTCATCGCTGGATTTGGCCCTACGCCAAACCGAGAACCTGGAAAAGAAGATCATTGATCTTCATAAAAAGCGAAAGCCTGGTCAGGATCCCTCGGTGGCGATGGATGAGTTTATGGGCATTGCCCGAGGCCTAGAGACATACGGCATTGATCCCCATCCTGTCAAGGATCATCGCGGCTCCCTGCTGTACGTTGGTATCAATCATGCTGGCATCAGCACCTACGTAGCCGGCAAGCGTTCCCAGCACTTTCGATGGAATGAAGTGCACAAGATCAACTTTGAGGGCAAAATGTTTATTGCACATTTGAGCTTTACGGATGCCAGCCGAGAGCCCGTAAGTAGTTGCCTTTATTTGCCGCAAGGCTCTTCTCAACTCACACGCTAAAATGTTATTGGCAGAAAAAGCACACAATTGGCTTTAAGTGCCCCTCGGGACCCGCTTGCCGTTATCTGTGGAGGTGTGCGATTGAGCAAATGCTGTTCTTCACGTAAAGTATATTTAGATATAGCCTTGATCTTGCAATTATCTGCATTCATTTTCCACAGTTTACCAAATAGCCAGCATGCGGCTGTTGTCTCTGGCGGTGGCTTCTTTTCCTGGGGCACAAAGTTCCGTTATACCGGTAGAACTGAACGCGAGATTTTGACTGAAAGCATTAACGCATTACGCGAGCAAAAAATGACCAATTCGACTTCAAGCAAACGCAAGGCAAGCAGTGTTCCAGCCACGCCCTCCAGTCCACAGGGCGACTTGGCACAAATACGTGAGAAATATTGAAAAATTTAACTATATTTTACTATATTAATTGCAAATTCCATTTGATTTGCCAGGCTACAGCAGCTTACCGCGTTCAACAATGTCCGAGCCGTTGGGCTGTTCTATGGCACCGAGTATTCTCATCTATGGCGGACATGGTCAGGACGTTGGCGTCAACGGCAGCCTGCAAATGCCCATCCTAGAGCCCGTTTGCGAGGAGGCGCGTCTGCGCTCCTCAAATATAGATAGACTAAATCATATGGGAACAGAACTGTCCGGCTATGCATTCCGTGACTCCATCGAACATTCCTCAACGGAAAGTGGACTCACGGCTAGCGGCTATGATGTGGCTGGCAAACCGCGTGGCAATCAGAACGACTCCAAGCAGCACCTTTACTATTCATCCAAGCAGTACTATGCACTGCCCAATCCCGCCTTAAATTCAAGCTCTTCCGTCGGTATCTCCAGTGGGAAACATATAGGCAAATTTTCGCGCGCACACTCAAATTCCAATAGTGGCAAGAGTTTCCGTAAATTCCATTTGTTACACGCTTTTATACCATCCGTAATATTCGTTGTCATCGCAATGGCCGGCACTGCAGTCTTCATTATGGAATCGGAGCTGGAAATATTTGAACGCGTTCGCAACTCTCCCGAAATGCTTAGTTTGCGTTATCAGTATTATCAGCCGCTTAAAGAATTTGTTATGGAAAAACTAGGCCGGAAAATTTAATACTATTCAATTCAAAAGACTTCATATACGGATATGTGAGTTATAGTCACTTTAAGTTTTTTAAAAATGTTATAATTGGAATAACTCTGGCAAATAAATGTAAAAAAATTTGATTCCAAACGTTTATAGAGATATTCCTAATCCAATCATTGCAAGATTATTTTCTTCAATTGTTTCGAATCTCGAGTAAATGTTGGCCAATCTGGAAGAGAGAGATACCTCCTTAAGCTCGGGTAAGTCTATAGAATCAAATTAAATAATTAGAGATGGCATCATAATAAACGTATATAAAAAATGTTTTGTATAGAAAACTGGTTAAGTATTCTCCTAAATTGTCCTTATGATAAATTACTCACTTAATCGATGACAACCTTTTTTAATAGCACCGAATTATTTTCGGCAAAGTGGTAGGCAAACAACATTTTCGTATTACATGATTTATTCGATTTCTTTTATAAGTATCGATAAAGCACAAATCGATATCGTGCAGTCAGAATCAAAGTACTTATTTACGGCGGTCACCCGACGGTGTTGCCAACCATATTAGTGGCCCCCTTTTTTATAGTAGGATGATAAAATCTGACAAGCAAACCATTAAGTTTGTTCCTTATCCAACACTTGCGACAAAGCTTATGTACGATCACACAGTGAAAAATTGCAAGCCGATATAATTGAACAGTGCGCATGCGCGGAGTCGGCAATGAAAATTACAGGTTTGTTTTCTTATACTCAACAAGTTAAACACTTGCAAGCGCATTTATATATATATTGTGCATACGTGTGTAGCCGTTTCTTTTTTAGCGATTGTTAGGTGACGTATAAAGTGTAAACGCCATTTTATAATTATTAGATCTATAAAGACAGATTGACATAAATGTAACATCTAAAATGGCAAAACGAATATGCATATAAAAGTGTTCGTAATTTGTGACAAGTGTTTGTAAAATACAAGAAAAAAATTTTGCAGTTGACAAAACTGTGTACATGCATTTGTAAGTATGTATATATGTACGTGTGCGTGCGTGTCGTTTGTCCACAGCCATTTAACGGCTTACATATGTATGTATGCATATATACATATATTAATTATGGGTTTCAAGTGTGTATACTCCTTGTACCACTTGTAAAATATGCACATACAACCTGCAGACATACATATATGTACATCTGCAGACATGCGTCTGTGTGTGTGTGTGTGTGTGTGTGCGTTGCGCCTGTGTGAGGCGATTTCTAAAAGAGCATAAAACAGATGACTTAAGAAGCAAACTGGAATTGCCGATGATGAAATACCATCACGTTAATGTACTTTTACCAATGCGTAAAGTGTTCAATAAAAATGTATGTACACTGAACATAACTTGTACCATTCAAGGAGAAAATCAAGAAAGTTCCAATTAAACGCGTATTAGTCAACGTCTGACGAGATGTCGCCTCGCACAGTTATTTCTTTTTTGCTACCCATTTTAAAACTCGACTTTAACATTTAATTGTTCAAATCTTGTTATTTACTTTCAGTAAAAGATTTATGAATAGCTCTGCTGATTTAGGATTGTTAATCCAAGTGTTTCTGTTTTCCTTGTGATGATTTAAGCTGGAATCAGTAAAGATTCTATAGCTCCAATCTTGTACAATATTCAACAAGTGGCAAGCGTATAATGGTCTATCCCGAAGAACCTTTTTGGGCGTTGCCAATGGTATCCGGATTATACGAAGATAGAGATTATAGGGGTAAAACAAGCTATTTTTTGTAATATACCTTTAATTTGGATGTTTTGTACATTTCTCGTATCTAGTTAATGTAGTGGAAGCTTTGCAAGAGTTTTGGCAAATGAAACAGACACGCGGCGTCGAGTTGAAAAATGGAGCTCTTGTGATTTACGAATCGATTCCGTCGAATAGCCAGCCTTATGTTTGCTTCGTAACATTACCTGGCGGGAGTTGCTTTGGTAGTTTTCAGGTGGGCTTTTTTTATAACATGTTATTTGTATATATTACTAATCGTTTGCTTTTACTATTGCAGAATTGCCCAACTAAGGCGGAAGCCAGACGAAGCTCAGCTAAAATTGCCCTCATGAACTCGGTATTCAATGAACATCCATCTCGTCGCATAAGCGATGAATTTATAGAAAAGGCGGTTCAGGATGCACGCGCTTCTTTCAAGGGAACACCACAAAATAATGAACTACCAGAATCGGGAATTGGCGCGTTTAGGTAAGTAGAAGATCATTTTTTTAATATATAACATAAGTCTAGACGTAGTTTTGTATTTAGATTCATGCTTGAAGCAAATAAGGGGCGAACAATGTTGGAATTTCAAGAATTAATGACCGTCTTTCAACTACTACATTGGAATGGATCCTTGAAGGCAATGCGCGAGCGCCAGTGTTCCAGGCAGGAGGTGGTCGCACATTATTCAAACCGCAGTCTGGATGATGAGATGCGTGCCCAAATGGCACTCGACTGGATAGCACGTGAGCAGGAGAACCCAGGAGTGCTTCGAAGAGAATTGGTCTTGGCCGAGCGCGAGCTAGAGACGGCACGCATGGCAGGGCGAGAGCTACGTTTTCCGAAGGAGAAAAAGGACATATTAATGATAGCACATAACCAACTGGGTGGCAGCAATTTGGGTGCAGCATCCATTGAAAACTGAACAAGTGAAAGGAGCTAATAATAAAGGGGATACAATTAGGTATATATGGAGAACAATCCGTTCTTAGTCTTGGCATCATTAAAGCATCATATCTCTATATATATACATACATTCAGCAAGTAATCTTCGCAAAAAACCCGCATAACACAGACAACAGTTTATTTTATTGGCAAAACCACATGATCTCGAGTTCTGTTAAATCCGTTAAAGCTCATTTAAAAATAATTACCAGAAAAATGTAAGAATAATTATCAGTTACTGACAGCCCGACAAATGAATATTATGAAGAGAAAAAAATCATAAAAGATAAAAGAAACTCGTTTAAAAACTGACAAGTGCAAAATACTTTCGGAATGAAAAATTGTGATTTAAATACTGAATTTACGGAATTATTTTGAGACTAAACTTAAATAGTATAGTTAAATTTATTGTGTGTATATGCATGTGTATTTATATATCAAACATTGTCTCAGCGCCAAGCGCAACTCATTCGAGGCATATTACCATTTAGATAAATTTTTAAATAACTTCATCAATCCCTAATAAAGTGTACTAATTTGGCAATTCAAATATTTTATTTGTGAACTTTTGAACAAAATTTTGTTAAACTAGTGCAAAAATGAATTGTATTAATACATATGTCGATTGCCTAATCACGAAATAAAACCAACAAAATATGTCTGTCTGACTTTTTTAGAAAAATCATATACATAAATCAATTAATATACTTGCATTCAAAATCCAAAAAAAAGATTCTCATAAGAAATTTTGAGCGCTGTTTTTCTCTAAGTTTTCAAATTAACTGTTTTTAATATTTAATTAAACTATATATTATGATTCGATTACCTTCATATTAGTATGGCTTCGTGCTAGGATGGCTTTTCATCCTTATACATACATACGTATGTGACTTCTTGAGATGGGTGTCCTTTGTACACTAGATTTATCAGAATCCTGTATAAATATTTCATTATAATCCTCAACTTTTTTTTAGCAAACCTGCAAACACATTGCAGGTATTTCTTTTTAGAATCAACGTTTGTTTACACTTTGTGAATAAATTTCGAGTTTTAAATGTGTTGTGAGCTGCATATGGTTTACGACAAAATATTGAATGTTTCGCATGAAAAAATACCGTTAAGCTGTTGCGAAAAATACTGTTTTAATACCACGCTTTGATTTTTAGCCGCTAACTGTTAGCAAAACTAAGCGGGTAACAAAAAAAAGCGGATTCCAATTAGATTCTAGTTAGCTCCTTCGTAATCGCAATTTAACAGTTGCTATCTCCAGGCACAACGCCAGTAAAGCGAGTAATGCACCACCTTAAAAAGTGGTCACGAATTAAACATTTTTTAAAAAAAGTATACTATTTCTTACATAGCAAGGTGAGAAATGCTGATGAAACACCTGATATGGTCACCGGGTAGACGGTGTACAACGACTGACATTCTGGCTTTTTCATTTGACGCTGTCGAAGAATTCTCTCAACTAAACCAACTTCGCGAGCATTGCACATTCTAAATTGCAAACCAAATTATAACAAATTACATGTCGTTACAATTATGTACTTACGCTGTTTTGAATAGCTCCGTATATTGACTATTTTTATGCACAATCCAATTCATAATCTCCACTTCCATGAGACCAGATACCTCCCGTAAATCGCAGATTTCATTAGCATCAAACAATTCTGCAATTATCGGATAAGCGTCTACTACCTCGCAGTGAAATGCGAATCCGCCGCGCTTGAGATATGGAATCGCTTCCTCTATGTGACCGTAAACACCCATTTCATTGGCACCTCTAGATGAGGATAATTTTTTGCTTATTAGCCGAGTCACAACCGGGTTTGCACTTTCCTATTTTAAAACATATTTAAATCAAAGCTGAATCCCTTTACGTGATTGTTTCGACTTACTCTAAATAACACTTTATAGTATCCGATATCTTCAAATGATATTTTGAGAGGGCTAGATGTTATTTCATCAACCGTAGCCGGACCATGATCCGAAGAGCTGAGCAATCCCCCAACGACAGATGAGGTGTAATAGTTGTACATTACCACGGAGAATAGAAAAACTGTTACCACAATGGAACGAGACGGTAAGTCTTTGGGAATAGGTTCCATTCCCTGTTGACAGACGGCGCCAAAAGTATGTAGAATACGTTCTGTCCAGCTGCTTTGCGATTTGGGATCTGCACGTGTCATTTTATTTTCAGCTGTCAAATTTATGCCCCTCCGCCTCAGTCTAGCTACCCACAATATATTCCTTATATTCAAATTTCTTCGCTCCAACTGTTTCTCTGTTTTGGAATGCCATCTTTTGCTCAGGAACTCGAGGAGCAACCAAATGATGTTAATCCCTATTAAGGTGCCCAACGTGAAGAACCACACCTGTCTACTAAAGGGTGCTAAAAAATTACCGCTTTTTCCGTGTGTATCCAAGTCAGGCGTAAAGCGAAATAAAAACGCTGTCTCAAACTTCCAGCTCTGATGTATAGTGTCGAACTCAGCAAAGCGATTTATACGATTGAATGCGCCCGAAGCTGCAATGTCTGCCTCGTTGCGCATAATTATGCCCAGCAATCCCAGTCGAAAAGTTGTGTTGCCCAATCTACCAGCCCAGCCCCTGGAGTTGCGAAACTTTACGGTAAAGTTAAAACGATCTCTGAGCAGGGATAACAGCTCGTAATGATACTTAATGAATGCTGCTACACCAGGATCCTTAGTGGGTCGTGATAGTATTGCTTCAATTTGTGCATTTGTCAATATATCCTCTTGATCAATCTAAAATATATTAATAATCGGTTTGTATAACCAGGAATTTAATTTATTTTTTATAAAGCATTTTTGCTTACCACACTTGCACCCCTTAAAGTCAATCCATTGAATTGACTGCGATATTTTATGCTTTGCAGCTCGAATATGTCTTTAATTATAAACAATTGATTTTTACCATTTGATAGTTTTGCTATCAAATGTAGTTCCAAGGCTGATTTCAGTTGACGGCCTTTTGAATGTACGTCCCAAAGATAATATGCGTCTTTTGTTTTATTGACATAGGTAATTTGCGCATTCGGTCCAACGTAATCTAGCTCGAGTGGCAGCAACTCGTCAATACTCCTTTCTATGCCCCACAGCAGCCACTGATATGTTTTGTTGAAATATCTATTGGCAGAAGCCTCCTTAAGCAGCCTAGATGAACCGTCGCAATTTGTGTCCACAATCACAGTAGTTCGAGCGTAATTTTTTCTAGTTAAAATTGATCTGAGAAAATATGAGCTATTTATGTGGACCGGCTGAACAAATTGATTGGATTCCATGAGCGCTATAGCATTCGAATAAAGATCTAAAATGAAAAAATTATGCAAAATTAATAGTTGCAAGTTTGGCAATATAAAAGGAAATAACATACCTTGTTCAGAACAGGCAAATATAATGCTTTCTTTAGTTTTAACCAACCGCGTCGTGAACTCCGTTAAAACAGAAGTTTCCATTGGGGAACTTTGTCCCGAAAAGACACATGCTAAGGTGAACACGAATGCAAGCACTCTTAAACACATTGCATATAATTTCCTTTCTACTCTGTGATATTTAAGCAAACACACTTTCTTTTATAGCATGGTGCACTATGTGGTTGATTGACAGTTCAAATTGAAGCAAGCACTTACGAATGCAAATTGAAAAATGTACGCGTAATAGTGCGTAAGGAGTCAATTAAATTATCAATCAAACAAAATCTGCAGAAATACATTTTTAGTTACAGGTAAAGGATCCGACTCGATCCTATATGGTATTAAAATAGATTAATCGTTTTTTAAGGTATTCTATACTTATAACTTTAGTGACTGCTATTATTTACAATTGGCTTTCTTTTAAATTTTAAATTTTATTCAAGCAATAATCTATACCACTTGCAACTGTATTTGCTTTTGCATTAACGAGTCAATGGGATTTTCATAACGAATCAACTTATTTAGCAAAAATGTACCATCCTGATGGTAATCGGCATCTACAACAAAGACTTCCACAACTTTTGTAATTAGGAATTGCTCGTTTTTCAGAGTGTCTACTATAAGTAATGGGGATACCTTAATAAGCCCCAATTTAGATGGACAAATGGTTAGTGGAAATTCTGCAAGCTGGCCCGGCTGCAACACATCCAATACAAAATCAGCTGAACCAGTATAGGGGCAGTCGGCAAACGCTTTAGTTTCGAGAGTAATGTGCAGTTTCATGGCGTGCTCAGCTGTATTGGTTACTCTGCATTTGAACGTAAATATGGTGCCGATTTTGACAATATTCTCAGCATCGATAACTTCTAAGCGTAGGTCTTTGTATTCAAAGGGCTGAAAGTGATTAAAAACTTATCCAAATCTAATTTGTGTGAATGCATTTTCTGACTACATACCAATCTCTGCAATTGGCTCGTCTGCAATCTGCCTTTCTCCCCAAAATTCGATCTCCAGACAATGTCCAGCTTACCCACATTATTTGCTTCGCGAAGTGTTTTAATGTCTTTTGCAACTTCGGGTTTTGGCTGGAATTTTAAAAATATTTAATCTTGTGAATGAAAGATTATGCGACCATTGGATCAACCTTTATGCAATACAGAAATTGACAGCTGTTATTTGGCTGCAGCATATTTTTTGACGTGAATACCGACTCTCCGTTGGGTAGCGTATTCAAGGAAGTAACTGTGTATTGCTCGGAACTATCCAATTCAACTTTTTCCAGACAAAATGGCCCAGTGGTCACATTTTGAATTTGCGCCTCTAGATATATTTCATCCATTTCGGCATTATAAAACTTAGTTTTCACATCCAGTGGCTTAAGCACTTGGAACTTAAAGAACTTTCTCAGTGATTGTGCGAAGCCAGCGGGACTGGTATAATTCACCTCACACACCAATCTAATAGATGTTTTCAGTTAATTAAAGAGAATATAGATTGAAATAGACAGATGTTACGCACATGTGAGTTCCAATCTCCTTTACTTCATATCGAATGACATCATCGAGCGTCTCATCGGCTGTTAAGACCACGGAAGACTTCTTGTTTTCATGCATTAGCAGATTTATTCGCGACGTGTTTGACTGCAGATCGACCTTTACAGAAACACCTTCAACGGGATGGGTCGTGCAATTGTGTACACAAATGTAGCTGGAAAAGGTTTCGCCTAGATATATATTTCCAAAAGATTGGGGTAACAGCATAGTTTGGCCAGCTCCAAGTGCTTCGGCACAAGTTCTGGCAATGCCATCGAACTCTACCAGTCGGTTAAAACTCTGTGGCAAATCCTTCGGCTCGCAGGTAACAATTGGCCCAAGCCCTACTAACGTGGGGCGGGTCAGTCGCATAACTATAATAAGACTCTTGTATCAAAGCATTCTGTATTATCTAAAAGACTGCAGATTGGTATGCCTACCCTTCAAAGCCAATAAATGAGTTTCCGTGTCAGCAGAATTCATTTTTTTCAAGTATCAGGTGAAACGCACAAAAAATAAAACACAAATATATAAGTTATCGATAGTTGTTTATTAGTGATGACAGCAATGACAACATATATCGTCAATATCAAAAACCTCGATTAGTATCTTGAATCCCTACACTGTTATTTAAACGAATTCCGAACATTGGCTTACTACATGCATTTTCATTTAATAAGTAGCTTAAGTTTAATTTACATATATAATGACAAACAAATTCACCAGCCCTCTAGCTCTCCAGCGAAACCATGTCACGACTTATAAAGAACGCAGAGACCAGCGCTGCGGTTTGGGCAGTCTCAGTGCAGCCTTTTGCTAATCTTTCCTCGACCTGTGCCATCTTGACAATTAACTTATTCATTACCGACATGGGCAATTCAACTGTAGACGAAAAGTACGAATTAATTATACAAATGAAAAAAAGGTTGTAAATTACACTCACGTCTCATAATAAACAAATGCAGTTCAGTGACAATGTCCTCCAGGGCAAGTCCGCGCTTACTCTTGGCTTCCTCAATAGCTGATCAAAAGTAAGTTAGTAAAGCTACGGAACACTCTTCTCCTATGAGCTGCGTACTTACTATCAAATGCCGAATCAAAGGTAGCTGCCGAGAGCAATGTTTGCAGCATGTGTTCAATTTCACTTCTTAGCGGATAACCCACACACATGTAAACGTTATCCTCATTGACTATGTCGAAAGCCATTGAGGTACTCTGCAGCACATTTAACACTTTTCGCATATCACCCTTGGCTAACGTTAATAATGCGTTCTTGCCATCATCCGTAACGTTGACGCTTAAAAACAAGCAGTACAAATGGTTAGTTTAAAAAGACACAAATTGAAAATCTTTATTGATCACTTACTTTTCTTCCTGTATAACCTTATCAAGACGCGGCAGCATCTGCTCGGGTGAGAGCGGTGCAAAGCGAAAGCGTGTGCAACGCGATTGAAGAGCCGGTATTATTTTGCTCAGGTAATTGCAAATGACACAAAATCGAACGTTTTCCGTGTACTTTTCAATGATGCGGCGCAGTGCATTCTGCGCGTCGTTGGTCATAGCATCAGCCTCATCCAGAATGATTAGTTTAAAAGTGCCACAAAAAATGGTGCGTGTCGAGGCAAAGTTAAGTATCTGGCCGCGAACGATTCCAATGCCACGATCATCGGAAGCATTTAGTTCCAATACCATAGACTTGAAGTGTGCCGGCGAGTAAAGTTGCCGTGCACAGGCAAGGATGGTACTCGTCTTGCCCGTGCCAGGTGGTCCATAAAAGAGCAAGTGCGGCAGCTGCTTCTGATTAATGAAACGATTTACTAAAATGAAGAATAAAATGTGAGCTGCACAATTCGTCTGCCACAATTAAAGCATGCACTTACTAGTGGATATTATTTCCTCATGGGATATCAAGTCATCCAAGCAGTTGGGACGGTATTTTTCAACCCATGGCATACGCACAACCGCACCATTGCTTTCAGACATCTTTATTGTAATTTCTTTATATTGGAAAAATATTTACGCGTTCGCGCCGTTTTCTAAGCGACTGGGTCCTATCGAAAAATGTATCGATACTTCGCGTGTTCAATCATCGTTTCCATTTTGACTTGCGTTAAAAGCGATTTTGCTCACGATGTTTCCGACCTCTTCCTTACTTTTCTAGAAATTAATTAAAATAGTTCCAATGATTTGTTTTAATTCATTCCAATTAGCTCTTGCAGCGAGGCCTATGCATGTATGTATTTTACAGTATTACTTTGTTCGATGTCATCCATATATGATGTTTTCAACCGAACATATTTAATAGAGACAAATATTTCTTGACCTTTTATATGACTGCTTCTAACAGCTATTTAATTACAATATATATATTTGCTGTGTTGTTTATAATTACAAAAAACAACAACTTAATAATCTAAAGACCATTCATTGTCGGCAATAAATGAGTCAACTACCTCTTTCATTGAAAAGTTTGGTATTAACTGGTCTTGCGTGAGTTTGACTCGTGTAACAGGATCAAAATGGCCAACACGCTGCAAATGCTCCTCAATGTCCTTCCGCTCATAAGTGATACCAGATGGGGTGATCACAGGGTCAGTTAAAATCTCGAAACTTATTTTTCCACATAGGAAATCCGGCACATCACGTTTCTGTAAATCAAATTTTAAGCATTTAAATATAGTCTGCACTTGTAACTTAACTTCATTACTTACCCTTCGGCGTTCATCCACTTTTGCGAATATGTTGTTAAGCTCTTGGATGTGATCGTCCTATAGGAGAAATTTATATTAATAACAATGAAGCGTCAAATTACATTGTTTATGAATTCTTAACTCAATAGCGTAGTCCAAATTACACGGCAAACGTTAGAATACACTATATTATAGCATTCATTAACTAATAAAATCTTAAAAAGCTAACTATAGTTATATGAAGACACGCGAATGGAATTTTTGATATCTCAATTGAGCTTAGTAATGCGAGTTCCTCTTGTATGCATACAAAACTTACACATTCTTGTTCAATTTCCTGCTGTTTATCTTTAAGATGCTCCTCATTCAGGTTTTCATTCAACTTTAAACTGGCTAAACGGTTTTCCATGTCATCTTTGATCAAGCTGACAAATATAGAAATATATATAAAGTTTAAGGATTTTTCAAGTGAGACTTGACTAGGTGTACGATTACCGATTCAAATAACTCTGCAGCTCAATTTCTTGGTGTATTCGTTTTTCCTCTAGAACGTTCCAACGCTTTTTGCGTGCTAGTCGCAACTGCAATGTTATATCATCTCCGAAGTTCTGTTTTTGTTCCTTAGACAAATCATAGGCTTAAAATAAAGGACCATTAGAGTTCCAAGGGGTTTTCCAATAGTATTTATGTCTACCTCGTTGAAGGTGCTTTATTGCTTCATCATAATTATCTATCTCCATAAGGCCCTGTCCCAAGAAAAAATGTCCTTTTAGCAAATTTCCATCTATATCCAAAGCTCGCCGGCAATCCTGACAGCATAGCTCCCAACGCTTCAGCTTCAGATTGCAAAGGGCACGGTTTGTAAAATAGGTTGCATTTGTGGGATTTTTAATCTATATAAATGTTATACACATATGATTCACATTAAATTTTGAAGTTTAAAATTGACTTACAATGGCCTTGGAGTAACATATAATGGCATCGTCGTATTTGCGAGCTGCAAATAAACAATTGCCCTGTTCCTTCAATTGCAGGTCAGATAAATTTGTTGTTGAATAAATATGTTTGCTCGTCATGCTGGGAATAGTTTTGCTTTCTTAATCGTATTATATGTCTGAGAAAATTATTTATGTAGGCATAGAAATTGTCAAAAACAGCTGACACGAGTTTCCTGAGCAATAGAAGCACTACAGAATTTTCGTATCATTAAACCGTATTCCGATGCACCAAAAATATAAGGGCCTCTCTTTTGTTTTTCTTCAACATAAAATACATATGTGTGTGTGTGTGTATGCAAGTAATTTTCGAAATCTGTTTAACACTACTTTTTATCGATAATCGCACATTATTGACTGTGTAAAAAAGTTCGATATCAATTGTGCCGCTGTGTGAATAACTTAGTGATTAAGGGAAAATAAAATATTTCTACAGTAGTCTGACTTTTAGTTTCAAAAATAGACTTGTAAATGAAAAATTGTGTTCAGTTAGAAAGCTGAACTCGAAGCATCTTATATGTCCTTATAAAATTGTAATTATTTTGCTCTTTTAAAAAGAAGATAAGCGCTTAAAAACAGTTTGAAAATAATATCGCAAAGCTTACCTATCTCTTTTCCGCTGATTACCGATATATGTTAAAATCAGCTGTTTTGTAATGGCTCTGTAATCAGCTTTAAAATTTCGAAATTGTTTTGGGTCAATTCTTTGATATTTGTCAAAGGCGGCGATAAGAGTTTAATTATATTTTTCCTGTTTTTTAATATATGTAAATAGAATTTTTTTCAACACTAGCTCTTCGTAAGTATTTGGACAACCTGTTAAAAACATGTTACGACAATGTTAATTTAACAGATAAACGAAGAAGAAGAAGCGAATTTTTTTGTCAGTCGAAATTAATTTTTTGCGTTTGCAAATAGAAAAAACGTAAAAGATTAAAAAGTAGTTGAGCATAAAAACGATAAACTAATATCAAATGGCTTCAACTTCAAGGTAATTAATATGTCTAATATCCTTTGTTAATCGTTTTAATAAGCACCATGGTATTTCACTAGACTCGAAAACAATAAGGTGTGCTGCTATGCACACCCCGAGTCTCCATTAATTGAGGATTATCGAGCTGGTGACATGATATGCTCAGAGTGTGGCTTGGTTGTTGGAGATCGCGTTATTGATGTGGGCTCCGAGTGGCGCACATTCAGCAACGAGAAAAGTGGTGTAGATCCCAGTCGTGTTGGCGGTCCAGAGAATCCCCTACTAAGTGGCGGTGATTTATCCACCATTATTGGTCCTGGCACAGGCTCAGCTTCATTCGATGCTTTCGGGGCACCCAAATACCAAAACAGACGCACTATGAGCAGTTCAGATCGTTCGCTAATCTCCGCATTCAAAGAAATTTCATCAATGGCTGATCGCATCAATTTACCCAAAACCATTGTCGACCGCGCAAATAATTTATTCAAGCAGGTGAGCAGAACAAGTATTAGGTTTGATAACTTTTATAGCCCGATTTGTTTTGCAGGTACATGATGGTAAAAATCTAAAAGGTCGCTCAAATGATGCCAAGGCATCCGCTTGCTTGTATATAGCCTGCCGCCAAGAAGGTGTTCCACGCACATTCAAGGAAATCTGTGCAGTTAGTAAGATTAGCAAGAAAGAAATTGGTAGATGCTTTAAGCTCACATTAAAAGCACTTGAGACAAGTGTTGATTTAATTACCACTGCCGACTTTATGTGCCGTTTTTGTGCAAATTTGGGTAAGTTGATCGTTTGAAGGGAGTTTTAGATTCGACATAATTTTGTATATATTTTAAATTTGCAGATTTGCCGAATATGGTGCAGCGAGCTGCTACACACATTGCAAAAAAAGCTGTGGAAATGGACATTGTACCTGGTCGATCGCCAATCTCTGTGGCAGCCGCCGCAATTTATATGGCATCGCAAGCATCTGAGCATAAGCGCAGCCAAAAGGAAATTGGTGATATTGCTGGAGTAGCTGATGTGACCATAAGACAATCATATAAGCTAATGTACCCGCATGCGGCAAAACTGTTTCCAGAGGATTTCAAGTTTACAACACCCATTGATCAGCTACCGCAAATGTAAAATATCCTGCAGCAAAGAATATCGATGCTCAATCATCATTTATACCTTCAGAAACTAAGTTTGCAAAATTAGCAACATGGATATACATAAATATGTGTGTAGGGCATGCCTAGTTTTAAGGCAGAATTGACCATACTTTAATCACAAGAAAAATACGATTTTATTCATATTAAAATGCCTTTAAATGCAAATGAACTCGCCTTGTTAAAACGCAGCATGAAGCTTGCACCAACGTAATTAAGATCAGAGAATAATATATATAGGGAATGACATACACGTTTGCTCAGTGCATTGTAAAAAAAAAATAAATGCTCATGTTGCTGCTTTAAATAGTTACATTTACTATCATATTCAACATTTACCTTGTAACTTCTTAATTTATCTTTGAGAAAGTAAACATTTATTCAGCATAGGCATATATAATTTAGTATATTTAGAAGCACTCGCTTAAAAGCTTTCATTATAACACATAATTGTAATATAGTATAAATAAGTAAGAGTAACTCGATATACAACAGTAGAAGCCACATAAATTAATCAATACCCAAAGAGCACTTCTCGTTATCCGTATGCCCCACGCATTCCAAGGCAGGTCGATGCTCCGAGTCCCACATGCCAGGACCACAGCGCTTGCACAGACCACTTAATGTGCATGGAATCTTTGGTAACTGTCGATACTGATACAGCAAGCCGCGTGCCTTACGCAAAATCAGTTGGCCATCCATGTACATGGCCAGTGAGCTGAAGTGTAGCAGCATCTCGTCGGCACGCAAGTTCTGAGCAATAACATCATCCGCATAGACTGCAATTATGGCCAGGCAGAGGAACAAATGAAAGTAGTCTGTGAGATAGTTTGACCAGCAAGCCTCCCACATGCGTATGACCACGGCCTCAGTGAATTCCCGCTTAAAGCACAGCAACAGCCAACGATGACAGAACAGTAGCTCCATGGCTTCGTTGTGTCGTTCCAAGTGCTCGTAAAAACGCGGCAACATGAGTCTTATCAACTCACGCAGGTAGCTCAAATTGTGGTCCACATCGTTATCCGTGGGCGTGCAAACAAAAAACGCTCGTTGCATTAAGCCCACAAAACACCAGAATGTTTCCGATTCGTTTTGCACTTCACACAACACGGGTGCTAGTAGGTCACTCATGCCCTGAAAATATAAAGATAATCATTTGGATAAATATCTTCGATAAATATCCTTCGAGAAAGGTCAATCACGTGGTAAATAAGAGCTTACCTGCGAGTAGGATATGCTCGTGTTGTAAATGGCAAAGTTTAGCAAAATGTTTTTCATCATCTCGGTGTTGGGATTGTCTTCACCACAGAAAAAGGGATTTGTACGATCGGTGCGAACAACGTCCTTCTCGACAACGCACTGCACAGTCCTCCAAAATTGCACCTGCTGCTCCGGCGACATGGAGTACAAACGCTTGCGTGTTATTTCATCGTACTCCTGCCGCTTGATGTCCATCAGCACGGCCCTGTCCTCGAATGTTGATGAGAACGAATAGCACTTCAAGATGAAAGGCCAAACGGTTTTGCGCAGACTCTTTTCCAGGCCACCGAAGAAGACGCACTTGCGCAGTAACAAATCATCATCAATTTGGCCCTTCTCGTTTAACAGCGTGCCATAGAAGAAGTTTGTGGTGATTCTTTTCACATTGCCCTCATCGGGATGCATCTCGGACTGTTTGACTTCGGGGCGACAGACCATAAAGTGTCGATACGGCAAATTCATCTTCTCCTGGCCAGGAGCTAAGGTAATATTGTGTAGAAAACAGTGCCACTGGTGCAGCACTTGAGCCAAGTGATCCAAGCCACCGTAATGGAAATGTAGTATCTTGTATTGTGATTCGCGCGAAGCTATCACCAGCTGACCGGACGTGCACTTATCATCGTTGAAGAAGAGACGCAAGGAACGCATTTGGCTAAGATCGACGGAAAAGCGACGTCCTCTGATTACTGCTTTACGGCGCACAGTCGGCGTGGCGTTGGCACTCTCCGGGAACACCAGGTTATGCTTGAAGGCCAGCAGCTCTGGGGTCATCCAATTTGGGTTATTGTCATCGGACACGGACCCATCCGAGTTTAGCTGGTGTGTAGGCTGATTTGCTCTGCCATCTACAGCAGCATGGCTGCCCTCATTGTCGGGCGAGGCAATAATACAGTTGTACGATTGGGAGATGTTGCTGTTCTCGATCTGTGGATTGGAAATGGTTATGTTTACGGATGTAATGGGGTTCTTTTTGAGCAGAGCAGCCAAATCGCCAATTGATGCAGTTTGTCCGCCCAGCAGCGGCTGCAACTCGTTTTTCAATTCCTGCATTTCAGCCGCGTTTTCTTCGTCGGCGGCTCGCGTGCCCATTTCATGTTCCGTCTCATCGATGATCCTAGGCGCGGGCACCGCCACTTGGGATGTGGGCGAGAAATGTCCATTGGTTGGTAGCATATCATGATTCCGATGGTGTATAGCCTCCCCGTCGGTGGTGGTCGAATTGCACTTGCAGAGTGAGGTGTTCGGTATCCATGTGAGTAGGAGGGTTGGTCTTTTGGCGCTGTTGTACTGATCTATAAAGGTTTTCGTGGTGCATGTCAAGTAGCCGGGATAGTGTAGGATATCGGATTCCTGGCGAGCCACAGTCGGTGGATGAATACAAACATTGTTCTTGCAAAAAAGTATTTCGTTGTCTTCGTAAGCGATATCGATTTTTTCATCAGACCTCTCTTCACCGAGAATAAAGTTGGATGCCTTTTTGATAATATTTCCAATTGGCATTTTTGATTAAATTTTTCCGTTAAGGCAAACGGTTAACTCAATTGCAGCCTTTTGTTTCGTTTAATAGAATTATACAAATGTGTGCAGCAAAGTAGATGAGTCTTTTGGGAAGGTAACGCGCCTTATTATTTTGATTTTCGAACGGTTCTCACATAAGATAGTAACAATGGGTGACCATGCTATTAATAGGCTCATCAGAATTGATTTTTAGTTCTGCTTAAGTTTTCAATTTCAATTTTCACATTGGAATGTTTATAAGGTGGCTGTGAAGAAAGGAGTTGGATACCGACTCACGGTATTAATAATTTGAATACAATAGTATCACAAGTCGTTGACATAACTATCGGGTGGTCAAATAACCGATAATTTTTTAACTCTGCAGAAAACAATTTCACTTAAGAGAATAACCGTTGATTTTAGTTGGGCTCTGCATTTTAGATTAAAAAACGTTCATTTGATATTCATGCATTAGGTTAAACAAATTATCGAGTAGGCGAAAAAATCGATAATTTGGAATCTCTTATTGGAAAAGTGTGACCTCTTTAATTATTAAATTAAAAGAATTACCATTTTTTGTAGTGGGGGTCACACTGATCTTAATTTTGGATAAAATAAGCTTATTTGTGATTCATTCATTCAGTTAAACAAATTAACAATTAGCGGACAACACCGAACGCTTATCTGTGCTATTAAATTAATTCACACGGATACACACAGTACCACCATAAGTATTTGCTATAGATCATAACTCTCGCTCTCAGTGAAAGAATGGCAGCCGAGATAAAACCAGCGCAGCGCAGCAACAACGATCGCTTTTTGTCGACCAAAAAGCCGGAGTTACTCAGTAAATTAGAGGGAAGCGGGGACGATGTAAACGCGGCTATTTTAATACCAGGCGAAAACGGAGTAATTAGCGTTTCTGACGACAAGTGCGTAAACAAACACAATAAACCTTAGCTTTTTACCAAGTAAATTTCCATTATGTACATACATATATAGAACTGTGCGGGTATGGCTTAAACGAGATTCCGGCCAATATTGGCCCAGTATTTGCCAGTATATGCCCTCAGGCTGTACGGCCATCGAATATGTTCCGGAGCTGCGACAATTGTACATTGGCCAAGACAATGGTACCGTCACCCAATACACACTCTCTGAGGACTGCAATCGCTTATCATTCATGCGCGACTATTTGTCGCATCAGGGTCGCGTTGTAGCCGTCGTATTTTCCAAGAGCCATAACTGGATACTCTCTGCTGGCAAAGATAAACAGTTCGCATACCATTGTACGGAGACCGCAAAGCGAGTGGGCGGATACAATTTTGAAACACCATGCACAGCGCTACAGTGAGTAAATATGTAATCTCCGCTTGACATGAGATTGCAGTAGTTATGCTTTAATCAGAGCAATTTAATTTGAAGCTCAAATTAACTTTAATCTAGGTTTGATGCTTTGGCAAAGTATGCATTCATTGGAGATCATGCGGGTCAAATAACAATGCTGCGCTGCGAAGTGCAGGGAGTGCAGCTTATCACCACATTCAAAGGACACACTGGTAAAACAATTGCAGAGATTACAAAGAAATATAAAAACAAGAAGTTAAAATAAGACATCGAATATAGCAGTTGTGCAATCCGATACTGATAAGATTTTGACTAACGCAATACCTTTTCAGCTGGCATAAGATGTTTAAGATGGGTCGAAGGTCCTCAGCTATTGTTCAGTGGTGCGTGCGATCAATCGGTTATTGTCTGGGATGTTGGTGGCAAGCGAGGCACAATTTACGAATTGCAAGGCCATAGGTAACACACATACATCCAAATCTGATAACAACATATTATCATGGAACATCCCCTCAATTCAGCAACAAAGTATCGGCTTTGGCGTACGCCAACCACACTCAACAATTGATTACGTGTGGTGAGGATTCAGTTGTCGTGTTTTGGGAAATGAACGCGATGCGCAAGGAGGTGCCTGGCTGGGTGGAGTCCAATAATTGCCAGCTGTGCTCAAGACCATTCTTTTGGAACTTTCGTTCGATGATGGACCAAAAACAATTGGGCAAGTTAATGAATTTGTATTGAATGAGTTGATTTTTAAATGTTATTTTCATGCAGGGATACGACAACATCATTGCCGGCACTGCGGCAAAGCTGTTTGCGATAATTGCTCAACGAATCGCATTAATATACCCATAATGGGTTTTGAATTCGACGTGCGCTGCTGCGATCCATGCTACAAGCAGCTGCAGACAGTGGAGCGCCCATCTTTAGCAGCCTTTCACGATGCCAAGCATTCTATTGTGCATATGGACTTGGACGAGGAGCGTAAGCGTCTGCTGACCGTCGGTCAGGATCGACTCATCAAGGTGTGGGATTTGTCAACCATTTGGGCATAATGTTTATACTACGGCAACTAAGCAGCCTGCATGACTTGACCGCAAGTTCGGCGTTTCAATTTTAAAAAATTATATTGTATTGTATGAAACTAAATAAAAATACCAAATACATATGTAAGTATTGAAAAAAAAGAATGAAATTTGCCACGGTTGGAAGCACTTTTACCATATAAGCAATGTTCAACATAAAACGCATATACATATAATTATAATTATTTACAATTGATAAGTTCTTTTTTCATCAAATTGAAATTGATGTAAAACGAAAATCCATGGATATCAATAAAAATCAAACGTCTGTAACATTCAAATAAATATACATATATGCATGGACTTATTGAAAGCATGCATAATATAAAAAACAAATATATATAAATTTAATAGCTTCAAAACTCCAATATTATGTTTATTTGCTATATTTTACCTATCAAAATGTAAAATAACTGATTGCTTTACATATCGAGTATATAGCTAGATATCATTGAGACATCGTAACTGAGATTGAAATACGCAGAACCAATTCTCAGATTTACCCACATAAAACGCCAATTACTGACTCAAATTTTATTTTATTTACTATAAAGATAAACGGATGCTGTTAATTAATATCCACCCCGGCCTGGCGGTGGTGCGCCGCGCATCATCGGTGGTGGTCCTCTCATTGGTGGTGGTGCGCCGCGTCCGAGACTGCCTGGCATAGCAGGAATGCCGCCGGGAATCATGCCTGGCGGTGGTGCACCCATCATTGGGGCTCGGGGCACACCTCGACCCATCGGCGCCATGTGCTGTTGAGCGGGACCACCCACGCCTCTTACGGGACCTTGCAAGCCAGCCGGTACGGACGATATGTTCATCGGTACGCCACGGCCAGCTACACGACCAATGCCTGGACCTGGGGCAGCGCCTGGAATGGGTACTCGTGGCAGACCCTCTTCGGGTGGTGGCGGGCCTTCAACGGTAAGTGATACTATGTTCTCACCACGCAGCAGCACAAACCCCAGCACACGTTTCTCCTCCCGCTCTGGCACTTTCGAGTTCTTAGAGCGTATTTTACGGAACTCTTCGCAATCGCCCAATATAAGATTCATATGCTTATCAAATGCCTTGAAAGTTCCAATAAACGTCCTCGAATCCTGCAGTACAATTCGCACCCGATAATTCAGGTGCTGAATCATTTTGTTATTCTTGCCAATAGTCTGAAAAATGAAAGCATTAATTATTTATTATTAAAACAACGCATATTTTATTAAACTAAAAATAAGCAAAAGAAAACAAGCATGGCCGGCAAAGGCGGCATAATGAGGACCCAAACGTTTAAGATTTTTTTTAAATTTGTCTAAACAAATCATTTACATCAAACTTACCATTTTTAGGCCGTTATACTATTTCTTGATAAAAAATTGATAAATTTTATCAGCGTATAATTATATCTTTAAGTGAAAATAAAATGGCTAAACAAACTACTGCATCTCTGTCGGCAATCAGTTTATCGACGCATTGATGTATATCGTTGTGTTGCGATTAGGAAATATAGTCATTTTTATCGAGTGTGGCGGCTAACATTACTAATTCGATTATTGAACGCAGCCCTGTTATTATATTCTGTTGAGAACAAATAAATTGTGCTCAAACGTCTCGGATGCTCATATATGTATGTGGCCACGTCACTTTGGCTCTCTTTGTTTCTCTCTTTTGTGCCGACATTCTACGTACATATAGGCGGCACAACACCAAAAAGTTTTAGCTCGTTGGCAAAACAAGTGAAAATTAAACAAATTGTGTGGTTTGGTAAAGTACGGTGTTGTAATTGCTAAAACATTATAGCGTAATTGCAAATACTCTTATCCCATTCAGGGTGACGTCGCGAAAACCGTGCAACAACAATAAAGAACACTCCACACTAAAAACGAAGGAAAAAAAAAAGAACTGACGAATCACTCAGAATGAATATTTTTCGGTTTGCTGGAGATTTATCGCATGTATTTGCTATAATAATACTATTGCTTAAAATATGGAAGACACGATCATGCGCCGGCATCTCTGGCAAATCTCAAATATTATTCGCTATCGTCTATCTGACACGCTACTTGGATCTGTTCACTACATACGTCAGCCTCTACAATTCGGTAATGAAGGTGCTCTTCCTGGCCACATCGGGCGCAACGGTCTATCTGATGTACGTGAAATTTAAGGCCACCTACGATCACAATCATGATTCGTTCCGCATTGAATTTTTGCTAATACCATGTGTTCTGCTATCTTTGGTAATTAATCACGAGTTTACATTGATGGAGGTGCTCTGGACATTCTCAATTTATTTGGAATCGGTTGCCATATTGCCGCAACTTTTCCTGGTTAGCAAGACCGGAGAGGCCGAATCGATTACAAGCCATTATTTGTTTGCCCTGGGCTCGTACCGTGCCCTGTATCTGCTCAATTGGGTTTATCGCTACATGGTGGAGTCGCATTATGATCTTATTGCGATCTTTGCGGGCATCGTCCAAACCATACTTTACTGCGATTTCTTTTATCTATATATTACCAAAGTGCTCAAAGGCAAAAAGCTACAGCTGCCAGCATAAGCGACAGCAGCCCCAGCATCTAATAATTCCATTCGTGTGTGTGTGCGGTGCCGTCACAACAGAGCCGGAGGAGGATGAGGCAAAGGATTTGGAGAGAGGAACAGCAATATTGAAGATGCGGACCGTGTTATAAGTAGATCTTTGTCGTATAACAGAAACGAAAAATGATATTGTATATCGAAAGGGAACATATTTTTTTGTGTTGCATTAGTTTAAAAAAGTATAAGAAATTCAAATGTGGCACCAATTAATTTATGCATATACCAACTCAATGCAAATTATTAAAGTATACAAATAATGTACAAATTCTATTCATTATGATTTCCATCTGCATACAAAATAATTCAGCTATTGTAATTTGCTTATCAATGTATGAACGAGCATCTTTACATAAGCATGTATGTATGTAACGCACTTGTGTGTGTCTTATCTTACCTCGTCTATTCCCACAACCAAAATCAAAATATTTACTAATTATAATTTAATTTAAAAATAATAAATCAACCAGTTCTATCAGCGTTTCTGGTCAACTTCGATACGATATGACAAAATTGACCTTATCTTAAAAAGTTATCTGATTATAAAACTTTGTTAAAAATATGCCATTAAGTTCTTGGAGATAGCTTGCTTAAATGATCATCTACCAAACTAACAGGTCATTTGTATATCAAAAACACTCAGTTTTCATTTTGATTGCTTACTGCAAATCAAAATTAATTTAAATTTAAATTTTCATTTTTGTTAAAATGACCCTCCTAGCGTAACAATAGTAGTTTTAAAGGTCTTAATGCTGTCCCTCATCCGAATATCAAATAGTGATGTAAACCAAATCTTGGAAAAATTTTAATATTTAAAATATAAAATTCTGATACTTTCAAAACTCTTTTATTATAATATTTTCAAGTTCATACAAGACCACTTGTAAATTCTAATTCAATCAAGAGGTAGAAGAACCATTGTCCATTCGAACGACACGAATGTGTGCGATGATTTTGTTCAGTGAACGTGAATCTTGTTCATCTCTAAATTGAACTAGTCCAATTGGAGCGAAAACAAGTTTGCATTAATAATTTTTTGAAAGGACAGAAAGATTGCAAAATACAAAATGTCCATAAATTTTCGATATCATATATTAAAGAGCGTGAAACCATACACCATATACATTCCACAATTAACTAAATCAGCGCTTCGAGTTTTAATTCAAGTCTCTGTGCATTACATAGAAACAAAAAAATCATCAGCCGACGTCTTAGCACTTGCAATTAACAAACTGAAAAATGCAGGCCACGAAGTACCCAAGAATTTTTGCGAATTATTTACAATGGTGCTGCTGATAATGCAAATATATTTGCGATATCCGAAAGGCGTGGTCAAGGATCAGGAGCTGCGTCAGTGCTTAGCTGACGATTTGTGGTAAGCCTAATATAATCTATATTTCATATAGTATGTAGCTAGCGACTCTGTGTAATTTAATAAAGTAACATCTATGTATGGTTCTATTAGCTTCACAGATGCGTGCGCAGAGGATTTAACCAAGGTGCTGCTCAACCACCGCACCACGCTTAGTAGAAATTTTGCGGAAACCAAAATGGAAAGAGCAAAAATGCTGGACATGCAGTGGCGCATCAACATTTCCCTGGGTTCAACGTAAGTGAATGCTGATTTGCCCTGTTTTTGTATTACATACGTATATCTTTAGGATGGCTCAACTGGATAAACCGACTATTGTGCTGCATTTTAAATTGAATAATGGCGAGTATCGAACCTTGGAGCTGCCATTATCAATGTTTCAACGTCTACGATACAATGTGGCTGTGATGCTGAGCGAGCTGCAGTCATTGCAGAATCGGCCTGTATTGAAACAGTTTTAGTTACTCAAATACTCTTATAGACCATATTAGCTAGACTTTGTTGTTATTTATAAATTTATTAACATTAATTCTTAATACTATTCTAATGCTGATTATTCACTTATTTTACGCTTTTTGATCATTTTTCCTTTAATGATCGGTTTACATTTTGTAGAATCAGTATTTCGATTCTTTGCTGAAGATTTCTGGTGTTCCTTAAATTGTTTATCCATTTCTTTTACATACTCTTGGGGCAGAGTCCATTCCGAAACGTTGGAATGCTTTGTAGGATCATACTCTTCCGAGTACTCTGGAATTTCAATGCCCAGACGCTTGCACACTTTCGTCAATATATCATCAATATAACTCGAAATACTTAAATACGCTTTCCTATCCTGTAAAGATAGGGTTCATATTAAATAATCAATGGGTATTTTATAAGTGTTCTTACATGCTTTGTGGGCTGCAAGTTGCATATGACAAGTTTACCACCATGCTTGAGATTTTTGAGAGGTAAATTTCCGCTTGGGACAATTTGCAGAGTGGTACCCAGGGTTATATTAATATCAGCCATCCTACATTTTCAAATATATATTTAACATGGGATAATCTTGAATACTATTCGATATTTCTTACGATGAATTCATAAATGCCATATCTAGGTCACGTTCGGGTAGGTCGTGTTCCCAATCCAAAACGTTATCCTGCATAACTCCACCGCGACAGCTGCGACTATTACCAATCTCGACGGACCTACATGGGAGCCCTAATAGCTTTTGGCCCACTGTCTCCACGGCCGTCTTGCGTACGAACTGCCGTCGACATTTTTGGCACTGCTCTATAAAGATATTGCCGTGAAGCTCCGCTAAGTACTTTCGATCTAGGCCAGATTTTAAATGCAAGCCGTCAATGTTTTGTGAGACGATATACTGAACATATCCATGCTCAACTAAAGACTTTAAGGCCATATGAGATTTAGTTGGCTTTGCTGCGTCAAAAGATGTATTAAAAGTAGGCTTCTCGCCTTTTTGTTCAAGCGTCCAAACGCCCTTGGGCCCTCTGGAAGTATAATTGTCGAAAAACATAGAAACATAAAAACAAAGTTTAATCAATTACCTAAAATCGGGAATACCGGCTGATGTGCTAAGGCCTGCACCCGTATGAAATACAACATGTTTAGAGTCTTTAATTAAGTTTGCCAACTCCTTGCATTTTTGGTTGACAATTACTTCACTGTCGAAATTCTGAAAATCATAATTTTTTCTGGTTTTTATTTATGTATCGGGTATAGAAATTTTATTGCTTACTTCTGGAACACCCAAAATTCCTTTATTTTCGTATTCCGAAAGGCCTTCTGCATAGTTGCAACTCATGACATATATATTTAATATTTGTTTAAATTTGCTTTTACTTCGGCGTTAAAAGGAGTTCTATGGTATACATGTCAGTTTGTTTATTTACAAAACATATTTGTTAGGGCTATCGATTCGAATATCGATATTTCGCACTATCGATAAGTGTGTAACATTGCAGTTGCCGTGCGTGGCCAGCTGTTCGAATTAAATTTTAGTAAATTTGTTGTTAAAAACAAAATGCTGTTCCAAATATCGAGGAATTCATGGCATGTTTATGGACAATATCTGCAGAGGAATTTTTTCCAACTTAGCCAGCGGTATGGTCTATTTTAGATACAAAGGTTGTAATAGTATATTTTCTACTTACACTTTCAGCTGAAAAGTTTAACATATTAAATATTTTAAACATTGCATACAAATGAGATTTGGATTAAATGCAAGAAGCTGTTTTGTGAAAAAATGTACACAGCCTGCTACTTGGGATTGTTCCTATAAGCTTAACGATATGTTTAAAAGAACTGCATATGCAGTTTAAAAAGAAATCGAGGAATTTACGAGGATATATAATATGACCCAAATCTTACTGTAGTCTTATATAATTAATCTGTTCAGCAATGTTAAATTATTAACTGATGTAAAATGTAGTTATTCAAATGCATCTCTGTATTGCAGAGATAAGGGCAAATGGGAATTAATAAGAGCCGCCGGCAAAGTTTCTAATGAACGGAAAGTTCCCGAGCACATACAGAAGCCCCCGTACTATTATAAAGAAATGCCGGCCGGCAATACATTAGGAACTCCTGAAATCAAAAATGTGGAGCAGTTAAATCATATGCGCTCCAGCGGAAAGCTGGCAGCACAGATACTTCGGGAATGCGGCAAAATGGCAAAAATTGGAATAACTACGGATGAGATTGATGACTTTGCGCACCAGCGTATAATTGCCGAAAACGCCTACCCATCCCCACTTCGATATGTTGGATTCCCCAAATCTTTGTGCACGTCTATTAACAATGTTGCCTGCCATGGTATACCGGACGACCGACCCTTAGCCGACGGTGATATAATAAACATTGATGTGACCGTCTACCAAAATGGTTGTCATGGGGATTGTTCAGAGACTTTTCTTGTTGGTGACGTCGATGAGCGTGGACGCTTTTTAGTGGATTCAACACGCGAGTGCTTAAACAAGTGTATAGCACTCTGTGGTCCAGGTGTGCCCTTTAATGAAATCGGTAAATGCATAGAGAGATATTGCCAAGAGCGTAACCTGGAATCCGTGGCAGCATTTATTGGCCATGGTATTGGTAGCTACTTTCATGGCCCACCCGAAATTTATCATTACGGTAAGAACTCTTTAATTGATTACTACGTTTAAGTATTCTGAAATTCTTCAATTTGCTAAATCGAAATGTAGCCAATGCGGCCCCGGGCCGAATGCAAGCGGGCATGACTTTTACCATTGAACCAATTTTGTCTCTTGGTGGCGGCGAAATTGGTCTCTTAGAGGACGGCTGGACGGCAGTTAGTTTAGACAATTCGCGTAGCGCACAGTTTGAGCATACGATATTGATCACAGAGACTGGCGTTGAAGTGCTAACAAATGCTGGCTAAAGGATCAACGTTTACATAAATAGTGAATTTTTATTGCAAAGTGTGTAGTAAGCGCATAATTGACATAGAATTCTTAATAAACACGTATGCCGGCAGCTTGCATGCAAATTTTTGTTTAAAAGTGATTGTTTAAAGTTGAATATTTCACTGACTCATGGTTGGTTATGTACCATAGTCGAATAAATTTGCATGTATTTCATTAGATCGACGACTAAATGATTAACTGCAAATGGCAGTTGTCTTTTGAGCTGGCTTTTGTATCGGCAAAAATAATTTAAATTCCGGAGGCAGCTCGTCCTCTGAATAAAGCCGATCCGAGAAATATACACGACGTATTCGACAGTTTGCATGAATCTGCACCCGCAGTGTTTCAACATAGTTGGTGCCGTAGGCACGACGTGTAAAGTCTGACAAATTGAATTGTATCTGATTCCAACCCTCATCCAAGCGCATGGGCATTGTGCATATAAATGGCTTCACCCGAGTTGTAGATTGGTAATTGCTAGCGCGAAACCGGCGTCGCACATTTTTATCATCAAGAACCTGTTTATATATGTATGTATACAATAGAGATTAGTTTATTCATCCCAACAAGCACAACCAAGCTGCATTTTTGCATATACCACATACCTGTACTTCAAATGTAAAGTATTTTTTCATGTTCTTGATGATCATTACCAGAAATGGTAACTTGATGCCTAGCGTCTTCTTTGGATCTGCCGGACATGTTATAAACGTAGTGCTCACATTGGTTCCAACTATTTCGAGAACCAGACTCTGTATGTCATTATCAGTAATGCGTTTAATATGGCCGTTTCGTACTTTCTTGTCCCAAAGCTGCAATGGCTTGGAACCAATGCTGTAAAGTATTGACAAGAATCCTGACTGAAACGTGTTTTTGAACATTTCGCGCTATTAGTTGACTGTCGTAAGTGGTTTCTCGAACTTTTGCAATTTTTTATTTGGCCAGTGCGCGCTGGCCGATAAATTTTGCGAAGCCGGAATTTGTGGAATTACGAACACAAGTACAAAAGTATACTAATTTTCTTATGTCAATAAATTTGTAAACAAGAGTGTGTTGTTATTAGCAACAGAGATGTTGATAACTGACTATCACATATCTAACTATCGACCAGCCACCACAATTATCGGCCGGCTTTTCTGAAATTGATATTCATTTAATTAAAAACCATAGCAAATACATATATGCTCAGTACTAATATCATATGGAACTTTCCTTGCAATTTCTTTTAATCAAAGTAGTTTTTTTTATTTTAATATATAAAAAAGACATAAGCAATCGGTTAGCTTTTGCAAAATTACTTTTATTAATTATTCATTTTCTATAAAAGTCAATAACACAACTGCCTTAAATAATTTAAACACATCTGTATGCATTTACAATTATTTTGCTTACAAATACAAATCGAAATCTATTCTATTGCTTGAATAAAAATTTGAATTTTCACCAACTTTGCGTACATACACTCCATTCTTGAAATAGTCTCCTTGGGACCAATTAAACATTTTCTCTGTACTATATGGGCCCTGAATGTCCTCATCAGTCTGCTTCCATTTAAACTCCCAATTTATTTCGTTTGTATTTGGTTCACTTGTTTTCTGTGAATCCTTTAAAAGCTTGGACTCTTTTTCCACGAAATCATCCGCATACATATCGAAAGATTCCCCGGCTGGCTTACTTGTGCTTGGCAAGTCTTCAAGCTTATGTTTTATCTTTTCGTATGTTTCTTGATATATATCCATATTTCCAGTATTTGAAAGAATTTCATTCGCCAGTTCGGTTAGCTTCGAAATTTGTTGCGATTCATTGCTCTCTATGCCGGCTTTCTTTTGCCTCAGCTTCTCAAGAGTCGACAACTTGGGACGCTTACGGCCCAATCTTTGCAAAGCCATCTGTACGCTCTCGCCCGGTTTCATGTACTCAAGCATTTTTCCAAATGCCATTGACAGATTGAATGGATTTACAGGTAAACTGCCATCTGCGGAGTTTTCTTCGCCATTGTTTGGATCAAAGTAGTTCTTGTCTTTCTCTACCTATCGCATTAATTAGTCAGTGATTAATATAAGTACATTACCATAATACAAACATAATGTTTACCTTGACCCAGTCAATGTTATCCAACCAGTTATCCTTAATCTCGGCCTCTTTGTTCCAATGATAGTGACCATCCTTATCAAAATGACCCTCTTCAAGTTCTTCACGCATATTAAACGGAGTTATCTTGACATCGTCTTCTACTTTCCCCACGCCTTCCTCTCCACCTTCAATATCGCTATCATTAAGGTTGTCTCTAAAATATAAACAATATCTTGTGTTCCTTTGTTTATTTTGGAATATCCACGCTTAACTCACTTTTCGTAGTCGTCAGAGTCCTCTTCATCTGAGTCCAATGTATGTTTTTTTTTAAACGCTTCACTATCAGGTAGGCTAAAATGTTGTTTCCTTTTCGATGCCATGGTTCAATCAAATATATAGTTTTAATCGGTTTATATATAAGTTGCGTTATTTAGCCAGCCACTTATTATAAAAACATATTTGTTATTTCTTCAGAGTTGCATCAAATCGTTGCGAACAAGTTCGATCGAACCAAGTCCTTAATTGTGGTTCATAAAGTTCGTTCGAATAAGCGATTGATATCGATATCCTGAAAACTATCATCTCTGAGATACTCATTGCTTATTTTATAAAAATAATATAAAAATGGTAAGTATTGCTATTTTTCTTGGTTAATATAAGTGAATAGTATTAAATAACAAAGATATCTACAATTCCAGCTGCCGTTATCACTCTTAAAAACAGCCCAAAGTCATCCCATGGTAAGTACGCCGGTGTTTATATTGAAAGGCACCTTTTAGATTTGTTTGTTGGTTGTATCTTAATGAATTTGGTTTGGACAGCTGGTGGAGTTAAAAAATGGAGAAACCTACAATGGACACTTAGTTAGTTGCGACTCTTGGATGAATATTAACTTACGAGATGTAATTTGTACTTCAAAGGTATGTACATTCCGCAGCGGGAGCGTCGGCTTACCGGCAAAGAATCCATATCTTATTAGTAAAACAAACTTTCTTGAGCCTAGTATGTATATTAAACAAAATATTCCTTTTTAGGATGGAGACCGGTTTTGGCGCATGCCAGAATGCTATATACGTGGAAGTACAATTAAGTATTTACGTATTCCCGATGAAGTGATTGACATGGTAAAGGAGGATGCACAAGCTAAATCGCGAAATCGCGCCGAGCTTAACAAGAATCGTGGCGGTAATTCCTCACAGAACCAAAACCAACGTGCACCTCGAAGCGGGAACCGAAATAGTTTTGGTATTCGCAGTGGGCCCAGTGGTGGAGGGTTGGGGAATGGCGGTATGCGTGCTGGCAATTCAGGGCAAGGAAATCGCCCACCCATGCAGGGCAACAAGCTTAGAAAGTAATATAATGTAATGTTAAAAATGATTAAAATTGCGATTCATTCGATTCTAATTTGCACATGGTACTTTATGTTTCGGATGCCTTTGTCTGTTAAGAGCATTCGCCTTGTTGAGCATATTATTCAATACATAAACATAAAATATAATTATAATCTGATTGGGTCATTTAAATTTTCGTAAATATCGATATAATTAAATTGACTGTTTTCGACTGAAATATCGAACACTTATCATTTGGTAAATCATCGATAAGGTATTGCTGTATTAGCAGCATTTGGTTCTTCATATAAAATATTTTTTAAAAAACGTAATGGATTCTACGGAAAATATGCAAACGACCCAACAGGATGACGAAGCTGAGGAGAACGAGCGTATTATTCAGTTACAAGATTTAATTGAAAAAAACATTAAGATTGGTAAGTGTATGTAAATTTGGCAATGCTCTTATTAAAGGCGCAATTTTTTCTGCAGAGCAACAGATTGAATCCCGCTCATTTGGCGAGTCCATGTCGGCCATTTATGATATTTTAAGCAAGGCCAACGACATTGTCAAAGGCTATGAGGATCGCAAAACAAACTCTACAGAACTGGTACTGGACACTGAACTTCTAAGACGCAATCACGAAGTGGTTGGAAAGGCCATACAATATAATTCGAATTTCACAGACCGAATGTTTTGCACGGCAATTGTAAGTATAAATTGGAGCCTTGCATTATTCCCAAATGCAGTGTGACCGGGCTCCGAAAATAACAAGAGATGGGCACATACTATATGTAGTGTCCATAGTCGACACGAAACAGTGGCACGCTTACACCTAATAAAGAACAACATTGTTTTTAAAGATAATTCTGAAGACTGGAATTCACTGTGCAGCCTCGCTTGCCAGCATGGAGTACCATACTTTACAAACGCCTCGATGCTACCCTTTATTAATGTAGAACCAAAAAAGCACATTCCAAAACAACGTGCACCGCGCAAAACCAACACGGATGTAAGTTTCTGCTAAACGACACGATCTTTATATATATATATATATATACATATGTATAAGTACAGACTTCTTTGCTTTATAGGCTGTCGAAAAACGCCCCAAACAAAGCGACAAGCTAGAACGGAAGGGCGAAGGCTCCACGGCTGTCAATCATATTATGAAACAGATTAAAAATATTTACAGAGCGGGCAACAATGAGCCTATTCCATATTTTAAACTAATCTGCAATCCCCATAACTTTATGGACAGTGTGCAGAATGCATTGATTATATCGTTTCTAGTCAAAGAAAATCTAATTTCGCTGGAAAATGGAGCAGATGGCTTGCCTCAAGTAAGAATCAATAGCAACTCTAAAGAAAGCGCTACGAATGAGTCCTGCCAGGCTATTTGTTGTTTAGATGTTGAACTCTGCGAGGTTAGTACCTAGTACCCAGTGCTAGTGCACTGATTAATTAAGTAAGGTTTAAATAAACTATTCATAAATATTATTTTTGATTGATTTGCAGAAATATGCTAAACACTACAATATCACGGAACCACTTTTAAAACGCTCAGAAACCGATGACAATTGAGCATCTAAAAGCATCACAAGTATTTTTAGTATAAGTAAGAGCACGCATAAAATAGTTGAGTACTAATATTAAGTTAATACCACGCTCCCCTGAGAACGCGTGTTCTTTATATTATTCTCATTACTTATTGAACACGTCTCGCAAGAGCAATGCGGATCGAAGAGAAATACAGCACAGTCCATTTTCGTAGCTGAGATGCCCAGTTTATGTAGATTTTAGTTTTTAGGACAAAATATTTTCAAATATTTCGGAATGTTCTTAGTTGTGCTGTAGGCTTTTTTAATGGCACACGCAGTTTACGCGGAACGCCAGATTCAAATATTCAGATTCAATAACAGAGAACAAAATGCAGTTGATAAGGTCAGTAAATGTATTTATTTATTGTCTTGCAAAATGAGTTCGCCAGATAACCAGAGTTCAAATTATATTACATGTGGATTAGCTTATTTAAATTATTAACACACATACATATATGATTAAAATAGGCATAAATACAGTTCGGTTGAAAATTTATGTTCATATTTGAACTTATGGTTTTAGTAATCTGCAGTCAGTTGAAAAATTTTTGTCACAGCATCAATATTTTAATCTCTGTCAGCAATTAACCTCCACTTGAGCGAATTTCGTGATTAATAAGACAATTAATATAACCCTACAATAGACGCGAATGAATAATTATGTATTTTTAACAAATTATTTCAATAAATTTTTTTAAACTATTTTAAATTATGGTACCTAATAGAGTTGCTTTTGTTTTAGCTTGGCTTTAAGTTTGGTCATGCTATTATATTTGGATAACCTGCAGTGCAATGCATCCGCAGAGAAAACCCAAATGGAGATTGCTAACATAACGAATTTATTAGTCAAATCCGATCTAATTGAGGACATTGACGATGACTATATTGACTATGTGGATGAGATCGAAGTTAGCAAGCAAACACGTCAGCGCAATCAGAGCACACTCGAAAGAGTGGGCACCTTTTACGCATGGGATCGCTGGGAGAAGTGGAGCAAATGTTCAACCACTTGTGTGCAAATCAAGCAACGCAAATGCATAGAGCGGTAAGTGCTTTAGAGAAAAATACATTTATTGAGCATATATCAAAATAATTTCTTATTTAATATGCTGTTATATATTAACACAGTATCAAAAACTCGACACTGGAGAGCACCGTGGAAAGGCGATTCTATCCTGGCAGTGGAAAAACTGGTTGCTGTGGAGTACTGAAGCGGTATCGTCAGTGTAAGGAGGAGCGCTGCAAGCCTGGCAAGCAACGACTGCGCGACGAACAATGCGAAAGATTTAACAGCGTGTCATATCGTGAGACGTTCTATAATTGGGTCGGATATGAGAAAGAACATGACGAGTGCATGTTATTCTGCCGCGCGGTTAACTCTGATTTAGTCATTAGTATGAATCAATCTGTCACCGATGGTACACTCTGCAATCGTCCGGCCGTTTACTATACCCACTTTTACAGACGCCAGGCCGTATGTGTGGAGGGAATTTGTCGGGTAAGTTAGCTTTGAAGGATGTTGATGTAAGTAGCATTAAGAGTATTTAATTCTTGAGAATCTTTTTCGGATTTTAATTACGACTAGCAAATCTATCAAAACTTGTTCTAAAATTAGTGATAGATAGTAGGGTATTTAATCTTCGATGAAACGCTTTCTTGTTTTTTTTCTTTTATATAACATCTGCAAATAATAATTTTGCCTCTTCCGGTCTGGTTGGGATTTCAATTGCGTAAATTTATACCATTTGCAAATTGAATTCTTTTCGCTGTCGAATAGACATCTCAATAAAATTTCATTTCAACTCGTTATGCGAAAAGTTTATGTGCTTGAGAGTGATGTCATCTGGTGAATATTAAACTAAGGAAAATGTTATTTACATGGTTCCCTAGAAAACGAAACTAGAAACTTCAACTCTAATCTGTGAGAGGAATTAATAGTCTGTGCTATATACCATACACATGTGTAGTAGACCCAATACCTTGTAGAGCATTTAAATATTTGTGCAGTTGGTTACCTATTTGGCTTTTAATGATGGCATTCAGCAAGGGCAACCGCAATTCAATGTTGGATGCATTTCAATTCTGTTTATGGCCAGGTTAAATTGTCTAAAGCCAATTTTCTCCAAAAGCATGCAAATTGCCCAAGTGCTTAGCACATACTGACATATATATGTGTGTGCATATGTCGCTATGAAGGTACTCCCCATTGTAATACAGTCCGTAAAACCGCTTTCTGCGTGGCCACACACAGTCCAATGTGGTTCTTGAATAGCTGCCAAATGCAATAAATCTTAATTAATATCGTTTGCCAATGATTTCCATATTCAGTTGGCTTTCGGGTCTTTCCAATTTATAATTTAATTAGTTTTTGTATACGCATTGAGCAGCAGTGTGGCTTGGTAAAAGAAAATGTATAGATAATGGTGCGATGCGCCCATGGGCCTTCTGTTGACATGACCCCATTATCGCCTGATAATTACAAATACTTACATACACATGTAATTAGCCCAGATACAAAGCCTTTGCATTGTTTTAATGGTTCACGCTTACGACTCTCCATGCTCTCTGCCCACTCTCGAAATATAACTGAAAACTGTGTCAAAACATTCAAGTGGCTCTTAGGTGCATTAGATTAGAGTAATTCCGGCAATGAGTGTGAAATATTGAGCCACTCACTGCTGCCGGAGATACGCTACTCACAAGATCAAAGCACTCGCCGATATTTGCAACATTTCTCAGCAATATATCCAAATTTTAAAGCTACCACAAACATCAGAGAGTATTCATGTTCTTGTTTTTATCTTTCTTTAATTTCAGGCTGTGCATAGCAGCGGCTTGATACGTCCTGTCACAACTCGCGATAGTCAAGTGAAGTGTGGTTCGGTATTGTGCAAACATGTGACTGAAGTATTTAACAAGACAAATCCATCAAAAGCCTATAACTACATCACCACACTGCCAGTTGGGGCTATGAATCTGTCGATTAGGCTAAATGTGCAAGGCAAAGATTCATTGGGTAAATTCGAATACATCAACTCCGAGTGCTTTGATTAATTTCAACTGTGATTTGCAGCTTTGAAAAGTCCCGATGAAGTCCTTCTCATAAATAGAGATCGCTCGAAGATATTCGATTTTAATGATAATTCTTACGAATATAACCATCCAAATGGTTTGCTAACATCAAGGGGTCCGTTTCCCAAGGCTGTGATCTTGATGGTAAGCCTTAATATATAAGACTTTAGAGAAACCCTTAACTAAATATCAAATTTTATTTACGCAGCATTTCTTAGCCGACAACAAGAGCGCAATAAATGATATTCAATATAACTATACTATACCCATTTCCTCTCCGCCCGTAAACGAAGAAGAGGAACTGCAAGCTATCTGGGATGAGTCGGGTAAGCTCATTAATGATACAGACAACAGCTATGCACAGCGAATTAAGGATCGCAAACGCCGGCGATTTAGTTGGAAATTATTGGGGTTCGGTGAATGTAATCGGTCTTGTGGTCCCGGCACCCAAACGCCCATTTTCCGTTGTGTATGTGTGCGTGAATCCTCGATAAGATATTACTCGCCCCGACGGTGTGCCCTCATAGAGAAACCAACGTTCAATGATGACATTTACAATTGCAATCGTGGCCTCTGTCCGGCCTTTTGGCGGCCGAGCAACTTTAGCAATTGCCAATGTCCGGATGGGAGTTCCATTGGCCAGCGTAGACGTCACTTTGAATGCATGCAGGAGCAAATCAAGGGAAATGTCATGCTAGTACCAGACGCGCTATGTCCTGCGAGGAACGATACAGCTGAAGACTGTCGTTGTCAGACTAAAAATTAAAAGAGCCACAACGTCTTCAAACAATACGATACGATACGAATCCACTTTCAATCTCTGTAACAAAACTGGAATTATTTCACAACCACAGGCCACACTTTGTGAGGAGACTATGCCAGAATTGCCTTTAATATATTACACAGAAGTCAAAGAAGCGGGTCAATAAAGACGATTATCCATTTAAAATCTATGGCTTCGCGCCGCAATTAATGACCCACAATGCAGAAGTTCGGCTCGTAGCTGTGTGGAAGGCTACATTTTTAATTTTCAATTGCCCGCAATAAAGAATATATCAAATCAATTAAGGAAAACTATAAATTAATGCTGAAATCTAATGAAAATATTCAATTTGTGTAGCTTACTTAGACGAATTCAGCTAAATATCAAGTTACTTTGAAGATTTTCTTTGTTTTGAACAAAAGTAAGCAGTTAAGAAAAATTTATGGATCGCCAGAAATTAATGATTTTGGGAATAATGGAATGCAGCTCACAATTCAATTGCTCGAACAATTTTAATTGAACTTAATGGTAATTTCTATGCGCAGCTTTTAATATAATTACCCACAACGACAAAATATAAAAATAGTAATATTCATTTTGTGAATGACTCGCTTGCATAAATTACTTCAAATTTATGCCTGTTCCTAATTTAAATTTCGAATTGTTCATTCAACACTCGTTAAGGCCTAAAACTATTCATATATAGTGCCAGGAATCAGCACAAGTAAACTTCTTGAACTATTTCGGAATCTATACACCCATTTAACTCTCCAATGTGGGTATGTATGTGATACATTCTTTAATATATTTCTTAAATGTTCTTATAAATAATATATATATTTCCATGAGGGGTATTACATTTTGTAATGGAATAGAAGATATCCCGACCACATAAAGTATATATGTTTTTGATCAGTATCAGTCAAGTTCTTTATTAAACTATCTCCGTCTCTCTGCCTTTTTTATGAAAATTAATCTGTCAGATTTAAGGCTATAATAATATGATTTAGATAAGGTCCGATAGGATTAATTTATCACAGAACTGGAAGATATCCCTGATCAAACTCAGCTATTACGAGCTATCAATATATCATATAGGAATTAAAGGTTGGCATCGGGTCACTAGTATATCATGTAGCTCCTATGGGAACAATAGGTCGGAAATTGAATTTTTGGTAGGGTGTTTAAACTTCGGCAGCCGAAGATAGTTGTTTATTTCTTGTTTTCTATACATTTAAGCAATCTATAAGCGAACCATTAAATATTGTATTCTGAACTATAACCCCAACATTCTTGCGAAATACAAATGCGCCCGAATTTCGCTCAATTAATGTATATGACATAACTTTCAGCTTAAATTCTGTACAAGTTGAAGATTTGCTTTCAGGAAACTTGAATATTGTTGTATTCATTGTGTTTAAGACAAGGTCTTTGTGGCTTAACTAGATGCTCTAACTGTTGCCTTAGGCTACTTTACCGTTGTGACAGACCCTACAACGATTAGCATAACAAATATTTGATCTCGACTACTTACATATATTTATATATGACGTGCGTGTAATTCCATTGTCAACATTGGTGAATGTGAATGTGAATGCACCTGTTTGTGGCTGAGCTGGGCACAATTCTGTTTAGCCAACATTTCCGCTTGTGATAAAACAATGTGTATTTGATTAACATGCGTGCATGTATGTGTGTAACATATATATATATGTGCATATAAGTATGTATGTCGTATTGGGAGTATGTTTAGGTGGTAGCTGGAACCAAGTTGCTCTGATTTAAAGTGCGTAACAACAGCCTCTAGATGCCTTTTATTCAAACAAGCACTCGCAACAACACTCACAGTCACACTCGCACATTCATTCATACTCACACATTCACTCTCGCCCTCGCACTGTGTGTGTGTGTGTAGGGCACGCATCATCCAGACTTTTTTGGGCGCGCGCCGCCGCCAGCTATGAAGCCACCGCCAGCAACCACAATCCGCCCACCCACCCACCTACCCCCCCATCCCAACCATAGTTCTGTGTCGCAGGCAGTAGCTGGCGTCTGCGGCTGCGTCTGCGTCGGCGGCGACTGAGGCTGAGGCTGAGGCTGTCTTCATCGCGCTTCAATTCCCAAAACGATTTTCCAGCGATTTTAGTTTGGATTTGCGTACCACGCGATGATGACGGCGGCTTTAATTGAAACGAAAATATATCGGGAAAACATTCGAATTCGAATTTGTTAGTTATAGCTCAATTTTTTGGAGGCGGTTTTTCAAAAACACACACCGAACCTTATCTCGGCCGAATCGTAAGCCCGCCTCTTGCGATTTAGTGAAAACCCTGCAATAATATACTATATTATGCATAATACTTGTGCGTTCCGCTCAAATGTTTATTGGCAAATGCAAAAAAGCATTAGTGAGTTATGAGATTTACAAAAGTGACACTCTGCCCGTTCCTGCACACACTTATCTATGCAACTGAATATTAGGTTAATTTAAACGAAATTCCTTAACTACATTTTGAGGGTAAGCAAATGGCTTAAATGGTTATAGAATTAAACTGGGATGAAACACAATTCAGCTACAAGCCTTAAGAGCTGTGATTTATCCTAAGTTAGTTAAGAGTAGGAACGAAAATAAAATAGATTGTATAGTTAATATTTTTGGGAGATTAATAGTTGTACAAGGATTTCGGTACATGCGAGATAGGCTCACTTTTTATACTCTAGCAAAGACTTTTTAATTGAAGGAAATCCCATAATGGGTATATATTTTTGATCAGGATCTATAGCTATAGTACGTCTGTCTGTTTCTATGTCAGCTAGTTCCCCAGTTTTTTTTTTACTATAAGCAATACATTTGTCAGACTCGGCTCGATCGGAGCTCTATATCATAGAACCGATCTTTTAGAGAGAAAGTTGTTATATGCAATATCTTTTTTGATTTTCCAAATATATTGGATATCTTGGCTAAGCATCTACAGTCCTATAGAGCGCCTATCAATGCCGGACTACTGTACCATTAATGTTCAGCACTTCAGAGACAGCTTTTCTTACCACATTTTCTCCAATAAACCTCTCTTAAAGCCCAGTTTACAGCGTGTGAAACAATGCCGCGCGTGCCCTTTGAGGCTATCAAAAAAAGTGGATGATAGGTTTGTGGGTTGGGGCAAGGGCCAAATTGAATTGAAAGTGAAACGAAAATTGATTCAAATATATTTGATGGCTATAAGCATTTCAACGCAACGTCACAATTACAAAATGCACTTATGGCCCAATGACATCCCGGCTTCCTTCTCAAGTGCATCAATCAATCTTGCAAGTTTATTGTCTTCGAGGAGACAATACCATCCAGATATAATAAAAATCCCAAATGAAGCCATTAAGTACTGTAGGTAGCTGGAGGAGCCCTTGTTGTTGTTTTTTTTTTTTGTACGAATATTGACTGAGTGTCTTTTTGTATAAGAAAAAATGTGGCTGAATATTCGAGAATTGCTTTTGAATTTACATCAATAAATTGTAAAGTTTCATAATAATTGTAAATTTACATTCATATTTTATGTGAGCAATGGATTTTGTTGATGAACATTCGCCGGCTGTTTTTTTTTTGTTTGTTATTATTTAAATGTTTGCCTCGATTTTGTAAAAGTTTTCAATTTCTGGCCGCATTGTGTCTTTTGTCAGTACGCACATGATTAAATGTACATGTCTAAAAATGTACAGACAAATTCATAAATTAGCCCAAACACTTCTCGTATGACCAAAACTTCAATTTTGTACATTTTTTTTTTGGGAAGCATGCGAATATTGCCGACACTTGACTCGATTTCCGTATGGAATACACTTCATATCCGATCTATATATACACATTTGTCGCTTCCATTGAAGTATGTGGAAATGCATGTCTATGGCATAAATATGCAATTTGTTTGCCACTTTTCACTGGCTTTCCATTTCGTAAGAGCCCTGTCCACAGCTTCAAGTGCCACTGCGCTGTTTGTAAACACAAAATTATGAATATACTTATATTGAAGCATGCTTCCAAACAAATATCTTTCTGGAATGGGAATGACTCGATTGACACATATTCGAGAAGTGCGCGGGCTCATTAATGTTACTTAATGCCGATGCACTCTCTGCATCTTATTAAGCAACTTGTTTATATACCCTTTCAATTTACAAGTTTGTTGCAAAAGTATTGCATTTACTGATTAAACTTTTTTTGGAATATATTTCTATTCAAAGCTATAAAAGCTATATTCCTAATACTTATACCCAATACATATGATTTATTTAATCTTAATTAACTTGTGAGTTTTTTTTTTCAATATAATTGACATATGCTTGATACATTTTAATTAGCGTTCAGAATCTGTGACCTAATTCTAATTCTTTAAAGATTGTCGTAAGCTAAGTATTTAAAATATCCATCGATACTCTAACTGAATACTCTGAATACTCTAACATTGAAACGAATATGGGATCGTTGTCGTTTATTTGCCACCAAATAGGGCGATTTTCGAGTGATCCATAGACCGCAAAGGTTATTGGTTATGCTCTGTTTATATATTAATCAATTTGTGCATGCGAAATATTCTTATTCTTTTTTTGGCTAAACTGGGTTAGTGTTGGGCAGCGCCCAAATATTGAAACATTCACTTTGAAAACTATTCACCATGAAGGTCAATATTATGCGACAATTTCAATTCATTTGAATCCATTCAAACAATATAGTCCGAAATTTCTGTTAGGCAGCAGCTGGTTTAAGTTCTGTGGGAGCTTACTCAGAGAACACACCCTTCTCTCGCCACACACACTACACACACACTCACACACACACACACACACACACACAGATGTGTTTTATTTGTTGCTCAAAAATGTCCAAATTATATAAACGATACCAGCAACTACTTTGGCTCACATTTGCTATCGCATTTGTTCTTTTTTTGTAGCATGGTCACGGGCGATTTGCTATATTGCCACAAAGCGAACTATATATATATGTATATACATATATATAGTAAGTTAAATAGTATATATATTTATAGTGCAGATAAATGAACACAAGTCTTGCGACATGTGTTTAAATAGATATTTAGCGAAATGGTTTATAAAAAGGACATTTCTTTAATTTAAATTTATTTTGAAAATTTCTCTTATCGATTTGCCGTAAAAGATATATATTAGCACAGTTATGTTTGTGAAAACCAGAGAAAGTTCGGAAAAGAATATTTTTTTTTACATTTTATTTATTTACACTCTGTCTTTAAGACAAAAAGTAAATTTAGTTAAAGAGAATATTTATTAACATTTTAAACATATTTGCGATGTGCTGCCGTCAATAAAAATTATAATTTCCAGCAGATTGTTCCTATAAATGATATAGTTGTCCGTTATTTATGCCTCTATACTATTATGTTTGACGTATAGCAAGTTATCCGAAAACAAAGAAAATATTTAATACACTTACCTAATGCTCTTACCGATCGTTTCTCTAGAAGAGGGTATGTGTGATATAATGTCAAAGTTTGCTTAGATATGCGGATCATTATGTTGCTTGTAAATACTTGAGATATATTAGAAATAATTATTTTATGATTTTTTTTTTTGGATTAAGATCCCTTTTATTTACAGCTGATATGCTGTTACTTTAGCTTAGCAACTTTTATCAGCGCGAGGAATAGATTAAAAGGACATATCATAACTCAAATTTCGACAGATAGTTTGATATGGCAGCTATACGAAATAGATTTTTGGTCAAACTGCATCAAGATTGCTTCCAAGGAGAGCCGAGTTTTAATACTGAGCAGTTATATGTATACATATGATATATGCAATGTGTACTTTGTGGGATTAAGAACCTATTATTGTATGTGTTACATGTTTTGTGACAATTTTGTAGATCCCTGCGCAAGGGCATAAAATGTTTTGCCATTTAGTTCTAATGAGTTTCTAAAGTTCTTCTAATATATGTAACATATGTATGTACGTATGGTTGAGCGCATACATATGCCAGTCTGTTCGAATCTAACGACTTCCGATGGGCTGGCGATAATATTCTCTTTTCATCCCGAAAATTTGTGACGCTATCGCAAAAAGCCAATCTACGCAGTTAATTTGGTCGCACCCGCCATGGAGCATGGGACATGGGGAGCAGTACACAGACAATTTGCCGATCTAATGTTTCGTATTCATTTTCGATCCGATCCGATTCGAGCCGAGCCGAGCCAAGTTGAGTTGAGTTGAGCTGAGCTCATTATAAATGAGGGATGGGCGTGTCAAACTCTGTCGCAGCCAGCGCAAATTACGAGCAGATTAATGATCACATGTTTCAATGCGTTCTTTCTTCATTTTTTTTTGTTTTTTTTTTTTTTATTTTGTTTTTAAAGCTCAGCTATGCGTAAAAGCATCCGCAAGAGAAATAAGCTGTGGGATGTGTACATAGAAATGTGTTGAAATCCATTCAAACATTTGCATAGAATGTACGTTTGGGTAACAGCCTGCATACACTCAGAGAAAACATCGAGTTATTTGCAGTCAAAATTTATTATTTAAGCCCGAAATAAAGGAAAAATATAATAAATATTAATAAATAAAATAACATATAAAAAAAGATCATTTTTAAGCAAGCATATTTTTTCAATAAGTATTTTGTACTTAATTCACATGCTTTCTCATTCTTGTATTATGATAATACATACTAAATATAATTAAATTACATATCATTTAATTAAATTTAAAATAGTATATTCCAAAAGAAAGTGTTATATGACAGAACATGAACATAATATTTCCCGGCGTTTTTCTCTCAGTGTATTTACTTACATATATATATATACTTATGTATATTTTCTTTTGACATTCCAACGTGTATTTACTCTTTGACAGCAATGTGTCTATTGCAGAACTAAATAAATCATTAATTTAACTTATTCGTGAACTTGATTTATTTGCTTAGTTCTATTTTTAACAGTTTTTACTTTGAACTGAATTTTAAAGACGTCTAATAACTTAACTGCCAATAATTTTTGCCTTACCCCAACTCGTTATGACTTTATTGCTCTGCCCATTTTGAAATTAATTGACTTAATTGATTTTATTTTATCGCAAGCATTTCACAAGGGAAGCCATCGCCTGGGAATCGAACGTTAACGAGCACGAATAAAATGTATACTACTTAGTTAGTATACTAGTTAATACCGTTAGTCAGTTTAAGTCCCTAAGCTCACATTTAGATTATTGCAAACAGGCAGACGCCAAATGGGCTTTGACTTTTATAAGGTCAGGAATCCCATTTATGCTCAATTATCGAGTCATCAGAAGGACGCTGGTTCGAATCCCAGCACCATATGCATGTACGAATGAATCATTGATTCAGGCTTCTCTTTTAATAGTAATTATTTTAATATTATTATACGTTATTTGAGCGCATCTTTCTGTCTCTTTCGTTTAGATTAGTCGCATACCTATGTAGTCCGAAAGTTCTCTAATTGCAGTAAGATGGCAAACTATATTTATATATTTACGTAAGTACGAACTGAATAATTATAAAATGATCTATCGTTATAATATTATTATTTAATTTCTTTCAGCATTTGCCTGGTTGTTGCAGCTTTAATCCAATTGATTGTTGCGGATATTTCAACTTTAGAAAGAATTAAGGTGAGTTCCCCAATTGAATATTGAGAACTTGACCTCATTAGCTCTTAACTTTATTCTATATCTTTAATAATTATATATTTCACATTTCTTGCAGAAACATCAAGAGTGGCTGAATCGACATAAACTCAAAACGGAAAAAGCGAAGTATACCAAGTGGAAATCGTCCTTCGAGCTAGCGAATCTCTGGCGCATCAATAAGGAGCCAACAACCAAACAAAATTCAAGTATTAACGACGTATATACGGAAAGCGAAGCCAGCTCCAACAATACCAATATAATTGGCCCCATTTCAACTCAAGCGAGCCGCTTGCGTAGCCTCAACAATGCACTGGAAATCAATGATACCAACTCAGCTGAAATGTCGGAAACGTGGACGACTGAAAAACCAAGATTATTGACGAAATCCCTAATTGCTGAAGAGCCCACAGCTTTGGCAACCGAACCCCTGACATCGTCGTCGACTACGACAAGCACGACGACGACGACGACGACGACGACGACGACAACAAGAAAGCCCAAGCTCAAGGGGCGACCCTTTCCCAGATGGGCCAACTGGAGTCCCTGGAGTGAATGCTCGCGCAGTTGCGGAGGCGGCATAATGCATCAGACCCGCAAGTGCATTGATCGGTGAGTGAGCCATAGACCTATTATATACACTCAGCGAAATACACTTTTATTGAGTCTAGTATTCAGTTTTTAATATTTACATAATATTATAATATTTTAATTCTTATAAATACCAGCCATTTTAAAATGAATCGAAAATGTTTGAAAATACGACCAAGACCAGCTTTTAAAATCAATCGATTATGTTTGAGATATAAGTAAAGACAGGCTTGGATTAAGTAAAAAATACTTTTAAAAAAAATATTGAAGTACAAAGTTCAGCATTACCCAATACTGTACATACTTTAATATTGTACTTGAATCTTGTTATCCGAAATTTTGGAATTGAATGAGTTTTTAATTATGGAATTTCTTACTCATTTCAAAAAATGCAAGTACAAATTTCTCGCTATATTCCTAGTGTTATAATACCCTTCTAGAGATATTATAATTTTATACTTTAATCTTGTATTTTGAATGTTTGGGATTGAAAGAGTTTTTAAATTATGGAATTTCTTACTCATTTAAAAAAAAAATCAAGTACAAAATTCTCGATATATTCCGAGTTTTATAAAAGAAGATAGAATAATAGAAGAAGACGTCTCCGACCCTATAAAGTATATATATTCTAGATTGGCAACAGCAGCCGAGTTGATTAAGCCTTGTCCGACTATCTGTTTCTATACGAACTAGCCTTTCGGTTTTAAAGCTATCCACTCGAAACTTTGCATGGATCCATTTCTTTTTTCTTTCTGTTGCGAGCAGTATATGTATATGTGGGAACCGGCCGGATCGGACCATATATCATATAGCTGCCATAGGAACTATCGTCTTAAAACTAGGTTCTTGTATGAACAATTTTTTTAGTTTTCGAGATATCTAGACCAAACTCGGTCAGTACATTATACAATATCTTATCAGCATCGGAGCACTATATCATATATCTGCTCTAAGAACAAAAAGATTTATTTGTTTCAATCTCAGCATTTACTATTCTCACTTATTTGCTAAACCGTCAGGCAAATGCTGAAAAGGGTATTCAATATTCGGCTTACTTACTTTCTGTTTTTTTTTATATAGCCATAAGTTTTGTTTGTTTTATATATATTCTCCAGAGTATATTAGCTTCGGTGCAGCGTGAAGTTTCGTTCTTTAAATTAGCAATTCAAATTTAACGACGTCTTTATTAATGCTCAAACAAAGAGAGCTCTAATAGGTCTGAACATCAGGTAAATTGGATACTTGAGAAGCATTTTGGAGGCTGGTCACGTGGCTGCGATTGTGCTATCGAGATCTGCGTGCTGCGGGCCGAACGTTCTGTTCATTAAATCCAGACAATCTAGCCAATTAAAATATTGCATTTAGCTATATATATTTTTGTGTATTTGCGTACAGAGGAAAGTTCCCTGAGTTGCGTCTAGGCTGTAAAGTAGTTTTGTGGTCAAAATTGTTGATTCTTAGTCATCTGGGCAAACTTTTAAACTGGTTATTGCCTTGACTTTTGGGTTTTTTCTTTATTTTCGTATGCGTCCAGCGTCATTTTGGCAGAAAAGTAATTCATGCTAATTATTTTGTCAACATTTAACAGATATATGATATGAAAGCCAAGTTGGGTCTGCATGATCGACAGATATACTACTCTATATTTTATTTTATTGGAACTTTTAACTCTTGACATTTGCCGATTTGATGCGAGTTCTGTTACTTATTGTTCCTCTTTCTCTCACACTCATTGTCAATCTGTAATGCATTTTATACAGGGTATTTTGGTGTGGAGCAAGACCTTTGTCTGCAAAAGTCATATTTGTATTTTTCCATCTCATGTACATAAATAAACAATTTTGTCTTTTATTTAGCCATGTCTTAGCTAGATAATTATTGACTTAACTAATCCACTTTGTGTGCAAACATTAATTCCGTTCGACTTGGCTCGTAAAATCTAGAAAAATATCGTATCACGGAAACCTGTATGCCATATAACATATACTACTTCAACTTGTATATATTTGCCGTTAGTTTAGATGGAAAATAAGCGCTGATATAGCACCCTTAATGAGGGAATAACTGAATATTTAAACACAAACCCAAATACATATTGTTGAATATGATTTTTGGCAGCCATATATAGTCCACGGTATCAACGGGTATCTAATGCTTATAAGGCACATGTATATATTAATTAGCATGATATGCTACTACAGGGTATCTTCTGGCCAAGTCGACAATCTTGACCACAGTTCTGTTAGTTGTCTCACTCTACATTTTGGACTTGTTTTGAGTTAAAAAGAAATCTCAACAAGGCGAGAAAAGCAACAAACACAAGGCTCGATCCGAACAATGCCAGACTTTGTACGCTTGTTTTGATGACCGACTAAAATATATACATATATATATAAAAAAAAGCCCCCCCCAAAGCAAGAGAACCGATTTTTGCTATAAATACGAGAAGCGAGTTTTAAACGGCCTGAGTTTCCGTCAATCAACGCGTTGAAGCTGTTGTGCATTGTAATCAATTATCAGAATGTCCAGATTATTTTCCATTTGCCTGTTGTCGCTGGCGCTTGTCGTGCAGGTAGGTTGATCAGGATATAGAAATATCTGTAAACAGAATTAAAACCCAAGGGATATTTGCTTAAAGTGCGTGCTGTCCGAGGAACCGGCGGAGGCATTGAACAATCATATTCGCGGACAACTCCAGCAATACGAGAAGTATCTGACCAACGATGACGGTTCCCACAAGGAGGATCTGCAAAAGCTGATCAAGATCTACGAGTCCGCCCTCAAGACCGAGGACTTCAATGAGAAGCAGGCCCTGGTCAACGGTGTGCCCCAACAGTTCTCCAAGGAATTCGGCACCTTTGTCCAGTCAAAGCTGCAGGAGGATCAACTTAATGAGGATATTCTCGCCGCGATCAGCTTCTACAAGTCCCTGCAGAGTGCCGAATTCAAGACTGACATTGAGAAAACTCTGGCCGAACTTGAAGGCCTACAGAAACTGACCGAATTCGAGGCGAAGAAGACCGGTTTCCTCAACCTGGAAAAGGCCTTCAGTCCCGAATTTGTGCACTTCCTCAAGAAGGACTCTGTGCCCAAGATCAACCAAGATCTACAGGGCGGCATCGAGTTCTTCGAGAAATTGTTGGCCGATCCCGAAGTGAAGTTCGCCACAGAAATTAAAGCCCTGAAGGCCCAGGCCGTGGCTGCCATCGCCGACGAGATCTCAATTGACGACAAGCAGAAGGCTCTCTTCGAGATCAGAAATCCGGCCAACGCCGAACTGACCGAGTTCCTGAAAAAGAAATTCACCGAACTGAACTAAAGATTAGATAAAGTAAAGTATCTAAGCTGGAGATAAATTTTCATCGTAAAACTAACTTTATTATTTGTCTACGCATATAAATTAAATAAAACTAAAAATAAATAAAGAAAAAAATGGCATTTTTTTGAACAGCTTTCTGGGTGTGTCATATGATTAATATTTCTACATATTATACTTAATTGCAAAGATAATTATCAGATGAGAACATATAATATATAAGGCGATATAATGAGGGTCTAGCTAAGCTAAACGTTATTTATACTTATATGTTAATTTTTGTAATCTTACATTAATCTCTTGATTTACAGAAATTCTACAACAGGTAGAGTATATACGAGCGATACTTGTGTTGGCCTCTCGAAGCGCTACCAGATATGCAATGACCTCTCGTGTCCGGCGGATTCATTGGATATTCGTGCATATCAATGTGCTGCCTACAATAAAGTCGATTTCCAGGGTCGCCAATATAGCTGGGAGCCCTACATAAAAGGTAGAGCAATATATAACATATATGTACATATATGGAGGAATCTGTTCTGATTTTAATCGCGAACCACTTTCGATTGTTATATTTATTTTATTTGATCAGACGATGCCGAGTGCGAGCTGAATTGCAAGCCATTGGGCATGAAATACTTTGCCACTCTGAATGATACCGTTATTGATGGAACACCTTGTCAACGTCCGGCGGAATATTATCGGTCCAAGTCCGCGCTAGTGGGCCGCGCAATCTGTGTCGACGGCATTTGCAAGGTAAATGTTAATACTTACAATAAAACGCACAATTATAAGTGATTGCAGATAAAACACACGCTATCAGCCCGAACAGTAGTCGCATTTAGTGGCTCCATTAATTAACAGGTAGCCACTATTTAATGCCCGTTCCAATTTGAATTGTTTTCCATTAACGCCGTGTAAATGCAAATGAGTACACGATTGTCATTAGTTGAGGCTCAATTACAATAAATACCTGCTCTTCTTTATTACAATATTCGATTAGTTTAGCCTATTCATCTGCTCGGATGCTAAAAAGCAGCAACAACAACAACAACAAAATCCGAGAGCTGTCTATGCTCAGATTTGTGTGTGTCTGGCCTGGCATAGACCAAGCTATCCATAACAAGAGTGCCGATTGTGTGTTGTGTGTGTGCAGCACACTCCGAGTTATGAAAAACTCTTTAGAAATAAATGAATCGCTTTGCCGAATATTTTAGTAAGCGACGCGAATCGAAGCACGCAACACATGCGTATCCGTATCTCATAGAATCGCGCATCAATCACAAAATCAAAAACAGTTAAAAACATTTTTCTTAAATATTTTTCAAAGTAATCGAAATCAGTTTTAAACACAAGCTCAATAGATTTGTCAAAGATAACGTCCGTTTGATCAGTGTAACTAAAGTGATTTTTAAATATGCCATAAAAATTAAATAAAATACTTTTAATTGAACTTTATTGAATTTAAACGTTTTCTGAAAGTCTCCAAAATATTACATTCATTATTTTTACAAATTTTGTTTATATGTAAAAAGTTTTTAAATTAAACCCAATTTTTTTTTTTTTTTGCATTTTAGCCAAAACACTTGAGAATTTCAATTGAGTACATTTTACCTATAGACATGTACAATTTGCATTTACGTAATGTACTAATATACTTAAATTGTTTTAAAAGTCTTTAATTAGATCCATTTGCCGCTTTCTAGAAAATTTCAGCCTATTTTTTATTATATGTATCTATTTTACATTTGTTAATTCAAATCAAAATTTACGTCAGTCTTAGCTTTTCTCTATTCGCATTCAGATCAAAATTTCGTATCCTCTGATTTCATTTCAACGGCAAAAAAAATATTGTGCATATGAATTTCTGATCTTATACGTAGTGTCATGTTTTTATTGTTCTTAGCCAGAGCTATTTTAATACACTTGTGTATGTGTTATTGTATCTGAGATTAGCTATTAAAAATTTCAATTTCATAGGCACAGCACATTAAATTTCGCTAATATATATACTTATTTTATATGCCATATTAATATATAATATACATGTATATATATATCAATATTTTTTTATGTGTGCATAAAAAGTAAGCCGACAACAAGAAATTGAATCGTGCTTAAAACTTAAAATTTGTGTAGATGACGTGCTAAATGATACCACGTATTTAACATTTTTCACTTTCTCATTTCTACCAAAGGGGTCAAAAGACAACTTTTAAATTTTAAACTTGAAATAATTTTCTAAATTGCATAATTTTTTCGAAATTTACTTTTTGATAAATCATTAATTGGTTGTAAAATTAATTAAGTGGTAGTAAAAAGTGTGGTAATAAAAAGAGTACAATTTTAAATACTTTTCCTCGCTTAGCTGAGGTGTGAAAAGAAACCTTTTGGTCAGCACAAAACCTTGGTAGAAATAGTGTTAAAAGCATTTTCGCACACGCTTTAAAGTATGCTATATAAGGATAGTTACAGGGTGTATATTATAAATAAATATAAAATATAATTGCTGCTTTAAACCTACATCGAACTAGTTTAGTTGCCTGAATTGCTGAAACAGGTTTTTATTTTTAATATATTATCCTGCACAGTCATTGCCTGCACATACCCATTGCGTATGTGGTACAGGGTATCGAAAAGCACTTTAATCTTGCGCGGGTCGCGTCGTAAACAACCAAGTGAGACTGGCCAAGTGAAATGTGGCCATCGTAAACTTGCAAAAGTGCGTCAAATGCTGCCAGTTGGCCATTAAAAACAGAATTATCTCGCGCTGCGGCCTGGCGCTGTATCCCAGCCGGATGATAGTCGCCCGCGCGGCACTCAGCGATCGGCCATTTACGAGTTTATCACAACTTCAGCATAAATGTTGGCATATATGCAGATACCCACAAATATATATGCATATATACATATGCAGACACTTAAGATACGATATTGGCAATTTGCACTTAGCCCGGAAGTGAATATAAATTTAGTTTGCACCTTCGCCCACAACTGATTTCGCATATTTATGTACTTAATATTGTAGCTTTTTTTTCTCCTTTCTATTTTGTTTTTTATTGCATTTTAATTGTGATGTTTCGGAATACGCTTGCGGGGTGTATATTAATTTTGTCACGAAACGTGTTACGCAGTCAGACATCGATTCCAATTGGAATATAATTTTGAGGCCGTTAGGCAATGATTCCAATTGGCACATAGTTTTAAGACAGCCAGACATTCATTCCAATTGGTGCATAGTTTTAAGACAGGCAGAGGTGTATTCCAATTGGGATATATATTTAAGACAGTCAGACAATTATTAATATTGTATCTTTTTTACATTTATTTTTATTTGCATTTTAATTGTCATGTTATCTGAATACCCTAGCGGAGTGAATTTTAATTTTTTCACCAAATGTGATACGCTGTCAGATATCGATTCCAATTGGGATATATTTTTGAGACAGTCAGACAATGATTCCGATTGGTATATACTTAATATTGTATCTGTTTTTCTCCATTCCATTACTTTTTATTGCATTCAAATTTTGTTTTCGAATACCCTATTGGAGTGTATATTAATTTTGTCACAAAATGTGTTACGCAGTCAGACCATGAATCCAATTGGGATATATTCTTGAGACAGTCAGCCAGCGAATCCAATTGGACTATACTTAATATTGTATCTTTTTTTCTCCATTCCATTTTATTTTTATTGCATTTTAATTGTTATGTTTTTGAATACCGTAGCGGAGTGTATATTAATTTTGTCACAAAATGTGTTACGCTGTCAGACATTGATTCCAATTGGTATATATTCTTGATCAGTATCAATATCCAAGTCTATAAAACTATTTGAGTGAGTCCTCCACCAGTCTTAGGGCTAGAAAGTGAGCCGGATCGGACTACTATATCATCACCATAAGAGTTTGCCTGTCTAAAACTTAGTTTTTTATACGAGCAGATTTTTTTGATACTTAAACAGACTACTTTATCAGATGGGATCAATTGAATGTACTTTTAATTCATGCTCAAAAACTCATCTGTATCTGTTTTATCTCTGCAAGGGTAAATAAAGATAAGTTATTTCATTATTTTGGGGCGCTGTGATAAATTGAACGTAATTTGCATTGAATTTATTTAACGCACATATAAATATGTTTGTTTATGTAGTCCACTGACATCTAGTATAAATCAAACAATTAACTCAACGCATAAACAAAGAACATTTAGCAGGCTCCACCAGAGATCACCTTGCATAAATATTAATCTAGTGCGATATGCCTAGGCTCTGGCACTTGGCGTTAACCTGGCTGGTGAGTCAACTTAGACATCTGTCGAGAGTGTTCTATTCCATTCTATTCTATTTTATTCTTCTTCCCCCTAACCCCCCCTTGCCCTTTGGTGATGTTTTTTGTAAACAAAGCAACGTTTTCTGGCATGCTTTGATTTGTTTCAATTGAAATCAATTATACCATCTACAGCTCTCTATATATATATAGTATATGCCTTGTATAATTGCAGGCCGTTCTTGGCAATGGCTCCATAAAGGGCCTGTATGCAAATAGCGGCTCCGTCAGCTGTGGAGGCCTACTGTGCCGTCCGGTAACTGGAATATTTACTCGCGATCCATTGCCAGAGGATGCATATGTCCATGTGGCCACAATACCCGCCGGAGCATCCAATATTTCCATAACCGAACTTAAGAACAGTGCAAATTTACTTGGTAAGTTTAAGAATTTAACTCTTAACTTTCAATCTTGTCCATATGAATGCAATTTTATTCGGCTCTATTAATTTGGAGACTTCTTCCGAACTTTCCAAAAAAAAAAACATATATTTTCAAGATCAAACTTCAAAGACCTTTTATATAATAAATTAAATATCTCGGGTAAAGTAAGTCCGCTATTCGAATAATATACCCTTTTGTACTTAAACTCCTCACGACTGTCAATTGGATTTACAAAATTTTCATTCGGAAAAATTTTATTCGGCTCTATTAATCTGGAGACCTTCTCCGAACTTTCCACAGGGCAAACTTCAAATACCTGAGAAATAGTTTTTTTTTTATTATAATAACTTAAATATCTCGAGTAAAGTAAGTCCGATATTCGAATAATATAACCTTTTGGGCTCAAACTCTTCACGACTGTCTATTAGCTTTACAAAATGTTCATTCCAAAAGGAAGTCGATGCGAAACATAAAAGTCCTTGAGTCCAAAGGGATATAACTTTCCAAGATACCAATCAGTTTGCTTATATGTATATGTTTTTAAAGTGTTTCCCAAAAGTTCTTATATGGAACGAAGTGTAGACTAATAAATTTAAATTTCATCATGATAAGCTAATTTAATGGGTAGGGTATTCATACTTCGTAGTGAAAGAATTGCTTCCATTGATTAAGCTACAATTTAGTAGATAACTGATGGCATGCTCTAAAAATCGAGCCAACAATATTTCGGAGATGCCGACTAACGACTTGTTTACATATTTTTATTACAAATCAATTATTGTTTATGGTATTTGCTCGTAGTCTTGCGTACAAGCGAACAGAAGAGCATTTTCAATGGCGAGAACGAGGTGTCGGAGAGCGGAACGTATGAGGCAGCGGGCACGACCTTCGACTATCACCGCATCGATGGAGTACAGCAGGGCGAGGGCGTTACCGAGTGGATCACAAGCACGGGCCCCATTAAGGATCCGGTGGAACTCTTGGTATGTCCACGAGTAATCAAAATAATCCAACATAACACCTACTCACACACGGACTTTCTGCCAACCAGGTGTACAGCAATATTTTGAATCCTGGCATTAAATACGAGTACCTGCTGCCCATTGTGTCCGACTCGGAGGAAAATGAGCTCTCCCTGGAGAGTAGCGACGGCTTCCTAAAGTCTGGCGCTGTCAGCGAAGATGGCAGCTCTGTGAGCAGCATGCGCTCGGGACGCAGGCGTAAATTCAATTGGAAGGTGGTCGGGTTCAGTGCCTGCACCAAGTCCTGCGGCGGCGGCACCCAAGCGCCGATTGTGCGCTGTGCTCGTGAGAATCCCGTTCGCTATTATTCGCAGCGCCGTTGCAGTCACACGGAGAGGCCAGTGCTTAACGAGAACCTGCTGCACTGCAACACACAGCCGTGTCCCGCCTATTGGCGACAGGACGAGTGGGGCGAATGCCGCTGTCAGCACGGCGAAAACTTTCGCCGGCGTGAACTGAGCTGCGTACAGGAACTGGCATCGGGCATTGTAATCCATGTGGATAAGGCCGCCTGCATGGAGGAGCAGCCGCCCAGCGAGAAGCAGTGCGAATGCCCCAAGGCTCGACGTCGCAATTCGGCCCGTTACCGCATGCACCTGCATCCCGATGCGGCCAATGGCACGCATCTGGGTCGCCATCGAGCTCCTAAAACTGTTAGCGATGCGGTCTGGCTGATGTCCGAGTGGAATCAGTATTGTTCATCCTCATGTGGTGCGGGCGTTCAGTATCGCACAATCTTTTGCGACCGGCCCAAGACAAAAGCGGAGCGTTGCGAACCGCGCGATATTCCCGAAAACCGACGACCCTGCGAGCAAAACGCCTGCGAGCTGGGCGACTGGTTTGCCGGTCCCTGGTCACCGTGTAGTGGCGACTGCTTCAACCTGACCCGTAGCCGTGCTGTGCTGTGTATTCGCAATCAGCTGATCACAGATGACGAGGAGTGTAAGCTGGAGCTGAGACCACAGGCCTTGGAGAACTGCTCGCACGAGGAGATTGAGTACTGTGCGCCGCGCTGGCATTATTCCGATTGGTCCGAGGTAAGCTAGCGGATGCTTTAAAAATAAATATCTAGCTAATGAAGTTGATTTCGTGTTGCAGTGCACCAAATCCTGCGAAGGCGGCACCCAACGGCGCACCGTCAAGTGCCTGGAGTACGATGATAAGCAGAATGCTCTGCGGGAATCCACCAAATGCAGATACGCACTAAGGGAACCAATCTTCCGCAACTGTAATACGCAGAAATGTGAAGGTAGAGCTTTTAGAAAATATTATTATTTTTTATCTCTTATTATTTATTTAACATCCTTGAAGATCTTAATAACGAACTGCTCCAAAACGACGAAGCTCCGGCCTGTCTGGATAATTTTCCCAACTGCAAATGGGCCGTGCAGGCAAAGCTATGCAGCTATGAATATTATCGGATCCATTGCTGCATGTCCTGCACGAAGCTCCATTAAATCGAATACAACTGCTAAAGTAGCTTTAATTGTTGCGAAAGAGAGAAATGAAAAAAAGAACGAAAACCGTGATCTTAAAGCAATTTATTCGTGAATGTTCATATATGCATAAATATGTTAGACATAAAGTTGAACATACATACATATATCTAGCCGCAAATTCTCAGTATGGATTCCAATTTGACATACGAGTGCATTTACATTTATTAATACATACCGCATAAGTACATAAATACGTAAAGGAAACCAACAAACAGTTTACTAAACAAATATCTCACAAACGATACAAGTTGAATGAAGTGCCACACTTAAAGATATTATACTATTTTCTTTTAACTCTACGATGTGTTTGAAATTAATTCAAGGCTATTAACATACCCTAAACCTGGGAATTCTTTACTTTCAAGTACTCTTCAGATTAGTTTTAATTTTACCAATTTGCGCTAATTTTAATCTATGAGTTTCAGAGGTATTTGGTCAATTTTAGAGATTAAACCAAATGTAGTAATAGAAGTATTGTATATTGTATAATATAGTCCAAGCACGCCTTTCCCGAAAACAATTGTCAAATACTAGATGAACTGGAGAGTCTTACTGACTTTAACTTCATCCCGTTGTATCCTAAATAACTATGCAGCCTTATTGTAAATACAACGATAAGAGTAAACGTTGCGTTACCTGGTTTAATCAGGTCTGTGCCGACTGTCGCTCGCAGTTCCCGAAAAACGGTGGCAATCAACGCCTCAAGGAAGGTGGCCATAAATCCAAGGTTGGCCTAATTAGCGCCGAGGAGTGCTACAGGTCGATAAAAAGAAGCACCGCGCTTCTGGCTACCGACAGTTACGATAAGGATGCAATTTGGTGGAAAGTGCCGCTTATTTTACTAGTTCTAGGCTGTATCCTGGTATTATCAATTGTCACCTGCCTGATCTGCCAGAAGGTGGTAAAGAAGGTACAGGAACATATGTCACAGCATGTTGATTTCAATGTTTGCGAGCCCAAGAAGAAACGCAACGTTTGCCGGAGAAGAAAGAAGCCACCATCACCGCGGCGTAATTCGTCCTTTGATGATCGAAAGTTCAGCTCCAAATGCTCCTGCGCGCCAAAATCGATTATCAGTCAACCAGCCTCAAGATGTAATTGAAAAATCCCAATTGATGAAGGAAGAAATCTCAGCTTACATATTCATTTATAATATGTCTATAAAGAAAATGGTATATTTTTATGTGTAAGTATTCAATTAAAACTGAAATGGATTTCTGATGTTTTATTGTTTAGTTCGGCAAACGTGAAGTTGTCACGCGAACAAATCAAAGTGCCAAGTTGTTCCGACTTGTAGATATCACTTATCCGGATAATAATAAATATAAAAAAAAATTTAATAAATAAAAATTTCGAACCTTAAGCTGATCTGTGGCTTTGATACTTTATTAAAAGCAAGACTAAAAAATGTTATATATCAAAGAGGTTTTAATTAATTATGCTGACTATATAAACAACATACTCTATTTGAAAACTTTTAGAGTTAGGCTTTAAAATGGGAATTAATTTCCACCATTTCACTTTGATATTGGCGTGCGCGGAAAACACTTCGGTGAAATAAATATTAAAAATTAAATAATGGCATTAAGTTTTATACGTCTGTACTTAAATACGTGTTGTATTCATGGTTTTCGTTATTTAGTGAAGAGCATGTCACTTTTGTTGGAGAGGTAAATTAGCCTTAAGTAGAGTTACAGAACGATTTATTAATTGTCAAGCATTTCAGATTGTTGTGGTTTATTCTTTTGATCGCATCCATTTATTTCTGCATAATATCGTGCATATCCTCCGTACAACGCTTTCACACAAAAAGTACGCATATCGGTCTGGAGCGGAACTCGTATGATTTTAATACATCGATGCCGGGCCTAACAATGTAATTAAGCTTATATTTTAGATCATAATTAAACTCTAATCGAATATATATTTTAGATGTCCTATGCAGCGTTTAAGTGAGTCCCTCTTCGACAACTTTTGTCGGTAAGATTTCATTAATTATCTACTTATTTAAGCTTTTTAAGACATTTTTGTTAATTATATTCCAGTGTGAATAAGATAAGAGGACGTGAGAAGACGGAGTTTTGGGACTTTCTAGAAAATTTAGCCAATTCTACGTACACCAATTTTCAAAATATACCAGAATATGATAGTATTGATGGTACACTAGATTCGCTGGGCATCAGACCCAAACATTATATGGAATTAATTTACAATCTGACGTATGATGGCACTTACGAGCCAATTGAGGGGGACCGTATTCGCTGCACTGATGGCGAGGTACACATGAGGGTCAGGCAGATCCTCACTGAGTTCGGGCTATGTTACCTGTGCAGCTCGTATCTGGGCGACGAGTACAGCTCACGTTTTCTAATCTTCGGCGAGTATCCGGAATTTAATAAGTATCTAAACTTGCACCGGTTTGTTGATGTTAAGAAGGGAGCCTTTTTTGACACGGTTGTGGGATTTACGCTGATGGGCTTCGAGGGTGAGGCTATAGATGTGCGTATCTAAGATGATCTGATAAACTGTAGCAAGCATTTTTAATTGTATAATTTCATCCAGAGCTATATACACTCGGCCTTTGAAGTAATGAAGGTGGATAATAATTTTGGTTATTCACTTGAGGGATCTTCATATAATCTGGAACTCGAGGAAATAGTTGCCGAATCAGACTTCGAGACGTTAGTTAATTAGTTTTCACCCATATTAACATGTAAACAATATTTTTATGTTGTAGTGAAACGTCTATAAACCAAAGGAAATGCCGTTTCTATCATGAATCAAATCTAACGCATTATCCATTTTATACCAAAAATGTTTGCCAGCAAGAGTGCCGCATTAACTTGGCCTATAAGACATGTAAATGTATTCCCCACTTTTATCCGAATCGAAGTAAGTAAACTATAATCCTTCATTTATTCTTTCTGCCCGGTAATTCCGTTTCAAAACCTCTTTAGTTGCAAATCCGAAGCCTGTATGCTCTTACAAAACGTTAAAGTCCTGTTTTCCCAGGCATGCCAGTCAGTATAACAATCAGCTAGTTAAAAACTATTTTTATATTACATATGTCATTAATCTTTTTTAAGGTTTTTTCCTTCAATTTTACGAGGAGGACGGCAATCATGAGAAAGTACCCGAATGTTTTTGTGAACAAAACTGTATAGACGCTGTGATCAAACTAAGCACTGCTGTTGTAAATAAATATAAATTGTATATTTAAAAAAACAATTTTAATTATAGACTTATTTCATTTTCAGGCCATGCGGGGCGCCAGACAATTGCTTGGCAGCCTGGGAAGTTCCATTTTGATGATCGCCTGGCCAAGGAATCAATTCAAGAGGCAAGTAATATTCTCCTTTACGGATCTTCTGGGTAAGTCGCACACCTGCTTATTAAATATAAATATAGTACTTATTTCTAATAATGTTTTCAGTTTCAATAGGCGGAACTGCCGGCCTTTATCTGGGTTTTAGCGTACTGGGCCTTGTTGAATTTGTATATTTTTTTACACTGCGCTTACTTTGGCATTTATTTGGATATGAAATTTAAAATTTATTTTTGCCTGAAAGAAAATTTCAAATAATAAACATGCTTAATAGAAATTATCTGCAGAGAAAACCAATGAACGTATTTATTATAGACGAACTATATACTATACAGAAGTGTGTATATGTTTGTATGTATTACTGTTGTAAATATCAAGTACCGTTGCTATCAGCTAAAATACAATACAATTTAAATAACCCCACATCGTATAATTTAGTACATATACAAAGTGAAGTGTTCCACTTAAGAACTATAGGTTGTCCGCGCATTTGAGTTAACAACCATGCTGAATAGTGGAAATTATAGCCAAGAACAGTTACGTGCCAAATATTGAACATTTTCCCAATTTCTTCGCCAGTTTATGTGACATTTTACGGAGGGGAGAGGAGATGAATTGAATTGATAACTCGAAGACCGGCACAGCCATATATGTATGTACGTATATACATAAGCGCCATATCCACATATACACTTATACATAAGAGAGCACAACACAAACATGCACATCCACATGTAAGTATGCATGTACTGTTGCTCTGCGAAGGTGCCTGATTTGAAAAAACATTGATTCCCGTGACATCACAAAAAATGACCATTCCAATGACAAGTTTAAAAATGTACCGGGAAACTTCTTTCGCTTTATTCAACACCGTCAAGGTTTTTACAACACCTTCAAGCCGGCAGCAAATATAGGAATTGCAGAATTTACACTTTGCCTGTAGCAGTGAGAGTTATGTGACGTCATTAGCTGCTCTCTCTTCAGCGGGAATAAGTCACCTGCGCAAGGCATTACAAATTTCTCATTGTGCACTCTCTTAGGTTCTGAGCTTAAGCTGCCAACCAGAGCCGCTCAGTTTGCTTCATATCGCTCACGCGTCCGGTTGGTGCCGCATACTTGCTGGCAAAAATACTGAAGTGCCACTTCAACTAAGTACATTATAATTGTATATTTTCCTTATCGCAGTACATACATACATACATACGCACATTGGGCTGGACTATAAAAGCAAGAACTTCGATTGAAACGCACTTAGTTGGCGATAACTACTTCAACTAATTTGCAATGTTTGACAAAGTCGGCGTCGGGCTTGCAATATTATATATATTCAGCAATGCTGTGCATTATGTGGAGCCCAGGAATATTAGAACTGTGCCAAAATCTGATGATGGTGCCAAGTGTGGTTACTCGGTAAGTTTCTCTTCATTCAAAGGCATGGAAAGTACATACATATGCAGTTTCATAGGCATTACAAATGCAAATATATTACACACATACATACATATGTGTATGTGTGAGTGCATGTAAATTAGATGATTTATTAATTTTTTCCTATCAGCTGTTCATGGCTGAGAAAGTATTGTAAACATGTATATATATGTATATATCATATGTTGACAATGTCAGTCAATTTTGTTGTTTTTTTGCGCTTGCATTTATGCATTTCGCGCGTTCTTCATTTTTGTTATATTTCGGTTAACATACATACATATGTTCTGGCAATGTCCAATGAAACTGGAAAAGAACCGTTATAGACTCCGTTAGATTTGGTCTATTACGAACAACATAAAGCAGACCGCGAAATTTCGTTTGATTCAGCACTTACAAATTGAATCAACGAACCCGTATACAATATAATTTGAAGTTGCTTTTCAATGAATTTTTAATTTGTTCTTCTATTTTCAGAGCTGCCACCCAACGAAACCAAATATGCTAAATGTGCATCTAATAGCACACACCCACGATGACGTTGGATGGCTAAAGACTGTGGACCAATATTACTATGGGAGTGAAACACGAATTCAAAAGGCTGGTGTACAGTATATAATTGATTCCGTTGTGGAATCCCTGCTGAGAGATCCAGAGAAACGCTTTATATATGTGGAGTCAGCATTTTTCTTCAAATGGTGGAAGGAACAGACGAGTGAGATGCAGGAACAGGTAACAATGCTGGTTAATGAAGGCAGGCTGGAGTTTATAGGCGGAGCTTGGAGCATGAATGATGAGGCAACAACTCACTATCAGAGCGTAATTGATCAATTCGCATGGGGATTAAAGTATGTATGGACTGGCTTTGGGCTGTAAATCTTCTATAATAAAAAAAATTTTGTAGGCAATTAAATGATACGTTTGGCGAATGCGGTCGTCCACGTGTCGGCTGGCAAATTGATCCATTTGGACATTCCCGAGAGATGGCTTCTATGTTTGCCCAAATGGGATTTGATGGTATGTTCTTTGGTCGCCTAGACTACCAGGATAAGGATGAGCGTCTGATGACACAGAAAGCCGAAATGATATGGCATGGTTCCCCGAATTTGGGTAGGCTAATAGAGCAAATTAAATTGGATTTCTTTATGATTATTTTATAAAATCATTAGGTGATAAATCGGATCTCTTCAGTGGTGCTTTGTACAACAATTATCAAGCACCGGATGGCTTTTGTTTCGACATCCTCTGCTCAGATCAACCAATTATCGATGGCAAACATAGCCCAGATAATAATGTGAAGGAACGCGTAAGTTTGAAAATTTTTGTTTCGATTACTGTACTTATTGTCTCTCTATATCCTTTCATGTGAAATTTGTCCTTGTTGCGTCTTATCATTTCCCCATCCAATATTCATCAGGTTAATACGTTTTTGGATTACGTCAAAATCCAAAGTACTTATTATCGCACCAACAATATAATTATAACCATGGGTGGCGATTTCACTTATCAAGCTGCCCAAGTATATTACAAGAATCTCGACAAATTGATACGGTAAAATTATGTATAAATGTATATGTGTTTCTTTTGGCATACTTGTGTTAACGAAAGCCCCTCATTATGTTTGGTCCATTAGTTGTTCTTTAAATCATATTAGTAATTAGAGTACCTGTTTTTTGTGTATAGATCGATGCGTTTTTTGAGTTTGTTAATAAGATGGCTACAGGTTATCGAACTCCCAACTTACTTATAACAATGGGTGAGGATTTCCATTACCAGAATGCTGATATGTGGTATAAAAATCTGGATAAACTAATTAAGTGAGTACTTAGTGAGGGGCTTTCTTTAACTATGCAAGTTAATGTATCCAACAGGGTTTTTATTTGGAGATCAAAATACTATCTGTTCCCATATTATCCAACTATAGGTACGCAAACGAGCGTCAGGCAAATGGCTCGAATATAAACCTCCTCTACTCCACACCCTCGTGCTACTTGAAGTCGCTACATGATGCTGGCATCTCATGGCCCACCAAGACTGACGATTTCTTTCCCTATGCATCCGATCCACATGCCTACTGGACGGGCTACTTCACCTCGCGGCCCACCTTGAAGCGTTTCGAGCGTGACGGCAATCATTTCTTGCAGGTTTGCAAGCAACTGAGCGCGTTAGCTCCAAAGCGATCGGCGGAATTTGATCCTCACTTGACCTTCTTGCGAGAGACCATGGGCATAATGCAACACCACGATGCCGTGACAGGCACGGAGAAGGAAAAGGTCGCTCTCGACTATGCGAAGCGTATGAGTGTCGCCCTGCGCGCCTGCTCGACAAACATACGAAATGTGTTGAACCAATTATCAACCGAACCCGAATCCGAACCAGCTTCCCAACGTCCATTTGAATTTAAAACATGTACCTTACTAAACATAAGCAGTTGTGCCACATCCGAGTCAAACACACCATTTGCACTGACCCTCTACAATCCGCTGGCTCATACTACCAAAGAGTATGTGAGAATACCCGTTGCAGATTACAAATATATTGTCCTTGATCCGGCAGGTAAGTAATAAGGCTCTTCTTAAAATATAGTTCTTTAAATTTACAAATTTTTAGGCAAAAGTGTGACCACCCAAGTGGTGCCTGTGCCCAAACCTGTGGCCGCAATCAAGCACAGAAATTCTATTGCCGAGTACGAGCTAGTTTTCTTGGCCTCCAATCTCCCAGCAATGGGCTATAAGACCTATTATATTCAAAGAGACGAAAGCAGTCGGATTAATATAAAGCCTCACGCTTTGCCAAAACAAGAATCTAGCTACACTGTTATCGAAAACGACGTAATTAAAATTTGCATCAAAGTTTCTGCATCAATAATACCTTAACTTCTTTATAGAATATCAAACTTACATTCGATACCAATGGATTCCTCTCCGAAGTCACAGCTGATGGGATGACGCGTATGATTTCCCAGGAATTTTTGTATTATGAAGGAGCTACTGGAAACAATGCTGAATTCCTAAATCGTTCCTCAGGCGCTTACATATTCCGACCGAAAGACAACAACATACGTTTTGCCACAGATCATGTCACAATAGAGGTGTACAAGGGCTCACTTGTGGAAGAGGTGCATCAGAAATTCAACGATTGGATAAGCCAAGTGGTGCGAGTCTATAAACAGAGCACTTACGCGGAATTCGAGTGGTTAGTGGGTCCCATTCCAATTGATGATGAAATTGGCAAGGAAGTGATAACGCGGTTCAAGTCAGACATTAAGTCTGAAGGCGTATTCTTTACCGACTCTAATGGTCAGCTATATACTAAATATGTCAAACACTTATTTACAAATTAATATATGCTTAACGTTTTCCTTTAGGTCGCGAAATGTTAAAACGTCAGCGCAATCATCGTGAAACCTGGAATGTAAAACTAGCGGAAACTGTTGCTGGAAACTATTACCCGATCACCACGAAAATCGCTTTGGAGGATACAACAGCTCGAATGGCTATACTTACAGACAGAGCTCAGGGTGGTAGCTCATTGGAGGATGGTGCCTTAGAATTAATGGTACATCGACGTTTATTGAAGGATGATGCATTTGGTGTGGGTGAAGCCCTTAACGAAACTGAATACGGCGAGGGACTGATTGCACGGGGTAAAACTCATTTGTTTGTGGGTCAATCCTATCTGCGCGCCGATGTCTCTCTAAAGGCAATCGAACGCCTTGTGCAACTGGAGACGTTGCTGCCGTCATGGAAGTTTTTCAGCAGTATGGAATCGTATACATCCGACCAATGGCTAAGCTCATTTACAAATACGGTGAGTACACCTATTGCCTGATTATCCATCATTATTATTATAATCGTATCAGTATCATTATCGTTATCATTATCATTCTCACTATTATTATTATCATTATTATTATTATTATTATTATTATTATTAGTATTATCATTATAAAATTCTCAGTACACTGGTATTTCATTGGTGCTACCTAAATCTGTGCATCTGCTAACCTTGGAACCTTGGCATGACAACGAGTTGCTCGTACGTTTTGAGCATATACTAGAGAAGGACGAGGATTCGCGCTATTCGAAATATGTTCAATTCAATATTAAGGACGTGCTTGGTGCCTTTAATATTGAAGATATTCGGGAGACTACTTTGGATGGAAATGCATGGTTGGACGAACATAAACGTATGGAGTTTGTACCTGATCCGGAGGATGAGGCATACGAAGCCTATGCCACAATTTCGGAATCTGCACACGGTGGTCACTTGCTCTCAGGTGCAAAACCTCTGCTAGGGGTTGAATATTCAAAGGAAACGCTAGGCCCTGGAGAGCTAGGCGCACAAAGTAACCGACTTAAGCGCAGTGCCAAAGCGGGACATTTTACATTACATAAACGACGACAGCAACAAGTTGGCGCAGATAGCATTAATGTATCTCTAAAATCAGATGATCGCGCAAAGTATCTGATAGAGCTAAGCCCAATGGAGATACGCACCTTCGTCGTGTATTTGGCAAAATAGCACGTCGATTTTGCTAGATAAACATTTTTAAGAAATAAATTAACAACATAAATGAGTCTATTACTAACTAGGACCATCTAGGTGCTTGTTTATTACAATTGTACAATACACAAGAGTTTGTGAATTTATCAGCGCTTTTTTCTTAAGCTGAGCGAGCAATTATCCTGGTCAATAGAAGCCCAGCTTGGCAGCTCTGTTGTGTACTCCCAGCCGATACCCTGAAATTGCAAATTGTTACGTTATTTATTTAGGATACAACATACTGTCAGCTTGAACCTACTTTATATTTCCATGCATGCAGATACATAACGAGATCTTCTGGCTTCGGATCCCGATAGTTCATCTTACATTCAGAGCAGTGTGGATCTGCAGTTACCTTACTGGCATCAAATCTAAGGTCGGCAGATTCATGGCCAGTTTGCGTCGAAATTGTGATCTAATAAAAACTGAATTATTAGCTGCAGCGTATAGTACAAATATCATATAGTTCCAACCTTAGCTTCAGGCGTTGACTTTATTGCGGTTTGCAATTCAGATTGGTTGGTTGTGCTTGGACTGGCAACAGCAACATCTGGATTCTTGGTCGTGCCACTTATCGCGACTTCCGCATCAATACCCAACCAATTTTCGGCATTGTGTATGGAAATTAAATCATTTATTAATTGATCATCGGATTTTCCTCCAGTATCCCCGCCGCGTCCCTTTAAAGGACCAAACACCTCGTGATTATACAAAGGATCGTTAACAATCGGATAGCCTAAAAATAAAACGAATATTGTTTAGACAACTTGCTAATGTCAAATATTCCTGCTCACCTAAATATTGTAGGTGCACTCTGATCTGATGCATCCGCCCCGTCAGCGGCTTGCACTGCACAATGCTATAGTCGCCAGCTTGGGCGATTCTCTTGAATGTTGTTTTGCAATCTTTGCCCTTCGGTGAGACCTTGCAAACTCCAATTTTATAGCTAACGACTTCAATCGGTTCATTGCACTCAATAATGCCACTGAAATGCAAAAATTATACTTATATAGATGAATAATATTTATTAATCCTTCCACAAAATATATTTTCTGAAATATACTTAAAAAAAGAGGAAAGTTACAGAGAAAATAGAGAAAGAGCTACAGACAAAAAGATGGGAAAAGAGAGTTAATAAGAGAAATATATATAAAAAAGAAGCTAGAGAGGACGACTTAATGGGAATATTAGAGCAAAAGGAGATAAATGGAAAACAAGTAACTTAGTGTTATATATGTCTTTTAAATTATGCATTAATTATGTGAACTTAACAGTCGGTCAATCAGGCGAAGAATTCAAAAAGAACCTGATGTGGTTAAAATGTTAAAAATAGCAGCAGCCCTTCTTTTCGATTCTCATGAAATTTGAAGTGGCCCAATGAACGCATAAATAATATTATTAATATTTTTAAAGCATGAGTGTTGCTTTAATACATTAATTTTTAATATAAGTAAGCCATTCCTTAAATATTTTTAACAAATATTCATATTTAAACTTGCACAAATCGGTAAATGCACTTCTTAAATCTATAGGGTACATATATGTTTAGGTCTTTTCGGATCTGTATATTGTTTGTTTACTTGTGCAATACTTACTCTGGAAATTGGCCCTCCACGCAGCAAATATATTCCTTTTGTACTTGTCGATTTCGTATCTGTTGCTCCATTTGACGTGCTTTCTCTGAATTTCGTCCGAATAACAGCAAGCCGGAAGTTAGACGATCTAGTCGATGTATTGTACGCAGATTCTTCATGTTAAACTCTTTGGCCAGTATAAAAATGACCGTGTTATGTCTGTATCGGCCACAAGGATGTACCTAAGTGTGCATATAATTTTAAATTTAGTTTATTTTTAAGATATTCAATAACGAGCTTACTGGAATTGAAGCCGGTTTGTTCACGACTAAAATGTCTTCGTCCATGTGCACTATAGTAATGGGCTGTGAAGTAACTGGAACTTCATGTCTGCAAAATGGAATTTGATTAATTTCTGACTATTAATTTCGATTGTCGATTGTCTTACCTGTGCACTGTATTGGCAAGCAGATCATTATGCTTTAGCTTGTAGTCAATGGGCACCTTCTCATAGTTGACTGTCAAGCTGCCAGCCTCAATGCTGCGCTTATATTCCTCAGCGGGATGCGCACGAAATTCACGTGAGAATACATCTAAGATTCCCTCGCCCACCCAGCGGCCCTTTGTAAACGTGGTGAAGGTAAAAGAATAAGGGTAAACCTTTCGCAAACCTTCAATTGCGTATGACTAGTCAAAATCATGAAAGAGTATATTCAATGCTCACCATTTTCTATATAATAGGACGTCTCGTCATATCTTTCTTCACTGAAGCCGGGCCGTGTCAATTTCAGATCTTTCGTTTCCAATTTTGGCTTCTTGCGTTCAATAGTCTCCGCCCCAAGGGGCGCCTTTCGCTTTTCCGGCAATTGTACAGGTGAAGCCTCAGCTATCGTAGCCAGCTTAAATGGAAATGGGTAATCAGTTAACATTTTAAAGTATTCCTATTTAAAAAAAAAAAACCAGGTTCAAGGAGCTTGCATGACACAGTAAGACGCAAAGTCTGCAAAACAGACGAAAAAAATGTTTTTTAACTGCAGGAAAAGTAATAGAGGGCTGTAACAAACCCAAATTGTCATCATAAAACAGTGGTCCGCATTCGTATCTTAGAGAGGAAGGCGAGCACAATCACGTTTGCCATACCCACGGGGACTCCCCGAGGGAGGGGGGGGGGGGGGGGGTGGGTAAGAACTGCATTCAAAACAAAGAAGAAGCTAGAATAATAAAACTCTGCCGTTGAGAACACCAATACATTCGCACATTTGACATTCTCTATTTTAATGTCGAGACACATTTCTTATTTCAATAGCACCACTACAGACACAGGCACATATATTCATATATATACACATACATACATATACAGTTACATACACGACATACGTTCATAGGTATTGTGGCAACTTTAAATGCAAGTGACACAATAGGCGCGCATAATGGAAGACAAAAACATTTAGAGCAATTTACATTTAAGGAGCATAGCGATACCTACTTAAAAACAAGTCAGAGTGCTCCAGTCGAGAATGTGCGACTAGTTAATACCCTGTGCCCACTTCCTTTGTATTGAATGAATAGTTGTGAACGTATTTAAAACCAACTTGAATTTGACTGCAACCCAAAAGAAATTGTCGATAGTTCAGCTCGAAGCCGTTTTACAGGCTTATGCATGTGTTACTCAAAACCAATACGCCCTTTTATTAACAGGTGCACAGGGCATTAACAGGAGGCGGGCATGCTGTTGCCAACACTGATAATTGCGGAAGCGTCAGGTTGGCCAACTTGACAAGGAGCTGCTCGTCAGCAAACAACAAGGAAAAACGACACGAAGCGTCGAAAGCACCCTTCAAAATGGCTCAAAAAGGAATGGCAAAATGAGAAATAATTATACCAAATCCGCGGTTAAAATATGAAGGTAAACCGGGAGACAGCTCAGCCCCCAAAAAACGGCTAAAAGCTCTCTAGCCAGAGCACAAACAAGCACAGGTAAGCTAACTAAAATGTATGTTGCGGTAGACAAAGAGTAGTTAGTACATGGGCTTATTTAGTAGAGGTTAGCATAAGCTACATAATTAGCGGTCGTACGGAATAATGCGAACAATGCGAGCGTTTTTTTTCGTCCATGTGATTTGTGATTGATAAAAAAATAGTTGAAATGTTGCAACGATTTCGCAAGCCGAAATAGCTATAAGTTATTCATAACGGATTGATCGGATTTTGTTTGCACAAACAGCGGAATTGCAGGCCATTTTACAAATTCAAATCTCTATGAATGTGCATAAATATGTAAACGGAAATGGTTTGTTTTGTGCTGAACGTAAATAAAAGAATATGCACTCTATAGAAGACATCATATTTCTATGCATTGGCATACTATAACAGTGTAACAATGCCACAGAGCTGTCGTAATTAGTTTTTCTTTCTCCCCATTGACAATGACCCTCAGCTCGGCTTGGATGTAGCTTTGATTGTCTCGTTTTGTTGCTTATTCATAACTATAATTAAACAAACACAATGACAGTGTGGACTATGGCAATATGATATTGTGATCCGATTTGAACACCTTCATCTCAGCTGAACAAAGTATCATCTCAGCTCTTTATCCTAAACAAGACAAGCCGTCTTTAATACTTTACAAAATTACAATTACCTCTACAAGAGTATAAAATAAGATGCTTCTAAAATATGTTTCGACTTATTTTTGCTTACTTGGCTACCGCCATCTTCACTGGCTTCATAGGTCCACACACCGTTTATAGAATTTGTCTCTTCCGATTTAGCTCCAATAGCCGCATCAGATTCGGCGCCAATTTCAGTCACATTTGTGGAGGAGCCGCCGGCAACTTCTGCGGCGGGCGCCTTGGCATTTGTGCAGTTCAGGTTGGCCCGGAAGAGGAAGATGTTTTCCACGTCCACGGAGTCATCGCCGTGCTGGGTCTGCACATGGCGTACTATCTTGGGCAATGTCATTGTTGGCCAATACCAAAATGTGTTATTTACTCTATAAACTTTGATTTGTGCGTTCAGCAAGCGCCGCGTTCTAAACAAATTATAGCACTGCAAACAAAAACAAAACCATCAACACGTGTTTGCCAGCAACACGAACGAATTGAACCAATGTTAGGGTATCTAGAAAACACTCTTTGATATTGTCTGTCCGTTAAGCACTTGCCAGGCGAATTGTGTTATCAGCGTACCGCAAATACTTCATAGAGTTAATAAATAAATATTAAACTTTTACAAAACGCAACGCCAGCGAGCTCCACGAAACTGGTTCGATTATTTTGATGAACGCGCCATTTTGCTAATCGAACTACTGAAATTGGTTCATATGTTCATTCAGTTCAATTTGAATACCTTGTAAACAAACTAAGTGTATTGGGTATACCAAGTGCATAGTTGATTCACTTTTGAAATTGGTTTTATTAAATATGATTTGATTGTAAGCTTTAAATATGATAAAACCATTTTAAAACACATTTTATTAATTAACTGTATTATAATGTGGCACGTTAATTAAATTGTAGTCAGTATGAAAATTATCAGTCGCCATAAATGTATAATTTTGCATTTTGCGAAACACACCTTGCCGTATATAGGCTGTGTATGTCCATTTAAACATATGTAAACATATATAATTTTTATGTAAACATACATACGTACATGTATATTTATATATACATTTGTATATATGTCAGATTCCGCACACAATATTGTTTGTAAACACGCAGTAGTAGCTGGGTAGGTTTTACAGTTTGTATAGTTTTGATGAGGAAGCGTGATGTCGTCATTTCTAACTTTTTGTCCAGGCAAAAAGTCAATTTACAGCACATACATACATACATAAATCTACACACACTAAGAATGAATAAAAAAAAATGTAATCGGTGAGTGCGCACACCTACAAAATATCGTGCTGATTTAATCACTTTCTTCGTCGGCAGTAGCAAATGCCAACTTTTACTCTCATATACACGCACACGCCCGCCCACCCACATACTCACACGCACACACACAGACATACACACCCGCTGGTTAGCCAAGACCAAGAGCCTTATGGCCAGTGGCCATTAAATGTTGCCCTAAATAAGGGGCAAGCCTTTTTTGGTCGCCTTAACCTGAGTTGTGGGTTTACAGAAGGATGTTGTAGTTTGTTTCGTGACCGAGTGCTTTTCAAGGAGAACGTCCCTTTAACAGACCAGCAGAGGTGTAGCTAGGCGAGGGGATGTCGGCTTTTTGGGGAGTGCAGGTGTGTTAAACTAGTCACGCAGTCGGACATGCAATGGTCGCGCTCATAGTTGCCTATTTTACTCTATATACACGTTATTTTCGGCTACAATCTGGGTGGACACTTTCTAAGCGGCCCCCCTTTGCAATTGGTTACATCAGAGCATCGCGAAATTAATATTCCAGAGTTATGGGACTTTAGTTCCAGTTAAAACAAAAACTGGCCAGACCACAACTGCTATAAACAAACAATTACTCGAGGCAAACAAGAGACGAGCTTTGCAGAGAACTTTAACCTGTTTAATCGAAAGGAATTTAACAAAGATTTCAATGTCAACCTTAACGAAGGTCAACCTGTACGTAGCCCTTATGACCTGCACGTTCCGAAGCTACAGACAATAAAAATAATTGCAATATAATTACTATACGAATGTAGGTCAACATTAACTTGTGCTTGTATTCAGACCCGCGCTGTACAAACATAAATTATACATTTAAGAACCAACATGCATATTTGCTTAAATGTACAATTGGTACACATGGATTTCAGACAAAGAAATGAAAAATTATATAAAAACTTGATTTTTGAGAAAGATTCCTGAATATTATAGTACATATTGTCATAGTACATGCCTACGAATCTTTGTTATGCCAGAATGACATTAAATGAGCATAGAAATCCTAATTTATAAATGTCTGTCTGGCTATGTACTAAATATACATAGTATTTACATACAATACATTTACATAGTATGTATATAGTACATATGAATGAATGTATTTATGTAGTAAGAATATCTAAATATCGTGAAGATCCCGCACGGAGATGACTTTGCCCTGTGCAACTAAATCAAGAGGAATTTAATTTTTGTTGGGCCTACGCCAAAAATATTCTTTTGTTTCACGTAACAATATGAAAGTTTCATCAAAATTAAACATTGATATATATGTGTCGCTCATCCATGTACAGATACTTCTATATGTATATATAAATACATACTATGTGCGTAAATACGTATATTCACATTCACGTAATGGCACGTGTATGCGCATATTGTATGTGTCATGAAAATTCTTATTAATGGGATTAGGCTGGGAATTTTTTATAATATATATAATAAACATCGCCAAACACCAAACAAACGACGAACACAAATCAAAAGTGTTTTATTTTTATTATTTTCTTTTTTTCTTGTTAACTTGAAAATCTTTTTGATTTTAATCCTAATAAATATTTCAACTAGAATGATCTTTTTAATCTCATTTTACATATGAGATAACATACTTTGGCTAAAATTAACTATTTTATGCCATTCAATATCTTATTCAAATTGAATGTCAAATTAAGTTTAAATAATTTAGTACAGAACATGCATTTAAATGCTTTTTCATGTTTTCAATATTCCAAATTACAAAAAAAAAAAACAAACCCCATTTTCAATGCTATACACGCCTTATAGCCAACATGTTGCATGTGCTGTTAATAAACAAATATTTAACAAGATTCTCTTTTGGCTTAGATAGTCCTTTTAAAGGGGGGAATTTGCTGTATCAGCAAACCAAAATAGTTTTCTCTTTTTGAAAAAAAAATGTTTAAAACTAAAGAGAAAATTTGGTTTATCTGTTTATCAATATATCTTCTATTGTTGCGTAAAAATTATCATAATTAATTTCGTTTTAACATTAACATTCGAAGAGTAACAGCACGAGAGACAAAACTTAACAGCGCCACGCTCTGATGAAGCTCTGTTAAGCTCTGCAACTTATACCGCAAGCGACAAGTCGTAGCAGAGCGCGCGCAATTTAAATTTGAAAACCTTGCGGGCCACAGTCGGTGGCGCTCTTTTCACAGTCACCGTTTGGGGCTGCTCCAATCAGTCGGCCGCTTGCTTTCAGCCAGTGCAGAGGTTGTCGCGTGAATGCCATCGCTTAAGAGATATTAAAACGTGTGCGACGAAATTATTAAAAACGCCGACGCTCGTACACCTCGACGACATTGATGGCTTACAATCTGGCTACCTATTAACCGAGCGGAGGGCTGAGTGCGCGGGCGTTACGCGTAGTTTAAATATAAAAAACCCGTTTCGTTACTGTTTTTAGTTTTTTGCGTGGTAATAACTAACACTCCGGCGCCAACGGCCCGATTCGTTATCAGATAATCAAAGTAATGCAAGTCAATATAAAAGTGATGTGATTTTAAGCCCAATGATAATAATGTAATGAAGGCATTTACGGATGTGCATGCAAAAACTGTTTGAGTGTGTGTGTGTGGGTGTGTGTGTGTGCGTGTGTGCGTGTGTGCGCGCGTATTTCTTGACAGAACTTTATTGTTCACGTGCTGCAAAGCTTGATTAAATATTATTAATGTTTAATGTGTTGACATATTAGATAAAGAAACATCCTTATAGACACTTTCAGATATTATTTCAATAAACAAACCACTTATGTTTATCATTTAACGCATAACTGACCTACTATCAAGAGTGTGTAGCTCTCATGTTTATTTACTTTACCTTGTTTTCTAAGAAATGTGCCTTAGCACATTCAGCCTGCCTGACATTTGATCTCTCATCCCCTGTTTCAACGATCTATATGGTTCTTATTATAATTATAATCAGTCTCTTTAGACATTTGACGAGCGACTAAATAGAAGGAGTGTGTATGAGTAGAGCTATTTGAGGACAACGTTTTTAGAATATTTTCCTTGGCTTGTGTACATGTGTTGTTTATGTATGTGTGCTTGTGTGTGTGTGCCCGTGCATGGCTCTGTACCAAAAATATGCGCCATTGCCGTAGTCTAACATCGTCCATTTTTACGTACGCAAATAGTTTTTGTTCTGAAAAATTGTATATTTTCTATACAAAATATTTTTGTTGGCATGTCTTAGTTAGAGGTGACGTTTGAAATATATCAAGTAATTTCACTAGCCCTACGCACAGAATGGCCTTTAATCATCAAACGTCAAGAGCCGCACATGCAGTTACCTAATCTTCATTTAGCGTGTCGTTATTCAGGACACAAAATGTACATATATATATAGTATATATACAGTAAATATTTCGTTATTAGACAATGGGCATACGTTTCTATTTCGAATTCCATATATACATATATTTAGGTAAGTGTGGTTTCTTTCTAGGAATTCCGAATGGGAGACATTTAATTTTCAATTTAATTTGAATAAAATTCTGTTTTATATGGCAATGCTATGTGATCTTTTGACAGTTTTATTGGGCAATCCTTTGTCAATTTGCTTATACCCAAGCGTATTATATAAGAGATTAGTCGGTGTATTTATGTACATATCTATTGAATATACCCGTATAAACAGACATCATCTTGTCACTGTATGATCAAACAAAAAGAAAACAACAAAAAAAAAAAGGAAAAATTAGCACACATAAACATACTTGTACATAGTAGTACATGCTGTAGAGCCGAAATGAAAATTTGAAAAATAATTTGTGGCCGTTTCTTTGTGTACGCGGGCAAACCTAGTAATACATCAGACTTATTTTAGCACAAAGCCCCCGAAAAAATAAAATACATAAGTAAATAAATTCATAGCCGCGCGCACACTTCAAGAACAGATAGCAGCAGCTGCTCGACAAGGCCCGGCTGGTGGGAGGGGGAGTGGGCGGGTGGGGTCTAAAGGAGTGTGCGCCAGAGGGGAGGCATATTAACTTGCCACTAGATGATAGCCAACGGCACATTTTATGTGCCATGAACGATATATTTCTAATTGCGAATGGGATTTGACTACGCAACAATGGATATTAAAAAAAAAAAAAAAATAAAACAATATTCGAATTTCCGAAAATGAACTTTAATTTCTTTGTTACATCTCATTTATTTCGAACGCACTCTCGGCTGTGCCCCCAATATACGCTATTTCAGTTCTTTTTACATGCATATCATCAATGATATCCATATTTCCTAGAAGCCGGAACCAGTATCTTTTTGTACTATATAGTCGAAAAGGGGGCGCACAAGCATAAAATTTCTATTTCCACTGTTTGGCAGTCTGTCCATCAGCCAAAAATGAAAAAAAAAATAAAACCCATCAGCTATCAACCAGCCGTCAGATGTCGAATGTGCATTTAAAATCCATTACGCTATATTTAGTGGCTTTTCTAGCCATTGTTCCATTCCATTTTCATTTATTGGACGATAAACAAGTGCACACAACGTTGCCGTCAAGACAGGTAGCTGTATGCGGGACCCCATATTATGGTCGATTGTGTGTGTGCGTGTGCGAGTGTGTGTGTGTGTATGTTTGGGGTTCGTTTTGACAGTGCGTCGCTAACAATAACAACAAATTTCCAAATCAACACTGACTTCTAATTTCGCTCACACTTTTCTATGTACATAGTTTAATAGCCTTTCCGATAGATATAATACTAATAATATAAGTTCAAAAGAATCAATGCCTCAACTTTAAGGTTCGCTTCATGAACCACGTTCTATGCAGCTTCGACTTAAGGTTCCGTTCGTGAACCACGATCCTTGCAGAGTGGAGTTGAGGTTCCGTTCGTAAACCAACTTCCTTAAAGGCTCGACTTTAAGGTTCCGTTCGTGAACCACGTTCCTTACAGACTCGACTTTATGGTTTCGTTCACGAACCACGTTCCTTACAGACTCGACTTGAAGTTCCGTTCATGAATCAACTTCCTAACAGGCTCGACTTTAAGGTTCCGTTCTTGAACTACGTTCCTTACAGACCCGGCTTTAAGGAACGGTTCGTGAACCACGTTCAATGCAGCTTCGACTTAAGATTTCGTTCGTGAACAGTCGCAAACCCTGGTTTTAATTCGAACCAACTTTTGTTTTAAATTAATTGGTAGAATAACTTCTAGACAATGTAATTTGCCATATGTATTGAAGTGCACATATTATTAGTCTTTGCATTCGCTTTATATATTTAATTTTATTTTTGCTTTTGTTTTAAACACAATTCTTAGTCAGATTAATTAGTTTTATCCCATTGTGCGCTGCACGAAATCACAACGACTTGTGAACAGATAAACCAAACAAAAGCAAACCAAAGTAAATTCAGCTTCCAAATTTCAAATAAACGCGTCGAAAGTGGCAGACAGAGCTGAGTTGATCTTCTCTGTATATGGACAGGTAAACAACTATATATATATATTTATATATAGTCAGATCTATATGTACACATGAGAAAACACAGCTTTTAGCAACTATGTAAGCAGCAGAACGTAAACAATTATTGGACGTATTTTGAAAATAAATTCAATTGTTTTTTGATAAAACAGCAAGAATTCTCGAAAACAAATACAAAGTGATTTTAATTCTACTTAAATGGTGTAATTTGATTGTGCAACATTGAACAGAGAAATAAGCAATATATTTAAAAGTGATATAAACATAAAGCAAGTATACGTATCTTGAAAAGAAAAGAAAGCCACAATATGCAGAATTCAACGTCTTCATGTGCTTGGTACTTGCCCTGGTCCTTGGCTGCCCAGCAGCATCACCACAAGCTGATGGCCATGCAAACACCCTTTGCGGACAAAGTGGCCGTAACACCGCCGGGTGCCATATACGCTCCACAGCCGCAAATGCATCAGCAGCAGCATCAGCAGCAGCAGCAGCATCAGCAGCATCAGCAACAGCTACAGCTGCAGCAGCCGCAGCAACACTCACCGAATACTGCAGCAGCGCCGCCAACAAATTATCAACAGCCCGCGCTGCATCCGAGCGCCGGCACACATTTTCCCTTGGCGCCCGCCTATAACTTTGGCCAGACGCTGCTTAATGCTGGCCAAGCGCCCAGCTATCCGGGACAGCTGGCGCAGAGCAGCCAGGCCCATCCGCACAGCCACTCCCAGACGCATCTGCTGCAGTCGTCGATGTTTTCGCCACTTTCGCTGGGCGCCTACTACACGGCAGCAGCACAAGCGGCGGCAGCGGCGGCGGCTGCAGCAGCCGGGGCTAATCATGCGAACGCCGTGGCCACTTTCGGTGGCGTCCCATTGTCCGCACAGCAGGCTCTATTGGCTGCCGCCTCCGTGGCAGGGTCGACGGGTACGCCAGCAGGCATGTTGCCGCAGACGTCGCCGGTGTCGGTGCCGGTGCCCGTGTCCATGTCCGTGTCTGTGCCGCGTCCAGCTCAGCCGCCCACGTGCGCTCTAGTGCAGCAACTAAATTGTATGCCGCAGGATCTGCAGCATCTCTCCTCCATTAATATGAACCTGGGCAGCGTCATGGCCCTTCGAAATCACGGAGCTGCCGCCGGTCTCACATCCATCAAAGCGCTGCCAAATGCAGCCACTCTAACAATTAACAGAAAGGTGAGTGAAACAGATCAATACCTTTCAATCGGCAGCGACCGACTGTGTCATGCTCTGTAAAGTGTATAAGTTAAAACTAGGCTGGGAATTGTGGTGCACAAAAATAATGTAAATCAGTTAAGTAAACTTGTCCGTAATGGAGTAAAGCATTGGATATCGGAATACCCTCGTTAGATAACGTGTTAAGATTATAAACAGGAAAATCTATATATGTTAATAAGTGAGCTATTAATTAGTGAATGCACCAAAAATAACCCTGAGGTAGGATCTTCCAATTGCATCTAACCCGATCTTTAGACAGTAATTATGAGAGACATGAAGATTAATAGATGTAGATTTAGATTTAGATCTAGACAATTTTTTCACCCGATTAATGATATATAGATATCGATATGAATTTCGATTTATACTCATTTTTCACCCAATCAATGATCTTTACACAAAAATGTAAAACCTTTTACCCAATCGAAGTAACATTCCTAAGCTCGACAAATGCTTTCATTCCGGAAAGCCGGACATCGCATATACTCTCTATTGACTTTGAGAATAGAGTATAAAAGAAAAAAAATGCGAATTAGCTCTTTGATTGCCAAAGTTAAGGTTAAATTTGACTGCATGCTCGAACACATATCTTAAACTCAACTAAACACTCGATCGAACTGGTCTCCTAAACGGCGTGTCATGATTTCTGATTGCCAACCAGACCGACAGACAGGCGGACGGACGGATGGACAGAAAGACACCTGCAATCAAGCACTTGCGCGAAGGTCATCGAGACACAATTGATGTCAGTGCCTGAGAGCCGGCTGAGCAGCTGCTGTTTACGTTGAAATGTGCCGTGCTCTTGAACCATAAGTAAGATACATTACATACATATGCGTACATTCGTACATACGTACATTACATAAAAATGTAGATTTATGTGAGCTCATCAGAGCGACCGTATAATGATTTATCGTTAGTTTGTGAACCCGTCTAAGCATTGTTCAATAGCTCTGTACATGGATTCACTTTGACACACATACATCTCTATTTATATATCTACATGCCAATAGCTATCTCCATTTAATTTATTCATCCCATATACTAGATAGTTGCTGCGATTATTTAATAAATATAAACTGGTAGCTGTCTATATAAAGAAATCCCATATCTATATACATTCCATAATGCAAGCCATTTTATGCTAAATTATTTTTATGATTATTTTATTATTTAACAACTTTTTAATAATTTTTAATCATAATTTTAACGCCGACTTCTCTGCGTCTTAAGTATATAAATTTCTTCGTCTGTCCAAATCTATTTATATGCAAAATAGTCTCCCAGGTTCAAAAAGATATCTTCTGAACCGCCTTCTTTCCTACTTATAAACTTTAGGTTTTTTGTAATACAGAACCTTTTTGTTAGTTTAATTTAATATATTATTATATTATAGATAAATTGTCGTTGGTTCGGTTTTTGGTTCGAGCTAACTTCCTGCTGTTAGGTTCGGTTCGGGCACATTCATGTTTTTCAAAGAAACAAATTGAATTTATAATTTCAATAATTTGTAGAAATAGTCTACTGAAAATATGCTTATAAACCAGTTTCTCACCAAAGTTGACCCCTAGCCAATATATAATGATTACATAATTTTTAACAAATAATAAATGGTTCGCTTTGGGCCTATATTCTGTTTTTCTTTTGTAAGATAACTGGTTTGGTTTATGAAAACAATTAAGCTAAAATCCCAGACTCGAACCGATTCGCAATTATCACCTGAGCTAGCTGCACCTAGCATGCAGGTAAAATCTTATTTACATCGTAATTACACTACGTTCAATCGTACTGTTTGGCTAAGCACATAAAAATGGAAATTAATTAAAGAAAACATATAAATTTCAACAGCTAAATCGTAACTTGGAATAGCAAATAAATTTATAGCGGATGTATTAGCTAAGCCAAACAATGCCTCGATAGATGCATAGATAGATACACATCGGTGTACATATATGTACATATATAGTGATAGAGTGTTAGTCTTATAAAGTATATAGTATAAACACAAGTCCCAAGTGCTAACAAATTGAGTTGGTAAATCGTTATTATGACAAAACTGCATCATGAAAGCCCGAGAAACAGTCAACGTTTGTAAACACTCTGCCCGAGTCGTAATGTTTGGACATTCACTTTAACAACAACAACAACAACAATAATTACAACAACAACTATTTAACGTCTGCGATCGTAATCAGAAATTGCTTATTACGATTTATATAGTATACACAATATGTCTACATTGTCTTCTGAATTGTACGTATTCATATACGTATGTTTCGCTGTTTTTCTATAATTGCTAAATACCCGTCTACTTGACGGTGTGGTGTGTGGCAACAAATTGGTAAGATGATATCATAGAAACCAAAAGTAATTATGCGCTTTGTGTTAAATAAATAAATAAATATACTAATACTATTTATAAGCCGACAGACAATCTGCAATCTCCTTGTGCTTTGCCACAAAGACCTTTCAGATTTTCCGCATCGCTACGCATGCTTTTCGTGTTTTCCACTGTGATTTCCACAGTCATTTTTTTTTTTTTCGAAATGCAATCGTTTCACGAGCCGTAAGCGCTGTTGACTCAGTTGGTCAAGGTTTCCCAAATAGCCCATAAAGTAGCCCCAACTGCAGGTCGCAGCCAAGCGCTCTTTTATCTTTCTTTCTTTCTTGTTGCTGTTTACTAAAATTCATAATACGCGTGTTCAACTCGGCCATACAGAAGTCATTCAGCAAGACACGAGATGTATTTGCTTACATACGCGGCCCTTGAAAACAAGTTAAGACACAGACTTAAATGTAGCCTCAACAAGCCATTTTATTTGTTGTACCCTTGCAAGTGGGTATAACTACTTCATGATCACATTTGCATTGCACCGAATCTCTTTTGTGGGGGGATTAAAACAATTAATATCTAGTTTTTAATAAAGCTTACTACTTTTTTTTTTTAATATTTTTATGATTTTTATAATAATTATTCTATTATTTTACCCTTGCAAGTGGGTATAACAATTTAATGATCACATTTGCATTGCACCGAATCTCTTTTGTGAGGGATTAAAACAATGCAAATCTAGTTTTTAATAAAGATAATAACATTTTTAATATTTTTATGAGTTTTATAACAACCATTTTGTTATTTTACCCTTGCAAGCGAATATAACAATTTCATGATCACATTTGCATTGCATCGAAGTTCTTCTGGGCGGGATGAGTATTAATACTAGTTTTTAATAAAGCTAATAACGTTTTTTTTGTTTTTTTTTTAAATATTTTTATTAGTTTTATAATAACTATTTTGTTGTTGTACCTTTGCGAGGGGGTACAACAATTTTATGATTACATTCGCAAAGCCCCGTAGAAGGAGCTTTTCAGTACTTATTTTTTAGATTATATATGGATATATCTTCTTTTTTTTTTAAACCATTAAAAAATGTATACATATATGATACATTTTGTAACATTTTTATAGATATAACAGTAATCATATTTTTTATTATTACTACAATTATTGATATTAAATTATCATTAACATTATGCAACTAAGTATATACTTGCCTGGAATTCTAAACCCGAACTGCTTTGGCATTTCATATCGCGAAGACCTATTAAAAAGTCCATTTTGTAGAAGACAGCATCTGGTCTTATTTTTTAGATTTAAAAAATGAAATAAATACAAATTCATCTGTTATTTTTAGAGGTTTTATAAGGTTAATTATTATTTATATACGCCTGTAGAGCGTATTGTAATTTTGTCATGAAATGTGTAACGCATAGAAGCAGACGTCTCCGAACCCCATAAAGTCTATATATTCTAAGTCAACATCAACAGCTGAGTTGATATTATCGTGTCCATGTGCTTGAACTAGGCCCTTAGTTTAAAAGCTATTGTCTTGAAAGCTAGAATAGGTCCGTCCTTCTGTTGCAGGCAGTACATAAATCGGAGCTGCCACAGGAACGATCGTTCTTGTATGGAAAACTCTTTTGTTTATCAAGATATCTTGACCAAACTTGGCATTAATAACTTTCACTGTGCTCCTCATATGCAAAATCTTATCAACATCAGATCGGTCGAAAATTGGGTTCTTATATGGTAAAATATTTTCATCAAACTCAGCATTAATTATATAACTTTTAATATTATCACATAACTGCAAAAAGGAATGGTGCAAGGGTATTTAAACTTCGGCAAGCCGAAGATATCCTTACTTTCTCGTTTATTATTATTATTATTTTATCTTTTTTCTTTCGGCTTCGACAAAGCTATGAGATTTTAAAGGCCTTGATAGACCACAACAAAAGCTAATAGAAAATATAGCTAATATATAAATCTTATATATTCTGCGCATAGTAATTGATTACGAAATTCGCGTGCAGACTATTAAATAATAATGTTTAATAAACATTGCTTGCGTAGAAAGAATTTTGAAAATATTTTTCTTTTCGCAAAACTAAACAAAATGAATATCTTTAAATTTGAATGAACTTTATACTATCGCTTTATTCTGACAGCGCGCATACACAAATAATTATAATTAAATTGTTGTTATTTGGCTGAGCCAATTTTAAATACTTTTCCAATGATTTAATATGAATTAAATTCAAAGATTGACCATAAAAGAAACTGTGCGAATGACTGCTAACAGAAGAAATAAGTCAGATTGATTGTTTATATTTATTTTTTTCTGCTGTGCAGAACTAGAATTTACAGTATTAGACCAAGATTGCTTTGTACGGCTTTGTGCAACTGGTACTTGTCAGTCTGATATGGTCATGGTCTCCAAACGCTAAGCAGCTCCACATTCTGCGGCCAGACCAGTCCACCAGTGTGGACATAATCAGTGCTCTAATTAATAGCAGGATGCTTTTTAAGCTGGTTGACAAAGCTGCGCGCTAAATGGCCTGGACAGGTTCTGTCCGATGCGAACAGCAAAGAGCAGCTATTCAAAAAATGGTATAGAGATGGGAACCCGTGAGTGTTCTTGAAAATGGATAATTAACCAAATCGTGGCCAACGTGGTCACGTGCTGGCCATTTTCGGCTTCCAGATCTCGCAGACACGCACACCCCACGCGCCACACGCCTGTTTTTAGCACCTTGCGCAACCGGGCGCAGAAAGAATCTGTCGCATATATCTATATATACATCTATATATATATATATATATATATATATATAAAAAGTAGTTCGTGGGCATAATCATAAATATTGGGATGCTGTCCAAGCAGCAGCCAGACCGTCGGCCGTTCGCTTGGAACAATATCAAAATTGCCCGCTAAAGCCAGAAGCATTCAATGTACATGCAAACAATAATTTGCATGCATATTCATACAGATATATAAATATATGTAAGTATAAAAAAAAAAGGAAAAAAACATATATGAATGGTCGCTTGCCAAGATCGCTGGCAACAGGTCTCCGCCGTTGAATGATTCAATTAATTTATCAAGTCTTTCTATATGAACATCATCTCACGGATGAGTAGAGACATCACATACACTTATCAACAGGGTGGGTGTGTGCGAGTGTGTGTGTGTGTGTGCGTGTGTGGGTGTGGGCAGAGTTCAAACATTTCATTCATTTCTTCATAATATTCATTAACATAAGTGATTATTGATTATTATTTGGCAACACGATAATAGCGTGTTTTATTAATTAGCAACCGACAAAAATTGTATTCTAGAATATGTTTTAAATTTACACTGTACTGTAAATATTGTAGTCAAATGAAATCACGGCTAAATTTATACCATGCTACAAAATCCAAGACACTTTCGAATGCTGTCTTTTGTCAATGGGGCTATGGGGATAAATATTGTGCATCGGTAATGTGCACATGTGAGACGGAGATGCCTTCAAACCCGTAAATATGCTGCTTAAGGGAAATTGACCGACAGCCCGTGTCGGCCGTCGGTCGTCGGTGTCAGAGTCTCCCGTGTTCTGTGGTCCGTTGCCCTCCCGCACAGCTTTATTTAGTTATTTAGATTTTTTTTCGGGGCATGCAGCTAGTTTCCATCATTTGCTGGGCGCACTGCCAATGAAAGCAAAGACAAAAGTCAGCCAGCCAACAGTCACTCATCGGAGTCCACGAAAGAGACAACTAACTGAAATGCAAGTATCCATTCCATATATACATATGTATAACATACAGACTTATATGTATATATATACACACTACTTGTCTCAGAATTGCATTGTATGCAATATGCTCTAGAATATCCCAATTGTATGTATATATATATAAATATATGCCTGTACAGTTGGAAGTAAATAATTCATGTCGTAGAAATGTGGAATTAGTGCTCAGCTGAACACTTGAGAATTCACATTTCAGGAATACGACGATCAAATTATGAAAAGATACCAAAAAAAAAATAAGAAAATATGAATGCCAGACGCCAAAAAGTATAAATATTCTTGATGGATTCAGAAACTTGAGTTGCTGAGTTGCAATGCCCACGTCAAATAGATCTTCAAACGGAAGAATGAATGAATCTCTACAACCACTTGATCTTCTCTGACCAAACAGTAAATTTTTAAAAGCATTGCACATAAATCAAATAAGACAGAAATTTAATTTAAGGTTGTGCCTGCTCCTTAATTCTACATACTTAAAGCAACTTTGTAGAGTATATGTCCATATAAAGTATATGTAGCTTTAAGTTAATGTAGTTAATCTATGACATTTTTTACGCTTTTTTATTGACTTCGGGTTTTTCATCTGCATTCAGCTGACAACCGCCAGCGAGCTGGAAAAACAAAAAGTAAAAATACCCGAGAAGCGAAAAACTGAGGACACGGAGCAAATTAAAGATTTGAAAAAGGTAAAGCTATATTAGCCATATAATTTTATGTGCTTATTCGATCTATTTTAAAGGCAAAGCTCGAGACAAAGGCTCTGAAGGCCAAGAGACCAGGTTTTACTGACGAAAGATATCAGGAGACCTCGTACTATATGGAAAATGGTTGGTTTAGCAAAATACACTAAAACCGGATTCAAGAAAACAAATGTTACGTTTCTGCATAGGTCTAAGGAAAGTCTATCCATATTACTTCACTTTCACAACCTTCACAAAGGGGCGTTGGGTTGGCGAAAAGATACTCGACATATTTTCCAAGGAGTTCCGGGCACATCCAGCCGAGGAATATGAACGCTGCATTCAGACCGGGACACTGACCGTCAATTTCGAGAAGGTGCCCATTGACTATCGGCTGAAGCACAACGATTTATTGGCCAATATTGTGCACAGGTAAATTCTATTAAACAATCTTTCTTTTAAATTATTATTAAATACTGCTATATGTTAAGTATAGGCAAAAGAAATGCCTTTAACCAAATAACTTCATTGTCATTTTCTAGTTATTCTCTATAATTTATTTGTATAATGCGCTACTCGACTTGCTTTCAAATACAACAAAATGCATATTTATTGCTAGTTTTTTTTTAAACAGTAACTTATAGTATAAAGTACTTCCAAGTTTGTCACCTAAATAGAAAGCCGTTTAAATTTTAAAATGGAAACAAATCTTACACAAATGCCAGACTCGATCTAGCCAAGTCTGTCTGTCTAATTGTAAGCGCAACCGTCACCAAATTTGTCATTTTTGGGCTATTTTGAAAACAACTCAGAACAGGATGCCGAAGATTAAATACCCTTGAAGAGTAGCTTAATAAAAAACTGCGTAGAAACAGACATTCGGATTTGATCAGCAATAAAAAGGATAGTTACACAAAATAAACCCACTCGTTGCAAGTGTTATAAATTATATTTGCAATATTTTTATTTATGCCTGGCTGCCAACCAGTCGAATACTTTCAAATGGTTCAGTTCCCTAATTGTTTCTGTACTTAAAGTCAAGCATTTTGGCTGAATGGGTTGTTGCATTTGAAGCACTGAATGGTTACATATATCTAACTAAATGTGCGCACTCATGAATATATCTTTGCAGACACGAAGTACCCGTCACTTGCCAACCAATCACAATAGTGCATATGGATGAGGACATTGTGGTTGTTAATAAGCCAGCCTCTATACCCGTAAGTGGCTTAAACGACCGCCATATTACATAAACAATGCATTAATCTATAAATATAGACTTAACTAATAATTGTACTTAAGCGAGACACTCACCAATTTGCAAATACGTAACACGAACTAATTTTCATTTCGCCTTACCCTAGGTGCATCCATGTGGTCGATACAGGCATAATACTGTCGTCTTTATACTGGCCAAGGAGTTCAGCCTGAAGAATCTACGCACAATTCATCGTCTGGATCGTCTCACTTCCGGCCTGTTATTATTCGGCCGTAGTCCCAAAAAGGCACGCCAAATGGAACAGCAGATCCGCAATAGGCAGGTGGAAAAGGAGTATATCTGTCGAGTGGAGGGCATTTTTCCAGAGTGAGTGCAGCAAGAGTCCGAATAAGTGGAAGATTTTTCAATCGAGAACTCTATTTTAGCGGTGTCGTGGAATGCAAAGAGCCAATCGAGGTGGTCAGCTATAAGATTGGTGTGTGTAAAGTATCCCAGAAGGGCAAAGATTGTACCACAACTTTCCAGAAGCTATCCCAAAATGGAAAAACCAGCGTGGTGCTCTGCAAACCTTTAACGGGACGAATGCATCAAATACGTGTTCACTTGCAATATTTGGGTAAGCAATATTTAAATGCCATCTCGCTGAGCTAACCATATTAAATCCGATCCAATTTTCAAGGCTATCCCATACTCAACGATCCGTTGTACAACCATGAAGTTTTTGGGCCTCTGAAGGGCCGCGGCGGAGACATTGGTGGCAAAACCGACGATGAACTTATACGAGATCTCATTAACATACACAATGCGGAGAACTGGCTGGGCATAGATTGCGACTCGGACATATCGTTGTTTAAGAATACTAAAGACGAAACCGACCTGGAGAGCCTGAGCAGCGATCAAACTTTCGGTATTACCAGGAACCACGTTCACTCTGTAAACATCTGTTACATATAAAAAATATTTCCATCATCTAGCCGTACATCACAGCGATGACGATGTGGGTGCCAATTCGCGGGAAACCACGCCGCCTTGTTTGGAAAATCCACAGACCGCAGACTCCATCAAGCAACTGCATTGTACAAATAGCAGCCCAGTCTTTTCGGGCAAGGCTGATGTCGCACCCACTTTGCCCACAGGCCTGCAAATCCCAAATGGAACGCAAACGGATTTGGGATTGACCTCCGATAAAGTTGTTATTGATAAGCATTGCTATGAGTGTAAAGTGCACTACCGGGACCCGAAGCCAAAGGACCTGGTCATGTACTTGCACGCATGGAAGTATAAGGTAAGTGCAGCTATGCCAAGTATAAATTAATCAGAATTCAGGCATATACATATATATTATTTGATTAATTCAGGGGCCTGGCTGGGAGTATGAAACTGAGCTGCCGAACTGGGCAATTGCGGGTTGGGATGAGTGCGACTTAACCTCTGATAAAGTTGTAAATTAAATAGATATTCTATAACTTGTGTCTGGCTTGTCAGACCGTAACGTAGTTTTATTTATAATGCCTTAGTTCTCAAGCATCGGGACCCCCATCAAAGCGCTTCAAATCAAATCAATGAAGAACCAAAACAAACACAGTGCGATAAATATTGACCAATCTTTAATGAAACCAAAATGACCAAATATATATATAAATATATCGATTATCGTAAACTTTTCACAGAAATTCTAAATATCATATTTATGAAAAAATGTGCCTTTCAGATTGGTATAAATATATATTCATATATAGATGCACTGACAAATAATCCCCAAAATTGCTTTAGATGTTTTTCTCATAGTCAATTTTATTGGTATTAGAAAAATTAGATGTATATCACCAAAATCAAAATACTGCAAACCAACTAATCAAACTATGTAGTAATACACATATGTAAGAGCTGAAAAGACATGCAATACTATTTCAAGTTTTCATTACACAATTAGTTATATAGATACATAAGTATATGCATTAATCAGGTGAATCCAAAACAATTTCACTGGAATTGAGAAGAGATTCGTTAACAGAAGGTTCCAAATCACCTTAACAAGAACCTAATATCCCATAAAATTAAGAAAGCAAATACAAATCAAACTCGTGCCGTACTTCAGTATATACTTATTGAAGGCGATAAAAGTCGAACAAAATATGATATATATAAAGAAATTGAAATAGATAATTTTATATGAAGTACATTATACTCGATAAGTGCAATACTTATACATATATTAATTATTATCAATAAATTTTACAAATGTTTCTTAGAAAAAATTAAAATTGTCACGTTACTTAAAAAGGATATACTAGATTCAACAAAAAATAATCCTGGTAAATAATGGAAAAAATTCGAATGTTTGGATATTTATGTTTGCTGCATCAACACGAACAGGTAATATTCGTCTTACTATAATATTATTAATTAATATTGACTGCCACATTGAAAGACTTTAATCCAAACAGCATAAACATACACTTGAGCTCTTTAGGCCGAAGTTTTTTTAATCAAATGAATAAAATAAAACTCGTTTGCGAACTTAATAAACTCGAGGAATAATGCACATACGAATATAACTTTATGCACTCGTATTTAGCAAAGGGCCAAGTCCACACTTGTGCATTTTCATTTTGCATTTTGCATTTTAGAAAGCCAGCAAAACTTTATTGGAATAAGAACTTGCATGGGGGCCATTCCTGGTGCAGTAAAAAATTAAAGTTAATTAACGTAGCAGCAAAATTAAAAATTCATGTTACAAAATAAAATGCAATAAATTCGAAATTCTGTTGGTCTGCAACCAAAATAAAAAAAAACACACCCTTCCTAATTGCACACATGCCAACAGAACGGGGTTAGGGGAAAAGCCGGCTAATGCACTTACAGGTTCGCTCAAGTCGCTGAATTATTTAACGAAAGTGTAATTAAAATATATAAAAAACACACACACACACACACACACATCCACTTTGGGTATGTTCGAAATTAAATAAGTTTCTTGGTGTGTATTGCCGGCGGTTTTTAATGCGTATGGGCCACGGGCTCTAAAATGTAATTGCTGGATTTAGTTTTACTCTTCGCTGTGCATATTTATCCCTTTAAGTTAGTTGGCTTTATGCGGTAAATATGAATTTAATATACAGTATGCACTTTTCATATCTGCAGCAGAGAATTTAATTGAGTTCATATAAAACCAACAAGAATATTTATGTATATTTTCTCGAGCCTGCCTCGCTCTTTTCAGCAAGATTTTCCCTTGTCAGCAGTTTTGCCAACGGGCAACATGGCCCAAAGAAAGCATTGGGCATTCGTGAGGTGTTTGGCTTTGTGCTTTGCATAGCTTAAACTTCATGTGGGCAACAAAGGTGCAAAATGGAAGCAGACCATAAAAAACATATTTGTTAACATTTTTGGCCAGCTTATCGAGCCACGGCGGACACACGAACTTTATTTATTGCGGCGATGTCCAGGGTGTAAATTCTCCACACTGTCGCACCGAAAGACAATAAAATTTGACAACTATGAAAGCAGTAAGGATAATTTATATGCCTATGTATATACAGATAGACTAGGTGTAGCCAACATCGAAATTCATTGTTCTTTAAGCTTTCTTTGTGCAAAGAAACTCAAGCTTTGGCTTTGGCAGCTGGCTTCAGCAAAACTACACTGTCGTCTTGACTGGTAAGGAATTTAAAGTGAAATGGGATCATATTTAATGTTACGATTCTGGAATATCATCATTGTAAAGAATATCAAGGCGTCAATCAATATTTTATTGCCTTTAAATAATATGCTAAGCTTAACATAAATACCCATATATCAATATATATATATATATATAGATATAGATATGCAGATATAATAATCAATTATAGCTACTTAGATTCAGCGCGCTTACCGGCAACAAATTCAAACAGTAACAGCTGATGTGCTCATCGCTCCATTCTTTTCTTATTCGATAGGCACTCTCGATTAGGTGTGCCCGTTTATGAATAAACGTGTTATCGATAGCCCTCAGACGTTCTCCTGCATATTTGGCATTCGCACAAAAGACAACAAATGCTTAAGTGAATAACGCCGGGCGTTTTAATACTATTTAATTTAATTTCTGGTTTTATGCAAGCTGTAAAAAATGATACACGATATTTTACTATCGTGCTTGAGTTTAAGCCGCAAAGGAATAAGTATTCAAAGTTTTCTTGTGAGTCTAACATGTTTGCATGCCCATGTGTTTTATGTGTAGGCTTACTTTTATTATTACTAATTTTTTAGGCAACACAGGTGGTAGAAAAATTTATGCATCCTTGTGAACGTAGAATTTTTATGGAAATTGTAAGCATCTTAAATAACGTCAGTGAAGTTGTACGATTTGCGAAATTTTTTGGAGGCGTCAGCCAGCATGACATTTCTGACTACCCCGAAGCGAAAGGTAATTTTGGGTTGTAATACTATTTGCCATTTGATTTTATTGTTAAGCTTTTCAGATTTCTCTTCGGGCTATTATTTAAAGAACTTTGCCAAAGGTATTGATAGTGCGCTTGAGGAATATTACAATGAAATATTACAGCTGGAATCTTATTCCGAAAAAAATACAACCAACTCTTTGGCATATATCTACAATGCCTTGGAATTACACTCAACGGTTGTACTCTTTTTGCGTAAACTAATTAACGATGCTAGAATACAGGTAACCTGATTTATTTCCATATCTTATCGAAGAAGAATAAACATACTTTGTATTTTATTTAAGAAACTTAATGGCTGTAGGCTGCTACAAAACCTGCATCAAGCATATGAGCATGGAGATTTTCGTATGGACCACATAATCGCCAAGTAATTTTGAATTATCCAATTCAAATGATAAGATATAATTAACTATTTTTAGGGTTTCCAAACCCGTCAAGCTGGCTTTCTTTTCGCACCTGACCCACTGGCTCTTGTTCGGTGTTATAGATGATGAACACTCCGAGTTCTTTATCAACTATAGATCCTCGAATGAAAGTGGTCTGAAAGATGGCAGTGAGAAATCGGTGACTACCAACAATACTCAGGCGGTAATTAGATTGATAATTAAAATAAACTTACAATAATGCTCGCTTTCTTTGCTTTTGCAGACTTCATTGAGTGAGGAAGAGATATGGCAGTACGAAATCCAATTTAGTCAATTGCCCAGCTTTGTGTCATCTGTTTTAGCTGAAAAAGTTTTATTTGTCGGTCAAACGGTTCTTGTTTTTAAATTGGACCGAAGTAAACATAAAAATGACACATGGATGATGAAAATGCCTGGATCATTCTGTGATGATATTAGTGAGCTTTGGGATGGCAAAGAAGGGATGTTCTGTAAAATGATTGAGGACTTGAATCAGGATGATAAGATCGACATATTTCACTTAGAAAGTGTAATTAACCAAATCAAGAAATACGTTAGCCAACGTCTGTCAGAAATAGCAGTTATCGAAGATGATTTGGATCGTCAATTGTATTTGATAAAGGACTTTTACCTATTGGGACGCGGTGAATTTTATTTAGAATTCTTTCGTCAGCTTTATGAAAATTCAGAAAACATTGCTGAGCTGAATGCTAAAAACTATACAAAAGCGTTCGAGGTATACACATTACAATTAAGATTTTTAACTTTTTTAATGAATATATCATCATAATCCTGTTACAGATTGCAGCAAACGTAATGGGAATCGTTGATGATTTGGAGAATTTCTCCCTAAGTGTTCAAAAAACTACCATCGATTTAGAGGAGAGCTGCGAGTTTGCCATATTTCAAAACCTTCATCTCAAATACATATACAAATGGCCATTGAATCTCTTGTTTTCGCCAACAACGGTGGAACGATACAATACAGTGTTTCGTTTCCTTCTAACTGTTCGGAAGCTACAATATGATCTTCAGCTTGTATGGGCCCGCCACAAATGGGCTGCTAAAACCGCAAATCCGGTGAACCTAAAGATTATTAATTTTCGTAATCACCTAATGTTCTTTTTGGACAACTTGCAATATTACATACAGGTGGATGTTCTTGAATGTAAGCTTGCAAAATATCTATATTTCTGCAGCAGTATAAAGAGTAACATTTCCTTGTCATTTTAGCTCAGTTCAGTATTCTCATGAGTGTGATTGCTAGTAAAGCTGATTTTGAAGAAATTCAAAGAGCTCATTCGGTTTTTCTAGCCAATGTGCTTTCACAATGTTTTCTGCTGACTGATGAAACCGACAAAAAAATAAATATTACCCAGTCGACACGTCATTCCCAATATCCGGTTTATGGAACGATCCTTGAGATTTTTAGTATTTGCGAGAAATTTAGCGTCGTGAATTGTTCGGAAGAAACACCCGATGAGCATTTAAATAATGTTGACAGACTCGAAGAAAGGTAAGCTGAGCAATGTTCATTTATATATGTATATATTTTTTAAATATTTTTATAGATTTAACGTTGCCATATCGGGATTAATTAAATTATTGGTTAACATTAAAAGTGCATCCAGTTTCGGTCCGCTCTCGCAGTTCTTATTAAGATTGGATTTCAATCGTTGGTTTAGCGTTAAGAGAACTGAAAACGCAGCATCATAATTTTTATGAAAATACAAATATTTGTTATGATTTTAAAACGCCTTTTGCTTAAAGCTGCAAGCGTTTAATGTCATCCATCCGGAAATCGCTTCTACAAAAGTGAACAAAAATAAACAATTTGAACAGAAGCATACACATATGTAAACTTACCTTAATGCCAGAATAGTGCGTGCTTCGTTAGGGGTCAGTCGCCAGGAAGGCATTTCAGAATTATTTTCGGGATTCCAATACTCGGACAATTCTGAAACTTTATCTAAATTTAAAAGCGTAGCAATTTGTGAAAGACGTGTCATCTTATCGCGCACAGACCAGGAAGTTGCACCCGTTAGGTAGCTGCCGAGTGCACGAACTTCCTGATCCAGAACAAGTCCGCCGAGCTGCGAATTAAAACGAACAATTTACTGAACATGTTGCTGACTTACATTAATTAAATAAAAATTGTACCCGGTTGAATGTGCTCTTCTTGATAGCGCGTTCTAAGCGATTAGTCACTTCTGTAGCCAATATGCTGACAAGCGCATCATAATTACGTGGACTCAATGCATTTTTAAACGAATTTAAAAGACCATCTAATTGCACAATGAAATACTGAACAAATGTTTCACCAGCTTCGTACGTGGACAGTTCCTCCTAAATGTTTAAACCAATTATTTAGTCATAAAGCATAGGTATTGCAAATGGTTACCTCTGTTAAATGGTGACTGTAGTTTAGGAATTCATCAACCCAGGGATTTAATCGGGGCCTTATCGCACTCGACCTTAGTTGCTGTATGCCAAAGTCAACGGTTGCTTTCAACGCATCGCGAATGGTTTTGAGCTCAGTCAAGCAACTGTCTAGTAGCTGTCGCTCTACTGGGGATATGTTGGGGAATGTGCCTGCTATCTCCTGCTCCATCGTCTGCCATAGAGTCTCAATATACTCCGTCGACATATCGGCATTATTCAATTGCACTATGAAATTCGTTCGAACGCGATCAGCATCACTCGAGTGTAATTTACCCTGCTGAAGACTCGTTTGTATTGCATTGTAGGCTTGCGCTAAATCAATATAACCAGATGGATAACCATTTTTTAAAGGCGCCTTCAATGCAGTGACAAAATCGCCATCTAGGCATGATGCAACATTGTTAATAACAGCACATGTCCCATTGATTGATTGCGTTGTCAGGGAGCGTCTAATCGATTTGCGTAATATAAAGAACACCTCATCCACGATTGAGGAACATTGCTGACCAGCTTCATAGGTATCCAGCCCAATGGCTTTCATAACGCTTTCCTCCATAAAATACCTGAAGAACAATATGTAAGCATTACAAAGGAAAATATGTAGTAAATGTGCATCTTAAAATACTTTTCAAACAGTAAGTATGTGCTTAGAATTTCCTGCATTTGGCGACTTAAGTCGCACTGCTTCACAACCCTTTCGTATTCTTCTAGTATTTCCTTTTGTGCTTCCTTATCTTGCAAACATGTTTCCGCATTAGTCTGTAATTAAAATAGTCTTCATTTAGTTTGTTATTTTTTGGTTTATTGCGTGAAGGGTTACCTGCAAACGACGGCGCATAAACCGGAAGTATAACTCGATTCTGGAGTGCATGACCGTGATTTCGGCTATGATAGCGTCTATATCCTTGGGGTTTAATTTATCTATAGAACCACCCGACGGCTTTCGATAATGTCCCAAAGACTGCATGCTGTTGTTGGCCATACTGGCGCCGCTTGGCCGCTGAGCGCTGTCGTTGACCTGCTTGATGCGGTACTGAATTTGCCGATTTTTGTTGAATTCCAGGAGCAGATTTTTGACTTCAAGATCGCATTCCCTTTGCAATATGGATACCATATCTACCAAAGATGAAGATCTACATTCGACAGTTAAAACCCACGAATTTGACTTCAAAAACAAATCCGTATACTCACTCTTGTCCATAAAATGCTTCAATTATTGGCTGATTAACTTCGACGACTCGGGCAAAGTTTTCTAAAATCGCAGTCAAGCGGTCGGCATAGGCCAAATGAAGACGTCGCTCGGCCTTTGCAATGTCCTGCGTGTTGCGTAGCTCCTTCTGCGCTTTTGCCGACAACTTTTGGCAAATGTAGCCACTGAATTTCTCTATACCGATGCGGTGACAACCAACCAATGGAAATATTTTAAAGAATCTCTCAACGGAAGCCAGGTCATCGTGTTGGACAGCCTCATCGAACCGTTTTGAAATTAATTCCCTCATTTTTTCGGTGGCATCCTCTAGCGTGTGTACAGCATCGCTCACCGAAGTAATGGAGCCTTGGACATCATCCGCTGTGCGTTGTAATAGCTGTTGGTCCATTGCTAGAAAGCGGGCGATATGTCCCGCGCCCTTCTCGTAATCCTCCTCATTTATGGCCTTTACCACGCCCTGACTACACAACTGCAGGTCGATCAGATCGTGGACACGTTGCTGGCACTCAGACGCCCGGCATCGTGCCAGATCCAGCCGGCGTACTTTTGCGCTTACGGATTCAGCCAGTTGTGCGGTGTTTACGATTTGCATATTTAACTTGTTGGAATCGTTCTCCACGGCAAGTAATGTGGTCATAGCTTTACTGATACCGCTTAATTTTGCCTCAATCTGACATTGCTTGGACAATACGGCCTCGAGCCTTGCATTCACGTCTGCCTAAAAATTGTTGGGTGATACCCTTGCTGTCATTCTATAAAAGTTAAAAAACTGAAAAATACACACTTCTTTTTCTGCAATACGTAGCAGACCTTCATCCACTTTCTCAGTTGTACTAATATCCCAGCCGCTAAACATTTCGTTTAGATTTAATTTATTCATCTCCATTTGTAATAATTAATTTTTAATGCAGACATAAGAAATAATTGAAGTTGTTTTGTTTATGTTGGAATTTACGTGGCTGACCAAAGAACTGAACTACTGAACTTCAGTTCATTATTATCGTTCATTTGACTCATTATAGAATTCCGTTACCTTGTCACTGTTCTCATGTAACCTTAACATTGTGATTATAGGTATTAACAGAAACTTTTTTCCAATAATACTGGCTTTTGCCTTATTTATTTAATTTTCTTGGTTGTTTTTCACTGCTTAATAGTTTTTCAGCTTGAAAAGTATAACTGAAAACTGCAAGTTTAATTTAAATTTTTGTCGCTGTAAATAACAGCTCTGTACGGTTTTTTGCGGCTCTGTTAAAAACAGCTGTGTCGCGCATTCTACTTAACCTAAAAATAATAAACTGATTGTTTTTATGCATTTAATTTATTTAAACTAAATAAAAGTCTGTTATAATGAATAACTATTTTACTGAATATGAAAATTTAGAGGTAATCATTTGGTGTGCTACCTAATCCTGATAATTTATAAACGCATTCTTATATATATTTTTGCAGGTGCACGAGCTCATGCTGAGAGATCGACCACGACAAGAAGCGTACTATAATGCCATTCTAAAGAACAAGGAACTGTTTAAGGATAAAGTTGTGCTGGATGTTGGCGCCGGTACGGGTATACTTTCCGCGTTCTGCGCACAAGCCGGTGCTAAGTTGGTCTATGCTGTGGAAGCCTCAAATCTGGCCACAAAAGTAGCACTGGATCTGATTGACGAAAATGGTCTTACCAGCGTTGTTAAGGTAATACATTCCCAAATAGAGGAATTCGTGCTCCCGGCTGCAGCGGAGAAAGTGGATATTATTGTCTCTGAGTGGATGGGATTCTATCTACTGCACGAAGGCATGTTGGACTCTGTGCTTTTTGCTAGAGATAATTTTTTAAAACCGGATGGACTTATGTTCCCCAGTGAGTGCACCATTTTTGTGGCGCCATGCTCTGTGCCAACTCTATTTGATTACTGGCAAAATGTTGACGGAGTAAATATGGAGCGCTTTGCCAGTAAATTGCGTTCACAAAAATCAACAAGACCGGAAATTATCCAACTAAAATCCAACGATTTACTCCACAAGGGCATCGTGTTCCATTGGATGAGCTTGCTTGATGTGAATCCCAAAGATCTGGACGAGATATGTTTTAAGGAAGTCGTCGCCACACAAATTGCGGGTAAGCATCAGGGTTTCTGTATTTGGTTTGAAGTTCGCTTTCCTGGTGAAGAAACTGTAGCACTGAGCACTTCGCCCCACGCGCCGGAAACCCATTGGAAACAGTGCGTTGTAGTGCTCCCGGAAGACAATTGTGAAACTTTAGAAGAAAAATCTCCGGTGGCTTTTCAAATTTTAATGAAACGCAGCGCAAATGATGCGCGAAAATATAACTTGGAGGTAGAACTGCTTGATCCCAATGTTGAAGAGCATCCAATGCCTTGCTCATGCCACATGACAAAGTGCATACTTACAGAAGCCCATCTAAAGATGATGGGCACAACATAGTGTATGCGAGTTGAGTTGCTCAGTTTGTAAGACATGAAATATTCAATTAAATAACACGTACATCTTTTATACCTCAGTCAAACTTAACAGCTATACCATTGTTTTCATCTATAAAATATATCATTTGAAAATAACTACAATATACGCCAGCCAGAGGCATTAACCTAATAGCCGTTGTAAACGGCATTGGAGCTCCTTGAGAGAGTGCTGTAGACGGTTGGTGTCCGGTTTCTGATAGCAGATATTTAAACATGCCGCGACTATATCTTGTGCCTTCCCCAATATTCGCCGCCTAATGGAAACAATATTTATAAAATTTGTATGCTGGGAGATATTCGTAGAAATACGTACTTGGAACGGTACCAAATAGCTTGAGAATTATCAGCCAGAAGGGTAACGACGCGTATAGCCGACTGTATTAAGTGCCACTCGTTGCCCTCGTTCGCCCAAATGCGCTCATTCATGGAGATCATTCTAAGGAGAAAAAAAAGGAAACATTAGAGATTAAACTGTAGACAGGAATTAAACCAATGTAAACACTAACCTGGAGTAATATTCTAAAAGCAGCTCAATGTCTAGCTTCATGGCAAATAACTTTTCTGGCACTGTTCCCTCTGGCAATTGTAGTTGACAGGCCTTTATCTCCAGCTCTCTTATGAGGAAAGCAAAGGGAAAACACGGCCCGGATTCGCCAAACTCTCGCACTAATAGTTCAATTTTCGTAAATAGTTTTATGCTACGCTCTTGTGCTGAGCCAGGGGCATCAACGGCGCTGTTGATAATATTGCCCCAAACGGACTCAATTAACAAGGGATCATTGTGATTGGAGCAATTAAGGATCGACAGTTGACATTCCCACAGGTCAAATGGATCGGCGAAGTTTTGATACAATTGTGTAATATCATATAGCGCAATATTTAAGTCCTTTATGGCCTGCCTGGCGGCTGGATTTGAGTTTACAATCGAACCCATTGCACCAAGCACTGCCTTTTGTACGCGTGCAATTTCCAACTGTGAATTCAAGTAAAAAGTGTTCATATTAAAATTCGCCCATGATGTATATAAATAGGGCATACTGACCTTGTCCTCCAACTCCTTCAAAAATATACCATTGGTGACGGACGAGCCAACTGTCTCATTGCGCATACACATAACCGCGCGTACCAAATAGTCAATGCGCACGTCTAGAGATATGTTTTCGCTTCGCGTCATGGCCAAATTATCGAGAATCTGGGCTGCCTGATGATGATGTCCATTCTTCTCATAATACTTCCAAAGTAAGTCAATTAATTTCACATTCTCTGGATTGCGGCTAACACTGCGCCGCAAGAACTCGCCCAACGATGGCTCAACCAGTTCCAATAATTCACTGTTCATCTCGTGGGACAACAACCATTCATAGATCGTAACATGTATAAGTGGATCTTTCATTCTAAGTGCTTGGGTCGTGATCTTTTTAATGATCTGCTTTGATTTGTTCTCCATATCGTGATGATCCTGGGTTGCTTCGCAATTAAGTTGAAATAGGCGACTCTGGTCCCGATCGGTTTTACTGGTACGAACTGTGTGATAGGCATAGTCAAGCATGAGCTGCACCTCTTTGTAGTAGTTCATACTGCAAGAAAAGTTTGTTATATTGAAGTTGCCGCAATTTTTCGTTAGGCCCCATATATTTACCGTGTGACAAAGCATGTGTAACCCTCGCGATCTTCAGCAGGCTCATTGTTATTGTAATAATGTATTCCAATTTCTTCGGGATCCATTTTAGATGCACACGTGGCAGATAACTCAACAACACCCTCGTAAAAATCTACCGAAATGAATTGTTGGCAAATACTATGCAGCGGCAATGTTGGAGCTGCATCTAAACACATTTGCAAGGTTGTGGATAGCTTTTGTTGCTTCTCCGCTGCTGATTTACAGTTCTTGGCACTCATCAGTATTTCGGTGGCCTTATAAGTCACTTCGTCCTCATGTCTGTAGAGATTCGGGCATAGTTGCCGCAAGTTATCTGACACTTCTGTCACATCCGCTTTATCTTTGAGATATAAATTGATAAGCGCAATGATCAGAAAAGCACACACTTCAGAGCGCGCAATCAACAGATCTCGAAATGTACAACATCTCAACATTTTCTGATGTTCCGGCGACAATTGCTGGCAAAGCAATTGAAACTGATGATCAATTAGGATGCTCCACAGCGACATTACCTCACAGGCATGTTCTGCGAACAAATGTAAAGAATATTAGCATGGTTTGACATAGTGAAGTTGAGAGAACTTACTAATAAACTGATTTAAGGCGGAAAGCGAACGCTTTTCCTCGATCTGTGCCTGTTCTGTAAGGTTGCGATGTTCGTTTAGTGGCATTTGCGCGTTGGTCATCATCATTGGACTCGGTCTACCCAAATGACTTTCATACGGCAGTCGTCTTGTGGCTAAAAAACAAAACAACTTTTAATCAAAAGCCTATAAAGAGGAGATTCAAAAATTTGGCTTACCAGAAATATCGTGCACCGAGTGTTTATCCAAAAAGGAGCGCAACGAACGTAATTCGGACAGTAGCATAGTGCAATCGTTAATTGTTAACTTTGAACACAAATTCTCGTCGACACAATGCGATTGCCAAACGGAGCGCAACATGCGAGACACATACAAAAAGAGGCCATCATGTTTTGCAGAATATATAATGGGAGAATTCTCATTACTCGGCATCGAGTGCTGCTGCTGCTGTTGTTGGGCGGATTGTGCAGCCGAAACTGGAATTGGAAATTTTGAAAATACAAATTAATATTAATGTATTTTGATTATCTTTATGCGAGCCACTTACTAGGACTAATTGGTTGATTGTATTGGCCACTCATTACGCCGATGTTTGAGCTATTCGGCATGGGTGTCGACATATACATTGGCGGCATTCGCTCTCTGCCTGGCATGATAGTGTTTGTGCCCATAGTACTATTATGCAAGTTGCGGTTGGTTGAGTTCATAAAATGTTGATAGCACGGCTCTCCACCGTATAGCATAAATGCTTGGGTGGCCCACAAGGCAATGTCACTGCCACGTAACTGCTCCGAGGTGGCCAATAAGAGTGCAGTAACGCACGCCTCTCGTTCATTCTGCGTTTGAAAGAACATTTTCACTGCCTCATGATGGGGGCCCTTGCACGCCAGCAGCAACTGCTGCAGTATATGAGCAGCCTTGAGTAACTCCACAATGTGCGTGCCTTGATTGGTAAGCAGGACGATTCTACGCGGTGTTCGTGCATTGTATAAAAGTGAAGTTGTGTTGTCCATTATTGGATCTTTCACTTCTGCCACGCTCCAAACGATGCCATCAAGACCTTCTAATGCCGTCGACTCTACGAGATATGTAAAGTTTGTAAACGGGGCAGAGCTAACTGACCACAGTAAATCCTGCTCCTGTTGCTGCGTAGTAACCATCAACATTGTACTCTCACTGTGGTATGCAGCATGCACATGCTTTGGTTTATTGGTCGTTGCATTCGGTGTGTAACCAGGCGGCAACCTTACGTGCAGTAGGTAAATTCCTCTTGGTGTTTCCATATCTCCTTGCATCATTGGCAGCACATTATTTGGATGGAGAACCCCAAAACTGTCAGTCCCACAGTTTAGCTGCTGTTGCTGCACATTTAATCTCGTCGTAGAGAAATAAAGACGCACACCGCACTGCGTGACAGCAACGAGATGCAGGAAATTTGAATTATCTGTGCTGAGCGGACAAATCGCTTTCACGCTTTTGAATATGGATGGATCAACAGTTCTACATAATGAAAATGGGTTATAATTGTTATTATCCTTTTACTTTTCTAAAGAGTCTGCACACATACTTAATCAGGCTGACTGCTTGACTTGCAATATCATTTTGTGTAATCTTGCCAAGCCTTCGCACACTCGTAAAGTTCGTGCCGATGTGCCATGCTTCAATAGAACTTTTCTCAGTTAGTACATAAAGCAAGTTTCGACCATTGTCAATGACAATTTTCTCAATAGGATCGACCTCCTATAAAGTGAAGAGTATTAGTATTAAATCTTGTTCCCATACGGGTTTTCTTTTGTGTAACTCACCGAAAATACTTTCAGAAAACTTGGCACTATATAGGAAACCAGTCCTTGCGAATGGTTTATCTTTTTACAACGCTTGCCAAACCAACTCGACTCAGAATGATAATCAATTTCATAAAGACAGCCATCGCGACCGCCTAAGAAGATGCGTCCATCCTTAGTGCCCTCTATGACATTAATTGATATATTATCTGTTCCAAGCACGAATAGGGGCTTGTTTAACAGCTGCATTCGGGTACTACCCGCTGCCGTGCATCTGGAATCCTTCTGCTCCTCAAATGTAACACCCAGCACAATCACTTCAATGGGTGTTGTTAACAATAGCAGATACTTGACGTCGTTGATTAGAACGCCTGCCTTTGGTTTGATTAACCCAGCGCTCAAAATTAAATGGCTTAAGCCATCGTAGTAGGCGACGTCTCGAGCCTGCTCATATGTCCATATATATATATCTGAATCGATTGTCAACCATGCACGTCCAATTTCCGGAAACAAGCCCATTATGCAGTGGCATTTGATATCTTAATTAAAATTAAAACAATTAATAACAATCGTATTATTGGCGTACAGCAAACTATTTACGCTTGAAGTGCTCCAGGACTTCATTGGGTATTCCACATTTGGTTAATGTTCGCAGTTGTTGTAGGTTATGTGTATCACCGGTGGTCAGTTGTGACAGGGTTTGGTAATCATAATCGTTGAGGCCACTCATCGTTGCTCTCCCATGTTGACTGATGCCTGTTAACTATTTAATAATATTAGTTTGTGCCATACAACAACGCCCTATTGTTTGTTACCTCTAAGAGTTCCGGCTTGTGCCTGTCTCGGAAGTCGTGACACTCGAGCATATTGCCCGCTGTCTGTAGGACATCAGGTGGCGACGCTGTGTTATTCATATTTGTAAGCTTTATTTACACAAACCAAAGTATTTAAATATCACAATTGTAATTTTCCCCGTTAAACCGCTTCGCCACATAAAATTTGCAAACTGCCGCCGGTTGGAGAGAGAGATCGGCCCACGCCATACAGCTCCCGCCATTAATTTTTTGTCTCGTTCCTCTGTTAAGTTAACATTTACCAAAATGTTGTTAACATCAGCAATAATTTTATTTAGGACATTCTGCCGTAACTCGGCTTTCTCGGTAGATTCTAATAGTTAGCAGTTCGGCTTAATAGATAAAACGAAATGAATATTTTGGGCATTTGGTTTTGAGAAAATATTACAATGACGCACAAATTTCAAACTAACAGCTGTTAACAACTTTACAACATGGCCCTTACAGCATTATAACATATCAGCTGTTTCGTAATTTTCGGTTGCTATCGATAACGATGTGTTATTTACCTAGGTTGGCAGCACCGATAAAATTCCCAAAAATATCCCTGATTAATTTGCCGGTGTGGCAACCTTAAACTAAACGTCAAATATTTCCTTTCTTTTTTCAGCCTCTTTCCGGTCGGTCTGCAGTGTGTAAGTTTCCAAATAATTTGTATACAAAATGAATATTAAAACATCAACACAATGCACGAATTTAATGAATCGCTAAGTGTGTTATATGAGTGACATAGTAATAAGTTTGTTGTATATGCATTTATTTAACCAAAAAGCGTCAAAAATGAACCATGTACCAATTTTAATATTCATACCGGAACCCAGTAAAATTGTTTTGTTTATGCTCATAGAAGCTACAAGTGCGAAATCTATTCGAAATGCAACCATAACACACATTCTATATACCTCAGAGTTGAATTTAATTGTAGCCTTATTCTCTGTAAATGTGGCTAATTGAGGTATTTGTTTACTATTTTGCAGTGTCGTCAAAATGCGAACGATCAACTCGAATCAGTGTGTCAAGATCCCCAAGGATATTAAAGCCTCCGTGAAGGCGCGTGTGGTCACGATTACCGGCACCAGAGGCACCCTGAAGCGGAGCTTCAAGCATCTGGCTCTGGACATGTACATGTCGGACAAACGCACCCTCAAAGTTGAGAAATGGTTCGGCACAAAGAAGGAGCTCGCTGCCGTGCGCACCGTATGCAGTCACATTGAGAACATGATCAAGGGTAAGGTGTAAAACCCATAGAAACTAAAGGACTTCGATTTATATTCCCATTCTCCCAATTTATAGGTGTGACGTACGGTTTCCAGTACAAAATGCGTGCTGTGTACGCTCATTTCCCCATCAACTGCGTCACCTCCGAGCAGAATTCTGTTATCGAGATCCGTAACTTCTTGGGTGAAAAGTACATTCGTCGCGTGGAGATGGCTCCTGGTGTGACGGTTGTCAACTCAACTGCCCAAAAGGACGAGCTTATCGTTGAAGGCAACGACATCGAGGCTGTCTCTGGCTCTGCGGCGCTCATTCAACAGTCGACCACTGTCAAAAACAAGGATATTCGTAAGTTCTTGGATGGTCTGTACGTGTCGGAGAAAACGACCGTTGTGAAGACGGAAGCTTAATGACATCCATTGTGCTTCAATTAAAAGTTTTAATAATAAAAGAAAACGCTGATGTAAACTTTACCAACCTACACTTTGTGGTTTATTCAGTTTAATTGGGCTCTCTTGTGCCGCAGAAAAGTATACTACGCTAATTTTTGAAGTTTGAGTCAAATGGACATATTCAAAATGTCCACAAACACCAATACCTCTTTTAATCAGCAGCTAAAGATATTAAATTTGCAATACAATTGGAAACAAAATTATGTTTTATTAATATTAATTACAATCAATGCATTACGAGTCAGCGTTAAATAAATTGTCCATAGAATTAGCACAATCATGTGAGTAAGTCTTTCCGACTTGATAGTTCGTCCGCTTGAATACAAATTAAATAACCACTCCGGGTTTGGAAAAATATCAACTGTCCCCACTATATAGAAATACATATGATTATTTCATATGTACGATTAGTAGGTTACAAAAATTAAAATCCTGTCAGGCACTTTGAAATGTGTAGACGCAAATGTCTTTTCTAAATACAAATTAAGACGTTTCATATATATACTATTATATATATAGTATTAGAACGCATTACAAAAAGTATAGTTGATTTTCCAAGCCAGACGAGGGTGAACGATGTATACTCTCGGCAATAAGAAAAGCCAACTTATGAGCATATTGGCAGACGGCTGGCACCCGACACGTTCCTGACCAATTGTAGTACATATGCGTCATCTTATATGACAGCATTTGTAATTTGTCTGCATTTAAGCCCATGTTGTCGTGTATAACATTGTAGCTAGTTGGAGAGACTGTGCCCTGCTTTACTGCCTGCGAGACCAAAAAGAAATCGTAACGTTCGGGTAATGTGATTATATCGTCCACAATAGTTCCCGGTTCAGGATTGCGCATATTGACAAAGTAGCGTGTGTTAATCCGCTTAGCGACCACAATGAAAGCCATCCGACAACCTTCTTCCTTGCCCGCTGACTTGTAGATCTTATCAAGCTGATCCTTGAGAAATTTAACTTCAGTGTTGACCACTTGATAGAGCTGGCCATCGCCAACACCGTCACGAAAGAATAGAATGCGCTCTGGTAAAGTACCGTGATGCTCACGATATGCCTTTAGGGCACATGTCATATTCAATGACATTTGGTCGGAGAGCTCCTGGCCCTTCATGTGCTCTGTTACCGATGAATAGTAGCGTTCGCTTGATTTCATTTCCATGGTAGCTACCAGGGCACCATAGGATTTATTTTTATTCTTCGAAGAGTGACAGACGTCAAAGCCGACAGTCATTAGGCCCCTCAGCGGTAGCTCAATCATCCAAGGAGCGCCCATTAGCTTGGCATTCATTTGGATAACAACTTTTGTAGCAATCGACATTAGGCCACCGGATTTTTCGGCACGTGGCGCAATTGTACGGAGTGTTACCACTTGTGATGGCACGGGGCGGTCCACACAAGTGCGCTTCTTGATGCAACTATATCTGTGTGCATACAAATGGGACTATGATTAGCAAGTATCCCTGCTCAATATGTTAATGTGCTTACTTTTCCTCGTTTGGTGATTTCATAACCAGCATGATAATTTGTGGATCCTTGGCGAAGGCATTATCGATCGCCTGCGAATAGTTGCCATTGCGATCGTCTGACATTTCATCACTGTGCAATAGCGAATGTTTAATTTCTGTTAGTTGAGATTTAGTTGTGGATGGGTTATAATAGTACATACTATCTTGGCTCGGCGATATGCATTTTCATGCCACCAGCTGCCCGTATACATAGCTTGACAAACTCCTGAGCTTCCCGGAGATTGCGACGTGGTGTTATGACATACCAACGCTTTATGTCCACATGCTTGTACATTGAGTTGTTGCGAAACTCGAATGTCCAGTCGGCGCGGGCATCGCACAAGTAGCGCTTTTGATTACCAAACACAATTTTCTCCGGCGGCAGAACACGTCCAGGTATCTCGACCAAAGCCGTGTCCAATTCAATGTGCCAGGACTTCATCACTTCGGCGCTCAGCTGCGATTGCTGCAGGCGCTGATTAAACACGCGCAAACGTTCAATGCGGCGATTAGGCGTCAGTCTGGTGTGTTCGCTCATGGCTTTCATTAATCTATATTATAAACGATGCGATTTCATCTATGATGACAAGATATATGTGTTTAAATTACATACTGAAAGTTTGAGCGCATTTCATCGGTCAATCCTGTAGCGCGTGCCAATTCAGGTATCAACATAATAAGTTGACTGACTCCGCCGCGAATATTCTTCTCTGTTGGGCGAGACACTAGCAGCGGTTGTTTGTAGTCTCGAATTGTGATGTTATAGCGCTAGATAAGTAAATACAAATTAGTTAATTCAAAACGCCCATCTTAGATTTCCCATATATGGCATGCTTACTTTTTTGTAGTATTCTACATATGTAATGTCGCCATCCTTGGTATTGAATGTCGACATTGGCGACGAAACAAAGTCAACATCATCTACGCGATAGGTTTTATTATTGTAGTCGGTCAATACAATCACGCCTGTTTCAAAATATTTGGGTTATAATCATTATTAACTTAGTTCTTGATACTAAGAACCAATTGGTCTCAAAATTACTTGCCGATTACTTCACGCTTGAAGGCAGCTTGGTAGTCGTCGCTTTCGCGAATGACCTTTGATAAAACGTGATATAAGCTATCCGTTCTCATCACCTTGTGGGCAATCTCTGTGCATAACAAAATATCGGATTCGTGTTGACGAATTGATGTTGTATAGCCGGGCCATAGCTCTACACGGAAGCGATCTAGGATAACCTAGCATTGAAAATATGTATAACGAAGATTGTTAAGTACTATGAAAGCTCTTGCAAACTAAGTCTTACCTTTGCTTGTGGATCAAAGAAATTACGTGATACCAATTGAAGCTTAAGTCCCTCCAGGGCACGGCGTAGGATCAGATTAAGTACCTGGAACTGTTGATTGTCGGCTGCCTCAACGGTGCCGACACTTTTTATCTTTATCTGTATAGTTTCACCAGCCCGACTTTTAGTCACTAACTCCAAAACGTTTGACGAGTTAGTCTCTTCCTTAAACTTGGTGGTGCAAAACAAAACCGTTCCGTCAAATATGTAGCCACCCAAGAGTTGGCGGTGCTCGCTTAGTAAGCCTCGACGCAGCCTCGTATTATCGACATCTGGAGAGAAGTCTACACGATACTGATAAATGGTCCAGTTGGGGCGCTTTTGGACTTTATAATAATTGGTTTGAACAGTTATTTTACGGCCTGTAAAGCCCGCCTTAGTAATTAGTCCAGAAGGCCGAGAATGAACCACGTCGGTAAGTACACGGCGGCCTCGAACCGAGCCACGAGCATCACCTGTCCACATAGAAGAAATCTGTAAAAATACTGTTGTTTTTGTCGATAAAATAATATCTTACCCTCAGCACATTCCCCCGAACCCAGATCTGTGGGTTTTCTTGTCTGTTCCTGTTGGCCACTCGATTCAGATTCAGTGCGAACTGGCGGCTGCCGCGGGGCAGACGTTTCAGCAGGTTGACCCTAAAGTGAAGTAGAGCGCACATATGAAAATATGTGTAAATATATCAAAATATTGTTTATATTATTAGCAGTCGCACGCTTTTCTTTTAACACGCTTTCTTTAAAACTGCGCAATCGTTTACATTGTGGGCAACGCACGCATGTGCAATTGAAGCGTAAATACAGGCGTAATGAGAACAAAGAATTGCCGTTACTTTTTGATATCGACCATTGCTCGCCTGCGTCTTTTTCGCAACAACTTTGACTTTCTTTGCAAGCCCTTTTCATTGGTATGTATAAATTAGTTTCTCATATTTTCGCATTTCGCTCAATATCATTCTTCATTTCCTTATGTATTCATATCCACAATATGCTTACACATAACACACACTGACATTTAATGCAAGCAACGCTTAAATGGCCTTGAAAAACTATACAGTAGTAATTTCACAAAACGTACCTACTTGTATGTATGTATGTAAATGTAAGTGGCTTGAATTTGCCTGTTATGTCCATGCATTCACACAATTCTATTTTTAGCAAGAAAAATTTATTCACATTTTTTTGTACTACATACCAACTCAGGACCCTGTCTTTGACTTAATTTTTCATTGCGCTTATTACCGCGACCACGTCCACGTGAATGTCCCGAATTAGCCGGTAAATTATTCATGCCTTTATGTTGAAGACTTCCACACAAATGATGCTGACCGTCGCAAATGTCGGACAAAAATTTCAAATCAAAGAAGCAGAGTTGTGTTTCGGCTCGGCTTGACGAAGTCTCTTCGCTCGTCTGTTAACATGACAAATGCTAATGCTTGATTTTAATAACAGTGCGCTCCATTCTGTTCTAGGAGAAACTGCCGTTAGCTTTTCCAAGAAGCAAATCGTTTACAGAAATGTCGCATCGTAAATTCTAGGGATGGAAATATCGACTCCTGAAAACTTATTAGCAGTTGGAATTAATAATCTCATTTGGCACTTTTTCAGTTCATAGAGAACTACTGCCAACCTATTGGCATCCCATTGGAGCTCTTATTTGATTCAACAGTAGGTTAGTGAACTATTTATTAGAGCGGATGTCTAGTTCCTTACGGATGCATACATCTGTACATCCACATAAATACGCAGAATCATGTTGAACGTCTGATGTGCTTCTTTTCTTTTGGATATCTGTTCTTGTTTGTAGGTATTTCATTTTGTATACCTCTATAAATATATTTTGTTAATTTGATGGGAGTTTTCCCAAAAATTAATCAATTAAAATCTATGATCAAAAACGAATCGATTCCGTGGAATTGTGTGCGCTCTCGATGAGTATATCTTGTGTAATAGGAGGATCAACGTTCCAAATATAAAGTCATAGCTGAATAAAAATACATATGTATGTATGTACATGCTTTATGCAGATTGCGTCTACAGTTTACATACATTTGCAAAAAAACAATTACATATTTTACCCATTTCACCTTTAAACCAAAATCAAAAGATCTTTTATCATGTTCGTAAACAATGTTCAATTACAAATTTGTATTACGCGTACAATAAAATTTGGATCCTAGTTTATAGTACATAAAATTTTACTTAGTTTTCGAACACATTGAATACGCTTTGAGCTTTAAAATTAGACCTAATGAAAATTTGAGTTGATAGACCGGCATCGATATATGACAAGTTACTTCTAAGCGTCAACAATTAAATAATGACCCATTTTGTTCAGTCTTTTATATAACAAGATAAACATTATTGAATCTAGAAGACAAAATTAAAAAAACGAAATGTTAATTTTGTGATAATTATTGCGCATTTAACACCCAATTTACCTTAACAGTTTTGCTTTATGCCGATTAATCGCCTATATAAAATCTTCGGAATTTATTGTGATTGCATTTGTATGACTGGAGCTTTCCTTTCTTATTTATCGGGCTCTTCGTCGCGATCAACCAGTGACTTCTTAGCGGTGCCCTCATCGGGGCTAACGTTCAAGTCCTACATTTTAGAATTTCAATTAGTATACATAGGTAAAACATGCAGGATGAGAAACATGAATGGGAGACAGAGCGGATAAAAAAACTGAACAACAAAATTGGTTTAAAATACAATGTAAATTTGTCAAATTTTACCTTACACATATAGTCCGTTTATACGAAGTTCCTTATTTGAATATTAAAATTTTTCAAATGCAAAAATCTGCTCAAATATCAATGTGATCCATTTAAAACCAAAGACTGGTTTTGTACTCAATAACAATTACATAAAGTATTTCCTTTGCAGATTTAGTCATTTAAAAAATTTCTAATCAATAATAGCGATTTGTTCACATAACAACTGATCGTACAAATATATTCCAGAAAATTTACTTGAAATCAATTTTTTAAAAAAAAATACATTTTTCCTTCACATGTGTTGCTGGTAATCCAAAAATATTTCATAAAGTAATACAGTCTAGATTAGTTTTTAGACAATGAAGTAATTTACAAAAAAACCAGGAACTCATGTGAATGTAAATTTCAAGTCTGACCATTGAGATCCACTTTTTTACAAATATTAAACTATATGACCGCATGCTTGATACATGTGAACTCACGCTTATACTGATTAGAAGTTATAAACGCAGTATATATGTACTTGTAGATAAGCTGGCAAATATGCTACGTAAGTACACAAATGATGATATCGTACAGATCGATATAACATTATACTTATGTATCTAAAGCAGAAACATGACACTGAAATGTTCAGTTATTGATTATACAATATATATTATGTAACGATACAGTTTGCACAAGGTTTTTTTTTTTATGTTTTCCGTTTTCGCAACTAACACTAACAACAGCCAAGTCAATCATATATCCAGCTCTTACGGACACTTAATTTCAAAAGAAAAGTTAATTTGGTCTTTAAAAACAGACTTAGCTGTAATAACTATAAATTAAATTAACTAAATGCTCTATACATTGATTTTTAGAGAGTATATTTTCGAATCCCTGTTGTTAATAACATAAATGCAGAGTACGTTAAATTTGATTTATTCATTTATTGTTTTAAACACGAAATCGTATCGCCCTGGGCGATTTAAAGATAACAAGGAACTAACTTGCACTAGTTTGTCTTGTTTTTTTTCTTTATTTTTTTATTTTTATTATTTTTCAAACTAGAAACTACCATAGAACAATTCGCAACATTTTATTTGCACACTTTGGCCCCTTCGCGGCACAACATGCTATGTATATAGTTCTCAAAATTTTAATATTTTCAAAAATAAAATAAATAAAAATAAAATGCTGTATGAAACAGATAGAGTCCATAACTAAATGAGCATATCTTTCAAATATATTAACCTTTTTTTTGGTGTATATATAGAAGCAGAATGTACTGAATTTACAATAAATTTACATCAAATTAAATGATAACTATAAAATATTAATCGATTTTCATAACTAAAAGGCATTGTGACGATCTACAGATAATGTGATATTGGTCGAACTTCGTATACACTATTTTTTGATTACACATTATGTATATCTAAAAAATAACTACTAAAAATTACATCACAATTTTCGTAATCAAACCCTTACAATCTCTGAATTGGTTTTTTCCGCGTTTTTTTCTAGAAATAACTCTTCAAAAAAGGACAAGAAAAGGAAAAAGGAATCACAGTATAATGTTAGTAAATTATATTTGGATAAGAACCGACCAAAAGCGGAAAGACTATCTAAGTTAACTCCTTTAATGCGATAGATTTGAGAGCAAAATTAATAAGTTTGCTGTTTAAATCGTTACTTATTATCTACGAGGGCCAGATGAATAATCTCCTCAATAAATCAAATCACAGGTATGCTTCTTAAATAACAATTTTGATCTGTAATTATGTACGTAAATATTTTGACCCTGTATGCATTTTGAGCTTGGGACAGTCGTATGTACAATATGCACATATAAAACATCAACTTTGAACTAAATATCCCAACAATATAGATCGTGCTTTTACATTTTGAAATACGCTCACTTTAAATCTAATTATAAAGAAAAAAAATATATATATATAAATTATTAATAACTTATGTGTTACATTTTATAACTGGCTTATCACTAGATAATAGTTTGTGTATGTACAATATATATATACACGTGCAGTTAAAAGTAAAAACAATTTCTATTAATTTACTAAAAGACCAATACAAATACGATAGCAGCGCTTTTCACTTTAAAATCCATCTCATTAATTTGATGAAGTAGTCCTGCAATTTTACAATTACAAAACATTGATTGTAAATTGGTTGACACAATTTTGTTAACGTAACGTGGGGAAAAAAATACAACAATAAAAGCTATAAATCATATGATCAAAGGCAATTATAGTAAAAACAACTTGAGGTTGGCAATTTAATTTAAATTAAAAATGAATACTTAATGAAAGTTATTTAGCTTTTGACTAAATGGAAGATAAGATACTGTGATGGGGAAAATAGGGACTACCAAACAGTAGGAAAAACTGGGTGATTTATTGTTGTGTTCAGAAATTTTGCATATGATAATTAGTTTAAGGTGAATATAGCCAAGATAGTCTGAAGTGTGTTTTGTGTTGATTCAATTTTTATAAGCTGGTCAACAAATTTTTATTTCTAACTAATACTACCACAACTAAGAATTGAATGTTCATACATACATATGGACGAATGTTTTTGAAAAAGAGATCAATCAATTATTTAATACCGATTCTGACCTTGAGTGTAGTGTCCCACAAATCTGCGCGTTTTTTAAATTTATTTTTATTTATTTAACAGCCATGTCTTAGTGTCGATTTATTCTTTTTTTTTTAAGCAAGGTAAAATACTTACTAACTAACTAACTTGATAATATGCATTTGTAAGTATATATATTTATACAAACGCGGACCTATCTCTACTTAAAAACATAGAAAACATAATAGCTTTTATAGATAACTAGTGTATTGTATAATATTAGTGTTAGATACTAAATGCCAATTAATTACTTGTACTTCTTAGAAGTAACAATTTATGTTATATTGAGAGAACAACTGAAACTGAATTACGTTCTTACTTTAATCAGTACTTTCCACCTATACACAAAATTAATGAAAGTCAAAAAAAAAAACACAATATTTACGATTTGGTTTTTGGCAAGGGCTATTCTTCAATAAACAAACGTTAATTTACTTTTGATTAGTAACCAGCAGTTATAGAGATTGTCTATCTTTTTATATTTAAACAATTTCTCGAAACAAGCTATTGAATATAGATAATCTTTAATCGCATTTAACGAAAAACCTAATTTTTTGGTTGTTTATAATATGATACTTAAGCACAATATACGACTTATAAGAATAAACGTTCAATATATTCAGTATATTTTGATTAAATGCCTCTACATACATTAATTTCGATAAAAACAATTCGATTCTACCTATTTGTATACATTTGTGATTCTTGCAACTGTGCATTTCGAGCATTTACGTAGAGAATCTATGGGGTCAACAGATAGAACTTACGACAGTAAAGAGCACGACAGCGCCAATAAAATGATTGTATAGCTCGCCAACAGCCCTCAAATTCAATAGAGTCAAGAACGTAAATGTAAATTATTTGTAATTAAACAGTTTTTCGCTTTTACTATGTACTTAGTTGTATATTCATTGGCATCAATGGATATGTATTTGGTATATCTGGATTTTATAAAAAACTCTTTGTTTTTTTTTTCGTATGTGTTGGGTGTATGAGTTGTGAGTACTACGTATGGAGTACAAATTTATTGTTTTCGAAATAAGTTAAAAACTTACCTTTTTGGCAGGCGGCGCTGGAACTTGCAAGTGATATTTATTTTGACAATAGTCGCGTAACAATGCAATGCCTTCTGTACGGTTATTAGCGTAACGTGACTCCCACGCGTCTAATAGACGATTGTAATAACGTGGAGAGTCATTGTATTTAAGATATTTGTAGGTCTGGTCTGTGGGAAAGATACGCTCAAGGGGCGCACAACGTGCTAGCTCATCCTCCGCCACAATTAGGCAGCGTACATCATCGGGTGTCAGTTTATGAAGTATTGCATCGATGTACTTATATAAAAAAGAAGATTAGTATATGTTTATATCTGAATAGATGCTATGGAAATTGTTAATCTGAATACCTCCTCACGATTCTCAATGGTTTTTCGTGTAAAATTATTATGCTTATTCTTTTCTTCGCGCGACAGATAGTTAATGTATAAACGTTTATCGTAGCACATTTGGGTACCAGGTGGAAATGAAAATTCAGCGGCTAGCTCCCTTTGCTTTTCAAGACTCAGTTTTGGTGGTATCTGAGAGAAATAATTGCATATGAATAATTGTACGTAAATAGATGTGCCGGCTTACATTATATAGGGCAGTGTTGAGAACACCTTGTACCAGCGGCGCCTTAACATGGGCGTCCAGTGGCAGTTCTGAATGTAAACTAGGTGATATATTGACCTCCAGGAGCCAAGGTACCAGATCTGAGTCTAATATCACATCAAAGCCAAACAGTTCAAAGCAACTATACTTGGACTCCATATTTGCTCTAATCATGCTGTTAATCCCGTTCTCTCCGGCTAGAATAGTGCGCAAAACAAGACTCCTTAAGGCTTCCCAGAGGCCATCGGTGCGCACGCCACGATTAGCCAGATATGTCCACAATGACTTGATCGTCCACTTGTGTCCATGACATGCATTCACATCCTCATTCTTCGAGTAGTTTGATGAAAACTTATTGATGCTATAGTTGGTTAAATGCATACAGCGATCATTCAATGTATCCGCTTTAGCACTGTATTTTACTGAGGTTTGGGCAGAGTTAAGTAAATATTTGAGTTTCTTTATGAACTAGCTTACCAGAAGCAAACCTTGCGAGCCCATTGTGATACATAAAGACTCTCAAAGGATTTACAGATGTAACCAGTACATACAGGCGCAGGTCGAATTTGCTGCCATTAATTAGCAGCGGACGTTCAATATATCTAATAATATAAACAATTAAATATATATATATATTCCTTAAATACAAATATTTATAATACACCCACTTCTGCACGATGAGTGGTCGTCGTTTGGGTATCTGACCCCAACGGTTGACCACGCGTATGCCAGCACCACGGGCACTCGCCGGCGGCTTTATAATCCATTTTGTATTGCGTTGCGCGTATTTTGGCCAGCGTTTGCGCAATGCACAAAGATCATTTGGTATTACGTAGGTGCGCGGCATAAAGCCAAACTCCCTGTTGCTATGTTTCTTCATTTGTCGTTGCAAATTCTTCCAGCATGAATCTTTACGGCCAATGCGAAAAGAGCCTGGCAAGTGATTTATCTTCTGATACGAGCGAATTGTTTTAAAACAAGGACTCTTTAAATGCTTGCCCCAAACGCCCATCCAGTCGTTTGTTTCTAAAAGTTGTTAAATTTATATATTTTTTTTAATCATTTAGATGGCATTAAATACTTACTTTTCAACATTCGCATGCCGCTATTTGCCAATATGAGTCGTACAACTTTTGGCATAATATTTGTCACACGCCATTTCAACACCCTATGCAGCTCTGGGGGCACATTGGGGCCTTTTTTGGTGTTCGATGAAAATGATAGATAAGGTGGAACATATGGAAAGAGACTTGATACCAAAACCGAATCTGGATTTCTTAAGTCTTCGTCGGATGACTGAGTGAAGAGCAATGTTGACGAATTTTTGGCCGATGACAGTAAACGGTCGCCGGAATGCGTCAGTTTATAGGCATGTGCCCTATAACCGTCTTCAGTGTCAGAGCTAATACTAACCGTATCAGTCTCATCAAAGTTTGAGACTGTAATTGCAATTAAATCATTGAAGTTTTTGTAAGAGCTAGAATATTAATACTTACTGTTATCTAAATCGTCATCATTATCGTAATCGGGGTCACGAAAATCGTTGATTTTAGCATCTGGATCTTCTAAAATATAGCTAGTGATTTGATCACCTGCACCTTGACCTTTGGGATGTGGGGGCTTTACGTTTTGGCTGCGAAAATTAGACGAGTGATGCTTACGTGCCGAACGGGGGCTCTGACTATTATATAAGAGTACTCGATGGACAGTGGGTAATAGCTTCTTGGCAGTCGCTTGTCCACCTCTGATTCTTTTGGGTGTCAGTGGCAGACGAGGCAGCGGAAGAGGTTCGGTGGCTTTGTTTGTTTTCTTTGTTAAATTATTCTTAACTGACACGGATTCTCCAGTTTTGTTGACTTCATTGATATCGCCCAGTTGAATGCAGCGACGATGGGTTGGCATACTCGGATCGAATTGTTCATCGTTGTTTGCTTGCGGATCATAAACATCTTTTCCATTAAGTATTTCTACAGGCGTTTTCAAAACAGACTTTTCTGGCCGGTCGGTAGGGTAATCAATCCAATCACTATCATTATAGCCAAATGGCAATTCATTATTCTCTTTTAATAAATAACTATCATATTCTACGTTTTGGTTATTATCATTGGCTGTGCCTCTTCGCGTGGCATTGGACGAGCGTTTACTCGGTGTATCCTGAAATAAGCTCATTTGTGATTTGTACGCCGCACTTTGTGAGGATTTTTTTAACTTCTCTTGGCCACGATTGTAAAAGTACGAGAAATAGTGTTCGTAATGCTGATCTGTCGAATGGAAACGTGGACGTTCAGAGCTATAAAGGGGGAAAATTAGAGCTTGAATCAAATTCATGTTTCAAAAGCGTTTTCAACTATTCATATGCAATGTGTTTTTGTTTCTAAAAAAGTATATATTAAAAGTATAAGGCATAAAAAGTGGCTAGCGGTTAAATTAAAAATAACAACAATCTAATAAATAAAATGTGTCACATTTAGTGTTTAAGCTGGATATTTAGCATGGGGATTTTTTACAATTACATTATAGTACTCCATGATTGCTCCAGCGGAGGTGATCTGCGGCTGTGCGAGTATATCGAACCGTCGTCCAAATATTCGCAAGTACTGTTAGCTCTTATCTGCCGCTTGAGTTGATCCTTGTCAAGGGATGCTTGCGAATACTTTGCCAACTCCTGGTTGGCAGGCGCACTATTACTATGTCCATAATGCCGCCCCTTGTGCTGTGTTGGACCATTGTAATAGTCTGCCGGTTGTCTCGGCTGCTGATACACGTGGCTATTATTGTTGGCCGTTGACTTCCGCGGAGCATATGAGTTTAAAAATGCGTTCGCATAGGGCCCTTGATCTGAACCAGGTACTAAATAGTTACATCTGCTTATTTGTCTTGATGCCGTACTATTTTTAGATGGACTTGGATTTGATGAACAAGTTGGACTCTTTAAATTCCAAAATGGACTTATTACGCTTCCGTTCTTATAATAATTAAATGCATTGTTGTCAACGCTGCAATATCGCAAATTATGATCATTGTGGCTATCGTTGTTGTTAATAACTCCATTGTTGTTATTTAAATATTGACTGGACTGGCTCTTGTGGTGCATTTCGGGGGCTTTTCCATACACTTCTGAGCCGTTATACATAAACATATTACTATTATATTAAAGGTACACACGCTTGCACCTGGTGGATAAAGAAGAGCACAATAATTGTGAAATGATTATAATACATGAATACCTGCTTGGGGGTTTTATGGGCAGTTGTTCTTTGTATACCCTTGCAAAAGATACTTCTAATTCGTCACGAAATATGTAGTACACAGAAGCAATACACTGTTTCTTTATCGGTGTGTCTGTTGCTACTCAATCATCTCAGTTATCAGACTTTACATAGCCAAGTTGGCCAAATCGAAACACTATCATTCAGCCATAGTCATTTCTAACCAAACACGTTAATGAATAACACTTGTAATTCTATTATCGGAATCAGACTCTTACTGCACTTTCCTATAACTCACGTTGGAATAGTCTTTATATAACTGAAACACATTTTTGACTGCAAGGGTATTTAATCTTTGAAACTTCCTTTTTTAATAAATAATACTTTTGAGGAAATGGTCACAACAGTTTTTGTTTAATATTAGTCCATCCTTAGAAATTAGGAAAATACATTTTTCTGCAAAATATTTAAAATAAATATATTTCCATACTTCCTATTGGTGTCTTAAATATACATCTATAAATAGGTTTTACCTATAATTAACATATTACCTCGACTTCTTAAAATATTTGAAATTCATGTATTTTTATTTAATACTATGTAAGCAATTTAAATGCTGGCATTCCTTAAACAAAAAATTAGATTATAGTTTCAATTTTGAAAAACTTACCGCGTTTTAATTCTGTGACCTTCACTTTTATGATTTGTGCTACTTTTTGCAAGCCAGTATCAGCTGGCGGTGTGTGGGGGTTGTTGAATTTAGGTCACAAACATGATATCCTTAAGCAAGGTGTTGTAACTCCTTTGCACACTGTGTTGGGGGCAATCACAATGAAATTCCCAATCGCAAACGAAACGTTGTGACTGAGAGGCTTTGTCAAAATCTCAACGCAATGCAAAAGAATGGTTTAAAGCTTTTATATGTACCTAAAAAATGAACGAGTTGAATCAAAGCCGAACTGCATGTAAATTCACAATAACTTTTTTACCGCTATTACTATATTTGATGGGCCAAATGAATGTAAATGTTTCAAATTTGTATACGTAGGTGCTTAAATTGTGTGTGTTAAACGTGCCACTTATAACTATGAAAAAAAATGTTTTAATTTTGATGTAAATATCAATTGTAGATAGAGCAAACAAAACAAAACACACACAAAACCTGCGACCTCAACACGTGTAGTTCAGTTCTGATTAATAAATTTGGTTCACTGCTCGGAACACTGTAAAGAAGAACTAGTATTCCTCATTCGCCTGTTAACTTAACAGTCTGTTAACTGTTAACAGCCAGCAAAATACCCAATTTACTTTTAAGTAGTCGAAGTTCATTACCTGCCATTTAATAATTGGAAAAACATTGTCAATAATATAATTGCACATACATTTAATAATAACATTTAAAATAATTTTACTTTTTTACAAAAGCGTTTATAATTAATTTTAGTGTCTACATGTTCTCCTCCTGCTTGGACTCAAAAACTAAAAAGATCAATTACCTATGTACAAATAATCATACTTACAACTGCTTAGTTGTTTGAAAAATGTGACTTAATAAATTCGTTTCTATTACGTTGTTCTTCGGCAGTCGATTTACCATGAGCATAACTTAAAAAGTTTGGTTTGTAGACAGATACGCAACTATCAGCATCTAAAAGTTGAATAGTTTTAAATAGTAAATAGTTTTAAATGTAGGTTTAAAAAATGTGTATTAATGGGAATACCTATGCTAGGATCATTCCACTCCATTGCCATGTTATGGAGAACGGCTAATGCGGTAATTGTTTGTTTTGCCGAACCAAATGTTCCTAAGAGTTCACTGCCGAGAATGCCGAAGCGACGCATCCAAACGTTAAGGCATTTGATTGCCGGCGCAAAGGTGATAGCGTGTGCATGATTATAGAGATCCTCAGATTTAGTTTTTGGGTACTGAACGGGAGTGAAGAGGCAGGGGGAGCAACAAAGAGAGTCATTTCCAAGCAAAATACGTCCACGAAATTCATTTTGTTCGAAACGTTCCTTAATCCTCGATAATGAAAACAATTCTGGTGCTGTGCTCAAATCAAGCTCCTCAGAAAGACGTATATCCAGATCTCTGATTTTATGCTCTGCATCTGCAACTACTTGTAAATGCACAAGTTCCTCAATTGGAACGGGCGACTCAGTTCCACTGTAGCAACTCCTAGAAGCCTGGAACCGGGAACTGTCCAATTGCAAACGCACAGTGGTTTGCACGAGGGCTCCAATTACTTGGGGCATATTGGATAAGGATTGAAATGAACGCATCATTCGTTCCTTTTCCGAAAGAGTTGCGGGCATTCTAATATAACTTGATGCCTTTGAAGATAATACAGCAGCAACACGACGCGTTATCTTGGCCATAGTATGCAGACTAACGCCGTGCGCCATGGCTGATAGGTGAGGGTGCTAAAAATGAGACTAAGTTAAAATGTGTATGTATGCGGTACTTGAAAGGAAACTTACCTCAGTGCCTCCAAAAAAACGAATTGCCGATAAAATTTGCAAGTCTATGGGCACTTGGTTTCTTTTCATTGGCTCATAATAGTCAACTTCCAAGTCATCTCGCACAATTTCAATAATACGTCGCATATTTTCTTTTGTGTACCTGTATTTTTTACGAAATTCAATTTCGTTCATTTCCTCTAATGGGTTAAACCGCGGGCGCCTCCTCTTAACTTTGTTTATTGTGCTTCCTTTATTATTTTGACCGCAGCGTTTATTATGCACGTGCTGTAGTTCCAAATCCTTGAGATGTTTCACATCTTTCAGAAACCGTTGAAATACTTTTATATCGTCCATTTCTGATAATAAAAAACTGTTTTCCGACTTATCCTTTTCCAATTGCGTTTTTTCTCAGTTCATTAAAAGAAGAAGAATGTTCTGTAACCCTAACATTTAGAATTCTGTTATTAACAGCATCTTATCAAAATTATTTATAGGCTATCGAGCAAAATATCGAAAAGCCGCTTCAAACAGTAACAGCCCTAAATTGATATCGATTATTGTTTTCAGCATTCAAAGTTCTGATCTTAATCATTCGGATCTTGTGTCTTCTGATGTGAGGACGTCGCTTTCTATTTTGTGGTTGATTCTTATTCTAACGGCGCAATGGGTGATCAAGAACGAGGACGCCGCCGTCCCTTAGACGACTCCGATCGCAGTCCAAGATCAGTGCAAGAGCCGGTAAGTGCTTAAAATTCCTATACACTACCATATTTTTTTGAATATACAAGCATGGAAGATCCAATTACTTGATTGTATGCATTTTTGTTACACACACACACACAACACTTATAATATGTGCGGTATGATTTTGAGCGCGGCGTGGTTAGTTGTTTAGAATTCCGTTATCTGCACTCTAGAAGCATAAAGCTGGGCCACTTCAGTTGAATATGCTGATGCGGATATTTAACATTGTATGTGTATGTGTGTATAAGACAAAGTAAATGTACGTACCAGTTCCTTTTGAAATATATGTACATCCATATAAACAAACTCTTATGGATATGACTATTTACATAGTTGTGGGTATATATGTATGTATATACATACAAAACGCTTCAAACTGCGTATACATTTATGTGTATGCTTTAAACTTTCATTTTGTTTTTATTCAGTGTATACAAGCTTCCGTATACTGTCTGCAAGCAGTGCGCACAACATCGAACGAGAAACGAGGTTTGAAAAGTTAAGGAAACAAAAGCATACGTGTAAAAAGACTTCAAATATCTAAATTGGATTTTTGCGCTTTTTAGCGCAACTTGGCAATAAACGGGATTGAAGATGCCAAAAAAAGGCTGGGAAAGTAAAATATTTCTACTGTTTCTGGCCAGCGAGCCATGAATATGCCCAATTTTAGGTGGGAAATATCTGAGCTTGCAAGCCTAGTTATTATCACTGTTAAGAATTTCATCATGTCTGAGATATGTTATAAAGAGTAAAGGAAGAGCGTGGTAATTTACATAGGCAAAAGCAAAAATTAAACGGGATAGGCTTAGTGCTCTGATTACGTCTCAAGTGTTCGCACCAACTGCAATACATACATATGTAGATAGATAGATAGATTCATGAATACTTACAGACGTATGTTGTTCATCACGTCATTGTAACTGTTACTATAACTGTAAACATTGTGCATACGACATGTATATTCTTGTTTGCAAAAAGTGGCGTGTGTATAAATAGTATACACATTATAATCGTGCTCCAATTATTTGAAATAAACGATTTTTATATTTCGCTTTGTCGAAATATCGATTTTCTTAGTGCTGGAACACAAGAATAAAAGGAGTTGCCGGACTATCTATAAAAAATATACTGAGCTAACGCCATGCAACTAAATGCTGCTATGCGGCTTGATTTTTTTAAAATTGAAAACAAAAACGAAATCAGCCTCATTCGCTGTCACAGCTGAAAGAGCGAACAAGCAAAAAATAAAATGTACTTCAGCTTCGGCTCTATGAGAGCCGTGCAAGCAATTTTGTTTGTATGTGTGTTAATATACATACATAACAGCATATTTGAATGCGTTATTCACTCCTCTGAAAGCAAACAGCCAGTAGGCCGGCATGTTGTGTGAATTGGGAAAAGCCAGATTAGAAGTCAGGCCAGAAATTTTGCAACACATTTAAATGAATGGGCTTTACTTATCTTAGTGTTTATATTGTCTTTGGTATAACCTTGTAGAATAAAGAAATTCTTACCTTTTCAGAAGATGAGTGGATATAATGCACATACATTCAAATTATGACAACTAATAATTCTGATCCTACACTCGAAAATATCTTCTTTTGAAATATAAGCCTACATATATATTAAAAGTTTATTAATTGATATATATACAAATTGGCTAATCTTTACCAAAACTAGTTTTGGTGAAAATTACTCTTCTATGCAAGTCCCATTACTTTGAGTAAGACTTAAAAATGTCGATTTATGTTGCTGAATTTTGTTTTATGCTCGTGCTAAATGTGCTTTAGTTTAGTCGTGTACACGGATAGGACGTACCTTTAAAGTATAGTATATGTTTTGATCGGGACGTCGCCTGAAGTAACGGTCCGAATCACTTAAGTGTATACATATGTAACTGAAAGTTCAGTTTTTTCTTTAAATTTATTTTTGCCAAAAATTATATTTTCCAAACATGTTACCAATTACGACATCTATTACATCAATAAGCAAAATATTATCAATATCAGATTTGTATATAAAAATATATTACAAATGTCTGCATTTAATCATTCATTATAAGCTGAATTTATTTCCTTAACTTTACTTTTAATTTGTATTATTATTTTTCCAATTTGTAAACAGCGTGCAAAAGTTTTCCGTGATGATGGTTCCCATAATAGAGATAGATCGGAGGCTTCGAGCGCATACAGACCTTCATTGTCCCATGGAGCCTCTACATCCCGTGGCATTGGCGGCTCAACATCTCGCGCCGCAGAAGTCCCATCAGTGTCTGGTGCAAGTGCTCCATCAACTCATGGCGGCGGGGCCAGTGGTCCCCATACTGATCGCAGGCGAGTTGATCGGTATGAAATTGTTAATTCAAGACCGGCGGATATCGTGACTAAGCGGGGACAGGATGGTACGGAAATTAAATTGATGTCAAACTTTTATCGCTTAAAAACCAAACCTCAATGGCGCATTGTCCACTATCACGTGGATTTTGCGCCTGAGGTCGAAGCGGTGCGTGTGCGATGTGGAATATTATCAGAGCATGCCAGAATCTTGGGTACCGGCTACCTTTTTGATGGCGCACAGCTGTTTACGACCAAGAAATTTGAACAGGATGTAACAGTGCTGCAGGCAACCTCAAAGCAAGGCGTCAATTACACAATTACCATAAAGTTTGTGGGCTATATATCGGCAGCCGAGCCGCGCTTTCTTCAGGTGTTGAATTTAATTTTGCGACGCTCAATGAAGGGTCTTAATCTGGAGCAGGTCGGACGTAATCTTTTTGATCCGCACGCACGGGTAATGTATAATGGATATTGAATTGTTTCGGTTAATCGAACTAAACTAATGCGTTTTAAGATAAAACTGTTTGATGTGGAGCTTTGGCCAGGCTACGAGACATCGATCCGTCAACACGAATCGGATATATTAGTTTGCGCCGAAATCACACACAAGGTGATGCGCTCGGAAACAATTTATGACATACTAAAAAGGACTACCCATTCCGATCGCTATAAAGAACAATGCCGTCTTAACACATTGGGCTTAGTTGTACTCACGGACTACAATAACAAAACTTATCGTATTAATGAGTTGGACTTTTCACAATCCCCACTTTCCACATTCAACTGCAAAGGAAAAGATACTACTTTTGTTGAATATTATCTGACGGTAAGTTTGTATCGGTACTAGATTTACAATTTTTCAATTGAAATCCTAAAATTTCTAATATTCTGTTTATTAGAAATACAATATTCGCATAAAAGACCCCGGTCAACCACTGATCTTATCAAAAAATAGAGACAAAGCCCAAAATAACAAAGGCAATGACATTGTGCTGCTTATTCCTGAACTGTGCCGCGTTACTGGACTGACTGATGATATGCGCAAAAAAATGGAGTAATTATCATATGCCCAATACCGACCAAATCCAATTTTAATTTGAAATCGTTTCAGTTTCATGCGTGCATTAGCGAATCATACACGCATGAATCCAGGCAGACGAATCGAACGTTTACAGACATTCAACCGGCGATTGCAGACAACCGCGGATAGTGTTAAGGTGTTAAGAGATTGGAACATGCAACTAGAGGACCAATTAATAGAAGTTAAAGGTCGTGTAATTGCACCCCAAAAAATCGTGTTCAATAATAGAAGTCGGTATGTATTAGAATTACAATTTATCTACAGTTCTGGCATTTCATATGACAATTTTCGATATTAAATAGAGTTTCTGCTGGAGATAATGCGGATTGGACCCGCTACTTTCGGGATCAGCAGATGCTGACCACCCCAAGAGAGGGCTTGGATCGATGGGCAGTTATTTCTCCGGAAAGAAACATGCGCGATTTGCGGCAACTTCTCGAGAATCTGAACCGTGCCGCAAGGGGAATGGGTTTTAATGTCCAAAGACCTCGCGAGTAAGTTCAGTTGATGTACTTCTAGGAAGACAGGTGTAGTCTGTGTCCTATTTGTACCTATTCAACCAGAAATGCCTATGATACTATATTTACAGCAAATTTTATTTATTTTAAGATCTTGGATTAGCGATGATCGTACAAGCACGTATATTCAAGCCCTGGACGACTGCGCTCGCAGTGATCCCAAACTGATACTCTGTTTCTTTTCAAAGAATAATCCAGAAAGGTAAAAGGAAATAAGTTACATTTAAACTTAAATTCCGAATTAAATTAAACAATTTTAAATTATCATTTAGATACGCTGCGATTAAGAAGAGAGGGTATGTGGATAGGGCTATTCCTACCCAAGTCGTTACCACGAATGCCAATAGAAACGGCTTGAGCGTAGCTACAAAAATTGCAATACAAATCAATTGCAAACTGGGCTATACACCGTGGATGATCGAGCTGCCTCTGTCTGGTCTAATGACCATTGGGTTTGATATAGCCAAATGCTCTCGAAATCGCTCCAAGGCTTATGGAGCATTGGTGGCCTCAATGGATCTGCAACAGAATTCAACATTCTTCAGTACCGTCGCTGAGTGCAGCGCCTATGATGTTTTGGCCAATAATCTGTGGCCAATGATATTAAAAGCTTTAAGGCAATATGAACGCGAGCATAAAAAGTTGCCGACTCGCATCATATTTTACCGTGATGGCGTTAGCTCGGGCTCCTTAAAACAGTTGTTTGAGTACGAGGTCAAGGACATTGTCGAAAAACTGGATGCTGAATATAAGCGTGTGTCGGCCACTGCCGCACCGATGCTCGCCTACATTGTAGTCACCAAATCTTCGAACACACGTTTCTTTTTTGGCAATAATCGAAACCCTCCGCCAGGAACTGTCGTTGATGATGTTGTTACGTTGCCCGAACGCTACGATTTTTACCTAGTGTCGCAGACGGTACGTCAGGGCACAGTTTCACCCACCAGCTATAATGTACTTTATAGTAACATACGCTTAAGCCCCGATCAGATACAAAAGCTAACCTACAAAATGTGTCATTTGTATTACAACTGGTCAGGAACCACGCGAGTGCCAGCCGTTTGTCAATATGCTAACAAACTTGCTACGCTCGTTGGAACTCACTTGCACGCCATCCCTCAATGTGCACTTGAGAAAAAATTCTATTATCTTTAAGATCAACTTTTATAATATTTTGAGGGATCATCTATATTTTTTTTATTTTTAAAAAAGTTTTGAATGGAGAAACTCATTTTATGCTCTACACATCTGAATGTAATTCCTTTGTTTATTTAAATAAGACCGTGTTTAATTTTGCTAATATGTTAAGATAATATTAAATGCAAAATTAATGCTAAATTTCTATATTAAAATATCGTCACGAACGCATTGAACGTAAATCCTGCGGCCGAAAAATAGTCATAAGTACGATTGATCAGGATGACAAGCTGCGGCGATATAGAGCTTTGCTCGTCTGTTTTGATCCTTCTGCGATCAGAAGTATAGCTGTAAGCAATTTCGTTCTTCAAGATATATGTAAATAAACAGCAATAATTACGCGAAAAATAGTACCAATCTCTGGTCTATTGTTGATATTCTATTGTGGGCAAGTTTAGAGATTAGGAGATTAAAGCCTACATCTTAAATTAGTCCATATTAATGCACATACATGTTCACATAATTGTATCATTTTTTTCGATCAAGCTCCGCAATAATTTGTCCTTTAAGCATTTGTGCATATCCACTCACGAATTAATATCTATATTATTTATTACATTTATATTTGAAACTTTATTCGTTTACATACATAATCGTTAGTGATGCCAATTCATTTGTCATTCGCTAATTTTTTCGTAACTGTAAATTTAAACGTTATAGCCAACAATATGACGCTTGCCAATGCACTCGCCAACGTAGAACCAGAATATAACCTCTGCGGTGACAAGTGTGTTGAGCCATGCCTCCTTAACCGATAGGTTTTTGTAGGATCCGGTCTTTGCACTCTTGACGATATTGCCAATACTTTGGCGAATAGCTGGAATATCGCCCGGTGTTGGGGGAGTTAACTCCACTTTTGCGTATTTTAAGAAAACATCCAACTGAGGTCTTGCTTGCACAAGCAGCCCTGTTAAAAGTAAATCATTACATAATTTCCAAAATTAATCTCTTAGATATTCCGTAATTGATGATGAGAATGAATCTTACTGTTTATGAGACCAGATCCTTTTGAAGCTACGCTCGCCATTGTATTGAAATCTATAAAATAATATATGTATATTTAATGTTATGCTGCCGCAAAATTAATAAGGAATATGTGAAAACCTTACGTCTTCAGAATGCAATGAAACAGGGTCGTTAGTTCTAGTTGTTCATTAATGCGATATGTTATCGATAATTATGTGATTTGTGAAAGTGACAAACGCCATTACCATCTAAAAATTATACGCATCTGTAGTTCTTGCATATTAAACTATAATTAATTAACTTAGTTTCTTAAGAGATTTTTTTATAAGAAAATTACTATTGAAAATATTTGTCGAAAGCAACTCAGAAAATCCAACTTGAAATCTCATCTATTCGATTGCACATCGATAACTCCAGTGTTAATGCAATTGTGCACCACTACAATAAAGGTGTGGAAATCCAAAAATTCACAAAAAAAAAAGAAAAGCACAAATATACATATTTCGTGTAAATTGTAAAGCAATTAACTTTCACAAGTTACAATTAACTAAATTTAAGTATATGTTATCATAAAGGCGCAAATAGATATTATTGTGTAGTGTGTGAAAAGTGTGCGTGACGTGAGGTGAGTTGCGAGGGGGTGACGGAGACCAAATGAAATTTTTGGCTATCTAGTTTAACAACTCGCCACTGTGCAAAGGAAATTGATAATTTTGAAAGTAATATACAAGTTTGTGCGTATGTGTTTGTTTTTCGTGAGCGAATTTCGAGCGAAATGTACATATTGTACGTTGTATTGTGGGTAGCCTTCATTAGACAACTACGTTTGTATGCATGTACATGCATTTGCACACTCACACACATACATATATACATCTGGGGCTCCAGTTGGCATTAAAGCAACAACTTTTTTTTGGTGGCAATGACGAATGATAAGAGCAACTAAGAAGCAGTCGAGTGGTTCGCGATTATTATACTCTATTGTAGAGGGTGGGGGTAGTTATCTTACTATGCTTATCACAATTTTGGTTCATATCTCGTGGGTGTGGTCCAGGCCCACAGACGACTGACTTTTAGCAAGCGTTTTACAAGTGAATACACTTTAAAATTCTCTCACACACAAACCGAGAGGGTGAATTGGCTCGTGCAAAATACGTTGGCCCGGTCTTAAACCATTTGGTGTAGAGAAATATGTATGACTTATCCTAATAGTTTATACCTACTTTTATACACAAATGTATTTAAAACCAACAACTGTGTTATCTTGAAAGTGGGGAAGATTAAACAACCTTACAATATGTTTCATTTGAAAAAAAAACTCAATTTCCGTTTGATTTCCTATAAGAGTTTTACAAAATATCGTTATCCCATTTTGATGTAAAATGTATCAAGGAAAAAATTGGAAATTGGAAATTAAGGTTGTGCCCCACAACGCAAAATATACTCTCAGAATGCGAGAGAGAGGACAATATTAGAAGTTGTTAAAACGCTTGGTTAGTGCTATGGGGCGGAACGAAATAGCGTGCATTAAAGCACGGATTGCATTTCTTGCCTAAACATTTACATCAATAAAGTGGGCTATTCAGCTGTAAGCGACTGCTGTCGCAGACTTAGTCGGAACTAGAAAGAATTTGCCAATACAAACACGAGCCACAATTCGGATAAACACGCACTGCGAAAGACTATACGATACGCACGACTTTTTGCATTTGTTATTTATTTATTTTTCAACACAAGTTTTAAATTCAAGATGAAATTGCTCTTTTATTGTGAGGCTTGAATTGTGTAATACTTTATCCACAAACTTACAAACGTGGGCACGAATTTAAAGTTACCAACACGAAGTTATCGTGTTCAAATCAGATTTCTCTAAAAAATTTCCTTTTATCTTTTTTGCAGTCAATGAAAACGCATTAACGAATAACAGCTGCTTAGTTGGAGAACTTTGGCGGATCAAACACAAAAATATGCCGCTCCCCAAGCGTTCCATAGAGCCCGTACATGTAGCTCGATCTGTTTACCAGCAGGATGAGCTGCAGTCTGTGGAATTGGAGACTGTGACAAACACCACGCTGACAAATATAATACGGCAATTGTCGTCGCTATCTAAGCATGCTGAGGACGTATTTGGCGAGTTGGCGCGAGATGTGGGCAATATTGGGGATCGGGCCAATTCACTGCAGGCGCGCATTGATCGGCTGGCGATAAAGGTTACCCAGCTGGATAGTACCGTGGAGGAAGTACCACTTACCGATATAACACGCAAAAAGGCGTTCAAATCGGCCAAGATATTCGATCAGCAGATCTTCTCGCGTTCCACGATGCCCGCCCCCATGCTGGAAACGTATGCACTGTGCGACAAACCGCCGCCATTGGACAAGCTCAATGTATATCGCGATGATGGCAAGGATGGACTCAAATTCTACACGGATCCCAACTACTTCTTCGAGCTGTGGCGGCAAGAGATGCTAAAGGATACGGAGCGCGTGATGCACGACAAAGGCAAAAAGATGCATCGACCACGGCAAGAGGGCGCCGGCGGTGGTCCAAACAATCGGCACAAGAAACGCGTCCGTACGCCACACAACACACGTGAAAAGCAGCGACAAATCGCGTTGGGTCACGGCGAAACCCTGATGCCAAACAATGTTATCTATCGTACGCCCAACGCAATGCCCAATGAAGAGGCCGGATATGGCAGTGAGTAAACGCTTTTTCAATAATAATAGTGCTTAAGAATAAATGTAAAAATATGCCAAGTATTTTAGGCGTAGACCTCCTGGCAAGGCAAATTGTTTAATAGGAATGTCTATTCTAGAGTAAGAATTTTATTCTACTTCGACTTCAGCTATTTTAAATGTAGATAAATAACTCTACAATCAAACCAAACTTAACATAGTAAAAAAGTGGTGATTAAATAACATACACCAAACATGTTAATAATCTGCAATACAGCTGTTAAATGCACTGTTAGTTAATTTACAGGTCTTTAGCAAGATAGGGAAATTGATGTACTTTATACTATAGCTGCGTACAATATCATTTTAAACAAACCGGTTCTGAACAATACGTATTTACGTAATTTCTCTAATAATACCCACATTCATAATGATTAACGCCCAATTACTGTATGCAAATTTAGCCCAGCTAATCGAAATCCAAACTGTAAATGCTGACAGCGATTTTCAGCTGGGAACTCTGGCACGTCGAAGGCTTATACAACAACAGCTGACAAATATCGGTGATGTTCAAGACGTAGGTACGGTACATCAATGCCCCGCAGCTCAAAGTGTCATCGACTGCGCATATCGTGCGCGGCTTTCCTTTTGGTTTTAATATTCGCAAAATGTTAATCCAAATTGTATGTACTCAAAGACAATCATGTTATTTGAATTACCTGCAAACGCTTGCTACTAGCTTGCAAAGCGCTTGCACGCCAATCGATATGATTCATTCATTTGTACATTTCTATATACATATGCCCTACAACAGAGTACATTGTTATTCTTCTGATCACTTCATGTACCTAGATTCATTATTAATATTTCCATTTTCTATTACTTTTGATCGCCTAATGTAACAACTGTTAAGGTAAAGCTGTTAGTGTTAATATACACACTAACAGTTTATTAGCAGAGAAAGCGAATGTTAATGAGACCTATTTACTTACAGCTGTTAACCAAAATGTAAGTGCATCAGCTGCTAAAAATTCTAATTGGGTAATAAAATTCAATTTGAGGCTAAGGGTAACTGAAACTCTCATATTAGGCAGCTCTGTCTAGCTGGCCAAAAGTCCAAATGTATATAATGCGCAAATATAAATCGCAAAAGCTTAATTAAAATATTGTAACTTTTGTAAAATTACTAATAATTAATTTGCTTAACAAATGGAAGTTCTCGAAACAAGAGCGAAACCTTATCATAATTAAGAACCCTGTTGAGAGCCCTAAGTGCATCGACCCATAGGGAGTTCGATTATTATTACGTTTTTGTTTCATTTGTTGCTCTAACTATAGTTTGTGTAAACATATTCGTATTTTAAGTAGCTTAAACGAACACCGCATGATCATCTCATTTCCAGATTCTGTTAAGCCCTATAATATGCTCTCACATTTGGAGAATAACTGTAATCTCACAAAGCAAACGGCTATCGCTATTACAGGTCAGATAAACAAAAAGATTTAATACAACACACACTCAATTGTGTTTGTATATATAAATGTTCCTTCATCTACTTCTATCGTAACTACTGTCACTTGCCACTTTATATATAGTCCCCCTATATGTACTTATATACCATATATTTTGTATACATTCCATGTGTACTAAACGCTCTGTCGAAACATTATGATTTAGGTTCAGATGAATAACAACAACATAAAGCACCATAATGTGAACATTTATAATTTCATTCAGGATGCATATATCCCAAAGCAACAGAAAAATAATCATAAATTAATTCTACTACTGTTACTAAGTAATTTGTGATGATTACTTAATAATGGAAGTGTAAGAACAACACCAATTGGCAAACAATTGACATTTTTAAGATAATAAGCCACCTTACATACACACGCTGTAGTATCCAATAGCAATGCCACTGTTAGTATTAAGTTTAAGTATTTGCTCTGATCCTACACAAAGTTTACTTAAACATATTCCTACTTTCCCACCTACCAGATGGACATATAGCTGCTAATAGAAGATCGCCTATCTTTGTTAATCGTTTTAGTTTTATTTTACCTCTCCAAGATTTCCAAACAGGGTTCGGAATTGCTTTTCAAATTATACAGCGACTATAGGTATAATTGCAGATAAAACGATATGTTATAGGATATTAACTTAAACGATCCAAATTTTAGCTATTAAATAGAAATGGCAACAATTGCTCACAGTTAAATTATATATAGAGGTAAACGTTTTTAAACTTAAACGTGGACGATCAAATTTCTAGAGGAATCATTTTATATATTCGAACTTTGTCTAAGTCTTAAGATTGAAAGCTTAAGCCTTCTCGCTCGTAATCCAATTCCCAGCAATTCCCAGCCTTGCTCTAATTCTAGTTGAACTCTGTGACGCACTTAAGGTGACTGTGCGATAATCATTCAAAATAATTTGATTTATTTATTGTATTTTATTCTCGGCCTCACAAGACTACAGATTTTGCTTGCAATAATAATTTTGCATTTTTATGTGTATCCTTAATCTTTCTTGTTTTCTTTAATTGGAGTTTCTAATTTTGTGATATATTAAGTTTCATGGAATAACTAATGACTGTATTAATGATTCCTTTGGGACATTTTTCAGATATGGGCATATACGACACACGCCCACTGCGGCCCAACTCAATCGAGCTGCGGCGCAGCTACCAGTCAGAGCAGATCGATGGCAGCGGCTACGAGCCACTCACACCACAGGCAGCGGCCAATCAGTATGCAGCTGCTTATGGAACCAACGGCATCTCGGGCAGCTCGCATATGCATCTGCAGCAGCAACAGCAGCAGCTGTACGACGGCACGCTCTACCATCAGTCGCATGCGATCTACGGGCAGAGCGGACAGGGCCCAATGTCGCCGGAACAGATTTATGGACCGGGCACACCATCGCGTAATAAGCCGCGTCCATCGCAGCCGCCACCAGCGCCCCCATCTAATGGCAGCGGCGGTGGCACGCCTACAGCATCGAACGCAAATACGCCGACACGCGGCCGCAGCATGTCGACGAGTCGGGACGCGTTGCCACCGCCGCCACCAGTGCCGGATGCGGTGTCGCCTTTGTCGGCCATGAACGGCATGGCCAGCGGTCACATGGCGGCCAAGCTGCTGGGCCGCACCAACAGCACATCGCGAGCTGGCTCTCCGCAGATGGCGCCCAGCAACAGTGCCCAGAACGCGAATGACATGGTTATGGCGCAGCTGAGCAATACCTTCAATAGCATGGGCATCTCGAATAGCAATCAGATGAACTCGCTCAGCGATTTGCCGCCACCACCGCCAGTGCCCGATCAGGTAGATTCTTCTTAATGCACAGTATATGTTCTATATATATATTAATTCTTTTGTTTTTTGCTCTTCAGCACTCACCAAAAATGTCGCCACCCAATGTAGCGCCACCGCCGCCACCACCGCCACCACCAGTGGACGAAAGTGGAATGGGCGGCGTGCAAATGCAGCAGCATCCACACCAAATTCTGCCCAAATCGCTGGCCAACGGAGAGCTGCAACTATGCCAGCCAAACGGTGGCTCCCACATTGTGAGTGCCAAAAAGATGCAGGCGCCATTCCATGATCCACGCAACGATTTGATGAAAGCCATTCGAGATGGTGAGTATACGACGCAGATCCTTTTGAAAGACCCCTTCCAAATGTCATTTCTGTTTTGATATTTTAGGCATCATACTACGCAAGGTAGAAAAGTCCGAGCTGAAGGAAATTGAACGCAATACGGCAATGCTGGATGTAGCCTCGATTTTGGCCAGGCGAGTGGCCATTGAGCTATCCGAGTCAGAAGATTCGGATAGCGAGGATGACAGCGAGGGATGGATGGAACCCAATGAGACCTCTGCTTGATCCCTGATGGCTTCGGTTAAACCGGATAAAAATGCAAAAAACAAAAAGAAAAAGTAATTCCAAAGAAAATTGATGCAGGATGTAAGCACCCAGCAGTTGGATTACTACAAAGCGCCAAAGCTTTTATTTACCATACTTTATAAGAGTATCTCCCAATATGCATACATACCTAAATACTACAGACTAAACCTTAAATCAAAATCTAATTTGAATTGTACATATTTACACGCATACATACACATACCACGAGTAATTATGGCTAATATATGTAATCGCAAACGAAATCAGATATGATTTCAAGTTGCATATACATTATATATACATATATATAAAGGGAGAGGTATTTGTATGTATTCATATTCGTAGCATGGCTAAGCCTAAGCCTCGTGAGGGAATAAATACTCGTCTCGTTGATGCAAGATGCAAATAAGGATATAAATTGCTAAATCTTGTCTACACTCGTTTTCGAATCTATCGAATCCATGTCAAGGATCGTTCGGTATATGGACGTAGATAGAAGAAAATGATAATAAAATAAAGTAGCTATTGACTTGCTTTTTGGATATTAAACCGATATTTAACACTTTATAAACTCGAATACAAAATGATTATTAACAATGATTAAAAAAACTGGCAAATTTAAAGTTTGTAAATATAGAATGAAACGAAAAAAAACACATTAACTAAAAGAAAAGTCGACAGCATTTTACACACGCTATGAAATTGCAATATATAAAGTATATACCGTTTAACTTACATACATATGCAAGTATATATATTCTAAATAAAACATAATCTTAACTGAAAACTTTGCTAAATATATACTGGCTCGTGCATAATGCCGTGTATAATTTTTTTGTTTGAAAAGCTTATTACAAATATAATGGATATATGCATATGTAATAATTGTTGTATATTTTATCTAATTTAAAATAAAAGTATTCCAATTTAATTATAAACGAGTATATTCCTAATCTTAAGTTAAAGGCTAGTCTTCCTTTATACCAAGATCAAAAGTTAGCATATAATGTATATTTATTTCTGCAAAATTACTTTATAAGTTCAAAATGTTGCACCCACACACATGTACACAAACACACACACACACACACATGTACACACACTAACATCCCCCATTTATTTTTATAATTTTCACTCATCGAGCGTCTCCATTGGAGTTTTTTCCCTGGACGGCGGATTGCCATTCAATCTATCCTGTATATTGAATGGCATCTCGATGCCCTCCTGGGATTCACGCTTCGGTGTATTCATCTTGTGTTGACTAGAGAAGCTGACACTAATGCGTCCATTGCCCCGCACCGCTGTCATGGCCAGGGGTGGTTGATACCGCACCACCGGAGTTGCCTGTCGCATGTCCGTTGCCAGCTGTTCCTTGTTGTTGTTGTTGCTATGCGCCGGGCCATTGGGCTTGGCATGAGTTTCTTTACGCACGCCCACCATGAGAGCCTCTTGGCAGGAGCTTTCCTGAAACTTTTTGACGCGATCCTTCATGTCGCCCTCGCGCTTCACTTCCTTTGTAATTTCGGCGCGTCGCTTGTTCTCGAAACGCTCCAATGCCATCTCATCGCGTTTCTTATTGCGCTCCACAATTAGATCGGCGATCTCTAAGCGTTTCTGCATCAGCGCCTCTTTGTCCAGCTTCTGAAAGAGCTCCGGCCAGATGCCGCGCTGCTTCTTGACGAGCACAATGCGCGCCTCATGCTTGAAAATGCGACAGAAACTGGCCATCTCATCAATCTCCTGGGCCAGGTGCCGTTCAAAGAATATTGGCGGATTATTAAATTTCAAGTACTGCGGCAACACCACAACATCCGGCTTGCGCGTGACGAGCCTATTCAGTTCGATGGATATTTTAATGTCCTCCTCGGTCTGGGATATCTGCACCATTCTGAGCTGCCGCCGTTGTCCTTGTCCACGCAGCAGTTGTGTGGTGAATGAGCCGTTTCTAGCCTTTTCCGCCCGTGTACTATTTGGATAGCTAAGACCCTGTCTACTGCCATCCGATTCATTTGAATATTATATTGGTTTTATTTATTTTGAATTCAATATCAACCGGCATTGTAATCGCCAAAACGGGTTGCGCTGCTTATTGATCAAACAATGATTGGCTGGCCATCCCCTGTACACATTGCGCGAGTCCTGCAAGCACACCTGTAACACCTATTTGCATATTACCTATGCCGGGCTAGTCATCCCATAAACTTAGTCATTGACCCTCGGACCTACTTACTTGCACAAGGCCCAAATTAGTCGCAGCCATCTATAATGTTCGAGCACGCGATTCCATTTTCGTTGGCAGCATAATTTCATTGTTATTGAGTTTAGCCAAATAACCAAATTGACAACTGTTTAACATTCGTTTCTGCACGAGAGCTATTTATACGCTCACCTAATGGCTTGTCCTTTTTTCTTAAAAGCAGTAAAAAACGCAACCATATTCTATCCTTGGCGGCGCAATAATTTTTGCTAGAAAATTGCATAAATTAATTTATTATGCGAATCAGAAAAGCATTAATAAATATTGCAAAAAGTAGGTAAAATGTTCCGTCCTACAAGAATATATTAAGAGACAAACGACGTCCGCCTGCCATGGCCAAGGGCTCAGCTCCCGACTAAAGATGAGGACACGGGCTCCCGACTAAAGATGAGGACTGTGAGGGCTGTGACCTTCGTTTGGGTATCCTTTGCCAACGCCTCTATCGCTGCTACGCACTCAAAATTCGCTGGCATTTGCAGCTAAGTATGTCATACCTGAGTCTCATTATTTTCATATAATCGAAATTTAATATCTGGATTTTTAGATAACAAGGATTTTGACTTTCGTTGCGCTGTGCGACTGGAGAACTGGTTTCTTCGATTTATCCATAATTTATAAATGCTGATCGATAAACCTTGCGATCCTGCAGTACAAGGTCCTTTGAAAATCGGCAAGGGTAAGCCGAATTATATAAGTAAGTATATATTAGACACATGAACATGTTTTTCATATATAACTGTTGCTTTTAACTTTTCTAGTATGGAATTTATGAGAGGATAAAATGGATTATCAGTAATTTTCTTTTATGTGACACAGCTGTTCGCTGTGATAAAAGGTAAGAGCTTATATCGAAGGACTTTCAGTTCATATTACATTTGCTTCACAATTTCAGTAAATTTTGGATCTACAACTTTTCTGTTTTGGGTATGTCGGGAGTGCTGGATTTTGGCATTATTTAAACGCAGATTTAAGGACACGGGAATTACATTGGATATTTTGTGCAGACGACTTTACATCCACGGCTAACAAATTTGATGGTACTCACAGCAAAGTACTAACAGTCATGGTATAAGGATATTTGTCAGAAACTATACGTCGAATACGTGCGGAATCAGGACGAGTCCCTTATCAATTAACTCGTATGAGCTAGGGCTATTAACCATCTAATGATTACAGTTTCTGAAGTTTAAGGTATTCTGTGATTTCATTCCGTTTATCTCACTATTGACATTTTTCTGATCCTTAAATTTTTAATGCAGATCGAGTCAGCTGTTACATACGATCCTCACCGAATGCTTTGGAAATCAGCAGGTATTAGGCCGACTAACGCTTATTTTTCCAATAAGGACATAAGTCTCAAAAGTGACCATAACTGTGCCATTTCAATGACAATCTTGATGTCATTTGACCAACAGATAGTCGTCCCCTCTACAACAGAAGGACGAAAATTCTTTAAGCATCTGGGAAAAGGAACTCCCCATTGTCCTTGTGGTTTCCGAGGTATGACTTTTTAATTTTTTTAAATAACATTAATCGCAAAATTGCCTATTTTAATAACTCTTGTGCTGTCCTTTGGCCATTAGATAGTCCTTATCTGTCAAATCCAGCATTTACAATGAAAAGGACGAATATCCTTCAATCAGCTGAGAAAAGGAGAAATGCATGTGTACACAAAATTGCCTATAATTCCGCCATATGCTTGCGGTTCCTGACGAGTCATGTGTCGAACAACTCTTAGTGAAGAGGGCTACCGGTTTGCCAAAGGACATCAAAATCGTCCTTATATTTTCCAAGATATCAGGGATTTTTTTATTTTAACTTGAATTCTCGCACCCTCCACTGCAATTTGTCGGATCCTTAAATTTTTAAATACAGTTCGATGCAGATCGTCCTTACGATTCCAACACACTAAGTCCTTTGAAAATCCGCCAGGATATGGCTGAGCTAGAGCTATTTTTCTAAAAAAGACATTCTCTTTTTAGCCGTAACTCAATCATATCCTTAAGGATACCGGAAGGGTATTCCTTTTTGAACTCGTGAGAAGCAGGACTATCGATTGGCATTCAAGGATTTCCATATTTCGACAAAAAATTTCACCAAAATTTATCCTAGGGGTGTAGTCAGAAAATTGGCCAAAATCGAAAATTTCCAGGCTAAATTGGCCATTTGAAGGACTATCGGGATGTCCTTTGTACAGTAAATAGTCGTCATCCTCCCATTTACGAATATGCAACCCAAAGGACGAAAGTCCTTCAGACAAAATTGTTTAAAGGACAAATTTATAAACCAAAAATAGCTTATAACTCGGCCATATCCTGGCGTATCCTGACGAGTCCTGTGTCAAAAAAATTGCATTGGCTAGGACTACCATCTGTCCAAAGGACATCAAGATTGTCCTTGTAGTTTCAGAGATATCGCGATTTTACTGTAATTTTATGATTTCGGCTGATTTTCGTTGCGGCCCGCGACTGAAAAATTACCAAGTCCAGGATTCGTAGATGACCCCATAATGTTTTAATGCAGTTCGATTCAGTTAGAGTCCACGATCCTAACGCACCATGTCCTTTGAAAATCTGCAAGGATATGGCGGAGATATGGCTATTTCTTTCCCTAAAATACTCCTTTTTATTTCGTATGAAATTTTTAATTTATATGTGTTTTTATCGTTTCAGAATGAAGAAATTAAGGACTACAACCGATTATAAGGACTTTTTCGAATCTAACGAGGCCACTCCTTCCAGGATCGGACGTTAATTAAGCCAAATATTGCCAATTTAAGTTAAAATTGAAAAACACATGTAAAAAAAAAACAATGTTGTTAATTTCAACAACAAATAAATGTATTTAAAATTATTAAACAAATTCCTGTTTTTTTACTTCCAAGGGATATGGGATTGTAACAAATTCAAATATCAACGGTCGTTAAAAATATGTCCGTTGGCGGCCGCTGGCTCCGAAACTTCTCTAAAAACAGCTGAAATACCAGGCGAACAGAAATGCCCAGAAGGTCGACAAATAATAATTTTAACTGCCGAAAAATTTCATTGCATACCCAAAAGGGGCGCCCTCGTCGCCGGCTGGGTCCCAAATTTTAACTAAAATATCCAGAAAATACCAGGCGAACAGAAATGCCCAGAAGGTCGACAAATAATATTTTTGCGTCCGAAAAATGACGTAGTAAAAATGGGCACCCTCACCGCCGGTCCCAAATTTGCCCTAAATTCCGCTCATGTACCAGGCGAACAGAAATGCCCAGAAGGTCGACAAAAAAATTTCAGCGGGCGAAAATTTATTGTTGCATACCCGAAAGGGGCGCCCTCGCAAAAATGTCACTCATTTAAAATGAGTTATGTTAAGCAGTAACTCATTTAAAACGAGTGCTGTAAGGACGGCTGTTAAGTAACAGCTGCATGTAAAAGGGCTGCTGAAAGAAAAACCATACATGCTTATGGACAATTTTACGGTAAGTTTAGCAGGGATCTGATCCTTGAGGTTCTCAAGGACTATATCGAAGGTATGGTATAACCAAGGATATGGTAGTCAACAAGGAACCATCAAGGGGGCGGGGATATTGGTGGAGGCGGCTGAAAGAGAAAACATACATATTTTTGGACCGTATTCTTGCGCATTTTGCTAGAATTCGGTCCTTTAGGTTCACTAGGACTATATCTCTGGTACGGAATAGCCAAGGATATATGGGTCTACTAGGTACCAAAAACATTTACTTGTGCGCTGCAGATTAGGCTGAATATACAAAAGACAAATTATAATTTTAAAAAAGGCTCAAATAATCCGATACTGGCAAAAAGAGCGTCTTTGAATTCGCGGAAATCCTTCGAATCGATTAGAGCCTTGAATCCTTTAATCTGAAAATATAAAAACACATCTGAATTGAAATGTCATACGAAATAAAAAAGACCATTTTAGGGAAAGAAATAGCCATAACTCAGCCATATCCTTGCAGATTTTCAAAGGACATGGTGCGTTAGGATCGTGGAGACTAACTGCATCGAACTACATTAAAACATTATGGGGTCATCTAAGAATCCTGGACTTGGTAATTTTTCAGTCGCGGGCTGCAAGGAAAATTAGCCGAAATCATAAAATTACAGTAAAATCGCGATATCTCTGAAACTACAAGGACAATCTTAATGTCCTTCAGCCAGATGGTAGTCCTAGCCAATACAATTTTTTGACACAGGACTCGTCAGGATACGCCAGGATATGGCCGAGTTATAAGCTATTTTTGGTTTATAAATTTGTCCTTAAAACAATTTTGTCTGAAGGACTTTCGTCCTTTGGGTTGCATATTCGTAAATGGGAGGATGACGACTATTTACTGTACAAAGGACATCCCGATAGTCCTTCAAATGGCCAATTTAGTCTGGAAATTTTCGATTTTGGCCAATTTTCTGACTACACCCCTAGGATAAATTTTGGTGAAATTTTTTGTCGAAATATGGAAATCCTTGAATGCCAATCGATAGTCCTGCTTCTCACGAGTTCAAAAAGGTATATCTTTCCGATATCCTTAAGGATATGATTGATCTACGGCTAAAAAGAGAATGTCCTTTTTAGAAAAATAGCTCTAGCTCAGCCATATCCTGGCGGATTTTCAAAGGACTTAGTGTGTTGGAATCGTAAGGACGATCTGCATCGAACTGTATTTAAAAATTTAAGGATCCGACAAATTGCAGTGGAGGGTGCGAGAATTCAAGTTAAAATAAAAAAATCCCTGATATCTTGGAAAATATAAGGACGATTTTGATGTCCTTTGGCAAACTGGTAGCCCTCTTCACTAAGAGTTGTTCGACACATGACTTGACAGAAACCGCAAGCATATGGCGGAATTATAGGCAATTTTGTGTACACATGTATTTTTCCTTTTCTCAGCTGATTGAAGGACATTCGTCCTTTTCATTGTATATGCTGGATTTGAGAGCTAAGGACTATCTAATGGCCAAAGACAGCACAATAGTTGTCAAAATAGCCAATTTTGTGATGTCCTTTTAAAAAGAAAATAGTCATACCTCGGAAACCACAAGGACAATAGGGATGTTCCTTTTCCCAGCTGCTTAAAGAACTTTCGTCCTTCTGTTGTGGAGATGACGACTATCTGTTGGTCAAATGGCATCAAGATTGTCCTTGAAACGGCACAGCTATGGTCCTTTTTGAGATTTATGTCCTTATTGGAAAAATAAGCATTGGTCGGCCTAATACCTGCTGATTTCCAAAGCATTCGGTGTGTTAGGATCGTATGTAACAGCTGACTCGATCTGCATTAAAAATTTAAGGATCATCAGAAAAAGTTCACTGTTTGTAGATCCAAAATTGACTGAAATTGTGAAGTAAATGTAATTTGAACTAAAAGTCCTTCGATATAAGCTCTTACCTTTTATCAAAGCGAACAGCCTATTGTGGGGCCATCGCACTCAACGCCAAAGATAGCTGTTAAAAGCGTTCCTGCTCTCCGCTCATAGAAAAAAGAACTACTGAGAATCCACTTTATCCTCGCAAGAATTCCATACTAGAAATTTTAAAAGAGTCAGTTATATAGGAAAAGCATTTTTATGTATCTAATATATACTTATGAGGACCAACAAATGAGGTTGCGTAGTGTATACTATTAAATAGCAATCCACATGCAAATATTACGGAAGGGAACCAATCGATGCTGTGCCTTGAATGATATATTTTAACGTCAATTAATTGTCCTGATTTGTCCAATTCTATTGTTTCATCCTTTGGAAATGATGTCAGATTTTGTGATAAAAGACTGTTTAAAAATAGCCATAATTCAGCTTAGCCTTTCCGATTTTCGAAGGACCTTGTACTACAGGATCGCAAGGATTATCTTCATCGTTCAGCATTACAAATTTACATGCGGAGCGCAACGAAAGTCAAAATCCTTGCTATCTATAAATATATATTTCGATTATATGAAAATAATGAGTCTCAGGTATGACATACTTAGCTGCGGACGCCAGCGAATTTTGAGTGCGTGGCAGCAATAGGCAAAGATAGGCAATCGGCAAAGGATACCCATGTCCTCATCTTCAGTCGGGAGCTGGCAAAAGCAAAGGGGCCTTTGGCCACGGCAGGCGGTAGAGGAAGAGCCAAAGGCCTTTCTCAGGCTGAACAATGGAATTGTGATCACATAATTACACTGAGATCATTGGATGACGTGCAATCCAGATAGCCACCAAAAGCCCGACATAGACAAAACGGTAAAGTCGTTGACCCAAGATCGCCTGAAATTGTGGAGTAATGGAGTATCTACTGCAAGATCTTCGCCATATGCTCTTACCTTGTCACCACCACTGCGAACAGCCCGTAGAAGGAAAGCATTACCGGGCATCTACTTAACCTGAAAAGATAAATACGTCAGTTATATACGGAAAACATTTCTCTATCAATTATATAACCTCATTACAATATATTATATACATATGTACGTACACAATTGAGTCGCACATGTAGGGAACCAAAGGAAGTGGTGCCACAGCTGGAGGCACCATGTAAGTGAATTAATAATCCTCATCTGTAGTAGTCCGAGAGGGTAATCTGTTTGAAAACTGCACAAAATATACCCAAGAAATTCCAGCTTTTCTTAAGTCTTTAAAAGACTACAACGCGCAGAGAAACATCAAATTATATTAGCAGCTTGAGTCAAACTCACACAGAAAGCGAAATGACTGTGCAAGGCAGAGGAAAAAAATACTGTACTTGGGAGCTTAGAAAATAGATAACGGACAAGCACACTTTCATACAAACGAGTGTGTGCGGCAAGAATCGCAAAAATTTACGTAGGTACATAACTACATATGTATGTATGTATATATGTATGTAGGTATACATGCTTGTAGCTCAGCTATTAATTTGACTTGCACATTCATGCAGTCGATTATGACACACACAATTTATTAAATAATACTTAGAATTGGAATTCTTAATGGGAGCTATATCCCGCAGGAGTCTAGAAGGGTATATCCTTGAATTTAATTATAACGCTGGCAGCTTCGTCGCGCTTTTAAGCAAATGAAAAGTTTACTTCCGATTTCACATTTTATATTTTAGCTTTAAACGGCAGCTAGCGTTTAACATAAACGGATTTATGCTACACACCCAAATTCGACGAAAACCCGATGCACAGTAAATTGATCAAGCAAACCAAAAATTCGACTGAACGCGAGTAAGGTAGACAACGCATAAGCCAAAAAAAAACAACTTTTGGTTTTATGCTGAGAGAATCGCCAAATATATTTATATGTGTATGAATGTGTAACTGCGTATGTATGGCACTCTCGAATTTTGTGCGCTCTGCGCTCGCGGAACTCAGTTCTGTGTTCTAGCAACCACACATACATATGTACATGTATGTATGTATGTAGATATATATATCTATACGATTTTGTACAAGTCCGGAAACTTGTATTATTGCACTTATAATATTTTTAAAGAGCATAAGACGATTCCTGGCGGTTGATTGAAATAGATTTATGATGCGCGGTCCCAAAGTGGACTAAACACCAGCGCTCAGCAAATAACGTATAGGCAGCCACTCAAGCATAAGAATATATCACTCAAAAAACACACACACCCAACAAGTGCATGCAAAGAGAATCGCAAGATATGTAAATATGTGCATACGCGAGCTTGTGCATTATCTCCATTACATTGCGCTCTCCTCAATAATTGATGCTGCCTGTCGCTCTAAGCATCACTCGCCTGTGCACTCACAATTTAGTTCTCTGTTAGAAATCACTCAAATGCATAACTAGATAACACACACACAAACGAGTTTATACAAATCAAATGGTCAACTTTTTACATACATATGTATAAACCAATGTGTATATGCACTTATCTCATCGAATAAGTCATACCCTATTTTCTGAATGTTTTTTTTATGTCTTGAGTTAGTTTAACTCCAGTTACACAAAATTAAATGCCTGGGATTCTGCCCAGTCGCAAGTAGTTGTGTTATGTCAGCGATGCCCTTGCTATTTTAATCAAAGCTAGTCCATTTCTCGAATTGGAATTTTAAATGCCTATTGGAAGTTTTCGTCCTTATGAGTATATCCTTCGAATACTGGATTTACCCGATACATAGAAGCTTACATTCGTTTAGCAAGCAAAAGGTATAATTAAAGTAGGCATCAGGGTTAATTTCAAGTAGGCTTAATGCCACGTCAATTGTTTCATCAAAGCTCACATTTGAAGTGTTTGTTCAAAATGAGGACATTCATATCAGTGCTTGCATTAATTTTGCTTTTCTTGCTGGCCAGTGACGCTTACAATGCTAGTAAGTACAAGCAATCATTTAAGTTTAAACATTGTTGCGATTTATTTTGAACGTCAGAAAAATGTGATGACAAGCCGTGCGAAACAGGTCCCTGTAGGGCATTTTTTCCAATGTGGCGATTTATAAAGGACACTCGCCAATGCGAGTATTTTATCTATGGTGGCTGCCACGGCACAGAAAACATGTTTGACGAAGAGGAGGATTGTAAGGCGCAGTGTTTGAATTAAATAAGCATCAAAATCTAATATAGAAATTGATCAATACATTTATAATTCAAAAAGTCTTCAATTAATTGACGTTTTAAAATCCAAATTATAAAGCAAAGAAAAATTGATAATAAAACGTACAATTACCATAATTTTTCAAAGCCATTCAAAAATTCTGGAATCTTAATCATTCATTAATGTACAATTGACTACTTTAGCGTTAGCTTGGAATAATGAGGCCCGATCTTGTGAAAATAAACCTTATGCAAGTCTTTAAATTCGAATAATCGCAATGTGTTGGGTACAAACTGACACAACGACAAAAAAAATAAACTGCTTTACATAGGGCATCTTATTCGATTCAATTAATATAATTTCTATATAGAAATTTGCTAATATAAAAATATTTCTTGTACATTATAAATATACTAGACTTACTTCGATAATGTTTAATAATGTTTTATTTATCAAATTTGATTGAACTTTCTGGCAGTACTTTTGCCACCTTTCTTGGCTCCTTAATCGTTGTCTGCGGGCACTGCATCTCACCCCAGCCAATAGGCACCATAGGAATACGATTCTTTCGGATATCGCTGGCATACGCAACAACCACACCGAGTTCTGCTTCTGCTGTGCTCAGCATAAACGATTGTTCCATCTGGTTGACTACACGCGCCAATATGACATCGCCGGGTTTGAATGACTTGTAAATATCCACTCGGTCTTTTTCAGTTTCGCGCACGTCCTCCTTCCGCAGAAGACCGCGGTAACTACTCTCGAGTAGAACGTTTCCAACGCAAAATATAGCACACTTTGCGAATTTGGGTGTCGTCACAAGAACGCGTGCTGTGACGACATCTCCAGTAGCCGGTATGGTCAAATGAAAGCCTGGTTTGTGCACACTTACAACTTGGCACTGAAATGATTAATAAGCTATTTGATGTTAATTAATTACATTACTATATATAACTAACTAACCTTTTCCGTGGATTCATCAATGTGTACTATTCCAGATTTGCAGGCATAAATATAGCCTCCCTGCTCGTAGGTGCCTTGTCCCACAATAATGTTATCCTCCACGCGACACAAGCGCTCTCCAGGTAGGCAAATTAATATATCATCCTCATTATGAGTTGAAGTAGCTGTGATTTTACCCTCCTCAGTCATATTTTCATATATTAATATACTAAATTTTGGCAACTAAATAAAAACAAGTAGCCATGTGTTTTTTGCGTCTAATTCATAACATTTCGCTGAATGTTATTAACAGCGGGACTTCGGCGAATTCATATTCATGTGTCGGAACTGCGTTTAAATGGTATCGGCTACTAGTTCCTAGTTAGGAAATATTTCAAAAGCGTATTGCATTTATTTTTGTTTGGTTTTAATCGCGAAACTAGTCGTTAAAATAACATAATATTTGCTCGTTATATATGCATAAATGTTAATCATTTGCTTGATATTCAAATTCAGTTTATCAGAAAGTAGTTCTTTGGAACTTTAATTCAGACACCGATGCTGATTTACATCACTAACAAAATCGATAACGTCATCAACCGATAACACGCGCGTGTTTTTTGCCGGTGACCGTATCTAGGTGCGTTATTTGGAATATTTTTAATTATATCTTTAATTCGAGATGAACACAAAGGCTAATATGAGCTACCGAGAGGTTATTCCCAAAAATATAAACCCAGAAGAATGGATCGAAGTCGAAATAAATACAGGTGCGTTAGATGGTACCAACCACCAGGTGTATTTGTTAGCGTCGTCCAGAAGTGTCTCATTAATCTTGATAAATGTTGCTTGTATTGTTGTCTAACCAAAATAGGCACACAAAGTACGCTGCAGGATATAAAGACTTTTGGGAAGTCAGGCAGCTATTGCTACAGCTTTCTTGCCAATGGCCAAAACAGGAACCGATTTATATATTGGTAAACATTGGTAGCTATGTACATAGATGATTTACATATGGCTAATTGTTCTATTCAAGGCGCACATATCAAGATGTCGTGGAACTGTCCGAAGTGAGCCTGGATATTTCGCTTCTGAAAAACCATCTTCGTCTACGATTTACGGACTCGGCAGTGTTAAATGTCTCGTTGTCCGAGCAGACAAACACCATCACCCTTTTGGTGGTCACCGTCAGTAGTGTGCATCGGATTGTGTTTCCACTACAGATTGAGGCATCTTCAGCCTGTGTTGCTCCGGCGGATTCCCAAAGGAATTCCATTTTCTATGATGCAAACGCTAACAACTTGAAGGATCGCAGCACATTTTATGTGCTCGATGGAACCATGGCTATTAGTGTGCCACACCTCGCAGCTTCCGATATGTCCGAGAATAGTCAAGAGGCATATTTCGCAGTTGACTATCATTCAAAGCTCATGCTTTATATTATGAACTGTCGGACCGGCAGCACAATTTCGCACGAAGTGAAGGAGTCTCATTTAATGCCGCGTTTTCTATCGAACTTGAAAGGCGCTTTAACGTGGGTCCCCATATTATTCAATTTGCTTTAAATAATTACATTAAACAAATGCCATTGCAGTGGTCGAGGAGAACATTTGGAGGGAGCTATATCCATGGCTTTCAGTCGCATTGACGGAGAGATGTTTTTATTGGTGCTCTATCGAAATAATGAACTACGCTTGTGGTCGGTTTCCACTTTACAAAGTGTTGCCTCATATAGCTGTACAGAGTCCCAAGGCGCTCAGGGCCGTAAGTTTTCTATTTTTTCGTTTAAATCTAAAATTGAAATATATTTATCATTCAATTTATCTTTTTTAGCCCAAAATAGTTTGCTGCGCAAAATCGATGATCATAATTTTTGTGTATTTTTGTCGCACGAAAAGGACTCTGAATTCATTTGCCTAAGCATCGTGTGCAAACTGAGCGACACGAACACAAAAACCGTGGGTCTAGCTGTGCGTCATAAGGTGCCAGCTCCGCAAATGGATCTGGCTGATTTTGATGCAACTTTTTCTCATATTTGGACGCTGTGGAGCAATGCTGAGGGTGATTTTAATGTGTCGGCAATTTTCTTGGATGCCGACAGCTCAATTAAATGGGTGTCTGCTGCATTGGAACCACCGCCGGATCGATATTGTCTTACCATAGAACAGGGCGTCGATCCACGCGAAGCATACTGCTCCTACATATTTCATCCGGGTCGATTTGATCGAAACGTGATCGCAAAGGCACTTTATGTAAGCTCGTGTTAAGATGTTGTTGAAGCAAAAATAACCCGTGTTTCCCTTGCAGATGTTCAGACGCGTCAACATGCAGTTCGATATAAAGCAACTGACAATGGGCATGCTTAAGGAGCAGGTCTGCCAGACAGTCGAAGATGAGATTCAAAATGAGCTGAAAGATTTTGTGGTCAGCGACGATGAATATTTAGAGATTGCGACCAGGCTCTGGGATCGTTTCTACTCCTGCTGTGAGCAATACCACATTAAGTTTTCCGAGCCGACAGGCCTGTCTGTTTTAGGCGCCATGGATGCTGTTTGTGTTATCAGAAGGCAATCGTTTGCATTGCTCCGCCCGTGTGAAATGCTGGAACACCTAATGCTTGTTGGGGAGAACACAAGAGATGTAGCTGCGTTTGTAGCGCCCTATTGCCGAGATGATTTTGTGGCGGCCCACGGGTTTATTGAACTAATGGAGGTCATCAATCAACTGGAAAAGTTGTTAAGTGAAGATATCAAACTGGAGTTGGATAAAAAAATTTATCAGAGGAATGATAGGGTGCTTACAAACTTGTTGGTTCAAATCACCAAGGGCGATGATAACATTGATGATAACGATGGCATTAACCTATCAACCGACTGCGTGGAGCAAATAAGGAAAAAGCTACAATCGATCAATATTGTGGATGCAGCCATTAATATGCTGCTTGATTTACTCGCTATTGTTGACGAAGATGCTTATCCAGATTCTGCAGGTATATTACGATCACTTAACTTCACTTGTATATCGCCTTCATAGATGTTACTCTTTAAATGTTTTTAGGCGGTCAATCAAAATCGACCCGCTTTTTGCAATCAACTGGGGCATTGTTTGGCAGCGAATATGGAATTTCCATTTTAGCCGAGACGGTCAAGCAAATGGCAATGATACGGTATAATATTCTTTGATCTATTTCCCAGCGGATTTACTAATTAATTGTATTTTTAGCTTTGCCGTTTGCCGCAACCTTTTAATTCTGCAGTACATACTATATGGGAATGTTTCTAAGAGCGACTACACTATTATGACAAATATAAATTTCTTGCACTCCTATTACACACTTGTCTGGATCTCCGAAACACCTATTTCGCTGAACCCGCCAGTTAATTTGTAAGGAACAGCAAAATTTAGAGAATTGCTTTCAATTTATAACATTTTTTCCTTGTGCAGTGAGGTGTCTATACAGCGTCTGACGCGTGCACAGCTCTTTAGTGGATATACGAGGCCATATTCGAGCCAAATACGTTTAAATAACCAAACAACGTTGCTATGCTTGTTTCTGCAATCAAAGGGTTTATTTAGCGCCCTATCGATGCTGCTAAAGGAACCCAATTCATTGGTGGATCAGCTGTCAATGCGTCAGACTCTACTACAGCTGGTTGGTTGCATCAATCAAATGCTGTAAGTTTGAGTGCATTATTTGCTTTTGTTTATCTTGCTAATTGACATTCAATAACAGTTGGCCCGAGGCTTGGAATGACGTGTTCCCAGAGTGGCTTTTTGGCACATGCCATCACATTATCATTCAGGACTATGAGCGCCTGCTGGCTGGTTGGTGTAGTGAGAAAGCTGATTCGCGTATGTATATAGCTGTTTAAGTTTTGTATATTTAGTCTTTATATAATAATCTTTTGGATTATCTTTTCAGGTAGCTTCATGCTGGCAGTTTCCCTATTAGATTGCGGAGAGCCGCAAAAAGCTATTCATCTCTTCGAGCAAGTTCAAGAGAGCGTGCTTAAGGAACCACTTTTGTTTGAACAAGTGCTGAAGAACACGCCGATCTATACCAAGCTTTCGGGCATCCTTAGCAGACAGAAAGTTGTGCCAACAAAAGAAGAGGCCAAAGTGGCTTTGGTACATTACTATCTCAAAGTTATTCAATTATTTGAGCAACATTCGGCATTCGATTATATCATACAGTTGGCCCACATAGCTATGAACAAACTGCATGTAGACGATCAACAGTTGCCAATGTTCCAGTCAATAGTATTTAACAACCATTTGCAGCTAGGCCACTATGAGGAGGCCTATCATGCTCTGGTCTATAACGCAGATACCTCGCGGCGCAAGGATTGTCTGCGTCAGTTAGTCATAATGTTGTTTCAGTGCAAACGCTTTGATCTGCTAATGCAATTGCCTTACAATGGCCTGCAAGAGGAATTTGAGAACATTGTGGAATCTCGTGCGCGCTCCTTGAGCATCGATCAGAACGAAGTCTATAATTTTCTATATGCATTTCATGCCAACAAAGGCAATATGCGCAAAGGTAATGTCTCTCTCAAAATAATTAACGAAATTTTTTACGAATAAAGTTCGCGTTTTCTCACAGCGGCGACTGTTATGTATGAGCAGGCCATGCGCCTTCAGGTGGACAGCGATGCACCTGATGCACTCCAAAAGCGCTGCTCCTCACTACTGGTTTGCATAAATTGCTTGTATTTGGTCGATACTCGTTATAGATGGATTGCTAAACCGACAATTGGCGACGAGAAGGTGGCTACGGATCAGGCTAATATCGAGCAGCGTTCTCTGGAGACTGGCAAAACCAACGAAGTCATTGTACTGGAGTTGACCGACATACGTCGGGAGCTGCTGCACGCAGAGGCCCTAAGGGAGCTTGCCCACCATCGCAAAGATGTGGCCGCCTATGAAATGGCTGGCGCCGAAGAGCTCTCCTATCTCTTAGCCACCTGTGGCCTATATACGGCAGCATTGAAGCTTGCGCGTGGTCATGCGTTCTCGGTGCTGCCAATATTTGAGAGTCTGGCAGCTGCATGCGTTAGCACCACTGAGGATAAGACTAAGGATGCTTGGGCTTGGTTGCAGAACAATGATTTAGCAGGTATAAGTTAGATATTAATGTTCCGTATTCTTAAAATAGTAATCTATGGTATTTTTCAGATCTTGCCCATCGGAACAGTGCAGCTGACATGGCTTGGTCATTGCTGCAAAAACTGGTTGTCGACAACGAGCTCAATGAATCAACATCAATACGGAAATGTGTCGTTAACCGAATACTCACTTTGAATGCATTTGTACCACAATGGCTGTATGATTCCTACAAATTGGCTAACTCTCGAGAGTTGCTCCATCTGTTGGTGAAGCACAATCGTTTGCTCGATGCCGCCGATTTGGCATGTGAGATGATTGGCGGCATGCTCGGAGCAGGCAGTGAATATTTCGACTTTAAGCACTCGGTGAATGTGACTAATCCACAGCTCGCGTTTCCCATCAATACAATCGATCTGCTGCTGCACGGCTTGCAAGTAAATGGCAGCAAACACATGGAATACGAGATGGTAATGTCACCTCCTCCATTTTAGTCATTTTTATACGCAAATACAATATTTGCCACTTTTCATTTGCAGGCACATGTCAAGCTCGAGGAAGAAGTTGCCCGATACATTGAGACTGTGAAGCGCACCACAGACGACAAAATGAAGTTAGCCATTCTAACAGACCGAGAAAATCGACAGCAACAGCAAATTTTCGGTTAAGCGCTTTACATGTATTGAATGGGCGTAATAAAAAGCATAATATAATAACGTTAGAAATCATCTGTCATTACCAGTTCGGCAAGAAACTTTTTGTAGATGTTCATAAATTGGGCCACAAAAGCCTCCAAATGGAATATATGTTTCGCACCGTTCTGCATGCGATGCTCGTATTGTGTGGCATACTCCAATGTCTTTGCCTTAATTGACATATCACAATTGTTGACCAGTTGCTCTACGAGGCCACGGAAGATTAGATTGGGTGGCACACCCTGCGAAAGTAACTCGTACAAACGATCGCGTATCTTTTCCAGTTTGGCGGGGGTTTGTTCGCTCACAATTTGAGCTGCAGTCTCTCGCAGATACACTTGCCAGTCCAGCTCGGCGATTTGCTGCTGCGCTGTGAACGGATATTGCTGGACTTTGGATGCCTCCAGCATCAGTAATGCCCTTCGCATATTACGTTCCGATTTCTCTACCACGCGCTTGGCTAACTCTGGCGGCAATACCAGACCTTCGCGTTTACATGTGTTTTGGAGCACAGCTGTCATTTCGTTCTCGCTGGGTGCTGGCACGCGAATGCCTAAGCAACGCGACCGGATGGCCGGAATGATGCGAGATGTGGAGTTGACCGACAGTATTATGCGGCATGTGGCTACGTACTTTTCCATGGTGCGACGCAGCGCATGTTGAGCGTCCTTGGTTAGTTCATCTCCTTCAGAAATTACAATTACTTTGAATTCGCGTTGACCATTAATGTCGATTTGGTGCGTTTGTGCCACCTGCTTGATGAGGTCTATAACAACAGTCCGGTCGTACATGCCGGCGTCCGAGGGATTCACCTCCAAATGGTAATTACTGCCAACTGTCATTACCTCGATCTTACGATTTGAGGGCGTTGTGAAGCTCATTGTTTCGTTGCGCAGCCTCTCCACGCCGGCACCATACATCTCACGCAGCAGGCACATTATGCGTGTCTTCTTGCCCGCGCCAGATGGTCCATAGAACATTAGATGGGGAAAATCACTTTGCTTGCAGAGATTGCGCAGGTTTTCGGCTTGGTCCTAAAATCACAAAAATATATTGAGTTATGCTTGTAGAAGTATATGCGATAAATTTGTATTCACCTTGTGATAATCCAATTTGGATAACTCACGGGGCCGGTATTTGTCTACCCAAAGTGCCATCAAAGCTTATTATTTAGCACATAAAACACTTTATAGCGAAAAATATAAAAATGTATGCCGGCTTCACTTGTGCAATGCGCGCTTTTTTTGCGATTAAACAATCGTTCAGCCGTGTAAAAGTATCGATAACATTCTTGTTCGTAACTATCGAAAGTATATGAAGCACTGATACTTTTTAAATACATATCACGGCAGCGGGATATTTGAATTTGCTTTTTTTTTTATTGTAACCAATATTAAAAAATCACCGATAACGAAAATATTTGGTACGTGTTAATTTGATTGACAATTAAGATAAAGAATTTTTTGGATCGGTGTTCCAACGATCTTACTCAATAACTTCTACCTTGACAACCGTCTCATCGTGGGTGCGAGAATGTCGGGAAAGATTCGCCTTACTCGAAAATGGTTTATAACAAATATTGCAACTATAAGGACGCTCGCCCGTATGCGTTCGCAGGTGTGTGTAAAGTGTTTTGCGTGCTCCAAATGCCTTTCCGCAATTGTTGTGAGTGCATACAAAGGGACGCAATTTAAGATGAACTGCATCGTCATGCTCCTTCAGATGGCAAAGCTTTTTAAATTTTCGTCCACAGGTGCTGCACTGGTAGCCCTCCCTGTTATTGTGTCGAGCCAAATGAGCGTCCAGATCTTCTTGGCTGGCTCTGTCATGCGAGCAGATCGGACATCGAAATTGAGTGCTCGCTAAATGGTTATTCATATGAAGATTCAGCTCTGTCTTTTGCCGAAATGATTTTTCACAAATTTCGCATACAAAAGGCCGCTCTTTTGTGTGACCCATTATATGGATGCGTAAGGTTCTAGCTAATCCAAATGAACGTTGACAAAAGTCGCATTTATAAGGACGTAGGCCTTCATGGACCAATCTTATATGATCTTTCAAGTGCGTTTTCCTCTTGAACTCGCGCTGACAATACGGACAAATGTTTTCTGCGTTGGATAGACTTACGACTGTATTATCCATTTCAGATTCACTTTCCTGGGAAAGCTCCTGTTCTTTTGTGCTGGTTACCTAAAAATAAAATAAAAAATTAAAGAAAATTAACATCGACTACATATTTTATTTTGCTTTACACCTGGTATGGACACAGGTGCCTGTTAGGCGACTTTATGACTTACTTTGATTTCATTTTTTTCATTTCGATTTTCATCCACAATATTAGGATATTCTGTTTTACTTGGGGAATCCAGTTCTGGTATATCGTCTGTGTTTGACAATATAGTAGATACAAAATATTGTTGGCTTTCTTGTAATATCCTTTGAAATTCCAGGAATGTTTTACATTTTTGGGAGCAATATTTACATATGCTCCCCGCCGGCTTATTATCAATCGGTTGCATTTTATCAGCTCCTGTGAATATAAGGCGCATCAAGTTCTGCAGCTTGGGTGAGTTTTCGATCGAATTAGCATTATGGTCAGATTTAATTTTAAAGCATGTAGCACATATCATTTTAACTTTAGTATCGTCCGTTAACTCAAACTTTTCAGCTGTTAATTCATTAAGAGCGACACCCGTACAAATGGACATCTCTGCAAATTTACGAAACATGCCAACTTTTGTATAACAGGACTGACACAAACGGGTTGGCATTGCCAACTGCATTCCCGTTCTCATAGGCTGTAATCCATCTGCCATTAATTCAACAATGCGTAAGAGTTGCGGATCGTCTTTTAAGTCATGTCGAAGTTCCCTTGTGTTTTCTAAATTTCCTAAATCTTGCAAGCACGCTCTGCAGAAGTTATCCACTGTAGCACGGGTTATTGGCAGCATCACGAAATGCGCTCATTTATTCGCAGATGTTAACCAGTTGGAGTTTAATAAAGAACTGAGTTTGTTTTTATATAGAGTATGTACAAGTGCTGTTAACCAGCACTGCCAACCTGTTCAAATGCAATAACAGCTGCATTAGGCACAGCTGATAATTAGGCGCCTACTTAAAATTTCAAAAGTATTCTATCAAAATATTTACATTTAATTACATAAGAGTTTCACTTATACAACACTAAAAAATAGCTTCTTTTCGGCCGACAACCTTTTAACTTAGTCTAAGAATTCAACACGTCATTGGCTAGCTCAACGCCGACAAAAACGGCCGCGGTTGAAGGAAAAGCACGTATCAGTATAGGCAAAACACCGCGGTACAGCGCCTTGGGACCTTCTGTGGCCATGAGTTCTCGGAAAACGCTGCGTATGCCATGCGTATATGTACCCTCGGGCGCTGCACAAATAAAGTAGCGTTTATAAGTGTTAGGTTTATATGAATATAAGCATTGGCTAACTAACCAGATTGTAGTCGACTTTTAAGTACATCAAAAGGCACAGCCAGGGACCAAAATGCAATGCCAGCCGTGCCCCCAGCAAAGATAGTTGAGGTCGGTGTTATTTGTCCCGTTGTTGAGCGCCGTCTGGCCAAATCCTGCAAGCCCTCATAGACAACAAAATAGACACCAGTGGGTGAATCTGTGGGATGCAATGTGATAAAACGCACGTGTTGATACAAATGATGCTGCACTAACCTCTCAGCACGCAAGCGCAGGTACCTTTGAAGAGACTACGAAGGCCGCCCTGCCTGTACAGCTTTATGGCCGTATCCAGCGTGCCATTATACATAACTGGGCCTGTGACCGGTTGCGTTTGCAGCAACACCTTAATACGATCCGATGGCACAGTGACCAGAGCTGAGCAAATGCCCGCACCAACGCCGGCAATGAAGATTTGTGTGTACGTTAGCTTTACATGTTCGTCCGTTTGAAAGAGACGCTTGCCCGCCGCATAGACAGCAAAATCCACAGCATAGATGGGAGTCACACCCACCAAAGGCGCTGAAATGCCTCTATAAAAGCCTCGAACGCCTTCGTTGCTGAACGTTTTAACAGCACAGTCGATAATGCCTTTATATTTGGGCGGCTGTCCAGCTACGGGCAATGGCATTGTCTGCAGCCGCACCTAAAAGTAAACTTATTTTGAGCATTCGTTTTTCACCATTTAATGAGCATTTTCAAAACATACCTTAATTGTGTCCAAAGGATAGCCTGTGAGCACACTGCAAATGCCTCCAAAGCCGCCAGCTATGAACGATTTTACAGGATTCGCTTTGTGATCTGCTGTTGCCGCTGCCATGACGAACTATTTACGTAAACAATTCCAGAATATCGTCAGCCACTCTTTTATGATTACTAATTGATGCATGCACGTGCGATGACGGCTGCTTGGGTTATGTTATCAGTTGGCTGAGCTGTTGCCTATTTATGCTAATAAAATTGGAAATTTCTGTAGCAAGTTCAACATCCATGGCAAAGGCACAATACAAGCAGTCTTATCAAATGAAACCATATGCTTAATGGGCAGCCAAAAATTTACATTACAGTTTGCTAAACTGTTATTAACAGAGAGCACTAATCTTTGCTGTTCAACGCTTTTTGTTCATTTGTCAGTGTTCTGAAATGTCATAAAATTAATTTGTTAGTGCAAATTTGGCTTAAAGAAAATTGATTTCGGTTTGGCGGCTTGTTTGGAGAAAAAACAAAACGGCGCTTGAAACTTGGACTTGGAATAAACAGCTGATAACCGGCCCAAATAACTGCCTCTTAAAATAGATAACAGAGCTATAGCGAAGAACAGTGGAGATAACAGATAATTGAACTGATTGCAAATAAATCTTACTTCATTTTTACCTATTTGAACACGACGAGTCAAATCATGATGCGAAATACTCTTGTATACAATTTACATACAATACAATTTTGATAGATTTTTTTTTAGAAATTGAATGTACATTTGTTTGGCGTTTTAAAATAAATCTACTTTGTGGATTATCTTTCGAAAGGAAATTTGTTTATTTTAAAAACGATATTTTTCGACAAATTTTGAATTCATTAGCAACTATTATAAATTTGGTGTCTTAAGGATAAGGCTCCTAGTATGCGGATGAGCTTATGGTCAAAAAAATGTCAAAGTATCTGAAATTGAAACATAATTTGTTTGACATTTGAAAAAAAAAATTAGAATTGCGAAATCGCCTATGCTTAAAATCGTTTATCGAAAAATCGACATTCACTGTGATTTCCATTTAATATTTATTTAAACTTTTAATGAAAACAAAGAAAAAAGTTGATTTATATATGCAATAAACACAATCAAAAATGGTATTTGAATACAATTATACAAGAATAATTTAATCATTCACACGCCCCAACAATAACAATTTCGTGGCTATCGTGCTATCGAGTGTGCCTAAGCAGGGCTGGGTAAAGCGAGCTGAAATTGTTGCGTATGCGTGTGCAAAGCATATGCATAGCATATTTAATTGTTTAAAACGATCCTTTTGTGCAAAAAGTTGTGCAAAAACATATGTAGAACTTATGTCTGATACAGGTGCGCTGGAATTATGTATCAGTTGTAGTGCGATCTGCAGTGGCAGGCGCAAAAGAAGAAAGTGAAGCTACAACAACAACAACATCGACGACAACAACAACATCATCATCATCAGCAGCAGCAGCAGCAACAAATTTTGTAAAAACAACAAAAGCGAAAAAAGAAATACATATATATATATATATTTGTACATAAGCAACGCACACGCAACGTGCTCGCATCAGCCCAAAAATTAAAAAACGTTTGCAATGTCCAATGGTGACGATGTGCTAGACAACTGGGAAGAAATTGACGAGGCAGGCGTGAGTATTGAATGACATTACAACAACAGCAACAACAAAATCGTCGAAAATGCTCTCTCGAATCTCTTATAGCTTTGCATGACGCTGCAAACGAAACTGCAAACCGCCAACGACGACACCAGTAGCAAGTTTAAGCCCGCCTTGACAGCTGAAGCCGCTGCAGCAGCAGCCGCCGCCTCAAGCAAAATGAAATTGCTACAGCGCCCACAGAGCCTACAGGAGGGCAGCGTCACAATGGCGACGGCCACGGCCGTTGCGTTGGCGCCCAAGCAAATAATGATTGCCAAGAAGCCGCCGCCAGTGCAGTCGTTGGATGATGAATCGAGCACAGCGCCCGTTATGATGGTACTGCACAAGTCTAATAGCGAGTATGATGCGGCCAATTATGCCACACCCATTAGCAACCAAACGGTAAAGATATTGCGCAGACCCGCACAAGCCGAAGAACGTCGTGATACAAACGGTATACGACCCAAGCAGCCCATCAAGACGCTGCAGCAGCGGGAACAGGAATATGCGCAGGCGCGTCTGCGCATACTGGGCAGCGCCAAGAATCCAGAGGACGATAAGCCGTTAGTATATAACTATATAATACTGCAACACTTCATGCAGATACACAAAGCTTTCACTCGATTTTTATGTTTGTCGTTAATGTTGTCTGGCTTTATATCCATGCAGTGGCTATTTTATTATAATTTAGTCACGATTCGAAGGTGACTGGGAGCCAGGATAAAGCTGTGTCCGTCTGCTTGAATAAAAACTAGCCTCTCTTCACAGTATAATATAGCTTTTATAGTAAAAAAAAAATCGGGCAAAGTTCAGTTTTCATAGGAACAATATACTTTTTGTGCTGTAGAATTAACGATCTTTATTAAGCTCAATACAGCATCTGCAAACAATTGGACGAGTGAAATAATATATATTGTATCTGCAATTGTTATTTAATCTTCGCGACTCCGAAGTTAGCTGCTCTTGTTATCGATTCTACTGAAACTTTCCTCTGATACCTTTGACATTAAACCCGCGTTCTTCAGTTCTTACTTAGAACTAAATTCGAAAAAACTAAACTATGTATGGCTTTTATACGCAGTGCTTCGCCGACGACGCTAGTGGTGCTATCGACCCCAGTTCAAGCTGAAGTGCCTACGCCGCCCGCAACTTTCAACTTTAACAACAACAACAACAATAACAACAGCGGCATTGTTGCGACTGCTGCTCCTGGCATGCATCGCTCCAGTTCGGCGCCAAAGATGTCGCAAACAGCGCCCATCTACAACAACTATAACAACTACTATCAGGCGCCGCCGACTCAAGCAGCCATGGGCTACTATTATCAGCAGACACCTTCCATGCATCAGCAGCAACAGCAGCAGCAGCAACAACAACAAACGCCACCACACTATAACCAACGGATGTCTCCATATGTTGCAGGCGGAGCAGCAGCAGCAGCAGCGCCACCAACTCCCAACTCTCAGCAGAGTTGGTCGCCAGTTGTCGGTGGCAGCGTCTCTGCGGCGCTGCTGCGTCAACAATCGTTGCATACGACGTCGTTGCAACAGCATCAGGTGCCGCCACCGCCGCCCCAATATGCACATCCTTATAATGATAATGTCTTACGGTTGCCACGTGGTCCGTGTCCCAATGGCACAATTGGATTTCAGATGCGTCGGTAACAGGCGCCTGGATGCAACAATAATTCTTTTATTTCTATTATCCCATGCCAATTGAACGCATGCATTCAAAATTGTCATTCTGAGATTGCATTAAGTAATTTTTTTGCTTTATATATTTATTCATTTTGTTTGTGGCACATCGTAACGTTGCAGCAACTACTATGTAAACAAATTTATGACGGAGTTTGGTAGTTATCTTGTAAGTTTTACAACAACAACAAAAACAATACAATTTTTTAATGCCTACTAATAATAATAACAAAACAAACAAATGCAAAACCGAAAGAAAAATACATATTTTACAAATCGAGCAAATGTTACTTGATCGAGTGTTTTCCAAAAGTCAAAGCGGCTTAAAATTTCTTTATAATATTAAATGGCGTGCTCCTATTACAGATTAAGTAAGTATTTAGACTTCGGTCCAGATCATACTCTCAACAGACTGTGGCTTAAACATTTTAAGAGATCTCTGGATCTTGTAAAAGTATTTAAGCAAATACAAAAGAAATTCGCATTTAAAGAATGACCAGTTATTGTAGAGCTACTTTTAAGTATTTCAGGACAATTTCAGACTGAGCTTTAAAAGGCGCCTTATTCATGCAAGCCCGATTACATTATACTATATATAAAATCAATCTCGGAAATCAGAACACGTATTGCATTAGACGCCTTGAATTTAAAATTCTAATTTTTTAAGACGAATATTTTCTTTGTTTTCAGCTTTAAGACCAAGAGTTTTTGAAAATCCTATATGGTGTATTAATATAATAATTTTAAAATACAGCAGACTATTATTTAAACAGGCTACAAAAAAAAAACGTTAATAATTGAGCAATCACGGTAACTGTATCAGGATAGTTAATGATAATAAGAAATATCCAAAAATCAAAACAAATAAAAATATATATTTACATATGTATATGATCAATATTGAAATTAATTTTTTTTTTTTAAACAAGTACGATGATCTCTGGCTGTATTTATTTCCGTAACTGATATAAGGCCATAAATTTGGCCTGACGATCAGTTAATTCACTTCAACGAGCTTAAATATGAATTTTATTTGAAGTGTTTTTATTTCCAGCTTCTCCAAGTTTTACACATCTTGTTCGATTTTGTTATGTTTGGAAACAGATAATCAAAAAAGCATAAAGCATGTACATTAAAAACAAGTAAAAAACACACTTTACTTGATAATTAACGTCAAAGCTGTGCTGATAGCTGTAGATGCATTTACCCCCACACGGGGATGTGCGGTTAAGGCCCCAAAAGGTTATCAATGTGTTTTTGTTATTTTTCGCAGCTTTTCCAGAATAGCAAAATCAACGAACTGCATTGCAGCGAGCGGACGACGCCAACGACTTTCCAGCCAGTTTCTTATCAGCAACAGGTAGCAACGTTCAATATAAGTGCGAGAGAGAGAGAGAGAGAGAGAGTGAGAGAGTGGAAAAAATAACACACCCAACTGACATCGCAGTTGGCACTGCGGATCGACTTACCTAGGCTCGACTATTTGGACTTTTGCCTACACATAAAAGATTTAATGCAATCCAGTTTCAGTTGAAAACGCGGCGTCGTGCGGTACGGTTTATTAATCAAAGAACGACGAAAGCGGCATAAGAAGAATAACTGAAAAACAGTTTTAACGAAGCTACGCTCATTCACTCTCTCGCACTCGCTCTCTGTGTGCGTGCGTGCTGAAACCCAAACAGAATCTACAAAACGTGAACACGTGGGCACGAGGCAAACGGCAAAAAAACAATATAATAATATTTCGTGAATAAAACGTGCACAGGTTTTGATTGTTGTATTTGCGAATAATAAAGAACAAAAAATGTCGCATAGCGTGTTGGTCATCGGAAGCGGCGGACGCGAGCACGCCATCTGTTGGAAGCTCACACAGTCGCCGAAAGTTGCGCAGATCTATGCGCTGCCCGGCAGCTTTGGCATTGCGCAGCTGGGCTCAAAGTGCCAAAATGTTGGCGCTGACGCACTGGACCCGAAGGATTTTGAGGTGAGTGCAGCGTACGCTGCGGAGGTTCGTGGTTGCAATTGTTTAAATCCACTGCAGCCACACTGTGCGCGTCCTTCACTTAACCTTCGTGCCGGGCTTAAAGTTACATTGCGCGGCCGTCTGTCTCAGAGACAAGTGTTGAATATGTTTTCGCCAGTGGATGCTGCAGCTGTGCTGCGCCGCGAATTTTTCAACATTTTATTGCTATTTTTTGTTTTTGAGGCGTGCTCTTGACATTTTTTTATGGTACTCGGTTAATTTGGTTTTAATGCTAACCGGGGCTCGTAAATGAATCCAATCAAAACCGTAGCAGTGTCCAATCTTTGCAATCTCTAACTGAAGGCGTGTGTATGTGTTTGTATGTGTGTGTGCGTGCGTGTGTTAATATTAACCCTTATGCTTTACGGGGCTATTAAGCGCACATTCATTTTGTGCCAAGTACCGAATAAAAATTAATATAATTATTAAAATGCAGTTTAATTTTTTTCCATATAAAAATACTGTTGATTATACTATTTAGCTTCTGAAATTATAATTGAGTAATTTATTTGGCAATTAATGTATGAGATCAATCATATTTATTATATATTAGGAGTATATAACATAAACAGCGGTTCTGCTATTTTGACTGACTGACAGATTGATCAAACCTAATTGCTGAAATTTTATTTCTATTTTTTTCTACTTGACGCTGTTTGTCTTGTCATCGCGATATCTTTAACCTGCGTGGCTTTGGTGTCTGAGCGTCGGCCTGGCAAACAAATTTTTGTGGGTTCAATTCGCGTGCATTACTTTTTGTTTTTTCATTTTTGTTAATAGTGGAGCTAATGTTAACAAATAAATGTTTTCATTAAAATTGAATTTATGTATAGCTATCTTTTTTAGATGGTTTTTTTTTAATTTTTGTAATGCATATAAATACACGTGTATAAAGATAGCTTCTACGATTACCTAGGCTATACGCGCTGTTGCCAGCAGAGCCTGTTGATTATCATTCCTCGATCAGCGTCTGAAAGGAAATTCGCAAACAATCTCATATTAGCTAGACAAAATATTTAAATATAAATAGTTCGAAGCATCTAGATGATGAGATTGTGCTGATACGATGGATGGAGCTTTGCTCAAGATTACAAGCTTATATGCATCTAACTAATATTAAAGTAATATATTTATTATATTAATAAACGTGTGCTCATTAAGTAGAGTACGTTGTGTTTATTCTCAACGTACTTAAAGAGAGTTTTTTAAAATGTTTAGTCGCACTCTTCTGCTGGACTCTTCAATCCAAAAGGCGGCAGATATTACTAAAGAGTGAACAGAGGGTATTGATCAGTCGGCTGCATGCGACTGCAGTTTTATTTTTCACTTGTTTCAATTAAATATTGATTTCTCAGTCTATTTGAAAGCTTGATTTCAATTCCGACATAAATTCCGTTACCTATTAGCAGGTGGATTAATGGCCCGACGGCGCATTAGCGTCTGCCCGACTGGCGCCTAAAACAGAGGCGCCCATAAACAATTCCATTTGCTGTCTCATATTTCTGTTATAAACTCATTTTGCTTGGCTTAACACTTCTATTTATTGTGGCTTAATTAATTGTTTAGATCAAATTCACAGTTTGTGTGTGTTTGGCTTCTCTACAAGTTGCCAATTCCCTGTCGGGCCCGCCCCCCGTTTCCTCCGCCAAATCTTTCAATCAGCGTCGTCTGCTCGCCAACTGTGTTGTGGGCGCATGCGTCAGACGGATCACCTTGGGCGTGGTGCTAGGCCGGGTGCGGGGCGTTGTGGGCTCCTGTATGTTGCGCTCGTATACCTTAAAGGCCTCCGCATCGTGGGCAACTGTCTTAATTTCGCCGGTATAGTAATCCTTGATTTGGTAGGGATGTTTGCGTATGTACTCCAGCGAGCGCAGTATATAATCCGGCACCTTGGGTATATGATCGCCAACGGGATAGTAACCCTTCTCATCGGCCACATAGCTAATCCTGATGGGCGTGCCCTCGGGCGAGGTGTAACTGGAGCCGCCCTGCACCGCAACGCCGCCCAGGCCGGACTGTTCGCCCGTAATGCCATTGGACGTTTCATAGGCATACCGATAGCTGCCATCCGGACCCACATCCAGATCGTTTTGCAAGGTGCGCGTATTGCGATCCGAGTCGGGTATATAGACGCTGGCCTGGATCGCAGCCGCCGCGCACAAGAGTTGAATCTACAAGATTGACACAGCTGATTAGCTTAAAATAAATGCAACTGGGCTGAGATTGAGTGTCTTACAAGCAGATTAAACAGCATTTTTTCGTATATGATTTTTAAATTATTTATGTAAATTATTTTATTTCTTTTTTTTTTTTTTTTTTGTAAATCTCGAATCACGTCGCGGTTGTTCGTTCTAGCGCTTTAAATCAACGACTGTTTGGCTGCTTTTGGCATGCTTTCGTTTTTATATCCAATTCGCTCGCGGTAATTTTTTTTTTTTATTTTTTGGGTTTTTGTTTTTGTTTTTTTTTTTTTGGCATTTTTGTCTCTGCGTATTGGAAGCCCAGCTCCAAGAGCGAAGGCGGCGCAATCGGCGTCGCCGTCTCCAGCCGCTCGTCAGCTCATCTCAAGCGTCACTCATAAATTAAATGATTTTATTTGTCTTATTCTCATCCTCCTTTTTTTTTTTTAAATTATTATTTTATTACCAAATTGTTTGTCGCTGCAATTCGTATAGATGTGGGCCGGGTTAATTCATTTATTGGCATCCGTTTCGCATGCCCTGCTCGAAGGTTGTGTAGCACTTATTATTTGATATATATTCATATCTTATTGTCGCTGATCTTGGAATACATTTATTGCCTTACATTCCATAATTTCTTGTTTTTAGTTTTATGCACGGAAACTGCGAATATTCAAGAGAACGTTGAACTGTTCGTAAAAGTAGTTGGGCTAGGGTTTTGAACGGGGCTCGCTTACGAATTGCATTCAGCTAAACAGATCTTAACCTGTTTCCTTTTGCCAAACATATATTGGTCAGATCATTTAATCATTTAACTTGATCATTCTATTATTAAGTGTTGTCAATATGTTATTTGAGCAACATTTAAAATGATTTCAAGCCTTAAATGGTTTGCTTCATTAATTAAAATGTCTTTTTACAGTTTTGGCCATAACAAGTGTTTTAGTTGAGGGTGCACGACAGGATGATACTCTGTACTCAAATCTAAAAAAAAAAACGGAATTTTAGTATTCTATATTACACAACAATTTTACATAAAACAATAATCAAACTTTGCGTTATTAGTTTTTTAAATATAACAAAATACACCAATAAAAAATGTGCATATATTTAAAGGCTTAACTAAAGTTTTGAAAATTGCATAGAAAGGCGCTTTTAAGAAATGAAACGGTGAGAGAGTGTGACAGTAAGAGAGAGAGCACAATGAACGACCGAGAGTAAGAAAGAAGGCAACGGCTATAAAAGAGAGAGGAAAAAGTGGGAGACTCACAGCGAGAGATTGGAAGAGATTTAAATAGAGAGATAGGGCGAGGGAGAGTGGGAGACTAAAATGAAATAGTACAAGTAAGAAAAACGGGGAGAGATACAGAGAGAAAGAGAGGGAGAGAGAGAAAGAAAGAGAGAGAAAGAGAGAGAGAGAGCGAGAGAGAGAGTGAGAGGGAGGAGAACGGAAAAAAAAAGAGTGAAAGTGGGGGTAAAAAAAAGGGAAGGTATATGAGTTATGATAAATGCGTAGATGGTTCTATAGTATAGTAAACATTGTAGTATAGTAAATATTGTAAAAAACTTCATCTTTTAAATTTTTCAATATCTAGTTCTTTCATTAGAAGATTCTACATTTCAGAATTTGTATTCGCTCGATTCGTACAGCTGTTTCCATTCTTATTCACAAGCCGAGCCAACAAAGCGTAACTAATCTATCACATTTCTGGCAACAGATTTTTGGCCAAAAGTCTGAGCTTTGTGTTCTAGCCCGAGCTCATTTGCATATAGCATGCAATATAGTAAATCATGTGCAGGTACAGAAAGACAACAAAAAAACAAAAAAAAAAAAAGCCGTCCTTGGCCAAATTTGGAAAGTGGTCAGAAATTCCGAGACTCAGCAGCTTGTAGCAAGAGTATTTCTTCTCGCTGTTTGGGAAATGGAAACCTTGGCCGGATTGCCATAAATGGAACTACCAAATGGCTATGCGAAGACGTCACATTTTAGCAGCTGACTTGGAGCCAGACATCAAGATTTGAACGTTCTTGAACTTTGTGGGAGGCCGGAAGAGGGGATGAAGGGGAAATGGTGTGGTGTGGTGTGGCGTGGAGTGGAGTGCTAACGTGTTAAATGGTCTGGAACGCAGTTGCACTTTGCGTTCGGAGCGGGTAAATCCAATTTGAGATTGGCGCCAAATCGATTAGAACTCAGACTAAGACGCAGCGCATCAGTCACGCTCCGAAACCGGACGAGCAGGGCCCGGATTTTACGATCTGGTTACTCCATCAGGCATAGCTCTTAACTGAGTCAGTTAATCTCTTGCTTGTTGTTGTTGTTATTATTCATTTTTTTTTTTTTTTTTTGGTAATAACGACATTCACCAATGAGACAATGCACCCAGTTTAATGGCAAAACAATTAGGAAGGAATTTTTTCGTGGCGACAAATTGTTGTCGCCGGAGCCGTTTACAATTTATTAACTTTAGCTTTATTCTGGGCTTGCCCTGAATTAAGAAATTAACATTTTAAATTATACCCATACCCTGTACCGCGACTACAAAAACACAAAAGTAGCTAAAATGGGTATCATTTAGTTCGGCTGCAAAATAAATGCCAAGGCAGCAGAAAGATTTTCAATATTTAGGTTGACTGAGCATGACTCAAATATTAAAAATTTTAAAAGTAAATACAATAATTTAGATTATATTCTTTAATTTATTGATATTTTATTTATATATTTTACAAAGCTATTTATAAACTGCAACGAAATTGTTGTTCTTTGAAAGACGATATTTTTTTCGGATTTTTTTAGGTATTCTTAGACAACTAATAACATATCTTGTTTATTGTTATAAATTCTCAAATAACCCAAAATTTGTGCTTGCTCACAGATTCGCGATTTTTGGTATAAGTAGATATTTCTATACCATATTTATGCTCCACAAATATTATTATAAACACCGAAGTTATTCAAGAACATAATTTCTTTTAGCAAGGATCAGGGGGGAATAAGCAGAAACCTAAAGGCTTACTTATTCTACAGGGTGTCTCCTAGTCGGACACATTCTGCCTTACTTGCTTACATTTCAAAATGTGTGATTTGTGATTTGGATTTTTGGATTTTTTCCAGGCCATTGCCAAGTGGTGCACGCAGAAACTGATCTCGCTGGTGGTGGTTGGGCCCGAAGATCCGCTGGCTTTGGGGCTGGGCGATGTGCTGCAGAAGGCGGGCATTGCCTGCTTTGGGCCCGGCAAGCAGGGCGCCCAAATTGAGGCGGACAAAAAGTGGGCCAAGGACTTTATGCTGCGTCATGGCATTCCAACGGCACGCTACGAGAGCTTCACGGATGTGAACAAGGCCAAAAAGTTTATACGCAAGTAAATTTCGAGCACAATCGACGGCTAAATAAACATTTTTAAAGCTTCCCCTTTGACATTGCAGTGCACCTTACCGCGCTCTGGTGGTCAAGGCCGCTGGATTAGCCGCTGGCAAGGGCGTTGTGGTGGCCGCCCATGAGGATGAGGCCTGTGCGGCCGTTGATGAGATACTCGGCCGGCTCAAGTATGGTGAGGCGGGCTCCACTCTGGTCGTGGAGGAGCTGCTCGAGGGCGAGGAAGTCTCTGTGCTGGCCTTCACCGATGGCAAAACAATTCAGGCCATGCTGCCCGCCCAGGATCACAAGCGTCTGTGCAATGGCGACACCGGACCCAACACTGGCGGCATGGGCGCCTACTGTCCCTGCCCCTTGATTAGCAAGCAGGCACTGGAGCTGGTGCAGCGCGCCGTCCTCGAACGTGCCGTCAAGGGCTTGGGCCAGGAACGCATCGCCTACCAGGGCGTGCTCTATGCTGGCCTCATGCTGACGCGCGATGGTCCACGCGTTCTCGAGTTCAACTGTCGCTTTGGTGATCCCGAAACGCAGGTAATACTTCCGCTTCTCGAGTCGGATTTATATGAGGTGATGCAGGCCTGCTGCACCGGAAAGCTGGACAAGATCACCTTGCAATGGCGCAGCAGCTTGAGTGCGGTTGGCGTGATCATGGCCAGCGCTGGCTATCCGGAAACTTCTACCAAGGGCTCCCGCATTTTAGGTGATTATACAAATTTGTGCATACAAAAATATGCAACGAATTATTATATATGGAGAGGAAATCGGAAAATTTGACCTCAAATTACTTTTTAACAGACATCCTGCCTTAGGTTCGTTTGTTTACCCTGGTAGAGGATATTATTTGATATGTGTCACACATAGAGGGACATATCTCCGACTCCATAAAGTATACATATTCTTGATCAGCCTAGTCAATATAGCCATGTCCGTCCGTCCGTCTGTCTGTTTCTATGCGAACTAGTCTCTCAGTTTTTTAAGCTTTCGTCTTGAAACTTTGCATAGCTCTTTTTGTTGCAGGCAGTTTCCTATGTTGGATCCGGTCGGATCGGACCAAAATATAATATAGCTGACATAGGAAATTTCGGTCGAAAAGGAGGCCCTTGCTTGGAAAGCTATTTTGCTTATCAAGATATCGGGACAAGGCTCCGGCATTTCTAAGTTCCGCTATGCTCCTCGTAAACATGCAAAATCTGATTAAAATCGAACCAATATATCATAGAGCTGCAATAGGAACAATCCGTCGAAAATAAAGTTCTCGTATGGACAACTGTTTTGTTTAAGATATTTTGACAAAGCTTTGCACTTACTATTTATATTATACTACTTAAATAAAGTATGCGCCAAATCTTATCAATATTGCAAAAATATATATTATAGCTTTAAAGAAAGAATCGGTTGAAAAATTAAAAATCAATCTCAGCATTTACGAGCTTCAGTATTCTGGCATAACTGCAAAACCTTAAAGCAAATGTCCAGAAGGGTATTAAGTCTTCGGCGTGCCGAAGAGATCGGGTTAGCGTTTCGGTTCGGCTTTAATAAGGAATACAATAATAAGCTATGAAAAACAAGGTTAATCCTGTGACTAGAACCCGGAATAGCTTTCAAACACATTTCGTTAAATCCTCAAATGAAAATCATTAGCTGAAGATTGAATATATATTTAAAATGTTAACTTATCGAACACTTGCATATAATATAAAACTTCTCTATTACTAAACTCTCAGGTCTGCCCGAGGAAAATACAGATACCCAACTGATCTTCCACAGCGGCCTGGCCGTTAATGCCCAGAAGGAGCCACTGACAAATGGTGGACGCGTGCTCATCGCCGTTGCCCTGGACGCCAGTCTGAGACTGGCCGCTGCCCAGGCCACCAAGTTGGCGGCGAGCATCAGTTTTGCCGGGGATGGAGCACAATATCGCACGGATATTGCACAGAAGGCATTCAAAATGTAAATTTTACGACAATATATATTTACGGCTATATTTAAAGATTCAGTTAGAGCTAAATGCTGCACTTCAAGATTTTTAACATAGTCGGAACTATATTTTTAAGAGGTTTACGACCCAAGCTGTGCGGGAATAAAGAAATATCAGTTCCAATGCCTGACATAGTATTCTATTTTAGCCTTTTTATTTTTTATTTTTCTTCGTTTTTCTTCCTTCTAATTCGTGTTCCCTCTTAACTGTCTATCTAGGACGCCGGCTGCACCGCTCAGCTACAAGGACAGCGGCGTGGATATCGATGCGGGCGACGCCTTGGTCCAACGCATCAAGCCTCTGTCGCGTGGCACCCAGAGACCTGGTGTCATGGGCGGTCTGGGCGGCTTTGGCGGGCTGTTTCGCGTCAAGGATCTCAGCTACAAGCAGCCTGTGATCGCCGAGGCCATTCAGGGCGTGGGCGCTAAGATACAGTTGGCTCTGCAGAACGAACTCTACGATCACATTGGCTATGATCTGGTTGCCATGTGCTGCAACGAGCTACTGGAGCTGGGCGCCGAGCCGGTCGCATTTCTGGACTACATCGCCTGCGGCAAGCTGCAGGTGCCCCTGGCCGCCCAACTGGTCAAGGGCATGGCCGATGCCTGTCGGGATGGCCGTTGCGCTCTACTAGGTGAGACCAAATTGATCGGCAGAACCTTTCCTGAGTTATTAGCAAAGTGATCAGCAAGGCTAGCTAAGAATTGCGATCAGTTTCTAACGCAAGAATTAAGGATGCGACTGTCAAACGGAAGAAAAGAATAATTCATTTCTAACTCGAATCAAATGCGATTAGTTTCTAAAGGAAGCATTAAGGAAGAAAAGAAGTATTAATTTCTAACTCGAATCAAATGGGATCTGCTTCTAATGGAAGATTTAAGGATTCGACTGTCAAATCGAAGTCTTCGCTTTGGTAATTGAAATTCCTTTTATTATTGAAAGATTTTGAGCAGAAAGCTCACGTCAGCTCTTCTAAATAGAGGATCAGTAGCTAAATCTGTCTATCTAAATGAAGAGAGCCTAATTACAGATTGATCTTTAAAGATAGACTGGACTACCGAACATTAAAAAGAAGTGAAGCATTTGTAGATTTTGTAATTTACTAAGAGCTTTAGATGCTTACCGATCCCTGATTGATCATGAGATAAAGGCACTTAGATCCTTATATGCAAGTAGGATCAGGATTCTCAATTAAAGACATGTAGATTTAGATCTGTAAAAATGGATCAGCTGGAATATGGAAGTAGAACGATCGCTGATCGATCTTTAATAATTCTTTAATTAAAAATAAAGGATTGTAGATTGGGATTATTATATTTTATTTAGACAGCTATCGATCAGTTGTTCTGACCACATTTAGGCTACGATCGAGAGATTTTTAAACTATCTGACTGATCTTCCCTGATGATGCCTAATTTTCATTGAAAGCTGTGATCGCATTTTCAGTTAATAGTTAATTGAATTTCTCTATTATTTTGTCACTCTAATCATTTTGTGTTTTTGCTGCAAGCGTGGCTTCAGACTCGTCCTATTGATGCTCATATTTAATACTCCTCTTCCATATCCCTCCCACCGCTTGCAGGTGGCGAAACTGCGGAGATGCCCTCGCTCTATGCGCGCGGTCAGTACGACATGGCCGGCTACTGTGTGGGTCTGGTGGAGCAGTCGCAGGTGCTGCCGCGCTTTGACTCGTATCAGGCTGGAGATTTGCTTGTCGGTCTGCCCTCCTCCGGGCTGCACTGTGCGGGCTTCAATGAGCTGCTCACTCAACTGGCCGCGGCTGGAGTGAATCTCAAGGAGCGCTCGCCCGTCGGCGGTGATCATGGACTCAGTTTGGCTCAGGTGCTGGGCACACCGACGCGCCTCTATGTGCAGCAGCTGCTGCCACATCTGCAGGCGGGTGAGATAAAGGGCGTGGCACACGTAACACACGGTCTGCTGCACGACGTGGAGCGCCTGCTGCCCGACAGATTCGAGGTTCGGCTGGACTTTGGTGCGGTGCCTGTGCCCAAGATCTTTGGCTGGCTGGCAGGCCAGCTGCAGCTGAGCGCGCCGGCGTTGCTGGAGCGGCACAACTGTGGCATTGGCATGTTGCTGGTGCTGCCCAAGGCCAGCCAGCTGTGGCACAGCGTATTGCCCGACGCCAAGGTGCTGGGCGTGTTGCAGTCACGCACGGAGAACGGCGCCCGACTCCAGGTGCGCAACTTTGAGGAGCAGCTGCTGCAGTTGGCGGCGCCATTCGGCGGCTTGGGCGGCAAACAGTTGCCCATGGAGCTGGTGGAGCCGCAGCTGCCGGCGTTAACCGCTGCGAATAAGGATTGCTTTGAGAACGACACCGGACGGCGCCTAACACGCCTGCCCGCCCACTACACGGATCCCATACTCGTGCTGGGCACAGACGGCGTCGGCACCAAACTGAAGGTCGCCCAGCAAACGGGACGCCACGACACCGTCGGCATCGATCTGGTGGCCATGTGCGTCAATGACATACTCTGCAACGGCGCCCAGCCATTCAGCTTCTCCAGCTACTATGCCTGCGGCAAATGGCAGGCGCTATCCGCCGCCGAGGTGGCTGCCGGAGTGCAAGAGGGCGCAAGCCAGGCAAACAGCACCTTGATGGGTAAGTCCAAGTTTAAATAGCATTCAGGGATTCCAGCTGGTTCAAGTAGTGGAAGTAGTTAAATGAATCAGTTTTTAAGTTAACTCTAAAATGCAATTAAAAGTAGACGAGCTTGAGACATTGAGAGCTGATCTCTGATATGCCAGAGTTAACCGACAGTTTATATTAGGTCTCTTTCCCTGTCTGTCACTCTAACAAAAATCAAATTCCAAGCCAATTCGAACCGCATTTAATCGTCTGCATCAAGGAATATCTGCAGAAACTTACAGGAAATTCTCCATCTGACAACAGAGCGCACGCAAAGCGAAAGGAATAGACTGAGACCTAAATCTGACATACACTCTGGTCAAAATCAAGTCAAATCCTTAGCGGACATTCCGAATTCCTAAACTAAATCCACGCTAACAGGATGTTGATTTTCTGTGTGATAAAGGGATGATAGAGAGACCCCCTCTGCGAGGAAATAGTCAGACTTTTCCGGCCAACCGTTCTTCGAGACAAAGAGGCATTTGGACTCTCGTAAAACCTCCTGGGACAACAATCATCCAAACCTTATTCCCTTCCTCCTTCCTCGCCATTAGGCAACTTAGTGGACCTCCGAGTGAACTCGACCCTTAGCCCTAATCTAGCCATAACTGCTTGAATTACTTTCGAAATTATTTCCCTTACTCAAGTTTTCTATATCAAACTTGCATAAGATAATATCACAGCGCTTTCAGCTTAAAAGCTCCCGAATTAAAAGAAACTTTTGCTTATTTTTAAGGGACGAAAATTAAAGGTTTTTTAAAACTTTATACGTACTTTTTTAGCTTTAAAACTCTTGCAAGCTTTTCCCAGCGCAGCATCTCTTGAATTAAGTTCAATTCCTTAAAAAAGTTTCTAAATGTCCTTGTTCAAGTTTAAAAAGCTCCACCAATCCCGTTATTACAACTGATTAAAGATTCATCGGTATATAATGTTAGCACAACTTCAAGAAGCTTTAAAAGCTTTTGAATATGAAGTAATTTGTCTGCAAGCTGCCTTTTGGCCATATCCAAGGCGAAGCTTTTTATTAATCTGATCTAAATGGTGTCTTGAGCTTTGAGCTGCTTTAAAGCTCTTGGAATTTAGTTAAAGCTACTTGCTTTGTGCTTCTTACGAAGTGCTTGAGTGAACCGCTTCCAATCCTTACTTGAATCCCTTTCAGATGTCCACATAGCCGCCTTATCGCTGCTGTACGAGCCGCAGGTCTACGATCTGGCCGGCTTTGCGCTGGGCATAGCGGACCGAGCCGGCATATTGCCACGACTGAATGACATACAGCCGGGTGATATGCTCATTGGGCTGCCGTCGTCGGGCGTGCACAGCAACGGATTCAGTCTGGTGCATAAGGTGCTCAGGCGAGCGGGTCTAACCCTGTCGGATCCGGCATCCTTCAGCGGGCGTACGTTGGGCGAGGAGCTGCTGGTGCCGACCAAGATCTACGTGGAGGCACTGAGCCCGCTGCTGGCACAGGCGGACAATGGCATCAAGGCGCTGGCCCACATCACCGGCGGCGGCCTGCTCGAGAATATACCGCGTGTACTGCGCAAGGATCTGGCGGTGCGTCTCGATGCCAACACGTATCCATTGCCGCCGATCTTTGCCTGGCTGGCCGCGGCCGGCAACATCGCGCCGCTCGAGCTGCAGCGCACCTACAATTGCGGCCTGGGTCTCATCTTGGTGGTCAGTGCGGAGCAGGTTAAGGCCGTGATGCAGCAGCTGCGCTACACACAACGCGCTGTCGTCGTGGGCGAAGTCATCGCACGCACGGATCCCAAGAAGCCGCAGGTTGTGGTCAAGAACTTCGAGGCGTCTCTGGCGCGCAGCCTAAAGCTGTTGACGCAGCCACGCCGCCGCGTCGCAGTCCTCATCTCCGGCACGGGCAGCAATCTGCAGGCGCTCATCGATGCGTCGCGCGACTCGGCCCAGGCGTTGCACGCCGAGATTGCGCTGGTCATCAGCAATAGGCCCGGTGTGCTGGGCCTGGAACGGGCCACCGCGGCGGGCATACCATCGCTGGTCATCTCGCATCGTGACTTTGCCAGCCGTGAGGATTTCGATGCGGAACTGACGCGTCATCTGGTCGCGGCACGCATCGATCTCGTCTGTCTGGCCGGATTTATGCGTGTCCTGAGCGCGCCTTTCGTGAGCCACTGGCGCGGACGTCTCATCAATATACATCCATCGCTGTTGCCCAAATATCCGGGTCTGGATGTGCAACGCAAGGCGCTCGAGGCCGGCGAAATAGAATCCGGTTGTACCGTGCACTTCGTGGACGAGGGCGTCGACACCGGCAGCATACTGGTCCAGGCCACCGTGCCCATACTCGCGGGCGATGATGTCAATAGCCTGACGCAGCGCATCCACCTGGCCGAGCACTGGGCATATCCACGCGCCTTGGCGATTCTGGCCGCCAGCGGGGCCAAAGACGTCGTCAACACGTCGAACTAGCGTGAGGGCAGATTTCCATGCCAAACCTTTAAGGCAGCTCTTCAATTCGTAGCCCTTCATATCAATGACATGATTATTTTATGATATACATATATGTAAATATTGATAAATAAATTTAACCCTATAATCTTGCTATATATATATATATATATATATATATATATATATATATATAGGCCATCATTTACATTAAGTTTTTATAGCTCAGGTTTGTTAATATTCAGAATTGGAAATATGGTAAAAAGATTCTTAAAATTTTGGTCACAATATTTAATATTTTGAGGACTTTTTCCTTTGGCATCCTTTTATTTACATATCACGATGTATGCTCTAATCTAATATCACCAATTATTCATTATAATTATACTATATAACATTTAGATTAAATTATTCAAATTTACAGAAAGAATGAGAAAAGATTCACCATAAAACCCCTTTCGCTGTTTGCGCCAGAGGCAATCTTGGCTGCGTCCTGCTGGCGCTTCACGTTGCGCGGCAAATCCGGTTCCTTGAAGACGCCCGCGGCCAGTTTGTCCAGACTCAGGCGAAAGTATTGATTCTTCAGTATGGGCACAATTAGATTATACTTGTCAATTGTTTTGTTCAATTGTTCCACATCAGCCGCATGCGACTGAACAAATTTCTGCCAGGCTGCCTGCTCCTGGGCCGTGGCCAGGGGCCAATCGCCGTAGTAGCTGCGCTCGGTGCGCAGCTGCTGCTTTAATTTGCCGACAGCCTCGCGTATATCGCGGCTGAGCGTAATCCATTCCGGCGTAAAGCCATTGTCCAGCATTATATTGTTTAGCTTGTGCGTGGTGAAGTCCAGATAGGGATTCTGTGACTGTGCGCTGGACAGCGGCTTGCCGGCGCCATTAAGATTGTTGAAATCGCCCTTGGACATGGCCTCCTGTATCAGATCCTCGACGACACGATCAATGCCGTATTTGGTCTTGATCGCATGCTTTCCATAATAGCTGCCGCCTTTGCGCATTAGCGCACCCTCCTCGGCGGCCGCCTTCTCGATGCGATGCTCCAGTACGCGCTCCTGTGCTCTCATCGCACGCACCTGTTGGTATTGCTTCTGGCGTTGGGTGGGCGTGCCCACGCCTATGCCATCATTGGACAAATATTGGCGATGCTGCGGCGCCGTGTGTTTGATATCATACACCATTTCCTCTTCCTCGTCTTCGTTGATATTGCGGCGACTCTTAGCGAACTTTTCCTGCAGCATTTTAAATGCCTCGTCCACTTGCTGGAAACGCTCGTTGCTCGCCTCATCCGTGCCTGCATCGGGATGCACCCGCTTGACCAAGTCCAAATAGGCGCGGCGAACCGTTTCCTGGTCGGCGGATTCATGTACGCCCAGTATTTGAAAGCATTGCTATTGGATGGAACAATCTAGTATTACCGTTAGTTTATGGTACAACTACTCACCTGGTACAACTCGCGCCTCTTCAAGTGCAGCGCGCGCCTACAATTGGCCCCCAGGGGGCTCATCAAATTGCCTAAAATGTTAACTGTCGGTAGCATTTTCGTTTTTTTGATACTATTTACAAATATTCTTGGCATTTGTCGCCCGCACTAACTGTTTTGTTAGCTGAGCTTACATTTAGAAAAATTCAATCAAATTTATGTTATTCAATAGGTGGCAAACGACCAAAACAAAACAAGATAACATTAATGAGTATTAACAGTGGCAAAAAACTAAGGGACAGCATTTAAATGTTACTGCAAATGTAACTGTTAGGCTCAGTATGCAAACAATTAAATTAAGTAAGGGCACAAACAATATTTGGTATTATTAAAAATGTATTATCCACATAGTCTAATTAAGAAACTACTTTCTAATCAAGGATATTTTTGCGAGAAACCGTGAACCAGAGCACACGAATTACATTACATTAACATCTGCTTAACTCAAAATGGCACTCTTCGTTAAAAGTATGGCACTTATCGATAACTTATGGCCCAAAGTAGGACCATTTTTGGGATTTTTAACAGACTTGATGTGACCAGATTTTACCACAGAAAACAGCTGTTGAATTTTTAGCACACTTCGGTCACACAGTACCAAAAAAAACTCGTTGCACACAACAGCAAAACACGCAACAAAAATTAATATTAATTCGATTTAATACAAAACGCATTACAATTAAAACTAAACAATAATTGCCAGCCAAGTGCCTCAACTGGCCGAATGTGTGCAAACAATGTGCAGTGGAATAAGCAATAGAAATTGTTTAACATAGGCGACACACACACAAAAAAAAAAATATTTTTTCGTAAGTGTCGCAGAATTTACTAGTTGCTGTGTGTGCGTGCCCCACTCATGTGTGTGTGTGTGTCAGTACGTGCGTGTGCATGTGTAGATGTAGCGTGTGTGAGTGACTGACTGCAGTTTGCGTACGATATTTTGTTGATTAAAATGTAATAAAAACGTACACTTATTAAAAGTGTAGAAGGCAACAGCCGCGCCAAGCACAACAACAACAAAAAACTTTGCTGCTATACAACACTACATGAGTAAAGAGAAACAAAAAAATAGCAGCATGTCGCGTCGTTGTGTGTGTGTGTGTCGTCGTCGTCTCGTCACAGTCTGTGAGTGTGTGTGTGTTCATTAGTATTTGTGTTAAATAATGTTTAAACATTTTTTTAATTCGCACAAACTTAAATGCGTTGCAGTTCAGCAAAAGGTGAGTAATGTCATGTAAATAATTATAAACAAAAGCTTGACCAAGTCAATAGTTCGTCAACAGTCGCCCTGCTCTCCCTCCTTTCCCCGCTCCAATCCACTCTGGTTGGTACTCTCGCTCTTCCTTTCTCCAACACTCGCTCTCAATATGCTCAGTTTTTGCACGTTCGCTCTTAATTCCAGTGTGCCTTATTTTAAGTGTAATTTTGTAGTTGCCTTATTTTAATTTTAATTTGCTATGCGCGATTCGCGCGCTTATTGTGAATGCGCAAAGCACACAAACAAACGTCAAATGTCAGACAAGCCGCTCTCGCTGTTACGCGCTGACTCTCCCTAGCTCTCAGCCTCTCTTCAGTGGCCATGTGTGTGAGTTGCGTGTGAGTTTGATTTGTTTTTGTCTAATTTACTTTCTACGTGCAAAAAGCAAAAACTCTTGTTTTAAACATTAAAGCCAACACACATTAGTGTTGCCACTCTCTGTTTTTATTGGTATTACCTTTGTGCATTTTTTTTATTTTTGATTTGATTAGCTGTGCCGTGCACACACAAGACTCACATACACATGGCGAACTCGTTTCTGATAAGATTTTAATTGTTTGAAACGGACATGCCAATAACTGAATGCTGATATGAGAGAATATCATTAGCTCGACCTTAACATTTAGCAAAATGTTAAATCTGACAATATCACTGCAGCCATTGAATCGATTAAATTTAGATCGATTTAATTCCTAAAAGAAAATAATATGATTTATTATGTGAAATAATACAGTTTCATCTACAAGCTACCAGGTCAATGATAAGAATTAGAGGCTTACAATTTATGCGGGCATAACGCACCAAATAAAAAAAAAATAAAAGAGCATACACAATATTTTGTTCATATAAAAAATATTGAAGCTGGTTATTTACAGTCCACAAAAAATCACAAATAAATATGTGTGATCCCACACAACATTGTATTTGTTCAAGCAACAGAAACATGATAAAAAAAATGCTGCATGCCACTAAATTACAATATAACAAACAATAAATGAAAAGTGTCAGCAAACAAACAAAACGCATAACAAGACAAGCATTTGTTGTTGATTTTCGCACGGTTTCAAATTCCAATGCATTGGCAACACTAACGATACTAGCAACAACAAACACAGATATGCACGCACACAGCCACACACCAAACACACACACACAATTGCTAGCAAAAGTAACAACAAACTACAGCCGAAAAAAACGTCAGGCGCTCTCATTCTCTGTATGTCTGCCCGCTCTCAAACATTCATTCACAATTATACTGTAACAGCAAGCGAAAGAGCGCACAAAATGGAATGTGCTGCAATAAAAGTAGCAAACATATGTTGTTATAAAAAATATTCAAGCGATTTTTATTCAGTAATTATAGATTTAAAAAATCGAGAACTCAAAGTAAACTGTATGATCTTCGTTAACAGTGCATAACGTATGTGAATATTGTGGCTCTCACAGATTTTCTCGTTCGCTGTCTCTCAAGGCAATCTTAGCAGGGCGCGAGCGCCACCTGTTAACTAACAGCTGCTTAACATGCACAATTTGAGTCAACATTGCTCTCTGGCAACAAATCGTAACAGACCCGGTTAGCGTTGGCGCCAGTGTTAACAGTTTTTTTTTACAGTAACAGTATGTCGTCGCGCCGGATAAGATGTAAAAGCGAATAGCGAAAATCGTGAAATTTTTTCATCTACACGCGCTCGTCGAACAAAACGCCATGCTAAATAAATAAAATATATAAAAAAAAATTATTAAAAATAAGTGTGTGAGAAGCAATTGTTAAACAAGTGCAATAAGTGCAAAGTTCATGCAAAGCAAGTAGGAAAAAAGCAAAAGCAAATGCAAATGTAAAAGCAAAAGCAAATAAAATACGTAAGTTGTGTTTATTAATTATTTATGACGAAAAGCAACAAAAACAACGCGTCACAATTGCCCTCGTCGTGGTCGTCGTCTTCGTTGTCGCAAGTAGAGCAACGCCGCGCCACCGTCGCCTGCCGCCCCTGTTGACCAACACACGCGTACATTAAAACATACATACATATACATACATAAAGACAAATGCGAAATATTTTTATTATTACCTCTCTCGCTCTCGCTGACTTTCGATCTGAATCGCCTGCAAATGTTATGCAAATTAATTAATGCAATAGGAACAACAACAATTATTGAAGTCAACATCAGCCGTCGCAGCAGCCACAACAGCATAAAATAAAAATTTCGCTTTCGCAGTCGAAAAAAAAAGAAAAAACAGAAAAAACGGTACAGAAAAAGTGAAATGCGCATTGACTTCAAAGCTGATTTTTTTGTAAATTTTTCAAACGGCACTTGGCGCTCAATCGCGGGCTCTCTCGCTCGCGCGTAACGGAACTGCCGCCAAGGCACTCTTAATGTTGTTGTTGTTAGGCAGCGCCAAGCACAAAAGCAAACGCCAAAAAAAAAACGGTTATGCGTGCGTTGCCCTTTGGGCTGCCTATGCCTACAAAAACAACTGGTCGCAACATAATGAATGAAATACTACAAAAAAAAACGACGGAGCATAGGCAATTCTCTGTGCTCTCACACATAAACACACTCACAGTCAGAATTTAGCGTATATCCATATGTGTGTATGCATAAATGCACATAAAGTGTTCATACATAGCTAGAAAATGATTACATTTTGTTGTCGCTTGTCTTGTGCGCATCTGCTGTGTTGTTGCATTTATTATGTATTATGTGTGTGTACGTTTTTTTGATTTTTATTTAACACCTGCTGTTTTTCCATCAGCGCGAGCCGCGCACTCAAAAAAAGTCGCAGCTGCTGCGACGGAGACGTTGGCAACACACAGCCACGTCTTGCGTACAATGTGGTTGGCAACTCTGCACATGCAAATGCAATTGCGATCAACAGCTGAAAAGCGAGCGTAGCGCAATGTTAGCGGAAAACAACATCCTCGTTTGTGTTTGTTGTTGTTGCTTTGCAGAGTTTGTCATTTATAGTTGGTAACACTGAAGCGGATTCTCATATTATTAACAGCTGTTGAGAGTGGTAAAAAGAGAGAGAGAGCGAGAGCAGTTGAATAGGAATCGAGTGAGTGAGCGATCTTTGTTATTGTCCTTACAGTCGATGTTATAGTTGTTGTTGTGTTTTTTTTTTATTGGGTATGACGAACTTTTGTGTATTTGGGCACACCTTTCCTGTTTCTTGGCTTAATTTAATACATTTTTTTTACAGCCCTAGAAAAAACTAAAAGCGCCTCAACAAAAAAGCAATAATAAATAAATAAATAATTTAAAAACAGCATAAGTTAAACAAAATGTTAATAAATAAAAATTAATAATTACAATTTGTAGCCATTAGCTTTAATAAAATAACAACAAACGCATAACATTTATGAGCAGAAAATTTCATAAAGCCTATACAAGTACGCCTTCCAATAGTTATATATACAATATATACCGTTATATATACACATATGCATGCATAACATAGTAGAACAAGCGAAACGAAATGAAATTCGGCTAATTAGTATATAAAAAGTGCGTTATTTCGAACGATGCAATCAAATCTTTAAATATTAAAAAACTAAAGCGTATATACATATATATTAATTTTACATATATATACATACATACATACATATATTTCTTATAACAACGAAATAAAATTAGGAATATTAAAATTAAAATAAAAATTATCAGCTTGCTTACAACAAAAATCCATGCAATTACTTTAGCAAATTTACTTTAAAATAAAAAATACAAAAAAAAAAAAATATTAAAAATAAATCAATCAAGTGCAAATTCTAAAATTAAAAAAAAAACAAACATTTTTTCTATGCGCCCCAAGTGCTTAAAAAACAAAAACAAACAGAATACCCAAAAAACAACAACAACTACAATGTAAAACATACAACCATAACCTCAATCAATCACAGCAAAACGAGCAATATTAAGCATAACGAAAACTTAAAAAAAAATCTTAAATTTAATTGTTAAATGTTAACTAAAAAAAATACAGCTACAAAGCCAGCAACCTGCCAACAACAACAAAAACAACAAAAGCAACTAATGCGGTGCCCAAAAGCCATCGTAAGCTTTAGCCGCCCCGCAAGAAGAGCAGCAGCAACAGAAAATCAACAACAACAAAAGCGAAAAGTTAACGGGAGCAACGACGCCATTCGGCGCAGCTCTCAAATTCTCAGGAGTTGCTATTGCCGCACGCATTAACATTGGATTAGTCCCCCGAACCCCAACATTCCCCCAACTCTGAGGTACTCATGTAGGGGCATTAAAAGCAATTGGAACAGCAACAACAACATCGACAGTAACGGGACATGGATATTCATATGAAAAAACTAACAAAACCACGGTAAGTTTTAAATACTTAAATACCTAATTTCTTCATATGAACTCGAACTTAACTCAATCTTAAGATTCGTACTAGATTTTTCACATACTTTCTGATCCAGCAATTTAAACATTCCTTACACCTTTGTATTTTACTGATAATGCTAAGACTTTCGAAGTCCTATTGAAAAGATCTTTAAAAATGTGATTAGATTTCAAGTAAAGACGTTCAGATTTCTCTTGCCGCTTTTGAGTAGTCGTTCGAACAATATTATTTACAGATTCTGGAATTCGAATCTTTAGTTTCTTGAATTTTAAAAATTCATAACTTCGTCCAGAAGTATGTATTGCCGTTTTTGAGGATATTTTGAATGTTTTTTTTTTTGATCATTTTTTGTATCTAATATTTTGTCCGTAATTTCCATACGTGCTTATTGTGCACGCTATAATTTCACTTATGCTCATTAAGATATATCAATAAACTATTTTTTAAGGATTGACAAGTGTAAGAATCACGTAAAGCATCAATTCATATAGATAAATAATTTAGAGATTCTTTAAGGCTTCTTGTTTAGTCCGACATTAACGTATGCCTTAACCTAACCTCGTTTGTATTAACTTCAAAACCATTCAACACATACATGAGTTAAAATAATCAAAACATCAACAAAAACATAATGACAAAAATATCATTGTATTTTCAAACATTTTCTAGTTGTAGTGTGTCTTGATGTGCGTATATATACATACATATACATATGTATATATGCATTTGCTATATCGTCGCTCGTGCACTATAAACAAGACAAGCTGCTGGTTCCCTAAAGCCACATTACACACGCACACGCACACACACTAGCACACGCTGCGGAAATTCACAGACATATTCCCGTTCAAGTTCCACAACTAAAAACTTTTCTCATTTCTGCGTATTGCGGCAACCCTTTTTTTTCTGTGCGCATATTTTTTGTATTTTTTTATATTTTCTTTATTTTTTTTGTGTACTGTCAATGAGCTGCGGCGACCACTAAAATGTATAATTGAAAATTGTACGCCCACATTACGACTTGAAATGCACAGACAGTGAGAGGGACAGAGACAGGAGAGGAGCGCGGTGCGGGGTTTAGCACCAAAAATGGTCCCCAGTTGCTTTTAGCGCCAGGCAATAAACAGAGCTAAAGCAACAGCCGCACTATGAAGATAACAGCTAAAGAGAGGGGAGAGAGAGAGAGAGAGCGAGGCAAAGTGTTGCCAAGTTTGCGGTTTTCTTGACTGCCGTTTTACCCCAACCGGCACCGCTCCCGTCCCAATTTAGCGCCCACCTTGACCAATGTAGAAAAATCTAAAAGTTTTTTTTTATACATAAATATACATACATATACACATTTATATATGTATATATGTATGTATACTCTTTGCCGGCGTCGCCACGCACTGTTTCGCCTGCTGCTTCGACTTCTTCTTTTACTACTTATTCTTCTTCTTCTACTTCTTGTTCAAGCATTGTGTGCACTTTTCGCTGCAATTTGTCGAAAAGTTTTTACAGTGCGCGTAAAGTTTAACCATAACAGATTTCTTTAGCCGTCTATTTTCTTGAGGGCTAAAAACTCGACCAACTTCTCAATTTGGCTCCACTGCTTGCCACGCCCCTCGCCCATGTCAAGGGGCAGGGCAGTTAACAACCGCATAAACCAGCATATCTAATTTGACAAACTAAACCTGTTTTATTCGACAACATTTTCACACAGAACTGCTTTCGTTTAGTTTTCCTGTAAAGTAATTAGATTGTAATAGTTGGATAGCTTATATTAAGTCAAGTAATATGAGAGAAAAATTTTAAAAGCAGCTTTTTATAAGTCAAAATTATTATTATTTTTTCAATAAACAAGTTCTGCATTCAAATTCCAAGTTCAAGATCTCAAACAAGCTTTTCGATTTGCATACGGCTTAGAACAGCTTTACAGAGACTAATGCTACAATATTGTAAGTACAGTGAAAGATATCTTGATAAGACAACCACGTTTCCAATTGTTTGTCAAGCTAAAGACTTTTTTCATTCAGCAACTTAAATTAGTGACTATATAGTATAGTAGTACGATTTAATATCTGATTTGATTTTGCAGATATATTAGGAGAATTGTTAATGTCATATTTGCTAGAATTTATCGAAATTGTCCCTTAAAGCTTACATAATGCCAGCCCAAGCAAGTTATGGAATTATTTATGTTTCTAGTTTCACAAAGAATCCATCATCATCTATTCATTTTGTTGGTGTCGCCATCTAGCGATAGAAACACGCATACTCTCACTCAAATTATGCTGATAAAATTTTAATTTCTCTAAAATTGAAATTTTAATGTGTGTCTAAAGCGCGCGCGAGTTGGCCGCAATCTCCATTTCGCGGTGCCGCCACACGGCCCTTTGCTTAAAGCCCTTGTCAAGTCCTGCCCTACGACACAGACAAACACACATACACACATATATATACACATACACATGCACATGCACTCGCACAAACAGACTGCAAGTTTCTGGTTTTTGTGGCTTTTCCGCTTCTCACTTCACATCGCGCGCGCTCGCTCTATCTCCCTCACTCTCTCTCGCCCCTTTTACAGCGCTGCTTTTGGCATTGGCTAAAAGCGAATTTCTTTCGTTGAATTATTTAAATTTGTCGGTGCTAGGGTGTGTGTGTGTGTGTCAGTGTGTGGCTGTGTGTGCGTCTGTGTTTGTCAGTTATGAATAGCTAAGTGAGTGCAAGTGCTGCAAGCAGCCTTTTCATTTTCATTAAACGCAGTCCCTTAAGGGATGAGGTGGTGGGGTTTAGCTCACAGATGAGAAATTGCATTTCATAAGTTCTGCCATTCTGGATTTTAATTGTATTACGTATAACCTTTATCATACATAATTTGATTGTTCAAAAAGCAAAAATCACCAGTTTTAATCCAAACTCAACGATGTTTATTGACTCGCATCTCTTGATCTGACTTTGTCTGCTAGCTTGTTATAATCTTAGGATTTTTATGGTTGTATTCATTTTATTCTTTTGTTATTATTGTTGCCTTTAGAATTTTGTTTGTCTTTAAGATGACATAGACCAATTTATAAACGTATCCTAGAGAATTAAGAAATTAGTTAAAGAATAATTTGTTGTTGGTGCCAACTACGTCACCCTTTAAAGACTTCTAGGGATTGGGATTTTTTCAGACCTAAACATTTCTACAGGGTATCAACTAGTTTATCACTTTGGCCTGATTTTAGTTAAAAGCTCTAAACAGCTTTTGTTTTTGTAACTTTTCCATGAATAAGTTTTAAATATTTAACAGTTGTAAGTTGATTAAAGCACCCAACGCTTTTGACTGAAAGCAGCAAAAAGTTTAATTAGCACTCTACCCGGTTGCTATTATACGGTTCATTCACAGTTTTTCCCCAGTTACAGGGGGATTTAGGCTGTTAATGACAAAACTTACCCCTAAAAGCAGGCAAAACAAATGCCTAATTGTCGCTGCGAATTGATTGGTCTTTCCAAACGCAAAGCTCCCCAATCATTAACCAAGGGCACAGATAATATACAAATAAACATATGACTGCATATGTGTGTGCTTATATGTATAAGTGTGTGTGTCGGTGTGTGTGTGTGTATACAAAAGGCAAACAAGTCAAACACAAGGCGAACCCTTGTTAAAGAACGCAGCAAATTATTTGCAAAAGGAAAATCCCCGAGCAACAACAACAAAAAAAAAAAAAGAAAAACCGAAAAACGAAATAAATGTTAAGGGAAGTGATTTACTTTATCGATGGACACATAAAACAATTTGGCAGCACAGTCAGACGAATGCGTAGTATTCTCTCTTTTTCTCTCCCGCTTGCTCTACATTGCTCTCGCTCTCTCTTTCACTCACTCTCTCACTCGCTCGCTCGCATCCCTCAAGTGGTGGCAAAACATCTGTCATGACGGTTTGTCCTTTCAGCAAATCCTTTTTCGCACAAAAATCAAAATAATAAAAAACAAGTAAAAAATTCCCCAGTTGACGATTGCCTGATCAGCAGATACCCTTTACAATGGTTGCAGACGGCACGATAATTAGTTTAAATGGAAATGGAATAAAATATACAATATTTTTAATCTAATTTCCTTTGGCCTCTACAAAATTCTATCTAATATTTCCGAGACATGTTACTTTCTGATAATATCCAAGATATCTAACATTTTTATAGAGTATAGGGTATATAAAAAGCAAATCTTTTCTCCGCTCGCTTTTGCACGCCTTTTGCAATTTTATAAGGTATGAAAATTACATACGCCCGACTGAATACACGCACACTGTCACAGGGTGAGATGGGGGGGGGGGGGGGGGGTAATGGGCATAAAGCCGAGTGTCCTGGCATCCCGTAGCAAAGTCATAAAACTTGCGCCCACCAGAGCTTTGCAGAGCTGGTTCCGTAATTCTCCTCGACGCACTCGCCAGCTCCCAGCTGCTTCTTCAATTGGCAGCAAAGTTTTCTATAGAACTTGGGCTTTACCTTGGCGTCCTGCTGCTTTACATCCTTTCAAACTGTTGCTGATTTATAGGCTCTGTAGACAGAGAGAGAGAGGGGGAGGGGGTGGTGAGCTGCCGGGGCAACTGTCTGTTTAGTTTACATTCTCTCCGTTTCTTATTCTTATTCTTCGTTTTCCTCTTCTTCCGGCGTCGCATTAAAATGACATAATAAAATGTATAATTTCGACATAAAAATTGAAATCCCCGGGGAGATTTCTGCTTATTTCTGCCAAGGTCCCCAATAAAGGAGTCCTACAGCACGCCCCTAAATATCCCTCGCTTACCACTCTCCATCCACCCCCCCTGGCTGTCCAGTTGGGCTGACTTTTGATTGTTGACTCTACGTGCGGCATATCAATTAGGTGTGTAGGTCAATAGCTTAAGAGTGTGTGACGCCAAAGGGTGTGTGTGCAGCGAGGAGGGAGGGGCTGTATGCAGAGGGGTAGTCTATTTGATCGGCGGGTTATTGGTTTGGGGCTTGGCTCTTGGCCCAAATACGAATTTTCGTGCAAAGTTTTGGTTATTTGAACTAGAAATTGCACATGAATCATGCATTCAGTTTGATGTGTTATGCAAAGTGGAACAGACTATTTAACAAGTTAAACATGTGCATATATATGTTTATATATGAATACTTATTCAGCTATTATATGCTGCTAATAAATCGAATGCGCAGACATCTCGACCTATTCGTCGTGTTGAGTTAAGTATTCTTATTATTAGTATTATTCTAGAAATCTAATTTACTTAACTCTAGTACAGAGGAGGAGTTCGAGGACGAGTGACAACTTTAACTTTTATTTATATTATATTAATTATATTGATTATATGTATATTCTAAATAAAATATAATAATTTGCCAATGAGGAAATTATGAAAAATGTGGCCCGTTTATTGTTAGTTTTTCCACTTTTCTGCTGTAAACTTGATGGGCAACATTTATTTGTTTGAAATGTCAACTGTGGCGCCACAGTTGTTGCTGCTAATGCATTTTGCATGCGGGAGACACACCTCGAGAACCTCGACCTGTTTGTGCTTTTTTCCTTTTCCTTGATGCCCTTTCCAAGCTCACTTCAAGGTGTCTCCTGATGTGCTCTGTGGCATTTCTCATTTCCCAGAAACTCGCCAACCCTTTTTCTTTTCCACCTTGCCACATATAAATGATTAACTGTTGCATGTGCCGCTCGCCACGCCCATCAGCCAGTTGCAGTTTCAAACTGAAGGACACGGGACACGACATTTGTTGCTGTCCGCAACCCCACTCCCCCGCATCTCTCTCTCTGTGTTTGTGTGTGTGTGTGTGTGTGTGTGTGCCACATGCAAGTGGCAACACTGTCGCCGCTCACATTTCTCACACATACAAGTGTTTGCGCCACTTTAAGCCAACAACAACAGCAACAATAACTGGGAACTGCAACTGCAACTGAAATTGCGGCCAAGTCCTTTGCTGCTGCCGCTGCTTGGCATTTGGCTTAAATACCCTGTATGAGCTAGAAATGGGCTGTATTTATTTTAAATATAGAGAAATAAAAATCAAATCGAATAGATATAAAGGATTTGTCCATAGAGGCTAGTAGTTGAACAAATAATATGTTATCAATGATTAACTAAGCAATTTGACCTCAACAAGTTAGCTAAACTGACTAATAGATAATACAAATAAGAGAGAGTATACGGTAAAGGCCTTATATGCTACTTAACATAGTAATCCTACTTTCACAGTCGTTCTTAGAGATCAAAAGGCACTGATCGATTCCATCGCGTAATAAAAGAAATATTATTAAAAATAAAGTTAAAGTTATAGTAAATACCTCGTGAAAATGGAAAACACAACAATTGAAACGTAAAGTTCGAAGAAAATTCAAAATATGTCGATAGCTTCGATAGTTAGAAACAGTTAACCTATGTTTCTCAATTTATGATATAGATTATAGCATAAAAATCTCTTACGAGTGATTGGATTTCCAGTGAAAATGCTTTTTCAAATTAAATCGAATTTCCCTTTATGTAAATAAATGTAATATTGCGTGCTTCCTTGAATAGAATTCATAATCTATCAATGTAAACATATTCCACAGTCATACTATGTGCCCAAGGCTATCGGGGCTCGTAAGCTTAACTGAGGCTCTTTGCCTATTGTTGTTGTTAACGGTGGTCGAGGGGTGGGGGGGGGGGGGATTCCTGCTGTTGCTTCTTCTTGATTCTTGGTATTTCATCTATTTGCTCGGCCAGCCGCCCCAATTGAGAAACGCGGCGGCGCTGAAGACGACGCGGAAACAGTAAATAAGTTGCACTTTTCCGCTGACAGGGAAAGCGCTGGCGACCGGGAGTTGGATGGGTGGAGGGGTCTGCCTTGTTGCTGCGATGGTGTATGAGGAGGCAGCAGAGGGGTGGGGAGGGGGATTGGGGGTCAGTTAGTGTCCTTCGTGGCTGCTGACTGCAAATAAAAACAAAAAACTTATTTGCCATTTATTTCCAGTTGACGTTTTTTCTCCCTCTTCAGCGCCCTGTTCTGCTGTTATTAATATTGGCAGCAAGGGGCGTGGCAGGAGGGGCGCTACAGTTGTGGGGACAGGTCCTCGACAAGCCTTTGGGGTCGCTGTTGCTGTTGCTGTTGCTTGTTTGTTTGTTTTTGTGTGCTTAATTCTCTGGCCAGTCAGCCAGCGAGCGATTCGCCTTTAGGAAGTCGCTCTCTCTGTCTCGCTCTCACTCTCTCTCTCTCTTTTGCACGCTCTGTGGAAGCATTTCCGGTGTAGGGATAAAAATTTGTCGTGGTTGAAATATTGTAACCTGAAGCCCTTATTGAAGGACTTTTTAATGAGTGTTTGTGTTTGATTGTTGAGAAACAGCGCTCGCGTTAAGGAAGTTGTGCGGTCTTCTTCTTCTCTTTTCCCGCTTGAATCTCCTCGTCGTTCCTCTACCAAGAAACGTGTCGCATGTAAGCCGATTTCGCTTGCCACAGAGTTGCAAAAACACACATAAAAGTAAGGAACACCAGGTAAACGTTAACTAAAGAAGTCTTTGGAAGTCTTTGGCCACTTTTCATGATTTTATATAAAATTTAATATCGTAAATAAGAACGTTTTGGTCCTGAAACACATTTCGTATCTCTCTAACTATACAGACAATATTTATACCTATCGATAACTAAGAATTTTCTTTGTTTGACTTCTAATTTTCCAACGACTAATGGAAAAGGTCAATCATTATTTATATTTTTATGGGAAGTAACAAATAACTAGGCGATAAATTTGCATATTTAAATGTCTTGTAATACTCCACAATTGTTTGTACGAATATCTCCACCCTTATGCTTCTGCTACCTGTAACCCCTTGCCACCCTCCCTCCTCTGGATCTTTCCTTACTTTATTGCCCTTTCCCATGTCACGCAACGGTTAACTGAAGTAGTTTTTTTATCGCTGGGTTTTAACCCCTTCTCGGCATATCATTTCCATTAAATGTCGAGAATATGTTTTGTTCAACAACTAAAATCGGGGACAAGCCTCAATAGTTGTTGCTATGTGGGAACCAAATGCAGTCAACTTCTTAATTGCTGGTTTTGTTTTGATTTTTATTATAATTTGCCCAATGTTAAATTGTGCGTGTGTGATTTCTGTTGCATGTGTCTATAAATATACAAATTGATCTTTGAATATAACAAAAATAGCACGATCGATTTAGCCAGAAATGAAATAAACCGCATCAAGATGAAATCTCGAAATTCTCTCGAAAACACGCGCAAATATTTTGATTTGAATTCAAAATTTAAGTTGGGCAATTTTGACCTATATATCTGTTATTGTTGAAGTGTGTTTTACGTGTGAACAGATGTACATACTTCTAGGAAATACATCTTTCAGATAGTTGATAATATCTTTGGCATCTTTGGTATCTTTATTTTGAGTAGCTCTTCAACTTTGACACAAACACTCAAAGTACACAGCATAGAAAATCTGACAAGTTGAGACTTTTAGTGCATGTTGTGTTTTATATATATATTTATATATGTATATACTTTGTTACACTTGAAAATGGGCGGCCGTTTGGCTGCATAGTGAAATAAATGCCTTCTTTGTTGTAGTTTTTGAATCTTTTAACGTCATGCACACACTTGCCGGCAGCAGCAGTAACAACAACAACAACAACAGCAACAAAATCAGTAATGAAAAGAACAACACTTGAAGGGCTCTCCAATTTAAACGGCCGCATAGCTGTGCTCTGCTCTCAGTGCTCTCACTCGTTTGCCACAATTAGGTGTTAATACGACAATTTACTCAGCAGCGGCAGCGGCAAGGGCAATAATAACAACAGCTAACTGAAATATTAATGCAATGCTTGCACATGAAATATTTATGCTTGTGTGCGTTTGTAAGTTAAGTTGAACACGCCGCTATTCCGCGCTGCCGCTCTCTCTGTCTCTCTCTCTCGGTGTTGGCTAACGATCGATAAAATGTCGTCCGACGCCGACGCCGCTCTGCTCATTGCTAGCTTCCTGCTGTGTGCGTGAGTGTTGGTGTGATTTTGTGTGTAAGTATTTGTTTGTGGATTACATTGTATGTTCTGCTTCTCCTAGGCTGCGTATTTTGTAAGCACAACAACAAAATGCCTCGGCGTGCAAGTATATCGCAAGCTCTTCGCATCTCCTTCCCACACGCACACACACACACACGCACACGCATACACACAAACACTTTTTGTCACGCATTTGCCTTGTTTTTGTTTATTTTATTAGTTGAGTGGCTTTTAGTTGAAAATTTCTGGTACGTGTTTGTCGCATTTTGCTATTGTTATTGTAATGCTTATTGATTGCTGTTTGCCAGCGGGGTATGCCCCTACTTATTGCATACTAACATACATACACAGATATGTATATGTATGTACATGCATTACAGAATGTATAATTGATATTAAAGTGCTGCAATGTTTACATTTACTTTGCGCGTTTGCTGACTTGGAAAATGAGCACTGGTAAATTGTTTTTGTGCTAATTTGCTAATTCTTCCTATTGGGTTAATATTCTGGTTTAAAAGAGATTGCAATTTATTTTTTTTATATGTATTATAAAATGTAAAACGCTAACCGGCAAACATCAAAGACCTCGTCTGTTTGATAAGAAATCGGGCGTCATGTAAATATGTGAAATCTCTCAAAGTGAGTCATCCAGCTTATCTAGCAACCATGCTCTGACTATCTCTTTTTTAGTCCGAGCTCGTAATCCTGATCGGAATACAGCTTCAATATGTTTGTCTGAATCATGGCTGGCGGCAACTTTGACGCCGGCAGCGCGTACACGCAAGAGAGTTGTGAGCTTTGCAGTTTCATCTTTTTTTGTCTTACTTTAGTGTTAACTAACACTAACTAACACTGTGTACAACAGACTAATATTATGTGAGTTTTCACTCCGATTAACGAACGAGTGACACCCTAGGAATATATTAGGTACTCCCCTGAATGCTTAATAAAATTAGTCACTCTAATGTAATTTTGTACATATTCGCCAATTGCAGTGCTGACTCATTCTCTATTTTGCGTCTGTCCAATGGACACAATAAAAGAAGAGGCAAACGTATGCCTAATTAGCAGCAATGGGGGAATAAGACACATCAAATTCGCTTAACACTTGATTGGCAAGCAAAATAAATCAAGCGGCAAGGCGAAACAACTCGAAGCACAAGGCAAGAAAAAATATAAAGCGAAATACAAAATATAAGCGAATATGCATGCAATGTATGACTATGACGACGACGACAACAGCAACAACAAATAAAACAACTGTTTTGCAAAGAAATAAATAAATAAATGGATAAAAACAAGCGCAAGCAAAGTGGGTTAAAAATAGAAAATTGCACAAATGCGTCGGGAGGCAATTATAAGGCCATAAATTGTAGCTAGCAAGTTATTTATAAATTTTTGTATATTTTTTATTGGTTCAAGAATCGGAGCCAACACCTGATACTGCAAATTTTTTAAGCTAATATAATATATATAGGTATATAAAAAATCAAAAGTAGAGAAAAGTAAATAAAATAAGTAAATTTCGCTAAAAATAGATTATGTTTGAGTAGGGCTCAGAGCTCTTAAGTTTGCAGACGGCGTCTCTCACTCTCTCGCTCTGTTTCTTGTCTGGCGCTCTTCGGTGCTTCTTGCTGTTTACTACGCGCTCTCTTCCGCTCTCACCTTAGCTGTCTACGCACTAGTCGCCTTCATCGTTGTCTATTTTTGTTGCTGCTTTAGCTGCGAGCAGCTTGTTGCCGTTTATTTATAAAAACAACCGCCGGCAACAACAGCAACAACAGCAACAACAACAAAACTACATATGTATGTGCGCTGCTAAATTTACTTTTTTTTTCTGCTGCTTTTGCGTTAAGTGGGCGTCGCTGCCGGTGCTGCTGGATTTTGTGGAATTTTCTTGCCATTGAATAAAAGAATTTGCATTCAAATGAAATGGAAATAAGACAACAACAAGGACATGTGCTCTCTCTGTCCCTCTCGCGCTGTGGGCGCCACATGTCTGGGGATTTTTTTTCAATTATAACATATGCATATAGTATGCAATTGTGCAGCTGTATGAAATGAAAAATAAAAACAACAGACCGCAAAACAGAATGAGAAGAGCAAAAGCGAGCAGATGAGCCAAAGGTATGTGTAATCGAACAATGTTAATCGATAGCCAATTACGAGATTAATCACCAAGAGTATTAACAATGCATTCATTTCTTATAATTAGTCTATTGGTTTTATTCGGTGCATTTAACTTGGTCTACTTTGTGCCTATGAGCATATGTTTGTATTATTGCATTAAATAGATGCGTAATTGTGTCCGATAAATGCATAACGATAACTATTCAATTGTTACATTATTGTTGAAATATATATATTAAATTTTGTTGTCGGATAATTCTTTAGTTATCGGTTTTTATATTAAAAAACTCAACAAGTGTCTCGCATTAACAATAATTGCTGCGCATAACAAATAGCCTTACAGCTAGAGCAACAAGCAATGCGGCGCTGCTGACGCCGACGTCAGCATCAGCTGCAACTGCAACAATAACAACAACAATTGCAGCCAGCGGTTAATATGACGCTTATGAGATTTTTATGTTGGCCATTGCCATTAAAACTAATGCACATGCTGCAAAAACATGCGAAAACGTTTAAAAGTAAATAAAAACCAATAGACATTAAACTATGCGCATTTTATGAAAATAAAAAAAAAAACATACAAACGCACATACATATGTACCATGAAGAGCAGAGAGAGAGAGAGAGGAAGCCAGAGAAAGAGCGAGTTGGCATGAGAAGCACTCAACGACTCTGGCGGCGACGTCAATGTTTTATGCTCTGTGGGTGGGTTGGGTTAAGTTTTGCTTTTGCTTTTGGTTTTGGTTTTGTATTCGGCTGACTCGTCTGCGTGACATTCATGGCGCACATGCATCGACACGTTTTTCATATTGTCGTTGTTGTTGCTGCTGCTGCTGCTGCTGGCGCTGCTGTCAGTGATTGAAGTTTTTGCATGCAAAATGAAGTGTTAATCAGCCTGTTTGCTGTTGTTGTTGTTGTTGCTGTTGCTGTTACTCTTGCTGCTGCTGCGTGTGTGGGAAAGAGAAAGAGTGTGAGTGAGAGATAGAACGTGCCTGTGTATGTGTCGCATTGCGAAATGAAACTGCAGTTAACTTGAAACTGTGCGGGCAGATGGGAAGTCTGCGGGGGCAGCCAAATGGGCGCCATAAAATGCATAAATGCTAAAACTGACTAACAAAAGAGATGCGCAAAGTGTTTGCTTGATTTGGTGCATTTTAAATGCCTTTGATGGGCCATATCAAATTTCTGCTTTGATTGCTTTGCATATCAGCGACAATATTAAAAGCTGTGAGCTTTGATTTATCGAACTAATAAATGTTTGTTATTGATTCTATCGAAAAGTACTTAAATATTATTAAAGAGATATTTTAAGAGTTGTAGCAAACCATCGAATAGCATCGAATATGCGCCTATGATCATTAAACAGCATAAAGCAAATAGAAAAAGTATTCCCATTTATCAAACTAAAACCTTTTTTATTCCGATATGTTCTTATGAAAATGTTACCGATTATGTAAAATACACTGGTCGCATAGATCGATTATACAGACCTCAAGAGTCAAGTGGCACAAACCGATTCGATTAAAAATTGTATTATTATTATTGTAAGTACGTAACCATCCTAAATTTCTCAGACTATATTTGCAACATTTATTATTCAACACCCGTTTTCTGTTTATGCAATTTCTTTTACTATACATTGGCCAGCAAGTTTGTCTAAATTTCTGGCAAAAGTTCTCATAAACATGCACACACACACACACACATGCAAGGCCACAACTGTTCTTTAGCTATTTCGCATGCTACACAACCTTCTCATAATTCACATTGGGAACTGTTTGTGAATTGGCAACTGTAATGCGAGAGCTGCTGCAAAGCCGCCGGCGCGCACGGACATTCATTTCATACACTTTTGTATTGCAATTCCATTCGAGTAAAATCCTCAACTCGCACACAAACACAAACTTATTTGTGTGTGTGTGTTTGTGTGTATGTGTGTTCTGAGCGCACGTGTGTTGGGCAGGGCTCTCGCGTGGGCGACAGGTGAGACTTGAATTGTTGACGGCACATGTCTCTCACGTTCTTGCCGTCTCTCTGTCTGTCTGTCTCTCAGTCGATCCGTCCGTCTGGCGTGCAATGTGCAGTCGAGGACTTTGGCATTTTATTAAATTACGTGCCTTCCCTACCTCTCCCTCTCTCTCTCTCTCTCTCTCTCCTCATCGGCTGTGAGTGGCTCTAACTTTGTTACTCCCGCACCCGCTCCCGCTCTCCCACTATCGTTTCAGCACTTGTAGTATTTGTGAGCGCGCGTTGAAAAGAAATGAAAATGTGTTAAAGTTTTTGGTTGCGGTTAATGTCTGTGTGTGTAGATGTGTGTGTGTGCGCATGTGTGCGATTGTAGATGTTATCGTCAGGTTGGCAACTGAAGAAACGATAGGTTCTCAGGCAAATTGGTTGCCAGACGCAGTCTGAATCTTATTCAAGTAGCGGACAGACGATGCTAGTCATAATTTGGTTTGCGAGACAAGTCTCGCGTCAATTGGATTGAGGCACAAGCGGAAATTGTGTTAAGAGGTGTGATAACATGATAGCTTATCGATAAACGATGGGTATTTGTAATAGAATATGTTGATGCTAATTCTCGATTAAACGCTATTTATTGATATGCCTGCTTCTATTTTCCATTCACACAAAGTGGATAATATTTAATATTTGAAAACATCTTAATTTATATCAATATTCGATTATTTTACAAAATTCATCTAACAATGAATGCCATTTAAATATGGCCCAATATAAGCAAAAGCAAACTTGATACAATGACAGATGGAACTGTGACTGTTTCGGCATTGTTCAAGTACAATATCAGGTAACAATGCAAATTAGATAAGCGCAAAGCGCAAGCACGTAAGAAAACAAACAGTCGGGCCTACAAAAGCAAACAAAACGTGCAAAAATGCTGGCAAAATCAGCATAAGCAACAAATATTTCAACAGCGATGAAAGATAACGAGAAAACTCAACGAGAACGAAGTAGCAAGTCGCCTTATCGGGTCAAAAACTCGAAATTCAATGCTTATCTCTCTCTTCTTCTCTCTCGCTCTCTCTCTCTCTCTCTCCCTCCATCGCTCTACGTCTCTTTTGCTACTCACAAATTAATCAGCGTCAAAAGTTGAACTATCAGCCAGATGGGACGTGCGCCAGCTCAAAAGCTGCTTATGGCTTAGAGATTATTATTAAGTTGGTTAACTTTTTGAATGCCATATTCGAGACTTGTCATCATCATTATTAACATCAACATCATCATCGGCATGCTTTCTGTCCCCCTCTAACCAAACAGTTTTTCTTTTGAATATTCTGCTAGCCAAATTCGATTTGAATGCTCGGACAAACGAATTCTTTGCCCGTTGAAAATGTTTCACTGATTATATTTATGATAAAGCTGATAATAATGACGCCGGACGCCGTTGACAGCCGCTGAGCAGCAGTTAATAAAATTGTCTGGAAAAGTAGTTCAAAGAGCAATCGACACGTAAATATATATATATTATGTATACGACACGTGGAGCAGCTGGCTTAATGGCAAAATGTGTGAACTGACTGGATTAACACAGCGTGGGCGCAAATCGTTCAAGCTTGAGTGTAATCGTTATGACAACCTGGTCAATATTTTCTTGCTTCTTGTTGGGAAGCAATTAATGAGTAGGGTTTATCAATAAACGATTGTTGCTTTGAATTACTAATTACCTCATTTAAAGTTGCATCTACTTAGTATATTTCCTTAAGGCAATTTCGATATCACTATTATCGATACTTTCTTTTACTTATCCTGATGCGATTGATGAGATATCGCAGTTGAAAATCCAACTAATAAACATCAGTGAGTTTTTCTGTTTATTGATAAACGATTGTCGATGTAAAGATATCATATCGATATCGATAAATCTGCTTAATAGCATGCTTCTTGTGGGGAAGCAATTTATGAGTAAGGATTGTCAATAAACGATTGTTGTTTTGACTATAAAATGTTTAATTTAAAGTTGCATTTACTTGTAATAAGAGTTCATTTATCGTCCTTAAAATGCAACTTATGATGCTTGGCCAGTCATTCGTTTTATTGATAAGCAATTATTTTGACTCAAATGTTGATGTACTGTATACAGATTACATTTCGAAATCGATAAGTTTGCTAATCGATAACCCAATTGGATATGCTATGAATTTTCTAACCAAACTATTTATTTGTGCAGTTATTGAATAGCTGCGAATATTATCGATTACTTTTGCTAATAATATCAATTCTCGTAACAATTTCGTTACAATTATTTTATCATAAATATGCATAAACTGTATTTGGGTGTAAATCACCCTGATACATATATTCTTATGTCTGGGGTCCTATTTGAGGCACCCCAGATTCCGATTCCGATTCCGGCTGCTGGTTGCGAGGCATACGCTCAATTAGAGCGCCAAAACCGAGGCGTAACTGCCGCCAATGAGGCTATAAAATATCAGCAGCCAAGCGACCAGCACATAAACAAAACTTCAAAGGACTTGCCAAGAGTGGGCGCCAGGGAAAGGGGCGTGTAACCAAGCAGACAGAGAGAGAGAGAGGGAGAGTGAGAGAGGGGCAGCAGCAGGAAGAAGGGAAGTCGGTGCGCCGAAAAGAAACTGCTACTTGAAGCGGAAAAAAAACAAAAGGCATCGCAATGAAAGCCAAAGGAAAGACAGGACCAAGGACGCAGGGCGAATGCGTGTGTGTGTGTGTGTGTGTGTGTGTGGGACAACGAGGACAACTTTAGCGTCGAGGACTCAACGACGCAAGCTCAAAAGCAATGATGATTTATGTACGAGGCCAAGTCGGGAAATGTAACTGGACTTGGAACGATGCGGGCAGGGGAGTTGCTACCCTCGAGAGGGGTGGTGGGGGTGGGGGAGGGGGAGGGGGCTGGTGTTGGCTAGATGTAAAGTACTTGAGTATTCATGCAATTTCTGGGTTATAGCCGCCATTAAACTTGCCCCCAACACCAAACTAAGCGCTGAGACCAGCACAGAGCGCAGAGCCCAGCCCTCAACCTAGTCGGGATGAAAGGGACACCAACAAACGTGCAACATGCACAAGTCTTTGCAACTTGCAAAGATGCAAAAATCTCGAAACCAAACTCAGCTCTCAACTAGACAGCCGCTCTCGCTCCCGCTCCCGCTTCCGCTCCCTGCGCCTATTGACGTAGTCTAGGCCTCACTTAGTTTTGCGTTTGCATTTGGAAATTGCATGTGCCAAATGCAATGTGAACAAGTGCGCCAGGGGGGAGCCGGGAGGTGGGGGAGAGGGTGCACTGTGTGGCACAGCGGTTGACAGTTCAATGTTGCATTCCAAAGTAAAAGGAAAGGGCGGCTTGTGTGTCCCGTGCCCATGTGTGTGTGTGTGTGTGTGTGTGTTGTAGTTGAAGCGTTTTAGGCGCTCAACTTAAAAGCGTGTGGCCATATTAGAAAAGCTCAAAAGAAAACAACACCAGGCGGGGTGTACGAGTACAAATAACCAGCCCCGGTCTGGGCATGTGTAATATATATGTGTGTGTGTGTGTGTGTGTATGTGCTTATGTGTTCGCCAGGATTTGCCACAAAAGTAGCGCCAAACGAGCGAAGTCGAGTTGAGTTTTGAAGGATGTGTGCAGGCAGCATTAAGGGTGTGGCCAAAGGGAATGTTGGGGGTGTGCAGGAAAAATAAAACAGATTTTTATTGAACTGCATTTAAATGTTACCAATGGAATGCAGAGGGAAAGCACATGAAGCTAAAAATGTAGATTTTATTGAGAAAATTATTTAAGAATAATGGATATGGATATATATACATATAGGAATTTTCCACTTTTCTAGGTGTGATTCTTGTATGGGAAAGATGTATATATTTAAAATATATATCTAAAGTAATTTTTTTTAAAAAAAGGGGGACAAACAACATTTTCTTAATTAAATTTGTGTCAATTTCTGATTAATTATAATTATCGGATAATATTGATGGCCATCTTTTTTTTTCATTAATTTAATTTTATTATATGTTAATAATTTCGAGATCTTAACTTAGAAGTACTTAACATATGCGTAATTGGCAAAGCGTGTGTAAATCATTTATGAAGACAACTGTATTTCTAAAAAAACATATTTATATTCTCGGTCAAAAACAACAAAAATCCGTCAGACTGTAAGTAGAAGAATTGATCAAGAATTTCTATGCGAACAGCTTTTTTTTGACCAAATTCTTCAATTAACAACTCGACTTTTCTCATAGATATGACTCCATAGCAACAATTAAACTTGCTAAATATTTGCAAGGGGGAATTTCCCTTTTTATTTTAAGAAAAAATAGCAGAACTTTTAACAATTTTCTGCCCAAACTTTACCGAACACATGCTGTTTCCATTTCGGATTTCAGCCATATATGCATGTCAGTAAACTTGTTCTCCATTTAAATCTGAACCAATCAAAGCAATATACATATGTAAACCAATTTTTTCTGTGTCGCGTTTTCTTTTCATTTTGCTTTTTTCTCTCTGTATTTGCCTTTACGCTGTTCGCATTCTGTTGCGCTTCATTAAACAAGCTTCTTGTGCTCGACACACTTTGCTTACTTAATTTATCAATACCAATTACACACACTCTCTCTCTCTCTAGCTATCTCGCATTGACTTTCTATCTTTCTCTCGCTCTTGCTCTCGCTCTCGCTCTCTGGCTACCTTACGCTTTGGGTGCGTTTAAAACCGCTTACATTGATTGATTACCTCGGAGGCGCGAGTTCTCGTTGCGTTTTTGCACGCGCGCGTTTATAAACGCGCGCTTCCTACTAACTGTGGGTGCGCGCGTGTGTGAGTGTGTGTGTGCATGTGTCTTAATTGTTGTCAAGGTTGTTTTGCTGTTTTTTTTGTTTGTTAGTTTATGTTTTGCCTGTTGTGCTGCACATGTTTCTCGTTTCTTGCTTTTCGGGCTTTTAGCATGATTTTTTTGTTGCTTTCTTTTTCCGTTTGCTTGTTTTTTTTTCATGCTTCAAAAGTTTTCAACTGTGATTTGGCCTAATGCAATTTGGTAGCCGCTTTTGTTTGTCTTTGGCCTAAATTTTGTGTCCGCCTTTGTTTTGTCTAACTGTTATGGTTGTTGTTTCTATTGTTGATTTGATTTTTTATTGGTTTTGGTTTTGGTTTTTGGTGATATTGATGCCAACCAATGCGGCAACTGTCGCAAACCATTTGACAATGGCACATTTTTTAATGTTAGCAGCGGCGTTTGCTTGCATAGTGTTGTAAAATACCAACCAAATACTGGCTGTCAATGTTTGGCGTCCAATCAAAAGAATATTCACAAATACCTACAAGAAACTGAAACTTATGTAGCAGAGCTAAATATGAAAACAAATACTTCTCCAGATCAGACAGTCCTCGCGGATAACTCTATCTTGCGGAATCAGTCTATTCTCTCTTGAGCACTTGCTCATTTGTTACACTCCCCTTTTTGTACGCTCTCATGCGCTCTTTTCGGCACTTATATATAGCCTCTCTTTTCGATTCTCAGGAATTCAAGTAAGGCTTGTAGAGCTTGAGTTAGATATTTTGTTGATGACTCCATGACTTCTTAAGCCAATAATATATAAAGTCTTGCTTGTTTTTGATAATTTTAAATTGTTCATGATGCTTTATTTTTTTTATATATATAAACGAAACAAAGCTCTTATATATTTATTGTTCTATTGGACTTTAACTCTAACAATAGTCACGCTTTTCTACGCTTTGACTGTTGATGCTGAAAAGGGTCAGAAATGTATTTCTAAAGTCGGACATCGTGATGACACCCAATTTAAGAATGTTTTTCTGGGGTAAGGTATACAAAAAAAAATCCATTAGCACGTCGAAAATACTTTTACTTATTTTCTTATGAAGAGCGCGCAATAACTCACGGTGAAAAAAATGGAATAAATGAAACAAGGTCATTCGAAATAGGAAGTTTAAATGAAAAAAATTGTTTTTAACAAGACCAATACCCAAATCTCAAATTAAGAAGAAATATATGTATGTAGTATATGACTTACTAAAGAATTTAAATTATAGTTATCAATAAAGTATCGTAAAGAATTTCAACCATGAAATTTCAGAGCGAATAAGTCTACTAATTGACTGAATGACGGATTGACTGACGTTACATTTTCATTTCCATTTCGATTGTTAAAAAGTTTTTGTTGCTGTTGTTATTGCACACGCAGTTTGATCGATACAATTTAAAATAGAGCAGAATATAGAAGAGAACATAAGCGACAAATAAGGCAAGGGCCCGGCAGAGGGTAACCCTAAAAGGAAGGGTTGTGCGGTGCGTGAAGGCAGTTAGTCTACAATACGATATCAATTTAATGAAAGCCTCGCTTACGATACACAAATTCCACTATATAATTGCAGAATATTTCATTTGAAAACTTTTTGGTGAAGTTTGTTAAAATGTAAGAAATTTGCATATGCATATGTATTTAATCAATTTATAAACGTCTCCTTAAACATGCAAGGCTTATGATAATATTACTTCTTATCTTCGGACTTGCTCACTTGATATGTGATTGAAGGAATTTTTTAATTTAATTTAATTTAAACCCCAAATAGGCTTGTAATAATATAATATAATTTATTTTTAATTAATTCAAACTCTTAATTCTTGCCTCTCATATTGAGTTCATAATTCCTTGGCACAAATTATGCAAGATTCAAAATATTTTATTGTTGTTGGGCAATTAATACATTTACGTTTGTATACCCTTATAGAGGAGACATCTCCAACCCCATTGATGATATATATTATAGATCAGCGTCAATAGCCATGTTCGTCTGTCTGTTTCTATGCGAACGAGTCTTCCAATATTAAAGTTATCGTCTTGAAACTTTGCATAGGTCCGTCTTTCTTTGCAAGCAGTAAATATGTCGGATCCGGCCGTATCTGACAACTTTAACATATAGCTGCCATAGGATCGATCGGTCGAATAGTAGGTTTTTATAAGGTCAATATTCTGTTTTCAAATTTAACAATTACGAATTTCACTATTCAATATATCTGCAAATGTCTACAAGGGTATTAAGTCGTCGGCATCCCGAAGATATCCTCACTTTCTCGTTAACTTTAAAACACTTCCTAAAACGATTTTTTAACTAAGCTATATAATTTCACAACTTACTTTCGAACATCTCCATAGTTCACATACTTACCTGACACAATCCCATTATGATTTAACTCTTGCAGAGACTCACGTATGTGCACAAACGTGTTTTAATTAAAGTAGTATAAATTCAAGTTAAATTTGGGCCGAATAAAGACAAAGTCCAAGGCAAGGTTTTGATTTTTTCTCCCTCTTTCTTTCTGGCTGGCTTCCCTTTAGCTACACAGCTCTACATATTTATATCTCTACAGTTGTATATAGCTTCTGTGTTTTATTTGCACTCGCTGATAAGTTGTCGAAGATTGTAGTCCGAGTCCCCGGCACTCACGTATTGTATAATCGCTTATCAGTTTGCGGTTACGAAAATACAAAAAAATAAAAGAAAAAGAAGAAAAATACATGAAATAAATGTTTAGATTGAAATAGCTTATAAAGTTTATATACACAAATAATCTATGTATTTGTTGAAGCACATTCGGAAACCACATTCAGTTCCACAGTTCACTAGAATTCCATTTAATTTTTGGTTTACCGCACAAGGCGCGTTCCATATCATTTTTGCCACAAATTTGTTTGTCCCTGCCATATTCCCTTGATGAGTTTTGTTTTAACTTTAGCTCGTGGCATCTTTCACTTGGGTTTCCTCTCTTTCGGCATTTTACATTTTGCCATTCATTCAATCAATGTTTTATTTCGTTTCGTCTCCGACTCTCAAATGAGTCGGAGCACGTGCTCAGCGTTGTTTAGTTTGAAACTTTTGGCATAACCCAAATAATTAGCCTAATTAATTAAGTGCTATGTTTATTGATCATGGGCCTGACATAGTGTTGTTTGGACTTTTATTTGCCCAACATTCTATTTTAATTGTGTATTCTGTTCTTCTTTAATGGCCGTTGAAACAAATAGTTGAGTGACTTATAGACCTCGGTTGAGTGAGAGCAGAAATAAATACAAAGCGAATGCTTAGATTGCTTGATTACTATAAATAAACTTTGTATATAATCATGATTTATTTTCAATTTGTTAATTCAATAGAATTGCGGCTATTAAAGCTTGATAACTATTAAATTTAGCGTCCGTTTGCGAAGGCAAATCAATAAATATAATTTGAATGAATATTAAGAAAAAATTTGATAGTTATAGATTTATTTTAGTCGCTACTCGTAACTCTATAGCAAGAAATATTTGAAAACAGAAAATAATAAAGTACGAGAATCTCATACATTATAGTTTTAGCTTCTAGCTGTCTCCCATATTAAAAATTATGACTATAACTTATAATTTATGGAGAAATTGTAATTGGATTGGATCGCACATCGGCGACACTTGAGCCGGAAAAAAGTGGGCAATACTATCTAGTATAAACTCTCGTAGCTAATCTAAAAGTCTCTCAATAGCTTTATTACTGAGTTGCTTAAAAACTCCAATTTGCATTGTTTACTGTGAGAAGACAAATATCCAATAGCTAATCATTTTATCAGCTCATACCATCACCATGCTATATACCCATAAAAAAGTATGTACATATAAGGCCCATGCTGTTTGCGTCATTGACTACAACTTGAATATGTGAATTTTTCTACTCTTGCATAAGAAAACGGTCGAACTTCCTTTCACTAATCGTATAAGAAAACAAACGAAAACAAAATCCAAAACATTTGCATAAAACGTTCGTTTCAGCATTTGAACTTTACCCATATATACCATATAGCATATATATGCATATATATATACAAATATATATCCGAGGGTCCGCGTAGAAACCCCAATCGAGTCACAATATTTGTATTTTTCTTGCATGTAACTCTATTTTTAGCAACAATGTAAATTAATTCTCGTTTTTCTTTTCTCTTATCTCCTTGCAGGTGAGTCACAAGCACATTTCTAGATAGATTAACGACTTTCTTGGCGCACAGTGTGAGTGTTAAGTTAGATTTTTAAGTACATCCCCCGATTCCATCCCAGAAAATATATATTACCAATTTGCTGGTCGCTCAAGCGAAAGTTATATGCGGCCCTGAGTTCCGTTGCGTGTCGCATTGATAAAGCAACTTGACTGGAAATTTATGACGAGTCACTATAAAATAGGAGGCGAGGAAAATTACAATTTTTTAACTGCCTTTAAAGCGTGCGAAAAGTGTGCATGAGATAAAAACATTGTAGATGATGCACTGTGCGCGCGCAAGACCTCAAAATGAAACGTGTTAAAAGGAAAATTTTATTATAGATTTCACTTTTGCCCGCCCATCCCCCATACCTACATACATACATACATACCTACATACATACAAACACACACAGATACATTCCATACAAACAAACAAGAGCTTAAAGTTTATGGGCGACATTCGCCCGATGACGTTTATGACATTTTCTGACCTGACCCTGTTGAAAACTGACGACGATGCTTATTAAAAAGGGTCGAGCGATGCTGTCTGCGTGTCCTGTTCAGTCCGGTTGGGTCCTTTTCAGTCCTGTTCGTTTCGTCTGGTGCTCGGAACTCAAGCTCATCAAGCTACGACGCATAAATGTCGACCTTCTCTTAACATTTTTAATGGCCTCAAGTGGGGCGTGTCTTAACAATCTGGTCAACAAGTTTGTAATGCTTAGAGTAAACATTGTTTTGGTATGAAAGCCAAAAGTCGTCTATCGATTAGTCTATCGAATCATTTCATCCGTTAATGAACGTGAACCAATCGATTCATAATTTAAGCTTCATGTTGAATTAAGAAAATACTTTTCAAATAATTTGGAACTATAACGATACGGTTATCGATATCTTAAATCGATTGTCGTTTCTTTATATGTTGTTTTTGTAATTATTGTTTAGGTAGTTACTATTCTTGTTTACGTACAAAAAAATTCGGTTAAAAGAAGCAAGATTTCGAACATGGGCCTCTGACTCTATCAATAACTTTACTAATTAATCAATATCATTTTAATCTATTTAATTAGCTGTCTCGATCATTTTTAACAATATCGATATAATGTTATCGGTCTCGATATCGATATCATGTATCATTCTGATTTGTGTTTGCGCCAGTTTATGTAAATGATACAATTAATCGCTTGTTTTTATCGATTATTATAATTTTCACTTTTTTGATCTGTATATCGACCAATAACTCCTTGAATCCTGGCTTTACATATACATTCTATCTGTGTTAATCTTTATGCGACCTCTTAACTCACTTCATTCCCTTTAAATCTGCCGTATATTCTCTCGTTAAGAGATAGTGTGACGCATTCCGATTTAAATAGTCCTAAGTTGGTTGGAAAAAAAAGTCATGACTGTTTGTTTACAAGTCTCCCACTTTTAACTTTATTCCAGCTACTCTATACTCCAATTACTATCTAGATACTTAATATTCTAGTCACAAAGTTTTCCCTTTACTATCTAGTGTGTATATAGTAAATTTCACATGCTTCACATTTGAAAACATTTTGTTTACTTTATTAAATTTACCATCTCCAAGTTCACTTGGAAAAAATTGGAGGGCGTTTAAGCTACAATTTGGCCGTAAGCCGAAAAATTCTTGGTTAATTCTTGTTGTGTCATCAACTTTGACCTTTTCAACAGGCTGTACCCGTAAAGTCTGCCTTTGTTGTCTTTCTCCCTGCCGCTCGCGGCCGTCGCTGCTTTGACTCTCTTTTGTACATTGTTTGTCACACGCCAAACAGTTTGACAGTCATTGGGTTTCACTTTTCTTATGTACATACAATATGTACCCTCACCAGCTCCCTCTCTCTCTCTCTGCCCCTCTGACTTTGTCGCAGTATGCCACTTGTTTGTGCCTGTTATTGTTTAACTGGCAATGATTAATGATCTGCGACAGCAACAACTACAACAATAAACAGAGTATGCGTCTGTGTGGGTGTGTTTAGGCCAAGTTTTGGCTTTTCTTTCTGCCAATGACCTAGAAAATAATTTGTTTTCGCAGAGAAGGCATCAACGAGGTGTAATTAGAATTTTTGTTCACACTGTTAAGACATTTTATTACTCCGATTACTCAACCTGGATTTATCGATGACTGAGAATCGCATTGAAAGGCATGTCAGTGTTGTAAGTAGATCGAATTATTTTTCATTTAAATGGACCAGTTGAATATAAACTCTAAGCTATATTGATAGTATAGCATTTGGCTAATGTTTATCGATTACGAAATTGATTGAACTTCTGAAATCTGATCGGACATTTGACTAAGGTCTTTTAACGTAAATTGATGTAATAAAAGTTATTTATAAATTGAATAAGTAATGCAAATTTTGTAGAGATTATTTCTACAGGTATTGTGATTTTGTAGAACAAATATTCAAGTTAATTCATAACAAATTTCTATATCCTAAATAAATATTGTTGAGCTCCATCTTTTTTGGCTTCTTTCATTTTTAATCAATATTTATTCAGATCAGGCATTCTGAATAGGATTCTAAATTAATGTAAATCCACTGGCTTTTGTTCTTTATTTACATTTAGATTCTTGTCATTTTTAAAATTTTTAATTTGTGGTAAATTTCGAATGTATTCCCCATACTTTACGTCTATTTAAGCCATGAATATATTCTTGCATTTATTCATTTCCAATCAATGACTCATTCTTGGATTTATATTGATCTGTCCAACGTAGATTTTCTATATTTCAATAATTTTGATTAAATCTCTTTAGATTGTGATTCATTTAACTGGTAACTGGAATTCCATGAATAAGTAATAATGAATAATATTGCTCTATAAATGTTATGAATTTATTGACTCAATTCGAAAGTTGGGCGGGCGGGCAGGTAGTCATGCAATTAGCCTAACCAAAAGCTGCGCTGTTTTGTTGTTCTTCGGCCGAATTCCAAATGATATCATACTTCAGGTCGAGCTTGCGGCCCTTCCTCAACTTTTCTTTTACATATAATCAACGCGTTTTTAGCACAGTTACATTTCAAGCCCCGCCTACCGCCCTCTTAATAAGCACAGGTTCAATTTGTTTTTGCTCGTCTGCTTGGTGGGGGTAGGTGGAGCGGTAGTTGCCCGAGGGGGTTGGGGGAATGTGGCTTATATTTTTATTATTATACAGTGCGCTTCATATTTGTTTTTGTCTTTCGTTTTGTTTGTCTTTGGCGTTGATTCTCTGCGTCGCGACGGTTGTCTCATGTGAAAAACCTGCCTCAAGGTTATTGGCTTCTTTTTTGCCCGAAAAGCGATGTCAAAAGAGAGCGCAGCAAAAAAAAAAAAAGAAGAAACAGCAATGAAAACAAAACGAACAAAATTTCTCCATTACATGATGAGGCGGCGCTTTCTTGTTGTTGTTGTTGCTGTTGTTGTAGTTGTGTTGCTGAGCTCAGCTCATTAAGCTGCTTGTCGCTTGCCGTTATTGTTGCTGTTGTTGTTGTTGTTGTTTTCGTTGATGTACCGCAAATCTGAAACTTATCGAGTTCATTTTCTTCTATATCTCTTTTTAGTAGCTTCGTCTCGCGCTGTATGGCCCCAAATTATAATAAGGTCAAGGATTTTCATATTTTTGAGCGCTCAAAAGTGAAAGAACGCTGATTTTTTGCTGCTCTTTCTTCTCCCTCCCTTCCTTTCTCTCTTTGCTAGCTGCTGTGCTCTTTTTCTTTTTCGCTTCTTTGGTATGCACTTAATTTACATATGTATGTGTGTGTGTGAATTGTACATTATGCATGTTTATCGGCGAGTCTGAAATTTTGTTTATGTTGGCCATATTCGTGGCCCAAGTGAAGTGATGAAAATGATGTGGCAAAAAGGTGAAATCAGGTGTTTTTTGTTGTTGTTGAAAATTCCACAATGATTATGACACGGCTTGGAATTTCTTGTGTTGGCCCAAAGCTGCAGAAGATGGCACTCAATGCAGTAATTGGATAATTAAATGCTAGATAGACAAGTTTAAAGGGGAATTCCTGGAGAAACTTCAATGCCCGCTTTACACTCAGTTAATAAAGGCCATTGAAAAGGGACAATATTTTTAATATATCCTAACATATAACCAGTTTAAGATATTTATATTTGAAATATTTCAAAACTCAATGTATAACTTCTTATTAAAATTGAAAAAACAATTGATTGTCAATCAGATTTGTTGATATCCATTTAATCAGACTTTAATTCTAATTGTTTACAAAAGTTATGTATTCTCTTTTATTTACATACCATACATACATAGTATATATCATAGATACTGCGATCTTGGCCTGCATCTCTTTTTTCTATTTCTATACAAATCTTGTTTAACGGCTCAAGACTGTTTTCCCAAAGTCGGGACATTTTAGTATGATTTGGCAACTTGGCGTGCAATTAAAAGGCTGTAAGGCTGTAGCTCAAGCCCAAGTTGAGTTTCTTTGGGTACTTGGTTAACTGAAGAACTGACTCAATTAGGCCGCCCCTCTAGGGCGGCAGCCCTCCACTGAGAGCAGGAAAAAAAGCTTTGCACTTTAATCAAAAGCGCAGCGGGCGGCGGCAGTTTCTTTTCTTCTCATACTCATTCACATTCCGTGCTGCAGTTTGCTCTTCTTCTTATTCTTCTTGGTTGCAAATGGAGAAACTTGCAACACAATTTCTTGCACAACTTTCAGTCAACAGCTGCTCGTTACTTACCACATATACCCTGGCGCTACCCTGTCTCTCTCCCTCTCCCTCTCTCCTCCCCTCCCCCTTTCCGAACGCTCTTGTCCAGTTTGTGACTTTTCAACTTCTTTAACCACTTAGAATCATCAACTTGTTTTGCCTGCTACTTCTTTTGCCCGTCTTTTTACCAACTTCTCTTCTGTGTGTTTGTGTGTGTGTATTATTTGCAGTTGCTTTTTATAAAACTTCTGCATGCCACTTTAATTTGCCCCAGCAACAACGACAACAACAACGGCAAGTCAAAGAAGTTGAAAATGTTGCTACAGTTTGAAGCCGTTGGTCAGCATAACAGCGTATACAGTTTTGCAGTCTCGCACACACACACACACATGCAATTTACTCGCATATAGCAACGCATTTATTATGAACTTAAAACAAAGTGACCGACAAGATGCGAAAGAGATAGCAAGATCCCGGACAGTGGACAGCTGTAGAACACTCTTTGTAACACATTTCCAACGGCGTCGTCGGCGTCGGCGTCACTGTCAACTGCTCCCAAAGCGACGCCAACGTCGTTGTCGACGCACGTTCATTGCTTTTGGCAGCGACGCCGACGTCGTCACGTCAACAGCAGCCGTGCGTCGGCACACGCTCTTTGGCTTGTTTTGTGATTCATTTTTTTTCTTCTTTTTTTTGCCCCAAAAACTGTTTGACGGCTGCCTGCTGCTCGCTCTATGCACAGTCTACGCTCAAGCTCTCTCGTCTGTCTGCTTGGCCGTTGCTCTTTGCTTCGGTTTTTTTTTTTGACAAATGAGCAAACGACGGCGGCCGCCAATGTCTGTTGTTGCTGCTGCTGTTGACACTGATGACAGTTTGCCGTAAATAACAGCAGCGAAAAAAAAGGCGATAGCAACAACAACGTGTGGCGCCGCACTCCCTCTTTCTCATACCTACGAGTGCAGCACTGGGACAATTAAGTAAATACATATACTAGTGTATGTATACATATGTACATGCATGTAAGCATATGGCTTTGCTTGCGTGTTTAATGAAATGTTACCGATAACATTAGCTGTGGATTTCATTCGCATGTTAAGTATGAGCAAAGCAATGTTAAACATGTGCAAAATTGTTGTTACTTATGTTAGTATGCAGTACAGGCAAATAGAGAGAGAGAGACAGAGAGAGACAGAGAGTAGCCTAACTGCAATTATTTGAATGTTTAATGTTATGGAATGTGCTGAATTTTTGTTGCTGATGTTAACAGTGAGTTCAGCTGATGCAAACACATGCAAAGGAAATTAAATGTCAACAAGAAAGTCTTTTAGCTGCACCCTCTATTTCAAATCATTGTGAGAAATACATAATCCTGTGCTTACAACACTAACATGACGTCAGCTTTCTCCACTTGATAGCTTTATCAACACACAGAGTGCATGATGAATATCTACTGCGATGTACAAGCCCCCCTAATCTTATTTCTGGTAGCCTGAACTCCAGCACAAGTAAAAAATACAACAACAACCAATTAAAAACTCATCAAATTGCTCAGCAGAAAACTCCCAGAGCACAGAGTCTCCGCCTCTTGGCCCTCTCTAACCGTCTGGGGCCACCCACTTATCAAAGCACAATATGACTTGTGGGGTTGGGGGAGAGGTTGTTGTAGGAAGAGCCCGAGGGAGTCAAAGGCAAAACATTTGGCAACCCGTCGCGGCGACCTTATGTTGCCCGCCCGACTGCCCGCTCCTCCCTCGTTCACTTTTTCCCAGACTCTCTTGAAAGCTGCTGTTAGTAGAGCTGTGAGAGGGGGGAAGGGGTGAGGCTGTTGCTGAAAATTGTTGCTGTTAGCCGCCGGCAGCCACATTTCGTCTGCTGCCGCTGTTGCTGTTGCTGCTGCTGCTTGCCAAAGCTTGTTTCGTTCCAGCGTTCCACACTCCCCCCTCGCCCGTCTCGCTGTGTGCATAAACAGACACAAAACTTCACATTGCCTGGGCTCGTTGTGTTTTGCTTTCCATTTTGTTGTTGTTGTTGTTTCTGTTGGCTTTGTTGTGTGAGCGTTCGCTCTATTTGGCTCAAGTGTTGCTTGTTGTTGCTTTCTTTTCAGCTGCTTTTACAGTTTACAGTTATTTTCTATTTCTTTCCTCTTTTTTCTCTCCTTCTTCTGTGTTGAGCATTAAAAGTTGCAAACGGCAAATAAATGAAAATAAATATGTATTATGTGCAAGGCTGTGTGCAACGGTATTGCCAATAAGAGTTTAGTGACATTTGCCAACACTAGGCAAGATAAATATAATTTTGATACATACTTAACATTTTAGCTGTAAATCAAACGTAACCTGCCACTTAACAACACTAGTACTAACTAAAATAAAAAGAAATGCCAAATTTATAAATCTAGCTTAAATTTCGTCTGACCTATTCAAAGAACATAAAATCGCTGAGAATCTTGAGTTATTGTCAGTTTATCAACACTATATTGAAAGATTAGTATTAACAACATGCATATTGATATTTTACAACACTAACTAGGCTTTACCTATTATATATATTACTGAGGAGCAACCAACACCAATTAATGTTATCTAAACTAACCTTTCGCACGTCTGTTTGCCAACACTGGCTGCACACATGTTCATGTGTATGTTAAGCTGAAATCAATTTAATTTTCTCGTATCTACTTAAACTACACTCCATCACGCCCAATGGCTTGTTTGCCAACACTGTGTCAAAATATTGATCGAATTTGGCCCCTTTCCCGTATTCTTTCTCTGTTTCTCTTGTTATGTATATGTATTTTTCCCACCTCACTTTGACACAATTAGCCAAACCATTTTACATGTCATAAACATTTGTGTCATTGTCGTTCCGAAAGCGCCCTAACCTCAGACCCCACCTAACCCTATCCAAACATGCAACCCCCTTCATTTTCTGGGCCATCTTAATGATGTTTGGTCACTTGACGGGGTGTGAAATATTATTGACCGTCAACTCAGCTGCTGCCGGTTTCGCTTGGGTCCGTACGGACTAATTCTGACTTTTGGCTAAATTGATGTGGGTTTCCATTTTGTTGTTGTTGTTGTTGTTGTTATTACTGTACTCATATCTATATATTCTGGCTTATTTACCTACCTACATGTCCATGTATCTTACCCTGTGCCACATTTTGCGCCAAGATTGATGATGAGTTTTAGCCAATATGCATTTATCTAGGTGTATATAAATATATATGTTTTTCTATATGTAGTATAAATATTCGTATATGACATGAATTAGTAGAGCAAATTGCGTCGAAGTATTTCGGGCATGTTCACAATTGCAAATAGGCAACAATTTCAATGTTTTAGTAGCCCTATTAAAGTTTAGAACCAGCTAATAGCTTAACATACGTATTTAAAACGAAATGTAATTTATGTCCTATTTAAAGGTTTCAAGGCTTAATGTGCGTATTATTTGGAGAGAGTATTGTGGTCATACAAAGGCTCATACTTTTAAGCACGGGAAATAGTAGTAACTAATATAAGCATAAAAATATAATAACACATATTTATTATAAAGTCACGTTACCTAACACTGATATCGATTATTTATCGATAATGTTAAAAGAATGAGAAAATGTTAATAAAAAAGGAAGACAGTTAATCGTAGATCGCGCGTGAAAGAAGCTGAAATAAATATTCATATGCATATATAAAGTAATATTGCAGATATAAAGATAAACATTAAAGAACTGGCCCGATCGAATTACTATATAGAAAAATAGAGCTCACAAATGATTTCGCATATTGAAAATAACATTGTTGTAGCCTTTATCTATATTTTATATAAACTAGAGTATTTACACTTCGCTAGCTTAAATTCTTTTGCTTATACATTTGTTTTGTATTTCATTTGGTTTTTATGCCTACACAAAATGTTGCTATTACGCCCCTCCCGGCCCGCCCCGCCCCCGTCAGTTAATGGATTTACAAATATAATTTACAAACAATTGCATTTAATTGTTATGACATTTGAGCTGGAAAACGATGTTCGTTATTTATTTCCTTAATCAACAGCAAACGTTTTTATTTTTTTATTGGTTTTTTTTTTAACCTTATTCGATTTCATTAAAAAGCCTTCAAATTGACCAATTTAATTGGTTGCAGTCGTTAAAATCGTAAATTCAGCTTAGATAATATATGTGATAGCCCTCGTTTCGGTAAATGTATTTGTGCAATAAGCTCAAATTGCTTGGTAAACCTTCTGCTTATTCCTAATTTTGGCTTAATACCGAAAGCTTTTAAAATTCATTTGTAGATAATTTCATGAATTGATTGAAATACAGCTGAGTTAGCCTTTAGTTCTGTGAATAACTTTAAATATATATTATCAATTTATCTAAACTATATTTTAAATTAATAATAAGAACTTTTAAATGGATAATAATAATACAACTTAAGGTTTTATTACGTTAAATGTCATTTAAGGCCTGCAAAGTCAACATTATTTATTTCCTGCAATTCAATTTTTATGCAGATTGAAAATTTTGATGCAAGCTTATTAATAGTAACTAAATATTTCTGGCTTAAAGAGCTTGAACTATTGTATCCTTGTATTTCTGGCATTTCCTTGTATGAATGTGTTTAACACTTGTTGCTGTGAGACGTTCGACTCCTCATATAAAAATATTGGGTTACATTTAATTGATTTCTTGATGTGCGAAAAGCATTTAAAATGATATTCAAGCTACTTTAAAGAGTGCATTTCATAAGAGCCAAAAGCTCAAAGTTTTTAGCAGCTAAATAACATCTTTGGCCTTTAAATTTGCTTAAACTTTAAGCTTAAAAATTCAATAACCATTTATCTTTCTCTTTCTTTCTATATATATATATATATATATATATATACATATATATATCTATATATCTATATCAGCAACGGACATGCCCACAACTTTATAATAGAGGAGCTGACTTGGCTAAGTGATAGATAGATTAACTGCAGACGGCTAAAATATTGCATTTACTCTTTGCACATATTGCATTGCCAGGGTTGCGTGCTAAAACGCAATTTCCATTTGTTGTCAGCCCTGACTTGTGCTCCGTGATGGCTAGCCCCCAAGACACTTTGAAATTAAACTGAAGCTCACCTTGAACATAATTTCACACCTGAAACTTTTCCAAAAAACGGTAATTCAAGAAAGTAATAACTTTTTAGCCGCTATATGGGTCTGAGGAACTGGGAAAAATTGTATTTAGCGTATTTACAGCTGCATTTTCTATGTGCCGTTTAATGTCAACTTAAATCAATTGAAATGTCAATTACAACAAAACTTAAGACGAAATACGAGAAACTTACAAAAAGAGCCCAAGAGTCAAAGTCTAGTTTTTTAGAGAGTTTTTGCCCCGTGGCATAGATCAAGAGAGTGTAGTGAAAGGGGGCAAGGGGAGGGGCTCACAGAGTGGAAGCAAAGTGAGGAGCAACTGCAGTACGTTGCATTTTCCCAAGTAATTGAGTCGGATTGAAGGTGAGCATAGACGATGACAACAACAAAGTTCGTACAATGATGTGCACAGTGGTAAAAATTGAGAACCATTTCAAGAAAAACAAATAAATAAAGTCATTTTTTAAATTTATTTGAAAATACATGTTATTTAATGGCTTGTGGGGTAAAGGGAAAAAATAAATATTCGTATTGTATATAGGCTAGATGATGTAAAGTAATAAAAAAAAGAAAAAGGGATAAAATTCTATATGAGATTTACCCATACTGTAGGGCGAAAAGACTCTATTAATTACTCTCGTGCCATTTGGTAGCCATTTACTAGCTTAAAGATATTTTTACTATCAAAATGAGATTTTAAATATACAACTATTTGATATTTTAAGCATGAATATATTAACTAAATATATTTTCTATTTACCGTGCTCCTAATTGCATATGAGTTTTATATTTTTTTATTTATTATATTTTGCTTAAAAACTTAGCAATTTATATAAAAGATTTCTTGTATATTTATATTACGTGGCAGACTTTTTCGATTGTAGAACTAACTAATTGTCATCCATATTTCCAAATGAAAATTGTTTTAAGTCTGAAAGTCCAATTCTTATAATAACATTTATTAAATATCAACACATATTTACTATAAAAAGATAGATAATTATTTTATTTATTCACCAAAAAATATATGCCCTAATCATTTTCATAAATCAACTTATTAGACTTGCCATAAGATAGTATAATAAATAATGATAACAACTAAAAATGATTACCCTTATTAGTTTATTCGAGGCCCATTGTACGCTGACGACTGGGCGCGCTTTTTATTTTCAAATACAGGTGGGCCACATAAAAGTTGGAAGCGAAGCGCAAGTAAAAGGCCCAAGAGAAGATGGTGGGGCAAAAAGTGGGTAGGGGAGGGTGGGGAGGGTAACAACATATTGCTGGGCTGCTACGCTCCGCTTCAGTTCAGTTGAGTTTGGTTCGAGTTGGCTCGGTGTCAGTTTGAAAACAGGTTGACATACAACTTCAGTAGTTCAAATGTCGCTAAAAGGGTCTTTTGATACTGATGCAGATACAGATACAGCTACAGATGCAGATACAGCTACACATACAGATACGGATACAGATACAGTTGCAGTTGCAGCTAAAGATATAGATACGGATACAGCTACATCTACAGATACAAATTGCCTAGATGAAGTGCATCACGTGGCTGGCCTAGGAATTAGCACAAGTGGCAAACCATCTGGAATGGAAGCAAAGAAGAGTATTTAGATGGAAATATAAGGCTAGACAGCGAGAGGAAGACACAAACAGCTTCAATAATAACACGAACGAACTCGCAATTGCAAAAGTCTCCGGCGACAAGTGAAAAGCCAAAAACTTGTCAAAGTCTTTGTCAATTTGTTTATCAGAGTTTGTTTTTTTTTGTAGTTTTGTAATCCCTTTATTTCTACCTGCCTTTTCGTCCAATCTTTGACTTTCTTTGGGGTTCAAATATTAAGTTGCAAGTCCATGACTCTTCCCTTCCCCCTCCTGCTTGTTGTTTCTGTTGTCTGTTTGCCTGATGAGCAGCAAAGAAAATGAAAATGAGTGCAGCGGGAAAGGGAAATGAAGGGGGCGTAAAAGAAACTGTGACCAAGTAATTAGGAAACTTGTTAAGTCGAGATTTTCCAGCTTTGCTGCGTTTTCATTCTACTTTGTTTTTTATTCTCGCTGACCGAAGAACGCAAAGCGATTAAAGCGGTTAAACTACAAAAGTTAAAGGTCAAAAACTTTTAGAGGGATAACTGAATGTATTGATTATCTAAAAGTAACTCTTAACTATTCGGTATTAAAAGTAGTTGAAGAATGTTGGGAGCTTATGTTGATTCGATTAATGATTCGTTATATATCTTATTTCAAATAGATAATGATCGTTAATAAAACTAGTATTCAGTGCTTAAACAATATGTACTTCAAATAAGCTGAAATGCAAGATAGTTTTAAAGATTTGGATTATGTAAATGCCTTTTAATTAACATGAATGCCATTATTATTAAATTTGATTTTTAATTGCATTTGATATTATCTACATTCAACAAAAATGGCAGACTTTAAATCTTACAAACAATTAAAAAATGCTATTTATATTCGATTTAAGTTTAAATCAGTGTGTATATATGTATATACATATTTACATTTGCATTCGATGTCAAAATCCAATGTTTAATCTGGAATGTCTTAATGCATAAAGCAATTTTATTCGCTTGCATATCTTTATCTGTTATATATATACGCATTTATTCGATGTTATAATCAAGTTAATGTAACAATTGATAAGATAAATATGTTTACCTTATGTTTATTGAGTTATGGAATTTAATTATAAATCAGACCATTTAAGCTCTGAGTAACTGAAGTCGTTTGAGCAAAAACAATCAAACAAACAGGAATTCTAATAGTTGCAATTTATTAAGAGGTAGTTTTGAATACTAACAAATAAGTGTGCTCTAGTCGGGTGTGCTCGACTTGGGGATATACTGAACTTCTTCTATCGTTAGCTTTAAAATGAAAGATACTTAATTTGTACACACTATTCTAGAAGTTATATGGCAAATTTGGTGGCTCTAGCACTTGAAACTTAAGAGATTTGCTCAAAAAACAGAATTTCGATATCGATTATTATCGATTGCTTGGGAATGTGGCAAGTTATCGATAATCGGAATGAAACTCGTACTGCGCGGGCACTTGGAGGGCCTACGTTCAAAAGTCTCAGACAGACGGCTAGATCGACTCGGCTATTGATGCTGATCAAGAATATACATATACTTTTTAAATTCGATGATGCTTCTGTCAGTTACATGCATTTTCAGAAAACCATTATACCCAACTTACCCATTTTCTATAAGTTCAGGGTATAAAAATACCGAGTATACATTTTTAGTTCTCTAATCGATTTAAGAACATTTAATTTTGAATGCTTTCTCTTAGAATCCAATAAGTACGCGGCAAATCAAAGAGAATTTCCGAAAATGCGCTAAAAGCCAAACAACAATTAACCGTCTATTAAATCAAACTCACACAGGTAACACACACACACACACGCACACCAACACACACGCTCACTCATCAAAGTCAGTTAGTCAATGCCACGGGGCAAATTGCAGGGAAACCCTCATCAAGCGACGTCGTTCACTAACCCATTGTGGCCCCCCCTTGCCGAGGCAAATACGTTGTAATCACAGCTCATATAATCATAATTATGAGCGTTGCCTATGTGCCGCAGCCACGCCTTCATCTACCACACTCACACACATACGCTCGCTCACTCACACGGCAGGCAACTCATCTAACGGTGCTTAATTCTGGTCGCCGGCAACGTCCTTTGGCCCCCGCATTTGCGGCGTGCAACGTGGCGTATGAGCAATTTGCTTCAAACACAAAGTGAAAAAGCGAAACGCATTTTCAAATGCCAAGCGGAGCATATGCCACAGCCACGCCCCTTCCACCTAACCCCTGTCGGCGCCTCCAACTTGGCACAAGCTTGTGTTAGTTCAGTGCTCATTATGAAATTATGCAGAGATATTTTTTATTTTTTCCTCTTTTCTCCTATTTTTTTTTTAAAAGTATTTTTTGTGTATTCCGCAGCAAAGTGTGCAAAAAATAGATTTTTTTTACGCCCACCTCCTACTCCAGTTTTAAATATATATGGGCAAAAAAAAAGTGCATGCAATTTACACAAAATGAAGCACAAATTTCGCGTTGCTACGAAAAAAATTGGCGTTTTTTTTTTCTCTTTTTAGTTTGTTCTAATGAAATGCGTAAATTTTTTTTATTTCCTTAAATTTGCCTAAATTTGATGGGGGAAGCTTATGAAGAGCCCTGTTAAGTTTTTTAGAACAGGGCAGACATATTCTAAATTCTGTAAAGCAAACTGAACTCTAGATTGATTAATGACCCATAAAGATAGAGATTTTAAAAGTGTATTAGAAAAATAGTAATTTCGTCTATCAGGTTATTAGAAATAGATGATATCTTTATGAGAAAAAAAATAGAATCTGAAACAGAGTAAGCCAAGATATTTTTAGTTGGAAAAAGATAATCCTAAACAGACTAAAAGCAAGATATTTTTATGTGAAAAAATAGATAATCCGAAGCAGACTAACGCTAGATATTATCAAATGATTGTTTAAACAATCAAAATTATAATAAGCGGAATATTAATTTAAATAGTTTGTCAAGTTTACCCAAAAATCATGATTTTAATATCATTAAAACATATATCTTCGATTTATAAAACAAACTTTAATAATTTTTATTAGTGTGTCAAGTATTTCAAGTATTTTATAATATCGAACAAATATGTATATTATAATAATTATTCATATAGTTTGTATGTTTCTTCATCTTATATTTTTTTTATAACCATATCATTGCAATTTCATTATAATCTCCCAATCGTGAAGCTTATCCAATCTATAAAGTCTAAAATGGCACACATCGTTTAGTATTTACAATTTGCAAGCACCTGATAAACTGCCTTGCAAGTCGGCATTTAATAACTGCCGAGCTCATAACAGTTGCATTCAAAGTTGGAAGTTGAAAAAAGCAAACTCTTTACTTTTTCATCAAGCAAAATAAACGGCCTACATTTTGATAGAACCCGCGCCTCACTCCGGCCGCATCCTTTTGGTAGTTTTTGTTGTTGTTGTTGTTTTTTAACCCAGTTCGCTGCATACGAAAATATCTTTTAGCGAAAAGTTCAATAAATGCTCCCATTTTCCATTTGGCTCACAGAATCAAAAATTACGCGCCCATCAACCCAATTGCCACAGCATCAGCATCGTGATGGCGAGGGATCGGGCTAAGGGGAGACGCTTTTCATTTTATGTTTAAGCAACTGCGACGCGAATCCCTTAGCTAACCAACTGCCCCTCCCTCTCTCTCTCTCTCTCGCTTTGACTCTCTATCCTAGAGAGAACTAGGAGCGATTTCCTGGCATCACGAGCGCACAGTAAAACCGGAAAATTTTCTACTTCCTGACTGACGAGTGACGACTGTCGACTGCCTAGCGAAATGCACTATTAAAAAGGGGCAGGTTTCAAGTGCTTAGCTGGGGTATGAACGACTACGAGATGCTCTGTATGAAATACAAGTCCCAAATAGTTAAATTGCAGAAATATAATTGTTCATTTTCCAAGTTTATGGTAAAAAAAAATTCCAAATTCCAAAATTGCTTAACTCTAGCTCTTAAGATCTCCTAGCTTATCGAGATAGAACGCAGTTTTATTATAGTCCATCATACCCTTTTGCTGTGCATGCTTATTACAGCGCATAGAAAATAAAATTGCAAAAAGAGATAAAGCAAAGTCGAAATGAAATGAAACACTGAGTGCAGAGGGGGGCCGTGGGGAAAGGTTTTTTGTGGGCCAGCTGGTTGGGCGAGGGGGAAGCGGGATGAATCAACAAAAAAAAAACTCATGAAACGCGACGAGTTTTTGGGCCTAAACCCAGGCAAATAACCAACGGCCATACATATCTAGTCTTGTGTGTGTGCGCAGTTTTTTGGCCAACTTAAATTTTAGTCCTGCATCCAATGCAGCCCCCTTCCCCTGCTGCCCCCAGCTGCTGCTGCTGCTGCTGCCACTCAACGCGCATAAAACTCTTGAAAATGCTTTTGGTCGTAAATTTTGAAGCAAGGAGCAAAGAAGGCGCTGCACGGGGCGTGGCTGGGTGGGGTGGAATTTAGCCCGCAGGCAACCACAGTGCTGCTTCTATTGTTGTTGTAAGTTGATGGTTGCTGAAGGAGAGGGGGGGGGGAGGGGAGGGTACAGGGGTACAGCTAGCTGGCACAGGACATTGCCGCAACAATTGTTGGCTTGCCGCCGTCGTCGTCGTCGTTGCAGCAGCTGCATGCAAATTTATTTTCAAATGCGACGAGGGAGCAACAACTAGCAGCAACAGGGAGAGAGGAGTGTAGAGTGTTCAGCGAGGGGGGGGGGGGCTGGCTAACAGGGGAAAGCTAAAATAAAATAAAATAATCTATGGATTGCCGAACGATTTGATACCCTTGCATATAAGGGTATCAAATCGTTCGGCAATCCATAGATTATTTTATTTTATTTTAGCTTTCCCCTGTTAGCCAGGGGAAATATATTGAAATGCTCAAAAACATTTGTAACATATTTGTTGCCATTTCCAACTATATCCGATCTATCTAACTAGTAGATATTCATAGGAATTATGCCTAAATGATTTTATTATATATCATTATCATTATCATTATCATTATTATTATTATTATCTTTATTTTTATTATTATTATTATTATTATTATCATTATTATTATCATTATCATTATCTTTATCATTATCATTATCATTATCATTATTATTATTATTATTATTATTATTATTATTATTATTATTATCATCATTATAATTGTTGTTATTATTGTTATATTATTAGCATACAGAAGCGAGTTTGACAAAGGTATTTGGGGAATATGTAGCAAAAAAATGTCGTTATTTGTGATAAATTTAAAATTCTGATATTAATCATAAATTTGATAAACATACATATTTTTTTATTATTGTTTTAATAATAGCTATCTAAAATAGGTAATAAGAATTAACATATAATAGGGCCTATATAAAAAGCTTTAATTGACGTGCTCTATAAAAATATAAGAAAACTTTTTTTATTTTTTAGCTTTTTCAGTGTTTATTATTTTTATTTATTTGTTTTTTCGCCTATATTTGGGCTACTGAGTCTAATGTGAATTTATACTTTTATTAATCAATTTGTTAGATTATAATATCATTACTTTAACCAGGTGCGTGTGCTTTTTTTATGGTGCAGCACGTGAAATCGTTATCTTGAAACATGAAATCTATTCATACAGACTTATTCTCTATCGTTAGTTTCTATGACAGCTAACTGATATAGTGTTCCGATTCAAGCAAAAACAAAGATCTATCCAATCGTTGAAATATATCCCAACTTAAGACAGTTGATGCTATTTGAGAATATATATGTAGACACTATAAGATGTCACAGATGTCCTTGGTGCCGCATTACGTGAGCAATTTAAAATACCCTATGTTAGGGTATGGGAGTGCGAGTGCGGAAGAGAGCGGACAGCAACAAGAGTCTGTTTGCACACATGGCGACGTTCACTTTGTTGTTGTCCCGCTGCCCGTTACCCCTGCTCCCTGTCCCTGCTCCTGCTCACCCCTCATGTCCCCACACCTAAGCAGCTCGGCAATAAAACAAATTTTGCGGAAAATATATTCTTTCTTTGCAAATAGCTATGTGCATACATATATGTATATACATATATATTTGTTTATGAATGTGTATATATTGTACAGAAATTTGCTTGAGCGAAGCCAAGTGACAGTGGAAAATAAAGAAATCACAGACTAAAGGACCAACACGAGGACACATGAGAGCTAAAAAGGATTAATGATGCAAATGCCAGCCACTAACTGGAGCTCTCTCTCTCTCTCTCGCTCCCTCTCTCTATTGCCTTCCCGTTCGCTCTTGTTTGTTTGCCTTGTTACATAAATTGTTTTGAATGTTTCGGTTATGCCTTTTCCTCTCTAGTTCGCTGTGCTTTGGGTTATAATTCAACATCGAAAAGCTGATAAGATTATAGTTGAAATATGAGTTTGTTCCTCCAGCACTAGACACCCCCTCCAGCCTCCCCTGCACCACCCACTCTTCACCACATTCCAAATATACATATATATTTTTATTTCGTTGAATTCTTTTTTGCTTGCTGCATTTTGTGTAGGTGTGTGTGTGTGTGTGCGTTTGTGTGTGTGTTGTTTATTTATTTGCGGTCACGTAGCTTTTCCGATTTGTTAAAATAAAAAGAAAAAATAAATATGCAAATAAAACAACAACAATAAGCGGCATTTACTGGGAAAACCAGATTTTTCTTTGCGAATCAAAAAACGTGCATATTTTAAATGTATTTCAAAAAGTTTGGGCAAGTGCAATGAGTCGTGAAATATTATTAAATAAATGCTGAAATAACAGCACACACACGCACAAACGATAACATATCGATAACAGTAGTCAATGTTTAAAGTAAAATAAAAACATAAATTGCGCATACAATATATGCGCCTGCAGTATTTGATAACATCTTGGGGGCATTAATATACATTAGTACTATAACTGTAGATTTATCGATATCATTTCAATCATTAATTTTTCTCTCTCTTTGTATAAACATGCCCTGCATTTAACAGTTACTGTATACGAAGTACATACAGACAGCATAACAGTAGATTTCTCGATTACATTTCGATTAACATTGCAGGTGCATGGTAAATGCTATAATATACCCATATTTCGATAGCACTTCGATAACAACGTCCCATCTATTAAACAGACAAACAAGCAGCAATTTGTACACTATCAGCAAAGTGGCAGATTAATCGATAACATTTTTGTTAATTGATTATTCAATCGATAACATATTTATTGAGAAATAAAAATGCAAACATTCCAGTCGAAAGGAATACCGACAGAGATGAGAGCGACAGAGTATCTTCCAGTCACGCGCTTTCAATTAGAGCATTTTTAGCTGTTTCTCGCAATTTCTGCTTGAGTGACCATTGACCCTGGCGGCACCTCAACCGCACCCCAACGACCCACAAAAATGTCGAAATGCAAATCTCTGTGATTCATAAGACATTTGTTCCTGTGCCTTGTTGTTGTTTTAAATATAATATTATATTTGTTTGTCAGCCATAAATTGAAAGCAATTAACAAGCAAATAAAAAAATATGTGGTATGTTTGTGTATGTGATGAAAAAATATGTCAACGAACCGTACGAAAAATGCTGTTAATTATTTCCGTGAAATTTTGTGCAGGTGACAAATGAAAACGAAAGAAAACGCGAAACCGAAGGTACAAAGGTATGTGCACAGCATTAAATACGAAAAAATGTGAAAAATGAAAATGAAGAAAAATAAAAACAAACGCAAGCTACGCTACAATTACCACAGAGAGCTCCAGCGATTTTCCCACTCAAGGCATTTTCTCAGAACTCACGGAAAATACAAATTTATTTAATTTCATTTATTTGTTTTCACTGAGAATTTGCGGCGTACGATGACGGCGACGTTGACGTCGACGTCGGCTTTCGCATATTAAGCGACAGTTTGTTTTTAAGAGAGCGAATGTGACAGCGAAAGTGCGTGCAATGCTGTTAACGCTTGACATATCGGCGACGCTGACGTCGGCGCGTCGCGTCGCTGCCCGTAACGGCATTGTTGTGGCTCTGTCCATGCTTTCGTGTGCGTTTCTTTTCTTTTTCGAGGTCAAATTTGTTTCGAAACGAAGTCAGCTGCGACGCAGCGTTAAAACTGTTTGCCGAAGCAGCAATCGAATAAGAGATAGCGCGTGATGTGAGTGTGTGTGCGATGTTTAATGATCATTTGCCAATTGTCTCCTGCTTGCAGTGCTGCCAAATACGCTTGTGTACGTCTCTCTGACTATTCAAAATATTAAGCTTTTATATTCCCTTATTTCCAATTGGAACCAGCCTCATTTTGCTTATCGCAAGTTGGCAACAAAGCGCATTCCTTTCATTCGTTTTTAACCCATTTTCTTGTATAATTTCAAATGTTGACTATCAATTTAATTCCATTACCAAACTATGCTAGTCCTTAAGGTCGATTCCCACATTGCAACCGCTCGCCATGTTGCAATCAGCTAGAGTTCTTTATGAGTCAGAATTGTCTGCTGCCCACGTCAGTTAACTCAATGAATCCCCGCTCCCTCACACACATACACACATACACACACACACACACATACGCGCACGCTGCGTGTGTCACCAACTTGCCTGTCAACGCCGTTCGCCTTTTATTTGTTGTTGTACAGTAGTTGGAGTTGTAGTTGTTGTTGGCTGCCTCTTGGGCGGACTAGGCCTTTTCAAATTTCAGTCAGTCGGTCGGTCGGTCGTCCGTGTTGTTAGGCGCATGGTTCTGGCACTCCATTACCATAGAAATAGAAAAGAAAAAAAGGAGCGGAAAATGAAGAGTAGCAGAGGCAGCGAAACTTATTTAGGTTGTTGGATGAACGACCGCTAAACATCAGAGAGCGAAGCAGAGAGGGACTTAGCCTCCCCCTCCACGACCACACAGCCTGTTGCTGTCTTGTTTTGACTATTGCATCAGTTAAGCAAAATCGACTACAACATAATCAAGGGGAGTAATAACAAAAATTACAATAAGACAAAAAGCGAATGGGATCAATCAAAAGATTGTTTGACTTGGATATACCCTGTAGTCGGTCCCTAAAACATGATTAATAGTCGTGGCTGTTATATGTATTTATAATTTAAATAGAAGTTATTACATTCCAATTTGAGATCATTAGCTTTTTAACTGTACTATAGGTTAAAGGTTACGGTGCACATATTAAAGGTTATGGACATATAGATAAATCGACTCGACCGATTAAGTTGTGTGCGTTCAGCTTCTTTTTACATACATATACCCTCATTTTGTTAATATGTTAATATAATGAGAACAGGGTGTACGCCTTTGTCGCATAGCAATCGCTCATTCGCTCACTCGAACGGTGCTTTAATAGTTTATGTAATGCCCGCTCCCTGCCTATCTCCGTTTCTTTCCAATTTCGACTCTCTTCGCGCGTCAGCTGTGCAGCGGCAGCGGTATTTGACGCGTTGTGTGTCAGACGTTTGCCATAGTTTTACTCCAGCTGTTGTTGTTGTTCTTCTTCTTGTTGCTCTTCTCTGTAGTTTATCCTCGTTAGCATCCCTCCCCCACGCCCTCCTATGCTGCCCATATCGTATTCTCTTAAATGCGAATGGCAGCAAACGCTGCCGTTGCATGATAAGCGCAACGGAAACGCAAACCACAATAAAAACGGCAACAACAACAACAACAGCAGCAGTCAAAACAAAAAGCGCATTGCTGTCTGTGTGTGCTGCGAAAAAAAAAACTGAAATGCGAAAAAAAGTGAAATGCATACGGAAGGAAAAAGTTTGATTTGAACGAATGGGCGACACAAGTGCCAGGGTCGAAAACAGACCGGACAATTAAATGGCAACAAAGATGGAGAAGCCAGACAGACACGGAGAGAGTAGAGGTAGTTGATGAATGCACTACGACCGTTAGGAGTGAGTGAGAGAGAGATATAGAGGGAGAGAGAGGGGGGAGGGGAGGGTTAAATGATTTTTGCGACATTTGAGAGTTGATCGAAATCGTTTAAGCAAGAGATTTTCTTACTACGTGAGGGCGATAGAGATAAAAAATCAATTAAAAGTGCCTGAGGAAATAACCTCTTTTATTATTGATTCGATTCGTATACTTAATTTTTTACCTATCACTTTAATTTGCTTCATAGCCACAATTGTCATGTCCTTTAAAGGAATACGTGCCATTCTAACCTCATGAATTTTAGATAATCATATCACATTTCAAATTGATTCCTTTTGTTTCCTCAGTCAACAGCAATTTAAACGATTTTATTCAGCTCGAATCGAAATCTAAATTTCCTAAAATTGTGCAATACCTCAGCAAATAAAATTAAAATAAAATAAAACAATGTCAATAGGATTGCATGCACAATATCTGATAATGGGGCGTGGCAAGTCACATGTTTTTTTTTTGTTTTTCGTTTTTACTAAACAAAACAATTTCGGGACCTTCGCAACGGTTCCATGTTCTCGTTTGTGTTGTGTGCGAAATAAGCCGTAAAATGAAAATGAAAACAAAAGTGAAAACACGTGCCACGCAAAAAATCAACAAATTGTCAGAGCATTCGGTGGGGCGCAAACAAACAAACAAACAAACGGGCGCAGTGGGTGCAGAGTGGGCGGGGCCATCAATAAAACCAAAATTACAAATACATATTCAAACATAAATATCGAAAACTTTTATTTCGAGGCTAAAATGCAAACACGTCAATTTATGTTGTATGCCAGGACAACAATAACAACAACAACAACAACAAGGATTGTAGTAATAAAAAATCCATGCAGATTGTCCTGCGGGCTCTACATACTCATGCCTAGAAATTTCAGCATACACAGAATCCCGTTAAACTCGTCCAATCGACGGATTCTATTACACAACAAAATGAAAGAAACCCCACGAACTATGTGCATCTATCTAAAAAACAAAGGGGAAAAGGCAGATGAAGTCAATGTGCGAGTGAAAAAACTTTTATTGTTTTTCAGCACATGCAAATAAATACTGATACCCTGTATATATTAGCTCAAGCGGCATGATGTAATAAAACAAGCAGAAAAACAGATTCTTCGAGTGTGAATAAATATAAAGAAGAGAAGTTACAGAAACTGAAGAAAATGAGAAATATGTTTGTAGCATAACATATTATTAAATCTATATAATATATTATATATAAAATATATATATTATATAAATTAAGCTTCGAATGCTACTAGATCTAGCTCTAGTTTATAAAAATTAGTTTAAATAAAGTTCGAATATGTTTTAAGCTCAAATATTTAAGCATCTACTTCCGATATAAATACACTTAAAAACCTGTTTATCAATAGAATAGTTTCTATTGTTGAGAGACTTGTAGAGTATCTTATAGTTATAATATTTCGTGCCTAGAAAATGCTGTAGTATTTCCTTCTAATCTCCCCAGTCTGTGCCCCCGCACAGACGTAGTCGTAATCGTCAACAATCTGTCGCAGACACCTGCGCGAACACAAAAAAAAATGTCTATATTTTTGACTGAATGTCAATGCTGGCAGCGCGACAGGTCCTGACTTCGTGCGGGTTCTATCTATCCGTGTGACTGACTGCCTGTCCGTCTGTCTGTCCGTCCGTCCGTCTGTCTGTCCGTCCGTCCCATTACTGTTCTGTCATGACTATCATGATATGATGACTATGAATTTGATTTATTTTCATTTTTATTCAATTGCATGCAAAACATGGTTTTGTATCCTACTTTTTTCTCTCCATTTATTCGCATTTCAATTTGGGAACTCGTGAATATATATATTTTTTTAAGCGGAATTTTATCAGGCAAATTTGAGTTATTTAAGTGCGTTAAATTTAAATAAATTTGTGATTTATCGTTGAGGGGATCTATTGTCAGGAATTTTCTTTTCGATACTTAATTTGCCCTTGGCATATGCATAAATAAATATATAATATATAATAAATAAAACAAGTGCATAAAGTAAATAAAGAAAAAAGAAAATAAACATAATATATATAATATATATTATAATAATACAAAAATAAATAAAATAAAAGAAATAAAAATATAATAAAATGAATATATAATAATAATAAAAATAATTTTCACGACTTTACTAAAATTATTTATTTACGGAATGCAAATTTCGTATTAAAATTTCTAAATTGCTTAAATGTGTGTGTTGTAAATGTGAATATTAAGAATAGTTTGTTTTAAATCCGTTCAGTTAAACAAAGACATCAATTGGGAAGCTTTTTCATCAAAAATTTGTTATGCTATTTCCTGTTATTCTAAAGTTGAATCCTTTATTTTTGTTTTGCTTTGTTCTTTGAGGCAACAACTGTCTGCACTTTTTGTGCCTGTCGACGATTCATTAAACGCAGCCAAGCTCCGTCCGACACCCCCAAGCATTATCCCACCCCCACCCCCCGCACTTTCAGCCAGCCGCACACCCCACCCCACACCCTTTCGCATAAATTATCCACCCTGTCATCGGTTGTCTCTTTGCTGTCCAGCTGCACCCGAGCTAGCAGCCAGCCGAGTGACTTGCCACTCACTCCAGCCTTGTGCCACTTTATAAAGCTGCGCCGCTTCATTTGTTGCCGTCTGTCGTGGCTGTCCCCCGCACAATTTTACCCCCCTCCCTCACACACACACACATAATCACACAAAGTGAGCAACAGCTGCCTGCCCCCAGTCAGCATCCGTGCCTCGTTGTTCGGAGTATAGAAGAAAAAAAAAATGAAATTTAAAGCAAGACAAAAAAAATGTTCAAAAATTTATTAAAAGTAATTTGCATTGCAAATTAATTTCATTATTTTTTTTCTTCTGCTTCCACTTTTTTGTTTCCTACTGTCAAAATTACTATTTTATTTAAGTGGAGGAAAAAGCACGAGCGAAAAATGTTGGGGTCTGCCAGGAGCGCAGGGGAGTCTGGTGTAGGGAGGGGGGGAAGCTGGAAAAGCGCGAGCTCAGCATGCAACAAAGTAAACAAACTTTAGAAGTTTTTAATTTTTCTCTTCGTTGTTTTTTGTTGTTGGGGGAATTGATGCGATTACAGGGCAACTATTTTTTGAGATATCTAGATAGGAAAAATAAATGCGTTTTTCTAAATACGTTAAATGCTAAATAGGGAAAAGCTGCGCCGAGCTAAATGTAAATGAGAACTATTTAAATGAGTTAGACGCACAGAGTTGTAAATATTAGGTTAAAAGAGAACAGTTAGTTCAGATATTACATTTGTTTAACTAAAGAAGGCTTTTCATTGGCAATAACAATAAGTTTTTGATAAATATATTAAAAAGAATATTTTTTAATTTAAAACAAAACTGATTTATCCAGATAAAAAACTAAACTAAACTATGTCGCTTATAAATGTGCAAATGTGCTATATGTAAATGTCTACAAGGGTATTAAATCTGCAGCGTATTATTATTAATAATAATGAAGATAGTGATAATAATAATAATATTAACGAAGAAGGTAATAATAATAGTTAGAATAATAATAATACAAATATGAGTAATGAATTGATTGTCGAAAAGAAAATATATATGCATTGAATGCGCGCCTCCGATCTTTCCCTAGATAATTCAGATACATTTTAGATCCATTGGAGTAGCTATAATTTAAATAGTTGATAGCTGTTTCGCAAACCTTTTACTGGCTTTAAGTTCAGGTGTGAATAAGTTATTTGTTCTCGTTAATCAAAATTCCGTGCAAATAAATAAAAAAAAAAGAAGTCAACTAACTATTAGCACAGTCGCAGCAATTGTAAATTGGACTCTAGTCTCTAATGATATTACGCCTAATTATAAATACTCTTTCCTTTTGCTGGCCGTGTCGTCTAATGAGTTACTTCCCCTGCCTCGTTACCTTTGGACAACAAATACTTGAGGCAAATTTGTTATTACCGAATGCCATGAGTATAATAAGTACGAGTATTAATGGAGTTTTACCTAATAACAATTTGCTTTTATGATTATTTCTAATGACATCGCGTGCCGCCGACCAGAAAATTCAACCTAACTTAACTCTTTATCCCCCCCTCGTTTGCCGCCTTCCATTTGGACGTTTTATTTTTCCTGCTAATAACTTTTGTTGTAGTTTATTTTACTCTTTTCTGTTTTTGTTTTTGCTCGCTCGCTTTCAATTGGTTTTTCTTTGCGTTTCTCTGTCTACCTCTGCTTTGTATTTTGTACGCAAATAATTGCATTTACTCTGTATTTCGTTGTTGTTGTTGTTTTGTTTATTTATTTGCTTGTTTATTTTGTTGTTGTATTTTGTTTATTGCTATTTATTGTTTGCACATTCGTTTGTTTGATATTGTTGTTGTTAATGGCCTTTGAATATCTGTGCCGGGGGTTTTTGTTGATGTTGTTGTTTTCGTTTTTATTTTTTAATTTTTTTCTTTTAGCCATTTTCATTAACGCCGCGACGCGTGTTTGACTTTGACCAATTGTTGTTGTTATTGTTGCTGATGTTATTAGTTGTTGGCCTGGCTTTTAGCCATAATTCATTTATCATTTCATTTGCTGCAAACAAAAATTTCCTTTTCGTTTTTATCTACATAGTTTATTACAATACCATATTTTATGCGTCAAAAGTAGCGAGAGGCATGCACAAACTAAAACCAAACAACGAAGCTTAAATACCCTTACAATGCACTTACGATTATTTTTACGAATTTTTAGATATTTTATAGGATTTGCAGATGATTATGAATTACAATTGTGTTATTCAACTATTCCTTTGAAACTAAAATATAAAACTTGTCCACTCTGGACTATTTTTATTTACTTCTTTACACTCACAAGCAGCTGCACCAGTAGAAAATTACATGTACCCATACTCTTAAAGCTAGGGTATTGAAAGGCGAGTCCACACAATTAATTACAAATAATCGTGTTTTTGCAGTTAAAAAAAAAACTGGTCATAAAATAAAAAAAAATTTCATTGCGATCATAAAAAGTAATTCACATTATGTTTATCGCTGATATATACTATGTAAGGCATAATAAATGGTCCAATTATAGTGAAAGAGAAAAGCTGGACAATGTACAAAAAAAAAAAACGCCTCTTTTATATTTCCTGATTTTTTAGTTTGTTAATCTTGATTAATTAACACTAAGTTTTAGTGTGTTTTTTTTCAAATGCCTGATCATTGGCTTCAGTTTACATCATATATTTTTGGAATTAAACTATTATTTGTAGAACTTTTTTAGCACTATTTTATTTAATTACAATAAAATCTGCAAATATAATCTTTAATTATATTAATGCATTTCCCGTAAATTAATTAACTAGACTATTAAGAAAAAAGTATAAATTTAATATAAAAAATTCCCAAATTATATTTTGTTTAATGGGGAATTATCATTTACTGGCGCTTTTTATATTCATTTTATTTACAACTTGGCAAAAACGAACAATAAATTATTCTTGCCAGAGAACTTTTAAGATATATAAATATTTTTTTGAAATCAACATTTTTATTTAAATCCAAAGATTTATTCAAGCCTTCGGTCTACATTTTGGTTGAAACCTAAAAATATTGTTCGCAAATATTCGAAGGTTCTTTCAAGGTATCAATATATTTGAATTATTTGTTTAATTACATTTTTTAATTAATTATTTAACTGTTCACAGACGTACTTTGAGCAAATGTCACTAAACTTTTGCATTTCATGTCTATTTGCCGATTCTACACTGTTCTACGGTCATAATTTAATAAGTATAATGCCCTTTGGGTTAAATGGTTAAAATGTCTGGCTTAAAACCAATTAAATCCAAATAAACAACCCACAACAGACATACGTACATATATACATTTTACCTGCTTGCAATACATTCTGCGACGCAATTTTCATTGCATTTTGGGTAAATAATTAAATTATTCATTGATTTGAAGTGCATTTAACAACACTGGCGTTGTGCACCCAACAACCCTGTTTAGACTTCTCGCACATTAGACTCGCGTGCACACATCTTCTGGCCATTAACCCTACATGGCCCTCATATTTATACACATTAAATTAGTTGCCTGTCTCTCAGTCTGTCTGTCTGTGTGTCTCGTTACCAAAGGCGCGCGCGCGCTAATAAATTAATTTATAATACAGTGCATTAAGAACAACAATAACAAAAACAACGATAACCAAAATGGGGCAACAAATTTGCGCTTGCTGTTGCTAATTAAAATGCAGTCAAGCGCAGCGTCGACCGCGACGTCGACGTCGTCAGCGCAAATAGAATTCAAATGCATTTTAATGTAAAATCAAAAAAGCAGCACCAAAGCAATGAACAATTTATTGAAACGTATACATACACATGTATACACACACACACACACAATCGCACAGAAAATACCCTAAAACAAATAAAAAACAAATTAAATAGCTATCTTTGAACAAACACAATGTGAAACAATAAAAACCATTGGCAGCTCACACGGCCACCCGCCCTCTCCTAATTAATTATTTGCTGCGCTCTTTTTCGTCGCTTCTTTTGCCGGCTCGTAGAATTATGCAAATTAAACGTGAGAGCGCATTTGTCCTTGAAAATCATGCGAGCTGCGCCCGCGCACTCTACTCATTGCAGGTGGATTAGTGAGCGAAGGCTTGAAGAGTGCGCGCTCGCGTTACGCACACAGAGCTTTTGTTGCGATTGTTCTCTTTTAGTTTTCTTTGTTTTTGATATTTGCCTACATAGCTCAGTGAGTGCAGCATTTGCTTTGAGGGGGGGGGGGGGGCATTTTGGGTCTTGATTGCCTGGCTCTTCTTGCTCTTTGTCTCTCTTGAGCTCTCTGGCTCTGCCTCTGCCGGTAATCGCTGAACAGCATAATGAGCGCGTTTTTGTTTTTCTTTAATGTTAATTCAAGTTTGTTTGTTACTTAGCCGCAGTATTCTTCTTCTGTCCTGTGCAGCATTTAATCAGCGAGGCGTTTCTTTTGATTATTAGTTCGCGAATGTACTGTTACATTTTCGATTGGCCGACAGAGCAGAGGGGCTTCGTGCTCATCGACCGGATAGTTCATTTATAAACAGTTAAATTTTACGGGTATTTATTTGAAAGAGTAATATTTTACATATATATGTAAATTGGTAGGAGGATAGTATATAAATTAATTTTAAATTATTTTATGCGCTGTATTCAGTTATTCGATACACGATAGCTGAGAAAGAAATCGTTTTAGGCTCACATGAGTATCGATACTTGATTTCAAGTCTATCGATTGGATTGTTGCGTCGATTCGCTTGAGACCCTCTTTCCCCTTCTGCCTGCATCCATGGGTATAATGAAGTAATTAACTAGTAAACGTACATCTACCATTGGGCGGCAATCATTTGAACATGGTAAACAGGACTCGTCACCCAACCCGTCTCCCCTATTTAACCATGCTAATGGACAGCCTAGTGCCATAGTAAAAACAAAAGCGAAAAAAAAAATGAATTGTGGCATAAAACAACAGGCAGGCACGACTGCTGAGGGCTTGTGGTTAACGGTGGGCGTGGCGACAATTGTGGGCGTTTTAATGACTGCCAGCCACGTGTGTGTGAGTGTGTGTGTGTGCGTGCGTGTATTTGTGCATGGTTTTTAGCCTTAAGCGCCGGACGCGGCCACGCATTTTCGCGTGTGTCGCTTTTCAGGGACAACGTTACAGCAGCCAGCTGCTGTGGCATGTGGCATGTGTCCGGTGTCCAGTGTCCGGCATCCAGTGGAGTGACCAGCAGCGTGTATCCTGCTGACCAGTGCTACTGCTACTGCTGCTTACTTGCTACGTGTTGCATGAAATGCCGTCGCTCGTCGCTTTAATTGCCGCACGCATCACAGTTTTTAGAGGCGATGCCTCCTTCCGCTTGCCCCCGGTTGCACAGTTTGCATATTGTTGTTGTAACGTGTGTGTGCGTGTGTGTGGTGGAGGGCGTGCTGTGAGTGTATAGCGTTGAGTTAACCTGCCAATAATTTTTTTGTGCTTGCGGGTATTTTAATGGCTTACACAAGTACGCTAATTGGTTCGGTTTCTGGCTTCCAACTGCTGAAAGAATTCATGATATTTAACAAAAATGTAATTAAATAAAGATAAATGTATAAATTCTTGGTATGTGACTGATAATTGATAAGGGCTGTAATGGGATACATTCTATATTACGAAATATGAATGTTCACAAATAATAGATCTGTTTCGGTGCGTCATATATGTCGTATAGTAAGGAAATGTTAGCTTAAAATAAGTTGGGTTACCTTAACTTATATTAGGGTAATTTCGATTAATAGAGCTTTAAATCCTAAGTGTTGTCGTGTGTTTGTTTTTCCTTTAACGCAGTTAACATAGGTCAATCTATTCGATTAACTAACTAGCATATTAACTTAACTCTAAATTCAATTTTTGTTTTTTACATCTTTATTTCTATCTGATTTACATATATATCATGGAATTCTAAATGTGTTAGAATTTCCCGAAACTTTGTTGAATTCCATTTTTGTTATAAGGAAAATTTTATTTCCACTTTTTGAGCTGATTCTAGAGAACAGTGATGAAATCATTTCTTCACTTTAATTACTAAAAATACTGTCTAGAAAATTTTTGAAATTTGTACAGTGTGCAATAATTCGTTTTAATTTGATTTCAATTTCCTTTAATCATTTTTAAATGGAAAATAAAATAAGTATTTGTGTAATTTTCCATTTTTGAATAGCATATATCCATCACATTAAGCGTTGGCCAATTCAAAATAAATATGTTATTAGTTTAATAGGAATTGTGTCAGATTTCCTTCAAATTCCTGCACGGAATATTTTTAAGCTATCACAATAATGTATGTACAAAAATTAGATGAATGATTTTGTATTCATTCATTCGAATTTAATTCAGAATTCATTAGTAATACACACGTAAATAAATCTCTAAGGGCGTTCAACTTTGGGGCTCCAAAAATAGCTGAAATAATTTTTCTCAATTTTCGTAGGGAGCAATAAACCCCAATTTTGTGTGAGTATGTGTGTGTGTGTGTGTGTTCGGGGTGCGTGTCCTGGCAATTTGACACGCAATGCAAAACAAGTAAAGTGTTAGTGGAGAGTGTTTGGCTTCGAGATACCCTGTTTTAGAAGAAAACACTGTTTACAAAAAGATATTATTAAACACATATAATTATTGTAAACTTTTCAAAACATTACCTTATATATTTATTTAATTTGTTTAAAAGAATGAAAAATCAAGAATAAACGAGAAAGAAGGGCTATCTTCGGCACGCCGAAGATTTAATACCCTTGCAGGCCGAACCTTTTCGGTTATCACGAATTCTAAGCACTTTGTGCTTGCTTCTGTCTGGCATACGTCCATGTCCTTGTCAAAAAAAAAAAGTTTTTCATACAACAACTTAATTTTCGACCGATCGTTCCTATGGCAGCTATATGATATAGTTGTCCGATCTTAATAGGATTTTGCAGATATGTGGGGATCGTAGTAAAACTAATAAATGCCGAGTTTGGTCAAGATATCTTGAAAAACATAAAAATTTTCCATACAAAAACTTAATTTTCGACCGATCGTTCCTATGGCAGCTATATGATATAGTTGTCCGATCTTAATAGGATTTTGCAGATATGTGGGGATCGTAGTAAAACTAATAAATGCCGAGTTTGGTCAAGATATCTTGAAAAACATAAAAATTTTCCATACAAAAACTTAATTTTCGACCGATCGTTCCTATGGCAGCTATATGATATAGTTGTCCGATCTTAATAGGATTTTGCATATATATGGGGAACGTAGTAAAACTAATAAATACCAAGTTTAGTAAAGATAACTTTATAAACAAAAATGTTTTTCATACAAGAACCTACTTTTCGACCGATCGTTCCTATGGCAGCTATATGATATAGTGGTCCGATCCAGCTGGTTTTGACATATGAGCTGCGTGCAACAGAAAGAGGGACTTCTGCAAAGTTTCATAAAGATAGCTTTAAAACTGAGAGACTAGTTCGCATAGAAACAGACAGACGGACAGACGGACAGACGGACATGGCTATATCAACTCGGCTGTTGATACTGATCAAGAATATATATACTTTATGGGGTCGGAGATGTCTCCTTCTATGCGTTACACATTTCACGACAAAATTATAATACCCTCTGCAAGGGTATAAAAAGATTGAAAATAATCAATTTAATAAAAGACGTGGATATGCCTTTTATCCTTCAGTAATTAGTGCAGGGTATAAAGTTATCAATTATTTATTTCGGACACCTACGAAAAGTAATAATAATAAACAAATTCTTGAAGCAAACAGTTTACAAATAGAATTGTTCAATGACGCAGAGTAGAAAGAAATATATTCCCATTTAAAGATCTTCATTAAATTTCGCTCAACTTGGTTGTCAAGTATCTTGCCAATATTTGTTTGTTTGCCTTTTTTTCTTAGTAACAAATGCGTCTCTTTATTTTAATTTGAATGCTTCGCACACACTCACACACACACACACATACACAGAGAACTCCCAATAAGCGATCACTCTTAATCGCACGTCCCAGGCGTCGTATACGTAATCAACGCCCCGATGCAAACTCTTGACAGACTCGCGTCAAACTCATTTGACAATCAATAGGTGGGCAACAACAACAACGACAACGAAACTAAATACAAAACAAAAAATAAAAACAACAAACACACGCTGTGTGCCAAACAGGCACAGAGTGTCATAGCCCCATCCCACTCCCACACACGCTTAGCAGCGGCCAGTGTCACAGCGGCGTCGTCTGCTGCTTCTTCTGCCTTGGCCCATTGCTATACACTTAACATTTACTTTGACTTGTTGTTGTCGTTGCTGTTGTCTGCGTTTTGTTTGCACTCTTTGCCGTAGCTGTTGCTGTTGCTGTTGCTTATTGGCTTTGCGTCAGCCGTCTCCGTCTGTCTGTAGCTCTCACTCTACCGCTCTCTTGTGAATTTTTCTGTTTGTGTGTGTGTGTGTGTGTGTGTGTGTGTTTGTGTTTGCGCCTCTGCTGGGCTCACTTTGAGTTCCACTTTGTCATTTCGTTTTTCGCTTTGCGCTCTCGTTCTACTTATTGGCTTACATTTTAAATGTAAATTGCTGCCTGCCCCATAGTCCATTATCGCCCCGGCTGACTTAATTAATTTTTGTGTCTATATGTATATGTATATGTATATGTATGTGTTGAATTTTTATTGTGATAATCATCTCTCGCATTCGCCCTTTTGTATTCGATTTGTGTCAACTAATATTTATATGCTCTCCCTCTCTTTCTTTCTTTGCAGGTGAGTGCTATTGATTGAATCTTTGCGTTTAATGGAAATCTAGTATAACCTTTGTCCTTGGAGTTATTTACTTTTGTATTTTGGGGGTGAGTCAAGAAGAAGAAAACTGCTATGCAATAAATTCGTACGATTTTATTGGGATAAATAACTGAATAACTGAAATTAATAATATTTATTTATATCTGAAAACACTTGATATGATGAGAAATGAGAAGCAAATATAATGACAAATTCGGTTATAGTTTATGTTAAAACTATATCAATTTATAATTTAAAAGAATGAAGACGACTAAAGAAGATTTTTTGGTTTGTGCTTTAAAAAACATGTCTGTAAATGTTAAGAAAAGGCAAATAATAAGCCCCCATAAGACAATAATGTTATTAACAGTAATAAATAATGAATTAGCTCTGTAAACAGTGGAAAATTCCACTCACTCGAGGTAACTATATTTAGATTCTTTATCAGTTTCTGTGAATACTGAAGGGAATTTAAGAAAAACTTAACTTCAATAATGCAAACTTCTCTTGGGAACAGTTTTGCATAAAGAAAAAAACAATACTAAGAAGAGAACTTTTTTTTGTTAATTCTTAACAATAGTGTGTTTTCTCTGTATATGCCGAATATAAAAAAAGATTCTTTTGGTAAGGAACATTTTGGATAGTAATTGTAGGTCAATAGGTAAGGTTTATTTCTACAAAATCTAGCCGCAACAAAGAAATTTAGGAACTTAAGCTTGTTTCTGTGATTATCTTTAGTCAAAAGGCTAAAGTAGGAAAATAACTAAAGTGCAAAGCCTAATGCCAGTTCCCCTCCGTTAGCTTGTTTTTCTACATTCAGATCTCTGAAAAAATAAAATAAAACGATTAAACGACAGGCAAAGATATGACAAAATAGCAAAACTGACATATGCCAACAAAAGGCAACTAGGTGGGTCGTTAGTTATGGGGAGGGGGTTGGGGGCAGCAGGGAAAACAAACCAACTGCGCAGAGTGCATTAAACTGCGCCAAGTCAAACACACACAAATGGGCTGAAGCGGATAGAGGGGAGGTAACTGTGCAGCAACAACAGCAACAGCATCAGCAGCCGCAGCTGCTGTAGCTAAGAGGGCGAGCAGCGCCGTTGGCGGCGGGTGTGTGGGGCGGCAGAGCAAAGTCGAGTAGCTTTTGCATTACACGAGAGACGATGACGACGCTGGCGACGACGACGACGGCGGCGGCGGCAAAATCCAATCCAGTGGCGGATTTGCAAAGAGCTGCAGCTACACGCCAAAAACACAAACAAACACGTGCGCTCTGCCCAAGCCCGTTTGATATTCACACACACACACTTACTTACTCACTGACAGAGTTGAAAACAATAATAAATCTCAGCAGCGGCGCAAAAATCATAAAAAAAAGAAGAAACTTAACAAAGGCAGTCGTCGCAGGCCCATAAAAAAGCGCAAAAAACGAAAAATAATAAAAAGAATAAAACGAGCGCAAGCAAAAAATAAAGTAAAATAAAATATAAAAAAAAAATACATGCATATAAAATAAAATAGTCGACAACGGCAGCGGCTGCTGCTGCTGCTGTTGCTGCCCACTGCCCTCTGCCGCTCCCCACCTCACTCTCTCACGGCCGCTCACTCTCCGCAATCGAAACGTATCGAAATGAATCGAAGAGCAGCCAAGCACTGTAAAGAGCAGCAGATAACAAGACGAGGCGCAAGATGAGAAGCCAGTTAAGCAAAGCGCGAGCTGTGCAATCGCGCTGTTTGTGATATTTTATTCTTCAAGTTTTGTTTTATTCTCTTTTTGTTGTTGTCCGACCATAGTTGAGAACTAAACAGTGCAGGCTCACACACAAATGCAGAGAGAACTTTTGAGTGCATGTAATAATCATAAAATGTTGTAATAAAAATGACAGCAAAAAAACTATGGCAAAAACACCGCGTTAAGAGAGAGCTGCAAATTGTAAGGCAAGAAAAATAGGTAAGAATAGGATTTGATTTATAACGGCATTATTTAGGGAAATCCTAATGATTGCGTATATACATATATGCACAACGGGTTGAAGAACTAGCTCAATGATTGGATGTTGTCTTAGCTGTAGGCTTCAAAAGTCGGTGCTAGGTAAAAATTTGGGTATTTAGTTTATTACTTAAACGAATACTCATAAAACTGAATACGCATATACGTACGTAAAATTTGTACTAAAATTCTTCTGTTCTTATGTTACGATGTGCCATTTACATATATTTTAAAAACTTGCAAAACAATTATTTCCGTCTAATGTTTTAAAACTGTTTATTTTGTATTCAAAACAAACAGTTGTATTCATATGTTTGAATAATTAACACATTATTAGTTGTTGCTAGAGCCTCCCGGTTCTATCATTAGAGGACTCACAGACTATCGGATTCTATGATTGCTAATATTATAACTATATATATATATGTATATATAACATTATATTAATAACTTGACCGTTTTTTGAAGCTTTAACTTGTTGGGAATTGCAAGCGTTGCAAAGCCAATTACATACATAGAGAAATATGCAAGCTCTATCGATATGACGAAATGCATAGATATGAACGACTAGATTCTATCAATTCCAATTTAACCCCAGATATATATATATATATTATATTATTATATGTTATATATGCATTTATAGCTTTGTTTGCCTTAAAAATCCTGTTCGAAACACTCGTTTTTTTTTTCAAGTGTAAAAATGCTTGCCATCGCTTGCATTCCGTTAGGAAATCCGCATAAAAACTGTGCGGCATATACGTTCGCACGGGTAGCTTACGCGAGGGGCGTGGCGCGGCGGTACATTGAAAATGTACAAAATAACGAGAAAAAAGGGGAGACAAAAGGGAACAGTTGCAGCCAAAGTGGCGCACAGATACAAGAACGAACGTATCTGTGTATATATAAATATTGTATCTATGTGTATGTGTGTCTGTGTGCATATATTTATATATGTGTGCATGTATGTGACCAAACTCATTTAGCACACACCAGCTGCAACAGCAACAACAACAACACGAGTTTGTCATTACACCGCACGGCAAAGTCCAGTAATTTCAAAGGTTCTCTTGTCGTGTTGCAATATAGGGGGTTGATCGGGGGTCGCTTGTCGGCTTTCGCAATTATGACCTGCTTTGTTGTCGTACTGCTTGGTAATTAAAGAACTTGCATACCTGTAATTTTGGTTAAGCCAGTGCAAAAGTTGGGATTTTAATGAGCTCCATTAGAGAACGAAAAAAAAGAATTGTTATGCTAGTGTGTAATCATTATAGAGATACAGTATGTAATTATTATGAATGTACAGAGAGTAAATACTAAAAGTAGACACTCGGAAATGTTTTTTAGCTTAAATTAGGTAGCTGCAAATGGGGTTGTTTACTTAAATAAAGTTTCCCTGACTCCGAAGCCCCAAAAAGTATGCAACAGATATCAAAATAGATGAAAAAAATGCGAAGCATATGAAAAGAAGAAAGAATAGAAGAAAAATCTGTATTAGAGCTATTTTGAACTTAATTAAAGTATGCAAAACTATCGATATTGATTCAATCGATGATTTCAATAATCAATTCTTGAACTAAACAAAAATCATGAAAGAACATATATACTTAATGCGGCAGGAGCTGCTTTCTTTTTCTTGTCACATACTAAGCTAATCAATAAATATTAATAACCAATATTTTAATATTAATAAATATTAAAGTGTACATTTTTGCCTTTGCTAACTCAAGCAAATATTGAAAGTTAATTTATAGTAAATAATATTTAATTTATGTTCGAATTTTGGAGCTTCCCCTTAAAAACACTCTTAATAATAAGATAAGTCGCGGACCACATTTACGAATCCAGACGATTCCCCGCAGTGTATTTAACAACACTTTAATTCTGCCTGCTCCACACCCACAATTAAAACCCTTGCCCGCTTTGCCCCCTTGGCCCCTTGCGCTTGTTGAATGTAATGCAAACAATTCTCGATTACAATATGAAAATCGGGCAATGAAAAAGGAGTTTCTGTGTGTGTGAGTGTGTTTGTGCAGGCCGAACGGCAAGCAGTGGAAATAGGAAATGTATAGAAAATAGAAAAAAAGTAGAAAAAATATAAAAAGAAAAATAGGGAGCAGGCTGAGCCACAGCAGACGAAATAAAATGAAAATGGCGGCTTTAAAAGCGCAGAAAAAAAATAAAACTTTGCAAAGCTTACAAAATAAATTTCGTAATTTAAAAATAAATAGAGCACAGCTAAGTAACAGCTGCTCGACTAGACAAACGCTAAATAAAAAGTTAATAAGGGCATAGATTATAGAATGACTTTCGTTTTCTCTGCCTCTGAAGCCAAGCTCTTGATTTTAGCAAGCACATGAACTTTCCAAGCGGATAATTAACGTGGCATTTACGCAAGTTCATGACAAGTTTAACAAATTGTGTGCAAGTGTGGCAACACTGTATTGTTAGGATTGGCAACGCTTGGAATGAGTAGTTATATCGATTGATTAACTGTTTATTTTACTATATTATTAAATATTATGAGCTACAGACAGATGAAACTTTGCACGCATTTATTCTGTGGATGCATCGAAAGTGTTGCCAGACTGCTTTAAGTAGGGCAACCCAATATGTTACCACAGTTTTTCATTTAGTCCAAATTTTAATTAGTTGCGGTTAAAAGTGGCCTCATAAATAGTTCTTCTGCGGTTCTTCTAATAATTGGCAAAACTTAACTAAAAGTCATTAGTTGTCTATCCTAAAACGAGCCTTGTCACTTTTGTCTAGCGGTAAAACTAACATGCACATGATGAACTGCATGTTAAATATGCAATGAAGATGAAAGAAACGTGCCTGGGCAATACATCAACCAAAATCTAAAAAAGCAACAACAACTTTTTGTTGTCAACAGAAGTCAACTAGCAAAAAATGCAAGTAAGTGACTTTCTGACAACTGGCGGATGTGGGGGGAGATTAGCTGCAATGCGAATTTCAACACATATTCTATTTTGTTGTTGGTGTTGCTTTTGGCCTGTGTCAGCTGCCAGTGTCATGCTATGTTTTGTTCAACGTTGCGTATGCGTGATGTTGCATTACGCATACGCCGCATGTGCCGTAAATTGCACACTTTTCCCTCATGTTGGACATTTGATAATTGCGCACAGTTATGTATGTTTTATGCTTTTGCTCTTGTTGTTGTTGTCGCTGTTGTTGTTGTTGTTGTTGTTGTTAAAGTTGTTGCTAGAAGTAGTTGCCCTGTCGTTGTCCACAGCATGGTCAACTTGTCATACTAATTTCATGGGCAACCCCAATGCCCCTCTGGCTGGGCACTAGTGCTATGTGCTGTCTACCAACTCGAAATGGCCTTTTGTCTCTCTGGTCAGTTAAGAACTGCTAGCAGGGCCTACAAAGGGGAAGGTGGTGGGAGGGGGGGAGTTTTGGAAGTGGGCCGAGTTGAGTTCAGTTATGGGACTTGTGCACGCACTTTGTGGCATTGTTTGTTGGTCGTTTGCCAGGATGGGGCGGATGGACAGTGCCTGCAGGTTTTGACTGCCTCACTGACTGCTTGTCATGTGTGTGGCCTGCCAAAGCAGCTTCCAAGTGACTGCACACACATACCCACACGCACACACACTCGAACATATTCACACACACTACATTGCACAATGATCGGCCACAAAGTGTGCTGGAGTTTTGCTCGGGCTTTTTGGTTAGCCGCCATTTTGAGTAACATACGATGCTCGGCATCGATGCCAAAGCCATTTCGATACGTTTCCATATGTTTTTGTCAGCTTTTTTTTGGCTTGCAGCCGAGTTACATTTTTTTCGTTCTGTTTTTTTCTTGGTACGGAAGTTACTCTCCAACTTTTGACTAACTATTTAATTAGCTCAAGCTCTGTTTTTGGCAATCAAAGTTCGAGTTGGTTACGCATTTGAAATTCTATTAAGCCTTTTGAGCTGTAAATACTTGCAAACCGAATACTCTAACTTTTTAAGGTTATGAAGGGTTATAAGCCTCATTGTTTGTGAAATTCTATAAAGTCTTTCACTTAAATTTCTGTTTAAAAACTATTTAAAGTTCTGTAAGGTTTTTAAGCTTAAATATTTCACAATTCGCTAAATATTAACTTGTCTTGAAAACCGAAATGCTTATACAAAATTAGGCTATTTATCAGTTTAGTTTCACGACTAAACAGATATATACATCAAGAGAATAAATCATGTATGAGTTCGCAAGTTTATTGGAAAAATGCTTTGAACATATTTGCCTAAGTTTTTCTTATAATAAATCTTCAAAACTGAAATTTTTATTACCCGAGGCCAAGTAAAAGTTGATAGATACGCGAATCGATAGTCGCTAATCGATGTAGTCGATCGATAGTCGATATTATCGATACTATCTTCGTTATTCAACACTGATTTGTAATATTATACAGTATAGAGATATTATTTTTAATGCTTCTGCTCTCAATTTCAGACAGAGTTTAATATTTATGAACGTCTTCATCTGGTTTTTCTTTTGTCAAACACTTTTTTTATGGGCAAACGGTTTCGTCAGTTTTTCAATTAGAATCGTACAATAAACGGCATCAATCAGCAATGGGCTCTCGCTCAGATACGATGCTGCCTTTCGGTAAATCACTCAGTTGAATGATTTAGTACTGATTGCGCCCCCCACCCCCCCTTGCCTTCTTATGCCCCCCCCCCCTGGACAGCTGTTGCGCAATGCGTGAACAGGCAGCAAAAAAAAGTAGGAAAATCCGAAGAAAAAAAATGTTGAAAAACCAGAGCAAATACCGAAAGACAACGCAGAATGAAAAGCGAACTCTAAACGGCCTAAAGCTTACCGCTACCTGGTCCTTGCCCAGAGGTCCTTTGGTCAAATTTTTTCCAGTTTATTTTTTCACTTTTTTCGTTTCTGGTTTGGTTTTTTTTCTACTCTGCTTTGCAATTTTTTATCGTCAACAAGATTTATGCGGCTTTGCGTCATAATTCTAACGCTCTTTTTCTCTTTCCTGGTGTAAACTTATGTCAGAGTCTGGCGAAATGGGCCAAAGGACAAGGGAATTTGGTGGACAAGAGCTTCAGCTAAAACTCCCTCATGTCATTTGTCCACTCAGCGTTTTGTTGTTGTTGTTGTTGTTATTGTTATTCTTGTTGCTGCTGTTGCTTCTGTTTCTTTGGGTTAAAGCGAGTATTACATTCGGGCTTTTAAAAAAATGTGTGCTTGTTTTTTCTTATAGCCACCTTTTTTCTTGTTGCCTTTTGGCTTTTTGCCTTATAAATATATGGCTTGATGCAGTTCCGTACGCGGACTGAGGGTATAGGGGGGGAGGTGGTGTGGCTGCGGCTTGGTGTGTTGTGGTATACCCACCTTCATTGTTTTATTAGACGTGCTTGGCTCGTAAATGTGCGTGTGTGTGTGCATGTGTGAGCCATTTGCCTGGACAGCAGTTGCCCATTATATGTGGTCCATGTGGCGTACTGGATTAGTCTGGAATCAAAAAAAAAAAAGAAAAAAAGTAATAGCAAATTGACTTGCAGGGACTTAAATAGTTATTAACTGGACTAAAGTAAGCCGTTAAAACAGCTTTCTACTTGACGTTTAAGGATTTCAAAATTGAAATTTATAAAGTTCTGAGAATGTGTTTAATCCCAAAATTATGAACTTTTCAGACTACCTCTTTCTATTCTCATAGCACAGTTTCTTCAAAATTTGAATTGAATTTCATGAAAACAAGCCCGCCCTTAAGCAAAAAAGGGTTTTGTTTGAAAATATATTAATTTCTCTGAAATTTTCAATTATTATAATAGCGAAAAATGTTAATTAGTATTACCTTCAACTATTTCCACAAATTAAAATTCGAATTAAATTAAACTAAAATGCGCTGTATTTAAATTCTTGAAATATCCAATTTCCAAGCGAAATACTACACAACTTTTATTAATTAGATATATATATTTATTTATTTATTAAACTGAACTAAATTTTTCATTATTTCCTATTTTTAAATATTTAATTAAAATTTGAAATTCATATTGTAAAAATTATAAATATGTGAGGACCGAATTTTACTGAAAAATAGTTGAAGTGCCAATTCTCATTTTTTATATGGTTCTTTCTTTACTGATATATGTTTTCTTGCACAACATTTATACATGTAAATATCTGACAGATATATATTCTCTTCACAACATTTCCAAGCATTAAAATTTCTACGAATATTTTGCGTTTACTGTGCCAACTGTTACTTCTGCTCATACTGCGAATTTTCTCCAGCACGACCACATTTTCGTTTCTGAGATCTTCATGATTACCAAATAAATATTCCGAAACATATTTGAGTTGGTTTTTTGCTTCTTCACGTTTTCAGCATTTTCCGCTGGTATTTTTCCATATGCGGCTAAGCATTCCGCAATTCCACATGCTTAGCTGTGAACCCCGCCATAACCCTCGCCCTCATTTTGGTCGAATGCCAAACAGCTCAATATTCTCACTCGGAGGTGTTGGCTGATTTGGGGCTGCCAAGTAAGAGAGGGAGAGAGAGAGAGAGAGGGGAAGCTAACCATGACTGAGCTGGCAATTATAACAATCCACACACACACTCATACTCCCTCACACACACATACACGCAGCTGTAACACATTTAGCGACAAAATTTCATCAAAATCTGTCACGTACGTCGTGCAAAAACCTACAAAATATACGGGCATATCTATATGTAGATATGTCCAACATGCACACCCACACACTCTCACACATACACACGCAACACCCACACAGTTAACCCGATGGATGCTGTCGCTCAGTTTTGTTCTGCACATTAATTTTGACAAAAACAATTTCATTTAACGACATTTCCGGCAGGGGGCGCCCCAGTGACAACGAGTCGGAGACAACAATTTAACCAAAAACCAAAGCGCCATCTGAAAAGAGAAGGCAACCCCGACCCTCCTCTCCTCGCCCTGCCCTCGTTCAACCTCAACACACTCCGCTGACACATTCACGGGATGACAACGAGTTAACCAGGCGCAAAACTGTTTAAGTATGTGTACAGCAACAACAACAACAACCAGAACAGAAACAACAACAATGACAAACAACAAGTTTTGGCAGCGAGCAGCTGGTCAATGCATTTCATTGTGAATTGCGGACCACGCCTTTCTTTGGCCGCCTCTCTGGCCCCTGCGCCAACCCCCCTCCGTAACAGACCAAGCACTGGGACGTCTCTCTTTTGGCCACACAATTGCGTCTGGCTTGCGTATACCCTACAATTATTGTCGTTGTTGTTGTTGTTGTTGTTGTTGCTTCTGGTTGCTGCTCTTTCGGCCCGGTTGATTGTGTTCTCATTGGCCCTTTCCTTGTTTATCTTGAATTTTCGGCTGCATAGCGTATAAATGGAGTACGTGTAACAATAATATATGTATGATGAGCTGACAGAGGAGCACATTGAGGAGCTAGAGCCTAATAGTTTGTATTATTAGCATTAGCGTAAGCAGAACGAGCATTGTTAACACACATCTACAACTATTTCTATCTCTATACATAAAACTATTTGTCTTGTTTGACAGACCAATATGTTAATGCTGGTAAGCTCTTTTTTTTACTGCATATATCATTTGTGATTCTGGGATTTCGGGAATTTCACCCGGAATTGTGGAAAATAGGCGTAAAACAGTTGTAGGAAAGCTCTTATTTATGCAGCCGGTTGGCTTCAAGGACTTTATGAAATTTAATTAAAGACGTGTTTTACGTTTTTCGGAAAAATCAACGCTCTTGAATGGACAATGCGGGTCACAGCGAAAATTCAATTTTCGGCTTAATGCTCAATTTCCAAGCTTGTCTACATTGTTTTAAGGAATACATATTGCAAACAGAAATTTGTAGCACTTTTTTGTTTTTCATTCAAGCGAATGCAGACTCATTGTCTAGAATATATATTAGATTTTATTTAAACTATGGGAAATTGGTGAAACAGAAGTAATGTCTTAAATTTGAAGGAGATAAATTGAACCGTGCAAAGCTTGATAATTCTTGTTAGGCAACAAGTCGGCTTAAAATCCAATACTTTTTTTATTTTGCTAAAAGCTGTATTAAATTTGTTCTATTTGTACTTGCATATTTCAATATAAGTGCAAATTAATGTAACTAAAATTGTTGTAAATGTTATCCTAGATAGTTAAAAGTTAACAGTTAATACTAGTTTGTGCTCAAATATTAATCTAGTTTTGAGCGCTCCCTAAAGATAGAGCATTGCGACTTTGTCGGTTTTTGCTTCGTTCATTTTTTCTCCTTTTTTTCTAGGAACATTGTAAATTGCTTTTCCTTAATGTTGACTTGCGCTCGCTTGTTGTACATTTGCCATATTTGAAATTCCCATTGTGTTGCCTGTTGATTGTTGTTGTAGCGGGAGTTGTTGTTGTTGTTGTTGTTGTTGTTGCCTGGCTTCTGGCGGCTGCTGCCAGTTGCCAGTTGCTGCAGTTATTGTTGTAACGGGAAGTTGCGTCTAACACGCACGTACGGCCAATGCCATTGCCCATGACAGGCAATCCTCCGGCACTGACACGCCCCCAACGCCCTACGGCCAAATGCTGGCAGTTCACTCAATATGCCAGTCAGCCACATGGCGAGACGCGATGCTGTGGAACGCAGGGGGGGGTGGGGGTGGGGATGCGGTAGGGCAGTGGGTTTTATGTGGTCGATGGTGCGGAGGGGTGGGAGAGACGGGGTTCGGCATTGGAAGTTGTGTGTAGACATTTGGCGAAATGATTTTCATATTTTGTGCCTGCTAGTTATGCTCACACATACTAATGCGTTCGTTAACACACACACATACGCGCGCACACACACACACAATATGTATGTGTACATAGAGGGCAGCATTACGAGCATTACGTCTCTTCATCTATTCAAATTAATGAGGCGTGTCTCACTTATGTTTATGCTCTCATTTTGTGTACTCGACTCCGCATCAGATTTTCCATTTTGTTCCTATTGTTCTTTATTGTTATTATTGTTATTATTTTGCGCCACGCCCGCCGCCCCTAACAAGTGTTGTCTTTTTGGCTTATGTTACTATTTTATTGTTTATGTTTACATTATCCAGCTTAAATCATTAGTTAATTGATTTCTATGCCTTTGAAGGGGAAGTTGGAGAGGGGATTATTCGCCTAAAATGCTGAAAATAGTTATTATGTTAATTTAATTTATTGACCGATTTAAAATGTATTTTTGCATGGGCCCATAGTTTGCATAATAGTTGTGTTTGCCATAAGCTCCTCCTTGTTGGGTTTGACTGAGAATTAGCTAGTGTGAAAGTGACAGAATTATTTGGCATTTTGTGAATGGGATCAATGCGGATAACATTTGTTTGGAGATAGTGCGAAAGAGGAGGATTGAATCATTAAATATATACATATGTTATGGAATCCTTTATTTATTCAACGCTACATTAGTTTATACTGTTTTTACATATATATGTATATATATATTTGTTTATTTTTGTGTGAATTAAAATTAGCTAAAACATTTTTAAAATATCCCGCTTTAACTTGATGAGAATTGTAAGCGTAAAAGATAATTAATTTACCCAAGTACTTAACAATCGTTTTGAAGAGTTGGAAGTATATAAAAATAACTTGCCAATATACGTGGAACACCTTGCTGTTAATTTATTTGTTGTTGATATACATTCAAATAAAAATATTTCTACAATTTCACGAGTTATCTCAAATTACACTTGATAAGCATCTCAATGCTATCAATAACAGCTCTGCATCTCTTTCCAGCTACACATCTGTCAACGCTATCAATGACAGCTATCCGTCTCTTTCTAACCAGCCATATGTTATTTCATTACTTAAATGCAAATAACTGCACTTTGATTCCCTTTCATTTTTATTTTCCACTTCCATTTCCATTTTACGCTTAATTCGCTTACTTATTTAGTTGCGTTTTGACACTTGATTCCTGCTCTGACTTATTCCATTCCCGTCCTTCTTCGCCGCCCGCTGACCCCCGCACAAAAACCGTTTACGGTGCGCGCAACCGACGGCAAACACGCCAAAGGTGTTAATCAACTGCCACTCCACTTAAGATCAGGTCTGCGTCCTGCGGCAAAGACCTATTGGCACAGTGGTATTAGGGTTGTCTAAAAGTCAATCAATTAATTGTATCAAGCTGTGAATATTTTGGACATGTTTTAGTGAACAAAACTTATGTTAACAATCATAATACAAATTTGGACCCATTTTAATAATATTTTTTTACTACTGTCAAGCCGTTCTATTTGTTTTTTTTTTATTTATCTTTGAATTTAAATTACATTTATTATTTCAGTTTAATAATGTTTGTCTTAAATTCAGTTATTTTTTTTAATTGGTATTGGATATCGTTTTTTTTTAACCGAACTTTATCCACAAGTCAATTAGATATTGCTTTCAATTTTTTTTATTTTTTTATCCTTATTGAATCCAAATTAAACATAACTCTTCATAGAAATCTATATCAATTGTCGACATATAATTGAAGTTTACTCGTTCATATGTTAGCAATTTATTTAGCCTCTCTTAATGTTTACATTTCAATAGCTCGTTTTTTGTACATCTCTGCACCAGTGTGCAACTTATATTTTGTTTATATTTTTCTTGTGTTTCACTCTCCTGCGCTGTCCATCTACGCTCTGCCTCTCACCCGCTGTCCCGGCCAGCATGTCAGTGTGCACATTAAAAGCTGCCCGCTTTTTATTTATGGCCATCAATATTTTATGACACGCAACGCGCTGGGCACAGGGAAAAAAAAATGCAAAACGGAAGATGGTCCGCTGGCCGCCCCCTATCCGCCCTTCTGCCCACGCTGTTGTAAGCAATTACTAAAGGCAAATCCAGCGAAAGGGATGGCAATAACTGTAGCATAAATAACATTTTTTATATGCCTACGCATATAAATTTTAAAGAAATAACACACGCTTAGCATCACGAAAGAGTCAATTAAAATATTGTGCATCTCTTTCGGCTGCTGCCTTCTCTTTCATTTTAATCTACATTGTAGTGAAAGCATCACGCGAGCGCGACGTGCGGCGCATTTGAAGCTCATTTGTATATTTGCTAACACATTTAAAATTATCTATTATTATTACATGTGTACGTTAATGGAAGAATTAAAACAACAACAAAACGATAATTGTATATTTTGGCGCTAAATTGAACAACAGTGGCAACAAAAGCAACTTTAGCAAAACTGTTAAAAAGAAAATGCAACAACAAATTGAGAGAGCAAAATGTAAAGTCAGTTGTGGGAGAGACAATCCGCAAAATGTTAATTAACAGTGAGTTTTTTTAGCACTGTTAACTATTAACGCTCTGCAAATACGAACATACAAACTGTGAACTTTATTTGCAAAAAAAAAACAAACAAAGTTGAAAAAGCAGTAAACAAATAACTGAAAAAAAACAGTAATAAAGCAAACAGCGAGTAAAGAGGAAACAATAAACAAGGCAACTGCTTAGCATAATTTGCGCGTAAAATGTGGCGAATATAAAAGAAACAATATAACAAATTCAGGGAAATGAAAAAAGGAATACAAAAAAACTGAAGTGATAAATGAGCGTGTGCAGGAGATCTTATTAATGGTTGGGGGCGTGGCGTATTTTATGTAAGAGCTGCAAGAAAATACAGATAAACAAAATTAAATGTTTTAGAGAATTTTAAAACGTTTGGTATTTAATCAATTGAAAAACACAAAAAATATATATTATAAATGCATAATTATTGCTTTAAAAAAATATATATTTAAAAATGCGCATATATCTATGAAAATATATAGAATTTATATATATACATAATGGGTAAATATTAAAAACAAAATGAGTAATATATATTTTAGCATAAACTAAATGTTTTTGATAAATCTTTTTTTAATAAATTGCTTAATCGTCTGCAGTTTTTTATGGGTTAATTATAAATAAAAAATACATAAATTCAACAAACCTAATGAAAACCTGGAAAGCTGAAAGGGTTGCAAAAGATAACGCTTAATTAATGTTTTAAATTTACTTGCTGTATTTGAATCCAGATAAAAGACAAAAGCCCAACTAATACTAGTATTGAATGTACATAGATTTCAATAGGTCTTCTAGTAATGCCTTGCACATTCCCTGCTAAACATATGCTGAACATCATCTATATAAATTCGTATTTGTGTTGGGTTCATATATCCACTGCTTAAAAAACATAAGTTATATACATTTGCTTAGTATAAAATCGCATTTAAACAAACACAATTATGTATATGTACGTATACACATAATATAAAAACAATAACAAAAAATCTTCCCACACACGCCAATAATTTGTGCAAATAAAAAGCGTGCGACGGAAAATAAGATACCCGACGTTCGAGCAGAATAAGAAAATCAACAACAAAAACAACCACAGTACGTTTAGCACGAATAGAGCGAGCAAAGCAAATGCAAAAATGAAAAAAAAAAACATTACATTTACTTATGCGCTTGCCGCCGCTCCCTCACGCAATGTCTCTCTTTTTCGCTCGCTCTCTTACGCTAACTCCCGCTCTCCATATGTTGCTCAGCTGCCGGCGCTGTGGCGTATACGTAATTTTTTTTATTATTTACATTTTGTTGTTTTTTTTTTCTCGCGCTGCTTGAACATTTGACAGGTCTCGGTGCTTGCGTCGGTCGTGTGTGTATGTATGTATATGTGTGTGTGTGCGAGTGTGTGTGTGTTTTCATGATAATTTGTCTGAGCTGCTCAAGTAGCGCGCAGATAAGACAAAAGCGACGAATACACAGCTACAGATACAAATACACAGCTACAGATACAAATACACAGCTACAGATACAGATACAGATTCAAATACATTCAGCCATTATCAGTGCTTAGCTTTTTTGTGTATTTACTAGTTGGCAGTTTGTTTATTTTAGTCAACACGCACGTGCTGTAATTTTTCAAGTGAAAATTTTCCATGCATATTAAAAGGGCAACAAAAAACAAAAATAAGGGAAATGATAAAAATACAAAAATGCTAAAAACCAACAGCAGAAATGCAAATAATAATTGTTTTATTTTTCTTTTGCTCGCATTGCTTATATTTTGCTAAACAATTGAAATCTACTCGCAGACACGCGGCGTATGAGTAATCAAATTTTGCATTTGCCTCCGCACACACATGCACCCACATACACACACTCGCACACTCATGAAAATGTATTGTTGACCCAACCAGATATGCGCATTTATTGGATGCTGTTGCTGATGTAATTAAAAGCCCGTCGACCTGTTGGCCAAACCAAAAAGCACTACGAGCAAACATATACAAACAACAACAACAACAACTATAAAAGCATTATCCAGACCAGCAGGTAGGCAAAAAGGGGGAGTGGTGGGGGAATAGCTGGGCTAGTGTGCGGCTGGGTATGAATAGTAAAGAGAGAGGCGTATGCCCTTAACAAGGTTACATTTAGACATGCTGGAATGCGACAATTAAAGCAGTTAAGATTGTGTGGGAGATACCCTGTAAACGGGCTATATACATAGATAATATAAAAAAGAACATGATAATAAGTAAATAATATAATATAATAATAATTTAAAAATATAATACAATAAATTTAAGCATTTTTAAAGGAAAAAACGTAAAAATCTTTTTCAATAACTCGGAGAATTTAATTTTCAAATTGTTCTCCCTGTTTGAAAGTCTTAATGAAGCTTTTTGTATACTATTCAATTTAATATTTCTTGTTTCTTTTTTATTTCAATCATTTAGTTGCATTCTTTATACCAGGCTATATTTTATGGCTGTTAAAGAATTTTTTTTACAATTAATCTTGTATAATTAAGTTAAATGCAGGCTATTTCTTATGGACCTTCAGAATGTCGAACATCTTTAATTTCTCCAATATCCTACCTATAAGAAGATAAGCTATTTTCGTATAAACATTTTATTGCATTAAAAAATAGTAAAGTGGAAAGAAATTTTACCTTGGTAGATTGTCTTGTCTAAGTGACCCAGTCATATGTCATGAGAGTTAAATCTAAAGCTTTAAGTATTATATTTTTATATTATATTATATATTCTATAGCATTTATTTTTAGAGATGGATTCCGATAGGAGCTCTGCTTTGTACATAAATTACATTTATCGCTTAGCTCTTTCGGTTGATTTATTATTATTTATTGCCTGTATTTACCCTACTAAAAATACATTTTAAAGGGTATCAGCACAGTTATGCGGGCGCCTTCGCACCAATGATAACCACAAAGCAGAAACATGTTAGCCAAAGGGGGCGTGAAAGCGGGGAAAAGGGTTATAGTTACTCACAGTTCCTGTGGTCAACGCGTTGTTGTTGCTGTTGTTTCACGTTTGCGAAGGGACAGTAAATGGGGACCGGAGCTTGCGACCCGTTAATCTAGGCATTGAGGCTAGCTAGATTTCAAAAATAGAATAGAAGAATTCGAGAATTTGACCACGAACAACGGACAAAGGAGCACGGACAAAGATAATTAAGCGTGAAGCAAAGAACGAATAGCGAAAAAGCGCACAACGTTGCGATGGCAAAAACTAAAATTGCAAATGGCAAAAACTAGAAAATGGCTAATGAAATAATGTTTAGGTGGACACATCCCATTCATTTGGGTGTGTGTGCGTGAGAGAGAGAGAGAGTGTGCGTAACCCCTCGTCTGCATAGTTGGCTCGAATATTTTATACGAGAGTCGTGTCTGTCCGTTTTTTGGAGTGCATCGTCCATTGCACTCCCATGGAATGCAATATATGAATAGTCGGATTCGGATATGTTTTAAATGGGTTTTCCATGAGGTTGTGCGTTGGGCCGAACGGAATTTACGTGTCTGGGTTGGGGAATGGGATTATGTTTAGTGTTAAATGGAGCGGAGATTTGTGCAAGGGCTTTCAATTCTGTTTAGTTATGACAATGCAATTTCTATCGACAGGTTTAATGTTTGTGTTTATAGATTCATGTAATATATGTTTGTAATGCATGACATATAGGATATAGGATAACGGTATCAAGCTAACTTAACTAATACTGAGGGCTGAATTAAAAATCGGGCCTTAACTGGGCCTTTTAGACAAGTCATCTTCCATTTCTACTTAAATATTTTTTAACTAAATAGAATGAGAATTACTGATTTGTCTATTTAAGAATTTAGAGACACGATTCTTAGTAAAATCGATAACAAATCTTAAAACACAGGTATCTACCAATATATATCTTTTATAAAATACATATCAAGAGCGGCTATACACTTGTATCGATCACATCTATCAAATTTTATCGATTATACTTGGCAATAGTTCATATTATATGATTTATAACATACTATGTTTATGCTAAATTGCCCCTTTTAATATTAGTTGCTTTTGTAAAAAGAATTGAATAAAATAGAAAAAAGTGGCACAAAAAGTTAAAGTAGATAGTTGCGTAAATGTTTATATCGATAATATGCTGTCGCCTGCGTCGAGTGATAGTGCAGTTATCGATAACTATAATACTGAGTTATTGATTGCGTCAGGTTTTTACCGACTTGTACATATTGCAGCTGGGATGATGTAGAAGAGAATATTGCTCGCACTTAGAATAGCTATCGATATGTAACTATCGTTATGTTGGATATCGATATGTGTCAATAAATGATAAATATTCATAATATGAATGAAACGTGCGTGTTAAATATCTTATAATTATAAAATCAAAACTAAGTCCTCTATATCAATCGATAACAAATAGTAGCAACTCACGAGTGTTGTTTAAATCTAAAAACCTCTTAATTAAATTGTTGTAAATTAGATTTTGTGCTCTTCACATTTACTTTTTATATCTGCCTTTATTTGCTGCTTTTGCATTTAGCCTTGATTCTGTATTCTCCATTAAACATCTGCCAGTTGTTGTTTGTTCACTTGTCTGTCCGCACGTTTTTGTGATTTTCACAATTTAATTGAATTTAATTGATTAAACGTTTTTATTGGACGTCAATGTTGTTGCTGTTGTTATCGTTCTTGTTGCTGTTGACTCTCTTGTTGTTGTTGTAGCTGTCAGTTGCCAACTTGTTAAAAGTTTTCGTAGCTCCCATCGTGCGCCACTCGATGAAAAAGCGAAATAGTTTTTCACTCTGCCTTCAAGCAAATTGTGCGATAATTTATTAGCTACGGCCACGCCCACAACATTTTGTTACATTTGCCCAAGTACCACAGCTCCCACAGCCCCCCATCTCTGAATGACTCCATGGTTCTTGTAATTATCTCGCCGAAAGCGACTCGAAGACAAATTAGCACATTTTCTATTCTGACAGAAGCGCGATTTGCGGTCAAATGGATAAATCCGGCGACCCCCTTTAGAACAACCCCCTCACTCCGTGGCTGGCTTGTCACCAAATGGAAATTGCAAAGCAAATTATCTGCTACAAATGTTGTTTGTTAAATATCATTAAATATGCAACATTTACACATGTCACAAGTTCATAATTTATGAAACACTCAATAGGCCAACAGCATCCAAAAAGGCCATGAGACACACATACCCTCCAGCCCCTCCACTCCTCGCCCAAGTTGAGTTATGTTGGGCCATCTGGGGAGCAAGTGTCAAAGAATTTTCGTTGCCCAAAATAACTTACATAGACTTGTTGTCGCTTTTATGCACACTATGTCTATCTCACTCTCTCGCTCTTTCTCTCTCTCTCTCTCTGTCTGGCAGTGTCAAGTGCATATTTTAGTAGCTGTTGTGCATAACTAAACAGTTTTCATTAACTTAATTGATTTGCTCGTCGTCTATACCTTTTTGGTCACAAAAAACCCATATTTTATTTACCATATAAATGTATAAATTTATGTATAAATGCTGGTTATAAAAAAAAGGCTAATCAATGCTTAAAGTCTTGTGTCAAGCGAAAAATACAATATCATTTCATTGAACGAATTAAAGCTAAGCAACTCGCTTAGCATTTAGTGTATGTTAAGTTGAAAAACTAATTTAACATTATGTTAGGCATTACAGTGTTAAACAGTATGCTAATTGGCTGACTTTACCAGCATCGTGTTATTAAGAACTGATATTTCCTTAACATAATGTTAAGTGCTGTATAAGTTTTATGGAGGTTCAATAAATAGTTGTATGGTTTTACTTCATAAAAGCTGATTATTAACAGCTTTGGTCATCGCTTCTCAATTCAAAGTTCAAAATGACATTCATGGTAAAGCCATAAAAATGTGGCCACAAAATGGCTGCCCCTCCCACTCACAAGCATACATACGTAATCAATACAGCCCAAAAGCAGGCTACAAAACAACAATTCAAGAACTAAAAAAAATGAACGCAAAAACGGCAAATTTAATGGGCAGCGGCAGCGGGAGTAGGAAGAGCAAAATACAAACGCCGGCCGGCGCAAGAGCTAGTGAGAGGGAGTGGAACATATATAGAAAGAGCACGCACAAACACACACACACACACGAACACATGCATAAGGACAGACAAAAGCGCACATGTTGCCAAAGGCAGCAATTGAGATGGAGTTATACAAAAACAGTTAACTGCGTGAAGAGAGCATGTGTGTGTGTGAGTGTGTTAGTTTGAGAGAGAAACAAGCACACACAAGCAGCATCACAAGCGACGCGAACGTCGACGCCGACGTCGACGATTACGACGCACGAATAAGTTGTCAAAAACAGCGGCGACGGCAGCAGCGACAGCGGCAAACCCAAAGCGCCAAAAAATGTTGCCAAACTATCAAAGTGAACTTTTCGTCTGTGCAAAGGGAACGGAGTGGGGAGGGGGAGGGTTTGTTATAATATAGATTACACAAACGCGCACACACACACACACAAGCAACACATATGAAGTAAAAGAGGAAACGCAACTAGGCAAAAAAAAAAAAATAAATAAAATACAGTAAATGCACAGACAATGTGTGTTTGTCAGAGAGATAGAAACAGAGAGAAGAGAGGGCAGTAGAGCAGCGACTACATAAAAGAGTAAAACTCTGACAAAACTTTTGGATACATTTATTTCAAATGTAGCCAAGGCAACAACAGCACAACAAAAACATTCCTGGATAAAGTTCACTGAGCCAGCTTGAAAAGTTTGGAAAGCACTGCACATGAAACTGTTTTTTTTTACTCCCGAACAATTAGTTGGCAATTTAAAGTTGCCAAACCGCAGTGGCTGTAAAACTGTGGCTTGCACAAAAAATTAAGAGAGCGCGGCTCATCAGAAGATCACAGAAATGCCGGGCTTATGAAATGAGACTGGGAATGTGGAATTTAAGAGAATATGAATTGAAGTTGAGTGTCCATATATTAATATGGAATGCATTCTATATTTATTTACTTGCAGTACTTACTTTAGTTGCTTGTGCCAACAGCCTGCAACATGCGCCCATCGACAGCATTTTAATCAAATGTTGTTGTTTCCTCTAAGTTGCTAGACAAATGAAATGCAACTAAACCTTGTAGCTAAACATTTCAGTATTTTATTTTAAGAAATAGGTTGAAATATTATTTTTAGTATTTACTGATATTTATGCTTTTCACTGGCAACATGTTGCAAGACTCAGCAAAATGTTGCTAAGGCTAAGGAACTTTCATTTTTTATTGGCATTTAAACAATTTTAGCTTAATTGAACTTAAATTTAAGCAGTTGTTTAAATACATTTTCTGTGTATATGCTTAACACACTTCCTCTTTTCGAGATTTTTTTTTCACGACTTTTCCCATGGCTCATTTCCAAAGCCAACAAATTGCTAACAAATTTTTTATGTAGATGAAAAGTTTTTCACTTGATAAGCTGCTTAGGGCTGCGGCTAGGACACGCCCAAAATCCTCAAAAACGCAGAAAAAAATATGTATGTATATTTAAAACTTAAGCTGCAACACAATTTTATATCGTGCCTCCTTTTTTTTCTCTTTGACTAAATTACTTCAAAGTCGTTTTTGGTCTTAAAAATGATTATTTTATGAATTTGCACTTCATCAGACAGCGACGGCGGCGGCGGCAGCAGGCAACAGGATCTGCTGCAGGACCTTGCACAAAATGACGATGGTTAACCGCAGGCCGCCGGCAGGCAGTTGCGGCTTGAGTTAGTGGGCGTGGCGGTGGGGCTGAGCCCACCGAACACGTGGCCCTTAAAGTTGCCAAGCGAACAGGCTCCTCGTCTACATGCCTACATTTAGCCCGGACAATTTAAGGCCAGTTGCTGCCGGGCAAGCTTTTAGCCGTGTGTTTTTTGGTATTAGGCCAGTTCTCGAAGGACATAAAAGCGGCCACAGGACCACAAACAAAATATATGTATATATTCAAAGAAAGAAACAACTATTGCGAGGCATTGCAGCAATTTTTTCATGCAATTTTATTAATGGAACTTTTATGTTGCAGCTTATGCATTTTCTTTTGCTGTTGCTGCTGCTTCTTGCTCTTATATGTTGTGCATTTTCTTTAAAAATTTGCCCAATTTGTAGCAAGGAAATGAGCAGAAAAAGGAGAAAATAGAAAGAAAAGCAGCGAAAACGAAGAAGCTGTGCGTGGTTTGTGTATTTGCTTTGCAGCGTATTATTGAGTTGGGGACTTTGTGGACGACTAACCCACATCAATTTAAGTTAAATCCCAAAAACTATTATCATTTTAATCAAATCAAGCCGCAAGGCAGCAACTAAAACGACAACAAGATTAGAGAGAGCAGCAGAAAGCAGAAGGCAATACACGCAGGAATAGCAAAAAGCCGGAAGTGAGAATAAAAAACCAACTGTAGCTGAAAAACTGACGCGACTAGCAAAAACCCCTGTATGCCATTGTCACAATAAAGAAGCCATAAAAATAAGTAGGTTATGCTGGGATATTAAAGAACTAAGCGTATTACATACTAAAAAGATATTGAGCCACGTGTGAAATACGCTTAGTTCTTCAATATCTTTTGTGTTATACATAGCTGTCCCCCTATTTATAAATATTATTTTTTATATCAGAGGAGAATCGAATATATAGTTAAAAACCATGTTAGGAACTTATATGAAAGCATTTCAAACTTGGCTTAGATTAAATAAATTTTCGAATATAAATTATTAAAGTGAAAAGGCGATTTTATTATTTACATCAATTAAATTCGGAAAAGTAAACGGAAATCGAAAAATATTCAAAATACATTTTAAAAACTAGAGAGATAAAGAAATATAATATTTTATTTATAGATAATTAAATAACTGCTTTGCTGCAATATGATTGATTTGAAATTTCAGAACTTCATAAAAACATAAAAATGTATTTAAAGAATCACAGCTGCTTTACATTTATTTTCTTACAAAATTGTTAGTTAATAATTGTCGAAAAAAGTACACTAAACATCTTACGAACATGAGCTCAATTTCTGAAATTCTCAACCATCTGGAAACAAACAGGCTTATAAGTATTATACCTATCTAATAAATAGGAATAAAAAAGCGTATAAATAAAAAGGGACTGTAATGAGACCTAATGATATTATATTGATTGATATGATATGACATTATATAAGAAAACATGCTTTCTTTACTTAGGACATAAGTATTGAAAAACGTCTTGAAATGCTTGAGCTTATTTAAATGCAACTTTCAGTAGTTTGCAACACTGTTTTGCTCTCGGCAATTGTCAACTGTTTGCTCTAAAACCTGATGTAAACTTGACTTTTCCCCGTTGCTTATCAGCAAAATGGCGACATCATTTTCACGTATATATATACAGGGTATACAAAAACGAAATGGAAAAATATTGTAGGGCAAAAGGAAATGAGAAAGCGGAGCGCATTAAAGCCAAGGGAAGAGTAGAACAAACATAAAGTGACCAAGCCAGCGAACAGCAAGTGCGGGGTTCCTGAACAGCAAAAGGACTGACAGGACGACGTTAACTAGGCAAAAGGAGGGGAGCTGCTTGTGGGCAGAGCGGAGGGTAGGTGCGGCAAAGGAGAAGGCGACGGCTCGTTAAAAGCAAACGCCAGGTGACAAGCGGGTTGGGAAATGAGAAGCAAAACGAGAGGAAAGAAAAACGCAGTGCAGTTTTTTTTTTATTTTATGATATTTTTCTTTGGCTTAAACATTTGTCGGGGTGTTGCATACTTTATGGCGGCGTTGCTGTTAATGAAGCAGGAAATATGCGTCAGCATCAATATGTAGCACAACCGGGCATAAAAGAAGAAGCAGAAGGCGAAGCACTGCAAGAGGAGAAAATGTGAGGGTATGACAGGATGTTGAAGCCAAGTCGAGCAGGTGCAACGGCGGCAGTTGCGTTAGATAAGCGCCGTATGCAGATAATAGATAAGTGCCAGGTAAAGCAACTTGACATACAACCTGAGCCTGAGCAGCTGCACGAGCAGGCTGAGCGGGATGAGCAGGAGCCGCAGCAGCGCCAGCCAGAACGGATCCCGTCAAGTGTGTGTGCACATGAAATTGATTGCAACTGCAACTGATTGCCAGTCGAGGCGCATTTGCTGCGATTACAGCCAACGGCTAAAGCAAAAATAATCCAGCACCAAATTAACTTTAAACACTCTCTAAACCAAGCAGCATCCATTTTTTAAAGATTGTAGGAGGCTTAAAGATCGCAAGTTATTTCTAGGATATATAGATCAATATGGATCGTATTCCGATTGTCGCCTTTAGGAATTTAAACACATATTCCGGCATATTTGCTCTGGAGTTCTATACTTATTGTAGGTACAATTATTAATAGTTTTAAAAGTTTTTTAAGTAAACTTAAAATACCTAAATATTTTAAATTTGAAAATTAATACGTTTCTGGTACAATACATATTGTATTGTGAAAAATGAAGTTATATTCCTCAAATATAAATATTCATGATTAAATGAATCTCTTTGACGAGCTAAGCTTTAAATTTATATTAAATTTGAAATTTGTATTTCATCATATTTGCCACATGGCTAATGTTGAAACGTGAAATTGAATTGAATTATGAAAACTTGTCGTTATCCTTTTTTGCCACTTAACTTTGCGAAATTGCAACATATGCAACGCACTCGAAAACATGCAACAAAATGTGTAAATTGCATTTGTTTTACAATTAAATACATGACAAACTTTTCATGTAAACAAACACGCAACACATGCACAAATTTGTTGGTAAAAGTCAGCACAAAGGCAAAGCTATGTTAATTAATTAAATTAAATAAAAATCGAGACGGAATGTTAAAGTCCCGTCCAGCTTGTTTGATTTCACTGCAAATTAAATAAATATAAATATATCTTTATGCGTATTCCTCTTTGACCTTTTAGCATACCTAAAGGAAAACTTATAAGTGAAAACTTAATTTGAATTTACAGACTGATATAAAAGAGAAAAATTGTATTTTTTTTATTTCAAAACATAACATATTTCGCATAACAGTTTATTTACGGCAAATGCTTAACAGAAAATGTTAATGAAGAGTTAAGAAACGTCATTAACTTAAATTAGATGTATTTTATTTAAAGAAGAAATACTTTTAATATATTCAATTTTTGTTTAATTTATTGAATGCTTTTCAAGTTCGCTTAAAACTAAGCAAAATAATTTTAGTTTAAAGCAACTGCAATTATTGAAAGCAGACATGTGCCCCATCTGTGATTCCAGATTGATTTTACACACGACTCCATGCTAAACTACTCAAAATAATTAAATAAATTTCAAGCGTAGAGCGAGAGAGAGATAGAGAGAGAGGGAGACTGAGTGGGAGAGGGAGGGGCGTAAACTATATGGTCGCACGTTTTAAGAAATAAATTAACTAGACACAAAACATAGAGAGTCGACTCTACTCAGGTCGCAATTGGACTCGAGTCGCTGGCGCATTTTGCTGAAAGAAAGTTTAATGAGTGCCATAAAATTTGTTGACTCTCTGCACACCGCGGCAGACAGTCGGACAGACAGACCAGCAGACAGACTGACAGAGGGACAGGCAGGAAGACAACGGAAGCGTAAAGGCAGGGAAAGGAACTTGGTTTGGAACTGTGGCTATCGTCGTTAGTCTATGGCGCCCATTTGATAATAAATCCTGTACCCATGTATACAGACACAAACACACAGACAGACAGGGAGACGGACGGACAGACACACAGACACAGTAAAACCAGCCAGCAAGTGGCAGCTTGGGCAAAACCACCGAATCCACCCACACATGCTTCGGCTTTTGTTTATGCACTGGCCCCACAGGCGTTGCTGCTAGGGATGAGCGCGTGTCGTGTCACGAAAGCTCTCGTGCTTTAAGAATCTAAATATTCGTGCAAGATATGACCTAGACCTAGAAGATACACAATTTTTGCGTTCAAGCAGAACATTATGCTTTCAGCAATTGCAACGTTAGCTTATAAAATTATTTTAGATTTCTTTTTAAAAATAGTTAATCTGAAATGATTGAAGTTATCTTAGTCTCTTATCGATAGCAGGAAAGAAGAAATCCTTGTTATTTAACCTTAATAATTCTTTTTATATATCAAAAGATAACTCTTATTTGATATCGATAAAATTTAATATATTAAAACCGAACAAATAATTTTTTTTTTATCTCAAAAAGCCAAACATTTTTAACTTTGATAAAATTAACGTTAGAAGATTCTAATATTATAAAAATAATTAAATAATTTATCCATTTATTAAATGACACAGTTTAACAGTTTTTGTTAGTATAACAATTATATTGTTGTAAAATTTGTAGTTTAAAAGAGGAATAAGAACTAGCTACTACATATTTAAATCGACTAAAAATCGTTAGAATAATCGCATAATCGTCTAAATGATATTTCTATTTTACAAACAAATATATCCTTACGATATTCTTTGCTTGTATTATTTAAATATTTTGTACTCGTATAAAATATTATTTTAATTTTTTGTCTTTGTATAAAACAAGTTTTCATCATATAATTAAAAAATGATAAATATTTCAAATAAAATTTATAATTTAAATATATAATTTAATTTAAAAACTTTTAAATATTTAAATTTAAAATTATTTATTACTTTTTTTTAAATACATTTTTAAGTTGTTTTTTTTTGCTTATTTATAGCTTAAACTCGTGAAACTTTTAATTACTATTTTGCACCGTTACCTTGCTCTCTAGCTAGGTATCTAGTATCTTTCCTCTGTCTCTCTTGCTCCCTCTCTCTCTCTCTCTCTCTCTGAATCGGTGTCTCTCTCACTCTCTTGTAGTCTGTGAAGCTCCTTCGTCCAGCACTTGGCGGCTTTGCGCGCCCGACTGCCTTTCACTCCCGCTGCCTTTGCATAGTTGGCATTGGGGAGTTAAGTAGACTTTTGTGTTATAAATTAGGCGTGCCAATGTGCATGAAGTCGTTCTCATCGTCATCGTCGTCGTCGTCGCCAGCCTTTTGCTTTTCCTTCACACACACATGCACACACATCCTTTTCTATACTGGCATAGCCTGAGATTCTCTTGCTCGCTTTTCAGTTGCCCTACTGCTTACGGCTCGGTAGTTAGTCTAAATATGCATATGAATATGAAATTAGTCGCATGTGTCGTCCGTGTCCTTGTGTCCGCTTGTGTGTCCTGTGACTACTCCCAGAATTGAATTGAATTGAATTTTGTATGCCGAGGCAGCTTGTGTCGGCCCCTTTTGTAAAAAGGATTCTCATGCGCAATTTAATGTTTGTACAAGTTGTTAAATGATTCATGATGAGCCACAGGAAAATGCCCTGAATAACTCGCCTATTCTTTTATTCGGCATGCAAATCAAACCTTGAATTTTAAAGCGATTCGCTTTCAAAATCTCTTTCAACACAATTTCGTCGGAATTAACAACATTTTGAAATTACATGAATATTATATGATATTGGGATATATATAACTACGCGATATGTTAAATTGAAATTTGAATATAAGAGCGCATTGTCAATATCTTTTAACAATATTTTGAAATTTAGTTTTCGATTAATTTATACCCTGTTTTTTTTAACTTTGTAAAAAAACTATTGTAAGTCACATTTCAATGTTATGTTATGCTTCATCTACTTTTCGTCAAGTTGCACATTTTGAAAGGCTTTGATTTAATTTAGATAAGAAAGTTAATAATTCGACAGATAGACAGTTATTTAAGTATAAAACAAGCGACCCTGTTGGCTCAAAATCTTAACCGAAAGCTGATTTAAATGTTAATAGAATGGCAAACACTGAGAAAAACAAAAAAGAAAGACAAAAGTGCACAACATGGCGAATTTTCTTAAACTTTTTGCACACATGTCTGCCACGTCGTGGGTAAAGTGTTGCAAGCAGTCATGAGGAGGGTCGGCTGTGCGGGGGGAGATAGTATTGGTAACGAGAGGCGCAGCATATTTGCATAAAATTCATAACATATGCCCCAGTCGGGGCCTCGAAGAGGAGGAGCCTCTGTGGCTTGCCGGCCGGCTTCTGCTGCGAATATCAGGCGAAGCATTGGGCAGAGGGGGGGGGGGGGGTGCGAGGAGCAACTCCCTAAAGTAGGCAACGAATGAACAAACGAACGAACGGTAAACAGCTGCGCCACGTCGTCATCATATTTGCTGAGTAGGCACCCCTCTGCTCCTGCCGAACCTTCTGCCTGTTAAAAAAATAAAATAAAAAGAAAACCCAAAAGTAAATAAATAGACATGGACGAGCGGGGGACTCGTTTTGGGTAGAAAACATAAAAATTGAAAATGTTTAAGGCCCCAAGCGTTTGCCAACGCTTTTTTTCCAATATCGTTTTCCTTCTTTTCTTAACTGCGAGTATGTGCTGAAGCATCAGCAAACTTTTGTAATCAATAAGAAACATGATTAATTTACAAAGTGAGAAAAGAAGTTCACATTCAAGACCTCATTTGCTGTAAACAGAACTTGAACTGATTTTATTTCTAGCCAAAAATTTAATTTGTATTTTCCGGCTTGCTTTGTTTCCTTGCATTTACTAGCACATTGGTGTTTCTACTTAAAGGAATATGTTTAATTTTTGTTTTTAACAGTTAGTTATATTTAGTTGACAGTTTTAAATCCGTTACAGATGTGTAGCAGATGTGTCTTTTTAAATTCCTATCTATTTCTTCAATTAATACAAAACAGCCTTCTATGCGATTCTCAAAAAAAAAAACAAGTAATGCCTACACTCTAGCCTCTCTATTTCTGATAGCTAATGTGAAGCGTTCTTTTGTATGTCACGAGTTGTTTAACTATTTTAAAAACACTTCACTAAACTTTAGACAACACGTTTTCTCACTTAATATAATAATTAATGTTTGATCGCTTTTGAAATTGCGAGCAGCTGGTTCTATTCACTAGCACAAATCAAAAAGTTTTCATTTCCATGACAGCTGTGAAAATTTCCACCCGCTTTACAATATGCTGACCGACGCCTTGGCGTATGCAACGCAATTTTATTTATGACAAAAAATGTACTTTTTATTTATGTGGAATGAAAAACGTGTCAGTTAAATTAATTTTCTGGTCACAGGACATCAGACGCACAATGTTGACCCTTTTACAGCTGTGCAAGGCGAAGGGAGGAAACGGGAGCGGGCGCTGCCGCTGTCCTGCCACAAATCTGCTGTGTTTTTGGGATGTTTTTATGCTTTTGCTGCTGCTGCTGCTGTTAAAATTTATTTGTCTTATAAATTTTGTTAGCATCTCAACTGAAGAGCCAAAAGGCGAGTCCCGAGTCCAACGCTGGACCAACATTTAATTATTTTATTTCTCTGGCTAGATGGACACTCGCACAGTGCTCCCAAATAGTTTATGCACACAAGAAAAATGAATGAAGACAAGTCAGCAACAGACAAACGGACGAGCAAAAAGCTTGACAAAGTTTTTGTTGTCCCTTTTTTTTTCTATTTTTGGTCTACGACGGCCATTACCTAATTTATATATTGTTCTTGTCTGTTGTGGGTGACGCGCTCTCTTTCCCTCTCTTTGGCTGTGTGTGTGTGTGTGAGCAGCTTTAATGTGCGGCCATTTAATCTAAAGCTACCATAATTTGTCTTTGGTCCAGCTGCTGAGCTTTAACTGTTGATTTTATAACAGAGTTTGGAATTTGCAAAAATTGAAATTTATTTTTTCGCTGTTTTATTGACTAAAAAATTAACGTGTTTTTAAATTTGACTTAAAGTGTGTTTAAATATTTTCTAGTATTTAATAATAGATAAATACACAATCTAAATTTCTCTACAAATTCTCCACTTAAAAGTGCAATTACCCAAAATGTATCCGAGCTCAATTTTATTGGTTCCGTTAACGCTCACTCTCTTAGATGCACTTAGATTCCATCAGCTGCATTAAATCAGCGCTTAAGCCATTGCCTAAAAACGTGGCTTGTCTTCTCTTTCTCTCTCTCCCGCTGTTCTGCTCAGGTTTGGCAGGCTAAGTGAATCTGAGCATTACACTTCCAGTGTTGTTGTTGTTGTTAGTTTGAAAAGTGGTTCAACGTCACGGCGACGGCGGCAAAAGCAAAGCTGCATAATCCCTGCATGTGAGCAGCTGTGTGCATATGTATGTGAGTGTGTAAGTGACCGTGGATGTCGTCTCTTCTATAACAAGAAGTAACGATGGTTGTCTGCCTGAGGTATATTCTTTGAATTGCTTAAGGTGCATTATTTTTAAAAAGTTTCTATTAGTTTTTAAGTATTCTGCAGAACTCACATAATATTAATTTGCAATTTTTTCTCTGTTTTCTTACAGGTACTGCAACTTTAAATTTGTTACACAAACTACACTCACACAAAGCAATAAAAAGACTTACATGTAATCAAAATAACAAGAACAAATGTAACCAAAATCGGCATTTAAACTGAAAAGGCTGTTAAAAAAAAAAAAAAAAACTCGTTCATACATTTTTTTTTACTTAAACGCAACGAACTAACAAAATAGACACGCTTAGTGCTTCCAAAACTGTATAAAAGGCCGGTGCCTGAACGAGAAAGAGAGAGAGAGAGAGCGAGAGATAAAGAGACACACACACACACTCACTCAGAGAGCAACAGCAGCAGCTTTGACAGCGCGCAGCAAATGACAGCGAAAATGTTGCGGCCAAACACAAGGGCAGCAACAACAACAAGAAAGGCAAAAACAGCACAGAAAGAAACTCAAGAGAGCAACAACAAACAATACAAATCGCCGCGACGCCGCTGCTGCCATCACAAGGGCAAAATCACAACGATAACATAGGCGCGTCAAAGCAAAAGAAAGAGAGCGAAAGAGCGAGCGCGACAAACTTTTACAAACATTTTCTGTTTACCCCAATACACACACACACACATACCAATTCACATACATAAACGTTTTTTTTTCTCGGTTTTTGTTGTCTCTGTGTGTGTGTTCATGTTTTTGCTTGTTTGCGTGTTGTGTTCGCGGCGTCGGCGAATCTAATTAAAAAAATATTTGTATGAAGCGCGCGTTATGGCACAACAGCAACAACAACAACACCAGCAGCAGCAACACCATCAACAGCAACAACAGCAGCTGCAGCAGCAACAACAACTACTGCAGTACAATAACAATTCGTACAACCTGAATTATAAGTAAGTTTTGAGAGTCATTGCGTTGCGCTGTGTGTTCAAGCCTGAAAACCCCCCACTCACCCCCTTCCCCAGCACCCCACACTCATTCCCCATTTGTTTGTTTCTATGTGTGTGTATGTTTAAGCATGTGCCCAAAAATGTTTTATTTTATTAACAAAACAACATGCAAAATTCTTCCCAATGCTAAAGCAAATATTTAAATTAAACAACTGTCGCGTTTACACCACACACATACACACATGCACGCACGCGCACACACACGGACACAATCCATTTTACCCACTCCTTCTATCGTAATCAGATATTTTGTTTACATGCTCTGCAAATCGTGCTGGTGTGCATGTCAAACTGTTTACGCCTAACAGAGCTGAAAGCCGTTCAATACCTGCACGTGCTATATTTTCATGGGAAGTTAACAGAATACAAGAACTTTATTGAGTCCAATTAATTTTAGTTTCTGAATGCAATTTCAGCTGATATTTTTAAAATAAATAAAAATATATTTATAGATATTAAAATGTCTAAAAATATATTTTTTTTAATTTTATTCCATCGTTTCCAAATATGAAACAAATTTGAACAGTTTTAATTAAATAAATTAAATTGAAAAAATACATAAGTGAAACTAAAATGTATACCGTTAGTAATTATAATAATGTGTTCTAAATGTTGCGGTGTTCTTGTATTATATTAACCTGTCTTTTAAGTTTTTTTTTGTCCAAAATTTACACTCCCAGAAGTTAGAGTTGATATTTCTCGTCCTTAGACAATTCAAATTGTTAAATTCATAAAAATTCGTAAATTAAAATATGGTATACTATATATTTTTATTTTTTTTTTAACAAGTGAATTTATGTTGCAGCTTAATAGTTAGGGTGATAAAAATGAAAAGACTAACAAAATTCGCAGCAAGCACAATGCATGCCCAACTGTTTACATAGCACCCGCAGCGCAGCGCAGCGCATGTCAAACTGCTGTCAACTGCTGCATTACACGCCAAGCCATGTTTGTTGTTGTCCTTCCCGTTGTTGTCCTTCCCGTTGTTGTTGTTGTCGATGTTATCGATGTTGTTGTTCATGTTGTTGCCTGTCATGTTTGTTTGTTATTTATAATTGTGTAACCAATTCATATTGTTGTTATACACTGTTTGTACGTTAAGAAAGTTCTGAAGTCTTTAACTATAATATCTATTTTTCCACTCCTCTTGCATTTTGTTGCACCCTTGCAGCATGGAGGATCCCGAACGGCGCAAAAGACGCGAACGCGAAAAATATGAACGCCAACAGGGCATTCAGAGCGACGATCGGGAGACTAGTCTATTTGGGGAGCCGCGTCGCCTCAATCCCAACGAGGGTGATCTGGAAATAACCTCCGTCCTGGGTGATTTCGGTCATGCCCGGGACTATATGAATGCTTCCACGGTGGGCATTTATAGGCAGGCGCCGGGTGCGTCAAATGCGCGACTGCAGGCGCTGCCGAAGGGTTTTGGCAGCGCCGCCACCTCCTCCTCCTCCTCCTCATCATCATCATCAGCATCTGCTTCCTCATCCGCCTCGGTGCCTGGCCAGCTGCCCACATCACAGCAGCAGCAGCAGCAACACTATCAACAGCAGCAGCGGGCGCCCACCTATCTGAAGCAGGCGGATAATAAGCCGCCCTATAATGGGCGTGGCGGCTATCCAGGGCAGCCCATGAAGAACGACATACCGTCGAGTAGCGGCATGGCGCCGCCACGTGGCCCGCCCAGATCCTCATCGTCGTCCTCCTCCTCCAACAACAACAACTCGTCCAGCGTCACAAACAATGCCACAGCGGCACCGACGTCAGCGTCAACGTCGTCGCCCCTCGGCCCGCCCATGTCCACGCAAATGCCGAATGGCCGCGAAAAGTCCTTTCTGGGGCCACCGGCGCCGGCGCTGCCCAATGGCGGACGTTTTGTACCGCCATCGGCCAGCGGCAAGCGACCCAGCAGCACCGCAGGACTCCAGCCACCGCCACCAGAGGTAAGTCCAATAACAGCTGAGAAAGTAGAATTTGACATAATAATAGTTATCGATAAATAGAATAACTAGTTATCGATAATAAGGAAAACACTTTAAGAAATTAATTATTAATCCTTTTGTAATATAAATATATATATATTTTTTTTATTTTACTTCAAAATCAAAGCAAAAACTAGAGTATTTGAATTAATTTTAAATTATATTAAAAACTATTTAATTATTTTAAATAATGATAGCCTTAATTTTTATATTATAATTTAATTGAAATTGAAATATAATTTAATTTAAATATCTAAGCAGAAAACTTTTTTCTCTCTCTTTCGAATATTATTTGTTCGGAAAATGTGTAGTCCAGAAATTATCGAAATTATTATTTTATTTTTTACTTAAATAAACAATCTAAAATAAACTTTAAACTCGCTCTACTTAGGCTTTAATTATATGAACTATTACGTTATTATTTAACACACATTTAAATTTTATTTTATTTTATTTTTAGCGTAAAAGTGTAAAAGTAAAATTATATGAACTATTACGTTATTATTTCACACATATTTAAATTGTATTTTATTTTATTTTTAACGTAAAAGTGCTTTAATAATAATATAAAGTCACATAATAATCAGGGGCAAGGCAAGCCTGTAAAAAGAATTGGCCCTTAGTTCTTATTTCACAAATTTTTTAAAATAAAAACGGAATATTAAAAATTCATTATTAACTAAAATCATAGAAAAATTTAAAAATGCGATATATAAAATTACTTATAAAATATATACATATATTTATATTTGTTATTGTTTTTTATTTATATTTTTCCGTGCACTTGAATTTCAATTCCTTATATTTTTTTAAATTAATATTCAAATTTATTATAGTTAAAATATGAGCCATATTATTTTATTAATTTATATATACTTTACTTATACTTATTACTTTATATTTATTTATATTGCCATAATCTACATTTTGAGCGGCATTGTCAAGTGTTTAACATTCTCTTGTTCTTCTCCATCTCTCATAGAATCATATTAACCAAATAATCACCGAAATGACCAACAATTATCGAGTGACGCCGCTGACATCGATTGCGGCGACGCCGCACGCGCCAATGCGCGAGAACTACAACCTGAACGGGCCCAATAAGTTTAAATATGCATTTGACGCGGTTGATCCCATCGGTCCCCTCAACTCCCCGCCGGCGGCAGGCGCCTCCTCGCTAATGACGCCGCTGCTGGCGCCCATAGCGCCGATCACATCGCCCATTGCCCCGCTGCTGACGACGCCCCCGCAGGCCAGCCAGCTGCCGCTGCCACTGCCTCCCATGGCGGGTGCCACAACGTTGCCCCCCTCCATGGCCATGGGCGCCCTTGCGCCCATACAGCAGCTGACGCCGACGCCGCCAAAGGCGTCGCCCACGCCGCCAGTGATAAAACCCCTCAAAACAGAAAAAAATCATTCGCTGGAAAAGCAGGACTCGTGGTAAGTAAAAGGGGCTGAGAGTAGAAATCTAGAAAGTAGAAAGTGCTGAAAATTAATGAAAAAATGTGGAAATTATTTGGAAAGACGAACAGAATATGAATCATATTAAATTCAATAGTAACGAGAAGGAAAGGCTATCTTCGGCACGCCGAAGATTTAATACCCTTGCAGACCCAACCATTTCATAATGCTCATAGTGCTTTGCACGTATCTAAGAAGCACAGGGAAAATAGTCAATTACAGTTAATTAACCGAGTATGGTTAAGATATCTTGAAAAACAAAAAAGTTTTCCATACAACTTAATTTCGACCGATCGTTCCTATGGCAGCTATATGATATAGTTGTCCGATCTTAATAGGATTTTGCATATATATGGGGAGCGTAGTAAAACTAATAAATACCGAGTTTGGTCAAGATATCTTGAAAAACATAAAAATGTTCCATACAAAAACTTAATTATCGACCGATCGTTCCTATGGCAGCTATATGATATAGTTTCCCGATCTTAATAGAATTTTGCATATATATGGGGAGCTTAGTTAAACTAATAAATACCGAGTTTAGTCAAGAAATCTTTATAAACAAAAATGTTTTTCATACAAGAAGCTACTTTTCGACCGATCGTTCCTATGGCAGCTATATGATATAGTGGTCCGATCCATATGAACTGCGTGCAACAGAAAGAGGGACTTCTGCAAAGTTTCATAAAGATAGCTTTAAAACTGAGAGACAAGTTCGCATAGAAACAGACAGACGGACAGACGGACATGGCTATATCAACTCGGCTGTTGATACTGATCAAGAATATATATACTTTATGGGGTCAGAGATGTCTCCTTCTATGCGTTACACATTTCACGATAAAATTATAATACCCTCTGCAAGGGTATAAAAAGGTGTCGGAAGATGTTGATAGGAAAATCTATAGATGGGTAATACCATAATTTGAATTGTAAGCTTACAAAGCGAGGACATGTATCCTTCTTCATATTCATATTCTTCATATTACGTGATGTAAATATAATGCCCTATACAAAGTGTAGGGTATTGTAATCGAACAGAACCCTAACTTTTTAATAGAGCTGGCTATGATTCTCCTAAACTGGAGTTAAAGTTCGACTTTTCACTGTTGCTCTGTAGTCTTTTTTAGTGGGGCACTCATAATTTATTAATTTACAATTAAATTAATTAATTTAAATTCTGCTTGCAACTGAAAAATCGGATTGACAAATTTGCATTCAATATATTAAACAAGCAATAAACAGAAGAACAAAAACCTTGTAGTGAAGATATTTATTTATTTATTCAATCAAATGGCTTCCTTGGGTGCTCAAGTATAATTTATTATTAATAGTAATTTCTAATTTACATTATTAATAAACATTATTGTTTTTTTTTTTATGATAATATACTTTGTTTATTTTGAAATCTGGTATCCTGCTAGTCTATGTTAGAAACTCTTATTAGAGTGACACAATTAACTGAAAACATACTTCTCTGTTTCACTTGCAGCCTTGAGAATGATCTAGAGCTCTCCGAATCCGATGATGAACGCAAAAAGGATAGGTAAGCAACAGTTTGACAAGCACTACGGCCGGCACACACTATAATGCTTTCTCTCTCTCTCTCTCTTTATCTTCCTCTCTCCAGTCGATCAGCTGGCAACAGCAGCAATAGTTCCGAATCGGATTCCAGCGAATCGGGCAGCGAGGCCAGCAGCAAAGGTGATCCACAGCAGCAGCAGCAACAGCAGCAGCAGCAGCAGCAACATTTGTTGCACCAGCAGCAACAACATCAACAGCAACAGTTGCTGCTGCAGCAGCAACAGCGCCTTGCAGCCACCGCCAATGGCAGCAAAAAGAAATACAGCCAAACGATAATTGCAAGCGGAGCGAATACAATCAGCGGCCTGCTCACCTCCAGCGGCCTGGGCGGACCTGGTGCCGGTCCTGGCAGTGCTGTCGGTTCGACGTGCAGCGCGGCCGGTGGCGTTGGCGGCGGCAGCGGCAGCACCGGCGGTGGCTCCAGCAGCTCCGGCATGGGCACCATGAGCAGCTCCAGTTCATCGAACAAGACGCCCTCGCCGACGGACAGCAATCGCTGGAATCTGAGCCGCTTCTTTCCCAAGCCAGCGAATCAGACGGCCACCGAGAGCGTCTCCCCGGGCGTGGCCAATGCCATGGGCAATGTGAGCATGAAGGTGCCCGGCATATTGCCGGGCGGTGCACAGATCATACCCGAGTCCATTGACGTGACCACGGCGATTGTCAAGAACGAGAAGCTGCACGACGACTCGCGGCACATGGACGACGACGAGGACGAGCAGGCAGACCAACAGCACCAGCAGCAGCAGCAGCAGCGCTACGGCGTCGGCCTCAGCGTGACCGTCAAAAAGGAGCAGCTGGAGCAACAGCAACAGCAACAGCAGCAGCAGCAATTGCTGCTGCAACAGCAACAACAGCTGACGGCAGAGCAGCTGGCGCTGGCCGGCGCCTTGCCAAAGAACCAAATCAAGCGCGAGTCGCGTCTGTCCGATTCCGGCAGCGGCAGCAGCGGCAGCGGCAGTAGCAGCTCCGACAGCGCCGGCGGCAGCAGCGAGGTGTTGCCAATGCCGGGACCAGGTGAAACCCTGCAAATACCTGGCGTGCCGGCGGCCATTACCACAGTGATGCGCGTGCCGCCAGCAACCCAGCACAAGGCGCAGCCGAACAGCGTCACGTTGACGCCCATCGGGCCGCTGCCGGCCTCGCCGAAGCCGCGCCAGAAGAAGCCGCGCAAGAAGAAAATGTCGGCGGCAACGGCGCCCCCGCTGGACTCCAGCGATGAGGATGAGCCGGCGAGCAGCAACAAGAAGCACGCGCTCGAGCTGGCAGCAACAGCAGCAGCTGCTGCCGCCGCCGTAGCAGCAGCGGCATCAGCGATGCCTGTCGCAGCAGCAGCAGCAGCAGCGGCGGCCCCAGCCATCAAGAAGGGGCGCGGCAGGCCACGCAAACAGGCGCAGCAGCAGCAACAGCAGCTGCAACAGCAGCAGCAGCAGCAGCAGCAAAGCGGCAACTTGAGCAGCGCCTCGGCGAGCAGCTCGCATGCCAAGGGACCAACGCTGACGGCGGCAAAGAAGCCGCTAGCCAAAGGTACCGCCGGCGGCAGCAGCAGCAGCAGCGGCACGGCAGCAACAGTTTCTGTTGGCGGCAGTCGTAAGCGTGAGCACAGCAGCAACAGCAGCTCCAATGGCAACACGCCCACCAAAAAGCCCAATGCAGCAATGGCAGCAGCAGCTGCAGCTGCAGTAGCAGCAGCAGCCATTGCTGTGCACGCGGCCAGCAGCAGCGACGAGGATAGCAGCAGCAGCAGCTGCAGCAGCACCAAGTCCAGCAACAGCAGCAGCAGCGGCAGCGACACCGACATACCAACAGCAGCGCCAGCTGTAACAACAACAACAACAACAACAACAGCAGCAACGGTGACAGCAGCACAAAATCCCGCCAAAAAGCGTATTGTGAAAATTAACAAAGTGGGCGTGGCCAGCAGCAAGGCGAAGCGTCGCTTCAGCATGGGCAACAGCAGCAACAGCAACAGCAGCAGCAGCGAAACCGAAGAGCAACAGCAACACAAGCAGCAACAGTTTTTGCTGCAGCAACAGCAGCAGCAGCAGCAACAACAACAGCAGCAGCAAAAGCAACAATTGCAGCAGCAGCAGCAGCCACAACAGCAACAATTGCAGCAACATCATCAGCTGCAGCAGCAGCAGCAGCAACAATATGCGCCCGAGCTGCCGCTGCAGTCGGTCAAGCAGTCCGCGCAGCAGCGTCTGAGCAGCAGCGATTGCAGCAGCAGCGCGAGCAGCGACAGCAGCAGCAACAGCAGCGCCAGCAGCAGCAGCGATGAGGACGATGCGCATCGCAGTGGCAAGCGCAAGAGTGATAAGAAGAAGATATGCACGCTGACGCGCATCTTCAATCCCAAAGAGGGCGGCGCCAAGAAGCAGGGTCAGGTCGTTATCATCGATCAGTCCGAGGAGCAGCTGCAGCAGCTGCAGCAACAGCAGCAACAGCAGCAACAGCAGCAACAGCAGCAGCAGGCCAAAGAGCTTAAGCCGCGTGCCACGCCCACACAGCTGCTGGGCGCCACATTGGCATCACCGGCGCGCACCACCACACCACACCTGACTTCGCTTATGTGCAAAATCGATCTGAGCAAGCTGGCGCGTGTGCCGCCCGAATGGTATCAGAATAGCTACCGACTATACGCAGCCGATGGCAGCCAGCAACAGCACCAGCAGCAGCAGCAGCACCAGCAGCAGCATCAGCACCACTCGCATTCGCACACGCCCTCGCATTCGCACCACCCGCCGCACCACCACCAGCCGGAGAGACTGAAGACGCAGCAGAACGGCCATCTGAGCAGCCGTTCGGCTGAGGGCGCCCGCACGCCCAAGGAACTGCAACAGATCTATGCGCCCAATGGCTATGTGGGTGGTGCGCTGGGTGGTGGTGCAGCTGGCGGGGCGTCGGGCAACAAGCTGCTTGGCGGCGTCAAGCATGAGCACGGCGTTAAGCCCGAGCCGGAGCTGGATGCCGGCTATGAGGCCAAGTATAAGCCGAACAGCGTCAAGCAGGAGTTCATGCTCAAGCAGGAGTTGCCCGCGCGTCGACGCAAACGCAGCTCCAGCTCCAGCTCGAGCCCGTACAAGGAGAAGAAGCGAAAAAAGGAGAAGGCCGAGCAGCTCACCAAGGAGCTGCTGCCGGTGCCGGTGCTGCTGCCCGCCAACAATCACGAGCGATTATCGCGCGACAAGCTCGAGCTGCTGCTGCAGCAGCAGGAGAACTCCTCCAATGCCAGCCCCAACAAGCTGCAGCAGCAACACGCGCGACAATTGCCCCTGTCCCAATCACAGCTGCAACACCACCAGCAGCACCAGCAGCAGCAACATCAACAGTCACAGTCAACAGCAACGGGCCATGCAACTGCCTCAACGACATCAGCAACAGTTGCTACGGCATCCACCCAACTGCCCACCACCTGCAGCGAAGCGGTGCAAACGACGCCGCCGCCGGCGGCCCCACCACCAGCGCCGCGTCTCATCTATCGCTCCCACTTTGACAACGAGGAGGAGCATGCCATCAACGACCACAAGTGAGTAACATCCAAAGTCATTAACCGATTCCATTGATTAACTGAATAAAGAATGTCATTCAGAATGATGTACTGTTGAGTAGAGCACAATAATAATTAATAGTAGAATTATAATATTGAAAAATGCATTAAATTTGCTTGTGGAATGCCCATCATTCAAAATGATACAAATGACAAGTAGTGAGCTTTGTGTGAAACGTTTTTCTGTTGCATTCCGTTTCCTTCTAATCTTACTCATAATGACGAAAGACAACTATAAAGAAGAAAAGTTATTTAAATGAAAGCTGATTGCACAAAAGGAAGATTAATAAACAAAATTTTCTGCATATTGCAAATTTCTAAAAAAAATTCAGTATTTAAAGTGAAATGTCCTTCATTGAAAATGATACAAATGACAAGTAGTAAAATTCTTGTGAAACCTCCATTCCATTTTCATTCATTTTGATACAAAGGACAAGTAATGCTCTCTGTTGACTAAAGTCTATTAATATAAATGATGAAAGATTCTTAAGTGAAAGCTGATTCCACAGAATGATGAAAGGTAATTAAATGACGTTCAAAAATACATACATATTGTACATTTCTAAAAAGAAATACAATATTTCAAATGGAATGCTATTCATTCAAAATGATAAAAATGGCAATTTGTAGAATTTGACTGTTCGATTTCTTTTTGACAGTTATAAAAAAAAATGTTTAATTAAAATAGACAGGTTCAACATTCGAAATGACACGAATGCCATGCAGTGGAATGCAACTGGAATCATAAAATAAATACAATTGAATCAAATAGGAATATACTTTACAAGTATTTGAAAATTTGAAACGAACAGAATTTTCTTTTCGATTAATTTTAAATGACATTTAAAGCAATTTTTTGCTTTTCTGATACAACATTCCAAATGACAAACAGTGGAATGTAGCTGGAATCGTATAAATACGATTGAATAATAATATATATATTTGATTATATCAAACGAACAGAATTTTAATTGCTTATTATTGTTTTTTGCAGAAAAACCGATCTATTGCTGCAGGAGGCAATTAGAAGAAAGCGCGCGGCTGATTCGGAGCGTGACTCGTTTAATCAAATGACGCTTTACCTGGAGGCAATTGTCTATTTCCTGCTAACCGCCGATGCCATGGAACGCGGCAATTTGGACGCCACGTGGACCATGTACAAGGACACCCTGTCGCTAATTAAGTGAGTAAAGTGTGATGCACATCAAAGAAAACTATTTGCTTTTAGATCTTAGAACCAGGAAAAGTTCAAGCAGCTATTTCATTTTTTTTTTTATTTTTATATAAATTAATTTTGTAGTCCTTTTAATATTTATTATATATTCTATGTATGTGTGGTTAATTATATATTTATATTTAACAATTTATTTAATATATCACTTTCAGATACATTTCCTCTAAGAATCGACCGTATCAACAGTTAACAAATGGAAAGCACGAATCGCACAACATTGTGGCCATACTCAGGTGAGTTTGCCATCAATGAATCAATATAAATACGAATACGAATTTAAAGCTAATGTTTGCTCCGAACTCTCTTTTCACAGTTTACGCTGCCAATCGCTGATATCCTTAAAGCTTTACAAATTGCGACGTGCCAATTGTCGCGCAACAATAGCCAGCTGCTCGGAATTCTTTCGCTCCGGCAGGGGGGATATATTGAATGGCAATACGCCGTCCTCCATATCACCATCGAACTCAGTGGGCTCACAGGTAATACTACTAATACTACTACAATTGAACTTATACAAATTCAATCTATATATATATTCTGAATTTATTTCAGGGCTCCGGTTCGAATACGCCGCCTGGCAAAATAGTGCCTCAAGACATACACAATCAGCTATGCAAGCAGAATGAGTATCTCACCTATGTGAACAACGCTCATGATCTGTGGGATCAAGCCGATCGATTGGTGCGCACCGGCAATCATATAGGTAATGCTCATATCAATCTACATATATGTATATAACTATTTTTCGTGATAAAAAACCCGACTGACAGACCGACTGTTGATCAACGCACAGTCCAAACCGTGTGGGATAGAAAGAAAAGAATTATTTATTGTAGTTATTGATCATGAAAGTAAAAGTCAAATTGGATTTCCGGAAAACGCCTCTCGAAAGCGAGGAAGAAGCTTTTATTGGTTTAAAATTAATCGAGATTTAATAGATCTATCTGCAAATTTTGAACTAATTGTAAAAAGCCTCTTTTTTATATCTCGAATAAAAAATAGGGCATAATGTTTATGGGACAAGCAGAAGGAGACATCTTCAACCACCATAAAGTATATATATTCCTGGTCAGCATCAATAGCTGAGTCTGTCTATCCATATTAGTCTTTCTGTCCGTAGGTCCATATCGGTATCGGAATGTATGAACGCTTCGATCTCAGAACCTATAAGAGCTAGAGACATGAAGCGTAGATCCTCCTAATCTCTTCGATTTCACCTAATTAGACAGCTGGAGCTGCATTTGGTGTAGGTAGAGTGAGGTTCAGGGTATCTCCTAGTCTGCACTCCCGACTGGACCACTCTTTTTATTAATTATTTTACTCAATCAGTTTCTGACACATTTCCGAAAATCAATGCTAAAAAAAAATGTATAATTTTTATAATAAGCAAAGTTTGTTGAAATATTAACGCTGCGGAAAATGGGTGAGAATCCGAATAGTTTAGATTTAAAGGTTTGGGCTGCAAATTATCCGTGGTAGTAAATATCTAATGTGGATAACATACTAATATAAGATTAATACATAGTGAAGATAAACCATATTAATTCCAATTGTTTTCAGACTTTATACGCAAACTAGATCACGAGAATGGGCCTTTGACGCTGCATAGCACCATGCATGAGGTGTTTCGGTATGTGCAGGCGGGCCTTAAGACGCTACGCGATGCTGTCTCGTATCCTCAGTCTCAGTAGCGATAACTTTAGCCTCAACAACGAGACCAACAGCAACAGCAACACCAACAACACCAACAACAACCGCAACAACATTATCATCACCACCAAACGTGTCTAAATGAAAGTCAGGCCAAACTAGCAACTATTATTATTATAATTATAATTATTATATTGTATACTAGCAGCAGCAACAGCTATAAATTTAGTTGTTTAGCTTATCAAACCTTCCAACAACAACAACAAAAAGAACAACAACAAAAACAACTTCAGCAACATCTGCAAAATGTTTGTTAATAATTTCTAGTTACTCCTTTTTATACATAAACAATATGCACACCATATACTTATTTCCTTACGCTCAGTTTTCAATTGGTTTCTTCTTTCTTATTAAGCAATTTAAGCTTTATATTTATGCCTAGTTTTAGTTGATATTACCACAACATACACACACATTATCAAAATCAAGTTATTTTATCTATATATGTTTTCTAGATTGTAGGTAAAGAAAAAAATGATTTGGCGCCCAAACAAACTTTAGTTGAATTTTGTTTTCGTTTACGCATAAAATAAAAATGGCTTTTTAATATTTAAGTTAGTTAATTTTTCCTTGTCGTTTGCACATATATCTATGTATCTATAATACATATATATATTTATATGTATATACATATATACATATATATATTCTCGCTGGCCAAAATGTTAATGCGCCTGAAAACAATAACAATAGCAACAAAACTCGTAAACTCTTTATTGTATATAAGCAAGAACCAACAACAGTTAAGCAAAAAACAAAAAAAAAGTTCTTAAAATCTTAATATAAGTATGGTTTTTATTAAATTAATTTAAATGCAAATTTTTACTGTTTCGTAACTTTTAAATTGAGTTAAAAACAAACAAAAACAAAAACACACTATTTTATATAGTTATATTAATACATTATTAATTATGTTTATAATATATTATTGATTTTAAAAGTAAATTTTTAAAAGAAAGCAATCAAGTTTATAGAACAACAATTAATGAATGAGATATATATATATAATTATATTGATATTTATATATATATATATATATATATATATATATATATATGTATGTCTCACATATATATGCGAAGTTTTTCATTTTGTTTTATTTTGTTGTACTTTCTGTTTTCTTTTTTGTTTAAGTTTTTGCGGTGCCTCGAGACTCACAAAACAGACGCGACAACTAATAGTGCATTAGTAGTTTTTAAACGAGTTCAAATTAAAAACAAAAATAAAAAATCGAAAAAAACGCAGCAATAAAAAACAACTCACCTCCTCCAACCGCCCCCGTCTTCTCCCAGCCCACACAAAGCGCAGCAATTAATAAAACAGTTAACTCGCCTCCAAAAAAACCACCCACGTCTTCTCCCAGCCCTCACACAAAGCGAAATCAACAATTTACATACATTGTACATATATCGGAAATATACATACATACATATATATATATATACATATATTTTTAATATGCCAAAAAGCAAAGCGAAAAATCAAGTTATAGTCAATAAGCCGAAATTCGTATTAAAAACATAAACAAAAAAAAAAAAGAAAAACAACAAATGCAATAAACTAATTGTAAGTCGTTGATGACACGCAGCAAATGGGCAGCACTATTGTGCCTAATTGGCAGCACTTTGACGTTAGCGAAACGAAAATCAAGCAAAACGTAATCGAAGCAAAGCGAAGCGAAGCAAAGCAAAGCGCAGCGAAAACTCAAAAATCAAAGCGAAAAACGTAACGAAAAACAAACTAAGAAAACGGTAAGCAAAAGCAAAAATTTAATAAACATATATATAGTTATATAATGTACTTATACAATATGTGGTTCTGGGGAAACAAAGCATTAACTTTCAAAAATGAAACCATAACGTTTAATGATAGTCAAATTTTAAGTTACCACTTAACAACACTGCAAAACTCAGAGTTCGGCTAGACGAATTTTCAAATACCCTTGCAAACGGGCTTGTAACAAATTGCTCCTATGGCAGCTACTTATATATATAAATACAGATATAGTATTCGTGATTCTCAATTCGGAAAGGCAATTCATAACTAGATATATTTCAACTTAACGACCATTAGTTACACTATCGAACACCGATCTGTTTCGTTTAGAAACTGTTACGTAAGGCGTGACAAATCAGGCATAACCTCTGCAAGGGTATCGCAAATCGAGAAAATTAACAAAATGAAATATCGTAGTGCGCAATTTTATTGTGCAATATGTGCAACATTAATTGTAATTATTATAAATTATACATGCCCATATATACATGCATGCACATGTGTGTATGTGTGCATGTGTGTATGTATGTGCATATGTATTGTTAAAATTTCCAACGCTGTAAATAAAAAGCAACTTTACGAACACAATTACATACACACACAAGCGCGTACGTAGACGCATACACACGTACATTTGCATATGTATATCGATAAATATATATACATACACATATACATACATATATAAATATATATATATATTTTTATATATATACAACTAAAAGAAAAACCATGAATTATAGTTAAATTTTTTCAAACGGCAACAACAACAAAACAACAAGCAGCAATCTTGCAATAAATATTACAAATAATAAATTTAAAAATCATTAAAAAATAAAGAAAATACAACAAAAACAAAAAAAAAACAACAAGAGGAAACGAAAATGCGCCTAGACGATTTAAGAAGCGAAGCATAGTTAATAATTATATTTTGTTAAGCGTTATTGTAGTGCAAAATATAAGCAAAACGAACCGTAAAAACCAACATAATTAAGTTTTAAGCTGGGCAAAAAACAAAAAACAAAAAAAAAAAGAAAAGAAAGGAAAACGAGAAACAGCAACAGCAAAATCAACAATTGATAACAAAACGAAATTGTTCATTAACATAGTAAAGGTAACAAATGATACATATATAAGTAATAAAAAAAATATATATTATATATTTTGTACAAATGACAAAACGAGTTAAAAACAAAACAACAACCGCAGCAGCAAAAACCAAGTACACTTATTAAAGTTTAAGCAACAAAACAAAACAAAACAAACAACAAACAAGAACAACAACCAATTTAATATGCAATTACCGTAACAGTAGTTGATAAATCAAAATAAAAAACCAAAATTGTAACATTTAAAAAAGCCGTTTACTTATTTTAAATTGCGCGCGCATCAGGTTTTCCATTTTTGTCGCCACACCGCAACCTCATTGCCGGCGAATTCATTTGGAGTCAACAAAATCATGTTAAACTTAACAGGACTGAGCAAATTTTACAGCCGCTGTTAAGAAACCAGCTAAGCAAATTTTCGGCGCTGCTAATAGCAGAAAAATAACCGCTTACTGTGCTGTAAAGCGCCGTTGGCAAACTTTAACAATTTTCAACACTTGCTTTTTTGTAGATTTGCCGTGTGCGTGTGGCGCAGCTTTTTTAAACAATTTGTAATTTTTTTCTTATTTTTGTTTTGTTTTTGTTTGTGTGCTTAACTTTTCTTATTAAGTTTGTATAAAACAATCAAGCTGGCGCCCAAGGCACAGCCCAAGCGCAGCGAAGCAACACGAAAAGCCTTTGCAAGAATTCGCGTGCATATTTGTTGTTTGCGCGCCATTTTGATTTCACGCTGTGCACGTGTCTCGCTTGTTTTGTTTTTGTGTGTAACATGGAACAAAAAAGAAGAGTAATTGTTGAGAACCAAAATTCAGCTGCAATTGCTGCGGCAGCGAATTGTCAAAGTAAAACTCAACGTCGCAGGCGCCAGCGACAGAATCAAAAACGTCGCGCCGAGGAAAAGCTGTGTGAGACCTGCTTCCGTCAGTCCCAGTCAGTCGATGGCAGCGCCAAACTGGAAAAGGACGTGCAGAATGAGAGGGCTGCCAAAAAGAGCGCGCGGCGCAGCAAGCGGCGCAGTCGCAAGCGCAGAAAGAAACCAAACGCGATGGCGCAAAAACGCGTATCCGAAGCTGCTGAACTGGAAGCGATAATACGGGAAAATCCAACACCCCTCTCCTCGTTGAACAGCTCGTTCGGCTCGGTGGAGTCGACGTTGGAAAAGCCGCTGATATTTGATTTTGCTGAATTGCTGCGCTCGCCGGCCGAGCAGCATATTAAAGCAGAGCCGGAGCTGAATGCAGGCGAAGCCTACAGCGAGAGCGCACAGTGGGTTGCCGATATTAAGAAGCAACTTTCCAGCAATCAACTTTCGTCAGCTCAATTGCCTGGCATGCAACCCTGGTCACCGCTACCCAAACCGTCCTCAATACAGGTGGCACAGTGGGCAAACAAAGAAGCCAACCAGACAGAAGTCCCGCAATATCGGGCCCACTGTTGGGCAAACGATAAAATCTATGAGCAGCAGCCTGGAATGAATTCCACTCATCAGGCGTGGATCCAGGAGAATCCATTTGAGCAAGTGCCAAATTGGCATTGGGTTCAACATTTTGAACAAGCTACAGCGCTGGCAGAGCAGTGGCACCACTGTAGCGCACAGTGGCCCGCTGTCAATAGTGGGCCGTACATGGCTGCTGGACCGGACGACACGGGCAACTATCACGGAAGTGTATATTATATGGAAACAAACACCTACACGCAGTGTACGCTCAACAATAACAACCACGCACTGCAACAGCTGCCGCAGGAAAGTCAACAACAACAACAACAGTATCAGCATACGAGTGGCGTTCAGTGCATTAAGAGATGCCGTGTAGCACAGTATCCAGACACTGTTCACCCTGCACATCAGTTTCAGGAGCAGCAGCAATATCTGACGTACTGGAACCAGCTAGCGTAAGGTGAGTCTCTTTTTTTGTATTTTACCACTCTTATACATCAATGCACTCTTATGCATGTAGGCGCAAACTTGTAGTTGTTAAAGTCTCCGAAGCAATGCAGCTTGCGGCCACTTTGAAAGCTTTACAGCTTTTATTAAGTCTACAATTGTTTAGCATAAAATGCCAGGCAACAACAGCTTGTGGCTGTAAAAAGCTGCATAGGTTTTGCAAGTGCTGCAAGAGCTTTGCAGTTTTAAAGTTAAGCAGCAAATAGTTTAACTATTTGAATATAAAATTCTACGGACAATACTTTAATTTATCAGGCAAATGTCTCATCAGCAGAATAACTGCGTACAATATTTATTTTTGAGCAATTGCCAACAAACATAAAAAAAAGTTTTTATTAATATGTTTATTGTGAGAGCAGCTATCGACCAAAACATTTGGGTAACAATCATATAAGAAGCTACAGTCATAAGGCGACTGGTAAAAATGTGAATTATTTTAATTACTGTTGTCTGCACAGTTCTGCTACGCGGCAGTTGCTTTAGTAGAGATTATAGCAATACGCACACACGCATACATACAAATTACACATACGTATTAAGTGTGTTTATATGTATTTGCATGTAAACACTTGCTGCTTGCGCCACATAGAGCGCCGCAACAACAGCAACAAAACAATGCACAGAGCTTGCTATGAGTTGAAGGGGGAGGAGTGTAGAGGTACAACTTCCCCCGCACAGAGTTCAATGGTCTTTTGACACAAATGATGTCAAGTTGAGCTTCTTGCCTGCTGCTTTTGCCTGGTGCAGTCGCCACTCGGCTTTCGGCTCATTTGCCCGCCGCTCGCTCGCAGCTCAGTCAGCTGCCGTTCTATGCTTGCAAATCCTTTGTGACTGTGTGTGTTTGCGTGTTAGTGTGCGCGATGGTTTTACTGTTTGTTTGGGTGCCTTTTAGACTGTTGGCCCAACGTTAGCTAGCTGCTGATATGCGGCCGGCGTTCTCTCGCGCTCTCGCTATCTCTCCTTCCTCCCTAGCAGAGAACCTACCGCAATCTGTTTCGTCGTCATCGTCGTCGCTGCATTTCCTTGTTTATGTTTTGTATCCAAATGTAGGGTATTCGGCTAAGTGATGGAGCGTGATTGAGCGAGAGAGAGAGCGACTAATTCACACAGCAAAGAGCATGTGCAGTACCGTTATATTGTTGACTGACTGTTGCAGCGAGTGCGCTTCTGCTTCTGCTGACGCTGTTAGCGTCGCTGCTGGGGCTGCTGTACCTGCGCATTCGGCGCTGCAGCTTTTGTTATTGTTGTGTCGCTTCATCTTCCGCTTCTTCTTCTCCTATTAATGTAGCAAATTTTGTGTTGCCTGAACAGTGGTGCGCAACTTATAGCACAGAGTTCCGACTATTAATATTATAATAATTTAATATCGATAATATTTGTATTTTTATATTTGAAAAGAAATTATTTTGTAGATTATTATTGACTATCGAAATATGAGATAGTATAATTTTTTCTAGAATACATATATGTACCAATGTATGTATGTATAGAAAATGCAGGGGTCCTTTCCGAATAAGAGTAAACGGGTTCCATTTTGAAAACATCTAATATTTGGTAGCCTTAATTTTTCAAAGCAGAAATAGGTAGATTAAAAGAAATGAATCAACTTTAAATTGATTGGTTTTTATAGACGACCAATTGCAAAAGGTTTAGCAAACCCTGATAAAACGTCCTTAAAACACAGCGCAATTTAAAAAAATTCTCTCATAAAATTAAAATTTTTAAATAAATAGGCCTAGCTTACACAAGGCTTACCTTGCTCCACTGTTCTGTGCAAAAACTACGCAGTTTTGTTTCAGCATTCGTCTCGTCCGTGCTGCCGCGCAACTGTACGGCCCAATGGGGAGAGAGTAGCTGCAGCAGTTAGCTGCGCTGTTGGCGTCGACTTCGACGTTTTCGTTGTCCTGGCTGCATTTATCCTGGCGGCAATTGAACACTTTAATCATTTAGTTCTTGCACTCTCCGGCAGCAAGTTGTGTTTTTTGATTATCGTCGTATCGTCGTCGTTTATAAATTGTTGTATATCGGTATAATACACACATCTAGCATACTCACATAATTACATATATACATATGTACATACATGCACATACACATATGTATGCATCGTATATTGTGTATATCGGTTCAAATCTACAATTTTGTGCGTGTACTTCAAAACTCATTTAAAACGAACAAAATTCCAATTTTTCTAAAAAAAATAAAGTAAAACCTGCGCTAAAATTGTGTGAAAAATAAGTGAAGAATATTTTTGCGGCGCTCTTTCTAGCACTCAGCCAAATGCAACAAAAGTAAGCAACGGTTAACTAAGAAAAAATTTAATGACCAATTGTTTCTGTGCTTGTAATTGCATATTAGCATGTAAAGTGCCCACACCCATGGTCGATTTTTCTCATTTACATACACACACATACATACATATATATGCATGCATGCACACTCACGATAGTAAAAACTTGGCTCAATGGGCGGCCCTGCGTCGCTGAGCGCATTTCTCTACACTTTGCTGCCAAAAACCGCCTACACATACACACTGCCACTCACATACACAAATACAGCTGCGTTTCGTGTAGCGCCGGCTGCAGTCGCCGTTTAACCTAAAAAACGTAGTCGACGTTGGCGTCGCCGCTTGCAGCTATACGTGCTCTCTAGCTTATGCTCTCCTGCTCTCTATACGTTGCATATCTTAAGGCGCGCTCAGCTGACAGCTGCTGCTGCAGCTGTTGACTGCGCTGCGGCTGCATTCACTCTCTTTCTCTTTATTTTTTTCTTTTTGCCGCACCCAAAAGCAACAGCAACGTTGCCTAGCTTTCCTCTTGCTGTCTTCTGCTCCTTCTTCCTCCCTTTTGCATGGGACTTCGGCTGATTTTGGCTTTTGCTTTTGCCTGCTGCAAGGTGTGTCACTTTTTTGTTTTGTTCTAACGGTTTCTAGCCACTTTGCATTGCTTGCTCGATGGGCGTATTGGTGAAGGGTGGCAACAAAGGGGTGGTCGTTTGAAAGAAGCTTTCGCTATATCCTGCGCTTTTGTAAGCGTCTATTAAGCGGAAACAATTTTAAACAATTTATGAATGAAAATTGCCGGTTTATGTTACACTAGTTTTGTGGGCGGTGCAGCAGAAAGGGGCGTATTCTTCTGTGAGTAGGTGCAGTTTATTTTTTAGGTGACGTTCTTTTCAATGTACTTTGGCCTTAGCATGGTTATATACAAAGTAGTTGCTGCTTGGTAAATCTAACCTTTATATTGGACTGACATTCTGAGTCCTGTTTAGTTTTCCATACAGCAGTTTTTAGAAAACGACAAAATAACTAGGTAGAACTTTTAGAAGTGCAACTGTCGACTTTAATTCTGATCAAGTTTATTTCTTAGATCGACAATATTTAAAATATGGGGTAAAAATGGACTTAAACGTACTATTAATATTGATGTTTAAGGGATAACTATTATTTTAACAACAACACATATATGCGTAATTAGTACTATACATTGAAAATTCCTTAGGGATAGCAGCTTCAAGAGGAGTGTGCGCTTAAAAGGTGTGTCCGTTGGGATAGTTTTTACTGTACTTATAAAAGCGCAGAATTCTGAATCTTGCCTAAAATAACAACAAAATTAGCTCTGTCTTCCATTGTAGGCTAAAGATTCTAAGACCATGCCTTAAGACAAAGTAGATGATCTTTCCCCTTTTTGTATTCTTTAATCTATCCTACAAATCGTATATACTTATATAAACCTAGCTGTCGTGTATATAGAAGTTGGAGCAATTTTTTATGTATTTATTTAATATTTTTAAAATACTGTTTGCATATATTTTAGTTGTATTGTTAGTATGATTATGTATGTATTATTATGATCATTATGGAAGCTATCATTGCTTTCTAGTAAAATTCTCTGCACTTTTGAGCATAAACTCTTTATGCAGAATATCCTGTGTAGCATAACTGTGAAATGCATTATGTTTAATTAAAACTAAAAGCTCATTTATTAAAATGCCATAATCAGACAGTACAGAAAGTAAATGCGTGTACGATATCAGATATTGGCAGCTGTTTTTAATTTGCAAACACATGTCGTTATATACCATATATTTTAACAGCTGTATTGGTTCTGTTAGTTTCAAATGTTAGTTTGAGTGCTTTGCATAATGTGGCATAGCATGCCTCTCTGTTACTTCGCCATTTTACATATAATCCAATTATTGCGCTGTGGTTTCCTCGTACATAGACATGTCATCATCAGCTTTTATAGACATTCGTACATGCATGTATGCTTACATAGAGCGCACTCTGATCTATACACAACCACCCGCTAGGTGCAGGCCTTGCTCTTCACACGCGTACATACAATGGAAAATGCAAAGAGCTTTGCAAAGTGCTCTCACACTCCCGCATCACATGTACAAAGAACTCTCACACTCACGCTCTCACTCTCTGCCCCCATGGCAATGCGATGTTTCGACTCTTCTTGTTGCCGTTTGTCTTTCACTGCGGCGACGGCATAAAAATACTTTCCATTCCGCTCGCTGAATCAGTTTATTTCTGTTCTGTTGAGTTGCAGGAACGTGTTCTTTTTCTACTTTCCGTTTGATTTTATTTCCTTATTATTATTATTATCGTTATTATTATTATTATTACTGTTAAACATTTGTTTCGTGTTCGGTTCGGTTTGGCTTTAGTTTAGTTTGGTTTGGTTTTTCGTTTTTCGCCGTTTTGTTAACTTTTTCAAATACCAAACAAAACTAAAACATAATTAAACGCCAATTATTTTGCATAAGTTTTCGCCTAAATCTTTCGGTTTGTTTGTTTTCGATTATTACAAAAGTAGCATAAGCGATCCCCCCAAAAAATAAAAATAAAAAAAAAGTGTTTCGTAATCGCATCGAAATTCAAACAGCAACAAGTTTTATTTACATTTCTCAATTTTAAATTTGTTTTCAAATTCAAAGGTAATATTTTGAATATATGTTTTTTGCATTTATGTAATTTGCACTTGTAATTGACGGCATGAATAACGATTTCAATATTTTTATATATATTTCCCATTGCCACTTAACCTCAAAAGTGCGTCGCAGCAGCAGCAGCAGCGACAAAGTCTTCATCGCATTCGTTTTGTTATTTTAAAAATATTTCGAAAATATAATTCTTGGTACTTCTGCTGCCGGCTCTCAATACATATGCCGTCGTATCAGAGCGATCCCCTGCCCGCCAGTTGTTTGTTTATTTTTAAAATATTAGTTTTTCGCACGATTTGCGTTCTGGCAGCCCGAGAAAATGGAAGAGAAAATAAATGAAAATATTTGGCAAAAAAAAAAAAACACGGCAAAGGTGAACAAGTTGGGATACAGCATATAGCGGAATAAATACGTAGTAGGTGAAGGCCACAGACATTGAAATGGCTTAGAAAGCAATATGGCTTCGATAAATTAAGCGGATTGATAAGGTGTAGACTATTCTATAGTGGAAATTTTTATGCTGAAGCTTATATTATGCATTTCTTAGTAAAATAGCAGTTTCACGTTCTTTGCTTGTCTATTATTATTCTTTTTTTTTTTTTAAATTATTCTTAAACTATTGTTGAAGCTGAGTTGAGCTACCTTTATTTCTCATATGTATGATCCAAAACTTTAACCTTTAAAAATGCTCATTTAAGGCATTTTTTGGATATACATTAATTTTCTGGAACTATATTTTTGTTTGTTGAATAGATATTAATTTGATTAAATTTATTAACATATTATTTTGCTTAGAATTTCACTATTTGTCACACTTGGCAATCTTCTTTCTCTAATCTTTCCGCTTGTATTATGACCATAAATTATAGCTGCTAATCAACATAGATACTATACAATTTTGTTCAGTATACCCATAAAAAATTTCCCTCTCATTTCCACGAAACAATGCACCTGCTGTCCAAACTTTTGGATCAATCATTGTAGATATATACACACGAAAGCTAGATATATATTTGTTTGCATTATGTATTACATTTGGCTTTCATCAATTGCAAACAATTCGATTTATTGGGTGCTTGCTCTTATTCTAAACCCAAAGAGAATAATGCTCAATTGGGCAGCTCAACAGGAAATCAGCTGACTCAGCAGATATTATTTAGAGTATAATCGAAGATTTATGAGGGCACAGTTGCAAGGCAAGCTGCACCGGAAGAACATAGAATTGAATGAATATTTTCTTGACTGATTTAAAACTTATAATAATAATTGTTAGTACAAGTAGTAGTAAAGAAGATAATAATAGACTATCGAACATTTGGCCAAGACAGCACAGCCATACACTGGCCTGAAATTTGAATCTCAAACCACGTAGTACAAATTCGATGAATTCGAATTAATATTTGGGTTAAGCTTAGATACATGTGCCAAATAATAGCTATTATTGTTGCTCAAATATCTATTTTGCCATTTATATTTTATATAATATTCAAACATTTGCTTCCTAAATTCTCTGCGAAAAGTAAATAATTACAAAAACAATAAAGTTAAGACATTTTTTTTGTTTAACCAACACGAAAGTAAAGTTTTCTACTGGTTTACCAGAATGCTTGAATTTGTGAAAGATAAAATGTTTATTTTAGAATTTCTTACGACCATTGAAATTCTTTGTAAAATAAGGTTCAAATTAAAAGAAAGGCAGGTTGTATCTAATTAGTTTGTGCTCCTGCTTAATACTTATTATCCCCTTCTTTAGCCCTTATATCCCTTAAGGCAATCATTACAAATAGATTTGTTAATTAATTTGTTTAAATTTCGCAATTATATGCCCTTCAGTTTATATTACTACTATATTATATAACTTTGATGTTATTGGGTAGGTTTTTAATTTTCTATTGGTTGCAAATCAGCTTGTTTCCTTTTTGGCAATTATCCGTTTTTGCCTTTGACCTATTTTAATTGAGAAACTATTTGCAATTCCATTGCCTGGCCCCGCTTCCAATTAGGCTGTTCGTCATTTTAATTACATCGATTTTTCTGTCAATTTTCGGATCTGTTTCTAGTACCCGCATGCAGCAACAACGACGGCAAATGCAAATAGACCACGTTGACATTTCTAGGTATTCATTAAAAATGTTGAAACATGTTAGCTGTTGTTGCCTGCCAATCAGGCTTGGCTGCCTGGCCACGCCCACGACTATTTTGGACTGCATGTCATTTAAATTAAATTAAAATAATTGATTTTACTTGCATTTTCTTTGTTGCAGTTAACTTTCGGACATACATATATAACGTATACGCAGTGGGCACTCAGTTGAGGGCACTTATAACTAGGCTATAGTAAACGGTTCAGCTTAAATCAATTTCTATTTTCCACTTCCGTTTGCTCGTCTCGTGCGTCGTGCTAGGTAAGTTTTGAAATTGACTAAAAATACATCTATATAAAATTATAGTATAATTTTACTTAATCGTTATATTTTTCTTCATTTTCATTGCAGATTTTGAAACGCGTTTCAGCAGTATTATCTAAAAGAGAACTCTATTTAACTATCCAAATAGTGTACAGTTCAAGTTTTTTTCATTCGAACAGAACAGAAGCAGTAAAGTTTTTGCACTTAATTTTCCCAACTAAACTATACTTATTCCAGTCAGCAGCCATTTTTTAACTAAACTTTAACTGGGTTTCTTTAAAAATTGTTTTTAGAAAATGTGAACTGACGTTGAGCGGATATTTAGTTTGTTCTTTTTTGGAATTAAGTTTGATAAAAGTGGAAATCGAAAATGTTAAATATAAATGTTCCATTTCTAAACTTTAAGAAAGGTCAATGAAAGAATTATAATATCCTCTTCAAAGAAACAGTTTTATTTTCCTTATTTGCAATCGGCAAGTTTATTTAAAATAGAGCAGAAATAAATACAATTTCATTAAAGCAAATTGTCTAATATTAGTTAAAAGTTGAAAAAGTATATAGAATGTATAAGCGATATCATGCAATCATATAAGTATTTTCTCAGCTTGCTCTTTTGTCAAGCACATTAATTGAATAGGTTCAGTAAAGTTTAGTTGGATCAAGGCTTATTATTTTTACTTCCGTAAACTCTTCCCCCTTGCCTTTGCACCACAGTTGAGCCAAAAGTTTGCTCACTAAAGCTCACATTTATCCTGTACCAACAGCAGCAGCAGCGAAATGGTTGAGGGTCAGACAGCGGTTCAACAGCAGCAGCAATCGGGCACTGGCTCGTCCAGTAGTGGCACAGGCGGCACCACGGCTGGAGCCGGTGGCGCCACCGCAGGCAACGTGGCCAACAGTCAGGCCCAGCAGAATGGCGGCTCGGGTTCCACTGTGGCTGCAGTAACTGCGGCTGCTGCCCCAGCAGCAACGGCCAACAATGCAGCAGCCAACAACAATAATAACAACAACAACACTGTAGCAACAAACAACAATAATAACAACAATAACAACAACAACGAACCGGATCCCAAAACAAATTTGATAGTGAATTATTTGCCGCAAACAATGTCGCAGGACGAAATACGTTCGTTGTTCGTGAGCTTCGGTGAGGTGGAGAGCTGCAAGTTGATACGCGATAAGGTGACAGGTGCGTAAACAAAACCAACTATTTCTAACTGACTAATTCGTTAATCTTAAATGTCGTTCGGCTAGGTCAAAGTCTGGGCTATGGCTTCGTGAACTATGTCAAGCAAGAGGATGCGGAGAAGGCCATCAATGCACTCAACGGTCTACGTCTGCAAAACAAAACCATAAAGGTGCGCCTAATAAAACTAAGGGGTGGGGTATTCATAGCAGATGTCTGGCCCAAACACTTTTTTATCAATCAACATTATCCATTAACCGCATCGAAGTGAAAATTTTTCTTAAAAAGCTCTCCCTACCGACATCTATCTATACTATATTAATCATATAAAATGATGAAACTTTTTATAGAGTTGAAATCCTTAGCCAGCCATCTGTCTATCGTAAATACCCTAATTAGTTTCCATATAATATTCATACATATGTATATGTGCATACATATTTAATGTTATTGCCAATTTAGGTCTCCATTGCGCGTCCCAGCTCGGAGAGCATTAAGGGTGCCAATTTATATGTATCGGGTCTTCCAAAGAATATGACACAGTCCGACTTGGAATCATTGTTTAGTCCATACGGCAAGATCATAACTTCGCGCATACTTTGTGATAATATCACTGGTAAGTTTAAACAATGTATAATTAATGCAAGTATAATTAAGGCATGTCCTAGGCATGTCTCAGCTATAATTAATTTCTATTATTATAAGCGATATATATATATAAGTTATTCTATATGCAGAATAAGCCAGCATATTTCCGAATTGTTTTTTAGCCATCTCATGAGAGATTGTGTTCCGCCTTATAATTTGTGAGACTTTGAAGCCCCAATTATTGTAATTATATCTAACACAATAATATATGTATTATCTTAATATATATATTATCTTAACTAATAGAGTTAAGCGTCTTCTGTGAGTCTGGCATTATTTCTGCCCTTAGAGCGCACAGTTTGTTTTGAAATTTTGCTGGCGCTACACTTTTATAAGTTGACATTTCTTTAATAATGCAAAAAAAATTTGTTTACAATTTTATTTTTTCATGAACACAAAAATAATTGAAACAAACTAAACACACACAACTATCAGATGAACATGCGGCGGGTAGGTTTTTAATTTTTGTTTAGCTGTTTAAATCGCAATTCATCAATTTCTCATTTGCACATTGCTTGGCATTAATTCGGTTGCTTCTCTTGAGTTCATTTAGTTTTTTTTTTCAAAGTGCTTATTGCCTGTTTTGTGGGCGTGTGTTGATTTTATTTACTTAGACTTGTTTAGTTGTTATTCTGTACTTGGTGTAGGAAAATAAAGAGGGGAAAAGATTAGGTAAAGTCCGTTTGTTTCTAGGTGGAGATACTTGAAGCCCAAATACCTGCAGGAAACATTTTAATCTTGAATAACGATTTTTCAGTAAAATGAGCTGTTTATGAAGATAATTGCAAATTATTTAATGAATAATTTGCATTGTTATTAAAAGATTAATATATAAAATAAATTTAATTTGGAATGAACAAACTTCTTTAAATAACTTCTAATTTTCAATTTCATTTTGTATTCTTGGTTATGTTTGGTAAAAACATTAACATTTTATATATATTTAAATTTAGATTTATTTACGTTCATACAATTGATACAGCTTAAGTATATCCGCAGTTTAGGTTTATTTAGAAGGTTTCAAATATAGGACCCAATAAAATCATCTGATTCTGATGCGCTTCTCGGGTTTAGCTTACATTTTTCTTAATAATCGTACATTGTAAGTTAAGAAATTTCATGCTGATGCAGCAATTGTTGGGACACCAATTGGATGGGAGGTATCTTCCAGTTAAGCATGTTTGACTAGTAAATGTTTATTATTGTTTATTTAATATAATGTTTTTCTTTTTAATTTTTTATTTGTACCTTATACGCAAAAGCATATTTTTGATTTAGCATTTATATTTATGATTTGTTACTAATGCATTTATTTGTTTTTTATTTTCCCAACAATACACAAAACAACACAAAACACCAACGACAAATTCAAATAATACCGAAAAGAAGCGCACGCTGACCACCCTGACAGTATGTATAAGTAACATTCAACTTGTATTTATAATTTATTGTTTTGTTGGCTTCACTATTGCGGCGCATAGCAAGCCAAAAGTCCTGTCACGCACAATGATCAAACCGCTGCAAATTCATACGCATTGTGTTCGCTAGCTGTGAAAACTGGATTTGAGCTCATACGATATTTAACAAGTATTCTTTTTTTTTGCTGATTCTTTCGCCTAGGTCTCTCCAAGGGCGTCGGCTTCATACGCTTCGATCAGCGCTTTGAGGCAGATCGCGCCATCAAGGAGCTAAACGGCACCACACCGAAGAATTCCACCGAACCGATAACCGTTAAGTTTGCCAACAATCCGAGCAGCAACAAGAACAGCATGCAGCCCCTGGCCGCCTACATAGCGCCACAAAATACGCGCGGCGGACGCGCCTTTCCAGCAAATGCAGCCGCCGGTGCCGCAGCAGCAGCAGCCGCTGCCGCCATCCATCCCAACGCGGGCCGTTACAGGTCAGCAAAGCAAGTAATGATGCAGTTTGATATGACCTCAAGTAGTGTAAGAAAACGAACAGGGGGAGAGAGAGACGAAACAACAACCCCCTACTTATTAGCTCTATGGAAGAACATGGCTTATATTAGGCATAAAAAGAGCAGAATTTAGAGTCCGTAGATTGCTTTTGGTATGTTATGACCGCAAGGTACAAAGTGAGATGCAACCAGTGAGAATATTACAACTTTATCTGGAAACATTTTACCAGAAACATATTATACAATAGTAGAATAAAAGTTAATTAAAAGAATTAGTTGAAGTTAAGAAAGATGGGTAATTATGAAACATTTAGACAATAATAGATTTTGCTGATCTGGTCGAATTCAGTATCAAAATGCCTACAGCTCGAAAAGCTAATTGCCTATGGTAAATTATAATAGATATTTATATAAAATATTGATACATCTTGGTTGAAGTGAGAAGCAACAACTGTCACAATACCCTGCAGCCAAATTGTTTCTCGTTTCAATTACTCAAAGGCTTGCAGAGGAAGTGGACTAATGGCACTTGTAGGCATTGCTCTTTGATCATTTCTCGCTTCGCTTTGCTGCAGTTTTTAAGACTCGTTTACTTATCTATTTTTTGTCTCTTTCTATCCTAGCTCTGTGATCTCACGCTATTCGCCGCTCACCAGTGATTTAATTACCAATGGCATGATTCAGGGCAATACCATAACTAGCTCTGGTTGGTGCATTTTCGTCTATAATCTGGCGCCCGAAACTGAGGAGAATGTGCTCTGGCAGCTCTTTGGGCCGTTTGGTGCAGTGCAATCCGTAAAGGTGCGTCCGAGCTGACAAGTTATTAATATCAAATAAATATATATATGCTGTTCTTTCCCATCGGCAGGTCATACGCGATTTGCAGAGCAACAAGTGCAAGGGATTCGGCTTTGTTACCATGACCAACTACGAGGAGGCTGTGCTGGCCATACAGTCGCTCAATGGCTACACGCTGGGCAATCGGGTACTTCAGGTCAGCTTCAAGACCAACAAAAATAAGCAAACGTAATTATTAACCAAGTTGGCTGCTGTTGTCAATGCCAATGCGGCGGCAGCGGCGCTGGCTGCCAATAGTTTGGTGCTCAATCACAACAACAACAATTACAACAACAACAACAACATCTGCAGCATCAGAAACAATAATGCTGCCCATCAATTTGGCAAATATGCTAATCACAACAGCAACAACAACAACAGACAACACAACAACAGCAACCAAACTAACAAACAAAAACAGCAGACAACTTCAAGCAGCAGCAGCCACAACAACAACAAACACTCGCTGCCACTTTTGGCAGGATCAACAAAAGCAATTGCAACTGCAACATCAGCAACAACAGCCACTGCGAACAATCGTCTAAGCAAACCACCAACAAGCAGCAGCAACACCATAACAACATTTATAAGCAACGGCAGCAGCAGCTACAATGGCAACAACAACAACAACAACAGCAGCAACAACAACAACAGCAACAACAACAACAACAACAGCACCTCGTCCAATGCCACGTCGCATGGCGATGCCGGCGCCTGCTCAACCAGCTCTGGCAGCATATTGAAAACTTCCACGAAATTCATATACAATAAGCCACAAAATCATTTCGAGCTGCTGCAACAGCAGCTGCAGCTGCAGCAGGAATTTGCCCAGTTCCTCACAAATGTGGCCAACAGTGCAGCTGGGAGCGGTGCCCCTGCCACGTCCAATCACAACAGCAGCATTGGCAATGCAGCCAGCGGCTCCAATGCGGCGCGCAATGCTGCTGGCAACACGGCGTTGTTGGGCAATTCAACAGCAACAGTTGCTGGCAACAAGAACAACAACAATAACAACAACAACAACAGCAATAACAACTATCAATCCTCATTTATGCCATCCTGGTCAAATTGGTTCTTCTAATTGATACTGATTCGCAGCGACTGGTAAATCCCTTTTTATATATTTTCTCTATTCAACTGTTTTTTTGTCTATATATAGACATATATATATATATATATATTTCGTTTTTTTTTTGTATTATCAGTTTTACTTTTTGCAAAAGTTTTTGAAATTTTTGAGTTAAAGTTTTTTAAAAATACTGCACATACTCACTACCTATTCAAGTTAGGTAAATTAGGGTATGATGCAATTTTTATTTCGGTTTTTTTTTGTGGAAAAGTTTATAAACACAGACATTTTGAAAAATTTTGTTGCTACAAATTTGAATTTTATATTTGTTTAATATTGTTTCTTATTTTTGTTCGCTAAATTCGTTAAATTCAGTTTATCTACTGATAAACAGGCAAAGCTCTGCCATTATATTTTTTACGAATACCCTCACTAAACACACACGTCTTTTGTATCCGTGTTTAATTTGCACTAACATCAAAGTCTAGTCGCCTTTAGCAAAAAGGGCTAAATCAACCAACAATTTATGGTTAAGTTTTTGTTTGAAGAAAGCAACACACTCTAGAAATAGTTTAATAAATTTGGCGGAATGAAAACTGAAAGGCTAAAACCACCAAAAACATGACAAACAGAAGAATATTTAAGTCTATTGATAAATGTATAAATACAAAGAAAAACAAAACAGAACTGAAATACGTTAAAAGAATAAAACGGAAACGTTTGGCATATGGTCGGAACCATTTAAAGAGAATGGCCCCAAGTTCGACATATGTTCGCGATTTGTTTATATATATATACATATACATATACGAGTAAATGTGTAACTCTTGCTTAAAATAAAGATCGTATTGCATTATTATATACTTAAAGACACTTTTTATTAAAATATTTAATTATTAAATTCACAACCTTCATCTAATCATGTGTCATGTGTTAAAACTTATCCAATTCCCAACTATGTTAAACTATTTCTTAATCTATCCTGACGAGAGGAGTAACGAAATCGAATGTGCAACAAAAAATTACAAAATCTATAAACAAACCAAGAGCTAAATATACAGAGAATTTTTCGAATACAACGAATAAATGTTTAAGAAAAATTTAATGCTATAAAGCCCATATAAACTAAATAGAATTTTAATAACAAAAACAAAAAAAGAAGCTATAACAATAACATAATAAATAAATCACAACTAACAAACAATTTTAAAAGAAATAACTTAAACAAAAACCAGCTAAATAATGTATATGCACGCCATTCGAAAAATTTGAGAAATCAGAGAAAATCTCTAACAAATTCCCTCCCTAGAAAAACAAAAGCTAAAAACGTAACTCAAAAAGTACGTAGAAAGCAAAAGCAAATTGACAAAACGCGTTTCAGCAAAACGAATTTGTTTAAACCAAAAACCGAAACAGCAATAATAAAGGAACAAACAATTAAAGCAAAACAAATTGCCAAATTAAATATAAAAGAAAAAAAAATTTGTATGCAGAAGAAAAATTCTTAAAAAATAACGAGTGAAAAAGATTTAGTGATTAAAAAGAACTGTTAAGAAGGAATTATCGGAACCTTTCGACAAATGATATATGCATTTAATAAGCCGGGCGAGAGATAACCGCAGATATGGGAAAATGTATGATCAGAGTTCTATAACATGAAAACATGGTGCTTGAGAGATTTCCTTGCAAAGCTAGTTAAATGTACTAGTCCTTAAAACCAAAAAAGAGAAGAGAAATACGAATAGATCTTGTTATGATATTCTATTGAAATATTCTATTATTATTTTGCCTTAACCTTGAGGGTTTTACCAACTTTACGCATTCATAATGCCGTGGGAGTCAGGAAACTGTTTTAATCATAGTCATATTAGTTTATCTATTAGTTTTCTAACCCCTAATTCCTGCGTGTACGTCATCTCTAAATAATTCGCAATGTTGAAACACATTAAACTATGCTATATATTAACTCTATATAAAATCTATAACTATTTATAAAAAACAAAAACAAAACCAACAACAAAAAAGTATATTATATATGATTAATAATATATTGATGTTGTGTATTGCAAATTTTAAATGTTTATACATATACATACATACCAGAAAAATGATTATAAATATATATTAACTCATGGCATAAATCACAAAACACTTTCATGTATACGTCAAGTAAATTTATTGCAACTATTTAAAAAGTAATTAACAAAACAAAACCAAAAAAAAAAATGATAATGATATGTATGTATATTTACGATTACGATTACGATTATTAAGTATGTATGTGTGTGTAGTAAATAGGCCCCAGCCTCCTAATATTTGTAGAGCTAAATGGCTTATTTTCACAAATACAGAACTCCTTCAGAGACACTAAGTGAACGGAATCATATAAATTCATTCGAATTATTTCAGTCATTCGAATCACTTGAGGCACTCGAATACCCATATTCATGCGCAAACGCTTGACTGAAATTTAAAAAAGCAAAAAAAAAAAATATAATAATAAAAATATAATAAATACAAAAAAAACTCGTTGCTTTAATGCAATGTATAAGAACAAAACCTTCCACAAGAAAAAACAAAAAATGAATAGAATTTGAAGCAGGTTCAAGAAAAACTATAAGAAGAAAACACCAAGAAACCCGATTTTTATAATCAGGCACACACATTTTTGTGCATGTGCGATCTGAATTGGAAAAGGGAAATGCAGAATGCGTAATGCAATTAAGTAATGATAACAAAAAAAAAAAAAAAAAAACGGCAACAAATAGAAGAACAACAAAAAGCAATCGATTATATACATTTTTTAAGATGAAAATGTTTTATAAATATAATATATGAAAAAAAACCTAAGAATAAACAAAAAAAAACCAAGAAAGTATTTTAAAAATTTAAACATATACATGAATACTATATATACAATATATTATATTATATACATATTATATACTTAACGGTATTGGTAACGAACAAAAACACCGCACAATAATATACAAAGAAAAATGAATGAATAATACGTAATGACAAGCCGCAAAGGATCTGATAACAGAAAGTTAAACTAATGCAAACAAGACTAAAGCAAAAGAACGAAAGAAAAGAGAAAATAACTAAATAACGAGCAACTTTATAATTTTTACATGAAAAACGCAATAATGTTAACATTTAAAGATTGAAGACGATGAACAGAAACAGAAAAAGAAACAGAAAACAAAGCGCATATCTTGAAAAAACGAATAAAAAACGAAAAGAGCATGATGATGAAAATCTATAATATAGATACGAAAAGTTACCACAAATTTTAACTAAAATGAGAAACGTTTAAAAATGGTACACTTTTATACTTTTACACCAAAATATAAGGATAGTGCATACACATATACCTACGTATAATGTCAAAGATCTGGCGATCAAATTATCGTCACGTTTTGTTCGTCGTTTCGAGGCACATTCGCGTTTGAAACCAAAAAGGTTGTGCAATGCCTGCAGGCGTAACCGGAACCGGAATCGCATTCGCGACTGGTTCCGGCACCTGCAGTGCTCTCTTTAAATGTCTCTCTCATACATACATACATATACACACATAAATACAAACAAAACAGAATACACCGCTCTCTCACTCCTAAACTCACCACTTACCTACTTAAACGAGAGTTGAATAGTCAAATGTCTGTGTCTGTGGGGAAAAGAAACCAACCTATTCAAGAATTGATCTAAGTATTTAAATGATGTGCTATACATTTATGAAATAAGCTTCTAGGCGTAGTTTAACTAACTGAACTGACACGAGTATTTACATTTTCTGTAAATTATAACTAGAGTCGTTCTTACGTTGAATACCCCTAAGATTTGCTAATATTTAATGCAAAACATTGATTTAAATGTGCTGTTCAATGTCAGTCGTTCAATGTCGAAAAGGTTTTACCATGAGTACCCCTAATGTTGAATGATTGAAAAGATTGAGTAAACCTAATGTTGAACAATTCTTACCATGATGATCCCTAATGTCGAAGTCAAATGTAATCTAAGTGTGAGTACCAACAGGATTTTTCTTGTTTTAATTTTTAGATTTTTCCTTCAATTTTGCTCAAGAATTCTAGGTATAAAAAATGTAGCACTAAACAGATTTACATCCCAATCAGACACACCTGCTATTATAGACCTATTTCAAAAGTTAATTCATTACTTTAAATGTGTTTTATTTCGATTGTGACCCTCTTTTATGACCGAGTTTCCGCATTACCTGCTCTTTTAAACCTACAAAAAACTTTGGTAAAAAATTCGCAAAAAAAAATCAAACAAAAAACTAACAATAAAAAAATATCTATCCAATGAAAATTTAGTAGTGCATGTCATCAGTAAAGTAAATATTGAAAGCTCTCTCTCTATATGTTTGCATTAAACGTTAAAGCAAAAGGAAAACTAACAAAAAATATATATTAAATTAATTATGTATAAACCAAACTTAGTCGAAAACAACTTAGTCAAAGGTACTAATTTTAAGCACTCTCGTTAAATGCAAAGCAAGCAACATAAGCATTCACTTGAAACGAATGAAGAAAAGAGAATTAAAACAATTTAGAAGAAAAACGAAAATAATGGAGAAAAGAATAAGTGAAACACAGAATACTTGCAGAATACTTCTTTCAAGCTCAAGCTCAACATATGCATAATTTAATGTGAAACGTATTTAATTCAGCATAAGATATGAAAAAAAAGAAGAATAATTCAAATAATTTCTATTATCGTCTATGGTTTAGCTTACGTATAGTACTTGAAGTCGACATACTAATTATGCCAGATATATATATACACACATATATATATACATATATGTATTTAAACTATGCAGTTTTTTTCTCGTCGTTATAAACATAGTCAAAATATTGGTGGGCCGTATCGTATTGTAGTAGCAAATATTTAACTTAATCATGTCAGATAATAGAAACAACAACAATTATTCCAATTTAATTACAAAGTGCATATTTATCTATTGAATTACTGTCGAATTCTCTCATATGGGCCGTGGCTTCAATGCCACGCCCAACCACACACTGACACACTCACACACCTTAAACAATTTTCTTCGAATTTTCATTCAATTAACTTACGAAAACAAAAGAAAGAAATAAAAGAAACCACACAAATATGAAAACAAAAACGAAACAAATTTATATAGCATATTTATGGTATACTCTGTGCAAGATTTATTAAAAATCAATTAAACTTCATTATGAATTAATCTGAGAATTTACAACAGCAAAAACACACACACGAACACACACAAAATGAAGGAAACAACAATTTATTCAATAAAGCTATGAAATGATGTGTTTAAAAACAATTTCGGAAAATTAATTAATCATGGAACCAGCTCGAGCAGCTGATTGCAATCGAACAAAGGAATTTTGGTAAGTTGTAAATCTAATATAAAAGTAGGTTTTGTCTTCAAATTGACTTAAGAATCATAAATTTAATTTCGGTATTCACCGAGCTTTAAGCCTGGCAATTATTCCTTTGGTTTTGTATAATTTTTATTTTCTAAGTAGAAATGCTGCTTCGAAATTAGGATTTTTTTAAATTTACATTATTAATTTTTTTTAAAATTTAATTGTTCCAAAATTTAACCGAAAGTGGGTATTTTGGAAAAATATTACATTATCGCTTAATCAATGAGTCTGTTGAACATGGTCTGCTAAACTTTTGACTGCTAATTAAACAGACATTAACCGGGGGACAAATCTGCCTGTTAAATAAAGTGTTACATGTTGTGTGCTTCTTGACGTCATTTCGATAGAACATGGTAAAATAAAATAAACATGGGGATCGAGGAATTTAAATATAAATATTTCATAGAAAATTACTTAGTGGTTTTTTATTTAAATTAAGGGATAACCTGTAGTTCTTTTCGAATTGTATTATTTACAATGCACATGGTAGAAGTTTCTTGCGGTTCTTCTCATTTAAATTCAGCCAGCATGAAATTGAATTTGCCAAACTGATAGTTAACTTTAATAACAATAGCAAAATATTAAAACACAACATTTAGATGCATAGTATGCTTTATTTTTAAAACAGAATTGAATTTGGCAAACAGTGACAAAAATATGGGGAAAGGCGCCTTAAATATGCTGCTTTTAAAATCCTGAAATATATATTTACTCTGCGGAAGAAGATATCTAACATGAATGCAATTTTAAACAGCATAAAAGTGTTGCATATCTTGCTGTCAGATTGCTCGATTAAGCTTAAAAGTCTTCGTACTGTCTCTATGTAGCCTTCCTTTCCCTTTCTGTCGCGGTGTGTGTGTGTGTGTGTGTGTGTGTAGCGTGGGGGCAGCGACTGTTGCAATGCTTTAAATATAGCATGCTTTTAGGCGAAGACATAAATTGCGAGCTGGGCAAGCTGTGGCTCGGCTGGGCGTGTGCTGTGCTGTGCGAAATCTTACATAAATTTCGGTGGCATGCGGCATGTGGACAGCACAAATGGCTGCCACAGCCGCAAAATGTGCAACGCAATGAGCTTTGAGGTTATGTAATGCATTTTGCATAGTTGAACATTTAAAGTAAAGAGCTTAAGGCTCACGGTCATAATATTCTGATGGTATAAATCGCCAGTTCTTGGCCAGATCGTTAATAGCCTCCACCATGAGGCGACTGACTATGGTCATAATCGTGCTGGCATGGGCAAAAAAATATGGAAGAAATTAAAGAGGTTTTCAATTTTGGAACTAGTTAGCTATTAAGAACTACTCACTTGTGATCCACGTTCGTACGCATATTTGTGAGGGGACTTGGATCGTTATCCAGAAGCACCACTTGGTCGTAGGTCTGGTTGAACTTGTTGCGTGTGCGTTCCGGGTTGATGCGCATAAAATTCGACTTGGATAGGTATTTCCAGAAGAGTTTCTCGAATATGGTAATGCGATGATCGATGGCCATACTCAATTCAATGATTTCATTTGCATTCAGCTTGCGTTTCATGGACAAACGCTTGATCAGCTCCCCTCGTTCCGCCTGCTTCTGCTGCTCCTCGGTCAGCTCAACGGGCGAACCATCGCCGCCGGCGCCCGGGTCAATGCCCACGCCGCCACATGGTGCGCAGGTGCCATCTACATCATACATGAGATCCTCATGCTTGTCCTCGTTGTTTTGCGCATGGACACGTATGTTGAGGTGTAGAAAGGCATGCTCAACATAGCTATCTTCCTTCCACTTGGGATCGTCTATGGACTCGATTTCAGCCAACTCAGCCTTGGCTATAAGCGTGGCGGAATCAAGTATGCGATGCACCTCCAGCACAATGGGTATGCGGCGAAAGAAGACGAGGCGGTCGAAGACGCTTACCTTTATCTCGCATAGTTTCGAATGATGGCCCTTCAGTCGAAAGACAGACGGTTCGAAAGTGACTGCAAAGAAATCGCTGATAATGTAGCTAGAGTAAAGAGAGAGAGAAGCATTTGAGTGAGTTGAGCGATTGGAGAAGTTCTGTTGGGACTTACTTTTGCCAGCGAAACTCCATGCATTTTTGTCCATAGTTGTGCACATTAACGAGTTGTGTGCGAATCTCCTTCTTGCACAGTTCAAAGCTCAGACGGTTCGGATAGATGATGTAAAGGTATTCGGAGGATTCTCTGTCCTTGAGCGGCATATCTGTAGTCTCATTCTCGTCTACAGTAGCGCCACGGGCCTTGATCTTATACAGTGCCTTGGTGTTCTCATATGTCAGCATCACCTCGAGCTGAGAGAAGATTAAAATGCGATTTAGAGCGGGAAATAGTATTCGACATGCTCACATAGAAAGAAAGATTAATTGATTTTAAACTACTTTTCTGCGACTGTTCTGCATTTTTACGAAACGATAAAAGGTATCTTCTTCTTTTAAGTCGAGTCCCTAGAATCCTATACCCCCTTCTTGACTTATAATTAAGGATGTGAAATCCATGATTTAGTGCTTACCTCATTCTCATAGTCCAAGGGTCGATATTCCACCAGCAGGGGCCAAACACTTTGCCTGGGCACCGTCAGATTTGAGTTGTGCAGCTTGAAGCTGCGTTCGCGCGATGAGAAGGCAAAGGCGAGATGTGCCATGGTTATGTTCTGGACCCAAATCGGCTGAGTAACATGATTAAAGTTTTTTATATTTATCGGCAATAGCTCCTTGGTGAGCAGACACCGTTCCGGATCAAAGGCTGTGATTTCCAGCTTGAAACTCCACACAAATTTGCGATTGTCACCAGTGCTAGAGGCACGGCAAATCAAATGTAGCTCTCAGTTTTTAGATTTTTGAAGTACTTACTAGATTTCATAGGTAAGATAGTGTTCGCCATAGAGAAAGAAATGAGCGGTTACTGTGAGAGGTAGCACCTCATCCGGCTGTAAATGGAGCTGCTCCTGGCTAACATGTATGAGCCGGCGATGCGGGCAATGGAACAGTTGCCGGAACTGATTGAAGCCCACGCGAGTTTGCAATGGCTGGCATTGACAATTCTGGATGCGCTTCAAATTCAATTCCAGCGGCTTGGCGGACATGTTGCGCAGCCAGAAGATCATCTTCAGGGGCTGGCTTTGTATCTGACGCAATGGAACCGCCAGGACATGCTCGTGCTCCTTCTTGTTCGAGCGCAGTTTCTTGTTGAGTCTGTCCGAGTGGAGTAAAGGGCTTTGGATAGAGATTCTCGGTTCGCAGTCAGGCGCTACTCACCCAGTTATGTTGAAACTCTCCCAATAGTACAACTTGAGTATGGGCGGGCGTATGACTGTCAGGTTGTCCACCATTAACTTCTGATAGATCGGCAAGGGCTTCAGTACGCCCGTGCACGGATTTTTTGACATTTTTAGTTTGTTTTAGATCAGTGCATGTATTTTTTGTTTGTATTTATTTAATATACATATATTCAAGCTCTCGATACGTTGCTCTGATTTGAGCACGTATTCAAATTGAAAGCTACAAATTTACCTATAACATTTGACGCACTGTGCTGCCACGCCCCACAAATACCATTGCTCGACTTTGGCACGTTCTCTTAATGCCATTAGAAGTCTGCACTGCACGCCCCGGGGCGCCACTGCGTGTTGCACACTCGTAAATATTCATAAATGGTCAGCCGCACATATGAACACCTACACGAACACGAAAAGGGTCAGCTCTGCCAGATCCTTTGAATGCTGTGGTACGCACACACACACACACACACGCACACACAACTCATAGCCTTGGGCTTTACGAGTGTGTTGGCGTTGCATAAAGAAGGGATTTTGTGGCATACTTCTGCTTGGCATCTGAATTTTGAATCTTTTTGCATGCAAATAAGTTTAAGTTTAAGACTCTTACGAAATTAAAAATAATTAAATTATTCTAATTGCTTTATCCATTAAATTTAATGTTTGGCTTTAATTGAAAATACGATATTCAGATTGCGGACATTGATACCTCAAAAATTGAATTGTAGGATTTTATCAAATCTGAAAATGTTTGTTCCTTCTTGTAATTAATCAAACGTTAAACAGAGTATATAATAACATATCATTTAAATGTTTAAATATTTCACATCATTGTTATAAACAACTAAGTTTAAGGTACTCTGTGGACATTGAGAAATTATCATATATATACAAGACTCGTAGGCATTTAAAAAAATTTTATCTATGAAAATTTGACTATAATTCCAAAAGTAAAATTTATTAAAATCCGCAGACAGTAGATAGTTCAATTGTCTAAATAAAAAAAAGAAATTCCTCATTTAAATTATTAAGTTATCAATTTTTATAAATTAACGTAAAGAATACCACTAAAATTTTTATTTATTTAATTAAAGAAAATTTTTTAATCAATATTAAAACTATTATGAACTTTCCTTAGATTCAAATTTTGAAAATGCTTTAAAAATTTCTTTAAATCAAGCAAATTCAAATGATATATCTCAAATATTTTCTTGCTTGGAACTTAATTATGTAAAGCTGACTTTTATGAATACCATATCCACTATGCCATCTATGTAGTATTCGTATCATAGTTTTACCAACTTTACCTTAGTTATTTAACTATTAATTGATAAAATGATGAGAATGAGAGTTTACTTTGATTTGGAAACGATAAGATATGTATGGAAATATTAATTCAATTAATTTCAATAAGAGAAGCTTGAAGACTGTCCATACAAGAAGGTTTTAAAACAACCTCTTTTATTTTCTCTATGTTTTTATATATATTATATTCTCTGCAATTCAAACAGAATACGATTTATGTAGTGATATATCAGAGTCAAGCTGACCTAACCTCGTTAAACTTAAATCTTCTGGTCCTTTTTTTGTTGCTCGACTGCTTGCAGCATTGGTGGCAGTTGCAAACAATCAAAACAATAGCCAGGGCTTTAGCGGAAACAACTAACATGAATATATGAATGCAACTGGATGGGATAGAGCTGGCAGCAGGTGCACATCTGCATGCACCTTGGATGTTGCCCCCCAATTCTTGCCACTTGCCCCGCAGGGCAACTGGCGATGTCGTTGCAATTCGTTTTGTTTGTCGATTGACAAAGTGCCAAAGGCCAAAGGCGAGTGGGAGTGTGTGTGAGTGTGTATGTGTGTGAGTGTGTGTGTGTGCTTGTGTGTCTGTGTGGGTATCTGTTTGTATGATTGTAATTGTGAGTGCGGCCAACAAACGAGCAAGAAAAAGACATTAGTGCCAACGCGCCTGTCAAAAACAAACCCCAAACACGCGTTGCAAGCGACATCATGTGTGGGTGCCAGTTGCCAGTTCCCAGTTGCCACTTGCAACGAGTCGTGCGCATTGAGGCATTGAACGAACATCATTTACAGTTAGTGCGCCAACAATTGCAGTCTAGAAGGGCACATAAACGACAATTAGATGGACTCTGAGCTACTATGTGGCACAGTGGTTGCTTAAGATGCATGCCACACTTGATGTGGCAGAAGGTTGAAGGAATAAAAATCATGTTTGGCATTTTTAGCTACCAAAACTCAAAGCCATTGAAATAGCAGAAAAATACAAAAAGAAAATACGATGCAAATATGTGTGCCAAATTTATATCCAAGCACAATTAGTAAATACATTTGTAAATGTTATATTCCGGTTGAGATATGCTGAAGATAGTCGGCAAGTATTCACTAAAAATATTAAAAAAATACTAAAAAGTATTTTAATATTTAAAAATGTTTTAATATATAAAAATATTTTTATATTCAAAAATATTTTAATATTTGTAGTTAAACGGCAATATTTTAATAAATAAAACAATATTTTTTCAAAAATATTTCAATATTTAAAAATATATTTTAGTATTGATAAAATATATTAGTTTTTTGCTTCAAGCACAAAAATCTCACAATTGCAAATAATAAGTCAAGAAAATTCAAAGGATCTACCAAAGGACAGTTAAAATTATTAACAAGTGCTGAGGTTGTTTTGTTTTTCTCAATGTTTACTTTTGTGTTTTTGTGCCTTTTGGTATTTTTGTTCCGTTTTATTAATGGCTGCTCATGAAATCAAACCAACTGAGCCAACTGTACTACTAATCGACAACCTGTGCATCAATCACAGCCCTTGACAGCGTCGCTTCCGCGCTTCTCAATCAGCACCCCGTTGAACCCGATTCCGATTTCGATCCCGATCCCAAACAATAACAATGAGCAAAGTGCATGACCAGGAGACAAGGCAGCTACAATTGTCGCTCGTCAGCGTCAACAGCAAAGCTTTCTCTGCGAGTTGTTGTTGTCGTTGAGTGCTTCAGCATTTTCATCGTTCCAATGCACTCAAAACCCACTCAAATTCGCTCCATTGCCAGTTGTTCCCGCTGCAGTCGGACGTCGAATGTGGGGAAGTATTTGAATTTGACACAGCTTAAACAATTTTTGAGGGGCACTTGGCAAGTTGCTGGCGACAACTTGTTGGCCAATTGTTGTGGTTTGACTTTGAAGAACTTTTCATGTTTCGGTCAACCGTTTTTGTGGCTGCATTCGGAAGCCAATCAAAAAGCGTCGAGTACTTTGCCAAATACGTTATGTGCTCGTAAAATTCATTGAGCGACCCCGTTGCCTGCTGCATAATTATGGCATAATTTGCAGCCTCAGCTCTGGCAGCTAATTACGATAAAAAAAGGGAAACAAGTGAGATCGCTGCAGTTGAGTGCACCCAACAGAGAGATACTCTGTTTTTTGAATGCATTCTATATTCTATCTATCTATTATATCATGAAAATATATGGCATATATTTATCTATTATTACTGAATTGTTGTTGTCGTTAAAGGTGTGTTGTGAAACAAAACCCAACCAATATACTCTATTCCTTGTTGGGCACATGGTATAAAGGCGCGCACTTCACTGCATCCTTTTGGGTGCCGCTCTAAGAGCATATGGCAATTAAAAAGTTTTTAAGCAAGTAATTTTTTGCCTGCTCCCTAGACAGGTGGAAAAAGTTGCCTGCTAGTATGTTGGCGGTCGTAATGGTCTACGTCTCATTCTTCGTTGCAGGCACAAGCTCAGTAAAGCTTAAGTAAAGTAAAGGTATCCTTCGAAATGCACTCGCAAAATATGACATGGTAATTTTATTTTTATAATGATATTTTTTCAATGGGTATTAAATACGAGGTCATATCTAAATATGGTTGGGGTACAGCATTTCGCCTTTCTATGCAATTCTCATGATGTCAAGTTAGTCTGTACCGACTTCTAGTGAGTACAGTCTTAGTGCTCGTTATCTTGGTTAGTTAGTTCTAACAGTTAGCTTTTAATCCATTTTATTTTTGCCATGTTTTTTAGATATCAACATTTTATTCTTTGATATTGATTTATTTCGCCGCAACATTTATTTAATTGCCTGTCGCAGCAAACAGTTCAGGGTTGTGTCAACTGAAGAATAGATTGTTTAGTTAAGAGCCTCTTTTTAAAAGTGCGCCTTAGGGGATGTGGAGGCGTGGCAGTTAGTGACACTCGACATCCGCTGTGCCATTTCTATGCGCTGGCAAGAATTGTATTTTGCAGTGAAATGGCTTGCCATAAGGAAGTAGGAATGGGCATAGCTGCTGTGGCTGCAGCAAACAATTATTGTTATTTCAATTTAAATGCAGCTTTACCCATGCCAGCAAGCCCCATCCCAGCCCCCCAACAAACAGCCCCCCCCTCGCCAGCATTGTCAACACCCTAGAATGTGCGGGCTTTGTGCGATGCTATCAAAATTATACACCTTGCAGCAATGAAAGGAGCTGATGTGATGAGCAGCAAGAAGGGTAGCGGGAGAGAAGGGGGGATGTGGGGTGCAAAAGTGAGATAGGGGGAAGTGTAACGCTTGTTGTGGCTACAGCGGGTTCATTGTAATGCAAATTACGTATACGCCATGTTGGCTGCCGCTGTAGCTGTAACTGCTGCAGTTCAGCCTAGGCTCGCCCCCAAAGTGGCTTCATTTTTGCGTGTTCGTGTGCTCAAGTGTGTGTGTGTGTTTGTGTATGCACACATTTCGACCGTTTTTCATTGTCAGCTCTCAAAAATAATAACGAAAGTACGAGCTCTTTTTTGAGCCTTACTGCAACTGCAACAGCATTGAGATAAAGCCACAACGAAATTTGGGTAGCAAAATGCAATTAATCCATGAAACAGCGTGGAAAATAATTTGAAGTGTGAATGCGATTCTGTGTAAGGCACACCCTGTCTGTGTAGAAAAGTTAATACGATTGAAATAAAGGCTAAAATCTTGCTCTGGCTAAAGTAAACAAAACAGGAAAAACAGGAAATATGAGTTGTTTTGCCGTCTCTAAAATAAAATACCCCTAACAGCAGTTATTACATGTTATTATAATCGGGGCTTAATCAATATATTGTCTGCAAGTAAAGGACAAACGAATTGTAATTCTTACTCAGCACTGACTGCGTAGTATACGTGCCCAGATCTATAAGAAATCTTCAGATTTCTTCAGCAAAAGAACTTATATGTAATTTAATAACATATATTTACTTGACTTCATGCCACAACTATTTGGGGAAATCTAACCAATAAGGCATCTATATAAGGCATACAAATTGATTACGTAATATTTGTATGTATTTGTAAAATGGAAAATGGCATTAAACAACAAATATAATAACTAACTAAATAGGTAGAAAATGTGTATATTTTTAAACATTCATATTAAATATGAAATCATTTCGATTTTTCTTTGTATTCAGACCCAATGGCTAACTTTGCGCTTACTCTCAGCAATATCACGCATACGCCATGTTTCTGCTGGCATATTACACATACGCCCTGTTTGCTGTTCGGATGACATTAAACGGATTGTCAAAGGCTTAACTGCCGGCTTATTGGTTTAGCTCTATCAAAGTTCGACTCAAATTGGCAAACTTAATCACAAAAACAAGTTTAGGCAAAAGGCAACTCAACTTGTTTCGTTTCCTTTGCCGCTGTCCAGTTGGTAGGAAATGCAACATTTTGCAGCAGGAAATGCAGTCGACTAACTTTCCGTATGCAGCTTAAGTGGCCATTCCATGGGCTTCAAGAAGCAGAGCGCGTGCGGATTAAGTGGAACACAGTTCTGTGTATTCCGGCTGTGTTAGTGTCTATTCGACAGTGCCAGTGCCAGGAAGTTAGTCGCATTTAAATGGAAAAACTTTAACACAATACGACAAAGTGAGGAAAAACAGCAAAAACAACAAACGCAAACATTTCAACGTTAACAGTCGATAACAACAAACGAGCAGCTTAGTCAAAGCCACAGGACTGCAAACAGAAACCGCATCCTCGCTGTCATCAATGTGCCGAACCGCGATTGCAAACGGTCGAGCATTCTGCCCCGCCCACAAAAAGGCTGACAAATGAACCAAGTTTTGGTGAAACCGTGAAACAGTTGCCAATTTCGACAGTCTCTGCTATGCGAATGTGCATGAAATACTCGAACAGTGAGAAAAACAAAGGTAAGTCTGCATGTTTAATATCTATTATTAGAAGTAAAGAAATATCTGGGAAAAATCTGTTTTTCCAAGTAAATGTGTATATAAAATTCGTATAAAATATGAATATATGACAAGAATGGAAAAGTTTCTTTAAGTTTATGGAAACCCACTGATGTCTGCTTGTTTTTTGCACACGACAAAGTAAATGGAATACTCTAAAAACTAAATTAGCAAAAAAAGTCAAAGACTTGAGCCATTGCAGTTTTTCACATAAAATCAACATGTCCTGTCAAGTAATCTAGGGTAACGTAGGGTATTGCGGCTACTAAAAATAAAAATTAAAAAGAAATCATTTTGTGCGCATGTTGGACAAACCGCAATCCATAAACCTCGAAGACAATTTAAACTCAGGGAATTTAATGGAAATGGTGTAAAAAAGTAATAATTCTATATAAATTTAAATTTCAACCTAAAATCGCCTGGCATCTGTTCCATTGATTCTGTTTAATACTTATGTTGATTTTAAGTTTCTGGCAAAACTCATTTGGGCAAAGGAAAGTTTTTAATTTGAAGAAACTAATTAAAACTTTGAAAGATAATTTAAACAGTTCTTAAATTAATTAATGAAATTGTGTTGGACTGTCTAGCCTTGTATTTTTATAGGGATATATGTTTATATATTTCTGATCAGCAGCAACTGAATATATTTAGCTGTGCCAAACAATCCGCATTTATATATTCATAATTAATTTATGAAATTGCTTTTAAATAATATTTTTGACATATTAATCATGTACTTCGTCTGAGCTAAATATGTGCACTTATATCTATTAAAGCAATTAGTAAAAGTTAAATGTTGCCTGCGGCAACTGGAAAGTCTTAAAGCAAATATACAGATATATGCATTTATGTGTTTATATATATTTGGTTTTCTCTAGCTTAAGCAAATATATTTTGATAGCCGCTTCACGTGCGCTGCCGTAAAACTTTTAACTTTTTACTCTTTACTTTTGGCCATTTAGTATTTCACTTTTTGTTGACTACCAAACGGAATATTCGCTCTGAATATTTAATTGTGCGAGCTCTCTGCTCTGGCGCACAGAGTGTGTACGTGTGTGTGTGTGTGCGAGTGAGTGGGTGTGCGTTTGTGTGTGTGTGCGAGTGAGTGGGTGTGCGTTTGTGTGTGTGTGCGAGTGAGTGGGTGTGCGTTTGTGTGTGGCTGCGTGCTTGGGTGTGTGTGGATGGTGCTTGGGTGTTGTGTGTGTCTCGTTTTGGTCTGTGCGGTTGCATATTTGCGGCGCTTTTTGGCTCTTTTTCGATTTTCGAAATGCGCTTTTAGTTGTTTGTTGTTAGCATTTCTTTGGCAACGTTGTCGAAGTTGTTGTTTCCATTGTTGTTCTTGTTTTCACAACGTAACTGGCAACTGTGCACACAGCATTCTTACTGTTTTATTTTGTATTTTGCTGGCAGTTTGGCAGTCGTGCCTAGGGTATAGTAACATATACATATACTATATAAAAATGTCTGCATACTTTTGGGCGCCGCGGATTATCTCTATATGCGCTACTAATGTGTGTGTGTTTGTGCGTGTGTTGGTGTGTGTGTGGGTGTGTGTGTGGGTGGTGTTACTGTTGGGTACGTTGATATGCAAATACTGTGGCCTGAGATGTTGACATTGTTGTTTGTATTATGTTGAAAATAAGCCGTAAGCCTTTGAACAATTTTTTTTAGAAATTCCTTTCCCGTCTCTTGTTTTTTGATCAAAGTAAATAAATTGTAAGTTTGTAAAAGCTGTTTCGGATTGTAAAAGCCTTGACTCAATTTGAAGAAATTGCTGTGAAAAGGTTTTTGTAAGGCATATCAAGTTCTAAGTATTGCATATGCCGTGTTTGCTTGAAACCTAGTGTATAAAAGTATTTCAGAAATTGCATTTTTAATGTATCAGCATTTTATTCTTTAGCAGTTTTGTTTTTTCGGGAAAATTAGGTGCATTAAATTAATAACACGTTTTCCCATCCTTATGAATTAATCAATATTTCGACTTGCATTTCTTGCTGTGGTATATTATGCAAATATTTCCCAAATTTGCATATGAACCTATTTGTAAATAGCCCTAACTAAAAATATAGTCCACAATATTGATGTTACATCACATCGCCGTGTAATCGAAGGCCACTCTAATGCAAATCCATTGACTCCCTCTCCTCCTCCTCCTCCCCCTCGACCACCTGCAGTTCGTTGATAATCCGACAACATTTCGCATCAACTGTCGCATGCTAATGAGCAGCAGCAACTGTCACACGACACTGCAACAAGCCGCAAGCTGCAAGCAACAAGCACAATAAATGTCATCACATTTCGCTTTCCTTCCTCCCTTACACCTCTGACTACCCCCATCACTCTCTCCCGTTGATGGGAAACCAAAGCATCAACCAGCCCACAAATCCATGGCTGACAAAATTTCATATGTAAAATGTATTTGAGCCGACAAAATTACAAACTAATCAACATATTTTTACTGGTGTTCTGGCTTTTTGGTCAGAAGCTAATTTATGTGTTGCTCTACCCTGTACTATGTGTTGATTGGGGCATATCAATTTGAAAGTGATATGATGGAATGTAAGTCGATTTTAGCCTTCGATCCAAATATTCTAATTATTCCGTTTTTAGAGCACTGACAGAATTTTGAAATATTTTCAAATATTAACTATTTATGCTCTTATTTTAATGCTAAGCATTCCCACGTACAAACAGTAGCTCAGTGCATTTGAATATTCTATTCAGCTTTTGTTTTAATTAATTTAGACGTAAAATGGGATTTAAAAATTGTACAGATGATAATTGACGTTAAACTTGCAAAGCGCATTAACTGAAATCCATGTTCTGTAAATAATTGATGGAGCCGCTGGCTCATAATATTGCTATTAATTACGCTCAATAAAGGCATTTAACACGCTCGCACACACACACACACACACACACACGCACACACAGGATGCTCCTAATCCCTGGTTAAAGTCCTCAACCGACTCCTCGGGCATTTGGCAGCTTCATTAAAACGCGTATAAATCAATTGCCCAGCTTAATGCAGCTGCTGCTCTTAGAGCTGGGAGCCAATCTTGGTCCTGGCCTGGCGCACATACATACATCATAAGCTGAGCGCTTAAGTTGCTTTCTAGTTCTTATGGCCAGGTTAGCCATGTTTACGGTGCGGCCAGCAGCTACCTTTGCAGCTAAGCTGATTAATTACGAAAATCTCGACTTTTGCCTAGTGTTGTGCAGGAATTTCACATGTTTGCCATGCGTTAAATTCAATTTCTGAACGTGACAGCAACAACGACAACAAATTTTAGCGCTGCGCTCGCATTTTTGTGGCCATCCGCATAAAATGCAAATTGCGTTGGTTGAACGCAAGACATCGTCCTCGGCATGTCCTTGCATCGTGTTGCACACATTTTTTTCTGCATGTTTGTGGAAAATTATACAAATTTTGTGTTCGAGTCACATCAATGGGTTGCCTTTAAAATAATGTTTTATATATAAATAAAATTTAAGAAATGGAAAATGTTTTAGAGAATTGCGTTCTGCTGCGTATTTCTTTTATTGTTTCCAATGGCACATTGATAAATAGTTAATGTTGGATATTAATACTTTATTTAGTTTTTGACTTATAGTAAAGACTAAGTTTGGTTTAGCGGGATTTTACTAAAAGATTTGTATTTTAGAAATCAATTTGCATTTTTATAAAATAGATAAAGATTTCACATATTTAATGCAAAAAAGCTGTTTTGCTTAAAATATATAAATATTCTACAATTTTTTTTAATGGGTGTATTATTAAACTTATTAAATATATCTAGAAAATATTTCGGGCAAATTTTTATTATTTCCTTATTTGTCTTCGAAATATGTGCCAGAACTCGTTTATGTACCTCTTGAAGATGTCAACTATTTTCTATTTTCTTCCTAATAAAAGGAACATTTTATTGTCTGGCTAATATGTAAGAATGAAAGTCAACGCCTTTCTGGTATCGTCTGATATCCTCTGGTAGTATGTTGAATTTAATCCCTTTTGTATATGTTATACAAAATTTACGATTGAGTCTTGTTTTTCATCTGCACAGACATTATTTAACACCGACATGATAAACTTCGTATTATTCTTAAAGTTTTCATTGCCAGAAATGTTGCGAAGACAAGGCTAATGAAAAGTTAGAGCTAATTGGAAGCAGCCACAAGACGTTCGACTAGAATAAATTGTTGCGAGCAGAGCATTTTTATGGGTACTGTTTACATTTGGGGCGCAAGTAAACTTTGTGTAGAAATTCGCCTAATGAGGCTGCCTCAGAGCTTCAGAGCCCGGCGAGCTACAGTCGTTGTCATGCATAACGAAAACATTATTAAAAGCCATCTCCTGGCATATCCTGGCTGTGCAGGACTTGGTCAAAACGAGACCAAACAATTAATTTCAACAACTGCCAGCTGCAAAAAGTTGGTCAGGGATAACGAACTGCGGGCTATGGGCGGCAGGACATTGTTTTCAAAGCGTATTACCACCAAATGTCAACAAGCATTAAATTAAAATACCGTAAAAATATATACATACACATATTCTCTACAAGTAGATAAATAAACGAGCCAACAGTGGAGCAGAACACGGGCGAAGGGCTGTGTGGCAAGTGTTGCCAGAAGCCAAAAATTCAACAAATGACTGCAGCAGAGATTTGGTGGCAACACTGACTGCGCCGCACAACAGTGCGTATGAGGCAGCTTGTCTGCCCCGGCTCCATTCCCCCATTTCGCTGGCAGCGCATTTGCATTTTTTTCTGGTCTTGCTAGCTCGTTAAGCTACTCAGACATGCAGTGAATAGGTTAACTTATCTTCTACCTCATAATGTGTACTCCGACCCCCCCCCCCCTCTCCTCTACTATAAAATATCGCCCCCCAAAGCAACTTGCGGCACGTGTTGTACCGTGCAAAATATGTTTACTGTTTATAATAATTATATGTTAGGCAATTTCTGCTTGCCGGCGACTTCTGGAGTGTCTTGTGAGACAGTCAAGTGGAAAATTATGTGATAAAGGATTATGCCGTAAGATAATCGAACTCTTAAAAAAGCTTCTTCATAATATACTAGCACCGCATATTATAGCCAATTGATAGTGTTATTGATGAGCGACTGTAATATAAATTGTATTGGGCAAAGATAAAAAACCTTCTAACAGAAATTGTAGGGTTTAGTTCAAAGACAACTAATAAATATTTAACATATTTGCTAAGCATTTCACAATATTTTATAAGGCTAAATGGAGAAGAAAAGAAAACTCCATTAGGCAGTTTCTTAAATAGGACCCAACAAATATAAAAGCGGTTCCGGGTTGTTTTTTTTTAATTCCATATTAATTACTCTCTGTAGGGGTAAAATATGGAATACTTTTATGTTAAGCAAAATTTCTTTTTGGAGTAGCTTCATTTTTAAATTAAATTAAATTCTTTTTTTTTTTATGTTACAATCTTTAATTTTGTGAGGACTTTTTATGGTTTAACTAGTTATTTTCTAAGCTTTCAAGTTGCCATTATTTTGGATGATAAATAAGTTTCAAGCGATACTAATACAATTTAAATATATTTGTTTGGTCATCTACTTAGTTTTGTTTAAAATTGAGTGTATTTTTGTAAGCTCTTTTATATTTGCTATGTAACTTCGCATACTAGAAATCTCATTCATTTGTTTGTGTTCTGGGGTTTTAAATTTGCTAAGCGCACATTTATTGCTTTACAATTTACATTTGCACATTTTAGGATTTAACTGATTCCATCAGCTAGTTTTCCTTAGCATACAATTATGATGAGCATGCATTTCACTTCTCGCATGCGATTATCTGTTAAATTTGCAGTCAGGTTGTTGTCTAGGCTAATGTAAACAGACTTATAAAACTCAAATATGCACAATGTAAATCCCATGTTAAGTAACCAAATGTTAGGCGCATGCAATGCGGCACGCTGCTAACAGCGAGAGTTGCCCAGTCTCTTTTGGCTCTTTGCAGCAACAATAGGCATATGGGCGGTCATATTATGTGCCAGCTGAGGCTGTTTGAGGGCTGAGTTTGATTGCAGACTTTCGTGTAGCTCCGGCAAATGCATTGCTTAACCACGAGCTAGGCCAAAAAAAACACAGAGCCGCAGGGCAGCCGCCGCGCGCTGGGTCGACCTGGTTTCTCAATCAATATGTCAACCATTAGGCAAATAGCGAATGATAAACAGACGCCCAAAAGGCTGCTGCACAGAAATTACCGGGTAACATTCAGACAAACAGACAGACAGAGAGGCAAAGCGAGAGAGAGAGAGACCCAGTGTGAGCGCAAAGAGAGCGTGTGTAACTTAACAGAGCGCTGTTAAACATTTGCGCTCTGCCATAAAAACTGTGCGCGCCCAAAATTGTGCTATGTTTTTTTTTTTTTTTTTGGTGCCGACCTGCTGGCGACTTTAATTGTTTGCTGCGAAATGGTGTTGGCCAACAAATGTCTGGTATTTAAATAAACGTAGAAATCGTGTCTTTATTTTTATGACCAACTGTAATCGGCTAACAATTGCAGCTTGTTAGCGTAGGGGATTGCGAACTTTAAATGCCGCTCATTAAATGTCGTAAAACCTTTTAATTCGGAGCTCAGTGCGCCTTAACGAACTGTTAAATCTTCTTGGGCCAAACAATTTTCGTGCAACACTTGACGGGCTAATGCAAAGCGGCTAAAAGTAGGTGTTAGACGCTGTAACGCCCATTGACTGTCAGTCAATTTGCGAATTACTATTTCACCTGCCCAAGGGTCATTCGTTGTGCTGTGCTGTCCTGTACCTTTTTCTGTTTTCTCTCAAGTGGGCGGCCGAAATTCAAAATGAAAAGCTCAGCGTGCAAGCCAATAGGAATGAAAGGTTATCTTTCAAGCTATCAGGCAAAGTCGCAGTAAATATACACTTTATCTTCCAATTGAAGTGAGATGTGTCAATAAGATTTACGGATTGAGATTTTCCATGATAGTGTAATAGAATTTGAAGTAAATTGAAAATATATAAAGGGGTTAATAAAGAAGAAATGCTTGTGAGATGACTTTTTTTTCTGTTATCACAGTTTGTCAAAAGAAACTTTTTAACTAACTAACTATTAAAGCAATAATTTACCTCTGCCATGCAAAAAGGGTATCTCTCGTTTAAAAGTAATGTCCTATTCATGACGTGGGAAGATAAGAATAAGATAGAAATGCGATACTTTTGCAGGATGGCGACATCTCCTATTAAAATGTACTTGAAAGGCAAAAAGTGATTGCTTGGAAATTAATTTGCCTAGAAAAATAAATTGAAATATATGTTTTTGACTTGCTATCCAGCTGAGGCGCCCCAGCGGCAGCAAGAGCATTTGAAAGGTCAATGGGCTTAGAGAATAGAATCAATCATGATGCCCGGGACAAGGCCCTCGGGGCGGGTTTAAATGTAATACAAGCAAAGAGGCCTAAAAATAAAATATAAATTATATGGCATTGCCTTGAGCTGAAGGGAAAAGTTTAATTTGCACTGAAATTTCGAAGAAAACTGCAACAACAAAAAACAAATACAAAAGCAATTTGAATTGGAGCATTATTCACTTAAATATAATTTGCACTTATTTGCATGCTTTGGATTCGTGAAAATGCCTCAGACTCAAAATTGCGCAGATATTAGAGTAATAGGATGTAGAGTGTATTTTATGGTAGACTCTGTATTTATCTAATGAGTATTAGACGGCAAAAAGAACATTCAAGTTGATGTAGCCTTGTCCGTCTATATGCTCATTGCTCGAATACTGATACTCTGTTTAATATAGGAACTAAATCCTTCGATTTTTTGCCAGCTAAATTTCAAGGAACAAGAATTATCAATTACTTGAACTGTACAAAATTCGAAAATGAATTGGTATCGCCTTTTTAGCTCGCTTTGAGCTTTTGGCGATATCGCAAGATTATCTTATCATGAACTTCAAGTATGAGACCTCTTAGTTTATATATGCCTCTTTAATATTTTGGATAATTTCTTTCGACAATCTTACCCAAAGTATATGAATGCATTTTAATGCCTTGCAGATATTTAACAGGATAACTGATAGTCTAAAATGCTAAGTTGTCAAGATTATAATAGCTAAAGACGCATTACTTGAAAGGTCACACTTTCGTATAGCTTCCTATTTGCTGCTATCCTATTTTTATATTAAATACATTTCCAGCTCTACTTTTCTTTGATTATTTCCCCGAATTTGTTGTATGAAACTGCTTAAGGCATGCAATATAATCCGTAGATCTTAGTACAGGGTATCTACTAGACCAAATATTGTTGCTCTACTTTTTTGTCTGCAATGATTCGCCGGAAACAACTTCACAAAAAAAGTTTATATACTGCATAGAAACTGTCAAATCTGGGCTTTGGGTTGGAAATTAGGGTGCAGTGTATGTGGTTGGCCTGTAGGGTGTAGGGGGTGGGGTGAAGGGTGTAGGGGGGTGGGGTGTAGGGTGTCTGCTTTGCTATTTTAGCGAGCATATTAAATTGCATGCTGCGGCGAACATTTCTCTGCATGAGCAAATGGGTAAATTATATTCAGGCGTGCTTTTTTTTTTGAGTGATTTTGGGGGATGAGGGAATGACTTGCTAATTACATTTGTACATCTCGGTTTGTTTGGCCATGTCGCCGCAGAGTATGCAAAAGTTATTTAAAGCGGACTTAACGCTGAGTGGCACCCCTGTCCCTAGCCACTCCTCTAAATAAACATTTGCCTAAATGACGCGACGTGCGACACACTACACACAATCGCACACACTCACAGTCACAGTCACACACACTCGCACACACAGCCCGGGGTGTTGACGTTGACTGTTGGTGCTTGGTTGACACACTTCTTGTTGTTTTTGGTTTTCTTGTTTTTTCTCTGAATATACCCTATACCCTACGGCCAGCAGCCTTCCCTCGAGAGCCGACTGTACTGAAGTACTTGAGAGTCTCGGCAAGCATTTGCGCTAGACTGGCGGCGGGCAGAGTAGTTTCCAAAAGCACACACATATACGAGTGTGTGTTCCGGAAATCCTTTTCTTGACGTAATTGCTAAAGAGAAAGCACCATCACAATTTGCTAAATTGGAGTCTTGAAAACAATTCGTAAATATTGATGGGAAATTATAGGAATATACTTCGAGTAATAAAAATAATTTCATTATTTAATGAAAGATCTAAAAACGTTTCACATCATTTCTTCATTTTAATGAAAAAAAATGTTTGTCTGCTTAGCAGCTACCCTTTTTATTGACTCAGGACGGATAAAATTTGAATTGATGCCTTTTAAAATGTATAGCCTCAAGAAACGCGAGGATTTGATATATTGACTGTCATGTATATATCATATTAGTATTTTTATTTACATAGGATTGTTTGCTAAGAATTTTATTTTTGGAAAGACATAAAGTGTGCATAAATGTGCAAATAATTGGAGGGAGAGATCAAATCACGTAAAAGGAATGGAATCGGATATCATTCATTCGTACACATTTCATTCATTCGTTCGTTCTATGTACTGTACTGTACTGTACTGTACACTTGAATCGAATATAAAAAATATAAACTATAATTAAAAAATCTCACAGTTTACCCTTAAAAAATGGGTAAGAAATGAGGTTAGGTAGGAAAAATGTTGCACCTAAACTAAATGGGATATTTGTGTTGTGGGCTACCTAAAGAACTATTTAAAGATCCCTTAGAACTGTTGTAAGTTTTTGTAGGTAGATTTTTGTTTTAAGCTGCCTGTTTCATGTATTTCTTCCGGCACTTCTTTTATTTTCTCCCTAATCTCATTTCACATTCGCTCTACTTTGTTTCAACTTTCAACGACGCGTTGCTTATTGAAAACTTGCACCGAATTAAGGCGAAAAAGTTTTTGAGAAGTTTTGCAACTGAATGCTGTATTCTCTTAACTGGCACTCGGAGGCGACTCCGCCGGGCGTTAAGACAATCAGGCAACTGTCATGCCGGGGGAAGCTGTTCGTTTTTTATGGGTCCCTTAATTGGCGCCAACGAGACCACGCCTCGCTGCCCAGTTCGATGTTATGGCAATTGATTGATACGCCACACCCATTGCCAGCCCACATGATTGAAGCGATATTTGTCAGCAAGGTCAGCAGCTCATTTCTCATGGGGTCGCCCCCAAAACCAATGGTCAGGTCAGGGCCACCAGCTGGGCTGTTGTGAGGTCGGCTGCTGGGCTTGTTTTCAGCCGTTTGTCCAGTTAATAAATATAAATGCCCGCCTGCCATTAGGCCCAGTAGATCATTGTCATTGGCAGCAACCGTTGCAATTTTCAATGCTGTTGCAGCATTTTGCAGCAGTTGATTGACTGATTGACTGATTGATGGCTGATTGATGTTGGCAACGACTTCTTATGGTGTACTTAACGCCCTTATTGCTTGAATGCCAGCTTTTATATTGTAGTCCCGTTGTTTCTATTGTTGCTGCAAGTATTAAACATGTCAATTGATTGTTTGCCTGCCGCCAGGCGCTCCACTTCCCATGCGAAGCGCCTCATAAAAATGCAATTCATGGAGCTGTGTATACAGCTGCCTGCTGGGGGGAAAGCACGAAGAATAACAACAATAATTCCCCCAGAGGCTTCTGTTTGTGCTCTTGCCCAGTATATACCCTGTGGCTTGGGCATGCAAAAGTGTGTGTATATTGTTTTGGCATCGAATAATTTAAGAGTATCGCTATGCTGAATGCCAGAGCCTCAAGCGCAAATTACTAATGCCGGCTGGAATAATTCAAGCTAGACTCAAGCACAGCATATGTCTGTCTCCCTTTAGCAAGTGAACAGTTCCTGTAATGCGATTAGGCTAAGCTAAGATCCGTTATTCGAAAATGCGCTGGTGAGCGCGCGCTATTATTTGCGCCCTCTCTCTCGCTCTCTCTGCCCGAAATTCCAGTGCATTGGAATGCTTGTATTTTCCATTGTACAAGATCAAAGCACGAAGAGCGTAAGCGCATTTAGATACTTAAGACGTGCGCTTAGCTGAATTTATTTAGTTGGTGCAGTGAATTTCTGGGAGGCAAACTCCATGCCAGTTGTCAATGTTAGTTTTCAGTGCCTCTTTCGTAGTGTTTCGCGAATTAGTGCTCACAATTTATCGCATTTCGGTGCCCTATAATCCGATTATAGTTATATTTAAATAATTCGGTAAGCGTTCTGCCATATATTGATCTGAAATATATAAAATTGCAATTTTCCATTTACACATTTTATTCTATGTATGTTTTAGAAGCTTTGCATTTAACCAACGTTTTTTAAGGTCCGTTACTTTAAAGCTTTGCTTTTCTTCTGTTTGGTCTGAGTATTGTTGCTCTTAGGCGGTATTTAACAACACAGGATACAGCGTAGAGAGCGTAAGCTTTTCTCTTAATGGAAGAAATATTCTGTTTTACTTTTATGTTCCCTATTTGGTGTGCTATTTTACAGCAACAAATACCTCGATAAATCGCATTAACAATTAAAAGGATTTACATTGGTAGACGTTTTACCCCACACTGATCTAAAATTAACATTTAAAGTCTCAGACTGCATACACCTCCCAAAAACGGCAGAAACAATATTTGTAAATTTGTATACCTTTGTAAAAGATACGACGCATATCAAAAGACGTCTCTGACAACATCGAGTATATATATATTTAAACATTATAAACAGCCGAGTCGATATAGCCATATCTGTCTTTCAGTTTTAATGCAAACAAGTATCTCAGATTAAAAGCTAATGACAATAAATAAGATTTCTATTTACCCTTAATTGTAATACGATTTTCGCACTATTAAATAAAATATTATAAATTTGTACTCCATTCTATACGAAAAGTTAAACTTAGTCAACACTCAGCTGTTTTGCAGGATATCTATAAGTACATACTATCAACCAGTTTACAGTGCGTGTGTTAACTGGCGGTTTAGTGTTAGCCATAAAATTGCGACTTTAAGTAGCCATCATGTTGTGTGTTGAGGCGATATACGATATACGAGTATCAAACATTTTATGTTGACTAAAAATCAGATTAAATTATATGGGAGAGCCTAAAAGCAAGGCATGCCACGATTGAATGGAACAAGCTGAAGCAGTTTTTGAGTAAGGATTGTTAAAGGGCGACTTCGTCAATAGATTGTTAAGCCAAACATTAAACAATGGCCCAAATATAGGCAATGCGATTTCTAAGGGCTTGGCTGAAGTAGAAAAACAACAATAAAGTCTCGTGGGTGGGCGCCAAAATAAAGCTGAATCGCAGCTTTGAGTGTTTAATGGGAGGCATAACTATCGATCTGTTTTTCTACAATTTGCATAACAACCACAGAGAAAACAACTGCTAAAAATAATTTAAAGCTCGGCTGCTTTTTCGTATTTGAAATGTCGTGCAAGAATTATAATGGCAGCGCGCAGCGTATACGTAATATCTCAATTCTCGCGACTGTCATTAAACGCACCAGCGCCCAGAACTATGCAACAACGAATTAAATTGTTCGGCGAGCGAGAGAGAATAACAAAATGGAAAACGGAAATCGCGGCGTCAGGCGACATTTTTTGACTTTTCGCAAGGCATCATAGTGAACAGAGCAAGCAAAAGTAAAGAAATATAAGAGGAAAAGCCTCTGAAGCCGGGCCAAGTCTGGCGTTCATTGTAGTCGAGGCGCCAAAGCAAGATAAATGGCGCAGAAGTAAACACATTTGGTGTGAAAACTGGGTAACTGGGTGAGTTCCCTATGCATCCCGCTCCCCGCCCTTAACCCCCATCCCGCTGCCTAGTAAAATCACAAAACTCTGCCGGTCGAAGCAGCCGAAACAATAGCCGGGCAGGGGGCAGGCAGGCAGGGAGGAGCGACTTACGTCAAGCAGCTGCTGCTGCTGCTGCTGATGAGGCGACAGTCAAATGAGACACGACACACAGCTGAGGGAGTTCCCAATACCCCCTCTCTCTTCACCCGCCCAGGCAGATTTTTGGGGCTGAAGCCTTACCGAAAATGGTTTGCCTCATAAATTACGCAGTTCGCGTGCATAAATTAGTTTCATATGATCGAGATCTTGATTAGTTTGAATAAAAATTGCACAGCTCTTTGAATTTGAATTAGTCGCGCGGCTTGTTTCATGCCACATTCGAGCAGCGGATTTATGGTTGACATTCTGCTGCTACGAGTGGCGCTTAGATTGGCCCCAACACAAGTGCATGTTGCGCTGGTTGTTGATACCCTATTTCTACACATGTGAAAGTGTACATTGGCTTTGTGAAGCGCTGCGCTGCGAAAGCTTGTGCAGCGAAAAAGTTTTGATAATATTATTTATTTTTGCCACTTCCAATCACATATTTATATTAAGGATAGGTTTTTAGTGCCCATATCAATATAATATACATCTACGAACAGAGTATCGCTCCACTGTTTACCAAAAATTCAGTTGATGGTTTTGCATTCAAAGCATTTTCAAAATGAGTGCGTTTCATTTTACGCTTGCATAGCTTTAACATTGTGTTTTTTTAACTATATATGCGCACTTCGAGGGAGAAAAAAAAACTGTCAAGCTCATACTCGAAATACCCGTTTCATTCAATCAAATGTTTTTTTTTATATATGTGTTGACATTTTATCTAAATTGTGAAAATGAAAAACACTGTCAGCAAGTGAAAAGCATTTTGTTTTGTGACCTTTGCCTTGAAACAATTGTTGGTTAACGGGATGCTCACAATAAAAAATCTCCCAAAAAAATAATTAAATTCAATTAAATACAAGAATAGCAAAAAAGGCAAGATCAGTAAAAGAGATATCTACTTAGTTTACTTGTTTTCTTCATTACGTGAGTTCCTCATGTCTGTATATTACTTATAACCGCACGATTATTAGCTATGGGAAAATATTGTAAAAACTTTAACAATTGCTTAATTATATAAAGAAAAAATTGAAATATGTCAGACCTTTTTTGCAAGCCAAAATTTCATAGCAACTTTTGAAAAGTTTTATATTTGTATACTGTTTCATTTTCAGCAATGAAATAAATAATTTCCAGCTCAGTTTTTATTGTGACTTAATATTAATTAACATCTCGTTCTTTTCAACCTTAAACAAATTTCCATCTGTTTTGTTTTCGCAAGTTTATTCATTTCGCTTGGCTTTGAATAAGTCGTGTTTTCTTAATTTCGCAGCTTTAGTTTGTTCATCTTCCTGTTGCTGTGCACTTTTCATCAGTTATGCAGCTGCTCATTTTGGTTGTTGCCAAAACTTTAGACTTGTGCTTTATCTATGCTGGCAAAGGGAAGAGTGAAAACTTTTTGCCGGATCTGAACCGTTGAGTCGTTCCATTTCAAGTGTTCAACTGTTTTGGCCACGTTACTGTGAAATCCGTTCAAAGCAAAGTCAAGTCAAGGATATGTCAGATGCTTATCCTTGTCTTTCTTCACCCACGCACAAACACACACTCACGCATGTTAGCAGCGGAGCTCTTGGCCACTTTGCAACACTGTCAGGAGCAGCACCGCAATCAGCTTAACCCCTTTCTGGAAAAAACTCTGCTACAGAAATCCAAACAGAAATCCCGCTTTTAATTAGATTTATGCCCAAGTGGCCAATACGAAAACAGCACACACACACACATGCCACACACCACACACACAAATACACATACACCCACACGCACGCATACACAACAGACACTGATGCAGGAAGATGTTCGAGGCGCGCAGAGATCTCAACGACCCCGCAGGGACTCGCACGCTAGAAAAAGCAAACACAAAACAATAACAAATAACAAGAAATTTTTGAATTTTGTCGGGCTAAAAAAGAGTTACTTCAGTTGCTCTTTCAAGGGCTGGCGCCCGAGAAGGGTTGCACAGGTGCGCGTAGCTATTCAAGCAGCTCGAGACCAAATTGCACCATGGGGAAAATTGATGCTTTCTATTAAAAAAAAAAATTAATACTTGGAAAATTTCTGATTTAAAATATTCTCTTGACTAAACTCTTTTGAAAGTATTTAAGTTTTTATTTTTATTTTATTTATCTTTTATAAAATATCTTTAAATGATTTTAATTATTTATAACATTCAATCAAAAGAAGCTTTTCAGCTTCTTCAAACTCACTTTTTCCTAAATTTTTCTAGAGCGGGACACATAACTTAACTCTAGTTTCACAATGATTGGAATGTCTGTACCCTTTGAAAACAATGTATTAAGCGTATGTTCCTATTAGCTTTGACTTGTTGGAAATACCATTTAAATTAATTATAAGCAGGTCAGTTCCCCTCAAGATTGTGTGCATCAATGCTTAATATGTGCAAAAGTACAGCATAAATTTATAGAGAGAAATTAACTAGTACTCAATATAAAATTATCTTCATAATTCTACTCATCATTTAGCATCCAACTTCTTTTAAACTAATTTTTAGCTCTCCCAAATGTTTGTAGTTAACTATATGAACTTTGCTAAAAATGATTTTATTTGAGAGCCGTTCCTAACGATTGCAATAAAAAAGTGTAGTAAAAATCATGAAGCTCAGATTTCATTAGATTTTTGGCGCTCTGTTTAAAACACTTCACGGCTCATCAAAAAGTAGATAGAATTCAAAGTAATCAACAGAGCGCTCTTTAACAGCTGTTAACTTAACAGCTTTTGCTTGCATTAACATTAATGATACGCAACGTTACAGTTGTATTTACTTCTAATGCATGAATAATTTTTTATGGCGTTATTTTTGGCAGTAAAAATGCCAAATAAAAGCCCCATTCCGGCCCATTGTGGGAGGGCGGAGCTGTCAATTACGTAAATGGCACTTCGGATTCGCAGATAGGCGCCCAGTGCAGTTGTCAAAAGTTAATCAAATCAATGTTTGCCGGTCTTATCTTAGTTACGTGTCTATTTGTTATTTGTCAATCACTAAGCTACTTCATGTATGTCAATATGGGCCAGGTGCAAGACCAATCCATGCCCATTCCCGTTCCGGGAATCTCTAGGCTTCGCTGGCCCGAACTCAAGGCTCCGCACCCCCCCCAAGTACTTTGTTCTTACGCTTGACTGGCCACATTTGCCAACTGTCTTTCCCTTTGGCCCCTCTCGCTGTGTCACTGTGTCTGTGTCTGCCTGCCTGTCTGTATGTTTGCCTACCTGGGAGGACTTCTTTCAGCCTCTGTTTGAGCTCAGGGCATGCTTCATCTAGCTCACATAACACCATTTCCAATTTGAACATAAAATCGAGCTGGGACAAAGACATTGAAATTGAAATCAAAAGCAAAGCGACGACAACGACAATGAGAATGGCAATAGAAATGAAAACAAGAATGAAAATCGAACTCAAACTAGAAATGGAAATGGAAACAGGCGGCAAACATCGAAAGCAACTTTCCACGTTTGTTTCAAATTTATCCCATCCAATTTATGTGCCCAATGCAATCCTTTCATGCGATGCCAGCCAGCGGCAACTATACGTAGCTATTTTGGCCAAATTACGAGTATCAGCTGAAATGGGGTTGGGAGCGATTTCAAATATGTTACAGAAAATGTTAGCAGGCTTATTTCAAACGCCGAATGTAGATTAAAGTTGTAAATTGGAATCTATGCGTGAGGAATGCATTACTTTTTCATGCGTATCGCATATAAAGTGAATTATTTCAAGCTGTTTTAATATAATATTTTACCTAAAAAGTTTCTAAAAATATTCAAGGCTTTATAAAGTAAATAGGTATATTTAAGCTCTCTGATGTTGAGTACCTCAGTTAATAATCAGAATGAACTCCCATTAAAAGACTTGTAGAGTTTGCTGCAATTAAAAGAAAGTGAAGAGTAGACACTCACACAGAATTCATAAAGAATTGTCAATTGCATTTATTGCTTTAGTATGCAGCGAATGGGCACTTAGGTATTTCCAGGTAATTGCACCTTCTGTCACAACACCTGAAGATTCCAGCAAAGGCAACAATTAAGAGAAGACTGTAAATATAACTTTCAAATGCAAAGCATACTTTTGGGGCGCATTAAGAGCTCCAAGGGCTGTCAATTTGTTAAGTCCCGGCCAAGTTAAGTCATTAATTAGCGTAACCGCCGCAGCTCCCCTTCCCCGCCCAACATCAACCTGACACCGACACCCGATCAATGAAGTTTTGACCACGATGGAGTAGCTGTCCAAGGGAAGGCTAACGTTGCCTTTGGTGTTGCCATTTAATTGTTTTGCAAACTGTGCGTGTTTTGCATGCGCAAGTGGGCGTGGCAGGCGGGGCAGCTTAAGCTAACTAATTTCTACTTTGGCATTGCATACACGTAGGCGCGCGACCGCCTTTTAATTAGCCGCCGCCCACGGACAAACTGGAGCCAAGAGGCAAGCACGAAGCGTCACGAGCAACCAATGTTCAGATATAGGCAGCTTTGGCTTATGGCACTTAATTAACCAGGTCTCTCTCGGGCTCCGTTTGGATTTGAGTCTAGTGCTCAAGTCGGCGCTTTACCTGTGCCAAGATGCAGCACGCATTGCCTGGGCGTGGCAGCAATTCAATTTCAACCTGATGTACATATGCCCCAAACGCGAATTGGACGAAACTTCAAAGTGTTGCCAAATGCTTCGGCAGAGAAACAAATTGTAATTGTGTCGAAAAACGGCGCCGCGGCCCTGCCAACTGCAGTTAGTGCTAAATGCGAAGTGGGTATGGGGGATGCCGGGTGGAGGGAAGGGTGTATGTGTGTGCCTGGCAAAGGGGTTGCGTATGCCACAAGGTAACTGCGCTTGACCTCGGATCTCTGCAGGCTCTGCATACATGCCAGTTGCCAGTTGTCAGAACGTTTCCCCTATATATACATATGTACATACAAAACATATGTATGTATATACGATATGCTATATGGCATATGCCAGACCAGACTCAGCTCGCAGTTCTCAGCTTTCTTTTTTTCGGCTTCTTTTGTTGTTGGAACAAAACCCCTTACCCCTTAACCAACTGTACCCACAAAAAAATGAAAATAACCAAGGCACAACTTTGCTGTCAGAAAAGTTCACAACTGCGAAATACACTGTTTTATGCATGTCAGGTCTAAGGAGATCATAAATGAATCTTTAAATATAATAATTAAATACTCCAGCATGGCAATTTATGTGGGCGAGAAAGGGCTGGCCTAAATATTGCTGGACTCATCCTCTGGATTTTCCGCAGACTTTATTTTAAATTATATTTTGGGATGCTCACCAAATCTAACCTTTTTTGTCACTAGAAACAGGGTAAAACACAAAAAAATTGGAAGAAAAAATGCCCTTCTGCATTCGAAACTGCGTGAAAAATTAGCGTCATTGCCGTTTGCTGTTCACAGGAGCCGTAGAAGCGACAGCTGTGGCTCTTGCTCGGCTAGTTTTTTCCCTGGAATATCCTATACCAATACGGCTTCTAGAACATATTGAGCTTCGGTTGAATTTTGACACCAGGTTGATTATGTTATCTCAGCTAGTTTCTCCATTAATTATATAGGCATGGTTTATAGCTTAAAGATATATGTATTATTTTACTTGTTTCTAGAGTTTTCTAGGGTATTTCCATGTCGATTAGCATAGATAAATCTTTTTCTTTATGGGTGTGCCTTTTGTTAAAACCAACCTGACTGCTGCATATTTTAGACGGCAGCCAAAAAGCTTTTGCAGTTTTTCCTGCTGGTTGCGGTGCACATTTCGTGGCTTTTGCGGTGTTGAATCGAGGAACTGAGAGATCCTTTGTGGGCTAATAAAAGAAAAGGTGTGGTATTCCGTCTAACACGTATAAATGTCAAAGGTTATTTTTTCAATCAGAGCAGTTCCTAATTGGATTTGAGAGCAGCAAAAAATGCTCAAAACAGAAGTGTAAATGCGTAAATTTTTAATTTTAAGCTTTAATATTTTAGAATAGAAGTATTCTTTTGCTGCAAATAACATACTTTAATACTTAATTTGTACTCAGTTTCCTGATTGACATTGGCTCCATTTCTTCTTTCTATTCCCCTGATATTTAAGATAAGTTCTTTTAAGAGACCAATTGTGTTACACACGTTACAAAAAGTCTCCAAATAGTAAATTAGTTACTTTTACCCCTACAAGAACGCTTAATCGAACCACAAGCTGCTGAACTGCCAAGATTAAAGACTTAATTCGCATTCTTTCATTTTAAAAGCTCCCAGCAATCTCTATCTTGGCGAAAGTACGCTCATAATTTCGTATCCAAAGTTTCCGCAGTTGATTTGCAGCAACGTGAACAGGAAAGCGTAAGCCCAACCACATTGCCCACAATTCCAAAGATTTTCCCAATCGTATTTTGTAAATCCCACACACACGCACGACCCAAAAAAAATCTTTAGCTGCGTGTGTGTGTGTGTCTGTGTGTACCTTATGGTTCTGTCCTAGTCACATTTCCCAGGCTGTGCCAAAGTGCATGGCGTACCTTTTTGCATACACTTGAGAATTTGGAAAATTTCACGTGAATAACTATTGTCTCCTGTTCTCCGTTTTTTTGTGTTTGTGTATTTGTTGAATCTGGGTGTCCGTGCGTGTGTGTGTGTGTGGGCAAGTGTTGTTCTTGCGTTTGTCATCGAAAAATGTTATGCTGCTTACCCAGCAGCCAATTTGCAAGCGCCGCCCTTCCCAACCCCAACAGCTCCTCGCTATTTGTCTCTCTCACTCTCAAACTCCCTTTCTCGACCCATCTCTTTCAGTCTGCCTCCTGACAGGACACAGTTTTTTGTGTGATGAAAGAGAATCCACAAAATAAAAACTGCAAATTTATTGTGAACCACATGCGATTTCAAAACGGTAAAAAATGTTTGATATGCTGAAAAGACAATGAGAGAGAGAGAGAGAGAGAGAGAGAGAGCGCGCGCAAGAGAGGGAGAGAGATATCTAAGTGGAGCGAGCAAAAGTTGATGTTGGAGTGCATGCCCTTGGGCCAAACCAATTAAGTTGCTCAAAAACGCAAATTGGACACGAAAATTGAGTTTTTCGAGCTGCCAAAAAAATTTCTCATTTTAATTAGCAAACAAATTATGAAATAAAATATAGCATGAATTTCTGTGTTGTTTTTAATAATTAAGCCAATAAAAAATGTGCGTGCGATTTAATTAAAATGCAATTATAAAATTATTATCATAGCGAGAAATATTAAAGTATCCTAATTATAAATCATGCTGGATTTTCCTGTTAAGCAAAGCATATCCAAGAGACTTTGTTTTAAACATCTCTTGCTATGCATACAACTTTCATTTTTGTCAATACTTCGATAAGTTTTTGAAAAAAGAAAATGTTCGAAAATTAAAAAAAGTTTGAAAACAATCTACTCATTTGGGAAATGCTTTTTAAATTTCAAGGAATCAGCATAAAATGTTCATGTGCACGGCAGAGCTGGGGAAAATTTAAAATATCCTTCAATTATTTTGAAGATTATTCATCCGTAGAAACTAGACCGAAAAAAACTATCTATTCATTTTTGGGCATAGACATTTGGACATTTATAAAAATGAAATTTAATATTTTCGGCATGTTTTAGTTTGCAAAATATTCATGCTTGTATTCATTTGCATTCTAAAAAATTGGTGTCATTTCTCTATTTGACAACGTTTACTTTTGCCACAGGTAGTGAAAGCTGCATTTAATGCAAAGTGCTTTGTTTTGTGTTGTTATTTATTTTTGTGCGCATATGTTTTAATATACACATGTATATATAAGCTGTGGCATAGCTGTATGCCAGAAAGTATGCAATGCAAATTCGTTAACTTGAGTAAATTATGTGGGACACTTTTTTGCCTGAACTGCGAACTTGTGTAGCAATTTCCAAGTAGTTTTTATTCTTACTTTTTTTAACACATCCTTGTAAAGGGCATTACGATTTTTAACATATAAAAGGGGACGTCGCTGAAAGTCTTTATATTCTCGCTCTGTATGTATGTTTTGATGTTGCCTTAAAGCTATCGTCAAGAGAATTTGGATGGTTTAATCTATTCGTTGAAGGGTTGGAATCAGCCGGAGCGGATCACTATATCATATAGCTGCCATAGAAATATTCAAGCAAAAAATAGGTTTACATATGGAAAATAAATATGGCAATTATTTGTTACATATCTTATGAATATTGGACCAATTAAAAAAAGGGATATCTGATGTTGATACAATCCCTCGAAAAAGAGTTTTTGTGTTGTTGAAAACTTTTTTCAAGATTTCTTGCGAGCATTAAGTTTTTGCAATACGTACAATATGTCGAATATAAGAACACTTGTATTTGTCGGCAAGGGTATTTAAACATCGGCGAGGCAGAGCTTGCCGTTTTTCTTGTTCTTATTATTTTCATCTTGCACGAATCTCTCATTTCCATTTGCACTTTGCGCTCAGTCACAACGGCAAGCAATTAAAAATTCTGAGTTTTTGCCAGTAATTAACAAAGTTTTTTGCTAGTCTAACAGCTCTTTGCCTTGGCACAAGTTAACCACGATACCCAGAAAGTATCTCATGCAGACACACATGTATCTATGTATGCCAGATAAATGCAAAGTGCTGCTTATCTTCCACTCATCTTTCGCATATCAGCCATGCATAAAATTCTAATGATAACATGCTATGCTCTGTGCCATTCAGCTGTGAAATGAGTTGGCATGCCTGGCAGCAGCAGCAGCAGCAGCAGCAGCAGCAGCATAAACAGCGGCAGCTGCCAATAAAATGTCAGCACGAAATCAAAGTCATCGCCACCTGCCTCCTTACTTTCACGCCCACTTTAGCCACCCCTCACCTGCCATTATTAGATGTCCCGCTGCTGCTTTATCGCTTCCTTTCCCCATTTTCACAGCTTTCCATTTCACTTAACATAACAGGCACACATCCACATACACAATTCACTCACAGACTCAGATATGGATCGGTTCGCTCTGCTTTACCCGTTTTATGGAGCGTTGCCATCGTCAAGATGCGGTTTTTCTAGCAACATTCTTTGGTGAAGTGTTATGCATTTCTAATGCAGTTTGCAATGTTGCCAATTTATTAAAGGAAGATCAGATGTTTCCTCACCTTGACTGTTAAAGTCTAAATTACTGAAAATGAAATTCTTTTTGATAAAGTTTTAATTTGACAGCTTCTTTATATTGTGTGAAATTTTAAATTTCAAATTTATTGAATAGTTTTAATTACAAGCAGCTTAAAGAGATCCCTTCAGAATTACAAATGAATAGGGGCTTACATTTTTTAAATTTTTAAATTTATGCTTCTCAAGCTCTGCTTAATGTGCACACATTGCTGAAAGTTGGTTAAACGAACATAAAAGTAAGCACTAAATTGGCCAAGTAAATGTTGTATAAAGTTTTATTAATCGCCACCTTTGCTAAAGTTTCTTATGCTCTATAAAACTTTCTAGCTAGGATTAAAATTTTAAAGTCCGCTTGCCTTTGCCTAATACACAATCTAATTTATTACTAGAAGATATCCAATAAGAAAAGAATAAACAAAGTTTGAACATATACAAAATTAATCCAAAAGCCCTTGAATACAGTTTAAGCGCTTAATCAATTTAATCATAAGATTCTGTTGGCGGCATTTTATTAGTTTTAGGAAGAGTCCACATTACATCTTCTGTCAGGTAAAAAAATATATTTCTGCACTTTCATGATTGTTTCTCAGATCAATTTTGAAAATCCTTAGTGTAGCATACATAATCTCGTTTAACCAAATTTTATAAATTATAAAAAGTGGAAAAAGGAATCGCAAGTCCATCACAAACATGTTGCCATCGAAGAAGCGAAGCATATATGGAGATATGTTGGACTTGGGCACAGAGTACGCCGATTCGGAGCGTTCAGTGGCCATTGTAAAGCCACATCAGGAGGCTGGCGATATGATAGATAATGTAAATTCGAAGTGCACCCAATCAGCCAAAAGCTCGTCCAGCAAAAAGACGGCCGCCTCGAACAGTGGTAACTATTCGGGAGCGTGCACCGAGAATTGTCTGTGTTCCGGCTGCTTCCTGCCACGTGACATGCACAGGACGAATTTCTGTGGCAAGACCAAGGAGCTGTGCATGAATCCACTGAAACAAAAATCAATTACAGTCTTATGGAATCGTGACTGGCTGTCGAGCAGCAACTGCTCGCTGAAGCCCCGATCCGTGGAGGGCACAACAGACCTGCGGGCGCGACACCACAAGGAGCAACAATTAAGCAAGCAATTCCTGCTCGAGGGCCTGTACAGAGTCCTGACGGATAAGCGTCGTACAAAAGCAACTGGCAAGCGTCAGAAAAGGAAGCGCAGGGCATACGACCCGGCAAACAGATCCCAGAGCGAGATGTGTCTATCAGAGCGCAACAAATCGCAACAGCATCTGAGGCATGTACTAAGCATGGTGAACACAACTGTGATGAGTCGGGATAATCTAGCAGTTGGCGACTGCAGAACAGTGCTGCCCGGGGGCTTGCTCACAATTGACTCCAGCCGAAGGAGCCCCAAGAGCAGCAAAATGCTGGTAGTTGACAGCAGCAAAGCTGACGGAGAGCGATCAAATTCAGTGGCTCCACGTGAGAGTTTCCTAAAAATGCAATTGCCAAACGACAGCCCAAACGATGATCTCCATTCTCGAGAGGAACAAGTTAATGCTGTTGCACAAAGTAGAGCCCACTTGCTACAGCTTAACTCAATTGAGTTGTGTTCCACACATGTTGCCAGGTCGAAATCCGCAGACGATCTTCTGAACTGCCTGCGCGGACAGAGAGCCAGGGTTGCCTTGGGGTATATCGGTTATAGGAATCTGTTACGGCACTAAAAGTGTTTTAAATTTTGTTTTTAACCCACGTGATGTCAATTTTTTTAAATGTGGAACTTCCATAATTTGCATTAGCTGCATATGTACATTCTTGAATATATATAATTTTAATTATATATAAAAATTGAGGCAAATTTGAGCGAATTTGCTTAAAATACGTGTACACCAATATGCTAATAAAACTATTTTATGAATCCATTAATATATAGGCTTGTTAAGTATTCAAACTAGAATTCAATAACCTTTTTTCGGGGAGTTATGATTTACTACGGTTAAACTGAACTATTATTAAAAATTTTAAGATATATATTACACAAGTTAAATATATGTTCCAGATTTTTGTAATTTGTAAGACAACTTAATAAATTAGGGCATAACTGTATATCAATTAGGATATACTCTACTTATTGGAGTATATCTATTATTATTTCATTTCATTTCATTTCACACACTCTTTGAAAATTGAGTTTTCCATATAACCCGAATAACCTCGCGGAAAATAACTGTTGTTTGTACATGTGTTTTAGAAAATACCAGTTTTGAAATTCTGTCTTAATCGACGGCTATAACATTTTTTAATTAATGCGATTTTCTTCATCATAAGTTTTTCGATTGAGCATAATATTACAAAATTCTGCCAGGTTATATATTGAAATCCTCTTGAGAGAAAAATTTCCCGCAGTTCTAAAAGATATGCCAAAGTTAAATCTTTTTTTTTGGCTGTCTTAGTGTATCTCAACTTCAGCAGTATCATGTTCGATTTGCCACATTCGATTTTGCTATCATTTTTGCACCTGTGCGTGTTTGAATGCTGGAAGAGGGAACAGAGGAAAAATCCTCTGTTGTGTGACACATTTGCATTTGAGAGCAGAACCCTGCAGGGCAGCAGCAGCTGTGCATGGGCGTCAAGATATTCTAAAGTTGGGGCGTGGTCACGTTGCATGCCTGACGCGTTTCTTCCCACAACTAGCATTTTAGATTTGAGCGATTCAACCGTGGTGCTGAATACTTGAAAATCATTTTGCATTCCATGTTCCACTGACACGGATTTCATGGCGATTTATGTGCCGTTAGCTGTGCGTGTGTGTGTGTGTGGGTGCATGTGTGTTTGTGTGTGCATGCATGCGTGTGTCGATTCCTTGTGAATGATTTATAGCACTGAATACGAGCTGGCCATGTTATTAGCATAAAAGGTTAAAAAATGTCCTAAATATTGATGCCTTTAAATGAAATGATGTGCAGCAAGGCTGACTAGCCAGGGGCATAGGGGCAGGGCAGTAAGTGTGGGCATATTCAATCCTATTCAAAATCAGTCGTGCGTTATGATAAGCAAAAAAGATAATGTCACATCGAATTAATTACCTAGCGTGGGCCAACGAATTGCCAAGTCAAGCGTGTATTATTTCAAACAATACACGCCCAATCGAAAGCTTAAATTAAACATAAAATTTAAATACAACATTTAACGTTAATTTTACATACACCTACGCATACGCACGCACACCTACAGAGGACGGAAACTCCGACAAGCCAAAAGCTGTGCAGCCAAATGAAATTAAGCACAAAAACTCGAGGCAGCTAAAACTGCATGACATTTTTAATTATCTAGAACAAGCGCATTTAGCACACAGCACACGCACACACACTCGCAGCATACGCACGCACACACACACACACACAGACTACACGTGCACTTGCAAATGAGTCGCTCAGATACACACACAAAAAATCGTTGCATACTTTGCGGGCTGCTGGGCATTTACATAAAAATTTTGCTGCTAACTGCATGTATGGAAGGAAACAGTGAAAAAACATTAATATACACACACACACACACGAACGCAGGTATCGGAAAAGCAAGTGGCCAAATGCTAGAGAATGTTCGACTAGCAATTACCCTGTATCATCTTCAAGCTGCCTACCATTTCTCCATAGCATGAAAATCGTTTACGAACACAATTAATTTTAAAACATTACGAATCCCTAACTTTTTTTTTAACCTTAATAATGATCCAACAAAAATCATTATTATTCATTATTGAATTTAAAAAAATTATAGTAAAAACCTGTCCTTCTATTTAGGGCTTATCGAAACTATAAATATTGTGCTTCCTAAGTTTAATATGTCATTAAGGAAAGACTGACACTTATCTCCCCCGACTAAAATAATCCAAACGCTCTAAAAAGCCTCTTCTTTAGCACCTTTTTGATTACAGGGTAGAAAATGTGTTGTAAGAATGTAGAAAAAAACTCATAGAGAGCAGTTTACACGCTTTTTGCTCGCACCATGCGACTAAACTTTAATGAAATATTTGCCAGATTGCAAGGAATTTTTATTTTTTAATAACTTTTGTGCCGTGTGCTATAATTGTTAATTAAAATCTGGGGCTGTGCATGAAATTTGAAATTCATACGCCTCGTTGAAAAAAAGGAGAAATGTGCAAAAGCGAGATGGGGGTAAATTCAAGCGTAATCAGTTTTGCTTTAATGCCCGACTGCGAACCCCACAAACCCTACAGAAACCACACACAACTCAAGGAAAAGCTTATAAAAAAATATGCCTTTTTATGGCAACTTTTGTTGCTGGCGCAGATGTATTGGTGTGCTCTGCAGTGTGTGTGTGTTTGTGTGTGTATGTGTGCTGTGTAAACACATTTATTAAAACATTTCAAGCCAAATAAATTTGCAGTGAAAAGAAGCTGAAATCCTCTCCTGCATCTGTTAGCCAACTTTTAAATACGCTGACAAGCATTTACATTTCATTACGATAATTAGCTATTGCTTGTATTTATTGAATGCATGTAAAGTTAAACAGACGTAAGAGGTTCAAACTTAAGTAATAAAATACATTAAATACTTTTTAATTTTGTATGTGATTTTAAATATTATTTTGATGAAGAATTTGCCTCACTTACTCAAATAAAAATACAAGCTTGAATTGAAAAAGTAATAAGTATATTCCTGCTAATATAAATAGAAGAATAAAATAATGCGAATAAAATTTAAAAGACAATTTATTTTATGAATTTTTCGAGTGTTTAAAAAATTCAACAAAATATTGAAATTTTTAAAAAAAAAAATCGATTATTTAAACATTAATTTATTTAATGTACAAGTATTTTAATTTATTTTTATTCACATTTTGCAGTTTGCTGACACTTCTGGATTACTTATTTGGATAATAATATGGATCTTTATGTATGTATGATTAAATTATTATTATTATCAATATTATTTTGATTATTTTTTTGGAATATTCCTATTTTTTTTTATACTAAAAATAACTTTAATAAGATTGTTGCTTTTAGACAGACAGACAAATATGCTCAAATTTGATTTGGTAAATATCCCATTTTACTTGAGTTCTTTTCATGGTTTACGTAACGTTATATCCAATTGTGGCTGCCTCGGAATGCATGATGCCCACCGCCAGTGTGGCTACTTAAGCTCGTGTACTCGCTAAAGGGTCCTTCAGCTGTTTCAGCTGTGCATATTACGGTTTAATTAATAACAGCAAACAGATTGCAGCTGAAACCAAAATGTTTATCAATAAGTCAAGAGTCGCCGACTCGATAATTCGAATACTGAAGAATGACAATACGGACGAGCGGAATTAAGAGTAGAGAATGCAATTAAGAGAATGCAAGTGCTTAAAGCGCTCTGAAGTGCTGGCAAATATTTTATTTAATAGCATTAACCTGACGTCAGTTTAAGTTGTTTGGGCCATTTAAACTGTTCGTTTGTTTGCTGAACACTCGAGCAATGGATTCGCATTCAAGTTCAGAGCGTACTGAAAACCGTCTAAAAAACTGCCGGCAAAAAGTGCTGCTTGATTTATTTATTTTATTTATGAAAATAAACTTAGCAGCGAATATTTGTGCAACACTCAAAAGTATGCTATGAGAATTCGCAGAGAAAATCGCTGAGCTAGAGATAAGCCACGCCAGAAGCATCTCAAATTAGGCAACACTTTTCGTTACTCACAAAACGGCAAACTTGCCCAATTCCCAGCATCAAAAGGCGACTTTCCAAGCGACTTATCGCCAACATCCGGCCACCAAAAAAAACCGAGAAGAGCGAAGAGCAGAAGCAGACGAAGTACGTGAAAAGCCCGAACACAATGCAAATGTTGTCGTTGTTAAGTTTATCAACATAAAATTTTGCATACATCAAGGCACACAAGCCAAGCGAAATACCCCAGCCCTATTCCGAGCACCTCAAGTGCGCAAATAATAAAGCATGCCTTTGGACTTTTGTACTAGCGGGTCTGCGGGGCATTTCTCTGTCAAGTCGAAATATGCTCAATAGCAATGTTTGCGGGCTATCTATCAACGCATCTTCACAAGGACCCGTCCCTGTGCTTGTCCCTAGCACTTATCTCTTACAGCCATCCTTGAGCTTCAACCGTCGCTCGCATCCGCTTCACTCGCTTTTCACAATGTGCTGGTCGATTCTTGGCTGGCGTTCGTGTTAATGTCTGTTGACATGGAAAAGCCTAAAGTTATTGTTTGCAACACACCATTTGCCTGACCTCGACCCTGGTTGTATGACCAGTGCCACGCCCACCCAAAAGGTTACATAATTTGCCTCTTCGATGCGCTGCTTTTGTAGTTGTTGTAGTTGTTGTTGGTTGTGTTGCTGCAGGCTGCCTAATAAGCGGCTTAAGTGTTGGTCTGGAATTAATGCGCTCACTCTTCTCACACCTCGTAGCCTTCCGCTTTGGACTCCTACACTTCCCTCTAGCTGTCACCGAGTGTTATTTGTTTATGTGTTTATCAGCACTGGGCACCCAAAAGTTACAATCACCGGACATGAAACGGCCATGAGCGTGCGTCCGTCTGTGTGTGTGTGTGTGAGTGTTTTTGTGTGTGTGCATATCCTTCAGATTGCCAAGGCTATCATAGCTGCTGACTAAGTGCGTTTGCTAACGACCCTGCTTGTTAGCGCTGCGTAAAATTCATAGAGCTGCGAAAATCCAAATTAAGGATTAAACAATATTTCAGAGTATTCGTTTTTCCACTTGAGCTATTAAACAAGTTTTAAATTTGTTTACATCAGCAAAAATTGTTTGAAATTAAGAAAATATTTAAAAAAGACCTGAACGTTTTTAGTTTTGGAAAATTGTAAAATGTTTTTTTTGTTTTAAAAGTCTTAAAATACTTTGAACTTAAGCTTAGTCAGTTACTTTTAGACAACAATTGTAAATTGTGTTTTTGGACTTTCAAATGCCTTTACCAAAATAAATAAAATTTATTTTAAGGATTAAGTTGACATTGACTTCTACTAAATTGTTTAAATTTTCTGGTAAACATTCAGATTAGAATCTCCAAATTAACATTTAAACTGCAAAAAAAAAAAAAAACCGAGACCACAAGCTTAAAATCGGGATATTGTATGGTGTATACTGGTTTTTCGCTGCTCGATTTTATTCGGGTTAAAAGTAATTTCCAAATGGATAAATCGAATGACATCATTCGGAATGTTGTGCGCAAAGTGTAAGTGTCATAAATTTGGAATTCCCCGAATACAAGCCCATAACTCTTAGCAACACACACAATCTCTTAATGTGCCACTGCCTAAAAGCTGGGCACACTTCTGCGCATTAACTGTTCGGCTTTAAAGAGCTGCCATTTGGCGGGCTGGCCAGCACTCCATTTCCATTTATATTCCGTGCCCGCTGCCATTTCCACTGCCACACTCATTGCTATTTCTGTATCCAGTTCCACTTGAAGCTTGTGATTGATAAGCGGCCATAATAAATTCCGTTATTAGTGAGTGGCAGCCGCAGAAGGCAACAAACGAGCAAATGATGCGTAAATAAAAGTCCAATGCGCCCCGGGCGCAAAATGGGGGCTAAGAATAGGCCTGTTCGTAATATATAAGACAAATAGATTTATTTGGTTCGATTTGATGCGCTTATTTGTTTATAAATGGAGACCGAAGCGTCGAAATGTTACAAAGCGCTCGATTCATTTTGATTCGATTTGACAGGACATGCGCCGCAATTCACTGTACAATTTGGCGCTGGCGCCTCAAGACAGGCAGCCAACTGAATAAAAATGGCATCGAAATAAAAATTTGCCGACAAATAGTTTTGTCTGGCACAAAATTTCACAAATTGCCTCCTATTTTGCCTAGCGACTGATTAGCCTGTCCGCGCACCGCCACCCCACCCCATGCTCCTGCTCTTGCCCAGTGTCGTTGGCTTCAGTCCAGAACGGAACCCTTGCAAATCGACCAGCCAACACCCGCGCTCAGCGTCCGTTGTAATTATGAGTTGGCAACTCACAGCTTGAAGTCCTCACAGTGTGCCACCACGGGGTGGCATTCAATTTTCAATGGAGCCCAGTTCCGAATTTGCGGCAACAACAAATTTTGTATGCTAATTTCAATTAAAAATTGGGTGCGGTGCGGCATGCCTTGAGGCAGCTCCTTCCAAGGGCTGATTGGCTGGCTGTTCGTCATGGCAAACTTCCTGACTGACAGTTGGGGCCCACTGAAAGTTCAAATGAGTCGATGCGAGGTGCCAAAAGTTGTTGTAGAAGTACTTTAAGTACTCATCACAAAGTTTATATAGGCTCGTGACAGGCAAATGAATCACTCACTCGGAAGAATACATTGAATTTTCGGAATCCCAAACTCTCGGCTGACTGGCCTAAACAAACAAAACAACAAATAAGCGCGACTATTTCTGGCGTAAGTTAATACGAAGAACAGGCTCTACAAGGAATTACACATGTCCTTCGAATCCACAGCATTTATTCAGAAAGTTCGTCGCATCAATTTCGATACTCTCGGGCTATCTGTTATTTTTATGATGATTTTTATTAAGGGTATATGCGTTTAAAGTCAGGTGAGCACTTAAAGATATATGCAAAGTGTGCTAATAATATTTAAAGCTGTCAATCCTTGCATTTATTTTTATACGAATTACGAATGTTTATGATTCTAAAATGAAATTTTACATTTGGCTTGCCTCAGAAGCTAACCTATTTTTATTAATATACATTCCAACGAAGTTTAGGATTAATTTGGTTTCCTTATGAAATTCAAATGTTTCAAAAAATAAAATAGAACTCAATTGGATATATATTTTTAAACTTGTAGAAATCTGTAATAATATCTCTTCGGATTATTTGTCAACATTTAACATTTTTTACGCATTATCCAAACAATTTACTAGTCGTATTTTTTTTGCATTTCTATTTTATGTTGCTAAACAATTAGAAAATGTTACACATAGTTTAATTAATTTTAATTGGTTTTATTTACCACAACGCGTCTTTATTTGATTATTTAAAGAACTTTTCGTTGTGGGTATTTAGTAGTCGTATACTAGCGACTATTTCAGGCTCAAATATTTTTTATTTGCTTCTCCTCGCACAACAAATAACAAATATTTTGCCAGCGTATTTGTTGATGTGTGCGCAAAACATAAATAAAATAAAATACAATATTCCCAGTGAGTAGAGAAGATTTGACCGTCATATCCCCCACTCACACCCCCCTCACTACACCCGCCCTCCACGTACCTTAGCAATGCCGCATTGGGCTTTGTCTGCTTTCGTTTTATTTGTTATTTAAGAATTGATCAGGCGTTGAATTTGCTTTCAGTTGTGTTTTACTTTTTCCTTGTTCTCTCGATTTGTGTGCGTCAGTGGCCCGTTGCCCCAGCAATGACAACTGACTTATCCATTGCCCAGGCCCTGACTATTCAGCACCCACTCCAAATGCTCGCCCCCCACACTTCCACCTACACATCAGATAGTCCATTGGCTCTTTTATTGAAATCGATTGCGTAATTGGGCAATTTGTGCTGCTTTTTGGCTGACTGATGATCAAATGTTTCTGCTGTTGGCTCCTACATGTTATTAGCCACAATTAGACGACGTTTGAAGGCAGCTAAATGAAGTTCCGGCTTATTTGCGAACAGGCAAGGCATTTCAGCATTTGGCTAATTAAAGTGACCTGCGGCAAATTATATTTAAATATCCTACTCATTAAATTATTATCACGCATTGTGCGCGTTGTAATCGCATTCACAATCTTCAGGGCCGAAATCGTTGAACCAAAAATGAAGCCACGTAAATAATGCGAAAAATACTTTTACTACCGACGCACGCAGGAGAAATAAAATAAAAATAAAATAAATACAAATATAAATAAAAATAAAAATCAAAATTAAAATAAATGGCCGGCGCACATGGCCAAAGGCGCTGCGCTTAAACAAATGTAATCAAAGTGTGGGCGTGGATGGAAAAGAAGGAAAAAAGAAAGTAGATTTTGATCAAGGACATAAAACATTTAAGTGCACTATGTTTAAAAAATATATATATATATTTACATGAAATCAAACTGGACTGAAACTTAATTATGTGTACAGCAATTCCATAAAGCAATAATATATTGAATGAATGCAATTATAGCGACTTAATTAAATGAAATTATAAAATAATAAAACAAAAAAAAAAGAATATATTTATTTATCATTTTACTTTTTATGTTTAATTTTGTAATATATTTTAATTAATTCGAACACATTTTATATAATTAACTCGCAAACTAAATTCAATTTTGAAAGGTTTTTATTATTTTTAACCGAATCGATTATTTCTTAAATTTTGTGTGACAGTTTTGAGTACTTCATAAGCATGAGTTCATCTTCCATATAAAATAAATTAACATATTTTGTGTTACATCATCTTACACTTTGCTAATATACCCTAACGCCGTAGCTTATGCTCTTCCTGCGCATAAAATATTTAAATAAGTCGCCTTGGTAGCTGCAGCTGCCCATTTTGCGCACTTCACATTCGCGAGGCTCGTTTGATTTATGCGCCTTAATGTTGGCTGCTTAATTTATTTTCGTTTTCGACGCGTTAATTTGCCGCACTGACGTTCAAATGTGCGAAGAAGAGAGAGACAGAAAGAATGAAACAATTTTGGCAATATATACCCTGTTTTTCCCATATGCACGACCAGCAAATGATACATTTTTAGTAAAGTAATGGAAAAAGATTTGTACCTGAGCTATATTAACGTATATAAATCGAAACATCTCATTTACTTTTCAGAATTTGGAAAGAAAAATATATTTGGTGCCCACGCCCATTATAATATAGTGTGTTGTTACCTAGAGGACAAGTGAACTCCAGATCTTTATGTAGGGTAAGTTTTGGTTGAATATACCCTTTTGTTACATTCCTTCTTGTTTTTATATTAGTTTTAAATTCTCTCACTTATTACATTTTTCGACACGGTCAAAACTTTTTGGCCAGCGCAACTGGCGCCCATTTTGTGCGCTTTTTCTAGCGTTGCTCTTTTGATAGCCCGGCAAAGGGTATAACAATGCTCCCACGAAATATGTAACGCATAAAAGGCTTTTATATGTCTACATTCTTTATCAGTATGGCGCAAGCAATCATAGGTCGCAGTCGGTAGAATCGGACCTATAAATAATATAACTTTATATTATAATTCTTTGATTTCCCCTCCATATCTTAACTAATCGCTTCAATTAATGAGCAGAATCTTATGCTTCTATATAATGTAGCTTCAATAATATGAACATTCGGTCAAATTTTCCGCAATTCAGCAAAGGGTATTTTTGTTGCGGCTTTCTAAAGATAAGCGTTGTTTCTTGTGTTTCCGTTTCCTATTTTAATAGTTTCTTTATTTTTTTGTTTTGTTTTTCAGATATTTAAAAAAGTTTGTTGTGAAATGGAAACTTTTTCAAATTATTTTTTTTTTCGCTAGTTTTCGTATTCTATTTTGGCATTGTTATTGCTGAAATGGGCGTTGGCCAACGGACTTTCCGGGGGTGTGTTGTTAAGAAACTGAGATAATATGGATAAGAAGATAGAGTAGATAAATCTAGAGATAATAGGATAATAATATTGGATGCTAAGCCAACTAAGAAGTTTGTTTTAGTATTCTAGTCGGTTAATACGTCAGATCTTAAATTATTCACTGTTCAATTCCTCAATGTGGCTGTTTTGATATGCAAATGAAACTTATTAACACAAAAAAGCAGTTACATAACACTGCTAAATACTACTTCAACCAATCCCCCCAACCCAAAACTTATCACAAAAGCCGTGGCAACTGTCGAAACTACTTGCTGCCAAGCACAGGCCAGGCTAGAGGAAGTAGTTCAGTTCATTAGCATAGTATACATTGATGCGCACAGGCAGACAGGCAGACAGGCAGATAGGCAGACAGGACTACTAGGCGTCGACGCCTCCCTTCGTCCACTCCCCTTTTCGGACATTGTCTTGAGTCGCAACGCTTTAAGTCTCAAGTCTACTTACATTTCACTTTGCGTTGCATTTTGCGGCCTCAGCTGCCCGCATCGCCTCGACTTGGCTTTTTGCCTGCCAGCTTAACTTGTGGGTCACTTGCCACAAAAAAACAAATAAAAAAACCTGCCCTTGCCCACTTAATGGGTGCCCATATAATTACATACAAAGGACGTCGGCGTTAGCCAAGCGCGAAGGGGACGAAGTTAAGATGCCATTGTCTTTTTATCAATCGAGTGGTTCGCATGTCTCATAGTCTGCCGCACACGCGTTACGCCTACCAAGCGACACGCCCCCTCGACCAAGTAATGCGATAAAAGTGCCTAAAAGTATTCTAAGCTTTTTGACATGTGCGACATCATCGTCAACCGCAAAGGCGGCTGAGGCTGTGCCTGATTAATTGAAGTGGAAAATGTGCCTGCACTCAAAAAAATATCGATATATTTGATTGGGAATATAAACATTCGATTAAGGGAAAAAGGGATTTATTTAGCGTTAAAAAAGATAAGCAAGATTTTCCGCAATTTGAATGTTGCTTAATACACCCTTTATAATTTTAAATTGAAATATACATTGACTACCTTAAAATTGATACAACATTTTAATTTCGATTAAGTATTAATTTATTAATGAAATTAATTTTCGAAAAAGATACAAGTTTCCCATAAGTAGATCTTGCAAGAATGTTCACTGATGATTTTTTTCTTTGCTTATTTAATCATCTTTTCTTCTCTCTAAACTTGGCATTGACAATCGTTTAATTTTTCTAAGTGTAATTTCTACGCTATGTGGAGCCTGATTGATGGCACTTGCGTTTAATTAAAATTTATTGTGGCATACTTTTAGGCTTGGCTGGCAAATTAAATTGCTTGATTTTCGAAGAGCGAAAAGTAACAGAAAATATGCCCGCCAGCCATCGAATCGCACATTGAGCGTAAGAGTTTTCCGCAATTTGGCTAAAAGTGCTGCGAGCACTTGATTCTTATTTGGCTTAAACATTATTTTAAAAGCTTTTTCTTTGCTTGGCCAGGACAGCATGGATTTCGCTCTTGCCACGCTGGCTGGAATGGAGCTTAGCATTCATACAATTTGCATTGACATCGCCGGCTGCTCGGTCCGGCCATTGTTGCCCTTTGCTGACAATGCTATCTCTTTCTGTCTTCCTTTCTTGTTTTCCTTTCTTTTTTTTTTTGCAAATGTTACGGCTGTCAAACGCCTGTCGGCATGCAATAGTTTCTGTTGTTTTTCTTTTTTTTGCTGCTCACCTGCCACATGTCAGAGTGCCTGCTCGGGCGCCGTCTGTGCCTGTGTCTGTGTCATTCGTGCCCATTATAAACTCGTTGCGAGGAACCTACCTAGACGCTGTCAGTTCGCTTTGCCGCCCCTTCATCTTCCGCCTGCTGCACAATCGCATTAAGACATATACACACACACACAGACAGACACACTCACACAGTCTATGGGTTGGGGCGGCGGGGTTTCCGCAGTCAAACTGTGGCACTAAGCGTAATTGTTGACTGTGTCTGCATGTCTTTCGCTTCTCTCGCTGCCATTTGTACAATTGACAATTGTGATTGCATATGTTATAATGCAGTTGCGTCTGAATAGAGTGCAGAGTGGCGAGCGGCTGGCTAAGAAGGGGAAGCAATCGAGGCACGTGTAACGCTCGTGCTTTGTTTGACTGCAGAGTAACTAAGCAGGGAAATCGCCTGCTGCGATTGGAACTTGGCGCTTGGCATTGGGAATTGAGTCATGCGTACGGCTGACTAGCTTGGCATCTGCAGCTGATTACTGATTGCTCTGAATGACTGTCTGATGTCACAGCCAGTCGAGCTGCATTTTCCGGATATCCATCCAGCGCAGATAACGGTAACCGTTCACTTCTGCCGAATGACTGATGTCAGCCAGATGTCAACTTGATTATGTTTGTTTTTCCCATGTGCTCGTTTGACTGACGCTGCGCTTCTATGAATCGTTAGCATTCTGTTCACAATCGCAGCACGATATTTCTGAAATTTATTATTATCTGAACCTGCTTGGCAATGCTGAATTACTCTAGGGTATAAGTCGAGAATAAAATGGAATTTCTGTTATGAATATTAAAAAGGTTTCAAGTTCTTAAATTTTTAAATCTTCTTGTTATGGGGGTGCATGGGACGGTAAAAGTTTTCAACACAATGAAGTATTAATGATTACTTCCTATACAGCTTAAACGATGCTTTAATGAATATTTAAAACCCTTCATGGATATGCTACTATACATAAAGCTTGTATTATATGAAGTAAGCCTTTTGGTTTTATTATCATTGCTTTTCCTCATTAATATCATAAAGCTAGTTTTGTCTAGTATATGCTTGACTCATAGAGAACGATATGGCTATCTTAATGCTAAATTAAGAGTTCCTTTTTAGCGTATTCATATTTTCGCCGAAGCAAATATGTTCCTTTGTCCATCTTTTGAAGTCTCTTTTAAACGTCTATTCACAAGTTGTCAGCTCTACAGCTTCTGGGAATTGCCAAGCCCGGAAAATAAAGAAGAAAATTGCAGCTAAGTCGCTGCGCGTCATGTTGCAAGCCAAACCCAGTTTGGCCATTGTCCGCAGCGCGTTAACTTTTATCTATCATCCGTTCCGCCTTGTGCCTTGCCCGTTGCACATTCATCGACTGCTTGGGCAATGTGTCGAGCATTTTTTGGTGCGTGCCGCGCCCCAAAAAGCATATCAAGAGAAGCAAAGAGCGGACAGCAAACGGACACAAAACCAAGTGATCCCCGTCAGGACTGTTCCCAGCCCATGTTCCAGTCATGAAAAGGCAAGTGGAGCACGTGCTGGCAGCTGTCCGTGGAAGAGCTGACGAGCTGCATTCGCTCTGCCGGTTGCGGCTTTTGTTTGCATACTTTTCGGAGCCAAAGTTCAATTTGCTTTTGCACTCGGGGCACAGTTGAGAACAAATCGCATGACTTTTGACCGAGTTTAGCAGAGCAAATAGAATCCCACCTATAAGTAGTCAGCCCACCTGTACACCTACACAACTGGCCCTCTTATCTGCTCCTTCTGCCTTTTTCAGTCGAAATCAAAGCCAAGCGGTGGGTTCTTGCAACTTGAAAAGACGCTAACTAGTCGCATTCAGACAACGTGCCAACAGCTCCATTGTTGGCTCTGATTAGCTTCAGCTTTTCGAGGCACTTTGTTAGCAACGGGGCCAACGGATCGGGGCCTGAAGAGGCGCGAGGAAAGTCGAAAAAAATCCTTCGTTTTGCTTTGCTCAACACTTGAATGCAGCGCATGAGCGTCGCTTGGAAATTATGAAATTGGTTTTTGGGCGCGTGACAAGTTGATCACATTTCTGTACATTGTTGTTCCAAAAAACACAAGAAATTATAAAACAATTTTTAAATGTACTTTGAAGTGCTTGAGGGCAAACGGTTTCCATAGCTACTTTGCGTATATAATATGTTTTTTTTTAAACTTAACAATAAACAAATAGTCAACTCATATAAAAAAATTTCAATAAATTCATGTTTATCTTTAAACGTTTATTTAAAAAGAATATTAATATCTCTTCATTAGTATTTTTTCTTTTAATATGTTTAATTTTTATTTACTTTTTCGTATAATATTTAATATAAGGGCTATTTTGAAGCTCAAACACTGAGGAAATACATTTTAAAGCGAAAATAAACCGCAATTCCGTAGGGTTCGTTAGTTTGGTGGGAAAACGCGGCAGAGAACTCAATCCTGTGCACAAATTTCTTTATGCATAACGCGTAGCATCGAGCCAACTACATTTTACGAGAAGTCCACTTTTTACTTCTCCTCCAGCTTCGCATTTAATTTTTGTCGTATCCAGCGAACAATTGCGAAAAATGCTTGACACATTTTTGGCTATTGTTGTAGTTGTTATTGTTGCGGTTGTGTAAAAGTCAACGGTTATGGGCAAATAAAATGCGACTTTGCAGGGCTGGCCCATCCGGGCCGGGTTGTGCCTTGGTGTCCGTAACAAGTGTGCAACACTGTGCTACAAATGCGATTACGTATACGCAGCGTGTGACAGGCACGTTGACCGTTTTGTACAGAGGACAGCACAGAAAAAAAGGCTAAATAACAAAAGGGGTTGCAGGCTGTACTATATAGAGCGTAAAGCGGGGGTGAAGCGGAAGCATGGCTATGGCTCTGATATAATGCTCAGCAGCGCCCACATAGCGGCACACTCGCATCCTGGTCATGTCTGGCTGCGATTCTGGACATGCCGCGCATAATTTAAGCGAGCGCCTGGGCGTGGTACCTTGTGTGTGTATGTGTGTGTGTGTGTGTGTGTGAGTGGGAGACACGTGCCGTTGTTGAATTTCATTTGTAGCGTTTTAAAAACGAGCGTTTTTCAGCAACTTTTTGAGCCTATTAAAAACTGGAGAGCAAAAAAGTTGTGAGCGCGTGCTAAGTAAAGCGCATTAGCGGCATCCATTGGCGCCTGTTGAACGCCAAGCGTTATCCATGGCGTCCTAGTTTAAGTTGAAACCTAGCCCGAGGCAAATCAGCCAACAAGTCCAGCAGCCCGTCCCGCTTCGCCCGTCGTCCGTCCCCATAGATCACATTTTGCATTTACTTCAGCTCAGTTTAATAAAAATGTTGCCCCCCCTCCATGGCTGTAAACAAAGCTGTCAGGCGGTAGCCGGGGGCATACCGGACGTCTATTAAGTCAATAGAGGAGTATGCTGCGAGGCACGAGGAAGCGGGTTATAACATGCGCCAGGCATTTATAAGCAATTTATAGAATATGTTAACCCAACAGACTGCCATCTGAGTTTTCTTCTTTTTTTATGTAATCCGAGCTGACTCGACTCGTTAAACAGAAGCCAAGGGGAAGTTTGCTAAAGCGCATCCCGCTTTAAACAATGTAGACAGTTAATCAAAGCAGGGTGTTGGGGTGTTGTGGGGGTATTGTGAGTCAGGGCAACAATTATAAACAAACTGTAAGTGACTGCTCATAAAAATTGTACTCATAAAATGGGATTAAAAAGAATTAACTGAGGTTATTACAGTGTACTTTTTACAGCTTGAATTTACTTTAAAGAGAAGCAATTTAATGTTACTTTGTCCTGGCACTTGGCAAGTTGAGTTAATTAAGTAAGGTTAGTTGAACATCAGTAATAATTCTCATGTTTTATTGTCTTAATAATAAATCTACCCGAGGCGAATGTCAACGTTCCCCAAAGAAAAATGGCAACAGTCTGATAGTGTAGGTGCGGAGTTTTAATTTACGAATAATATGAAAGGATCCTCAACTGGCAGGCAAATCGAATGCAACTTAAACATTTTATCAAATATTATTAAATTAGTTTGTGTATTTGTTTTCTTGAGCATCCGACATCATAACGATAACATTTTCTTTGCAAATGCGTCTTTATCTTTTCATCAACAATCTAATTAATTGAAGAGCATCTCCCCCAAATGCATTTTTGTTTACCTCGCCGTCCACTCGAGACACTCGACACATTCGCTGAATGGCATCCATTAGATACTTGTGTCTAATGCTATTCTCAACTTTGTTGCCACCGCAAAGGGGTCGTTTAGACAAGCAAAAACCTATTGCCAAAACACCAGCCAAATTGTTGGCAAGCAAAACCGCAAAGAGCAAATACACAAGCCGCAAAGACGACTACAAATGTAACCCACATACGTGCACGAATAGTTCCCCTCCCTTGGAGTCCCTTGGAGTGTGGCGCTTATCGCTCATGATATTTACGGACTTGCGAGCAGGGAAATTAATTGAAATGCCCCCGCAGATGTTGGCCGGAGCGCGGGGTGGAGCTCTGCTGCCATTTGGCGTTCAAATTAATTTGCTGCCAACAATTTCTGCCGAAAATTGCTAAGCAAATTTTTTGTTTGTTTTCGGTTTTAGTTGTTCGTGTTTCTTACTCAACTTTTTGGCGCTTTGCCGCACTATTGAGTGTTAAGTAATTTGCTGTTCTTCCTCTGCTGCTGCTTTTCTTTTTGACTGGCGTTTTTGTTTCATTCGGCTCGTAACTCTGACTGGCAGGTGAAAATTTCAGGGTAATTGCTTGCGGATGCTTTCAACGCCTCGCCTCACAAAGGGTTCAGGCAGCTGGAACCCAAGTCATTTGCATATTTTCCAGCAGCCAGACATAAGGAACCCAAATCAGCTGCAATTAACTTAAAAGGTATTAATACTTATAAGATTTGCCATTTTTCTTATACTTCGCTGGCCATAAAACTCTGTTGCCTGTTGCCAAGACGTGTCATATGGCAAGAATCACAGCAGTTGTCCTTTTTCACTTTAAATTAAGAACAGATAATATTTATTTTTATTTTAAGTGCTCGAGATATTAAGAAAGGAAGCAAAAAAATTGAAACGCAGCATTTGTTTTTAGGAATCTACATTAATTACACCACAATTGCTTTTTTTTATTAAATTTATTTATGTTTTTTTTCAGACACCGTCGACCAATGGACCTCCACTTTGCTATGTGGATAAAATAAATTATTACTGGAAAAATTAACAATGTCTGCTTATAAAACCATTTAAACTAATTATTTGGATGGAGTCTTCTCTTGGGAAGAGACAACATTTCTCCTACGGTAAGAAAACGCTTTATTTAATTAAAACATTTCAATTTGAAAGATAGTCCATCGCTTTTATTGTCTTCATTAATGAATAATCAGGATCAAATGACAGCAATGCTTACATTTTATTTATAGCTATAAATAAATTGCCAGATTGACTGTTATTTAGATAGCTTACCTTGCGAAGAACTGGTCAATAAGTTTTAAAATCTTAGGCCAAGAGAAAGTGGGAATGAACTTTCTTCTTGTGGGGCTTATGCAAATGCCAATATAAATTTAACTCGGCAGCTGCGATTTCCCTTTCATGTTTAAGGAGAATGGAAATGGTTTCAGGCTTAGAGTCGTAAAGTCTTAGGTATTTGCCCGTGTTAGCAGAGGCCTCTTCTATGGACTTTAATGCTGGTCATTATATTAAATAAATATTTTGACTTACATACAAGAGATTAGTGGACTCCATTACCTGGTTGTCATGCATAGATAATGAATGCCATAATATTGCGGTATGGCAATCTCATTAACCTTTTCTGTGCAGCGACGTCTTTTCGCAATCATGCATCCAATTTCGCACGGTAACTTTAATTATTCATGCTTAAATTTCACTTAAACTTGCAAAAACTCGTTACCCCACCTGCTGCTTTTAGCCCGACTGGCCCCGTCCCCGGCCCCATCCGTCAGCTTCTGGCGCTGTCTTTTCATCAGTTTCGTAGTCCTCAAAGAAACTTTGCTGGTCATGCAGCATCGCAAAGCTGCTGCAAGACAGACGTTAAGCAAACTTTATGCAAGCCAACCAAATGAATAAGAAAAAAAAGCACAAACTGAAAATGTAGGCTGATAATTCGCCTTCACTTTTTAAATAAAATATAAATCAAGCCACGTGCTAGCATCAGAGACCAGAAATAATATCGGACAGACCGTACGCAGGGGGTGGCGCGGGTGGCCCGTTTGCGGTTTGTCAAGCAGTTAGTCAGCCGGTCTGTCAGCCAGTCATTCAGTCAGCCGGCTTATTTGTTTGTGCCTGAAGCCCTGCTCGTGGGCCGACAGTTCGTTAGCTGCTGTGCTGTTTCGAGAGTTGGCCCTGCCTCAAAAGTTGTCGCTGTCCACGCGAGTTCGCCAAAGTTTTAAGCCCGAACCATGCTGCGCAGTGTGCGAGTAAAACTCGAGCTGACGTGTTAATTAGTGTGACTTTTGTGGGCTGGCACGCCGGCACGTAAGGTCCAGATAAGATAAAATGGTTCTAGGGCAGCCTTGACGGCGCTTCACGCCTCACTCCTCGCTGGCAGCGCAATTTAAACTCCCACTGGCTTTGTGCTCTGCATATTGTCGACTCATTAAAAATCAGCGCGTGTTGGCAACCACAAAAAACAAGCCACGACGCAGTCATTTTCATAATCAAACAAACTGAAAATCACACAGCACAAAACACAAGGCCAGTGGCAGGCAGGCGATGGAGATGAGGCGCGCCCAAGCAGGGACCGCAGAGCCAGCCACGTCAATTGCATTAGAAATTGCATTTAATGAGCACGCCAGCTACAGACAGCCAGGAAAGTGACGGGTGCCAGAGGCAGAGCAGCTGCCGCCAGTGTTGGGCAAATGGCGTAGAAAATGGCGACACCGAGTCGCCAAAATGGCGCCTTAACGGGGACACGGCATAGACTCGGCCCTGCCAGCTGAATAAACACTTAAATGTGGTATTCCATGCAGTAAACCAGTAAATGAATAACCACAAGTGAGCTTGGCTTTGAATAAGCGCGAACAAAGCCAGCATGTCCCTTCATTTGCGCTCATTTCATAGATACTATTAATTATGAACATGCGTTTACCTTTTGACAGAACATTTGCACGTTAGTTGCCAAAACAATGGAAAACAATTTGCCTGCCGCTCTCAAACCGTCGATATATACATTAATTTGCATAAACCAGCTCAACCCGTGCGTATTTGAACAATTTAATTATGTTTTGTTCACATTGTTTAGATTGTCATAGATTGTCATCTATAGATAAATTAAATGCATTATTCTCAAATGTTGCAATTCAAAGGAAATATGCAGTGGATCGGCATAAATCAGAACAAAAACTGACTTTTCAAATCATTTTGTAATTGATAGAATGAAAGCTCACTAAACGTAATAGGCAGATTAGACAGCAATTGTTTCGAAGACTGCCTAAAACGTTTACGAATATAACGCAAAGAGAAATAAAGAATGAAATTACACTTTGAATGAAAAAGCGCTGTGGCATGAATTTGTTTAAAAAATACATTATACCCTTATTACCAATTTTTAAGGGGTTCAGGGAATAAATAGATTGTAGAATATATTGGAATAAATATTAAAAGGACAATGGAACACACATGTTTCTTTGTATATTCATATACATATTAAAATAATAATTCACAAGCTTTATTTTGCTAGTTCTTCCAAAAATGTTTCCTTGAATAATCTTGATGGTAGTCCTTGCCTACTCCTAGAAAAATCCCTTTGTGCTCTGCTGTAATTCTCAAAATTATTCAAATTTTGACTTACGCACTTGCTGCTCATTCTACAGTCAGACTACAAAGTGATTTGAGAGCCCACCAACTGTGCAACTAAGCCAGTGATAACTGTGGGATTTCAACTCAATGGACACACGAGAATAGGCCACAGCACAAATGGCCAATTCTGAGAGCTAAGAAAAAAACGAGACGAGTGAATGATTACTTAATGCGGGCACTGTTGACAATGACGAGCGTCGGAACAGAACAGAAGCATGCTCCCCTTGCCAGTTTGGTTTTCGGTTTAACTGTCATGAGCACATCCTTTGGCTTGACTTGGCTACCACCTGCCGTTACGTTCCTTTTATTGCTTCATGGTAATTTAGATACTTCCGTTAGCTCACATACTCGTAAACACACGCCTCGGTTAACAAGGTTTCTTACGGCCTGCCGCCTGGGCTCCAGGTAGTTGAGTTCCCTTTCGACTGGCTCAGTTGTTGGATCGGTCACCGGGGTCACATTAATTTCGCGCTGTAGCAATTGGTATATAAATTTTGCACGATTGCCATTTAATACCCTTAAGCTTGTTGCCAAGGGGTATTTCAAGTTTTCGTAGAATATTTAAATATTTTTATGGCTGGCTCGAGGTCCGGGTTTGTTAAAAAATGGTTGAAAAACAATTCAATCGAGTGTTTCGCTTAGTATATATTTAAAATATGGAAGGGTCACCAAAACCAGCAGTAGAATATTTTATTGACCAATTTTGTTATGAAACAGTTGCAAATTGTTGGCATATGAGTATACTTACAGGGTATGTTGAAGTCTCGCAACTGTGTGTTTTCCATGCCCTGTGGCTTCCTGCCGCAATTTGCATATGAAATATGTCCAAATATGCAAATTTACAGCGAGCACATGAACCAAAAATTTGTGATATATTTGCAAAGCTAACGGCATGTATAATATTTTGTGCGGCCTGCTTTTTGGACATTTGATAAATCAAATCAAAATAAATTTTTTCTAAAATACTTTTTCATTTGCATTTTAAATTTATTTCAGTAGAATTTTTCACAAGTTTAAAAAAACATATAAAATTGTGCTGAAAGTAATTTAATATAAATATTTCGCCACATCTGTTGTATTAGACAGTTTTTATTAAATTATTGGACATTTAACTGTATATTTTTATGCGATTTCCAATGTGTGAGCATTTCCCTTATATTTTCCCAATCGCGCTCAATTGACAGCCAGACATTTGCACAGTTCACTGAATTTCAATTGATTTGCCATCAAACAAAGCAGCGCCAAGCAGCAAATGCCAAATGCTTCGTTCTATACAAATTAAAAATACCATTTCCATGTCATATCTGCAGTGTTTAAGCATCCGTTCGTGCATTATGCATTGGGCTTAATTGAATTTCCAGTTGGACAGGGTCAGCTGTAGCAGCTGTCATTGTCAATGTCCGGAAACTCTTCTCCATCTTTGGCATTGTCTGTATTTCGAGATACTTTCGCGTTATTTTTTTTTTTTTTGAGTAGTATTTCTTCTGCAGCTGTTTTGCACTTACTTGAACATAATTTCATTACGCATACGCACCGTTTGCTAATTACATGAAACTTGCTCGCAAAACTTTAGCCAGAACTTGCAACGGCGCATTATCGCAGGCATCAAGTGCAAACTTGTCCTGCTGCAAAGTTTGTTGCCTGCCTGCTTATCAACTGGCCGGCTGGCTGGCTAGACGGGCTCGGAAAAGTTTGCAACAACAGATGCATTTTCTTTGACATTAGCTGCCTGATGAACTGTCGACAAGGCATCCAGCTCCCAACCCCCCAAATACTTACTGACAAACCGAAGACACCTGTCAACCAAGATCATGTCATGGAATTGCCAACGCTGAATTCTCGTGTCATCAAATGTACATTTCAATATTCCAGCTATATGTCTGCGCAGCAATATACAGCCTGGGTAAAAGAACATTCAACATAAGAAAATACCAAAAATATTGAAATTAAATGCAAATGAAAATACCAAAAATATACTGTTAAGCAAAGCGGCAGCAGAGTCGAAATAAAAGCATAACTTAGCAGCATCATCATACCATCATACGGGGGATTCAAAGCAATACCAGGTTTAGTATTTCTGTGCTGGTGGATTCTTATAGACGGAGGGATCAAAAATAAAACACAAGCGCAATTTTTGTTAGTTTTTTAGTTTTGTTTTTTTTTTTTTATAGAGAGGGTAGTTTTCTCCGCTAAGGATTTTCAAAGTTTACTTTTATTTAGAGAAGTTCCTTTAATGATAATCATACTTATGGTTTTTTTTGTTTTTGTTTTTTTTTGCTGTTTGCCTTTTGTTCTTAAAAGTTTTTTGTTAAATAGTTGTTGTTTAACAGCTAAATACTTGTTATAATATTTGAGTGGGTTTTTTGTTTTTCGATTTTAATTTTTTGTTTCTGTTCTTTCTGGTAATGTTTTTGACGTATGGTGTATTTTGTTGGTTTGTTATTTGGTTTTGCTGCGTTAAAATTCACTTACTAGCTAGTTTTTAATTATGTTTTTTGTTTCTAAATTATAATTGTTTGGTTGTTATTTGGTTTCTGGTTTAGCCTTGGATGTTGTGCGGCACCGTGTTGTTGTTTTTGTCTTTTTAGTTCGCATTTCGACAAGTTTAAGAATCAATCATTTTTTCTAAAATTAGGTATTAATCTATATGTCCATATATCTTAATAGTTACGTGACTTAATAGCCTAAATTGTAACAATAAGTTTTTTATTTTTGTGAATGGTAACTTTTACACTCATTTAAGCAATACACGTAGTAATATTTCGTTATATAATTGGTATGTCCATATAATATATGTACTTATATATTGAGTTTAAACGCTTGGAATGAACTTTAACACCAACTTACATGCTAGAGAATTGATTTCTATAATAGTATATAATAATTATATTTTCGCTTTGACTCTGGCGCACCAACTTTTGGCACATGCTGTACTTTTTTTTCGTGTCGTTTCGCAACACTGCCAACGGCCATCACTTAGCAGCTAGATTAATTGAGTTTTGTTATATAACATGCACATTTCTTCATCAATTCATGAGTAGTTATGTAATGTTATTAACTGGTTTTTAAATATTTGAATATATACGTTTACATATGTTTATATATGTGTATATATGTACTATATTGAATTAATAAATATATTTTAATTGTAACATTTATAAATTTTCGTATATTGTAATGTTAGAACTTTGGAAAAATCACTAAAATGTATGTTTAATATATCTTGTTATTTAACTTTCCATTAACTTTCCACATCTCATATGACCCTCAACATTAATTTTTGTGGATTTTTTTGTTGTAGTTTTGACTAATTTAAAAAACGATTTTCAATTAACGCATTTTTCGATTAAATATTTTGAGAGTGCGTGTGCTTTGAGCAAACCTTATGCCACAACGAGAGCCTAGCCAACGAAAATGTATGACATTGCATTGGGAGACTTCTCAAAATTTCAATACTCTCAGTCCAACGAGGCGCTGCACAATTTTCGTGGCACCCTCACACCCGTTTCGTCTGGACTCCTTGCCAGACTACTCAGCGTGCTTAATGCGCTCTTGAACAGTGGCAACGCTGGACTTATGGAAACCCTCGGGAAAACGTTTTTTTCGGAAATCCAATTGTCTAGGCTAACTGTGTGGCACAATTGAAGTGCTTAAAGCAATAGACACCTACTTACAATACATTTATAATTTAGCTTGAACATTTTACTTTGATTTAAACTGTTACCCAGCCACGCAACGGGTGGCATTTGAAGCAAGGCGCTGTCTGGCAACGCTACGTGTTTCATATGCCAATCGTTTCCATGTCTGCGAGCCGCGGCAATGCAACAATTGCGTATGCTTGACTTGGCTCTGCTCTTTTGATTATACTATTCCATCGTTTAGCTAGCAATGTTTCAAATTTCAATACGTAACTTTATATAATTGTTTAATTGTTTTTTTTTTTCTGTAACCACCAATACCTTAATTAATTTATATGTGTTGTATATGTAGATTTAAAGTGCAGCTTGGTTCACGCCTTGTAGCTGGCTGCTACTTTGTGCTATTGACGCTGAGCGCGTTCCATTTCATGCGTTTCATTGCCCAAGTGTTTTGCTTTCGTTTTCGTTTTTATTTTTTGTGAATTCCCTAGATCTTTTTAATAGATTACTGCACTACGTTTATTCCACATTGTTGCTTACTGCTACGTTGGTTTTTGCATCTACGTTTTGTGGGTTATCGGTTTTATGATTTTGCTCCATTCCGTTGTTCCGTTCTCTAGCGTTCCTCGCTTGGGCAGGCTGTTGTTTAATTTACTGTAGTACCTCAGCTACTCGTACTTTACTTCTGCTTCTCAAATAACTTTGCTGTAGTTCTGCTCCTCTTATTATTAAGTTTTGTAAGTTTTAACTTTTGTTTTGCATACTTTTTAGTTAAGTTGTTGTTGTTTTGCGCGACTTATTTTTAATTAAATTTACGCTCGTTTTTCAATTTTCTACTTTTGTTTGTTTGTTGTGTCTTCATTATCTTAAAGTCAAATGTGCTTGTTGTCGCTACATTTACTGTTCGAATTGTATTTTCATAAATGTTTTCTTTTGGTAACCTCATTTTTGACGAGTGTATTTTGTGTAGTGTAGTGTCGTGTTTTCTGTTGTTGTCTTTTAACTTTCTGCTAAAATTATAACACTAGTAATGTTTAATTAAAATCATAGGCATAACTTAGCATTTGATTAAACGTAAACCAATTTAAGATCTTGTATGTGTATATATACATACATATATATGTATATAGTATATACACATACTACTTATGTGTTTGTTCTTGTTTCAAACAGCTGAACAGCGCCTCATTTTCAAAATAGTATACTATATATAACTGTTAATTTATGTATAATTAGCATTCTTTGGTTTCCGAAAATCAGCTTGTCAAGTCCATTTGAAGTTTTATATATAAGATATAAAGTTTAAGCTGACTTCGCAACGGCTTCTCGACTGCCTTTTCAAAATATTCGATTTGTTTTCTACTAAGTGGATTTCAACTATTTGCCATATATGTAGATATCATGGTTTTAATCGCACTACATTAATCGTTATTGTGTGTATACTTCGAGTGTATCTTTGTCTTTGTTGTTACTGTTGTGTTTTGCGTATATAATAACATCTGACTAGTTAATGATAAACATAGTATTTAAACTAAATAAATATTATCGTTCAGTAACTACAGCGTCTGCCTTTCGTTTAAATAGTTTCGTTTGACTAAACATATATTGTTATATATATGCATATATTGTATACAAAATCATATTCGTATTCATATATGTAAGTATGTATTTTAATATATAAGTATATTCTTAATAGAAAACCATACGTAAAATTGTCTATCGGTTTGCGTTTGCCTTCGCATTTGCTAAAAAGAAAGCGCTACACAAAATACGTGTTCTCCTTTTCACTAAGTACATAAAATATTGATGTATAATGTGCTACTAGATCGGAACTAAGTGGTTTAGGTCCACCCGATAAATATCTTATGTTTTTTTAGCAGCTTGTCAAAAACTTATCTCAACATCGTTTATAAATTGTTTTGTTTGGCAAACTTTAAGCACTGCAATTTACACAGTACGCACAGTACTGGAACGTTGGGAATGAAACAGCAAGATCGTTTGTTTCATGCCCACATTCCAGCCTGTTGTAATTGTATATAGCAGCTGGGTTATGTCAAAAACTTATAACAAAATAGGTTCGTTTCGTTTGACAAGCTTAAGAAGTACGTTTGATTGGGAACGTTGGGAATGAAACAGCAAGATCGTTTGTTTCATGCCCACATTCCGCATTCAGTGATTTTTTAGGCTAGCCAAACGGAAACCCTGTGTAAAATGCTGCCCATAAAATAGTTGGTATTTGCTTTTGGGCTTCGGATTAAATAAAGCGGTTAAAATGTGCATCAAGGGTTACCAAAAATTGTTGCAAACAGTTTGGTTTACGTTTTCTTGACTAGATAGTTTGATGGGTGGGTTACATTTATCGAGGCTTAACATATAGGCAATTTAGACATTTCTAGCATTGGATATGATAGTTAGCGCTGTCGCCTAATGTGTGGATCGTGTGGGCTGGGATTCGTTGATGATATGATGGTGATGATGATGATGCAATAAATTATATATGAATAAAGGAAATATAAGAAAACATTTAAACATAGGAACTACAAATGTATTGCATGCTTCAACCGAAAGATCTATAACGACTACAGACGATAGCTAGAAAGAAACGTAGAGATGAACGAGCGAGCGAGCTACGAGTAGATAAACGACGAGAGCGAGCGATAGCGAGTGTGGTGCGTTAGTTCAACAAAGAGAGAGGTAGAGAGATAGAAAAGAGACGACAGCGACAGCGACAGCGATGTACGATGAAACGAGTACCAGAACGAGTACCCATTAATGTTGTTGTTGTTGTTGTTGCTGTAATTGTACTGCGTGCTGTGGTTTTTGTTGTTGTTGGTTGGTTGGTCTAGAAATCTGTTGCACAGAACTGTTGTCTTTGGGTGTAGCATTTAGAGTATGCAGCATATTGTGATTATATTTATTAAGATTGACTTGGAAAGAGTGGAATAATTATGAACTTAAGCTTAGATCTCACGGCATACCAAACAAGCTGCCCCAACTCCATTTCTCTGCCTCTCGCTGATATTCGCCACTTAATGCCAGCGCCTGCGGTGCATCAGGATCTGCTCGTTCACGATCTGCCAGAATTTGGCATGCAGCCACAGGATGAGCACCACCAGCTGCATGAGCAGCGGCCACTGTTGTAGCTCGTGGCGGGTGCGACGCTTCAGTTGCTGGAGGCGCCCCTTGGGCCCCCCGAGTAGGCACTCGTGTGGTGCTGCCGGCGGCGGTGCATAGCTCAAGTTGTAGTTGTAATAATAGTAGTAGTTGTTGTTGTAATGCTGCAGCTCTACCGGTACTGGATCTAGGGAATTGGATGCTTGGCTGCTACATCGATTGCTCGCTAAATAGTTATTTTGATATTGACTTGTTGCTGTTGCTGTTGTTGTAATGTTAGCTGAATTGGTTTTGATGCTGCTGCTGCTGCTGTTGTTGTTATTGTTATTATTGTTGTTGTTGTTTGGATGTTCATCATTACGGTATTTCTGTGGTTTGCGATAATATTACATGATGATACATTTGCCCTTTTCAGCCCACGGATTGTTCTTTTTATCCGGAGCATTAATCAATGGATCATTCTTCTCGTTCTCCTCAATAAACGAGCGCATTCTGTGGAGCATGGAAATAAATTTAAATATGATTAGTTGGCGAAAATTAAGGTAGGTCGTACAATCGTATAACTAATATAATATTCACAAAAATCTAACTAAGCTAGAATTGCAACCATAATATGAATGTAAGAAGGCATATACAATTTCTAAATAATATCTTTCAATAACATATTTTCGGGAAACATTCACATTGAGAAGGACAGAATGTTACTTTTCACTACAATTTGCCAATCTGTTGCCATTTAAATTTTTAAAGCCATTTTTGCCCCACATACTGTTCCTTTTCATAGTATTCTTGTGCATTAAAAGAGTCGACAGTCATTGAGTCTCATATTCTAGCGTAAGTACTTGTAGTTCTCAATAAAAGCTCAACTCACATAGTTGCATATCTTCATATCCTTTTGTCAAGCAACTACTGCCATACCTCGCCTAATCCTAGCTAAATTCTGTTCTTTAAAGATCATAAAACTTGTAAGCTCTCTATATACAACGAAAAATCAAGCCATTTCAAAAATTGTTTAATGGCTGCTTACTTAAAGCTAAGCAGACATAAAACGACACCGCACGCTCCAAGGACAGAGGGTCGGGTCGGCTCTTCGCCAGCTCATCGTCGTCCGAACGGGTACGTCCATAAAAAAACCAGGCAAAATCCAAGATGGGCGGGTCAGGCACATGGCTAGCTGCTAAAGTGTGTTTAAAGGGGGAGTGGGGAAGGGGGTCCATCCAGTCAGCTGCTTTTATGCTAATCTCCACGCAGATGGACATTAAAAATGTTCAACGCTTTACACGCGCCGCAGGAAACTGAAGAAGGCACAAGATATATACCTCTCCCTGTCCCGCCCTATCTCCACGACATCCACTGAATGGAAGTCGTCTGCATATACGTGTTGTTGTTGTTGTAATACAGTCATCCTTTAGCGCCATAAAAATGGCTGCCCCGTCGTTTGCATTTGTCTCTCTCTCATTCGTTCTGTCTGTCTGTCTGTCTGTCTGTCTGTCTGCCCATTTGTTTTCGTTTGTTTCGCTCAAGACGAAATTTCGTGCACTTTTCCTTACCACGTTTTCCTTTGCTTTTCTGCTTCATTCTGTTTTTTTTTTTCAGAAAATTTGCAAGAATTTATTTATTGAGATGGAGGAGAGAGTACGACGAAAACATAAGAAATGGCAGTCGTTCGTTACAGTCCGCAGATAAAAGTATTCGTACAGCCAGATAGACAGACAGACCGACAGACACTGTGGCACATGCTTTGCATTTCAATTTAGTGCATGAATTGTTTACTTTGCATTTTTCCTACATGCCATTTATTTAGGTATGGATCACGCGGCGTATGCGTTATATTTATATTTTTATGAAAATGTTTATTGCAAAACGATTTCCGCACAATTTTGCGTTGAAACAAGGAGCAGAATATTGAAAAATTATAGATGTTAAGCGTTTGAGGGTAGATACAAGTTTGTTAAGTTTAAACAAATTTAAAAGGAGCTTCATATTTTAGGTTTACAAATTTCGGATGCCTTGACCTATGAGCTTCATTAGCACACACAAAAGATTAAATTACAATTTAAACACAAATTTGAATCAATAAAAATAAAAATACATAATAATATAATGATTAGATATTGGATATTAGAAGCTTTCATGATTTCAAAAACATGCATATTTTTTACAAATAAAAGTGTAATCAATTATAATTGGTCAACATATTGAGAAGCTTTAAAGCCAATTTAATTAACACACAGACATTTCAATATTATTCTCTCGAAACGAATTTAATTGAATTATTTTGCTCAGATTGAAACAGAATTTATTTAATATTATTTCTCCGTTTATACTCGAAACATTAGTTCTGGCATAGTTATTTTGGCGTTGGCTTAATTTGTGGGTGCAGTATTTGTTATTGTTTATCAATTTGCTCAACTGGTTATCACCTCTGTTTAATATTCTGTTCAATATGGCTGTTAGCTTTTGTGTATTTGCATTTGTACCTTGTCGGTTTTAGCATTTACTGATTTGCGTGCTAGTATTTAGATGATTTTGTTGGCATATGCCTTGCCCTTATTAGTTTTGTTTGCTTGCTGTTAAAGAAGAGAGATTTCCGACTAACTTAAATTGTGGCACACGTGTCGTATACGCAATTTCGTTTCCTGCTGCAAATGTGCGCAAACTATTGTGTTTGCCAGGTGTAGGCGCAGGACACGCCCACTCATGTTGCCGCATTTATGCATAATTTAACTAACAAGACCTTGTCGACTTTGCTGTCCTTGTTGTGTGCGTAGCTGTGTGTATGTGTGTGTGTGTGTGTGTGTGTGTGTGGGCGTTTCTATTTCCTTGCTCATTTTCCGCATCAGCAGAGCAAAAGGCAACGTCATATGAGATCGTTGGGCAGGTACATGCCAGGGCCAGGGGGGAGGGGCATGGTGTAGGTTTAGGTAGATACATAAAACAATGCCCAGCAAGGCTAATGGGCTTATGACTCTGCGGTTTTTGGCCTGTGCTGCCGGAAAACCCCGCAGGCAGGACCCCTAAACTGAGCCAAAATCCAAAAGCGAGAGGGAAACTGAATGCGACGGCGACAGCGAAAGTATTTTAGCCCCTAAACAAAAGGCCAAGGGTTCCATGTTTTTTTTTTTTTGATGCTTTTTTGGTTTGGGTTACGGTTCGACAGTCAAGGCTATTCCGAGAGGGCGAAATGGGGTCTTGCCCTAAAAAGCCAGTCAACAAAGTTGTTATGATGACGTTTTTGCGGCGAATGCTGCGAGAAAGTGAAAATGAAAGTAAAAGTAAATTCTCGTAGCCCTCTGCTCTGTTAGCTCTATGACATTTCATTTTGCGCGGCTCAGCCCAGGGAGAACGCTGCTGCTTATCATGTATTTATAATGAGCGCATTAGCAAGAAATGTCCCGAAAAGGTTTGCCAAAGCTCCTAAGTATCTTATTTATGCAAAGAGAGACGAAATCGGGCAGAGAAAGAGAGCGAGAAAGGCGACTGAACTTAAAGCGTTTGGCGTGGGAATTTAAATATGCCACAACCCACTCGTCTCCGTATATTCTGTTTTCTTTTATTTCCTTTTTAGTCTAATTATTGTCTAAAATTTATAGCCCACTTTTCGGCGAAGCTTAAAGAGTTTGAATCTGGCATTTCAAGTATTTGCGCTGTCAATATGGCCGAGTAGAAAGCTAAAAGCAAACAAGCATGTTGAAGTCGAGTATCCGACTAGAAGATACCCAGGCACAAATCAGTCTTAGCACATGCCGAAAATGAAAACCCAAAAAGAGGCATTTTGTGGTAAAAGTTAAGGGATTACAGGGCTCTTTATTCGTCCTGATCCAAATAATTTAAATCTTAAGGGTCAAATATGTCTACGCAAACTTTTCAAAGTTTTAAGCTATAGGGTATTTAATAGGATTTAAATGCAGACGTATGAAATATGTAAAGGAGGTATAAGCAGTTCCAGGACTAGAAGAAGGCTCCGGCTGCCTAATGATGATGTCATCAGCAGCTGTACGTGGAAATCTGCTGTCGAAAAGTTTGCTCATAACTGTAAGACGCATTTAATAAGCAATGGTAAAAAGTTGATGGAATATGAGAAATATATAAAAAGTTTCTCCTCATGGGCCAGAACGTCGCGCAGCTGCAGCAAATATCCCCACTGGCCGCTCCTACAGCAAAAAGAAGATTGCGTTGAGATTTCTAAACTGTCTGCGTCGTTCGGCCATTGAGCACATTCATTGAAAACTAATTCAAAAGCTTTAATTAAATATGTGCACTTTCATCCAATCTTCATCTAGTACTCTGGCGTCCCGCCCCTTGGCCAATTGTGCTTGTGTGGGCTAATTAAAAGCACTTCCGTTAAAACGACTGGCAAGCTGTGTACGCGTGTGTGTGTGTGTGTGTACGCGCCTGTTTGTGCGTGTGTGTGTGCATGAGTGTGTGGGTGTGGCAAGCGGGTGTGCAGTGGCGAAATGGCATTCGAGCCATTTAGTTGCGTATTTCCTGCCATCTGTTAAATGGCCAGGACAACATTTTGCTCTTTGTGTTTAGCAATTTATTATATTAAACAGGTTATAAATTATGCGGCAGCCGAGCAAACCGACGGAGATGAAATTGACAGACTAAATTATGAACTTGGAAAAAGTGACAGAGATTTAGCACCAAAATTTCGAGAGATTTCTGAATGTCACCATTTCTCATATTTTTCTACGTGGCACGCCAGAACCGTGTTGCAAAACTATCTTTCGCGCGTGTCTTCAATACGTGTCCGTGCAAACCCCACCCACATGCAGAGCACAATATCTGAAATCAAGCTAATGTAACAACATCGAAATAGTCGATATATCGCATGTGTCAGCTAACGCGAAATCATTGAATTATATATGTATAAACTCATGTTTCCAAAAGGTTACTTATGTCTCCAAGATCTGACTTAATTTACCCAAGCTAACGCAGTTCAGAATAATAAGCTGAGCTTTAGCGGATTTTGTGTTATTAAGCTAAATTTGGCCACGTAAAAACGCGCTAAACAGGCATCACTATTCGGCAACATTTCTGTAAATCTCTTTATTGCAGCAACAACAACTCTATCTCAAGCAGTCGATATGTATTGACGAATGTGCATAAGTAGCAAAACAACATGAGAGTTACAGTTAGGCATTCAGTGCTCATTGCATACGTATGTATGTATGTAGACAAAGCGCGAATGATCCAGACAGACGAAAATCCAATATGCGAGACTAAGATAGCTAGATTGGCGCTGCTGTACGTTTACACTCGGCTCGTACAAACATATTCGTAGATAAATTTAAGGCAATTTGCAAATCAGATCACTCAGCGGCTGCCTTATCTGTGCGCCTGGTAGTTAGAGATGGCACTTTACGTTTACTATAAAAAGTGGCGGTGCCTGCCATCGTCATAATTAAAGCCGTTTTATTTTATTTTATAATAACTAAATTTTTATTTAAACTTATGCATGACAATTCAGCTAAACGCCTATAATTAGATAAATAAATACCAATAAGGAGACAATTATTTTTTTTTAAATCCCTCGTTTGGCAGATTGAGCAAGGTTTTGTATTTTCAAATAATATGCATCTTGTCAAGATCGGGCTGTTTTTTAAAACTATAACCATGCACATTTTATGTGCATTAGATTCATACACAACCAGCAATTAATAACATAAATTGTGTGTGCAAAATCGAGTGCTAACACGTGCATGTCAAATTGACTACTGGGGTCAAACTAATCAAAGCGGACGAAAAATAGAGCGATAAGCAAAACGGTAACTCCTGAGAGCGCGAGATATTGGTAGATAATGCACAGGCACGCATATACACATGCATATGTACTTACATATTTGGCGATTCTCTCAGAATACACTTATGCATGTGTGTCTGGTTGTGCGTTATCTATTTATGCATAAGCGTACGGGCTTATGCTCCAAAAAATAAATCTTGTGAGAGTACAGTTGCTTGCTCACTTTTCTGTCCGCCGTTTTTTCGTCCGCCTTGCACAGTCGATTCTCGCACCATTTTAGTTCGACTCAATCAGTCAATATAATGTCATCTTACACTGCGCGTTGTAGTCGTCAAAAGTCTTTAAAGAATATCCATGGTCTTTCTCGGGTATCGTCAAGCTTTCGAATCGTATATCTCTTCAAACTTCCACTGGTCAGGACTAATGATTAGCATAAATAAATGTCGGCATATTTTTATTTTGGTGTCTTCGGCTGAGGCACATCAACGTCCGGTTGCCTATAAATATTCGAAATGTTCTATAACTTAAAGCCGATCCTTTCTTAAAAACTTACAGTTCTTTTATTTGGCCAAATTTAATGGCAAACAAACTTTGCTTAAAAATATACATACATACATATACATTAATAGAAAGGACCTAGGTATTACACACAATCAGCTAAAAATAAATTGTGTTTATGCCGAATCGTCTGCTTCAAAAAGCAAGTCAAATTTACCACTGGGGTCAAACTAACACAGAACTACGGTGCAAGGGCGCAAAGCGGACGAGAAACAAAAATAATAACTGGTGAGAGCGCGATTTATTGGTAGATAATCTTTGCATGCCCGTGCATGCATATGCACATACATAAGTAGCTACATACATACATATGTATTTGGCGATTCTCTCCGCTCAGACTCGTTTGTATGTGTGTTTGCTTGTGCGCTTTGTATTTCTTCAGCTTGCTCATTCTTGAGCGCTTCTCATTCTGTGTTAGTTTGTGTCAATCAGCAAATTAAATGTGATGTTACGCTGCGCGTTGTGGTCATTTAAAGACTTAAGAATATAATTAGAATTTATCGGGTATATTTCTTCAGATCAGGATTATAAATTGACGTAAATAAAATCACGTTCATTCATTTATTAGGGGCCTCCAGATGAGGCACCACTTCGATCGATTTCCGACAGTTGCGTATCAATAGTGCACATTGTCTTAACTCATTTGTCCCAAGTATATAAACTATATAGAAAAATGTTTTTTTTTTTTTTTTATCATTTCTAGTAAAGCATATGCTCAGTGAGGTTTTCTTCTACGAACGGGGAGCTTTCTGGCAGATATCATTGGCGTTTACTGCGATGGCTCCACGTCAGGCTGTTCGCTGTGATACAAGGTAAGAGCATATGTCAAAGGTATTGCTGTTCATATTACATCACTCCACAATTTCAGGTTATTTTGCCGTTTTGGGTATGTCGGGCGTGCCAAATGGAAAATTGTACTAGCTTTTGGCATTATCGAGGCGCAGTATACGCAACTATATTAAGCACAATATACCTTTTAGAATAACACCTGCCGTGAAAAAGAGCCCCATTTCTTTCACCAACTTCGGGCGAAGATGATGCCACGGGCTGTGAACTACGTTGGGCGAACATTACCCAAACTCATTTCTTGTTCCTCCTAAGTATATACATATGTGAGACACACCAATGTTTTCCCTATTGTGTTCTATGTATAACTGACGCTTTAATCCTTGCTAGTATTCTAGTAATCTTGCGAGGATTAGCTGGATGCTCAGTAAATCTTTTCTGCTACGGCGAGCGGGGCAGCTATCCTAGGCGCTGACTGCGATGGCGACTCAATAGACTGCCGGCACTGATACAAAGTAAGATCATAAATCGAAGGTCTTTAGTGCATATTACATTTATCCAAAATTTCAGGTGATTTTGTGTCAACAGCTTGGTTATAGCTAGGTTGAGCTTGCCGGATGGAAGATTTTGGCGGCATTCAGCATTATCTCTCTGTGCACATATTGCACGTCTTCCAAAAATCTCAACGTAATTAATGTATTTTCCTTGTGAAACCTGAAAAGACTGCTTGCTTTTCCTTTATCGCCGTGACCAAGATCTCTGTTGCATTTGCCAGCTCACAGCTAAAGGTAAAGCCACAGGCTGTGAACTATATTGGATATCCTGTGCGGGCGGTTATGCCGCTGCCATGCGCTCCGAATTTGCTGGTACTCGTAGGTAAGTATGTCAATTTGAATCTCATTATTTTTATAATAATTAATATCATTTGTTTACAGATTGACGCAAAGTACTGTTTGAACAATTTAAAAGTTGTTTGTTGCGATAATAAGGTTCTGTGTTTCATGGCGCTCCGCAACGGGAGTCCTGCCCTTTTAGATATACCCAGAACTTCTAAGTGCATATCGATGAAGATGATCTTTGCGATCGGATAGTACAATGTCCTTTGAAAAAATCCAAGGGTATACCTTTTAGATAAGAAGCATCACCGTTCGGTTCCCTATCATATCTTTTGCGCTTGGGTGGCTATTCATTAGTGCACAATACCCAACCAAACACATTTGCTGACACAAGTTAGTAAAATAATTAATATATATAAAAATTGTTATGCGTAAAACTGACGCTTTTATCTTTCCTAGGTGGCAATGTTTGCGAGGATTAAGTGAAAGAGTGGGGAGGCTATCTTTGGCGTTGACTGCGACGGCGTCATAGTAGGCTATTCGCTGTGATACAAGGTAAGAGCATATGTCCCAGCACTTTTGATTCATATTACATTATTCCACAATTTCAGGCGATTTTGGATGTACAACTTATCCGTTTTGTGTATGTCGAGCGTGCCGGATGGAATGTTTTTGCACTATTTAGACGCAGGTAGATGAGGCCGCGGGCCTGGAACTACGTTAAATATCTCATGCTGACGACACTGCCGCCGCCACGCTCTACAAATTTGGTAGGTAAAAAGGATATTTGTTTTTAGATTGCAGAAAATTTGCCATGGTTCGGCCATAACCTTTCGTAAGAGCTAGGGCTATTAACCAGGACAACTTAATTGCGATTACAGTTTCTGACCTATCAAGGAATTTGGGATTTCAATCTATTTGCTCGCTTTTGAAAATTGTCTGATGCTTAGATTTTTAATGCAGATCGATGCAACTGGTCCATGCGATCTAAACACACGAAATGCATTTTAGAGACAATCTGAATGTCCTTTGGCCATCCGATCGTGGAACAGAACATTGATAAAAAAATCGACTATAACTTGTCCAATTTGAGGACTAATCCGCTGTCTTTTGGCTAGCAGACAGGCCCTACCACCCCAATTCATAATACATAAATAAAAGGACGAATGTCCTTCAATCACCTAAGAAAGGGGTACATTTGTGTTCACACAAAATTGCCTGTAACTCAGCCACTTCCTTGCGGTCCCTGACATGTTCAGGGTCAGACAACTCCTAATTAGCAGGGCTACCACCTTGCCGAAGGACATCAAAATCGTCCTTGTACTTTCCAAGATATCAAGAATTGTCTCAGTTAAACTTGTATCCTTGCACCCTGCGCTGAAATTTGTCGGATCCTTAAATTTTTAAATGCAGTTTGATGCAGTTCGTCCTTACGATTCTAACGAACCAAGTCCTTTGAAAATCCGCCAGGATATGGCCGAGCTAGAGCTATTTTTCTAAAAAGGACATTCTATTTTAAGCCATAACTCGGTCATATCCTTAAGTATATCGGAAGGATATACCTTTTTGAACTCGTGGGGAGCAGGACTATCGATTGGCATTCAAGGATTTCCATATTTCGACAAAAAATTTCACCAAAATTTTTCCAAGGGGTTTAGTCGGAAAATGGCCAAAAATCGAAAAATTCGGTACTAACTTCGCCATTTGAAGGACTATCGGGATGTCCTTTGTACAGTAGATAGTCCTCATCCTGCCATTTATAAATATGCAACCCAAAGGACGAAAGTCCTTCAGACAAAAAAGTCTTAAGGACAAATTTTAGTTAAGAAAATAGGCCATAGCTCGGCTGTATCCTTGCGTATCCTGTCAGGACATGTGTCAAAAAAATTGTACTGACCAGACCTACCAACTGGCCAAAGGTCATCAAGTTCGTCCTTGTAGTTTCAGAGATATAGCGATTTTACTGAAATTTTGTGTTTTCAGTCAATTTTTCTTGCGGCCCGCGACTGAAAATTTACCAAGTCCAGGATTCTTAGATGACCCCATAATGTTTTAATGCAGTTCGATGCAGTTTGCCTCCACGATCCTAACGCACCATGTCCTTTGAAAATCTGCAAGGATATGGCTGAGTTATGGCTAATTCTTTCCTCAAAAAACCCTTATATATCTCGGATGACATTTTTAATTCAAATGTGTTTTTATCTTTTCAGATTGAAGGATTCAAGGACTCTATTCGATTCTAAGGACTTTTACGAATCTAGCGAGGCTCATCCTTCCAGGATCGGACGTTTATTAAGCCAAATATTGCCATTTTAAGTTAAAATGTAAAATACATGTAAAAAACAACAAATTTGTTCATTTCAACAAAAAATATATTAATTTGAAATTATTAAACAAATTCCTGTTTTTTTATTGCTTCCAAGGGATATGGGATTGTAACAAATTCAAAAATCAACGGTCGTTTAAAATATGTCCGTTGGCGGCCGCTGGCTGCCGAGATTTTTCTTAAATTCTGCTGAAATACCAGGCGAACAGAAATGCCCAGAAGGTCGACAAAAAATTTCAGCGGGCGAAAATTTATTGTTGCATACCCGAAAGGGGCGCCCTCGTCGGCGGCTGGGTCCCAAATTTTAACTAAAATATCCAGAAAATACCAGGCGAACAGAAATGCCCAGAAGGTCGACAAATAATATTTTTGCGTCCGAAAAATGACGTAGTAAAAATGGGCACCCTCACCGCCGGTCCCAAATTTGCCCTAAATTCCGCTCATGTACCAGGCGAACAGAAATTCCCAGCAGGTCGACGAAAATCTTCGAATAAAAAATTTCATTGCATATGCGTAAGGGCCAAAAATGTCACTCATTTAAAATGAGTGCTGTTAAGCAACAGTAAATGTAAAAGGAATGCTGTAAAGACGGCTGTTAAGTAGCATTCCAGCTACAGTTAATGTACAGGGACTGCTGAAAGAAATAGCATACATGTTTTTGGACCATTTTAATGCAAACTGCAGGGATTTAATCCTTTAGGTTTTCAAGGACTTTATCGATGGTATGGTATAACCAAGGATATTATAGTCAACTAGGAACCATTCGTGAGCGGGGCAATTGCCAGGGGGCAGCTGAAAGAAAAAGCATACATATTTTTGGACAACATTCTTGCGCATTTTGCAAAAAGTCGGTCCTCTGGGTTTACTAGGACTATATCATGGTATGGTATTACCAAAGATATGAAAGTCAACTATAAACCTTTGTCTAATTTGACTCAGAACGAGTGTACAAAGGTGGCTCTCATGCAAAGATTTTGCTTCTCGCTTTGGTTGACAAATAAAACTTCGGCAAACTTAAGCGTAAATCTTATTTAGTTGTCGATGTTGTTGTTACAATGAAAACAGCAACAGAATGGTTTCCGAAAAGTGATAACTGGCAGCGTCGAATTCCGTGTAAGATTAGGTTTGAAATACAAAATCCGCCATAGTTCAGCTATTTTTTACAAATAAATGCAACAAGCTCGCAGGAATTAAGTACGCTTTGGGAGAGCTCAACCTTTTGGACTCGTGAGGTGTTACGAAATCGAATGGAATCCCGAAATGTTGATTTTTGCTTAATTCTTAGAATTGAAACATTTTAGTGGCAATCGAAGGTCCTGATTAGAAGGTATCTGAAAAGGTAAATCAATTTAGGATCGACATTTATTAATATTTCCATAAACTTATTTAATAGGTTTTGAATAAGATCAAATCTTAATGTAAATAAAATTAAAATGAAGCTAATCTTTAAATATATAATAGCAGGTCCCCCCTTTATATACCAGACGGGCATAATTGATTGATTCGGTATACAAATTTCCCATACTCCGACTTAAACTTTTGGTGCAAACGAAGCTTAACAGCAAAACAGAGTGTTATGATCTTGCTGTCTCGCTTTGCCTAATACAAATGTATATGCGCAATGGCTTACTGCGGCTTACGAGACCTGTTCATGCACATTTGTTTACATATGTATGTATGTATATAATATATGTATATATTAAAAATAAGTGCATTACACGAGATTACGACATGATACAAGAGCGATATAGTTTGGTACCTGTTAATAGTCCTGAGCCGTAGCCCGAAAATGTAAGCCCTTTGAAAATAAGTATATATTGTTTACTCGAGATTTCCAATTACATATGACCTTAACAGACTACATCGCGCAGCGTAACATTACCTTGGCTAGTTGAGTCAAACTAACAAAGAATGAGAATCGACTGTAAAAACAGAAAAAAAAAGCGGCGCACAGAAAATTGAGCAAGTAAACTATCAGCAGAGACATTCTTTTTTTGAGCTTAAGAAATAGATAACGCACAAGCAATCACAACTACAAACGAGTGTGTGCGAAGAGAATTGCCAAATATGTACGTACATATGCATGTGTATATGCGTGCCTGTGCATTATCTACCAATGCATCGCGCTCTCTGGAGTTACTGTTTTTGCTTATCGCTCTATTTTTCGTCCGCTTTACCCCTTAGTTTAACCCAAGTAGCCAATTTGACTTGCACATTCAAACAGGCGATTCCCTTATGTTATCCATATCGTTTAATTTGCCCAAATATTAGATGTGGAATTTTTAATGATCACTATTGCTCCAAACCCAAAGGAGACGAGGAAGGGATATTCTAGGATCCGACTTAAGTTACAGAACATTCAGATAATTAATACGTTAATTTTTATACATAAGTGTACATTTTTTTTCCTTTAAAGTGAAATAAAACATACATATGTAGCTCTAAAATGATAATTGTCGAATCGCCGCGCCTTCAAGTACATATATACATACATACATATGTACAAATGTGCGCAAAAAATAAAAAAATGCGATAAGAACTTCTTTTGTCTTAAAACTTTTGCTTGCACATTTGTAAACATAGTCACATTTATATTAAGTATTTGTAATAATCAAAAAAGTTATGCTGTTTGCCATAATGTTATGATAGGTACCCGAACGATGATGTGCATCAACCGAAGACACCAAAATAATAAAAGGCCGACATTTATTTATGCCGATCATTAGTCCTGATTTGAAGATATACGACGCGAAAGCTAGACGATGTACATATGTGTACCCGAGAAAGTACATTTATATTATTGAAAGACTTTTAACGTCTACAGCGCGCACTGTAAGATCACATTATATTGGCTGCTTGAGTCAAACTGAAATGGTGCGAGCTTCGACTGTGCAAGGCGGACGAAAAAACCGGCGGACAGAAAACAGAACAAGCAACTGTTCTCTCACAAGATTTATTTTTCGGAGCATAAGTCCATACGCTTATGCATAAATAGATAACGCACAACCAGACACACATGCATAGGTGTATTCTGAGAGAATCGCCAAATATGTACGTACATATGCATGTGTATATGCGTGCCTGTGCATTATCTACCAATATCTCGCGCTCTCAGGAGTTACCGTTTTGCTTATCGCTCTATTTTTCGTCCGCTTTGATTAGTTTGACCCCAGTAGTAAATTAGACTTGCACGTGCAAGCACTCGAGTTTGCACACACACAATTTATGTTATTAATTGCTGGTTGTGTATGAATAAATTGCATATAAAATGTGCAAGGTTATAGTTTTCAAAAACAGTCCGATCTTGACAAGATGCATATTATTTGAAAAAGTTGCATTCTACAAAACTGGTAGGAATACAAAACCCTTCCCAATCTGCCGATCGAGGGAATTTAAAATAGATTATCATCTCCTTATTGGCATTTATTTATCTAATTATTGGCGTTTAGCTGAATTTGTATGAATAAGTTTAAATAATAATGTAGTTAAAATAAAATAAAACGGATTTAATTATGACGATAGCAGGCACCGCCACTTTTTCAAATAAACACAAAGTGCCATCATCTTTAACAATCAAGCACACAGCAGGCAGCCGCTGAGTGATCTGATCTGCAAATTGCCTTTAATTTATCTACGAATATGCTTTTACGAGCAGAGTGTAAAAGTAGAGCACCGCCAATCTAGCTATCTCAGTCTCACATATTCGGATTTTTTCTGTCTGGATCATTTTCGCTTTGCCTACATACAAACATACATACATACATATGTGCGCAAAGGCAGCACGATGCCTAACTGTAACTCTCTTATGCACATTCGTCAATACAAATCGACGGCTTGAGTTGGAGCTGTTGTTGCTGCAATAAAGAGATTAACAGAAAAGTTGTTGAATAGTGATGCGTAAATTCCGTGAAATTACGTGGCCCAAAATCAGCTGATATCAACTGATTATTTCAAATGGCTGTAGTTCGGTAAATTATTATTAAGATAAGCCTTTTTGGACTCCAGAGAATTTAAAGCATCGACTAGAATTAAAAAAATGGTGATTCAAGAACCGACTTTTTTATATCAAACTTAGTAATATATGTACATATATATTTGAATTAAATTTTTTAAAGGCAATAGAAGATTCAGAATTGAAGAAATCCGAAAGAATTATTTTTCAGGTATTTATTTATACCATATATTTCTCTTATTTTACAGCCTTATTGAGCTTGGGTGGTAGTTGCATTTTTCTGAATAAAGTTTAAGCAGTGTATTTAAAATTTTAAAAAGTCGGCTTTAATTGTGACGATGTCAATCGACGCGGTTTCAATGCAAATGAAAAGTGCCATCTCTATATAACAGGCGCACATAATCGACAGTTTTGCTTTATTATTCGACTTGTCTTTACTTTGACTACGAATATGTGTGCTCACGGAGCACAGATCAGAACAGAATGAAATGATCTTGCTATCTCCCTTTGCCTCATACATACATACATATATATGTGCGGGTAATTGACTTAACTGTAAATCTTCCTGTGCTTGTTTATGCACATTCGTCAAAACATATCGACTGCTTCAGTTGGAGTTGTTGTTGGAATACAAAAACTAACAGAAAATTTGCCAAATAGTGATGCCCGTGTAGCTCGAATTAACGTGGCAAACTTGGTTGCAAAATGCAGTCTGCTATTACTCAGCTTTTTTTTTAATAATGATTTAAGCTTGAGGTAATTAGGTTCGATTTTGGAGAAGTACATTCCCAGAAATGCAGGTGTCTATAAACTCGCATAGAATATATGTAAATATTTTTATTTTAGAACCCAACCAACTTTAACAAAAATTGTTAATCCCCTTGTTATTTCTATCGACGCCATTAGATTCGTATATTCCATGGTCGGCTTTAATTTGTATTATATTTAGCCTATTTTATAGTAATGTTATTTAAGCCAGGGTCCGAAAAAGTTTTAGATAACAGTTTTTTAATTTTGTTGAAAAAGTTCAATGTAACAGTTATTGTTGTGTAACTTGGCTTAGAAAATGAATAATATAAGGGCTTTATTGTGTTCGTATAACTTTGTATGCATGTAAATATATGCAGGTAATTATAAAAATAACAAACGATGACAACTTGGAGTTTTTTTTAATCTTAAGCGAAACCAGACTCGGTTAACGATAGCACTTGGTGGCGACGAGCTGTCTCCCCGCATTTACAAACATAATTTCGAAAAAATATGAATTCAAAGACTTCGCTCTAAAGGTGTAGCTCGAAAATTAAGAAACTGTGTATGTATGTATGTATAGTAGCTTGGTTCGGTAATACTATACATCGGTAACGAATGTTTTCGGGACATTTCCCTCGTTCCCCCAACATAAAAAAAAAACATTATTCAAAGAAGATGCTTTGCGCTTTTGTATATAGCAACACATTTGGGTATATTCCTAATAATTGCAAGAGGATCGGACAATGAACACGGCAAATAAATAAATGCTTGCAAGGACAGATTGGCTCTAGGTTCAGGGTATTTTCAGGTCCAGCACTCCCGACTTGAACACTATTGTTCTGTAAACAATGTCTGTCGATGCTAGGTTAAATGCTGGCTCATAAGCTATTAATTATACTATATAAATGCCATTGTGCAATACCAGGAAAACCCAACCCCAACAAATTCTAAGAGTATGCTCCATTCACATTTAAGCAGTCGCCTTCCCTTGCCAAACCCCCTGCCCGTCACCTGAATGGGGGCAGCCAGGCATTCGTCATTGTCTGTGCGTTGCGGTTTGCTTGATAGAACAGACCTAAACACGATTTAAATGTTGATTTATGACAAGAACACACAACACACGCAATCCGAGCACCTGAAAGCATGACACAAAAAAAAAAAAAAACAACAACAACAACAACGTTATTTATCGATGGCGTCAACATTCTAGGCATCTATCGAGCACAATAACCACAACCCACATCGAGCTGTTCTAAATAATCTACAGCAGCTTTGCGAGGACTGCTCCCCGCACCCCTATGCCCAGACTCCACTTCACTCCCTCCACTCTCCCGCAGCATAAGCACACATTACGACAGCCACCAACATAAATTTCATATTCAGTTTGTGTAAACAAAATGCGACAGCCACATGTCAATTCGCATTTGTGTGTGAGTGTGTGTGCGTGTGAGTGCGTGTGAGTGCGTGCGTGCGTGTGTGTGCTTTGCCCTTATCTTTGCATTAGTCCAACTCTCTTTCTCTTTCTGCCCCGCCTCCTCACGTTTTGTTGTTTGCTTTTGTGCACATGTGACAGAAATGAAAGCTTAAAATTTCATTTCTTTCAAATTTTAATTGTTTACGCATAATTGCCAGGCCCGGCCTGACAGCACCCTCGGCCCTCAGTCGCGCCCATTCTCCACATCCTTTACACCCCTCGCACCCTCAACCAGGCAAAAGGGTTGCCCATTTTCGGCACTAAAATTATGGTATGCTTTGAAGCGCCTTGCTCGACCTTCGCCATAAACTAATTTCTAGCTCATTTCACTTCTCTGTGTGTGTGTGTGTGTGTGTGTTTGCGTGTGTGTGTGTAAGGTTTCGGCCTTCGCTGTGGCTATGCTAAATTTAGCACACTTTCAGGCACAACTAAACAAGGCAAAGGCACTTCAAGCCCAGTAAGAAGACCCTCCAGCAAAACCCGCCAAGTTGAAGCATTTTGTTTTCATGCATAATATGCGAGTATCCACTTATGTATGTATATGTATATGAGTATGTGTATTTGTGTGTGTGTGTGCGCTAGTGTGTTTTTGTATGGGAGCATGTAGCCAGCTAATTGCATTTTAATGCGCATTTTTTGCTGGCAGTTAGACATATTTATATACATATATCCAGGTGTTACCAATAACAAATCAATGTGAGAGCTCAATCAGTAGATGCCCTGTAAATAATATAACTTACATATGAAATCTTCTGCAGAATATGCCAGTTGAAATATTTAAATTTATTGTTTTTATCAACAAATTGATATTGTAATTAAAATACAAGTCAGAGATAACTTAAATGATTTCAAATAACCAAGCAACCTTTTGTTTCATTTTTATAGTGTAAAAATATGCATAAAATTGGCTTTCCCCTCGCGTGCCATAAATTGCTTGAAGTATGCAAATAATTCATGTAGATTAAACATGTAATGCATTTCATTAGCTTCAAGTGGCTGTGGATGCTTTTCCGTGACTCAGCTTAATGTGTGGATTAAGGGAGTAACGCGGTATTAAGAGAGTTTGCCTGGGTAGAAGTAAATGTGGTATTGCTCATGAGCAAAAGAGAACTATTGTTATAAAGATACGTCCCGAAAGTTTAAAGCAAAATAGTTTATATCAACTGTATAAAATACAAAAGTATGATGATTTTAAGTATATGTATGTCTAATTATTTTCAGTCTTCATTTTTAAATTTGCAAGCATAATAATAGCTTGCAATTCTATTTATCTTGTTTCGATCAGATATTGTATTGAATATTTATAGCAAGTATATTTATTCTGCGCGATTGGCATTTGCCATAAAAGTTCTTCCCTTGAGCATTCAAAACTTTCTGATATCTCGCAGAACCAAGCTTAACAAATTGCATTTACTTTTCCTTTTTTTTTTTTTTTTATTCAAACATTTGCATCTCTTCTGCTCAACTGCACTGAGCTACCTCTGGAATTTTTGAGAATTATTGGTTAACCTTAAACAGTGCCCAAGGAAGTCAACATTCTCTATAGTTGAATGCTACACCTGCCTTTCTGTTAAGTCTATCCAAAGGTGAGTCCCTGCTGAATTGTGACATTTGTGTTGGCTTCGTTGGATAGATTAGGGCGCAGAGCGTTGCACGTTGCAGAAAGAGAAAGCGGAAAGGAACTGCGACTGAAACTGATTTGTGCGCTGCAATCAGAAATCCAAAAAAATCTGAATGCGAATTGTGCAATGAATGGCAAAATGCGAGTAAGCAGCTCAAGAATGAGGCTGCACGACTTTCAAATGCCCTGTCAAATGGAAGTGGAACAGGTGAGCTCAATGTAAATGCCCAGTTTACAAATGTTTATAATGAACCGACAATATATCTGGCTAAAGATACCCCATCGGCTGGGGCTACAGGGTATTTACGAATATGTTCGACTTGTGACAGCTGCTGTCTGTGCCCTGATTTTGTTTGCATTTCAATTGGGAATCAGTGAAGTGAATCCGTCGAACCGAGTCTCTGTTACCGAACCGGTCACAGGGCTGAGCCTTAAAGATGAAACCAAATCCTGACAAACGCTAATCGTTGGCCACGCTTCAAACTAACAAAAGAGACAAACAAAAAAAGGCCAAGGGAACAGTTGAGCTCACCTGCTGAACCACTCAATGCAAACTTTTTTCGTCGGCTTTATTATGCAGCAGAGTTGCCATTGCGCCAGAGTTGCCACAATCGGGCAGCTCAACCCGCCGCAGAAGAGTGCTTGGCATTTTCTTAACCACTTTCGGACCACTCGAATGGGCCCTGGCCACACGCTGCGACTGAGACTTGTGGCTGCTCTTGCATCGCACTCGCACTCACACTCTCACTCGCACTCGCACTCACAGTCGTGAATGTTCTCGTTTCTGCCTTTTCATGAATAACAAATCAGGCTGAAAGACAATCCCTGCCAGGTCGGCAGGAGGCAGGGCTGGCAGATTGTATGCTCTATGGCCTGGACGGCCAAAAGCCGCAAGTTCTTAGTTCTCAGTTCTATGCATACAAAACGACGGCGAAGGCGACAACGAAAATCCGTAAAACAAAAAGCGGCACAAAAGGAAAAAATGTGTTTAGCATGGCAAAGGGGCGGCTGTAGCAGTGGGTGGGGTTAGAAATGTGCCGCGGGAATGGGTTGCGGTATAACTGGCCTAGAAATGTTTTGCAGGCCTTCTGGTCCACTTTTGTTGAATTGAAAAGAAATTGTGCAAAAAACACTTGAGCCGAGCTCTCCAAAACATCATGATGATGATCATCATCAGCCCACTCATCATCTTCTTAGTCGGCGTCGTCGTCGGCGTCGTCAAGTGTTTGTCAAAGTTTGCCTCAGGTTGGGCCATAGAAATTTGTTGTATTTGCCCCGCAGCTGCCATCTCAAAAGTAGCAAATCAAATGACGTGCGACAAGTGCGGCCAGCCCAGGATGTCATGTAAAAACTTGTCACAAAATCGAGCTATATACAGAATCCTTTTCCTCAAGGTCGCACAAAAAATACAACACAAAGCTTGCAGTTGAGTGTGAGGTAGAGAGAGAGAAAGAGAGTGTTTGTAAGGGAGACGCCCTCGCTAAGGTAAATACAAAAAAAAAACTAGTATTATTTCAAGTTAGACGGAACAAAAAATAACCATTTTTTAAGGAGCCAACAATTTGCTGTTAAGATAAATGTTTTAGCTTGTCAAGTTTTTACATTAACAATGGAAGCCTTTACGTTTTATTGAGGGTGTTCCTTTTTATATCTCAGACCTACAAAGTAACAATATTATTGGTCAGTATCCCAATACTGATTGCCTTTTCATTTAGTCTGAAGTATAGTACTTGATTATAAAAGTATATATATGTATGCATAAATATTTGTATGTAATTAAAAATTTAAATATGACATGTTTTTATACCATGAACATTTAAAACGAGTAAGAATACGGAATCACATATCCTATAAAGTATATTATATTCTGAGTCAGCTCCAGGAGCCTATTCCATATAGCCCCGCCTCTTTGTCTATATGAACAAATTGACCTTACAGAACTAGAATTAGAGACCTGAAATTTGTCAATCAAGTGGAGTTTAATTTGACTTTTCTACAAAATCCACAAATATCGATTTGCAGATTATGTTTTTTGTCCATATCTCATCTTATAAGAGCAAGCGATACAAAATTTAGGCTGTTTATTCTCGTTGACTGAACACAAACTATTTTGCTTTTTGTCATGCCCCGCCGTCTAAAATTAAAAATTAACTTTGGGGCTTTGGTGTGAACACAATTTGAATGCCAAATTTATGCCAGCAAAATTTAATTAAGAATAAACAATAAAAGTCGATGTTAATCTAGAAGATGGGAAAGGGTCATAGTGTGGGGCTAGGGACAAAATAAGAAGCACAGACCCAGAGTAAACTGTGAGTGTATAGGGTCTCTTTTAGTCGGCCATTCACGACTACTCTGCTTTTACGTGTTTGCATTTAAAATGTTTGTGTTTGTATTTATTTTTGCTATTATAAATCACACTGAAAAATGATGAAAAAAAAGGCAATAACAAATACAAAATGTCAACAAACGATGCCCAATATGGGCTTATAAGTGAGCGTGTGTGCGTGCCTGTGTGTTATTTTGCATTTGTAGGGACTGCATATTGATAGCTGGCAGGCACGTAGGGACACGTACACGCACATAAACCGTGACAGGAAGAGCTTAGCATACATTTGAGCGCCGTGTGCTTAATTCCCGCCATTGCGTATGCGAGACACGCAGAAAGGATTCCACAGCTGCCGGCGGGAAGACATGTGAAACGGCTTAAGCACATAATTTCTAGACACCGTCGATAATTACAGGTGAGAGATATCTATAGATACGAGAGGAGTGTAATGCAAATGCATACATAGTGCTAAATAAATGCTCAGCGGAAATTCTATGCCAGAAATTGCAAATTTCCTGCTATCAAAGCCTCGTCGAGCTTCAGCCCGAGTTTGAGCTCAAGACAAGGCAATGCATGCGAGCCTGGGGCCTGGCAAAGGGTTGGCTGCCAGGATGTGCTACCTGAAAACGGTTTGTCGACCTGCCTGTCAATGTGCTGTGTGCCTTGTGGCATGCGTATTTGCATATTTGATTTCCAACTGCCAGCCAAGTTATGTTTTTACTCTACCTCAAACTCTCTCGCTCTTCATGTACAGGCACACGCTGCGTATGCGTGTTCTGCACACACACATGCAATAGAATTTACCACAACGTGTGCGTGTGTGTGGTTGACAAGGCTCATTATAAAGGGGCATGCAGCTGTGGCAAGCCCCGATTTGCAGCGGCGCCTCAAGCCATGCACCACAGCATCGCAATCGCAGCCAGCTCCACATACCTGACATACCTTACATTGTGTCGGGCCTTAATCAATGATACGGAATGCTTTTCATTAAAGCCCCCTCAATGTGTCCCTGTAATTGTCCCGACTCTGGTTTTGTCTCTCTTATCTGTAACTATAATTGCCCAGCCACGATCCCATGCATATTTAATACCCATTTTGGGGCAACCGAACCAAGAAGCTGATGCTGATAATTAACAAATGCTTGCATAAACGTCTAGAAGTTTGCATTACATTGGATATATTCCCATTTTGTCCTTAATGAGACAACAGAAATAGATTATCGTTTCTTTACATCGATAAGAATGAAATCACGAATTGTCATCGAAATAAATTAGCCGCAATAATTACATAGAATTTTATTATAACTTGTAATATTTTTTACTAGATTTCATTTCCCTTTAAGAGTTAATAAAATAAGGTTTAAGTAACTGCAGGATATAAAATCTGCAGGGTACAATAGGGAATTTAGTTTCCTGTCCAATTTTTGAGACAGTTTTGAGCCTGCATTTTCGTGTTCATTGGAAATTTAACATAGGATTTAAATGCTGCACCTTCCTTACAAAAACTTCGGATGGAAGTAAGATTATAATCCCAACATTATCTTCTAAATAAAAATGCATTGGGCATTTTCACATTATCGAGATCAAAATTGAAAATTACTTACGATAATTTATATTATATGTTTTATAAATATTTCTATTCAGTAATTATATATTGCTGCAAGCCAGTTAAATATATATTCTCCAAGATGCAATAGAGATTGGCTTAGTACACTGGTTCTAAGCCGCAACAAAGAACAAATGTAATTAAAGTGCCTTAAGTAGAGTATTTAAAAAGTTATTTCAGCTTGAGTTAAGCTTGGAGTCACGTTACAAGTCGATTAATCTATGCAGAAATTGAACCCAAATCAAGAAAATAATATTGGTGAGGAATTGAAGGGAAATCGATTTTAGGAACACACACAAGAGTTGGCTTTTGTCTTTTGCCGCCCGCACACACACACACACACTCACTCGGGCTAAGAGCTGAGTTGGCTTGCCGAAAAGTAGGCTAAGCATTTTTCTTTTCCTTTGGCCTGCGGTTGATTAATTGAAGTGGAAAATTGCTGGGCAAGCACTAAAGCCAAGTTAGTAACCAGAGCAACGAGTATGATTGATAGTTTAAGCCGGGTTTAATGAGGCTATAGGCCAACTTTTATGCCAGCTGCTGGCCCTGCTGCTGCTCTTTGGCTTAAATGAGTTAAGCAAACACTTGACAGAGCTCGGGGAATTGCCGCTAGGATTTTATCAGGTGAGTCACGCTCTCATATTTACATACACAATTGCTGGCGGGCTACAAATGAGCTTCGCCTGCGTTTAATTAAACTTTGTTGACCCACAAATTGCAAATGCACACAAATACAATTTGCTGGTAATAAAGCAAAAAGTGGCGCCTCTTTTGATGGATTGCACGACAATCAGGACGAAGCGTTGATGGACCTAAAGGGCACGACTCTTTCCGGCCCAAAGCAATTTGCCAGCGACAACAAAAGCCGGCAAATTAAATGATGTGATCAGACGAAGCAGCAGCAGCAACAACAACAACAACAATAGCCATCAAAGATTTTAATTTGGCATGCAAATTTCCTAGTTGTTGCCGTCAGGCTCATGCCCCCCCCCGTTCTTCCATCAATAAAAAGTGGGCAACATTTTTGCGGCAACAGCTCGTAACGCACAACTGCAACGATTAATTTGCGCGGCATACCCAAAAATATGCTACACTTTGTTAGCCAGCTGCAAAAGGAGGGAAAAAATTAAATTGGAGTGAACAAAATGAACGACAGACAGTTGATTATGCGACCACTAACGAACTAGTTCAGCGCTGAACACAACTGTACGCGTTAGCCAACACTGGCGCCATAAATAAGAAACCCGTTGTACGAGTCGAAGCGACTACGGGATGCCCAATAGACAGACGTGAATTGCATAAGTAGACCGATTTGCAGAATTTTAAATTATTTCTCGAGTGTACAGAAAAAAACGCAATTGGAGAGACAATGTTCCACACTGGAATCGACATTTAAAACAGAAATATATCGGACAGTCCCGTTTTCTATTTTTATGGCTCCGTTTCGAAATATTTAAAGTAGCAAAGCAAAGTAAGGATATTTAAGAGGACATGCTGAATCACAATTTAAACTAATAAGATAACTGCATTTTAAAATTTCGGTTTGATTTAAAAAGAAAATAAGTCGTCCGATTTAGAATGGCGCACATATCAAAATAAAAACGAGAGCTCGTTAGCTTTCATAGATATTATCATACATATTTAAAAGGATGTTGCGCAAACAGAATCTGACAAATCAAATGTTGCGTTGAGAGTAAGCAAGCTCAAGTCTCAGAGTCACGTATTCAGCACCAGATATATAAAATCTTATAAACGGGTGAGTCAGTAATGTGCCAGGACAGCTACAGCGTAATAAGTTCATTTTCGAATCAATACTACACAAATGTGTCTTGGGATTATCCCAAAATTCAATAAAATAGTAACGCGTTTTCTCACTTCCACTTGTGCTACAAAGCCCATTTATTTGACATAATTCTTAGAATTCCCAATCAGTTTAAGTCATTTATGTACGTACTTAAGCTGCACTTGTTGTCTACTGAAAATGTTACGCCTGTTACAGGGTATTAAACTGGCTTTTTCTCTTAGTTGTTGTTGTGTGTTGTATTTGTTATTCGTAAATCGCTGAAGAGGTTAGCGGATAGGGGCAGGGGGAGTGGGAGTGGGAGAGTGGGCGTGTCCCCTAATTGGTGCTACGCAACGAGTCGCGTCGCTTGAAAAGTTTTGTGTATCCTTTTAGCGTTAACTGTACTTTTTAGTTGTGTTGCAGTTGTTGTCCTTCTGCAGGTTTTATACAGCTATTTATTGCTGTTGTCGATGTTGTTGTTGGTGTTGTTGTTGTTGTTGGTGGTGTTGCCGTGGATGCTTTCGCCCTAATTCGCCGTTAAGTGGCTTTTGGACATTTGTTGCAAAACTTTCTTCTTTTTTCAACCCACTTGGTGGGGTTTTTGGCATTGTTGTTGTTTGCTCATTCGATACTTTTAGCGGTTTTGCCAGTGTTGGTAAATGGCAGCGTCTTAAGTTCTGTTGCGGTAAATTAATGAGTGACAAGCGAGAAGTTTTTGGCCGGGCCCCCGACACAACTTGACTCGACCAACAAAGTGTTTAAAGTGCTCTTGAAAAAGTTGAGCACAAAAGCTGCACAAATTGCTTTACCAACTGATGGCGATGATATACCGACTGGAGATGAAAAGTTGGATGGATTGAATGAAAGCACACAAATTACTTGAGGGAATATCAGCTGAAATTCCATACTGTACTTGGTATAAATTGAACGTGGAAACTCACAGCGTCGACAGGCATAAAATGTGTCAATTCATAGCAGGCAAAGGAAAAACTGAACAGTGTTGGAAAATAAATAAAACCTTTGCGGCTGCTTTTGTTTTTAATACTCTTCACTTTAAAACATTATTCTTCCTAGTACAAAGGATAACGCGAATTTCAATGAAAGCTGCCTCAAGAGTTAAGAACTAACATTAATTGGGATAATGCGATGCTTCATTCGTTGATGTACCGAAGCAATTAAATTTAAAAGCTGCTTAATTTGTGTAAGAAAGTGTCTACTCAAGTTTTCTATGCGGTTTATTTTGATGAGGTTTTCAGCTGAGTCAACGAATTCCCTTCCCCTAAATGAAAGAAAATTAGTTTTTGGTAAAATGTAGAGTATTTTGTTCATTTATGCTGGTAGAATTTGCATAACCACAAGTGCCTTTGGGCTTAGCTTTAATTGGTGTTTTTTCGAGCTTTAAGCTGGCGCACATTGAAGTGGCTCGGCATATGCTCGGAACGGGCCATATCTCGTTTTATTTAATGGCCACTTCACGTTCCCTTTCGCTGCAATCTGCAATCACAATTTGACCATTTCGTTTCATAAATAAACCAATAATTTCATTTAAAGCCCGCACCTGTGACTGAAAGCACAACGCAGCGGTTCATGAATGCGAAATGCGGGGTGCTTCGAATAAACCTATATTCTTATGTACTATATATTCATTCATATGCACGTGTGTGTGTGTATGTGTGTGTGTGTCGGTTGTGGGTCATAAAGCTTTACGAGCAGTCGTCGACGGTCGACATTGCCTCATTGTTATGGACAATGATGTGCAGAGAGACAAAAACACGGAGAATAAGATTTTTATGTTGGCATTTTTTTTTCTCGAGAAGTTGTTTTAATTATAACACCTGACGGCAGCAACCTACGAGGCCTTCACATGTGAGCCTGCGCATTTGTGTGTGTGTGTGTATGTGTTTACGGAGAGGTACAGTCATAACAAAAGAAAAAAGATGCTGAGCGCATTACGTATGCAAAATTTAATTCCACAAATGACAGGAACCTTTCACGGTGACTGCAACTGTGAATGTGAATGTGATTGAAACTGAAATCACGCTTTATCACGCTGTCTCTCAGTCTGTCTCTATCCCTGTCATTGTCTTTGCCTCGAGCAATTCAGAGAGCTGCTTTTTGACTCTATGCAAATATTTTGCGACCAGACACAATTTAACAAATTAAAAAAAAGGGCTCTGCAAAAGGGAAGAATGACAGGATGAACAACCCGGACGGAACCGTACGAAACGGAATGGCCATGGCCAAGAGTTTTGCAAACCGAGGCGAGAAATATGCAAAATGCTCGCTGACTGCATGTGCCCCAAATTGTGGGCCGGAACTCCTGGCCGCTCAGATAAAACAAGGGCACTGCGAACACAGCTGGCAGTTGCTATAGTTTGATTAACTAACAGCTTTTAAAACTAAATAAATACCATATCACATCGAAAACAATTGCTTAAAACTGAATATGAGGTGGGCTTTTATAGAAAACAAACAAACTGAACTCCAAAGCGACCCGAGAGTTTCGAGTTTGCAATTACTAATTGCAATGACATAGTTTTAACTGGGATTACTAATTGGTGATTTGTGGACTCGAATATGATATATTAAGTATTATGCATGCCATTCAACTGGGAACATACTCACACACTTAGGTATATTTACACATTATTCAAATGTCATCTAATTTCTTGTTGGCATACTCACCTGAAATAAAAGAGAAATAACATGAATTTAGGGGAAATAATGATATATTTCATTTTAAATTTGTTTAGAGAGTGCTTATAAATTCTTAGAAATCTCTTAAATACGATTTAGTTTGACGTTTATGTTATTAATTGTTTATATACCAATTATATCGTAAATAAAAAATATTTGTTTTATCTGACAAGTTTCCAATTTATTTATACATTATTAAAACCTTTGTTGAATAATTTGGGTCAGATTAAAAGTTCCGTATTAACTTTAAAGTTCAATACCTTTATTAAAACTCATATCAATAAATAATGAAATTAAATGATAAAATTAAATATACAATAAAATCTAGTATAAGCTCATAAAAACTCAACTGATCTGGGACAGATTTTTATCCGCTTCTCTTTTAACTCTTTCGAATAAGCTCTATAATTTTTTTCCCACACTATATTTAAATGTAAATATATTTTTAAGCCATAAAAAAGGAATGAATCGGGCATGTTAATGTGAATTCCCCAGATGTGCTCATATATGCACTAACAGAGTTTTCAACCCCTTTTTCCGGTAAAGAGTCGAGGCATAGACATCATGGGATTTACGGTCCGCACGTAAACCTGAATTATTAACTTGTTTTGGGTACCGGTTGCTGGTTGCTTTAATATGGTATTAAGTCATTTCATTTATTATTTAAGTCCTGGCACTATTTGGTTGGCTGTCAAAAATGCAATCGCCAAAACGAGCAGAAAAAAAAGAAGAAAATATGGCAAACAGAAAATACGGAAAAGCAGAAATAAGAGCAATGGAAAGCGCATGCAGCGAAATTCAATTACGACTATGGCAGTCAACAAGCCAACAAGGGTAGGCATGGCTGGGGGTAGGGAGGGTAGCGGTAGGGGAGACGGCCTGAGCTAAAGGTGGAGCAGGAAGTGCGGCTGTTGGGGACGTAACGAGACGTAGCCGTTGTTTGCACATAAATTGTTTGTAGTTATGCCAATGCTCATAATGTGTGTGTGTGTGTGTGTGTGTGCAGCGACCTCTTCTCCATCTGCCAGATGCTGCCATTTCTCTCATGTGTCAATGAAAAAATGCGCGTAATCGCAATAAAACAAATATCGAAACGCCAAAATGTCGCAGTTTTTCCGAGGCAATTTCTGCGCCCTTCCACTCAGGCGGTGTCTCTCCATCTCTCTCACATGTGCTCATAATTTCTGTTTTTATTAACAATGCGAACGACAGCAGAACTTAAAATAAATGACAGCTTAAGCCAAAAGAAAGCAAATAAAATAAAAGCAATAATATTGTACAAATAATGACACATATATATAACGATGCCAAGCAAGGCCAGCTAATAGAGATATAAATCTTAATTTCTTACTTAGTTTAGCTGAAACAGAAAGAACAGCAAAGACCGCTGTAAAGAATGGGGATAGACTACAGTCGGAAAAATATGGAGCTTATTAAAAGGGAAGCCATATTATCCACATTAGGTTGGAATTTAAACGATTTAAATCAAAGCAAAAAATGTAAGCCGGAAAAAAGTTTCCACATTTTCTGTTTTTTAAAGGTTGCCAACTCTCTGCATTTAAACGTGCAAAATGATAGTTTGGAAATTACACAATTTAAACGAATTTTTAGTTTAATTTTAAACTATTTTGCTAAGAGGATAAATTAAATATATTTTTTAAGTGGCCTAAATTCATTGTTCCAAAATAAATATGTCTATATATCAAATATTTAACTTGAGTCTCTTGTATATGGAACACAACAAATTACTATTAAGTTAAATGCTTTTATTATGTTTTTTGGGAGACTACTTTTATGTTAGCTATTTAAGCCAAATGGGGTTTCCCCACAATCATAATTGGTAAGTACCTACAAATACATAACGAGAAGGTACCCAATTTGCTGGGCAGATCAGAAATGAGCACTTAATGCCAATCATCTGGCGACCTATTTGGCTCTCGTACTTGAGACCCAACATCTGGCAACCTAATAAGCTCTTTATAGTTTCGCTCATATGTTAAATCTAAATATCTATTAGATTTATAGCACTCGAAATCTTTATGGGTATTCAGCTCAATGGCCTCTCTTGATATCAGGCTAAGCTTAAGCTAAACCAAGCAGATGCCAGTCATAACTTTTTAATTAACCGCATGCAATGTTGACCATGTCAAATCACACACACACACACACACGCACGGGGCGGAAATCCATCAGCTAATTAACTGAAACGCGAGCCTGCTGCTTTAAGGGTCCTTCAATTACCATGTTAATTGGCTCTTGATTTTATTACAGCCCGAAATTTGGTGTAATATTTGTTTTAATAAATTACGCAATAAGAATGAGAGCCAAAGAGCCTAATGAGCGGAAGCTTAAAGGCCCCCTCTCTCTCCCTCTCTCTCGCCCTCTTCTGCACTCTTGGACAATTAAAGAGCTCATTTGCTGGCTGAATAATGTTGCAAGCTTAATAGTTTTTGCTTTAAGCAGCCCAAGTTGAGCTGCGTGGCATCTTCATCTTATTCTTTGGCTTGTGGCACAGTTTCGCATTCTTCCTCTTCTACGTGGCGGCAGTTGCAACCCTCAAGCCAATTGCTCAATCATTCAACTAATAGACTAGGCGACGATGCACTCCTCAACTCTGGACTGGGCGTAATTGCAATGAACTGGGGCGTGACTTGGTATGCGTTGCATTGGATTTTAAGCGTGTCGTGCTCCTCTAATAGACAACCGCTTAATTGGCTTTTGCAGTCGGGGAGTACGCCCCCAGAAACAGATAGGATAACACAAATACAATGAAAGAGAATCGGATAACTTTCGGTATTTTTATTTGTAGCATAGTTTTTGGCTGCCGCATTTCCAAATTCCTCTGCCGAATACATGTACTGGGGATTTAATTGAGCAGCGCTTGGCCAGAACAAAAAGATATAATGACTCTTATTATTTAATCTGCAAACTATCGAAAAACGATTTGTTAAACTCTGGCGCAATTAATTTTAATTGAGCCCAATTTTCTTTTGATTTTTGTGTAAGAGCTGCTTTTAACCCACGAGAGTAAGAAGCCCGCATATTTGCACAACTATTTGACAGATGTTTGTAAATCGCAGCAAAAAAAGCTGAAGCGAGATTCGAACCGGATCACTTTTTTTTTCTTAAAAAAGAATACATTTTTCAAAGCAACTTGGGTTACAACAATTGGAATTGGTAGATTTTGCCAATTTTGGGTAAAGATCAAATATAGCCCGCAATTTCAATATGAAAATATGTACGACAATAAAAAGGGCAATTATAAAATGAAAGTAAAGTTTTTTACTAACAGTAAAAACATATGACAGGTCAAAAACTGCGCTCAACTGAGCCTCGAACAGGAAGTTGGTTCGAACCGGAAACCAACAGCTATAGTATTTTATGTAATTGATTAAATTTAAATTGTACAACGATTTTCTCTATAAGCAGATAATTTCTATTGCACATGAGCACATATTATGATGGGATGGGCTTTTGTACTGTAGAATGTTTATTACTGTGGCAATACGTTTTTAATTCAATCTGTAATTGTAACAAAATTTCGTTACAATTTTCACAATAAAAAAGGTTCAAGCTGACATTTAGGCGCAGGCATCATAATTCATAGTTGAAATTCACAAATACGCAAAGAGCAAGATTAATGTGCCTGGCATTCAGATAAGCAAAGCTATCTGCAAGTGTGCGTGTGAGTGTGAGGGTGAGTGTGAGGGTGTGCATAATGTATGACAAGCAACTGGTTTGGGAGTGCCTGCAAGTATGATCCATAGAAGCATTTTGCTTGTGCTGCACTTCAATTGGCTGCTGGCGTTGCCATTACAATTCATTTATATGTGTGGCATGTTTTATGGCATACTTTGCTGTGCTGCCATTAATCAACATTAAAAGTGTCAACAACAACGACAACAACAACAACAGTTACAACAAGGAGCTCTAAAGAAAAGAAGATGCCGAGCCAGCGCCGGGCTGTATGCAAAATAAAATGTGAAAAGCGCTCATAAATAGCTGACAAGACGCCAAGCGAAACGTTGCAGGCGGGGAAGGATATCGAAGGGAGGACTGGGACAGTGTGGCATAGCTGTGTATAGAACTGGGGTAGACATAAAGCAATCAGCAGGTGTTTGTCATATTCCTCGAGTAATTTATTTGCCCTGCCAAGTTGTTAATACACCACTCGCCACTCGCCAGTCGCCACTCACCTTTTAGCGTCGCTTCCCGGGAAAAGTCGTAGGCGCCATTGTTCCGAGAATGTTTCTATGAGCAAAGCTTTTGTGAAAGCTTGTTATTGAAGAAGTTTTCAATGTGGGCTTAGAAAACTCTCTGTATGCGCTTTGATCGAGTTTCACATTTAGCTTTTATTGACTTTCCTTTGAAATCAAATTTAATGAAAAACTTTTCATATTTTATTGGCAGTACTCGCCAGCAATACATTTTAAATTATATTATTGAAAATAGTATAAAATAAATTTAAAAATTCCCTATATTTTGCTAAAGCATTCTCTTGGCATCTTCTCTCTTTTACTTGAATGTAAGATGCATTTTCAAAAGTGTTGTAAAAAGTAAATTTGCCCGCAGCAATCGGCAGAATATTTTACAATAGCTGCTATAACTATATTGTTATGCGTAGGGAGTTTTTTTTTGCAGCAAGGCTGTAGCGGAAAACTGCTGCTCAAGAGTGCGGGACTACAATCAACATTTCGTTTGCCAATCGAGGAATTCAATTTCTTTTTGTTAAACAAACTTTATACATCTCAAATGTTAGCCCGCCCCACCAGTGCGAAAATCTTTTCGCTTCCTTTACGCACGTTGCCTTTTGGTTTTGCTCGACCTTTGGCACAAAAAGTCAGCGGTTTATAAAATGTTTTGCATTTAAATTAAATTGAATAAACCGCTAATCCAATTCATTGGCCACACCCAACCCCCACACTGCCCCAGCAGCAACCGCGCAAACAAAAGCCAGACAAAGCTGGGCAGAGGGCGGGCAGACACAGACAAAGAACACAAACAATTTCCATATCCTTCTCTTTTCATTGTGAACTGTTATGCCAATTAATTTGCATGTTGCGCGGCGAGCCATTTTAAAGTTTAGCAGCCATTCGGGCTACCGTTAGACAACCAGTTTAAAGACGCCACGCCCAGCATGACAACCCCAATTAGATGACCTGACTCTGCGTCCAACAAGGACAATTGCACTCGCTAATGGCAACGCAATGGGTGCAGCAGAGGGGAGTGGTAGGCAAAACTAAGCCAACTGACTTGCACGCTTCACTGCTGACGCCCAAAAGTGTGCTATGGATTCCAGCTTCTGTCAGCGAGCGAGCCAAATGTGTGCGTGCGTGTGTGTGTGTGTGTGTGTACGTGTGCTGGCGCGTGTGTTTAATGTGCCGTGACAATGGCAACAACAGCTTTGCGGCAGCGACTTTTGGCGCAGTTGCGCGTCTTTAGTTGGCCAGAAAGCCGGCTCCACTCTCCGGCGACAGACAATTGAAACAAAACAAGATTGTTTTTGCTGTCGTTCATATTGTTATTGCTTTTATTAAATGTGGTCTACTTTTGCAGCTGGCCATGCAGCTAACTACGTGCAGTTTCCCAGTCTAGAAATGCTGACTCACAGTTTTTAAATGCCAAGTCAGCTAAATAAAAGCTGAAACAATTGTAAAAGTTCCTATTTACATCACACAGGGATTTAGATTTTAGAAGATAGGAACTTTGATAGGGAAACTAGTTTAGCCAAACAGAATGGAAATGCAGACCCTTTCTTTGTGCGGCTAAAAATTAAATACAATAAGAACCAAAATGAAAAGCTAAATAGTTTATTTTAAGCTTTATTATTTGTAAAATCCAAGCCGATTTAAAATAATGCTCTAAACAATTGTATCTGACAGTTTTACCTGATTTTGAAATTAATATACGTGAACTTCACCTGACTTAAAATGCTCACACACAGTTTTTAAATGCCAAGTCAGCTTAATTATAGCTAAAAGCTTTAGACATTCCAAGTTGAAATTTACAAGGATTTAGAACAATAAGAACTTCATGATCGTGGTTGGGTTTATAGGGTGGGCAATCTTTAGTGCGCACACTAAAAGCACACAAAGAAACATTTTAATAAATCACATTCTGTGCGCAGCTCAAAATTAAATAGTCATTTTATAATATATTCCATTTGAATAACTAAATATTTAAACTACATTAAAAACCCATTTCTATCAGAATTATGCAATGTAAAGCGAATTTAAAATTATGCTCTTTTGACCAGTGAACAGCAGCAAATTGTATCTGACAGAATTACCATATTAATGCAGCTTTTGTTATCAAATATTAAAATATGTTTGGTGGCATATCGAGTTTACACGTGGCGATTGTGTTTTGTGTTGAACAGAAAATAGTACACATTTTTTTGTTCTATGATTGAGTACAAGGCGTTTTGCAGCACTGCGCGTTTTAATTAAAATTCTATTAAGCTGCCAACACTTAAATAAGTGTCTGTCAAATTTATGGCGCATTCGATTGACCGCAGAGTAATTTGTTCATAAAGCATTTTGACAGTTGCACGAAAATATGGTCTGAAGGGGCAATTAGTGAAAATCAATAATCATTCAATATCGTTAATTACGTTTTAATTACTTTTATGCGAATTTTACTGTAATAAGCTTCTGTAAATATTGAACTCCAAGTATATTTATTTCGTTGAATAGAAAAAGGCAAAAGCAATGTATTTTCACGCATAACTATTGAGATTCTAAATTCATGAATTTGGCAAAACTACGGCAACATTTTGATGGCACTTCGCATATTGACTGAGCAAACAATATTTGAAATTACGCTCAATTGACCACGACGCGAAGCCAACTGACCTTCCGGCAATTCATAGTTCTAGCTGTTGACAAATAATCTCACACCAATTTATAATTGAATTATAATAGATTATTCAATAATTGAAAATTGGGATCCTTAGGTATGCAAGTTTATTTATGGACACACGAATAACAACTGCTTTTATTTTCTTAAACACATCAAATCGAAATATGCAGCCTTTTAAAATATTTATGGGAGCCACGAAAATTTTAAAATTAAAGTAAAAATAAATCGCCGTGATTTAATCGGATAAAAAAGGTTGAAAAGGAAACATATGCTTTTCGTTTTTATTGATGCAATATTTTTTATGGGGCGCATTAAAGCTGGCGCTGCTGCAGCAAACCCAACGCCAATTGAGCTTTTAAGGGGCACAGGCCCTAACCTGCCTCCATACCCTACGTTGAATGCATCCGCTGCGAGTCGCACTCGCAGTTCCAAATTTATAACCACAATAAACCGCAACAAAGGCGACAGCAGCAACCATAAATTGCAGCCATATTCGTTGTTGTTGCGCCTCCAACATATAAAATGTCATAAAAATATGAAGGAAAAATAAAATACGAAACGAAAAGAAAAGTAGAGGAAAATCCACCCGGCATATATGAAAAATGAAATGCCAAAAGTGCGATCCATGTTCATTGCTCTGGCTGGTCCCCTCCCTCTGTTCCATCCCTCCTGCCCATTTCAAAGTAAGACAATTTTCTGCTCGAAATACCAAATGCACATATATTATACCCTATACTGAATGTTTAAGCGGGCGTACCACCCTTTTAAGAACTAACTTTATATAAATATTTTCAAGTAATTGTTCGAGGGAAGTTTAAGAATAGTTTTACTAGGGAATTATGATATTTATTTATTTCCATTCAAGGAATCACTATTTTCTAGCACAATTACTAAGGTATGTTTTTTACCAGATTAGAAAGTTGTTAGAAACGATATTTAATGAACCATTTTTAACTTTGTAGGGAGTGTATTAAAACATTTTCTTGAAATGAAATATAGGTAGTCTTCTCTGAATCCTTTAAGCAAATATATGTATTTATTTTACCCGTTTAAATTGTATTATGTCCATATGTAAACAAGGTCTTATCAGCATCGGACTTCTATGTCATGGAATCGATCAAAAAATTAGTTTTGTATTTGTAATTCTTCTGATTGTTTTTGACATCACGATATATATAAACAACTTCGTAGAGTATATTTATATATAATTAGAAATGGTTAAATCAGAACTATTTTCGAGTAAGATTGCTGATAAATTCGGACATAATTACTAATCTGACAATTTTGAGCAAAGAATAAATTAACTATTACGATTATTTTTACTCAACTGAATTTAGTTTCAATGAAATATGCTTGCTGATCGAGCGAGAGATAGCTCCGCTCAAGCAACCCCCTTAGGGTGTGTGCTCTTCGATCAGCTGCAACAAGGAAATATATTCCTGTTATACACCACTTAAAGGGTATGTGCTCTTCGATCAGCTGCAATAAGTAAACAGCTGCCTGTTATAGTTTCTGACTTGTCTTATTTATACAACGTAGCCGAAAATAAATTTGCACTTGTTGTTGATGGTAAATTAAAATGCACAACAGATTTATATGCACATGGAGATACCCCTCTCCGCACATCAACCTTACCCCCGCAAAGTATGCAGCAAGTAGTTAAGACTCGAGCGCAGAGTTTTGCGGGCGCATTGAGATTTTATGAGAGGCTTCCACGTGGAAACTTTTTGCCACCTGGAGTCCACGGCAAAGTTTTTGGTAGAAGGCGGGGACGCTGCCGCTGCCGGCAAAGTTTAGCAACCGCCGTAATAGGAAAAACAAAGCCAGCCGCAAAACTTGGACTTATCATTAAGGTGAAATATACATGCCCGGGAGGTTGTGATATGTGCGCCCAGAGGCATGCAACATTTCGTTACGGACAACCGCCCCGAATGGCCAGCCTCTAGACAGGCGTGCCTTGCAGGAGCTGTCACGCAGGTTGGTCTCCGCGTGTGTGTGTGTGTGTGCGTGTGTGTGGTTACAGCCACAACACAAAGTGTCAATCAATCACGATGGCAGCCGGAGAGGTAGCGGATGTGGACGAAAGATTGGGTTCCATTTCGTTGATGCGTGTTCGGCTGCCGCTCGGTTGCACCAAATCGCCGTAATGTGCTGTGTTTGCTGCACTTAACGAGATGCCTACCGCACACACACACACACACGCACACCACATTTTCCCCCGCCTCTGCTTTTCATTTCTCTTGGCCACAGTGGTCAGTCTGTGCAATTTGTCCATCAATCAAGCGCCTCGATTTCGCATCTCAAAATTTAATTGACTTTGATTTTGTAAAGTTGAACACTGTTCATATGTGTGTGTGTGTATGTGTGGGTGGGTGTGTGTATGTGCGAGTTTGTCTAATTTGCTTCGTTTTGCTGCTGATTGAGTGACAAATGTTTGATGTTTCGTGAAATTGAGTTGATGCTTTTGCTAAGTGCTACGAGAATCGACTACAAATTGTTCCATAAAATTGTATTTGTCATTTTGTTGTAGTTGTTGTTGATGCTTGGCTGTCAATGCTCTTAAAAGTTTTACTGTACGTTCTTCAATTTGGTTACATCGATTACCGAACAGAGTAAATAAATTTTTCGTCTTTACCAAAATTTGTTTTTGTTTGTACTCGAAAGTTTGACTTTAAAGTTGTGTATATTTTGCGAAGGCTTTTTTAATTTCTACAACAAGAAAAGCAATTGTTTATATTTGGCAATTCGAGTTTTATGAAAATTCAAACAAATTATATTGACAAAAGAAATATAAGTTTGCAAGTGCTCAACCTCATTCTATATTAAACAAATAACCTTGTTGGACTTTGATAAATGAAATGGAACAATGCCATGTTTACTCCTCACTTCAAATTTAACATTCTTGACAGCTATGTAAGTATTAAATGACGTGCTTGCATTTTAACAATTGCCAAAAACTTTGCCATTTACTTTACAAATCACAAAGATACGTGCTCCGACATTTGACATTTACAAATTTCTACAATGTGAAATGTAAAATAAATGGATAATGAGTTGAATATACAATAACTATACTCTGTCATAAAGAACAAAAAAATTCAATAATATTTCTTGTGTTATAAATACTTTGTATACATATGACTATTCGAGATTTTCTATTTTAATAAATATTAAATATTGAATATTCATTTTTTTTGCTATGTTCTATTTACCCCTATGTCATTCAATATTAAATCTAATTTGTTGTTCAATTTTATGCGTTTAAATACATATTTACTGAATATACCACATATGTATGTATGTCATTTGAACGTTTCTAAAAAATACCGGACGCAGCTATAAACCGCCGTGGTCAGTCGAAATCAAATAAGATACAATATGGAGAAAAATAAAATGCTGGTTAAATTTGTTTTGGGTAAATACGCATATATTGCAGTCAACAAATGGGCTCAATTGCAAAACACAATTTTAAAAAGATAAATCAGCCTAAAAAGGCAAAGGCATTCACGGTTGGTTGATAAATTTATTTTTAAATGGATTTCAAGTTCGTGACAGTGATAAACAGGTAGCCACACAGAATTGAGCGTGTTTATCAGCATAATTATGATAAATAGATTTGCTTTTAGAAATTAACACCTGAGACAAAGCTGAAACTAAGGCCGAGATTCTAAATGAGGCAAATCGCTAAAAATGCGGCAACGAGTCTAAAAAGCTGAGGTGCCAAATAAACACCCCGCTCTTAGCTGGGCGAATCGCTAATTGGCAAGCAGCGTTACGGCCAGGCAAATAGATTCGGAGCTGGAGAAACGTGCGGGGCGGATAACAGAAGGCTTCTTATGAAATGGGTTTAATAATTAATGAAAAGCGATGCACACATTTTGGCCTCGAGTGAGCCCCACATATGCCGCCGCGAAGGGGTTAAGGTATCGGGTTGCACAAATTCGCGCTGCTTTACGTTAATAAATTATTCATAATTAGCTGCTGACTAAATGCTTAACTAAATCCTTCACTCTGAATCCAACTGTCTGTTTATTTTAGAACGCAGTCACAGTTGGCCAACAAAGCGAATGCTGTTTATTTTTCGTTCAACAATATTAAAACTTGGTCATTAGAGAGCGTCACATTTATTGTGATTTATGTGCGGCATTTGCTGCACGAGCCATGAAAATGGCAATTAACAATTTTTAACAGTAGCATGTGGAAAGCGGGAAAATGTGCGGCTCGTATTAGATATAGCGACTGGTACAGAATGCGAGAGCGACGGAAACAGAGGTGGAGCGAAGTTTAGAACCTAGTTGCTTCCAGCTAAATTAAACAATGTAGTCGCGGAAATCCGCGAAGAGAAATATTTATATGGAACAATACATGACACTATACAAGAGGTAAAAAAACATACTATTAAATGGCTATTTTTTCAGCTCTTTTAATCTCTGATAATTACGTACTCGACTCGAAAAATCGGTACATTTTACGGGTTTGAGTCGAAGAAACTGTAAATTATTTGATATAAATATAGGAAATATTAAAAAAGTAACTGCACTCAACTTAGTCTCTGAGTTTACCGCGTTTACACAATAAATAAACAGACAGGCAAAAAGACAGATAGACCGATATGACTCGTTCCATTAGGCTCAACGACCTGATCAAGAATATATGTATTATATATATATGCTTTATGGGGTATAAGTTCTAGACTTCTAACTGGTTAATGTTATTTATTATTAACGCAATCTTAATAGATGCCAATACGCAGTACATCAAGTTTTTCGAAGGCTACTTAGATTTGAAATAAAAATACGTTTAAGATATATTTTTATCTATTGGTAGCCTATTTTTATGCCTAAACGAATAAACAACGAGCTCACGACAGAAATCAAATTACCGACGGATTTTAGCATTGTCCCATTTTGACAGTCTGTTACCAGTATATTTATACGAATTCTCTCAAAGAAATTGTTGGTGCCCAACGGAACTTCGTCTAGTCAATGTCTACACACACATACACACACACACACACACACACACACTCATATACATACAAATATGAATAAAGGCAGTTAACTGAAGGCATTTGGAAAGGCAAAAGTCGCTTATTGTGGGGAGATGAGCAACCGCGGCAACAACAAAAATACAACAACAACAAGAACAGCAACTTTATATTTATGTAAATATTTAGCAAATGCAAACAACACAGCCGGACGGACCCTTCAGCTCAGGTGTTGTCGCTCAGTGTTGGTCTGCGGGTGAGGCACGTGTATGAATATTTTAGGCAAGCTGTGTCAACTGGGTGGCAGCATCAAACTGCTGCCTGGGACGCGCGTCTAGACAAACCTGAGTTCGCAACGGCTTTTTGGTAAACTCGCAAGAGAAACTCACACAAACACGCACACATGCACACGTACAGAGCGATACACTCATACACGCACACTCAGGCATTTAGCACACGCGTTTTGGCAGACAGTCAAAAATTGTTGTGCGTGTTGTTTTTATATATGTACATTAAAATTAACTTTTGCACTCTAGTATAAACACTTGTTCACATTTATGACTTGTTATTTTTATTATTTGTGTACTTACTCAGCAATGCTTTTAGATAACGGCCAGCGCTCCATGGAGGCCTGATATTTCATATTCTCGATTTGCTTCTTTAATGCGTCCCGATCCATGTTTTGTAGAGCACTGGGATCCATGGCGGCTAAAATTTATCCACATACCACCCCTGCAAAGCCAACAGAGAACAACAGTTAGCGAAATGTTACCCGATGCTATAAAAGCTGCAAAGCTGAACTCTCTCTCCCTCTCGCACTCTCTACCAACCCACCCCCTCACTCAGCCCACCACGCTTGGCTTTAGTGGCCCAGTGCTTGTTTGCAAGCTTTGCGTTTGTTTATGCGGGTTTGTTTTAGGGGTTGCAGGAGGTTTGTTTTGGTTTGCTGAACACCCTGTATGTTTATGGCCGGTGTCTGGCGTTTACAGCTCAGCTGACGCCTGCGCGCAGTGTGCACAACGAATCAATAGAGAGAGAGAGAGCAAGAGAGAGTAACATAATGAGAGTGGAAGAGCGTGTCTGAGTTATAACAGCGCCGCCTAAAAGCCTGCTATAAAACGGTTCTTTGTCGTCGCTGTTAAACGGCCCAAAATACATTTGTTTACCTCCGTCTGGCCAGAGAGCAAAATATGCAGCCAAAAATAAAAGGGCGCGGCGCGCCCGAAAACTTAAAAAATGCCAAGCCAAAAGCGAAATTCACAAAAAACAGCTGAGCCAAGCACGCAGCTGCCCCACGCGCTGCCTCTCATTCTCCTCCACAGTCTCTATTTCACTCTCACACCCCAACTTGCTCTCTCCCTCTCTCTCTCTCGCGAGCCTGCTTGACCGGCTTTCACGCTGTAATTTATGAAACTTTTGCTTTGTTTATTTAGTGAAGACGGATTTTATTTTCCCCTATTTTGTTTTTGTTGGCTCGCCTCGTCATAAATAAAAGCAGCGTATCAAATTTTTTTTGGCCCCGGAATTTGGGGATGGGTGTGAAAAGTGAATAAAGGCAGTGAGAAAATGCTGCGTGTTGTAGGACAATTAATTTTTGTTAACAGCGAATTGTTTAACTAAGCGTATTAATTGCCGGTTTTTGCAGATAAATTAAATGGCATAAGACGCCGTCAGTGCGGAGGAGACATTTCGGAGAAATGTTGATAAGTAAAAATACTGAAATAAATATATTAATCAATCTTTAGAAATTTAAGGAAACTTATTAATATTTGCAAACCAAAATAATTTGCGTTGAACAGAAGACGGAGAGAATAGTATTGTTGTTTTTATAAATTTAATGCTGGTTTTGGCGAGCTTTTCATTTTTTGATATTTAATTAAATATATAATTAATAAACAATTTTGTAATCAACAAAATCTCCTATTTGGTTTTAATTTTGTAGTATAGTGTAGGCGTATATGTAACATGCATATATACATAAAGTGTATCTAAAAAAATATAAAAAATTATATGAAATAATTAAGCAACTTTTTTTATTTTTTATTTACTATTTCACATATATTTTATGGCAAACAAAATCAAAATTAATTATTTACTATCTCTTTCAAAATACCTAACGTTAATCAACTATATAAAACAAAATATGTTTTGATTTATGGAATAACTTATTTATTTGTTGAATTTTATTTTTGCCTAATTCTTTCCTACTTCGCAGTTAACGGAACTCTGTTAAGTAACAGAACACGCACGGCAAGCATTAACAGACGCTGTTGCCCTTAGCGCGGACACAAACCAACACTAACAGAGCTGTTAATAATAGCTGTAAGGGTCACAATTATCGCATGCGATAGTTTCGCTACCAAATGATATTTTGATATTATAGACATCACCAAACCCGAATGACTGTCACATCATCATGAACTAATACCAAACTCAAATAAAAGAGCCACAACATAGGATAGTAGACAATATTGAGGTTGTCGAATGGGCTGAGGCCCTCGGTTTCTGCGGGTCTGACAGAGGACAGACAGCTGTAAACCGCAAGCAAAAAGTTGCTACCCAAAATGAGCTCCCAAAAGGTGGAGACCGAACTTCGGCCTTAATCAACGGCATTGCTGTGAGTTGACTTCCCATGTCCAGCGAGCCGAACCGTTCCCCACCCACCAGACTCGAATCTGACACCAACGACAAAGACTGAAGCGGGGGGCGTGGACAATGATGCACAGCTGTCGCTTTTGTAGGTGTAACTGAAAATACAAAAGGGACGAACCGGCTACTAGTTGGCCAGCTTTTCCGTGTACGGCTGCTTCCCTTGGCCAAATGGCCAGCTCCATTCACAATGTATGCACATCATTTTTTGTCGCTTCGCTGGACAGCTGACAGCGGTTGCCGCTCCACAGTGCTATGGAGCTCCTGGCCAAGGATTTTAGGCTTTAAGCCAAGCTGCTGAGCAGCTGCGTTGCCTGCGGGCTGTTGATTTTTTGCTTCTTTTTTCACATTACATCTGCTTTAAGCACTGGCCAAAGTGTTAATGGCGAAATTTGTTGTAAAAGCCCAGATTTAATGTTGGCCTGTGCCTCAACAGCATTTTGCCAGACATCTCAGTCCGCCGTGCCACCCCTGTTCCCATTGTAAAAAATGTGTCCTGCCTGCTGTGCTTATATGTTGACAGCTCTGACCAGCAGCACTAAAAGCTTAAAGTTGGTTTAATTAAAAGTTTTACTGTAGGTTTCCCAGTCGCTGCCTGTTACCACATGCCGCCCAGCAGTGTCCTTTTGATGTCAGAAAAAAGTGAGCATGTTTCTAGCAAACAGAACAAGCTCTAATTGCCAGAAACTATTTGGGAATTATTGGGCCACACGAAAAGTTCAGAAAATGCAAAAATTGGTTATGGATAGCAAGTGTCTGACTACAAAATTGATGTGAAAAATATTGCGAGGAAAATTCGATATGGAAATTTGGAATGCTGAACAATTTTTCTCTTGTCAGATGCAGGATATTAAATATATTTTATCAATCCATTAAGTTTCACCAATATTATGTTAGTTTAAATAAAAAAATTACAATTACACAAAATTCACTAAGTGCATTTCAGTAATTCTTAAAACTTAAAAAAAATAAAATATAAAAATTAAAATTATACGGGCTGCCTGGGAAGGGGCCGCTTTGGCATTCAGGCATCTCCATATATTTTTATAGCACCCGGTTGCCTACTTTCGTGTTAAGGACATGTATAAGAAGTGGCTGCAATCTAGTTGGACCTCGGCTGAACGCAACAGAATTCTAAACTAATTGCTTGCAGCAATTGCAGGCGTCTGGTTAGGGACGCCATCAGCTGACATGTGACCCGGAGAATAGGATGCGCCATTAAGCACAGACACAGCAGGAGCCGCAGGAGCAGCAGGAGCCGAGGATGCGGCACAGTGGCTGCAACTGAAAAAGTAGCAAAAATTTATCTTACAGCTTCGGGCGGAGAACATGCAACGGACATAAATCGTTAGCAAAATGTTTTTGGCGGTTACAAGCGGTTGTCCCCTCCTCGTCATCTTGCCCCCATCAAGCCACCAAGCCCTACACCACACGGTCTGCAGTTTTCCTTTTCCCCCTCCCTAAAAGCGCTCGAGTGTTTCGCGTGTGTGTCAACAGGCGCTCAAGTTTTTGACACCCGCCCCCTGTAACACAATCCTAAGTTCCCCGCTCTAGAAGGCTCCTTCTTTCCCAGGCTGGTGCGTTCTCGTGCCCTGCAAGCGACAAGGACAACTAGGAAAAGTCAAGTGATTTTCTTTCTTGATTGTTGTTGGCGTCCTGTTGCTGTTGTTGCTGTTATTGTTCTCGCCAGTCCGACAAAAACAAATTGTCAACCGGCAGCCGGCTGCTGTCAGGCAGTTAGTCAGCCATAGAAAACAAGCATATATTTGTTATATATGTATGTATGGTATTTATGAACTCTAGTGTGCAGACGAGTCTGGCTAAAAAAATATATATATACATATATATATATTTTATTTGTTATCAAGTACCGAGCGTATATCAAACATTTTCCCAGCACTTGAAAATTACTTTGCGCCTGGACACAATTTTCAGCATCATTTTGTGGTTACATTTTATTTTTTCATCTTTCTGTGCACCCCAAAGGCGTCGTCTAAAATTGTTAATATAATTGGCATTAGCCAAAATGTGTCCAACTGGGGCAGCTTCTGAATCATATAGAAGAAAAATAAAATAGCTTTGAGCCACAATTTTGGCTTGTTAGCTTAAGTATAAATGCGATAATATTCTTTCATTTTATTTTGTGTAACGCCTTTGATGAGGCTCGCAAAGTTAGCCGCAAGCTGCCTGTCAATTTCATAAATGCCAGGTATTGTATGGAAATTGCCAGCTTATGGCTATTCAACTTAAAATGTGCCCCTGGCAAAGAATTACAAAGTGAAGTGAGAAGTAAAGCGAGAAGCACACTTACAACAAATTCAATAAAAATAGGTTTAAAGTGAGTAGAGAAATCAACCAATATACAGTTAGAAAAATGAAAAAAACAAAGCAAAATAAATAGTGAAAACTGAATAATGAGAGAGAAACTGAGCTAAAAAAAAGTTGAACACGAATCAAGCAGTGGGAAAAACAGGCATCAGAAAAAACTTTAGCAAGAAGCGCAAGTAACAGTGGAACTTAAAGCTTTTTGCGATTTTCTCAGTTGCTGCGCGTTTGGTGAAGCGCGAAGAGAAAAGCGAATTAAGAACCGAAGCTAATGCCTAGCGACAAGTTAAGACCAAAACAAAGTCAGGCGCCAATTGAGCAGCAAAAATCAGAACGAGAATTGTCGATCAAAGCAAGAAACAGCCGATTAAATGCTTATTAAACTCTCTTCAGAAGGCGAAAAAGAGTATATAAGTTCAGTACAACGTTCGTATTAAGCTATATATCTTGAAATTGTAGAGTTCCAAAAGTTGGCAGGTAGATTAAGTAAGTCTTCCTCTAAAGTTCGACCCTTTTAACGTTCTTTAGGGTAGCAGCTTAAGAATGACCTACACAATAAACAAAAAGTATTTTTTTTTTTGTAATTTATGCTGTTATCAAACTGTGAACAGAGTATTGTACAGTCGGCTGCATTCGACTGCAACGTTGTTACTTGCTTTTGGCCTCAACTTGCTTGAGCTGTAAAAACATGTTTCTGCCCTAACATTAATTAGGTCCTCCCCATAAGTTCAGTGCGTTTTATTTTGGCTTAGATTGGAATAATTAAGGAAATAATAAATTAACACAAAAAATAATGCAATAAAAAATAGTATTTGAATAATAATAAAAATAAATCGTTAAGCTGCAACCTTTAATTGAAGTCAACTAAATGTTATTTTTATATAAATAATAAAATATGGAGATAAAGGTACCAACATTTTTTGGAAAAGACAATTTCAAAGATCTTAGATAATTCGAATTAACAATTTCAGATACGCTTTAACCCAAGAAAACTTCGTAAACACCAAAAAAAAAGGTTACTGAAATTTAGCTTGAAGCGAATATTTTCGTTTGAATCGTCACGTACTAGTTTCTGAAACAATTGCACATTGTGCAAAAAATGTTTATAGAGTCATTAACAAAATTTCATTCCGAATACTCGGCTACCTTTGGCGGCACTTCAGAGCTGAGTTGCACGCCTCGACGACGACAATTTGCAGAAAACTTTCAACTCGAAAACTTTGGAAACCAACAAAAGCCAGCGAACCACAAAATGCAGCTGCAACAATGTGCAGCAGTCAAGTGTTTCAGGCCACACTCGCAGCATCAATTTGCAGAGCTAAATAATTTAAGCACAAAATGCGTTCGCGATTTGCCATTAGCGTGTGCGGGCGACGGATGCCGGATCCGTGGTCGGTTAACCGGACTTATTAGCGTGCCCCATCAACCGTAAAATGTGTTAAATTATGGCCCGCAAACAATGCAGTCGCTTATGGAACGCCCAGAAAGACGACCGCAGTTTCTGTGGCACGCACCAAGCGGCGTATACGTGATTTATACCTTGGCCATGTGTTGCCTAATATCAAATTAATTTTTAATACTCTACACAGGATAAGCACTCGGGGCCTATGCATTCATGTAGTTAATATTTTATGGAACAAATAGCCTAAAGGTATTAGCTAGAAAGCTTCACACTGCGAATGCATTGTTTGCAATTAGCTATGTCGGACATGAATTGATTAACAATTTATATAAATGATTGTTTAGGAGTTAGGAGACTCAAGGGAGCATTACGATTATGTATTGTGTGATTAAAACGCCATTCTAAAGTAAAGTAAACAAAGAGGACAACTGTTTTTTAAAAATCAATAATATAATAGTAATAAGTAAAAGGACAAATGTTCTTCTTATTATTTTCCATGATTCGTCTATATAATTAACAATGGAGGTTGAAAGTTCTAGAAGACTAGTTTAATGTAAAGGACAACTTTGTGGTATTGTCATAAGTCATCAAAATGATCCTAAACTGGGAAAAGTCTTGTTTTATGCTTGATTGATATTTGAAGATCTGTCTCGAGCTAAATCACCCTGGAGAACAATGTTTACGAAATGTTAAAGCCATTTTAATCAATGTAAAAATTAAAATGGAGGACAACTTTTTAGGATTATTATAAATTAATAAATAAAACCTAACTTAATGCAATTTACTTTACTCTAAAAAGTAATAAGTATAACATAAACCCTATTAAGCGAAAATTCTATCTAAACATTAAGGACCTATTAAAATTGCATAAAAAGTTTGTGTATTTTGCCAGGGTATTTCATTATTCGAGCAGACATCATCAAGTATATTTACTTGCTATGGGAATGAGGTGCACAGTGAGCGCAAAACTTTGTGTAAGTTATGGCATTTAAAGAACTTTGCCAAGTTTGTCTGGCGAATCGCATAAATCAAACGATCCATGGCGAGCCCAATGGCTATTAAATTTACGACCTGACCTAACCAGTGGCCGCATGTAGTAGGAGTCCCAATCAGCCGGAGATGAAAGATGGAAGATGGAACCATTTTGCAACCGTTTTATTGCGCCTCACTTTGTTTATCTGTTTGTCGTCTGTTTGCCGACAATGGCAAACAGTTGATGGCAGCACCAGCAAAAAGTGGGGCTACAAAAAATGCAATTAAACGCGTTTCATGTGACACTTCAGTAGCTTTTCTCTTGCTTCTCTCTCTTTCTCTCTGTCTGTACACACTGTACGCTGGGGTCTCGCCCGGAGACTATCGGGATATTGCATAATAGTAGCATGAGTGTCGCGTGCTGCAGGTGATGGGATATTGAGCGAAAAAGGAATCGTAGCACATTGACAGATAGATTGCTCGACAGAAAATATACGATAATAGTAGTTATCTGGTACTGTGGGCAACAGGAGCCAAAGGATGAGAAGACTAGCCTTGGTGTACTACAGGCCGAAACAGAGACATAAAAAGGGCACATCAATTTATGTGTTCAAGTTTCAACGAATGGAATAAGCACAATAAATAAATACGGCTGACAGTTGCATTAAATCGTTAGAGACAGATATTGTTAACAAAAAAGAGTGAACAATTATATACATAGACAAAAGTAGAGGCAATATTTAACGGAGTACATAGAATAGCTATACTAAGAATAAACTTAGCAAAGTTTTTAATGTGAAAGGTTCGGAGCGCATAAATAAGTTTATCGAGAGAAAAATTGAGGTTGAGATAAACATGGTATCGCGATTTAGCAACGAGAGATAATAACAAAAGACATCGACGAGAGACAATGGCGAGAGATAATAACGAGACAAAATTCACGAGAGAACAAGGAAATAAGAGTCAGTTATTAGTAAAAAAGACGTGAAACAGCAATGAATGATGGCAACTAGAGACTGAAATGAGAAAGAATAGCGGAAGGCAGCAAGTGTAAATGTAACGAGAAGCAGAAATCTGAAACTGCAATTAGATGCAAAAAACGAGACACCAGAATAGAACGGCAAAAACGAAAAACAATAATGAGAATCGGTATCAAAAGAAGGTAACGAAAAGCAGCAGCGAGATGCTGTATCAGGAAGTGGCGGGTCGGTAGAAGAAGTAGCGAGAGACAATGGTGAGGGACATGCCAGTAACTGGAATGACTAACGACAAGTAAATGTAGCGAGAAGCAGCAACGAGAGATACTCACAGGAACTATTTGAATTAAGTGATACAAAAAAAAAAAAAAACTAAAATAAATTATATAAAAACTAGTTAAATGCAAACAGAAAGATCTAAAAATATATAAAAAGGTGAATCCACACGACACTCGGGTGGAAAAAAACCTTTAAAAATAAAAGAGTACGAGGTGGCACTGAAAATGTGTCATAAAGTTTGGTCGCTTTTCTCCTGCAAATGACATGCACTTAAATTCTAAGCGACTAAACTAAGAACACAAGAGATGTACAACTAAACAGCAGAGCGCCGACAAGTGTCACAGGGGAAGGCACCTCAAAAACTTGAGAACAAAATTAAATGTAAGCACTGACACAAAAACCCAGCCATTAAATTTGCATTAAAATATTCAATTTAGAGAGCACACACACATTCAGAACGTGGGGACACTTTGTAAAAGATGTGGTAGATGCTTCTATGGCTGTGGCTATGTGCTCCTTGCGGAGTGCATCAAAGGCAGCGGGCGACTTTTATCAGAAGATGACGATGACACATCCAGCTGCTCAGCTAGCTGTTTCTCTCTGCCTCTCGCTCTCTCCCACTCTCTATCTCTCTCTTCTGCTTTAGCTCTTCTTTTCTATATGTAGCATTCAGTTTGTGGCGCCTTCTTTTCTGCTTTAATTATTTGTAGCATGCAAAGTTAAGCCCCAGCAGACACCCACACACACACACACACACTCGCACACACTCGCACATACATTGGGCAAGGTATTAAGTTGTAAATATGTAGAAAGCGCTGTAGCTCAGAGATGCCAGCTGCCGCCTTATTCGGGCCGCGTTGCATCTCTATGGGTTTGTGTGTGTGTGCGTATGTCAAAAATGAATTACATTGAAGTCAGCAGCTGTGAGTGTGCGTGTTGTGCGTTTATGTGTGTGGCTGTGTTTGTGTGTGCGTGTCCGCATATTTAAGAGCGCCGCAAAGTATGCAGCAAAGTTTAACAGCTGCATGGCTGCTGTTGCTGCTGGTGCTTGCTTTACGGATTTACTTATGTTGTTCTTGCCAGCACACAGCCACAGCCACACAGAGCCTTACACACACACACACACACACATACACACACACAAACAGAGACTCACACAAATACGTGCACAGAGCACGCAGACAGCCATTTAGTTAGTGGCTGCTGTCGAGTGCTTAGTTTTAAATCCGATACAATTTACTTTAAGCAAGAACCATAAATTCGCCATATCAGAGCACAGCATACACTCGCTAGCAGACCAACACACACACACACACATACACTCTCTTAGGTCAGACTTCTGATTACAGTTGAGATATAGTTTTTCGTACGTTTTTAATTGAGTGTCACTGGGTACGAGTATTTATGTGAGACTGTCCTAATGGGTATACTTAAAAGCTTAGTCGCCATAGTCTGCATCACATGGCGAAAGGACCAACTTTGTTGGCCTCTTGTACAAATGCGAATATATTTTATTAAAATGTAACCTACATATAGCCTAAAAGTTTGCAACGAAAATGCATCAGATTTCGCTTGGAGTGTTTGTGTGAACAAGGTATTGTATTTCGACAAAATGCAAAATGAAAACATATTTATTTTTCTATGTGCACTAGAGAATATTTTATTGCCCGAAACAGGTGACAGTTTCATGCCAAAAACAATTTTAAATTTATTTGTTTTGGCTATAAAAAAAGAAAAGTTTATGTTTGGTAATTGAATACCTTTGTCTTTGACTTGTCTTGCGAAATAAATAACAGATTATTCAAATTCATTCTAATTGTTTATCTGTGTCGAAATATTTACAATTTGACTGTTGGAGCTTATGTATTTTGTATTAAATAATAGGCCATTGCCGGACAGCTTCGATACGATTAAATTTTTACAATCAGCTCAAGAGTAAATGGTTAGTTATTTGGGCCTTTTTACTCTAGCAACATATTCAATATCAAAATTTAAAATCGCTTTGGCTTTAATAAGGACAAGAATTATTAAATATATTTCATGAGCTTTCGAAACTTCTTTTAAAAGACGTTTTAAGACGTGGTTAAGTACGAACAAATTATCATAGAAATTATCATTGTTGACGAATTTTCTGAATTCCATTTTTCGATTCTTTGGATCAGGGAAATGAGAGAGACATAAGACGTTTATTCATTATAAGTAATATTTAACAGTTTGATATACATTTTTAAAATTTATTTAGTTAAACATTCTTAAAATGCCTATTTTACTTATTTTTGTTGTTGTATTGACATATTTAAGATTCTCATTAATGCTTCTATTAACCTGGCCTGCTCGAGATAAGTGTTGGTTCTTTTTTATACCTTTTAAAGGGTGTTAAAATTTTGCCATGAAATGTGTAACGCTAAGAAGGAGACATCTCCAACCCTTTATAAAGTATATATATCCTAGATAATCCGTCTGTTTTTATACGAGTCTCTCAGTTTGGAAGCTATCGTCTTGAAAATTTCCATAGGTTTGTCTTTCTATTTTAAATCTATTTTAAGGGTATTAAATCTTCGACGCGCCGAAGGTATTCTACTCGCTCGTTTATATTAATAAACGCTATTAAAATAACTAACATTGAAAAACTTATGCAATTTGTTAAGATCTGAGACAAATATTCAGCAAAATTCCAAATACACAGTTAGGAACGCAGTACTTTGATCCCTCCTTTACCTCTTGCCGCACAATCAACGAATTCGCAGCAGAGCATCAGGATTGACCACTGCGAATACTCGCAGCACTTATCGCAATTTGCAGCTGGATTCCACGCACAATCAATCTGAATCGGAATCAGGATGTGAATCGGTGTCCGTGTGGGATAAACAGCTGCCACAGCTGCTGCCCGCCACGCCCAATCACTTAGCGCCCTCCGCCCGCACGCCCGCATCCATTTAGCGCACTTGTTGCAAACGCAGCGACGTTTAATCAAATCAAATATTTTTTGTTGCCTTCCCGTTGCTTTTACACATGTTACAAATGTTCGAACTATTTGCAAATCCCCGACCATACTTCATGCGCTTCCATGCCCCATTTTGCAGTCCTGTCTCTGCAGCCAAATGGCTGGGGAAATCCCCTCGCCCACTTTGCCCTTGATCTATGCAAATCCATTGTGACAGCTAGGGAGGAGCCAAGAGCTGAGCCAGACAAAAAATGGACTAATTGAATTTAGTTTACGGCAGTTTTTTTTGTTTGGTCCTTGAACAGGCTGCGAGTTTGTGCTTTGCTTGCAAGCGAATACATAATTGAGGCACGAAAAGCGCAACGCACTATCGGAGGGGTGTGACTGAGCAAGGGTGCGGAGGCGAGAGGTGTGGGAGGGCGCGCCCGACATTGATATACATTCTGCCAAGGAATGCAATGCGAGCGGAAACGTTGCCGTTACAGAAAAGCATCCATAGAAATGCCGAGTTGCATCATTCCTCGCCAGGCGAGGCGAGGCAAGTCAAATTGGGGCGCGGCAGGAGACGCTGGGGGCAGCTGTCGCCTTTTGTCTGACGTTTGGTTAAGGGGCAGCGGCAAATTGGTGTCGGTTTGGGCCGTTCTCGGCCTCTCTCGCCCTCTCTCCCTCCCTTTCTGTCTATGAATGACGGCGCAAATAATTGAATAAGCGATCAATAGGTGAACAAGTTCCAAGGCCCCCGAAATTCATTTCGTGAATGCGACGGTGGGCACAAAACTCGCCAAAAGCTCGAAAAACTCGCAAAAACTGTTTAATTGAATTAGCTGCAGCCCGGGTCGGGTGCGGGTCAATAGCGACGCCCGCTTTTCACTTGATTCATGCCTCTTTTAGGCCATGGCTGAAGCTCTCTGCAGCTTGTGCAATTGTTTGTTGTTGTGCGTGGTAGCCGCTGCAAAAAGGTTGCCACGATAATTGCTTTTTGGTCAAGTGGCGAAAGTCGGGTGCTCTGTTCGTTATGAGAATGGGGTTTTTTTTAGGCAACGCTTGTTAACAACAGTTTTCTTGCAGAAGCCAAATATCCTTTTGAGCCCAACAAAGTGCTCTAGAAACTTTATTTCCTTAGGTCCGTTCATCAAAAGAGTTAGCTGTCTACAACAGTTGAATAAGTTTTCTTTAATTTTTTAAAATATTTTTAATTCTTTATTGTAAAAGAAAATTCATTAAATTTTGTATTAATTTTTTTTTCATGCCCGAAGTTTACTTTTTCTATCACATTCGACAGTAACGACTTTAAGAAATAATATAAAAGTAATGACAACGTAGAGAAAAAGGATTTAACATAAACAATATTTAAAGAATAATTACTCTAAAGTTCTTTGGTTAAAGTTTTTGTTATTTGCTGCATAAGTAATACTTTTTTGTAATATTGTTTTTTAGCAAATTTTATAAATATTCTTCAGCTCATTCCCTTTGACACCCTATATATCAAATTCATATTGTTTTAAACATGCCCCATACATTACGCTAAGTTTACGCCCTTCCAAACACATCATCCATTACCCAACGAAATTATTGCACCCATTTGCAGCTCAATTTATTACCCCAATTTATGAAAAGAACAAAAGCATACTCTTCTCCGACCCCGTAGTCCACGTCAATTGGCAAGTGAAGCCACAAGATTAATTACCCCAAAGGCAGAACATTAAACCGCAAGTAACAAGTAAATTTAAGAGCAATTACGAAACTTTCGATTTAGCTGGCAACTTTTAAAGCGCCACCTGATCTTATATATACATACATAAATATATATTTCAGCACCCCAACTTGTGCGTTCTCACTATCTCTCATGCAATGCAATTTAATTTACTTGGATAGCATTTCAAAATCCAATCAAATCGAAACCGGCATCAATTTTTCATGGCGCAAAAACGCTGTAAAAGCAAACTGAAATACCAATGAAAAATTATGAGCCATGTGGCAACGCCGGCAACAGCAACAACAAGAACAGCAGCAAAACTGTCGACAATAACAATAACAAACAAAGTTGTGGGAAACCCTTTGGCACTGCAATCGACCAGGACGATCCAATAGCCAAGTGGCCATTGATGCGTTAAATAAAAACTTCAACTAAATATTTCCCAAAAGCAAAAACAAGCAAATTTCCAAGCAGGCGATGACCCAAAGTGATGCAAAGTTTCCATAAGAAACAAAAAATGGAAGACAACAATGCGGGCGGAGGGGTGCTTCAAGCAATGTTGGCCAAGTAAAAGCCAGCAGCTAACCAGTGGAAAAATAATCTCAAGTCGCAAGCCAACGACTTGGCTATGCCCTAGATTATGTCTGGGGTTAAAAGCTAAAGACGAAGTTAAGTGAAATCAGAAGTCTTTAATTTTAAACCGTAAATCTCCAATGTGGAGTTCTAGGGTTTGGCATAATGTATCTCTTCTTTACTTACTTAAGCAGGGTAACTAAATGTTTTGGGCTAATGTATCTCCCCATTACTTACTTTAGCAGGGTAACTAAATTTTTTCATATTTAAAATCGTGTGCAAGCTAATACTAAACTGAAAATCTTGATGAAATTTCTTCATGATTATCTTGAAATAAATAACAAAACAATTAATGAAAGGTAAGCAATGCGAGCAACTATTTTCTACAACTTCTAGACTACAGATTGAAAATATACTCATAAATTACGTAAAAGCAGCAGATGATTCCAAAAAAGCTGAATATAGTAATATATTTTACTGTAAATATTAAAAGTTAAAGAGCTCTGCAGGGAACCAGATGTTATGCAAACACAGACACGTCTGACATCTATTCGCCCCTTCTAAGACTTTACTCACGTTCGAAATGAGCTTAATAAACTTCAGAAAATCCTCATCAAGGAACCAAAATAGTTTTAACAGACTTCAAGCAAAGCTTTGTATAATTTTAGGTATGAAATCAAGTCGATGAGACACACTTGACAAAAGAACATAAAAACTGTTTTGTCAATGGAATTACGCATTCCAGATTCAAATTTCGCTTTTGAAGAACTCACAATTTTGCATACAGACATAAGTTTGATTTCTTAAAGAAAGAAAGGTTAAGGAATCATCTAAGAATGTCTCTCATTGACTTAAATTTCAAAAAGCCTAACTTTAATAATTTTGCCTAAGAACAGAGAACCTGGCAACCCGCATTACCAGAACTCGAGGGTATCAATTGAAGCTACAACAAACAAGCATTTGTCGTGCCGCCTCCTGCTTTGCACTTGCCTCACATTGCAGCCTCCTGTCTCCTGTAGCATCCGCTGCTGCTCGCTTGCCCCCTCATCCCGTTTCCGCCTTCCCGCCTTGGCATCCGTTTTACGGGCTCGGCCCAGACACGTACACAAACATTTCATGGTTCAATAAATTTGCTGCCGAACGTACCGGAAACTTTGCGAAAAATACATTGGGAAAATGCTCGTTGCAATGTAAAAAGCAAAGAAATTATCTGTAGCCGGTAGATGGTAGCCAGTTGCTGCCACGCCTCCAATACTATGCCACCTGCCCATGCAAGCTTTGTGCCTGTGCCACATACGCGCTCGTATAATTTTGCTGGTCGGAAAAACTTTCATGGTTCAGTTTTTTCTGAATTCGCAGATGTCTTTTTATGCTTGTCTTGCTGCCACGCCCACTGATTATATTTTGGCCTAGTTTTGGGCGTGCAGGTGTTAAATTATGCATCGCCCTGCCTTTCGCAACTTCAGCAGCGGCAGCAGCGATAATTGTTGCCATTGTTGCTGCTGTTGTTGTTGTAGTGACAACTGTTGTTGCCCTTTTAATATGTTGCACAAATAGCAATTAAAAGTGCAGGCGAAAAAAGTGAAATAAAAAACCCAAATGGATTTAAACGAGCATAATTTATAGTTTTAATTAGACGAAGCAGCTCCGCCGGCTTTTTTTGTTTTGCCGACTTATATATAAATTGCGCTTGCCCATGTTATCTCTGGGGTATTTACTTGCTTTAAAAATAAAAAAATAACTCTTGAAATGACTTAAATGAATGGCTTTAAATAAATTTTAAATGGTTTAGTTAAAAAGGGCCAAATGATAAAGTGAGTCGATCTAGCTGGTTCTGAAATAAATATGTATTATATTTGGCATACCTTGCTCAAAGGTTCGTATTTAATTATAGCAATGATCGGGTTCTTAAGCTAAATACGAGAGTACCACAAAATGAAAACTAAGAAATAATAAACACCTACCTTATTTAATTTAATCCTAATTCAAATTATGATATATATAATAAATATATAATATTAAAATATCTAGTTAGCTGACTCCAGTTCCGGCTAACTTAGTATTTAAACGAGAAAGCAAATGTATCTTCGGCACGCCGAAGATTTAATACCCTTGCAGACCAAACCTTTTCTATTGGCCAAGTTTGGTCAGTTTATCTTGAAAAACAAAAAAGTTTTTCATATAACAACTTAATTTTTGACCTATCATTCCTACGGCAGCTATATGATATAGTGGTCCGATCCAGCCGCTTGTGTGTAACAGAAAGAGGGACGTAAGAGGGAAACAGACAGACGGACCGATCGACATGGCTATATTGACTCGGCTGTTGCTATTGATCAAGAATATATTTAATTTATGGGGACGGCGATGCCTCCTTTTGTGCGTAACACATTTCGAGAAAAAATTATAATACCCTGTGCAAGGGTATAAAATGGCAAATATGGCCAAATTTAGCATTATATAAGATATTATTTTTCCTTGATATCTTAATAAATTCATCAATTTTTGTTAATCGTATACAGCCCCCCAATATGAAATGTCAAGTATTTCTTTTATAGATACAGGGATACAGTATAATTGATTGATAATTGATAATAATTTGTATTGAATCCATATACCAGGGTGCTATTTATTTTATTTGTTTTTTTCGTTCTTTTATTCTGCAATTAGGAAATAGGGAAACAGTAAAATAATATTTACTTAAAAGTCTCACCATCGGAATTTGCACTTTGCACTTGTCAAATATGTTTATATAGGACCATTAAATAAAATTGCATTACTGAAGTGTGTTATTCTTTGAAAAAACATCTCAACGTAAACTATAGAATTTTCAGCAAAAATAAAATTTGCCAAAGGACTTGCTTGCAAAATTTAATTTATCAAACTTCTGCGCCGTTGCACAGCAAGCAACACACACACACACAGACACAGTTACCGACACCGCAGAAAGAGACACCACACGGAAACCGGAAGTAGAGCGCAAATTTTGTGAATGCACTTCCGCTTAGTGGCCTGCGGATTCGACTGTGTGTGCGTGCGCGTGCGTGTGTCTGTGTGTGGTACATGGTTGTCGTCCGCCCACAAATGTGCTGCCAGATACTTATGTGTGCACGGCTCGGGCTTTTGTTATTTATAATGCAACTGGCGCAATGAAATGCGAAATGAAGTATACCAAAAATTTATTGAATGGCAGGATTTATGTGATGCACACATCATACAATTACATGCTGTGCAATTTGTAGCATACTTTCGAGCTCACAATGCACATAAATAAAAGCATCAGTTAATCAACAAAATTGAATAAATGACGCATGGTTGGCATTAAATATTATTTGCCCAAATAAACTCAATTGTATTTTATTTACAATTTCGACTTTTGTCAGTTGGCTTGATCTCTATTAACAGTTCAGCATTCGTTTTGTCTGCACTCGTAAATCTCATATGAAAAAGGTTATCAGAGACAAATAATAAATGTAACAATAAAAGCGCATATACATTTTATATATATGATTAATTAATAAGTTAATTTTGTTTAGTTAATTTCAACCGCTTTAAACTTCAACTGGAAGTGCAACTTGATATTGACATACACTAACATCTAGGATTTGAACCAGGATCCTCCTTATTAATTGAGTTATTTAGACCTCTCTGCATATGTAGTATATTGAGCTGTCTTGCTCATAGACAATTAGATTTCCAGAATTGAAATAATATAGGTTCTAGCTAAAGCAGATAACATTTATTATAAATCTCACACATAGCATTCAAATTCTTATATTTTCCGAAAGTTGAATAATGTTAAATAATCGGAAAAGTCACAGTATATGAATTCGCTTTAAGAAGTAATAAATTGACAATATTTAATTTGTCAAATATTTACATTTTCTGCAGTGCACAGTATTGCTATGTTATTTAAAATCTTTGTAAACTAAATGCATAGGAAACTTGTCTAAGTAATCGAATTAAGGCAGCTCAGAAATTCATTTCGCATTCGACTGCTTTGAAATGTTCAAGGCAATATTTAGGGACATAGGAACGGAGATCCAAGAGAAAGATTAATATTTTGTCAACATAAGGATTAAATATTAAATACGAATATAGTAACTTATTATATCAAGAGGTGAATCTAATAAAGGGCTGACCAAAGCATGTGTACAACAGAGGAAAGGTCAATTCAGCAATAGTTGGACTATAATATAATAACAATAATAGTTTTAACCTTTGAAAAATTTGATTTAACAGCTTTGAATTTAAAGTTAACCGATTTAAAGGTTTTTCAATTTAGAGCCTTGACCCTAATTAAAGGAACGCCAAAAGGTATGCACACACACACACCCTTTCTTCCACTGTCACTCTCTCGCCCTCTTTCACTTTCACCCTCTTTATCGGGTCATGCCACATATTTTTCCAAGGAGGCTTGGTTGAAACTAATGCACGCCAATTTTCAATACAGAAAATCGAACTTTGAAGTGGGCGCCGACGCGTCGCGAGCTATTTTGAGGACTGCAGCCGCGGGGGCGGTGGGGCGGCTCTTATGGGGCATGGTTGAACTTTGCTTGCAATGCGGCTGCTGCTACTGCTGCTGCACATCGCGTGCATTTCTTTTTGGCCTGGCCAAAAACCACTTGAAACTGTTATTGATGAACACGCGCGATGAACTGAGGGCCGAAGCAAAGGGGGGAGATGGAACAAAGGCCAGCTTACGGACGCCAGCTGCTGGAACTGGAGCTGCTGCGGGTATGCGGGATGAGACTGAGGGCAGTGCGAAGTGCGAAGCTGGGGGAGGGGCCATTGAGTTGTCGCGGCAACGAATGCGTTTTGTGCGTGTTAAAGCACACAGAAAATGTGAAAATATGAAAATGAAAACGAAAATAACGTTGCATACTTAACGGCGCAGGCGAAGAGACAGGTGGAGAGCGGGAACTGGGCGGCCCAGCACTTTACCACTTTTTATGCTTGGCGATAAATTAAAATTTTTATTAACATACTTTTCTGTTAGCAACAGCCTTTGCCCCCAAACGTCAGCTTGTCCAGCACTCGACGCGGACGCCGCGGACGACAACGCTCTGTGCTCTGGAGAAGGCCTTGGAATGAGAATTTCCTGTCCAAGCACTTTTTACGACTCTTGAACAGCGCACGCAAACTCTGACACCGCCATCCACCAGCCCAGCCCCTCTTGCAGACCACGCTGATGCTATATACAATTATAATTTGTTGACGCGCTGGCTCAAGCATAACAAAAAAAATGCTTGCTCAGTGACAGAGTTTCAAGTCTGAAGGGTTTTCCTCACAGGCGCAGTGCCCGTCGCATTTACCAGAGAGTAAAAGGGGGCGTGGCAAGAATGTAGGCAGTGTCTTGCAGCAAGAAAACATTGTTATTATCATGGCCAATGGCCACTGCAGACGCAGCGAAAATCAATTTTTTTTTCTATTTTAAATTATGCATACGAACTTTACTAAGGGACGATAAAAAATTTAGATTGAAAATGAAATCGAAGCGAAGTGTTAAGGAGCAATAAGTATAAGTATTAAGAATGAATAACAAGTTTTTTTTAGTTGTTTTGTTTCCTCTTATTTTTTAAATTACAATTTATATTTGCTATCAGAAATGCAGCTTTCTAAAAATTGACGTAGCCAGAAGTAAGCTTAAAAGCGAAAAGAGATACGGAGAATAAAGCAATCTGAAGACTAATCAAAATCCGACAAAAAAATAAAAAAAAGAATCTAAGAATCTAAGCATGAATCAAAATTTAACCCAAAGTCTAAATAAAATGAGACGGGAGCAGGGAAAGAAACGAAATAAGAATAAAACCAAAATGCAATGTAATAAGCAAAGAACGGTGCGTAGCAAGAAGCGAAATGATAAGTGAAGTGAGAAAAACATCCAGAAGAGCAGCGAGAAGCTCAGTAAAAAAAAAACTAAGGCGGAATTGAATCAAAAATAGACGTAAAATAAATATACGTAAATATACTGTCTTGATTGTATAAGAAATGTACAGAAACCTTTGGCCGCTTCGCTTCTCGCGGCTATAAAGATCATAGCCCTAGATTGCTGGCAGCCGAGCAAAGTTTTGCAATTAATAAATAGAACAAAATTGTCTAATCAGCTTAAATAAAAATAATTATGCTGCATAATTATGCTTAAAAGCTTAAAGGATAATTGAAACTTTAACCATAAATTCTATTCGCGTAATTGAGCTGTTTAATTATCCCACGGATTATATGAACAAATTTATTTCAATTTTTTTTACCGATATTACAAGCTTATGTAACTGCAATAAAAAAGAAATTAGCTTACAAACAAAATATCATTTGCTATTCAAATAAAAACACATTCGCAGCTTAAATCCCCCGATTACTGCATCCCCTCGAAGGTCTATCATTTATTGTTTATTATATATTGAAATAGAGAAAAACAACGATTTTAATTAAAAATTAATTGAAACATGTTTAATGCCACTCGGTATTTGGACGTGCAAAACGGCACCTAAAGGTACTCGAAAATTCAGCAAATGGCACGCTCCACAATTTCAGCCCCGCCCCTTCCCTGTAGTGTATTTTGCATTGAAATGCAAATATTTTTCACTATAATTGAAGCACGACAAATGCGAAGGGGAATTGTGAATGCGAATTGGAATGCGAATGGGAATGGAATGTAATTGTGTAATTCAATCATCACTCGGCCAACCAACAAACAAATAAACAAGCAAGCACCTCGATATACAAGCAATTCAATTAATTTTTGTATTACAAATCACAAAAATAAAAAGAATCAAATTAAAAATAATAACATTTCAATGTGATCAAGAGACAAAAGGACAAAAGAAAGGGTTAAATATTTCTAAAAAACTAAAACACATTTCAAGTATGGTTTTCTGCTCATTTGAGTATTTGATTGCATATACCCTACGTCAATATATATGTATGCAGGGTATGTACGCAATATGAACGCCTGCTTTGCTTACAAAATGTTTTTTAATTGAATTTAAGATAAAAGATATAAAAATATATGGCGCAATAATAATTGGCCGCGGCCCGAGGGCGTTGTTTTGGGGCGTGCCGCTGACAGCAGCAAAAAATAAATATATATACGCACATATAGCTATATCTGCGTATGTATCAGAACAACAGTAAATTGCAGTTGGACAATTCGCGTACATTAACCGCAGATGCATCAGGACAATGGAATGGCAAATGGTCTGGCCAGGACCTGGCTGCAATATTTATTGAAAGGCTGCCTGCGTGAGCAAATGACAATTTTATTGCCCATATTTTGGGCCGAAGCTCACTCATTACAAAAGTACAAAGGAGCCTCTGAGGTTAATAATGCCGGCCAGGGATTTTAATCATCACACAATTTCAGAACTTTTTTATTTGTATTTTTATTGCTGGTGTCTGGAATTTAAACGGCCAGGCGATTTATGAGGACAACAGGAAATTGAAAATGCCATTAAATGTGGTTACACATGAAAAACAATACAATGAAAATGCGATGGTCTATAGCGGGGGTCTCCATAGTGATATTAAGTCTTACTTAATAATACATTTTATGGCAAGATAAATATAGTTTCCCAAAATAAGAAACGAACCTAGGCATCAAGTAAAGAAAGAATAAAGATTAAAAAATGTAGCATATAAAAACTAATAGGTATCACATATTAATAAGTTTAATGACAATATATCTTTTCTAATGGTGTCAGAAATTAATTTTGGATAATCTAGCAAGTATAGGGTCTAGATGTAGTATATAAAAAGAAATAGCCACCAAATATTAATAAGTATCAAACTTATTACCTATAACACTTATTAATGTATGGATCTTGTGTTATTCGGATCTTGTCATTCGATTTTAATACTCCCTCAAAATCTGGAAGTTAGGTTCAGAAAGTATATTAAATAGTTTGTCATAGTCAATTCACAGTTTCAAGATTAGTGTTAAAAGACTGAGCTTGGAAAATAATAAATAAGATAAAAAACATTGGTTCTTAATATTAGATGTTTCCTTTTGCTTTGATCTTAAAGATTTTAACAATGCTTTGGGTTTCATAAAATTGGTACATAATTAGTGACCTACATTTTAGATTTGCTTTCTGACTGTCAATATTTATAACTATATAATGACTAAAGAACACTACTCTGTTAAATTTCTATTTTATTTTAAAGGATTCTTTTAACTTTAGAATATTCTGAATATTTTGTGTTGAAATGTACAAAAACTATATATTTTTTACTGTTCGATTATGTTTAGATCCATTAATAAATGTGATATGCTTTTATATTATCTTTAATGGATCTTCCCAATTCTTATTTTCGAATCTAACTTACCAGACAGAAGAGTTGTTAATTTGTTCGCTTCGCTCGGGAAGTAGACCTGAACTTAGGATGTCCGAAATGGGACGTAGGATGAAGTGCACAACGTTTTCAATTTGCGTTAAGAGGTCGTGTGTATGTCGCGCGCCAAAAACTATGCAACACAAACTGTGAATGTCTTCTGGTTCTGTTGCTGGCCGACTGCCGCCGTCGATGTCAATGCCTGATGGCTGGTAATGTGATTAGTTGCCTCTGCCGTGAGTGTGTGTGTGTGTGTGTGTGAGTGTCTTGTGAGTAAATTTTAATTTAATTATGCCTTCGTCGCACTCCTGTTCTCCGCCTCGCTCTTTAGTTACGAAAAAACGGCTCAAAGCAAACGAGCGCAAACTAAAGACACGCACCAATAAACAAAGGCAACAATAACAAACAAACAAAAGGCAGCTGAACCGACAGAGAGACGGGCGCGGGGCACGCTTACGGCAACGGTCCCGAGCACAAGTCTAGTTCGCTTGACCGACTATCAAAATAACCAGAAGCGAGCGCGCGAATGTCGAATGAATGGCGAATGAATGTGGAATGTGTGTTGATTCGAATGCGAATGCGAACGATGCAGAACGGAACTTAAGTCCGTTCAGTTGGACGCTGGCGCTGACGCTGGCTGCTGTCTGCTCTGGCTACTCTGTCGCTGTCTCTGGCTCTGGCTAACTGCTGGCGATGGCTGGCAATCGAATGCAACTGCTGCCGCTGCCTGCTACGAGCGACTGCTCGGCGTCTCTGTTGCATACGCCAAGGCGACCCATGAGAGGAACGCGCGGCAATGAAACAGTCGAGAGTCGTTGCTTTTGAGTGCAACTTGCAGTTTTGAGTGTTCCGGAACGGGTTGAAAATTGGGAAACAGTCCAAGTGCACACCTGTGCCTAAAGTGGGTTTGAGCTGGCGGGGGTGCCAGCTTGCTTGAGTGTTGGTGTGTGGGTGTGTGTGTGTGTGGGTAATTTTATATTGAACTAGAATGCTAGTCGAAAATTTAATTGAGTTTACGATAGTAACTCCCAACTTAGAGCGCACACAATTCAATATTTGGCTCATTAATGTCTAAGGGTGGTTTCTAAGAGGGAATGGAACTACCACACATACATATATCAAAAACCCATAACATTTAAATGATTGCTTTTTTGGAACACCTATTTACTATCTACGTACATATATTATGTGTACTTAGCCGTCAGGGTAGTTGTAGAGACAATTTGAAATGTACAAGAACTTAGATAGTAAAGAACACGAAGCAGTGAATAGTAAATAACCCGTACAAAGTGGTGCCCATGCAACTGGTTTTAATTGGAAATGTTGGCTTCTAGCTGTTGGTGCAATTGCAGCCAGATGAATCTTGAACATTTTGTTATCAAATTAAAGCCCCTAAATGGTACCAAAGTTTTGGCAGAGACTCTGAACTTAATTTAATTTAAATAATCGAAATTGCAATCTAGAAAAGCCCATTTAGAATTAAGATTATTTTACGTGAAGCACTACAGTAATTACTTATATTTTTGGTATTATTTTTCTTTCATACTAGCAGTTTTAAAATTTTATTTATAATTACAATTATTATTATGTTTGTTTATGCTATAACTATTAAGTTAAAGTTAGTTAAAGAAGTAATTTAACTAACTTACAAATAACCAAGTGATAATTTACACTAACCTGTTAATGTATCTTCCTCTTTCTTAATCCCCTTTAAAAACATTACCAATTACATAGTGCACATTACTGAAAAGCAAAAACATAAAAATATGTAAGCATTAATTGAATTTATGAAAATCGCATAGAAGAGCGATGTAAAGTAAAGAAAGGGCGCGAGTAAGAGGTTGTGTGAGAGAAAAATAAGGATTAAGCGAAAAGGAGATAGAGAAAGCTTATGATAGTGAAATAGAAAATTATTGGGGATAAATGCATGTTAGTTTACTATAACTACAATTGATATAATTACCCTTTAGGTATACCCACATACATACAGCTGTGAAAAAAAGAATAGCACCACCACTACAAGCAATTTTCAAATAGTCGCCCAACTCACATTTTTAACGTTAGGGAAACGTTAAGCACATTTTTCGAAAGGGACGACTCTTACAAATCTGGGAGTAAAAAAGGAATCATCCTTATTCATAACGTTTTAAAGTTATTTAAGGAACTTTACTAAAATTGATCAAATTGGACGATCAAAATAATAGCACCACTTTTCAAACATGGGTTTAAAATTAAAAAAAATGAACGATAAGTAACGAATTCATTAGCTAACAATTTTGAACTATCAATACTCAATCTATATTCATCATTTAATATTTAGTACAGTGTCCTTTATTGGCAATAACAGCTGCACAATGTCTTGGCATGGAATCAGCCAAGTCCTGGCATCGTTTTAGGGGAATTTTGGACCAGGACTCTTTAATTTCTTCCCAAAGTGATCCGATAGTGGTTGACATGGAAGCAGTAACTGCCTTCTTCACGTCTGACCACAGATTTTCGATGGGATTCAGGTCAGGCGACTGAGCAGGCCACTCCAAAACGTTCACAGACCCATTCCTTTGCTCTCTTGCTGGTGTGTTTGGGGTCATTGTCCTGTTAAAATACCCATACGAGCAGCATTTCGTATTCTGCAAAGTGTAGCATTACTGTCTCCATGATATTTACGTACACATGCTGATCCATGATGGTTTTTATCCAATTTACTGGACCTACTCCATAGTAGGAGAAGCAGGCCCATACCATTACACTACACGCTCCATGCTTTATGGTTCTTATGGTGTACTGGGGTTTGTATTCTGTGTTTTTTGGACGTCTAACGTATGAGATATCGTATCGAGATCCCTTTCCACCAAACATAACCACTTTGGACTCGTCTGACCAAAGAATATTCCTCCATTGCTGGGATGTCCCATTTGCATGAGCCCTGGCATACTTCTTGGGCTTAGTAATAGGTGTCGCGTTTAAAAGTGGTACCATTCTTGGGCTGCATGCTTTTAAGTTATGTTGCCTAAGATATGTTCGAACTGTTTGGACAGTCCTATTTATTTTAAGCTCCATTTTAAGCTCGGTAGCAGGCTTGAAGGGATCCTTCTTGCTCTGACGAATCAGTCTTTTGACATGAAGAGGGGTCATAGATCTATTTCGTCCGCGTGTTTCAGATTTTTCTTCATAGTTTAAGGCGTTTTTAATCATTTTAATGGAGCATCCTACAAATTGACCAACTTCTCTGTAAGTTTTCCGTCCAATATAAATTTTTTGATAAGATCGCGCGTTTCCGCAGTGCAGTACTTTCCACGTCCCATTGTAATGATTATTATTAACTTTTATGATAGAAACAATTAAATCTTAGTTAAAACTAATAAACACGTGCTTTCTACAAAGGCGATTCTGCGAAATATGGGGGATACACTAAAAAAAGTGCTAATGGTGCTATATTTTTTTTCGCTGTTTTTGGGGGCTTTTTTCTTAAAATCCCCAAAAAAAATATATAGACCGAAATTTGAAGAACGGTAACACTTTTTTTGTTTATGGGGAATACTAAACAATATAAAAAAAATAAAGATTTAAAAAAATCGCAACAGTAATCGCATTTTTTTTTATCAAGTACAAAATGTGTTGTAGTGGTGCTTTTATTTTTTTCGCAACTGTATATGAAGAGCAGTGAAGTGTTCAGTCTGCTCAGTTTTGTAAATTATCAACCTCTAATTTTTCACTTGTTATTAATAGAAATAAGAAATTTACATTTTCGGATATTAGACAGTCGGCCGAAAGGGTTACAAGATCAATTATTCATTTACAAATTTCTTTGGTAAGAAGTGACGTAGAAAAGTATAGCGTTTTACATTTAAAGAAAACTAATTTTTTTATATTTTTCTATTTTATATTAAACAAAAAATGTTGAAAATATTTAAACCCAGACAAGTAATTTGATACATCTTCTTAAAACATGTCACTAATCTATTTGAAGAATTTCATAAACCAAAAATACCTTGCCGAAAAATTAGGACATTATTATTTTCTAGGGTGAAGAGTATACATAAATAAAGAAATTTTAACATGTAATAGAGCATGATGTCCTTCAATATATATTTTTCTATATTATGGGTAATTTAATAATAATTTGACTTATGAAAGTCTTCAAGTAAATCTGCGAGATGTATGACTGTTTTTTTACTGTACAACACTGTTAATGGCAGGGTATTTCAGATTCGTATTAAATCTCACACCTCTCGATACGGCTGGTTGCCCGTCCGCTTGGCTGCCTGTCTGGATTGTATATCCTGGTCTTTGTGTGGCTTTCATTGTGCCCGTCCTGGCTCCACCTGTTCTACAATATATACAAAATGTAATGATGCTCCTGGTTGGTATGCTCCCGTTTCCACATGTAGGCTGTCTGCCAGCGGCTGCTGCGGCGACAGGCGGCACAATAAAAGCGTTGCACGCACTATGCAATATGCAACAGTTGCAAATACGCAGACGAGGCGAGCGGCAATCAGAAGCGGCAAAGAGCTGCGGTTGGGGCCGGAATGAGGGCAGGATAAACGCACACTTTATATATGTTTGTGCGTCTGTGTGCGTATGTCCGTGTATGTAAAATAAGTCGTTGTGTAATCTATCCATGAAAGTCGCATCCGTTTTGCATTTTGTGTGCTTAACGCATCGTTTGGTCGCGCAAATTGGGTTTCACTGTTGTTGCCATTGTTATTGTGGTAGTCGCTGCTGCTGTGGCATCTGCTTTTGTTGAATTTCTCTCACAAATAAAGTCGAGCGAAAATGTTGACGTTACCGCTGATTGGATATGCTTTTGAGATGCCCGCACATCAATTGTGGCCAAGGCTCAGCTTCAGTTACGTCTTTGACTTTGGCTTTGAGGCCAGCCAAGCGGATTAACTGTTGCTGGCTTTTGTGCTCCGGCCAAGTGTCAATTAAAAACTTTGACACGTTGTCCGCCTGCTCGGTCTGACAATTTAATTAGCAAAACCTAATCAATGGCTGTCCAAAATGTTGCGATTGTCATAAAAGTGGTCACAGCCAAGCAGAAAGTTAGCCCAAGGTGCAGAGAGACAGAGAGAGAGAGAGCACGCAGTCAACTGCATATACATTATATACTTGCCACATTCTGGCTAAGGTGTACATTCATACCTATTATATGCTATGCACTCGTATTTAGCACAAACTACGTCTGCCACAGCATGCAACTTAGGCTGCACCAGTGTGGCAAGGGCGGCATAGAGTGAGCTGCCTAATAGGATTGCGGCTGTAATTTTTGGGACTTCGGTTTTGCAATCTTGAAATGTGTGCCGTATTCTCCCGAATGAGTTAATGCAGTTAATGCACACAATATTCTCTAGCTTTTTGGCATAGCAAAGAAACTTGTTTATAGACCATGCACAACTGTCGAATATCACACTGCAATTATTACATACATATATACCCCTAAAATATCATTTCATGCGTATCTCTTTAAATTTCAATATCTATGTATATACTTTCTATTTGTATGTTGACATGCATCTGTCTTGCTCACACCAACGAAATTGTGAAGTTTGACAAATTGAGTGGCAATGCTGATTAACATACACACTGTCACACGCGCTACATACAAACAAACATGCATACATACATAGACACATAGGCGTGTGAATTGGACGATACAACACACGAAAAAACCCTCGAAGTAATTAAAATTAAAGGGGCAACACATACAACAGCTTTTATACCCTATCAGAATGCAGCCAAAAAGTATATGGATATATTTACTAGCGGGCATTGTCCGGCCTTGCCCGTGGAACATTATGTGCTCCAAATTTTAGATATTACCTTTACCGCCCGTGAATTATTGAAATATACCCGTACCATCTTGTTGTCCACTTCTATTTATCCACTTCCTCTTCTAAATTTAATGACCAAATGCTGAAATCGACAGTTCCGGCCATGTTAGTCTTGTGATAAGAATCTTGAAGCGAAAAAATAAACTTTCGCTTGTTAAACTTTTGACCCGAATTTTTCATCCAAGAACGGTGAACTTTACGAAAACGTATCAAATAAGTTTTCGTAAAGATCTTTAAAAATGAGCCTGAAACCGAAAATTTCACAGTTGCGGGTGAAATTTCAAAACCCGCTGAAACACGTTTCAATTTTATTTTCAATCAGTTTTGAAATTACGTTTGAAGCTGATTCGCCCATTTAAGCTTTCACCCGCATCTATCATCCAAGAGGGGCGTATTTTTATAATAAATAATTCATTTAAAAATGTACTTATTTACTGTTCGCAACGATCGCACACGAAAAGCATTAAGCTATGACGTCACATGCAAACAAAAACTAAGATGGACATGCTTTATCAAGATAGCCGCTGAAAGACACTCCTTTAATGTTAAAGATAACTTTAAAGAATACTTTCTATAAATGTTGATACAAATTTCCACTATATATCCCCGCAGTTTATGGACATCAGCTGGTCAAGTCAAGACACAATATACATAAATAATAAAGTCTTATAATATCTTTCGACTTTCAAAACAGAAAACAAGTACAACAACCAAGCGAACGTAAAACTAACTTTGTGAAACAAGTGTACATATGTACATATTCATATATGCATATGTAAATATACATAAAAACAAATACAAAGTTTTAATGCTTCAACCAAGAGAGGAAATCTTTGAGGACATAAAGTTAGTTAAGCTAAAAAATCATTTTATATGTATGTACGATTAAATGAAAATGCTATTCAATACAAGTAAAGTAATAATAAAAAATTAATTACATACATATTTCTTGGCAGACATACATATTTATGTACATATTAACATGCGCTTGTATGCGGTGTGGAGCAGTGAGAGGAGCGATCGACAGCCAAGTAACGGTGCTTGCATTAGAGTATGTATGAATGTCGCACGGGCACAAAATAGCTAAAAGTCGTAATTGCACACGCCATAAACATGCTTGCTATTGTTCACATATTTGCACAACACATCAAATCGTTATTATTTATAAATATTAATAAAAAAAACCGAAAATCACGCATTGCATTTTAATATGCTTTCACTTTCGCGGGAAACACTGCACCAGCAACTGCCCAAAATGGTCTGCCTAATATTACAGAGCTGCACAGACTGTTGAGTAAAATGTTAACATATCGATATATCGCATGTAACGATACGATTACATTCACATTGAAGCCGCCTATCGACGCCAGCTGCAAAGAAAACGGCGGAAAAACTCAAAAGAAACATACAAAAGCGACGCCTGCTCAGTGTGCTAAAAAGAAAGACGCAAAATAAAATATATATTTACTAGAGAATATTTCGAAATATAAGAAACCAGAAACTCGCTGCCAAAATGCCGCGCACAAAGATAACAAAAAATTCGAAACGAAATCGCGAGGCGGCCAATCGTGAGGAAAAGATACGCACCTTCGAATTAAAAATGGATTCCGTACTGATGAGCATCGACGACTTGGAGATGCGCTACAAATCCATGGTGGATACGCAGCTGCAGATGATTACCTCGCGGCTGCAAACCGAGCTGCGCGAGATGAAAATGTGCGACTTTCTGGAGCTGCTGCCCACACTCGAGCACTTTGCCGACTTCAAGGCCAGCGATCAGACGCAGCATTTCGGCTCGCAGTCCATGTGCAGCAATACAACAAACGGCGGCGGTACCAATACAAACATTTGCTCAGCCGCAACAGCGACCAGCAGTCGCAATGATGAGGGTATTATTTCTTTCTTTATTTTGATTTATTTTCTGCTTTTTGGTGGCGCGTTCTCGAACTCTGCTCTAATTTTCTTGTAATCCTAACATTTGTCATCCTCACGCACGCACACACATGTACACCCATACATTTTGCTGTTGGTCTGGCCACACTCTATTTAGGCTACCTTACAGAGGACAGCAGCCTGGGCGGTGCCATCAGTAGCAACAGCGCATGCACTATGTCCGCTTACACTGGTTCCATGCTGCGCTCGGCGAAGGCCATGCGCACACCTGGACCGCTGCATTCGGCGCGTGCGCGTCGCGAACGCCGCAGTCGCTCCGCTTGTGGTGCCTCCAAGGTGCTGGTGAATACGAGCAGCGCTGTGGCCAGCAGCAGCAGCAGCTCGAATGCGCTTCGAACTTCGCGCAGCAAGATGCGCACACCGATGGCATCGCGTCCAAAGGCATTTAGTGCAGATCGTACGCCGCGCCTTTTAAAGAAGCGCAGCTCTTCGCCCTCCACGCCGCCCATGGCCTTTCTGCGCTGGCCCAAGCCCGGTGAGGTGGCGCTCTCCAAGTTCGGCAGCCCCATTGTGTCCCAGGTGTAAGTGAAGTCTCCTGGAGTATCCGTCTATCAGCTAACTAAATTCTGCCGCCCTTCCATTTGCAGCATGCCAGACAAGTTTGCGAATGTCAATATCCCCATACGCAATGGCGTATTATCGCTGCGGCCCAAGAAGCTGTCCGAGATCAAGGCGGATCTGTTGGAGAATCTGGATGCGGACACTTTAAACCAAATAAGGACATTGCATGAGAACTTGCAATTGATTGTTAACACGGCCAACAAGGCCGGCTTCAAGTAGCTCCCCAAACGTCGAATGCCTACAAACATAAATCTATCCTCTATATATCTATATATATTCCTAATCTATATACATACGTATTTTATGTTCGTTTAGTTTAAGTTCAGTTCGCAGTTGCTAATCAATTTTTTAAAGTGTATTCTAAAATTAAGTTGGTCCCAAGTTAATAAAAATTCAAATTTTCAATCGCAGCAGGCACAGAAGCTGTCAATTCTCGATTCTAAGCATTTAAAACTGTTTCAGTCGAAAGTCGAGATGCCACGCACCAAAATAGGAAAACGTACCCGTCAGCAGATGCGCCTGGATGCGGAGCGGGAGGAGCAGCTGCGCATGGCACAAATGAAAATGGAGTCGGCGCTGGAGAAGATCGATGAGCTTGGCAAGCGCAGCGTGCAGCAGGTGAACAATCAGTTGCAGCTAATATTGGCGCGCACCCATCAGCATGTGCTGCAGATGAAGTGGAGCGAGTTTCTTAAGCTCAAGCTGCACCACTTTGAGGACTATCAGTGGATAGGTGAGTAGCTGCCATCCTTATTATAAAAATCCAACGCTAAGAAAGACTTTCAGCGCCCAAACCGCCCACGAAGCGCAGCCAGTCCATTACGCGCAGCGGACGCTTGCGCACGCCACAGCAGCCGCTGTCGGCGCGCCCTCAGGTACAATCCGTGGACCGGGTCCGGGGCATGGTCCGGCGCGCCGATTTACCAGCTGTGGCCCTATTACGCTGGCCCAAACCGGGAGAGGTGGCTCTCTCCACGGGCGGTAGCCCGCTGGCGGTGCAGACGTAAGTAATGACGACGCCTGCTACTATCATTATCGGCTCCACTAATTTCTGTCTGCTGCAGTTTTCCGGATCGCTGCGCCAACGTGCACATACCCACGAAGCTGGGCGTGCTCAAGCTGAAGCCGCAGAAGATGTCCGAGGTAAAGCGCGAGGTGCTCAAGCAGTTGGACTCGGCTACTTTGAATCAGATTAAAACCCTTAACTCCAATCTGCACATGATTGTCGACATGGCCACCAAGTTGCGCAAGTTCTAGTGGATTGGCTGGCAGGCAGTCGAGTCAATGATGATCTCGCTTCTGTTTACTCTTATTTCATTAATATTTTATTTAGTCTTTTTCATTTTCTCATTTTCAATGTTTTTTCTCTTTTTGTTAAACATTAAGTGTACGTGTTGCTGTTGTTGTTGTTGTTGTTGTTGCTGCTGTTGTGTTCTTGCAATTTCATTGTATATTTAATTTATAATTAATTAATAAATTTAATTATTCATAGATTTGTAAGTACAAACATAAACGTAGCGCACATAATATTAATGTTTAAATTGTTTTCATTTGTTTAATGTAAATTCAATTGAAAGTGCGTTCCTCTTTGAATTTCGCTTGTTCTTTAGACGAAAATTACATTTAAACATGCACGTTATTAATTAATTACTTTAGAAATTAATCATTTCATGAATTACTTATGTACGTTGTTTTGCATAACAAATGTTTTGTCAAGTGTTGAAATTTAGTTTTTTTTTTGTTTTTTTATGTGAAACTTTATATAATATGCAACTGTGTGTGTGTGAGTGTGTTTGTGAGATGGTGAGTCGTACATAGAAATATAATATATAGCAAAAAGGTACATAGACTTACACAAATTATGTCTGAATTATCATTTCTTAGTAGTTTTTTAGAGAGAGACATAGACAACATATAAACAGTGACTGCGACAGTGACAACAACACAATATAACATTTAGTTTAATTCTTTCATTTTTTGTTTGTAACATTTATGTGGCTTGTATTTGGGTTCGTGTTTTGGGTGTGTTTTGTATATCCTAAGTGTAGCCAATTTTATACACTGAATTAAATAAATATGCGCCCAATTGAATGTCTTTAAAACGATTCCTTACATTGTAAATTATGCTCCTAACAAAATAAGTCTTTCAATATCCATATTTAATCCGCAATTTTAAAAACCATTTGGTTCCAATTTGGGTCCGACAACATAGGGAAACAGGAAACAATAGCGTATAAATATGTGCCTAAGTGTTACGAAACATGTCAATACTTAGAAATTAGATGCATATGTGAATGATTTGAACTGAAGTTTGCTCGAAATAAAACTAATTTCATTCCCATGTACGTATTTCTCTTATCCAATGCCTACCGAAACTAACCTAACGTCGTAAATCAGTTAACTAGGCGTTCCCCGAACGCGTCTAACTACGCTAATCCCATTCTCAACCGTACTTAAAACTCGATCGATACCACAAATTTGTTTTGCTTTCATTTTTTGGTTATCCTGTTGGACTATTTCTTCATCAGTTTTTTTCGGTCATCTTTTCATTTTTTTTTGTTTAACACAGCCAATCAACAATAGATCCTCCCAGCTTTTCCCGATACATAATTTCATGCAAAATCTCTATATATGTACAGCAGCAGACATAATAACTGTAAAATGATGTACAAAATTTGGTAAAGGTGTTGCTATACTTTTTGTCGTAACTGTGAAATGGTTCCTTAGTATTCCCGCGTGTTCGTGTGTGTGTGTGTGTGTTCTATCATGAGTCTATACTCTTGTAAGCCTTGTGTATAAAGTTCTAATCTTTGTATTGAAAGTTTTGATGGTTATTATGAATTTGTTTTTTATACAAAATTGTGCTATGAGTTTTTTGTTTTTTTACTATTTTGTTTTACAAATAAATATTTGCTTAGGCTGTTGTTTTAGAATTCGTTATAACGTTGTTTAAATGCTAATTAATATATATTTGTTTTTGTATTTTTGTATTAGTTCTTTTGGGCACTACTTATTACGGTTCAGGGCTTCTTTGTAATTAGTAAATAGTATTTTTTTTTTCATTTTAAATTTTTGTAATATTTTTTTTTGTTTCTTAACAATTTGTTTTGTAGGCTTATGCACGGGTACAGGGCGTTGCATTTTGTATTTTTTTCTTCATATTTTTTCGTTTTATGGTTTCATGTTTAATGTATTTCTTTAATTTGGTACAAATTTATGGTACTAGGTTGCATAAAGAGAATACGAGTATATACATACAGTAAAAATATATATATAAAACTGAATGGAATTATTCAAAAGTTGAATGCATATATACAATTAATTAGTAATAACTTATTTATAGATGTGCTTTTAACTAATTAAATATATATGTATAATATGTTTGTATGTATCAAAATGGAAACTGTTAAATGTTAGTAATATTTAAGTTTTGTTTTTTTTGCTGTATAATTCGTAGCTAGCTTTAGTGTTGTAATAAATTTATGAAATTAATTCTTGTTATAAATACGAAAGTTTATGGTAATTTGTTTTTTTGTTTTTTTTTCTTGTTTTTTGTAAATATTTTTTTGTTCAATATATATATGTATGTATAACTATTTTGGTAATTTAATATATATTTTTATATGCTTATAAATTAATTAATTTCATTAAATGCTTAAATTCATTAATGCACTTTATATGTACTTTTTGTGTTGCTGTGTGTGTGAAATTTGCTAGAATCTTTTGCCAAGTCACTTAACTATATAAATATATATTTATACGTATGCCATATACTTGTTAATCATTCAAACCTATACTAAATGCAGTATACTTGTGTATATTCATTTCTTATTTTGTTTGAGGTCCTATTCAGTATAAATCAAAGCTACGTGAGAACCAAGAGCAAAGCTGAAACTTGGCATTCGACAATATCTATTAACTTTTGGTAATACCCTTGCAGAACGTATTTTACTCTTCCCATCAACACCATACGTCTATCAAAACTGAAATTTGATAGACATTAGATAAAATGGGTTAAGAAAGACATAAAATAAATATTTCAATTTAACACATCTGCAAGGGTATTTAATCGTCGGCATGTCGAATATATAGCACTTCTTTTATGATTTTAATTTAATTGCATTAAATGTAGCCTCTTAAAAAACGAATTTTAACTAACGCTGTCTCAAAAAGGTAATTACTTAAATTACTTATTAAATTAATTTATGTGAAACTTGCGATTAGCATTTAAATACATACATATATGTACAAATAAATAGATATTGTTATTAATGTTCAATTATATTGTTAGTATTATAATTTTGTGTGGTAACTGGCATTTATTTATGTTTTGTTTTTTTTATTTCTTTTTTTAATTTATTGTTAAGAGTTTATATATAAATTTGTATGTTTATTATAGGTTTTTTGAACTTAACGAGAGGTATTTCTATTTTCCCAAGTGTTAATATCGCCATTTGTGTATACACTTCATTATTTCATAATAATTTTTATCGTTGTTGTCGTTGTTCTTTTCTCAGCATCATAATTTGTTAAAGCATATAAAAAGGAAATAAATGAAAAACAAAACCACTTACCCCATATTTTAATTTTATATATTGTATATAAATTTTTATTTAGGCTTTGTTGCATTTTAAACATATTTAATAAAATTAAAAAACTAAATATAAAATATTTTTATATATATGTATATGTACCATAATATTTGTATAGCTTTGTTTTAAAAAATAATATTTATAACGATTGAACCCAACTACAGTTTACAGTTTACAGATGCGTTTGTGTGAACAAAATCAAAAAATCAATAATAAAAATAATTACACAATATAAAGGAGAAACATTTAAAAGATTTCTCAGTAAAGTTGAAGTAATTGTGATATGCTACATAAAAAATATATATAAAAGAAATATTGTGTTATCGATAAAAGTTGTTACAAATTAGTTTAAACAAAAACCTGTAAAATAGCCTTCACATTGAATTGCAACGACGACTTTTGTGCAGTTCGCGCGCTTTTCTATCTGCTTGTTAAAAATTATAAAAATAACTAATTACGTTTTAAGCATTAACTAAATTATGAATTACAATTTCGTAAATAATAATATATGTATGTAATAGTGAAAATTATATGTACAATTCCAGTTACACAGTTACGTGCAGTTACTCAAAATCAAATAGCATAACAAATATACATACATATAACTAAGCAAAGTGTTTTTTGTTTTGTTTATCAAAAATGTTGTTGTAGTTGTTGTATAAAAACTGATTTAGTATCCCAAATAGTTGTTCATAAAGCAATCGCTTAAATTGATATGGATGTATGTATAAAAAGGATAGAAACGTAAACGTTTGGGAATTGAATATAATAAAAATCGTATAGAAATATGTCTGGGGAGACGATCTATAGCAACAAATAAGCAACATTAGTATATTATAAAATTTAACAAATTATCACACTGAAAAAAATTCAACACTAATTTTAAATATGTATACATATACATATATATATATATATGAACATTCAGCATATATGTATATATACATATGTATAAATCTGTGTGTGTGTTATATGCTTATATAGTTCGTTCAAATTGTATATGTTTTTCATTTTGTTAATTATTTTAATTAAACGTAACACTAATGCCGTTATAATTTAAAGCCGATCTAGCTTGTATTTTGTTTTGTGTTTTGTTTTTTAGATCTTTAGTGTTATACATATTTCCATAATAAACAACAGCTCGAAACGTTGCGCCAGCCGCAATATTAACATGCAGTTTCTTATATATATATAAATATATACATACATATACATATACATGTACATATATGTATGTGTGTGTTTTGTATATATAGCATCTTAGTCTAATCTTTATGTTTAAACGTAATAAATATGTTTTTTTTTCGTTTTTTTTGTGTATATTTTTTAGCAGCTTTTCAAAATATTTAACTATAGCTTGTTATTTAATAATTTTTATTTTTTTTGTTATTTTTTTAGACGAGGTTCCCATTTTTTATGCATTACAATTAATATTTGCTAGTGTTAATAATAAATATATTTATGTATATATACATATATATTTGTTTTTAACGTTTTGGCTTATTGTATAGTGCTGCTAATATAATTTAAATTTTACATATACATTTTACACATTTCTAGACGTTCGTTCGCTTTTGTTGAAAATTGGTTTCAAGCCTGGTTTTGTTTTTGTTTTAACAAAAATGCTGCGACTTTCATTTCATTTATTTTGTTTTTGTTTTTGTTTTTTTTTTTAAAGGAAAAACGTTCTGAGAGCCTTAAATGCGTTTGAAGAACATGAATTGTCATTGATGTTGTTTAGCAGCTGTTGTTCTTGAGTCCTTGGGTTTTGCTCAGGCTCCTTAGGGTCACCTCGTGGCGCTGCTTGTAAAGAAGTCCGCTGTGTGGGGAAAAAGAATGACAATTTAGCTTGGGAACATAGTTAGATGTATATTTGTATACTCACGCGTCTCGAAGCTAAAGCCCAGCGTTGGATCTGGCGGTGTGTTGAGCATTGGATTGCCGCTGCTGCCGCTGCCAGTGGGCGTGACATTGCCCATGGAATTTGTACTATTGCCGCCGCCAATCATTGGTCCCTGCTGCAGCGGACTCTGCGGTGTCTGACCCCGTTGTGCCACGCCCGCGCCGCCAACGCCCACAACACCGCCCGTGGCTGCCGCAGCCGCCTGCTGGGCCCGCACGCTGACCACCGCGCGCAGCTCCTGCTTGACAAACTCCGAATTGGCATTGCCGCCAGCTACGCCGCCGCCGTTGCCAGCTGCAAGAATTGAAGAAATACCAGGGATTAGTCTAGTCTACAATTAGTCATGGCCAACGCATATTTCAACCCACAACAAAAAAAATGATTTTTAGTCACAATTATAGTTGAACTTAGCTAGACATATAACATAAATAAATACACAACAGACAACGGAATACAACATATAAAACATAAATACAATATAAATAATATATTAAATATATAATAAAATATACGACACACACTTTAATGTAGAATCTGGCTGGTTGGTTTGAGGGTCAGGTTGCAAATAAGGGGTATATATAGGCGAGTGGTTTTTTATTTTAAAAAGTAAACATATAATAATTTCAAATTAATCGTAATTACATGAATTATTCACTTGGGCTTTTATTTTTGTGAGTATTTTGCATAAACTATATTTTAATTATTCAGCGTAAATAGAATTCTTGTCATTTAAAATGTTGTTATCATTTTATATATCCATTTAAATATTTCGTTTATACAAATTCCGTTTACTTCAATCGTGACTTCACTGAATCCTTTCATTTCAAAGTACTCACTCCATTAGATGGCCATGTGAATAGTTCATATTATAAAAAAATTAAGCCAAAACTAAAACTAAACATAAACAATACATATAGATACATACGTTCCCCAATTATCATAGTGATTATATACGATTTTGTCGATTCGGTTCTAGGGTCTCAGCTATATCTAAAGTCTTTACATGGGTTAATACAGTGGGTGGGTGCAGCGCCTAAAAACTAACTGTTTAATACTTATATTCAAATATACCTAGGTTATATACAAAGATCAGATATACATATGTGGCACAGTTATACGATTATACAAAACACGCAAATGTGGTTAGGCAATTGATGTGTGTTCTGGGAGTCCCAAGGATTTGTTTTTTTTTTTTTGTTTTTTGTTTCGGTTTAGTTTCTATGTACAAAATGTGTGGATCGTTTTTGGGTAATTAAATTTGCTTATTTATATATACACAATGATTAGCACGAATTTTTGATATGCATATGCATGTATATACATAAACACATATATGTACACAATATATATGTATGTAGGGCATGACATGTGATTACAGCGAGCGCATGAGAGCGAGCAGAGAGATATATATTTATATATATATATATATATATAGAGAGAGAGAGAGTGAGAGAGAGAGAGTGAGTTCAAGTGTGAGCACACGGCTTACCGGTCTGCGCTCGACCATAGAAATCATTCGCCTGCTGCGCCTGACCATAGGCAGCGAGGGCTGCATAACCGCCGCCGCCGCCGCCACCGCCCAGCCCTATGATGCCGTTGCCAC